>CM068979.1:76705802-79126635 GCA_035357415.1 Ophraella communa | reverse complement strand
TAAAATTATTGTACGGCTGCAATGCTACACCAAGTTTTCTTAAATATTCCTAATTGCAGTTGTCAAAATGGCATTTTTTTTAACGTAGACCACGTACTAAATATATCGGCGTACTTCCCTGTGCGCGATATGCGGGCCGCGTTTTGGAGTCACCCGTAACAAATTGTATGGTAACAAAATAATAGTCTTTCCGAAACGTTTAACTCAGAAAACGGATAATGGAGCTGTTACTACGAACTAAATGGTTGTACGATTGTCGTCTAGTTGAACTATGGCCTTCTCGCATTCGTTATTCACTATTCGTAAAGTTAAAAGCCGGCGTTACTTAGCAGTTACACAAATTGGCTAGATAAAGACATTTTTTTATATATTTACGGCAGCAAAAAGTTTATTCAGTGACATTAGTTTTACGCTGGACTCAGTTCATTTGGAAATTTGGGTTGTAGACTTGTAGATAAGTCAGGTATACTGTGTTCAACCATATAGTGGCTACAATGGACACTTTTATCCAAACTAGGTTTCAAATACTGCAACATTGACAAAAGGCAAGTTATTATGGAATCCCAACGGATTAGGCAATGGCGTTTTGAATATTTGACTACCATAAGTGATTACAGGTCTTCACAAAGACCAATAAAACAAGCTTGACAATATATCGCTGTTCCATCCCACTACGATCATCTATTATGCCTAGAGTTATCATTTTTCTGCTTCTCACATCAGGATAGTGAAACTAGGTTTTACAATGTCTATTCAACGTCCCCAAATTTTCTAGACAGTGTATCTTGGACTATAATTATCAATATGTGCCTGAACCACTACTTGAACGAAGTCTCTAGCAGGGATCTGCTCAGGAGGAGCTTCTATCGTTCTTCTGTAGTATCCCTCATCTATATTCCTCCCGAGGGTCGCACATTTGGCACCCAACGTGGGGAAAATGCTGTATTAAAGGCTCAATAGCACCTAGATAATACTTTAAATGTAATAACGGCCGGTTCGCTATAGAACTAGCATCGTCAGATCAACCGGCCGTCATTACATTTATTCGTCATTTATTGACAATATATCGCTGTTCCATCCCACTACGACCATCTATTGTGCCTAGAGTGGTCATTTTTCTGCTTCTCACATCAGGATAGTGAAAACAGGTTTTACAATGTCTATTCAACGTCCCCAAATTTTCTAGACAGTGTATCTTGGACTATAATTATCAATCTGTGCCTGAACCACTACTTGAACGAAGTCTATAGCAGGGATCTGCTCAGGAGGAACTTCTATCGTTCTTCTGTAGTATCCCTCATCTATATTCCTCCCGAGGGTCGCAAATTTGGCACCCAACGTGGGGAAAATGCTGTATTAAAGGCTCAATAGCACCTAGATAATACTTTAAATGTAATAACGGCCGTTTCGCTATAGAACTAGCATCGTCAGATCAACCGGTCGTCATTACATTTAAAGTAATTTACGAGAAAGTTAATTCAACCTTTTAGTTGTTTACTGTTCTGAATAAGATGAACTTTCACGTAGTAAGGATTTGTACAATAAATTTCACACAAAAATACTCTAAAAATAGTAATAACATCATAGACAAATACACTCTGTAACCCTTCGAAATGATGGAACGGGGTTTTGGTTTCTTGTTTACTTTATTTTTATAAACCGTTCGCTCGAAACTGCCGACTGAAATACTCGACGTTTAAATCAGTTTCTGAACGGTACATTTCAGTTTACATTTAACATTTAATTTAATGATTATTGAGAATAATTTGCACGAAACGCCGATGATGGTTGGAGTGCTCGAGAATTCGCTTCGATATCATGCATGCTGCCTCATTTCCATCAACTCCATTAAGTTTTGCACATTATAACATCATCGAATTTATCCAGATGGTTGTTTTTGGAAATTGGTACCGGCTGCTCTTAATCTGTCGACATTCTCTTATATTAACTATAAAAAAAAAATATTTACAACTTTTTAAAATCACACAAGAATGTGTAAAAGAGATTGAGCCGACTCTGCAATTTTAAATCTATCAGATATAAATATATATAAAGTTATATATATATATATAAAGTCTTCATGGCATTTTTATGGAAGCAATCATGCGACAGCTGTCAAAGTTTATTGCATAATAAGCTCGAAACGATACCGATCAAAATATAATAAAACTTTTCAAGAGTGTATAAAAATTATTATGGACCATCAAAAACCTTGGATCAAATATTGAATTTGATCTCCAATAAAACAAAGAGTGATTTGAGACGTTTCAATTAAAATACAATTTTACTGGGGATTCAGATTTTATCTGCTTTCTGACAAAATCTTAATGGTAGTTTTTTCATATGCAATTGCAGATTTTTGTGCCTTTTTCGCCTCAACAGATACTGTGTTCGGTTTAAAATTGGATATGTTAAGAATTTCTTTGACTTTTTCAATCCTAATAATCTTGTCTATCACTTCTGAGACTTCATTATTATCAATTTAGTCATGACAACTTTTATTGTTGTTTTACAAAGTCGCGGAGGATTCTTGGTCCATTAAGAGGTTTTGCTGCGCCTTCCTTGTATCTTTTACCTATTTTTTTGTTGCAACCCCTGTGGTTATCCATCTGGACACTGTAGCATAGTGTCCCATATAAAATAAAATCCTTGAGTATACCTTTTTTGATTTTTAAACCATATTTCCTGAGACTTTTCTGAAAGACGTTGTAAACTACTCCAAATCAGGATGATATACTCAAGGAACAGGATGAAGAATCTTTTGGGATTCACCTTCCTCATTTTACAAGATGCTCTAGGGTCAGTAATATTTCTAGAGTTGTTGTTACTAACTTGTAAATGACTCGTAACAATCAGGCAGCTAGAACTTTGACAGCTCTAACCTTCTCTGATTTTGACCACTCGAGGAAACCTTAACAGTAACATTCTCAAAATATCCTGGACCCAGTTAGTTCTAAATAGAAGGAATAAAGTTATAAATTTATTAAAATGTGGATAAAACGTGTAAACCTTTGGTATATCAAAAAGGATGAAAAGAAATTGTGCATGTCAAAATGCAAAAGAGAACATGGAATACAAAGAATATTCTGGTACGAGTATTCATTAGCAAATCCCTTTGAGATTGCGATAATTCAACCCAAGAATTTATACTTCCTACACAGCTACCCTTTCAAAATTATATAAATCAATCGTTATGTCAATCTTCTGTGGTAGAAAATACTGTTTTATCACTTAAATTTAATAAAACTTGGGAAATTCCTGAAGATAACTTTGTGGGAAAATATATCACAAAGTTGAGTAGTAAATCTTAATGGGATGAAGACACCATAGAGAATTTAAACCTGATATGGGGAGGTTTCCAAGCTAGTAGAGAGAACTGGAGTAGAAGTATCTTTCGCACCATCGAATTCAATATTGAAAGAAACCATCGCAAATAAGAGATTGTGAGAATGTCGGATGTTGAAGAAGACATCAAAGATATATCTTAGCTACTTTGACCTTAGTAAAAAAAGAGTCACATGAAGAAACTAGGGTTAGTAGATGAAGCAAAGTGCAGATTCTCTAAGGATACCCAGAAACAGATGAAATAGAAGAGGAACATCTACCTGGTAAATCCCGACGATGTCCTGAGCTTTCTTAGAAAAATGGGACTAGAAAAGCTGCTGTAACAGAACTAACTTCATACAAAGGAGTTTTAGTACAGAGAATCTCCTCAATTTGTAATTTAAGAAGAGTTTTCCTTAAATACTGTAGTTTTATGTTTCAAGAAAGAATAAAAACATCAATAACAAACTAATCATGCCTACATTTCGTTGTCTGGATATATCCATGTCACGTGGGACGATAAAATCGGGAAACTAATGACGATAATAGAGTAGGCTTCGTAGATAAGATAAAGATGGGATCAAGAAGGGCACAATAAGCAAACACATGATGTTTATGTGGTTTAATTTTCCCAGATGCTATTAAAATCCGGTCTATCTAGTAAAACAGCCACATTCTGAAGGGCTAATACGTCGAACGCACCTAGAACGGGAGATGAACCGAAAATTAGGAACCTAAGCAAACAAATTATTAGTATTTGAAGTTGTTTTAATTATTTATAAGGTAAGATTTTTATGGAATTAAACAATTTAATTGATTTATGAATAAAGTTTGTATTAATGAAAAAATAATGGGCATAAATAATTAAAAAAACAAGGACCACTTTTCTTATGTAAACGGGAGCACCGTCAAATTGTCTGAATTTTTGATATGTATATGTACTAATATTTGATGCCCTGATCAAAAGTCTCCATGGGTCCAACCTTATCATATTGCTAGATTTAGAGATACAGGGCGTTGAAGTTCAAAATCCCCGCTCAAAAAGTTACTGCCATATATAGGGTGTTTCAAAAAAAGGTAACACCTTCTCTAGGATAGGTAAAAAACTGAAAAATAATTGGGGTTTACTTAGTAAATTTTTTTCTAACGCCATCCGTTTTCAAGATAAAGGGCGTTGAAGAAAATGAAAAATTACACATTTCTTACGATTTTGCGGAAACTACTGGCACCATTGCAATGAAATTTTATACGAATATGTTTTGAAAGTTGATATATCCCATGAATTTGTTTTTATAACTAATTCTCATATAGGGGGCTAGTTACACGATTCATACAACGTATTATTCAACAAAACTTTTTTTAGGGTAGAATTATTAGTCAAAACTCCAAGTGAACATAAACATCGTTTAATTCTACACCAAAAAGGTACTCTTGGTAAAACTCGATATTATGTACCGTTTTCGGAATATTTTGATTTGAAAATTATGAAGTAATAATCGCTCCTGGTATAAACTAATGATAAAGTTCGCTTTTCTCTAAGTTTGCCATGTAAAACTGACATTTATTGATTGTTATGACAATAAGTCAACAATAAATATAGTTTTGCTCCAATAGAAAAAGTTTTTGATGCTTTCAAAACATATTCGTATAAAATTTCATTGCAATGGTGCCAGTAGTTTCGGTAAAATCGTAAGAAATATGTAATTTTTCATTTTCTTCAACGCCCTTTATCTTGAAAACGGATGGCGTTAGAAAAAAATTTTACTAAGCCAACCCCAATTATTTTTCTGTTTTTTACCTATCCTAGAGACGGTGTTACCTTTTTTTGAAACACCCTGTATATTAAGATAAAATACATACCCAATAGAAAAAATAAAATATCTGTTGTTTACAGTGTGATTCGTGCTATGGCAGACCTGTTTTTGTTAAAATACGTATTTTTGCAGTAGAAAAAAACAACAAAGTTTCTGAATATTGGATATAGTGTAGATCTCGATGTTCTCATTAAAAGTTCTTATAGGTAAAATTAGATCCTATGACTACTTTTCTAAATATTTAGTCTGTAAAATAACATTTTTTGGTAATACAATATAAATACAAAATAAGAAATATTGTAAACTAAATATTTTTACACGCTGTGTTAGATTATATTGCAGATTTTTTATTTTCTCTATCAGGTATGTATTTTGTCTTAATATATATGGCAGTAACATCAAAAAATATTTTTAGAACTTTTTGGGGACCGTTTTTTGAACTTCAACGCCCTGTATCTCAAAATCTAGCCATATGATGAGGTTGGGCCCATGGAGACTTTTGATCAGGACATCAAATATTAGTACATATACATATCAAAAATTCAGACAATTTGACGGTGCTCCCGTTTCCATAAGAAAGTGTGGGGTCCTTTAACATTTTGGTATCTGGTATTGACACCTCTGGCTCTAATAACATCTCTCATACTACGTGGAAGGCTTCTTATCAGGTCACTTATGTAATCCAAATTCAAATTTTCCCATTCTTCTTTCTATTAAAACATTTTCCAGCTCAACAAGGTTGTCTGGAGCGATATTAAGAGTTGTTATGCGCTTGTCCAGGTAGTCCCAAACATGTTCAATTGGGTTTAGGTCGGGACTAACAGCTGGCCAATCTAAAACTTGGATACCAACCTCTTAAAGGCATTTCATTGTTATTTTGGCAATGTGATAATGCTCGCCTATCTTGCATTAGAATAAAATTCTCTCCAATGATTGGAAAAAATGGCACTACATTTTCCTCAAGAACATCCCTTACAATTAATCCGCGTGGCCTTCAAAACCGATGCCTCCCCATACCATAATCGAACCACCTCCATAATTTCTGTCTGCTCTTATGTAACACTAAGCAAATCTCTCACCTGCGCGTCTATAAACTGGATCAATTTTTAAAATTATGCCATACCTTTTGTGACGAATGTATTTTTGTTAAAATTATCTAAAAACAATTTATTAAGTTCGCACATAATATTAGAATTGATATTGTTACGATTGCATTAGGAGTAGTATACAAATGAGCATGTTTATTAAAAATATTATGAAAGAGATAGTGAATTGGTGTAAAACATTCGGGGGGAAACAATGATTAAAAATCATTATAAATCTTTGTTCGATTTTTTTTTATGAAAATAAATTAATAGATAGAAAGATAATAGAAAAACTACAAGATGAGTTTAATTTATTCCAGATAATTATTCCATAAATTTTATAAATTTCTTAAATTGTACCTTGAAAATAATTGATTGGTTTTAATTTCTAGATGTTAAGGACAAATTTGTGACCACTCCCAAAATCAGGAGGAATAATTTTAGAATTCCAAATCTCACTAAAATAAAATCACCCTGTACAACAAAGTTCCAATAAACATCATTTGAGCTTACCAGTCACCAACATAAAAAAAACTGATATTTTTTTAGTAACTTTGCCTTCACTACCAACATAAATTTATTTATTTTTGTTCAAAAGGAAAGTTGGGAAAACAAAAGAATTATCGGTAACCATGGTTTTGTTGAATCTTGAATCTCTCTCTTGTTTTTTGTACCTGAAATCGAAAGGAGGGTAAGAAATTTGTCCTGATAAAAATTAAAATTTTGCATGTGAAATTAAACAATTAACGCATAATCATATAAGATAAATGCTTAAATCGATAAAGTGTGTGTGTAGAAGTGTATTTTCATAAAAATTCAACCTACCTGACAAGAAATTGGGGCCAAAGTGTATTGGCATCCAGTACTAGCAGTTCCAGGAGGACAGGCAAGTTATTTAAGCCTCAAGGAACATATTCCTGTCCATTTGAAGGTGACAACAGTTGTAAGGATTCTACATCTGAGGTATTTGGGGCCAATTTTGCTCCAACACATATTTAGCAAGAATTAAGTACCAGGACTCTACAACATCCATGCATGGACCAAATTCTGAACATTTTTAAGGTGATATCAATTATTATTGTTCTATTTTAATAGTTGACATTTTCGATAAACTCTAGAATTTCAATAATTATTATCGCTCTATTTAAATGTTTAACATTTTCGATGAACTTTGGAATTTCCTACTGATTTTTTTTTGTCATTAATTCATTTGTACGAGATCCATAATTATTGTCAAATTAATCCGTATCATAAAGGTTTTAATTAAATTAGCACGTGCTACAACTTTGATGTAATTTGTTCTTGGAAGAGAGAACAGGATATTCAGGAATTTTCACATTCATACAGTTCAATTTAAGAATACTGTTTTATAACTAAGAACACGCTGTATCTTAATTTAAGGTACATTCCATAGGAATAAAAAATTATAAAAAAAATTGTACTCACTTGTAACACCAATTCATTTTGGAATCTTTCTAATGCATCTTTTTCAGCGACATTGACTAATAAATGTCTCTTTTGAATTTCTGTTTATTTCAAACATAAATTAATTCGCAAAATTCGCATAAAGAAAACGACCACTTCTAAATCTGCTTCCATTAGCTGTGACTTTCAGAACATAGCATTTGATCGGAGATAATAACCATAGAACTCGAACCTACACACGTAACCTGAGCGGGTGACGTCATACAGAGACCGGAGGAACTACATTAAGTATCTCTTTCGTTATTTGTTTTTTTATGATAAGAATTTTTAAGAGTCTCATTGCTTTGAGCAGCCTGGTTTAATTTAATTTCATTGGCGTTATATTTTTTTTAAGAAAATATTGTGGGAGGTCATATTTTTGTAGTAGGCGTACCGCTATAGGCAACACGTTTCACACAAATACCTTGACAAAATATAATTTTATAGAATTAACAAAATTAACCCCACAATATAAATAAATAAAAGTATAAGAACGTAGAACACGGTTTGTGTTTGGTTAGGGAAATATTCTCGTCTCAGTTCCCGTTCTAATCCCATCAAAGATCATCACAGTCCTCAGTATAAAATTCATCAAAGGGACTCGAGGGAGCATAGAAAATCCGTGGGGCGGCAGCTAGGCAGGGTGGTCGGCCCGGGGGTGGGAAGTGGATCGGGCGACGGCAGGCAGGCAGGCAGGCATTTCGAAGTCATTCTCTACTTCACCTTCTTCATTACGCGATAAAGGATAAAAGGAGCGTATTTCCATTCTGATGCAAAGGCGGCACTCGTTCGCTGTGTACACCGCCACCAGTCGATGCCTTAGCCGCCGCCACATCTATACCGCGGATCGCAGATGTCACAAATTATTGGGGGAAGCCGGGGGGGGTAAGGACGACGGCAGACGCGGATGAGAGAATGAAAAGGGGTTATTAGAGTAATTGGAACGGGTTGAATTGGCGCAGTCCAATATTTTCGGTGGGATTCTTAATTTTATGGAGCATTTAAGGAAAATCGACACGAGTGACAGGGAAAACACGAAAATTGCGTGTCTTCTGGTGTTTCAATATACTTTCCCGACAGTTTTTTAGTGTTAACGTTCATTAAAAACATCAGGCAAATCAGTTTTCTAATAAAATTTTCACTATTTATTCAAAAACATCATTTTTATTGGTAAATGCATCTTAATAAAATGATAAATCATCGAAACATCTGTCAGTGACTAAAAAATTTAGCTTTTAAATGAATAGTGAAGAACTAAAGAAAGAAATTAAAGATAATATTAAAATTGCTAATGAAAAATGGGTGAAACAACAATGTGAAGAGATTGAATAGTTCCAAAGCAAGCATGACACACATAACCTACATAATAACAGGTCGGCTGAAAATTCCCCAGTCTATCATAGTAAAACACAATATTTTGACAAAATTCATTTTTTTTATTCAACATAGTTGCCTTCAAGGGCGATACAGCGATTATAGCGACCTTCCAACTTTTCGATACCATTTTTGTAGTACTCCTTCGGTTTGTCCTCAAAATAGGCTTCAGTTTCGGCGATTACCTCAGTATCAGAGCCAAATTTTTTCCCGCGAGCATTCTCTTCAGGTCAGAGAAAAGGAAAAAGTCGCTGGGGGCTAGATCTGGAGAATACGGTGGGTGAGGAAGCAACTCGAAGCCCAATTCATGCAATTTTGCCATCGTTTTCGATGATTTGTGACCCGGTGCATTGTCTTGATGAAACAACACTTTTTTCTTCTTCATATGGGGCCGTTTTTTCGCGATTTCGGTCTTCAATCGCTCCAATAATGCACAGTAATAGTCGCTGTTGATTGTTTTTCCCTTTTTCAAATTGTCGATAAACAATATACCGTGTGTATCCCAAAAAACTGAGGCCATAACTTTGCCAGCTGACTGTTGAGTCTTTCCATGCTTTGGTGGCGGTTCACCGGCCGCAGTCCACTCAGCTTACTGTCGATTGGACTCAAGCGTGTAGTGATGGAGCCAAGTTTCATCCATAGTCACATATCGACGCAAAAAATCGGATTTATTACGACTTAACAGCTGCAAACACTGCTCAGAATCATCAATTCGTTGCTGTTTTTGGTCGATTGTGAGTACGCGCGGCACCCATTTTGCACAGAGCTTCTGCATACCCAAATATTCGTGAACGATATGTCCAACACGTTCCTTGGATATCTTTAGAGTGTCAGCTATCTCGATCATATTCACTTTACGGTCACTCAAAATCATTTTTTGGATTTGTTTGATATTTTCGTCGGTAACCACCTCTTTTGGGCGTCCACTGCGTTCACCGTCTTCGGTGCTCATTTCACCACGCTTGAATTTTGCGTACCAGTCAACGATTGTTGATTTTCCTGGCGCAGAGTCCGGAAACTCATTATCAAGCCAAGCTTTTGCTTCAACTGTATTTTTTCCTTTCAAATAACAATATTTAATAAGCACACGAAATTCTTTTTTTTTCAATTTTTTTGAAAATAACAAAAGTTGCTTCACTAAAAATGCAATATCTCACAAACTAATAGTCCCACAGCTGTCAAATTTTTACACGAATCTTTTGAAGGTTGATACTATATAAAAATGAAATGGATTTAATTCTAGTGTCGTCATCTATAAGTCAGACCCTCACTAATTGATAGACGTAAGCTATCTATGGTTTTGTTCTTATATAAAATACTTAATAACAACACCAAGTCTATACAATTATTATCATTGGTACCATTTAATGTTCCGTCAAGGCGTATTAGATCATCATTACTATTTAATATTTCAAGATCCACCCCGCAATCTCCTCTAACTCATATTATTAGACTTGCTAATAATTTCGATGCTATGAGTAATATTGATTGGATGGTAATTAATCAAAATCGATTTAAGAAAATTTTAAATGAATATTTAACTACTTTGAGTCTTTAAATACTATAAAACATAAAATGTATTCGTTTGACACATCTCACTGTATACTGCTGTTTTGTTTTTGGGTTTTTGGTTTTTGATCCCCTAAAAACATTGCATTACATCTTTATTGTATTATTATTATAGTTACTGTTATATTAAAATAAAAAATATGTTTGTTTATATTATAGTTAATAAGAACTAGGACTCATGTAAAAAGGTCAATAGGCCTGGCCTGTTTGAATCTGTTATTAATGAGATTATTAAAATTTGATATAAAACGTCGACTGATACAATTCCAAATATTATCCAAATTTCTCAATGACGATATAATTTTTATTTGGAGAAATAAAACAACGCCGATCGGGCTTTTGTGACCAAGGAACGTTTAATCTTACCTCTAGCTGTTGGCAAGCAGTATAATAATAGCATCGGCAATGAGCGCAACACACAGACCAGACAAACAATAAGGAGCTATGATGTGGTCTGCGGCGAGCTTCATAACCTTCCTTTTCAGTCAGCTCGTCATTCGAGTCATCGCCGCAATTTCTCCCTCGTACTTCCAAACCCCCAAAAACCGATCCCCTACCTGCGCTCCGGGCTCATTTAATGTTAAATTTAATATCTACCTTTCACAATCAGCCCTTTCGCGTTCATGCAATTTTATTTGTTTAGAAATGATATGTCAGCGTATTACGATTTAAAATATTTTAAATTTACTATGTGTATACATCCATTCTTCTTCTTCTTACAGTGCCGTCTCCATTTATTGGAGGCTAAACCAAGAGGTGTACGTAGGTATGTTACATCGATTTCGAGACAGCCTTTGACAAGGTGAAACATAACAAGTTACATCAGCTGTTTGTCAGCAAAAACATCCACTCCGATTTTATGTAAACTAAATTCTTTTCTGTCTTATGCTTTTCTTATGATATCCTCGAGTGTTAAGCCCTAATCTCTAAAATTTCCCAACGAAGAAAGCTTTTTTCTTGTCAAACCATGTTTTCCTTCAATTTTCTTTTTTAAGATGAGTCGAGGAATTTTATTTTGATTATTTCTTAAGACAAGACATACTTACATTTTTCGGATCTTTACTGCAGTAAGCAGTAATTCTTTTTCCTTATTTACTCTTTTTAATACTGTAAAGAATACTACTTGGCACTTAGGAAAATTGCAACCTTAACATCTTCTTTAATATCTCCATTATCTTTCATGGTACATTAAACATTCTAATGTGACACTGACAAACATGGCTGACTTGAGATGAACAGATTACTTCACAAATACCTCGTAATTCACAAGCCTATGGTATCTTAAGTATCCTGATATATATCCACTGTCAAAGGCTACAATTCTAATGACACCCTATAAAAGAATTAGCCGCACACATAGCACTTGGTCATTCTAACTCTCAGCTCAATATTGAGTCATTTTAGCAGTACAATCCCATTTCTGACCTGTTGTATTTGAATCGATCGACTTATTCAATCATACAGTTATACAGTGTGTAAAAGCCAAATGGAATAAGTTCATTATTTCGGTTACTGTACATATTTATAAAAAATCCCGAAACACGTCAAATTTAAATTATAACTTGTCATTCTTTAACGTGAAAATGCAACCCCTACCTTCAACCCACTTAGAATGACAGGTACAACCCCCAATTTTTTAAATGAGAAGTATAGGCTTGTGATATATCATTTGAAAGGTCTCTTCATTCTCTATTCAAAAATGTTATTGTTTTTAAAATTAATGCAAAAATTAACATAAAAAAAATTAATATCATGTTGTTACCGAAATTCGCTACAATACAATCAAAAACTAAAATGTAATGCAAAACGTAATAAAATGTAGAACACGAAAAAAACTATGAATGTTAATGAAGTAGATGTTCAAAATGTTTTCCGCGAACGTCTTGGCAACATCTTAATCTCAAATAAAACCGTCCTCTAACATTATTTAACATATCAGGCGTGATCGACCTAATCGCAAGCGTTATTCGTTCTTTTAAGTCATTTAAATCAGAAGGTTTAGTTTTGTATACATGGCTCTTCACATATCCCCATAAAAAGAAATCTAATAATGTAAGATCAGGTGATCGCGCTGGCCATTCAATCGATCCTCGCCTCCCTATCCACCGATTGGGAAATATTTTATCGAGGTACTGCCAGACATTAAGTTGGTAATGTGGTGGTGCTCCATCCTGCTGAAACCATATCGTATTCGCTGGAACTTGAGGGTTACCTGGATCAATCAGGATATAAATTTGCCAACGTTGGAATGACATCATTTTGAAGTAGTGCCAAATAATTGTTGCCATTCAAGTTGTCCTCAATAAAAAAGGGACCAATGATATTGTTCCCTACAATCCCTGCCCAAACATTAACCTTTTGAGGGTATTGAGTGTGTTCTTCTCTCATCCAGTGAGAATTTTCCTTGGACCAGTAGCGGCAATTTTGCCGATTAGCATGACCGTTAAGTAAAAAAGTACACTCATCAGAAAACATAACGTCTTCTAATTGGATAATATTGTTATCCAACATGTCCATCATTTGCTCACAAAAAAAGGTTCTCCTATCAAAATCGTCTTCCATGAGCTCCTGAGTAGGTATCATCTTATACGGATGCAATTTATTTTCTTTTAATATATTTGCTATCGATTTATGGCTAGCATTGAATATAGTGGATGCCTGTCTACTCGATGTATGTGGGTTTTCCCGAAACTCAAGCAACACATCTAATTTGAGTTCATCACTCAGTGCATTGGCAGCTGCTTTTTTATCTGCCTTACATGACCAAACTCGCGAAACTGCTTTTCTATTTTACGTATTGTTCCTTGGGATATAGGCGGTAAATTAGGAAATTTCTCATGAAATAGGCGAGTTACTTCCTGTTGTGTTCGGATGTTATCTCCGTAACCAATCATTTGTAAAACTGTTATTTTATGCATTTCCGTTAATCTAACCATTTTCCAGAATTGAATTGAACAAACTTTATACTTAAATTACAACAATGACAACTTAAATAAAACAATTTACTACTGCTTATTAAAATAGCGTTGCCACGGAAATTCTTTAAAGTTTTTTAATGGTTACCATCTAAAAACCACATTGCTATGGTTTTTGTTCACTTTCTCATTATCAAGACCTAATCGGGAAATGAGTTTTAAGTATATTGTAATAAGTTTCGAGTATATTTTAGCGAATTTCGGTAACAACATGATATTAATTTTTTTTATGTTAATTTTTGCATCAAATTTAAAAACAATAACATTTTTGAATAGAGAATGAAGAGACCTTTCAAATGATATATCACAAGCCTATACTTCCCATTTAAAAAATTGGGGGTTGTACCTGTATTCTAAGGGGGTTGAAGGTAGGGGTTGCATTTTCACGTAACAGAATGTCAAGTTATAATTTAAATTTGACGTGTTTCGGCATTTTTTATAAATATGTACAGTAACCGAAATAATGAATTTATTCCATTTGGCTTTTACACACTGTATAGTGTTTGTACTTTTTCTCCAGGTTCTTTGTTAATAGTATGTTGACCATCTTGTAGACGATTACTGAGGGGCTGTACTAAAAAAAATTGAGCCTAACAGCCCATCTGATGAAATACATTTGACTTGTTAGAGTTAATTTCATTTTAGAGTGCTGCTTCCGATTTTTCTTGTACAAGACACTAACTAAACAAGTCTATCTATGTCTGGCCTATAAGACACATGGGCCTATCGAGTCTGTCCAGTTAAAAGTCCTATTATCACTCTTATTGACTTTCTTTTGTTCTTCTATCAAATAAAACAAAACTGGTAAAAAAGTTGCATGATCATTTTGTCAACATAGTTCTATTCGGAGACATGTTAAAGGTCTGAAAGTGAAGAGCGTGTCAGAGTTGGCTAGGTAATCTTCATAATGTTTCATCTCTCCTATGCAATTTTCTTGATATATTGTGTTATCTAATTGTGTCATTTTTCTAAATTTAGGAAGCTTGCAAATTTAGCACAAAAAGAAAATCAAGCGTGGAATTAGGAGTAATAAAATTATCTAGCTATATATAGAGTTTCTTGGTTGGAAATCCCTGAAAGGAAACAAAGGTCAGGTTATATATACATATACATTCGCGTACTTTATAACATATACACGCCACGATGACTGGGAGAATATAGAAGGGGATGTTGGGAGAGAGAAAGATGAGGTTACATTCACCTCGTATTTATCTAGGACCTTAATTACACACAGCGACTGAAATGGATAGTTTTAATAACTTTTAACTATGTTGGTAGTGGATTCATTAAATCAACATTACGCCATTAAGTTTCGGACGGCATAACAACGCAAGCAACGCGCGCCAGTGTTGGCTCTTGCTGCGACCTTTAGCCAGATACATGCAAATGTCTCTTCTGCGGTTTATTTCATTCTATTATCCGATATTGAAAAGAATGAGTAGGATTCTATTTTAAATGATACTCCTCATGAGACAACCCCAAAATATAAACTCATCTGTTTGACGAGCTTTATTTTCTTAATCCACTGTAAACAACTAAGATCAAAAAGCTGTAAAAAATGGTTTCTAATGTTAAATCTGATAAGGTTTCAGACAATTATATAGTTTATTACGGATTAAAGACAGAAAATGCTTGAAATTATGGAAACTAAGGTTTTTTTAGTCGCTGAATCGACTGGTGCAGTCAGTTTTTCGATAGCAAGTTTAGAACCATGTTAAATCTGCATTCGGAGGGAAGTGGTGCCATAAAACCCTATGGATGCATGCCATTTTTGCTGGAAACTATCAGTAATTCAGCAATTCATTCATTCAGCAAGGTGAGTGAAGTGGGTTCTCTTCATTGAAGGGGGTAATGACGTGTGGGCTATGGATTATGTCTTGGATTAGGAGGTCACTCTGAGCAGTGAAGTTGTTTTGAAAAAGTGGGTTAATAGGAGATATGAGAGCATTTTGGAGGTTCTCCTTGAAGATTTCGGATTTTTGCTCAGATGTATGAATTTGTTGACCTCGGATAGATAGGTGTGAGTTAGGTTTTTTCTTTTTTCCTACTAGGGTGTGGAATTTTTGCCAAAACAAGTTTCCCTTTCTGTAGTCCAAGCCTGTAGTGGTATCTCTCCACTGCATTTGCTTGAAATTGTTAACTTCAAGTCTGACCTAACAGCTAATATGAGAGGAGAATTGGTGATAACAAAGTTATCTCAAGTTTAATGCAAGAAAGAAGGAATTGAGATCAATCTAAGAAAAAACAGTGTTGATACCGTTCACCAAGAGCTGCAGATACTGTTTGACTGAACAATATCAAACTAAAGTATCTGGAAGGGATCCTGGATCAAAAACTAAACTTTGAATAATTGTTAGGAAAATATCTTGCTGCTGCAGGACATTTGGGAAGAATGGGGGCCTGCAATCGAAAATGATCTTGTGTGATTGGTAAAATGAGTGGGAAAATGTTATTACACACGGCTAAGAAACAACAATTATAGATAAAAATTTAGATTGACTGCTGCATTCTCAGATCAGAAACTTAAAAAATTACTAAGGGGATTGGGAGGTTTGTAAAGTTTTCTCATACCTAAATGTAAATATTATTGGTTTATTTCCTGTAGCTGGTATTTGACGAGTCGTTCTTGGAGCAATACTCGCCGTGTTCGCGTCGGTTAATGAGTCGGTTGGGGGTGAAAAGGGTTTAATTTCAACCACCTACGACTGGCACTGGGTATCACCGATCTAATGTGAGGTCTATGCACCAAAAGCTTACAACGTTTTTACTTTTTACTACCTCAACAAAACACTTCCAGACTAATAAATATTTTAGATTTCCTTGTGGATTTAATTTTGTGCTGGTAACAAGATTTATTCTATTTAGATCACGTTTTATAGTTGAGTAAAAAATGTATTAAAAAAGTAGATACATCCTAAAAAATTATCGTATATTTGTAAAGGAAAAAAACCATTTATACAGCGTGTTTGCGGATGGGGTATGGTATAGGTGAAAAAGTCATTTTTGATAAAAAGTGACTTCTTATAAAAGTGTTCTACCAATCAACGCACAAAAATCTAATCTTGTGTTAAAGTTATGGTTTTGTGAGGTATGAATGATATTAAAAAAATTAAAATTCAAAAAATTCAAAAATTAAAATTGACGTGTTTTAAGATATTTTTTAAAAATCGTCTGTTTCTGAAATAATCAATTTATTTTGCTTGTTTATTTATGTGTTTTTTGCACACACATCTAGTCCAAAAAACATGTACATTTTGCAACTAGTTACATAAATAGATACTTCAGCACGTTTTATGGTTAGATAGTTCGCTTATGTCCAAGCATCCAAATTAGGGTTATGTTGTTTTTTTGGACCATTTTAGGTATTAATATACTGACTTTGAGTCAACCAGATTTGTTTGACTGAAAGGTAAAAGCTGGAACATCCTGCAGAAGCCTTCCTATTTCATGAATTTCATTGAATCGGATTAATTTATCTCACTAACATGTTTAGAGTGTTCTGCTGCTACAAAAAATTCTCTTCGTTGTACTTTGTTTCTTTTATAGTACTTTCATTTCTGATATATGACAATGTGTATTGGAAAAATGGAAAAATATTGAATATACTTTAGGAAAAGTCTCTGGGAGGGTCTTAAATATTGATTCAGAAGAACAATAGATATTTAAGGGCAACAACACTGCCAATTAAAACAATGTTATTTAGAAAGCTCTGGATCTTCCATAAATCCCGTTGTCGAAATAACAATAATAATAAGTTCCCATTGATGACTGCCTTTTTATTGATCATTTATTTGGCCGAAAAGTTTGGAGGCTCGATTACAAACTAATAGGATTTCTATTATACACATTAGTCTTTACCGAACGCCATCTATTATTTACAACAACCAACCTCTCTCTTCTTTAATTATATATGAGGTAAGAAAGCTAATATATGTCAATAGTGGCATCTACCTATCAACTATTTATAACTTAATGATGATCGTATGAAATTAATGACCGATCATATACTAATGAGTCTATTTATTGTTAATAGTTTGGTTGTAAAAACTTTGTTTGGGGGCTTCCGGATGGTTTGTGGACAAATAAATTTGGTTTTATTCAAAAGTTTTGATATAGAAAATCCTCGCCCCTTTTCTATATTCGCATGGATTTCCTTCTAGCGGTTAGATCGATTTCCTTTTTGGTGGTGCAATTGATGGAAACAACTAGAAATTGAGTCACTGGGTCAAATTGGATGTTCAAATGGGGTTGCTCGATCCCCCTTATAGAAAACTGAGGATATAAGTTAGGGTTCGTTGAAAAAAATGGTGGTGTTTTAATCGGTGATGTTAAAATAAAAGAATTTCATATTTTGCGGAAACTGTTGTTGATTTAAATGTAAAAAATACAAAAGGTGATACTTTCCAAATGTATTTTATATTGTAAAGTACCTCTAGCTAATGGAGAAATTTAGATTTTCTTGAAGAACTCCAAATAAAAGACATCTAGCACAATTTAAAGATGTTAATGAACAAACAAATCTTCTCTTATTAAAATTTATTTCTGTTTAACCCACACCATTATGTTTACATGATACAAAGCTTTATGTAAATTATATTCTATAATTAATTTCTGTAGAACCAACATTATTTGGTTAAATTTACTCTTATTAATAAAAATTTTCACAATTCAGCTAATTTCTATGTTTCTATTATTCATTTTTATTATATATTAAGAAATTTCCTTAACATACTTGGATATTTTCTTAAAAATATTCGCTCATATCGAACAATCGATTACTATTAAACCCAATCCATTCATAATTTATTACCTGAAAGATGTACGTATTAAATAAAGGTTATTACGACGAGGATTAAACACACATTCGGTTGGTACAGAGAGATAGAGAAGCTCGAAAATGAGAAATCCATATGTAGATTATATAAGCGGCTATTCGACTGGCAAATCTCGTTATTGTACCACCCAGATAGAATGTGGGATAATTATATGATGATAGAGAGCAATTATGTCACCGCGTCTTCAGAATATTCAACGAACGTATCTCTCTCAGAAAGAGGGGTCTGTCTTGTCTCGAGAGGAACGATGATGGATCTGTTATCTCTAGGGTTGATTCCGGCTTTGTATATCATAATTTTTATCAGATTACAACTGCGAAAATTGTAGTAGCCGATGAGATAATTTTAAAATATTAACACGAAAGATTAAGAAATGAGATTCATTAGAAAAATGGAAAATATGACAAGAATGGATAAAATAACGAATGCAAAACACAGAGAGACTAGGAGTAAATTCGATAGAAGACAAGAAAGAAGACATGTGAAAAAGATGAAGGAAGAGGGACTAGTAAGACAAAAAGCGAAAGCAGTTAGAAAAGGAGGAGGGAGGACGTGGTTAGAAGATGTGAAAGGTGCCATGGTGAAAAGAGTTATGAGCTGGAATGAGGTGCAACAAGCCACACAGAACGAAATGGAATGAAAGAAGATGTGGAAAACCGAAACCAGAGAGTACTCAAGAGAGAAGGGTAGACAAGGCTTAAGAATTAAGTAAGTAAGTAACACGAAAAATAATTTTAATGCTTTAAGAAAGCATCAACGACGGTGTGCATAATAAGAATATGAAAAAGATATGCTGACGACGCGGATGTGTCCAACGTTTGCTGTGTTGATGCTGTAAATACCGTCAGCAAAGAATTCGTAATGAAAGAAAACTTCAAGAAAACAAATATACTGGCAGTTAAGGAATACTAAAACGTAACTCATCATACAGTGTGTAAAAGCCAAATGAAATAAATTCACTGTACATATTTATAAAAAATCCCGAAACATGTCAAATTTAAATTATAACTTGACATTCTTTAACGTGAAAATGCAACCCCTACCTTCAACCCCCTTAGAATGACAGGTACAACCCCCAATTTTTTAAATGGGAAGTATAGGCTTGTGATATATCATTTGAAAGGTCTCTTCATTTTTTATTCAAAAATGCAAAAAAATTAAAATCATGTTGTTACCGAAATTCGCTAAAATATACTCGAAACTTATTACAATATACTTAAAACTTATTTCTCGTTTAGGTCTTGATAATGAGAAAGTGAACAAAAACCATAGCAATGTGGTTTTTAGATGGTAACCATTAAAAAACTTTAAAGAATTTCCGTGACAACGCTATTTTAACAAGCAGTAGTAAATTGTTTTATTTAAGTTGTCATTGTTGTAATTTAAGTATAAAGTTTGTTCAATTCAATTCTGAAAAATGGTTAGATTAACGGAAATGCATAAAATAACAGTTTTACAAATGATTGGTTACGGAGATAACATCCGAACACAACAGGAAGTAACTCGCCTATTTCATGAGAAATTTCCTAATTTACCGCCTATATCCCAAGGAACAATAAGTAAAATAGAAAAGCAGTTTCGCGAGTTTGGTCATGTAAGGCAGATAAAAAAGCAGCTGCCAATGCACTGAGTGATGAACTCAAATTAGATGTGTTGCTTGAGTTTCAGGAAAACCCACATACATCGAGTAGACAGGCATCCACTATATTCAATGCTAGCCATACATCGATAGCAAATATATTAAAAGAAAATAAATTGCATCCGCATAAGATGATACCTACTCAGGAGCTCATGGAAGACGATTTTGATAAGAGAACTTTTTTTTGTGAGCAAATGATGGACATGTTGGATAACAATATTATCCAATTAGAAGACGTTATGTTTTCTGATGAGTGTACTTTTTTACTTAACGGTCATGCTAATCGGCAAAATTGCCGCTACTGGTCCACGGAAAATCCTCACTGGATGAAAGAAGAACACACTCAATACCCTCAAAAGGTTAATGTTTGTGCAGGGATTGTAGGGAACAATATCATTGGTCCCTTTTTTATTGAGGGCAACTTGAATGGCAACAATTATTTGGCACTACTTCAAAATGATGTCATTCCAACGTTGGCAAATTTATATCCTGATCCAGGTAACCCTCAAGTTCCAGCAAATACGATATGGTTTCAGCAGGATGGAGCACTACCACATTACCAACTTAATGTCCGGCAGTACCTCGATACAATATTTCCCAATCGTTGGATAGGGAGGCGAGGATCGATTGAATGGCCAGCGCGATCACCTGATCTTACATTATTAGATTTCTTTTTATGGGGATATGTGAAGAGCCATGTGTACAAAACTAAACCTTCTGATTTAAATGACTTAAAAGAACGAATAACGCTTGCGATTAGGTCGATCACGCCTGATATGTTAAATAATGTTAGAAGACAGTTTTATTTGAGATTAGGATGTTGCCAAGACGTTCGCGGAGAACATTTTGAACATCTACTTCATTAACATTCATAGTTCTTTTTCGTGTTCTACATTTTATTACGTTTTGCATTACATTTTAGTTTTTGATTGTATTGTAGCGAATTTCGGTAACAACATGATATTAATTTTTTTTATGTTAATTTTTGCATTGAATTCAAAAACAATAACATTTTTGAATAGAGAATGAAGAGACCTTTCAAATTATATATCACAAGCCTATACTTCCCATTTAAAAAATTGGGGGTTGTACCTGTCATTTTCACGTTTAAGAATGTCAAGTTATAATTTAAATTTGACGTGTTTCGGCATTTTTTATAAATATGTACAGTAACGGAAATAATGAATTTATTCCATTTGGCTTTTACACACTGTATTCTTTGACATAGAGAGTGCTTTCAACAACATATCGCCCGTATCAATTAATCAAACATTAAAACACAGATGAATATCACAAAATCTCTGTTCATGCATCTAGAATCAAGCATATTTTTCATAGAAGCAAAGGACTCTCTTACGAAGGAGAACTTTTGCCACCTCTCTAGGATGTCCTGGTAGACAGCGGCTTACATGACTTACAAGCCAAATACATAAACTGTTTAAGCTGTGCTGCTGATCGAATAATCACGAAAAGCAAATTTTAGGGAACAGGATCTAGGCGCTATTAACAATTTTGACAAGTAGTGTAAAAAATAGGGACTAGCAGTAAATATAAAAACCACTATTGTCCAATTTAAACCTTGTAACTCATCCATATCTCTACTAGAGATTCTCTTTTGTTGCTGAAATCCTACCTGAACCCATAGACTCACTCTCACACACTAATGGCATTCAAATACTACATATTTAGGATAAAGAACTAACATTACATATTCTTGAAGAGCTTGAAATAAAAGCACATTGATCAACATATTGAATTACAATCGTCACAAGACAGGGTACACATACCCTATCCATGTAACTTTGGAATACAATCTTTATTATGGACCAATATTGGCCAATATTGAGTTGAGATGTTCAAGCTTCTTTCTGTAAGCTACAAAAAGAATAATTTACAACTAAATTTTTTTCTTCACTGAAATATGCTAAGTAATTTCTCTATTAGCATAAAATTCGACGTTATTTTCCAAAAAAAAAGCAAACGCCTCGACGAAAACTGTTTACTTCGTCCAAATTCACTGTGAACAATACCCCCCATTTTACGTCTTTGTTTACTCCCCGTCAATTAGCAGAGAGAAGAGTGTTTCTTTATGCAATTACATTCTGGAAAGCCTGAGATAAATTGTGTCAAAACCAGGAAATAAATTCACTTGATGAGGGCTATTCACACAGTACTGAGCATTCGGGATATTAATCACTTTTCTTGCTGTATGTGCTCGCCTTGCTCTACGAACGGGAATCTAGTGTGTTCCCTACTACCCAACACACAGCCGAAAAGGATGAGAGGTGGATTTACGAGCGTGCACGGTTCATTTCAAAGCCGAAAAGGAACTTACAAAGGAAACTATTTAATGCGACTTTTTATTTTTAATATATACACTAGAAAAATTATAAAAAGATGTTGTTTTCTAAGGATCCATAATTATAATATATATTTTGTCAACAGCATCCCACTTCTGATAATTTTATATATATATATATACCGTCCGATGAAAGCCCACAAGTGCATTATTTGAACTCGACCAAGCGCGATAACGTATTATTGAGTGAAACAACGATGCTTCTGGTTATTTGTTCACCTAGACAAAGAGAGAACATACACCTTGGTCGTAGTCGTTTGATAGAGCGAGAGCTGGTTTTCACCGCGAGGTGTATACTTAATAGAACATTTTAGCATGGAAAATATTGTAAAATTGAGGATTAAACTAAATATTCTTACAAGAACAAGTAAAAATGTTCGGGGTGCTCTGCGAAGCAATTATATTTCGCCGCATTTTTAAGTCCCAATTTGAGAACCTCTGGATAAGACCAGAACGCTGAAATATTCTCCATCCAGTTATCTATAATCACAAATTTAAGTCTGTAGGTCATTTAGCTTTACAGTTACTCATTATCATCAAAATAGATGTAGTACTTCCCATAAATGCAGAGGGCTGAAATTTGGTACAGATGGATATACAGCAAATAAACCACTGGGAAAATTTCATTTAAATGGACACAAAATTAAACGCCAATATGAAAAAATTCCACACTTATGGACTGAACTTTTTAGTTACGACGAACTTACGTTGAATATAATACAGCTAGAGGATTTACGTTGGTAGAAGTGTTGAAAATGTTAAAAATCAAAGTAGAAGTAACCACTCAATCAGATAAAAACTGATTGATAACTCTGATCTCGCATTCCAACGAAGAAAGGTTAATGGAAATAGCACAATATTTGAGGGACTTACCACAAGAAAAGATTCCTTCAAAATATATGATAACAAAAGCCCGGGCAGCTTAACAAAAATATGAAGATGATACGTCGAAGACCGGACTGGAAGAAACTATAATCATGAAAGGTAGAGCTTATAAACAATTGATAATAAAATTTGCTAATAAGATAATTCACAAAATTATTGGTTATTAAGTCAAAATTTGAGATCATACCCCGGACAAACGTGGCATATGCCCTAGCAATTCACAAGAGCCAAGGTTTAAGTCTAAAAAATGCGCTCATAGAACATTGGCACCTCCATGTTCTCTTGTGTCCAAGCTTTTCACGAATAACCAATCATCATGGGATGTACCCCATATACGGAATTGGGATAAAGTATGGAACCAAGTAAATATCTTTTATACGAAAAGAACGATATTTATGAAAATTTGCAGGTAAGTGCAATGGAACAAAACGCATCTGATGTATATTTTTTTGATAATAACATACTTCCGGTTTAACCGGAAATGCCATCAACTTTTTTAATTTAAATGGGACACCCTATATATTTTTACAGATTTTGAAAGAGTGTTATTTTGAATTCATACATACCGAGTTTAGTGTAAAAAATGTGTAATAACGAGGAATATAGCACTTTAACCAACCTCCTTTGAGTTTTTTGCATTAGAGCAAAAAACTATTTAGATAAACTAATTGATGTTGTTTGTATGCATAGTAATAAATAAACAAGTAATGTTTAGTACGTCTTTTGTTTACAAGTGACAAATTCTAATTGACAAATAAATTGCACAATTTAGAATGGTTCAATTAAGTGAAAAAGAGCGTATTGAAATTTTAATGATTATCGGTTATGGTGATCGTGTTAGAACTCATGAAGAAATGTGTCATATTTTTAATAATTTGCATCCGGAGAGAAATCCTATATCACGCTCAACAGTAACTAAAACATTACAACGTTTTAATACTACTGGGATGGTAAAAAATTTGCTAAAACCTGGAAGACCGCGGACTGCAACGAACGAAATTTTTAAACAAAATATTGCAATTTATTTAGAAGAATCACCTCAAACTTCCACCACAAATTTGGCACTAAACCATGGTATCAGTCGACGTTCTGTAGGAAAGATATTAAAAAGTGAAAAGTATCATCCGTATAAGGTACAGTTGGTTCAAGAATTGTCATACGATGCTTTTGACCGACGGCTGGAATTTTGCGAACGGCTAATGGACATCTGTAATGTCGACGAAAAGTTTGCTTCTAGCATAGTTTTTTCCGATGAGGCAAATGAGAATCCTCATTGGATTCATGAAGCACATACCCAGCATCCACAGAAGTTAAATGTTTGGATGGGAATTGTCGAAAATAAGCTTATAGGCCCATTTTTTATCGACGGAAACTTGAAAGGTGACAAGTATTTGGATCTACTAAATAACGAAATTATTCCTGCACTTCAACAGAATGGGCAATTACCACAAAATATTTGGTTTCAACAAGATGCAGCACCTCTTCACTATGATAGACGAGTTAGGGATTTTCTGGATGCGAATTTTCCAAATCGATGGATTGGACGTAGAGGATTCATAGAGTGGCCTGCTCGTTCTCTGGATCTTAGCCCGTTAGATTTTTTTCTTTGGGGTTATCTAAAATCACGTGTTTACGTTAGACGACCAACAAACTTACAGGAATTGAGACAAAGAATTATTTATGAATGTGAACTAATACGTGGATAATAGTGGTATAACAACTTGAACTTTTTGAATATTGTAGCAGATGTATAGAACATAACATAAGTTTCAAGTGTCAATAGTGGACAATATACGCATGCGCTAATCCAGAATTTATAATGTAATGAAGTCTTGCATGAACGACAACATTTTTTTAGTGAAAGTGTAATTATAATGTAATGTTAATGGAATTATAATAATCGTTGCATGAACCGGCCTTTATTTCTGATTTTATTGTGAATTATTGGTTTTATTTGTGTTATGCAATCATAAAATGTCGTCAGTAGAGTTTGTGAAAGCATTGTCAAACAATTTACCATCCTTAGACATTTTCATAATTAGGTTAGGTTAGGTTTCAATGCAGCTGAATTTCTAAATGTAAAAGCAACAGCGTAAATACTTATTTTCTGCTTTTTGCATTAAAAAAAATGTCTAACTGACTTATTTTTATGAAAATCAACAAAAAATAAAGAAAATAGGGAATAAATATAAATAAAAAACTTCGCACAATCTCGCAGATACACTGTTTACAATAAAATGATGGCGCTTTCAATGACACATATGAGTAGTGACGTCAACAGTCGTTTGCGCGGCAAATTTTTGAATTTGAATTTGAGGATGGAATAACTATGCTACAAAATAAGTTTTTTTTGGTTTTTGGGGTAATTGATTGCTGCTCTGTCTTCCTGCATGATTTTGAAAAAAATGGAAAACACCGATTTGTTTAGCAATAAAATCATTGTTATTATTATTGTTATAAATATACAAAACTCAACCCAAACAATCTTATAGGTAGAAAGGCTTAGGAATATATTAAAACAAATACAAAATTAAAAAGCCTTCTCGTTCTCGTTCACTTTCCCATCGAACGAGTACCAACTTTTGGGGTCCAGCTCCCTACCTATGCCATAAGGCCAATTCCCTTATCGACTGTTCCGGTCCTTCCTTCTGGCCTTAGCGGATACCTTTCGCATATGTTTATTCAAATGGTCGGGTCGGGAGATTTCATGTTTTCGAATCAAGCTCGGCTCCACTACGATGAATATATTAATAATAATAGTAATGATTATGTTACAAGATGTCGGAGATTGTGTTTTGATAGCAGACGTACAACTTACATACTTTTTATTAAATTACTAACCGAGGAATTAAACAAAAGAACACGCACACTTTATTATTATGATTATCTTGTTTGGTTTTAGCATCTTTGACGTGATATTTCGTATAGAATTTTCTTCGTCCCCCTTCAATCTTCGGCGAAAGAGATGCGATGCTTCTTAATTACCAGAACGTGTACATATAGGATAAGACAAGCATCAGCGCAGGGTTTGTTTTAATAAGTGGTGGAATAAGGCGAAGAGTGGAAATAAGGCACCCTAAATTACAGTAATGTACTTTTGGGACGGTACACTTTGTCCTTGATGGATATTAAGATTCCAAATGAAAAACCCAAAGTCTATGTCACTGAATTTTATTCTTTACGTTGATGGAAAAACAATAATAGCAACTAGTTTCAGCCTAAAGTTGAGGCCATCATCAGACTTAGTGTAAAAATTAATACAATTACCACAATTAAAACATAAAATATAAAAGTACAAACATTTTTTTTATCTGTTGGTTCGTTTGAAAATCAGGAGAAATAGTGACATACCCTTAGGTATGACGTATATTTCAATTGTTTCTCGATTTTTATGACGGTCCAATATTACCTATCTAAGTATTTCTAGATATAAAATTATTTAATAATGTATTTAAGTTTGATTTTCAGCTGCTCATCAGTAAAATGCTGACTTTCCCCAGATTTGTGGTTGTCATTAACCAGTTTTGTATTGTCCAACAGCCACAGAAGGGTTTAGGTCCATTAAGAACTTCGATACGTCTTCCCAAGCTAGTAGGTCTGCCTGTTCTAAGACTTTTATGCAGCAAGGCTACTACAGTTCCTACTTGTGTTCCCGTGATTCAAGTTGTGCTTTCAACATAGTATTGTGGATCGTGGGTACCTATATTTTTGAAGATTTTGATACAGGCTGAGTTCTATGCGTTAATATTTTACATGAACTGGCTTTAAGTGACACGTGTGCTGTACGTAGCGTGTACATGGGTTGGTTCCATTTTGCGCCAAACAAACCACTTTTAGAGCTACTTTGCTATCTGAAAATATAGCAATGCTGCTTTCTTCAACCTTTTCACTGTTGATTTCAATCAAACTTCTATTCTATTGCGGTTCATCCCTAAATTAAAGTCGTTCTATCAGCTCTAAGCCTCTAGTGAAAGTCCATGACATCGTTAGGCTAGGGTTATTCACCCTTAATCTCTCGAGCTCTTGACAATTGTCCTCAGCCTGACAGACAGAGTGCAGTCCGCACTCTCCGCGTAAGTCCAATTGTTTTCATATGGCCATCAAGACCAGTAATAATTCGTAGGTCCTGTTTGCTCAAATTCAGTAGCTCTGGAGACCTCTTTTTAGAAAAATCTCTTACATTTTAGTGTATCAAACTCTCTAACTCGAACCAGTAAGAATAATACACATTATGTCCAAAAAAAATTATGAAATATTTCACTGCAGCTGTTCGATGTGGAGGTGCACAACAGGATTTAAAACTTCCTCGATGTACACAGCACCAGTGATTCTTCTCTCCAAAACCGGGAGAGGCGTCCGTGTACCCCTCATAATACCACTCCAAACCATAATACTCCCACCTTCAAATGGAACACGTGGTTGGGCTGTTTCTAATCGGGCTTGTCGTCCTGGGGCCCTCCAAACTAGCGTTCTTCGCGAATCAGAAACCAAGCCAGTTCTTGATTCATCAGAGAATATCACGTAATTCCAGTTAGGACCATGGTGTAACATTTCTTGAGCCCATTGCAACCTTACAATTTTTTGTTGATAGGGTAGTTTGGGAACACGTAGAGGTCTTCTGCGATACAAATTTACCGTATTTAATCTTCGTGTAATTGTTTGCCTTGAGATATTCAGTCCTTCAAGTCTAGCAAATTCTCTGGATATGCCACTTGTAGATTCCTGTCGATTTCTTCGAGCTATCAATGTTATCTGCCGGTCTTGTGCTGCTGTTGTACATCGATTTCTGCCACTTCTGGTATGATCCTTCACATCATTTGTGTCGGAATATTTTTTTTAATTTTTGATACAGCACCCTGAGTAGGTAACACCAACAATATTGACGATATCACTTTGACTAAAGCCCTGTTGTAACAAAACAATTACTCTAGACCTATTAAAATATGATATCACATCTCTGGACACTTTTAAACAGGTTAATTGAAATTTAAACAAGAATTGGAATAATGTATGGACATATGTGTATATGGCTACAGCAAAAAACTATAATTTTAGTACGTAGTTTATATCTTTGAAAATTTTTTACTTTAAGCCAATATTACCGAGTCCGTATCTGTATTTCTCTTTTGGCGTACGCACTCTGTAAGCAAGCAACCACTACGACGCGGATTAACTCAATATTTACAATTGAAAATTGACGAAAGTGTAGAAAATAAGGTTTTTAGGTTTAATCCAGACTACGAGTTTGACGCTTTCATCTCTAAAACAGAAACAAATATCTACTCACGACGAAATACATCTCGGAAGCATCGCTTCATTTAACTTGGCAGAAAATTTCTAAATTCTCTTCCATTAAACATTTTTTTTGCATTAAAACTGAATATTTATCCACGTTTGGAATCTTTAATTGCAGTAATAAATAGCGGCGGATATTAATATCCGTTTATTGCCCTTATACAAAAAATAAAAACACCAATGAAATATTATACCCTCTGTGGTTTCACTTTTATGGTGAGGCAGAAATACAGCGTGCATAAGCTTTTTAGGTTGTATAGGGAGAGATGGTTGGCGCCGCGACGTCAGTCAGGGTAAGATTTATACACTCCTTACCCCATCGTGATCCAGGTGTAACTTATACCTTTCCTACGTACGCCAGAAATAAAATATGAAATATGCGGTGTCATACTGACTGCGCTACTTCTTTGATTTATCGACTCAGTAAGTTAAATATCTTACAGATAACCGCGAGGGGGCGTCTTATCTCATACTTATCGGGCTCCCGTTTTAAAATCTAGTAGAGATTTTTTTGGAAGATAAAAGAAGATAATTAACTGACAAGTGGCGTTAATACACTCCGCCAAAAAAGTATCGCATCACCTATAAAACTACAAATATTGTATTAAAAATAGTTTGAAATATGATTTTTTTACTGTTGTTTCTTTTGGTTTTTTAAGTAAGCAATAAGTATCTAAAGAAAAATGCAGAATGTACGAAAAACAGAGGGTTTATTTAATTTTTTTCATAAATTAGAAGTAAGCGCATAAACAGCATTGATTTAAAATAAATAAAAATCAAAAGTAATGGTAATTTAGTAAGACGTATTGCCTCCTCTAGCTCTTATAACATCTAGACAACGTTGTGGCATACATCCAATCCAATAATCTTCTCAGATAATCTTGATCAATATTATCCCATTCTATGGTTAACAACCGTTGCAGGTCCTGAAGATTAGCTGGCGTCACATTACCGGATCTCACCCTTCTGTAAAGATAGTCCCAAACATATTCTATTGGATTTAAGTCCGGGCTACGCGCTGGCCAATCTAAAACTTGTAAATTTACCTCTTGAAGGTACTCTGTAACGATTCTTGCGACGTGTGGGCGTGAATTGTCATGCATTAAAACGAAGTCATCACCAATAAATGGGGCGTAAGGAACAACATGCATCTCCAAAATTTCTCTTATGTACCTATCAGCAGTTAAGGATCCTCCATCTAGCTGTACCAATTCGGTTCGACCCCTTAAAGATATTCCGCCCCAGAGCATAATAGATCCTCCTCCAAAGTTTGTCGCCGGTCTTAGGTTGCATTGAAAATAACGCTCGCCATCTCGTTTATAAACTGGTATTCTTCGATCCGAAGTGTATAAACAAAATCTTGACTCATCCGTAAAGAGTATGTTACCCCAATCGTCGATATTCCAGTTTACGTGCTCTCTTGCAAATGTTAGTCGTGCTATACGGTGTTCCCTTGTAAGTCTCGGGACAGTGGCAGCTACTCTGGCCCTAATTCCAGACTGTCTTAAGATGTGCCTAACAGTTTCTGAAGACACACGTACATTTCGAGTCTCGGCTAAGTCATGTTGAAGTTGACTTGCAGTCACATGTCTTCGACGCAAAGCCTGAAGGACTAAAAATCTATTGTCTGCATGCGTAGTTGCTCTTGGCCGACCTGTTACAGCTCGTCTTTCATAAAGACCAGTCTCTCGGTACCTTACTACCACTCGTGATACTGTCGACTGATTTTCACCCACTAAATTTGCCACATATCTCTGACTCCTTCCATCTTCAATGAGGGAAATTTATTCTAACCACTTGATCCCTCGTTAAATTTAAATTTATATTGTCACGACCTTCCATACTCGATATTTAATACAAAATTTTAATTTAAACGCAAACTGTATACTCTTTACCAAAGTAAAATAAAGACTGATAATATAAAAACCAAGCAAAATAGCAATTATCACTTTTTTTTCTTAAACAGTAAGCTGTATTTACAAATTTTATTTTAATATTTATTCTAGCCTTAATATTCTTAAGGGCCATAAAAAAATAATTTAAATTAACCAAATGCGGTAATAAATATTTGTAATTTTATAAGTGATGCGATACTTTTTTGGCGGAGTGTATTTTCTATCAATATTTGATAAATATAGATATAGTGTAATGAATATTATGATTATGATATTGTAACGTTTATTTATTTTTACTAGTCTTTTTTTAATTTATTTTTATACTATTTAAATCACTAACACTGTTTAATTTATATAACACAATTTATTTACAATGCTTTAATTTATGTAAGACAATATTTCTATTCACATTTATCTAGCAACATAGGTACTACTAACTAACTAACTAAAATATTCAAATCGGTCCTTAATATATAGGTAAGTATTGTTCCAGAACACCCCAGTCTATTCTCGATCGTATCGAGTCTAGATGCTTCGCTCATCGGGCGCCGTATATTCTCGAAGACTCTCGTATCGTCTGTTTCCTTCGCGTCTGATCATAGCGCCAGGGGCGTACTCGCACAACATTGCCCCCTCCTTAAGAGATAGTTCCTCCTGGAACTTTTACGGAATTGAGACTGGATGGAGATACTTGCAACTGAATCCTCGTCTACAATTTCCAGTTGCATGGAAATAACATGGAATGGTCTTTGATGTCAGCTGGACACGGGGCGAATGGCTGCATACCAACACTTGGACTTCGGTATCTTGAAAGATTACTTCCACCATATTTCGGATGACCCTCCAATCCAATGAGTTGCACTCTATTTTTGGCATGGCTACCTTCTGTACGTTGGACTTCAATATGTGCTCTCTCAAGTTAAGTAATGATTCCCATATATTTCGATAAGTGGGCTGGTCTTGGTAGGTATTCTTGGTAATCAGATAGAAGAGGCAACGGGAGTCATCTCGAAGTATCAAAGCCTTCCCAGTGGCTGGTAACTGATTTCGAAGTTCTAACAATCGACCAAACTTCCTTCGAAAGACAGACGCTAATCCTCGGCCGTCGCTAATAGTGGCGGAAACGCTATGGGCCAATGAGTAGTCATCAGGAAGTGTGAACAGGTCTTGCTGTTTCTCAATAGTCACGCCGTATCTAGCTTTCCCAGTACCTCCATATGCACCCATAAATTCTTCGAAAGCAAGGTCGGGTGTATCTTGAACTTGATTTACGACTTCTTCTTCCTGGTCATGATCTCCTTCAAATTTCGCCAGTCGGTTTCGGTGTACTACCTTAGGTTTTCCATTCGGGGTCTTTATTATACGGTATATGACGTCATTGATTCTTTTCTTGATGATGTATGGACCCTCCCAAGATTGTTGTAGCTTTGGTGAGTACCCCTTCTGTCTTTTTGGGTTATGGAGCCAGACTTTGTCACCTTCTTGGAAACATCCCTCTATAGCTTGGGTATCATACCGTTTCTTCATCCTGTCACTGGCAACTTGAAGATGGGAGCGAACCAAATCATGCATGTCGTCCATTTTTCTTCGTAACTGTATTACATAGTCTTCTCCAGCTATATCCTCTCCAGGTCGGCATCCAAACTCGAGGTCGCATGGTAACCTCATCTCACGTCCAAACAAGACTTTTGCTGGTGTCTGACCTGTTGATTCATTGACGGCGGATCGATAAGCCATTGCAAAGAGCGAAATATACTGGTCCCAGTCCCTTTGGTGATTGGATACTACTTTTGATAGATATTTGCCAATGGTTTTATTCATGCGTTCTACCATTCCATCTGATTGTGGGTGCAATGCTGTAGTTCTTGTTTTCTTCATTCCTAAATTGTCGCAAATTCCTTGAAAGAGTTGACTTTCGAAGTTCCTTCCTTGGTCACTGTGAATCTCCAAGGGCACTCCATATCGGCAAATAAACTCCTTCACTAGCACGTCTGCGACAGTTGCTGCCTCTTGATTTGGAATGGCGTAGACTTCAACCCACTTCGTAAAATAATCCATTACCACCAACATGTATTTATTCTTATTCTCAGTAGTGGGGAACGGTCCAGCAATATCTAAAGCAATTCTCTCAAATGGGCTACCAACGTTATATTGTTTCATGGGAGCCTTTCCTCTTTTCTGAGGTCCATTACTAGCAGCACAGATGGTACACTTCTTACACCAGTCCTTAACATCATCGGAACTATTCATCCAATAAAACCTTTCACGAACTCTCTGCAGGGTTTTCTTAACACCAAGATGACCTCCTGATGGACTGTCGTGTAGCTGTCGTAGTACTTCGGTTACTCTACTCTTTGGTATAACTAATTGCTTTCTGTTAACGGAACCGTCATCATTTTCAATTATTCTCTTTAACAAATCGCCTTCCAAAATGAAAGACTCCCACTGGGCCCAATATGATTTAAGGACTGTAGAGAATTTTGACACTTCTTGCCAAGTAGGTCGACGATCTTCTATCTTCCATTCTCTCATTTTCTTTAAAACAGGATCATTATCTTGTTCTTCTTTAATTCTAGTAGGTGCCCAGTCGTCGTTAACTACAGTTGTTCGTAGTATTGCAGTTTCTTTTAATTCTGTCTTACTGCAGTGAGAACACTCTTCTGGGCACGGTCTTCTGGAAAGAGAGTCTGCATTTCTGTGACTTATCCCAGCTCGATGTTCGATCCTAAAGTCGAACTCTTGGAGTCGTTCGATCCACCTGGCAATTTGACCCTCAGGGTTCTTAAACTGCATTAGCCATTTTAGGGCTGCATGGTCCGTCCGGATTAAGAATTTTCTTCCATAAAGATATTGGTAGAAGTGTTCTACAGACTTCACAACTGCCAGGAGTTCTCTTCTCGTAACGCAGTAATTCCGCTCAGGTTTGGAGAGCACTTTACTAAAATAACCCAGGACTCTCTCTTGTCCATCTTGAATCTGTGAAAGGACTCCTCCAATTCCGACATTACTGGCATCTGTATCCAAAATAAAATCTCCTTCCGGTTGTGGGTAGCCTAATATCGGTGCTGCGGTTAAATGCTTCTTCAGAGTTTCAAAAGCCGTTTGACAGTTTTCATCCCAGCAGAACTCTCTCGTTTCCTCTGTAAGGCGTGTTAATGGCTTAGCAATGTCTGAAAACTTTCTGATGAATCTGCGATAGTATGTACATAGACCAAGAAAACTTCTTATTTGATGTTTATCAGTTGGTTGTGGCCATTGTTTGATAGAAGCGACCTTGTCCTTATCTACAGACACGCCCTCTTTGCTGACAATATGACCCAGATAATTAACTTTGTCTTGGAATAACTGACATTTCTTTGGATTCAGCATCAGTTGGGCAGCTTGAAGTCTTTTAAAAACATCTTCTAAGTTCTTCAGATGTTCTTCGAATGTCTCCCCCAAGACTATGATGTCGTCTAAGTAGACCAGGCACGTTTTCCAAGACAACCCTCTCAGTACGTTCTCCATCAGTCTTTCAAATGTCGCAGGAGCATTACATAGTCCGAATGGCATGACATTGAACTGAAATAATCCAGAACCAGTGGTAAAGGCTGTCTTTTCTTTGTCTCTTGGGTCCATTTCTACCTGCCAATAACCAGACTTCAAATCTAAGGTAGAAAATAATTTACTTCCAGCTAGAGTGTCCAAGGTATCGTCGATTCGAGGCAGAGGATAACTGTCCTTCTTGGTAACATTGTTCAACTGACGGTAGTCTACACAGAACCTCGTAGTTCCATCCTTTTTCTTGACCAAGACTACCGGAGAGACCCATGGACTGGTAGAAGGTTCTATCACTCCATCTTCTTCCATTTCTCGAACAATCCTTTCAGCTTCTTGCCTCTTTGCCTGTGGTAATCTTCTAGCTGATTGACGAATTGGCTTGGCATCACCCGTACCGATTTTATGTTTTACAGCAGAGGTACGTCCTGTCTTACCTCCCTTTGGTACAAAAATGTTGCGATACCGATGAAGAAAATCTTTCATTTTTCTTTTCTCTTCTCGGTTTAGAGATGTACCAGCAACCGCCACCATTTGTTCAAACTTATCGTTGGAATTATCGGGAATAGTTGTCTGTCGAATTATAGATGTTACTGGTACGGAGGTTCCAACTTTTGTCTCTTTCTTGATCGTAATTGGGTGATCATTGACGTTTATAACTCGTACTGGAATTTCTTTAGCAGAAGTGACCAATCCTTTTCCTATCAAAATTCCTCGACCGACCTCCTCATCATGGTTCCATGGTTCCATCATCACAGGTATTCCTTCGTCAATAGTTCCTTGCAGTCTGGCCACTATGATCGTTTCGCTTCTACCAGGTACCACAGTATCCTCCTGGACAACGGCTGGCACGGTTTTGTCTTCATATGGATGAAGGAATATTTCTTCAGAACCGACTTTGATAACTCTGTTCTTGAAATCCAGTTGGAAACCATGTAAGTTCATCACATCCATTCCTAATATGACATCTTCCTCAATATCAGCGACAATAACAGTATGCGTGAACTTTTCTGAGCCAATTCCTATTTGAACCTGGACTTCTCCAAGGATGTTAGCTCTGTCACCTGTGGCAGTTCGCAGTCGTAGCCTTGTTGGTAAAAGCTTCTTACGGCTATTTATAGTTGTTGGCCGTATAATCGTTCTGGTCGCTCCAGTATCCACCAATAGTGTATACTTTTTACCGTTGACTTCACCATCTACATATACACTGTCGTCGCGGCATTTCAAAGAGGCTATTAGTATGAGAGGGTCTTTGGAAACGTTCCGGGTCGAAGCTGCCCCCTCTAGGCCGACCCGTTTTAGTTTTCCTGTGGAGTAATTTCTTGATTCGTAGTGACCCCAGGGCGTTTACATGAATTGCGAACATGTCCTATTTCACCACAATTCCAGCACCTGATGGTCTTCTTCTTTTTTTTATCAGTAAAGTTCTTCATCATGTTTACTAATTGGTCTAACTTATTTTCATCTTCCTCTTCCGTTACAGACCTTACTTTACTGTATCCTCCACAAGCTTTCGAAGCCGCTTCATACTCAAGCGCGGCAGACAAAATGTCCACTAATGTTTTGTGGTGGGCTAAACGGAGTGTCTTTGCCATTTCGTGGTCACGAAGTCCATCAAGAAATGCTTCAACAGCTAAACATTCCATCATTTGTTCTGGAGCTGAAGGGTAAGCAAATCTTACCAATCTGGCACTATCTACTTCGTATTCTTGAAGTGTCTCCTCTCGCTTCTGTTTTCGAGTCTTCAACTGTGATCGGTGCAAGTTCTCCAAGTGTTCGTGACCATATCGCATGTTCAAGCTTTTCTTCAGTTGCTCAAAATCATCTGTGTCCTCCACTGGTATGGTCTGAAGAACATCCAAAGCGTCTCCTCTCAGAGCGATGGTGAGGTTTATTGCCTTCTCTTTTTGAGACCATCCGTTCGCTCTTGCAGCTGTTTCGAACTGTTTGAGATAATTTTCCCAAGACATCTTTCCGTCAAAGGTTGGGGCCTTAACACGAACAGAACTTTCGTTGCCTTCCAATTTCGGTTTCCGCTCCACTTTGTAGCTTCTCATTTCGTCCTCGTTTTCCTCTCCTAATTCTTCCATATCTTCTTTACCTCCTTTTTCCATCTCTTCCATTTGCTTTTCCATTTCTCTTATTTTCTCTTCAATTTTTTTTTTAAATGAAGACATTTTATTTTCCATAGAAGAAATATCCAAAGAAACTTTGTTTTCCAAAGAAGAAATGTCAGAAGAAACTTTATTTTCCAAAGAAGAAATATCATTTTTTAAAGAAGACATATCAGTAGAAACTTTGTTTTCCAAAGAAGAAATGTCAGAAGATACTTTATTTTCCAAAGACGAAATATCATTTTTTAAAGAAGACATATCAGTAGAAACTTTTTTTTCCAAAGAAGAAATGTCAGAAGAAACTTTATTTTCTAAAGAAGAAATATCAGAAGATACTTTATTTTCCAAAGACGAAATATCAGAAGAAATATCATTTTTTAAACAAGACATTTCGGAAGAAATATCACTCTTCAAAGAAGACATGTCGGAAGAAACTTTATTTAAGGAAGAAATAATTGTAGCAGAAGAGTCGTCTACGAAAATATGATTTTCTGGATCTAAACCATCATTTTCCAGTGCTTGCTTAAGTCGCTCCAACAACTCAGTCTTCCTTCCTGTTGTTTCCAATTCACGATCCTCCAGCTCTTGACGCAATTCTGTCACTTTCAAGTCACAAAGTTTTTTTGACATATTTATTTATTTTTTTTACACTATTTATTTACAATATCCCACTTCTGACACCAATGTAACGTTTATTTATTTTTACTAGTCTTTTTTTAATTTATTTTTATACTATTTAAATCACTAACACTGTTTAATTTATATAACACAATTTATTTACAATGCTTTAATTTATGTAAGACAATATTTCTATTCACATTTATCTAGCAACATAGGTACTACTAACTAACTAACTAAAATATTCAAATCGGTCCTTAATATATAGGTAAGTATTGTTCCAGAACACCCCAGTCTATTCTCGATCGTATCGAGTCTAGATGCTTCGCTCATCGGGCGCCGTATATTCTCGAAGACTCTCGTATCGTCTGTTTCCTTCGCGTCTGATCATAGCGCCAGGGGCGTACTCGCACAACAATATTATTGTTCTTTGTTTTGTTCCTCCAATTTAATATAGCTTAGTGTTTGTTGGATTACAGTTCCTTTTATTGTACTATTAATAGTAAGTACTCTTATATTCTTCTTTTTTTTATCAACCGAAAATATGTTTTAATTTCACTTTTTGATTAGTTTTTAATATCACTTTTTGTCACTTTATTTTACTTTTTGATTGTTTTACTTTATTCTTAACGTCACTATTTAACACTTTGTTATAATAACTACTTTAAAAACTGTTTGTTCAAATTGACTGTTCACACTCAGATCTTCAATGTTTGACTACCAATTATATACTATCCCTACGACCTCTGTTCAAGTCTTTTTATAGGTTTCAAACTTTCTAGAAACTTCGTTTTTTTGTTCTGGAGATTAGTCATTTCTGGAAAAATATGTGTATCTATTTCTTTTCTGTTTATGACTAGACATACTTACTTCGTTTATTATCGATCATTCCAGAATAAAATATAGTAAAAAATATATCTGTCTCCTTTTTACACATTATGTGTCTTTTTTTTACACATTATATAATCAATGTTCGCGAAGTTTCTAGTAAGTTTTAAATAACATATTTATGTACTAGATATAATATTGATCCATTACATAATAAAATTATTTCTAACTTAAAATTCTCTTACAAATACACAAAATATATAATAAATTAATACAATATAATAAAAATTATTTGATTTAGTTATATTAAACAACTTCTGTTAATATTATAATCATTATAGTATTGTCGAATATTCAAATATTACAATAGATATAAATATAGATTCTTTTTTTTCATACTGTACGGTATGTTTTCACCCCTTTGAATCATTCTTGCCATCTTGTTTTTGCCTGCAATCGATTCTTCTATATACTTTTCTGCAACTGAAGAACTCTTCCATCCATCGTGCTGTTTTAGAACAGTCACTTCCTGGACTTGTAACGTAAATAACTAATATCCCATATAAAACATTTTAAAAACTTAGAGGACTTGGAATTCCAAGGTATTTACTCTAGAGATCATATTGGGGACTATTTCAATTATTTCCAATTCATAAGACTTCAAAATATATTTTCATACAGACTTCAACCATAAAGGTTCGTATGATTAATTGAAAAATAATGAAGTCTCAAGAATTGTGGATAATATCACCAAAAGGATGGGGACATATACAAAACTTGTAGCTATTTTAACATGGTAAAGCAGGCTCAACTAGCATATTCTCGCTCTAAAACTGACATATATCTCTGTATGCAGAATCTGCCAGGAAGAAGAGGACACCTCCAAGCACATTCTTTGTGCATGTGAAGGTCTTTTAAAACTTGAAAAATTTGAACAAAACTAAATATTTGTGCATTGGCGAACCACAACAAAAATTGATGAATGAATGAATGAATGAATGAGTTAGGGGTGATGATTACACTGCGACCCATAGGATCTATTGTGTCCCCCCTTACTTGCCATGTTCTGATGTTTTCTCAGATTTATAGCAGCTCTTCGAGTCCTATTTTCCTGAGGAAGTTTAGGACATCGTCGGGCTTCAAATCAGGTAGATCTCCTTCCTCTATTTCATGTGCTCCTAGGTATCTAGCCCTAGAATTTTGCAAGGCAGGACATTCTGAGAGTATATGTATTGAGGTTTCATCCTCTTCCTCACAGAATCTGCACTTTGCTTCATCTGCTAACCCTAGTTTCTTCATGTGGCTTCTTAACCGGCAATGCCCGGTTAATATTCCCGTTAGAATACGGAGCCTTTTTTTACTGAGGTTGAGGCAGCTAAGAGATCTCTTCTGGTCATAGTTCCCCAGTAGTATCTTAGATTGCCTCAATCCTTCCAGCTGATTCCAGTACTCGGATTTTTCTTTCTCCATTTCCTCTCTTAGTTTTCCTAAGATTACTCTACTGCTGATCCCACAAGATGGTTCTGGTCCCAAATGTGGGGTTTCAGCTCCTTTTTTTGCCAGCTTATCTGCTGTTTCATTCCCCTCTATTCCTATGTGCCCCGGGACCCATAGGAGGGTGACAGTGTTTTTCTGGCCTGGCATTTAGTTTGCCTAGGCATTCCCAAACCATCTTCGAACTGATTATATTTGAACTCAGCGCTTTGATGGCTGCTTGACTATCCGACATGATCACAATCTCTTGTCTGCGATAGTTTCTTCCAATATTGAATTCCACACACCTTTCGATGGCGCGGACTTCTGCTTGAAAGATGCTCGGGTATGTGCCCAAGCTTTCTGAGTATTTGGCTCTCGGTCCAAAAACTCCTATCCCAGTTCCCTCGTCTAGCTTGGAACCGTCCGTATACCACTTTATGGTATTCTGGTTTAAATTCTGTATGGTGTCTTCATCCCATTCAGATTTATTACTCAACTTTGTGATGAATTTTCTCACAAAGTTGAATTTCTTTGGCATATCATCTTGGGGCATTTCCCAAGTTTGATCAAAGTGAAGTGATCGAGGTTTTTCCCTGATAATTCCTTCTTTGATCATTCTATATATTGTTTTCTTCCTTACACTTTCTAGCAGAATGTGCAGTGGGGTCAAGTTTAAAATTGATACTAGAGGACAATCAACAAAGAAAAAGAAACCTGCAGGGATTTCAAATACCTCGGGGTAACAATCTCAGAAGGAACATTGGATGCGGTAATTAAGGAATGAAATTGACTGGGATGTAGAGCAGTAAATTTACTAAATAGGAACCTGGGAAAAATCCGTTTCTAACGATATTAAAAGAAAAATATATAACACAATAGTCAAAAGAGTTAATGAATACAGATGTAAAGTTTGGCCGCTTAAAGAAAGAATGGAGAAGGTAATAAGAGACACATTGATGGACATCTGGAGGAGATCTGGCGGAATATCTAAAAGAGAAAGAGTGAAGAATGAGAAAGTGTGAATTAAAGACACTATTACCTAGAAGCAAGCAGCTCTTGTGGTACGGTCACGTGCAGAGAATGAAAATAGAATTCCAAAACAAGTCCTACAATGGCAACTAGGAGAAAGAAGACAGAGAGATAAAAGGACCTGGAGGAAAAGGGAATGACAGAGAGAAAGATGGAGACTGAAAATCGGAAGAAGTCGAAGAACTTTGTAAAGCAATAGATTTATAGATTTCTACTTCTAGACTTTTGCATGCGTTTGAATCAACTGTCGAAGCACTTTTGTCACTCTGATTGAGGTATCTCCAAAACATGCATTCTGAATGCAGCAACCGCTTCTTCAGATGTCGAAAAACGTTGACACCTGTGTTTCGAAGCACCGCGATCGTATTTTTTGAGCATTTCCTTCGCCCAATCGACACGAGCCTTTTTTTGAGCGATTGACAAATTGTGTGGTATCCAACGCGAACAATTTTTTTGACCGTCAAATATTTATGCAATATTGAAGACCTCCATAGTTTGTACTATTATAGTTTATGTCTGTTCTTGACATTTATAATGTTTAACATCTACAAAATTTTTAATTATTTATAGTATATATCACAGTTTCTAACTGATAACTTTTTTATATACTCACTTTATAAAAATCTCTACTTATTTTGTAACATTTCTTGAATAATACCAATATCCAATATTATTAATGTTTTTTTTTTCTCAATGGTATTTATTTGTATACACTTAAATATTATCGTCGTTTTATAGACGCTCTTTGAAGGAACTTGCATTGAAATATCCTAGCTGGATTTGTTCCAGACTATGGACCAGTGATTTCTTTAACTCTTTTGTATCGGCCGAACTTCCTGTGCACCCTTCGTACAAAAATGGAACCGGCGAAGTATGAAGACTAGACAAGCGTGACGGAGTAATGCACAACAGCAGTGTTCTGTTTTCTTCGGACGTAGAATGTCTCTGCTCGAGTTAACCAAGAAAAAAATAATTAAACAAAAATAATCTGGAATATTAAACAAGATGAATAAACAGTTAACCTGTTTCACATGGAGTTGACGCTTAAACGGTCGACGTATAGTATAGCTACAGCTGCAGTTTCCGCGCTTTCCAGATTTCCGAGCTCTGTTTTGGTTTTCGCCCAATTAAAGGCAAACACGAGCGAGTACTTGAGTCAAATTAACATGCAACTCTATTTAATCTCACCAGAATTATTATTACCTGCAATGGTGGTTGTCTTAGTTAACTTTGCCCTTTAACTTTATCATTTTCCTCGGGTTTCAAGTGATTTTGTGCTACAGCGAACCTCCTGCAAGCGTCTTTAATTCGAAATCGATTGTGTGTTTGGCGCTTAGGAAGTTGCTAAGTATTGGCCATGGAAAATTCGTTGTATTTAGATCTAATAATAATTTGTAGGTTAACAATAAAAATTTGTATGAGAGCACGATTTTCTACACATAATGGAAAAGATTCGATAAAACACAAATTTAAACCACAAACCTTTGTTGTAGTAACATAAAATAGTTTTACATTTTAAAATTTCTTGTTTAATTTTTCATATGGAAGGGTCTAGAAACATTCTGAGTAAAAATGAGTAAATTTACCCTAGAACAAACAGCTCAAATCATGGCTTTAGTTAAAGATGAATGATCTCAGCAATATATCATGGGAATCAGCGTTTCCAGAGTCTTAAGAAGGTTTAGAAAAACTGGAAGTTATAATAGAAGACCAGTTCCAGGACGTCGCAGGTGTACTAATCCTGCAGATGACCGTTATTTAAGAATTCAGATTTTTGCAAACTCGTCATGTTACAGCAAGACAACTGCAAAATGTTCTCTCTGGAGTCCGTAATGTTAGAATGTCTGTCCATACGGTTAGAAACAGATTAAGGAATTTTGGAGTCCCAGAATGTCCATTGTTAACCAAAGCACACCGTGTAGGACGTTTAAGGTTCACAAGAGAACGCTCGCCCGAACGTTTCCAGAATAACAATGGAATACCTTCAAGAGGTTGGTATCCAAGTTTTAGATTGGCCAGCTGTTAGTCCCGACCTAAACCCAATTGAACATGTTTGGGACTACCTGGACAGGCGCATAAGAACTCGTTATATCGCTCCAGACAGATAGCGGGAAAAACGGGAAAATTTGGATTTGGGTAACATAAGTAACCTGATAAGAAGCCTTCCACGAAGAATGGGGTATGTTATTAGAACCAGACGTGCAAAACGTTTTGAAAGCGTGACAACATCGCAATATTTTTAGTTGGTATTTGTGGTATTTTAAATTTTCCTCCTAGATGCCATTGTAGGACTTGTTTTAGGATTCTATTTTCATTCACAAGAGCTGTTTTTAGGTAATAGTGTCTTTAATTCTTACTCTCTCATTTTTCACTCTTTTGCCTTTTAGATATTCCGCCAGATCTCCTCCAGAAGTCCATCAATGTGTCTCTTATTACCTTCTCCATTCTTTCTTTAAGCGGCCAAACTTTACATCTGTATTCATTAACTCTTTTGACTATGGTGTTATATATTCTTTTTTTGATATCGTTATTAGAAATCGATTTATCCCTGGTTCCTATTTAGTAAATTTACTGCCTGTGTATTATCTTATTCACTATTCTATGCAGATGACTAGAAGATATTCAAAAAAATCAATGACTTAAATTATTATATTACTTTCTAATGTTTTTTTATGTTAACTAGATCACATTTTTATCATTTTATACCTGTTGGTAATTTTCTTTCTGACACTACTGTTGAACAGAGATGACATTAAAAAAAATGCAACGTGGTTATCACATATCTATCTTCTAAACAACTGACCAATTACATTGGTTGAATATGTTTTTTATCAACTTATAGGCAATATTAAAAACAAATAGTTGTTATATTATTCATGAATTTTTCTTATTACAAATTTGGTGCTTAACACATATCATTTCAAAATTAGGCGCCCAACGTTAAAATAAATAGCATTCTATTATAAATTAAATATTTAATCATCTCAAAATTGGCACCCAACGATACTCTTAATACCTTTCAATGGAATTTAAGTAACTATTTAACAACGGTTTGTCTATAGAATGGGTAATGACGTTTTAGAGAGGGTTACTAACTTTACTGACCTCGGTATTACATTTGAGACTAATCTGAAGTTTACTGAGCACATAAATATTATCTTCAATGAAGCCCGCACATTATTTGGATTTATTAAGAGAACTACTTCTATAAAAAGGTTAGATTTACTTCGTTCTAAGCTAGAATATGCATATAATGCAAAAAAAACTAGATTAAAATGTTGGAAACAGCACAAAATGCAAGGAAAAAGAAAACCCACTGAACAAATTAATAATTCGCATCATTTTTTCTTAAAATAAATAAATTACTTAATTTTCTGGGTATTATACATAATAAGAATAAACAAAAAAACCCACAGAATTCTCTAAAATATTTGCATCCTCTACATTATTTTTTCCTAATAATATTTAAGTACGTACTTTATACAATTAGCAACAGCAAAATACATTAATCACATTAATTATGCAAGATATACGCTGTCTATTAAATATTTCACATGGGATATATAAATTCTAAATGTTATTTTTTGCTCCTTTCAACATTAATGGTCTAAAAGAAAAAGAGTGTTGTACTCGAGGGCATTCCATTCTGTCTTTTTCAATTTCTAACCATTGATGAATGACACTGTTAATTGACAAAGGTACGTAATATTGACCGTTGTTCTTGAAGAAATTGAAGGATGAGAAAACTTACAGGTTGTCCAAAATATACCAGAGTAAATAAGAAAATAACACATCGTATTTTGAAAATATCGACAATTTAAGTTTATTTTTGATACTTTTACTTTGGGCAAACTCAATCAATGTGTATTTCAAAGAATCAAAAGTACTATGTGTGGAGTAAAAATTATTTGCGCTACATATAATCCAAGATGTTTGTTACTATAGTCGTCCAAATACTTAAGCAATGCACATGATTGTAATGGTCATAGAAGGTAACAATAGTTATTTACGTTACAATAAATATTTGATGGTCCAACTAAATTAAATAGTTTGTAGCATTAAAAGATGCATCTATAAAAACCATAAATACTTTTTTCGTTATTCTTGTTAACATTTTGTTTTACATTCATGCCAATACTGGCACCGAGGACGTTCTGTATAAAAGTTGATCCATCGAACATGTCGTGTTTTGGATCCCCCGAGACCTCCTGTCCCTTTTCTGATGTGGGACAACATCTCGTGACCTTCGCCATCGACTCTTCCTCACTTTCAGCATTCGACGAGTGAATTGTTTGGACGGTTGTAGGTTTCCAAAAGTCATACGCAGTTTCCATCCCTCGTCCATAAACTTTAGAGACGTTCGTAAACTTCTAATTTATCAATTCCTATCAATATTCCAACGATTTGTTTACTCATAATAATTTACACACTCCCTATAATCGTTATTATTGCTTTTAGAAACAGAAGTCGTTTGGTCACAGGTGAATTTTGGTAGTAGGCAACCAAAAGTTCAGTAACTTGAGGGGATATACATGGAAGTTTGGAATAATGGAATATTTCAACTTTTTATTAATTTTTATAATTAATTTTTTTGATATAAGTAAACATCATTTTGCTACAACTCTAACCAATATTAAATAAATCTAGAAAGTATCACATTCTTCACCAGCAGAATCTTTCAGTTCTCGTAGAGTAATTGGGGAAAGGTTTAGCTTCTTAATGCGTGTTTTAAGAATGTCCCAGGCATGTTCAATTACGTTCATGTCTGGGGAATTTGATGGCCATCTTAATGTGGATATTCCTTCTTCTTTCAAAAAATTTTGTACTGCAGCTGTTGGATGTGAAGGTGTATTGTCATGCATAAACACAAATCCATCACCTACCGGCCCCCGGAATAGACGCACAACAGTATTTAAAACTTCCTCGATGTACACAGCACCAGTGATTCTTCTTTCCAAAATCAGGAGAGCCGTCCGTGTACCCCTCATAATACCACTCCAAACCATAAAACTCCCACCTTCAAATGGAACACGTGGTTAGGCTGTTTCTAATCGGGCTTGTCGTTCTGGGACCCTCCAAACTAGCGTTCTTCGCGAATCATAAACCAAGCTAATTCTTGATTCGTCAGAGAACATCACGTAATTTCAGTTAAGACCATGGTAACAGGTCGGCTGAAAAGTGACCGGTCTGACCTATAGATGACGACACTAGAATTAAATCCATTTCATTTTTAGATAGTATCAACTTTCAAAAGATTCGTGTAAAAATTTGACAGCTGTCGGACTATTAGTTTGTAAGATATTGCATTTTTAGTGAAGCAACTTTTGTTATTTTCAAAAAGATGGAAAAAAAAGGATTTCGAGTGCTTATTAAATATTGTTATTTGAAAGGAAAAAATACAGTTGAAGCAAAAGCTTGGCTTGATAATGAGTTTCCGGACTCTGCGCCAGGAAAATCAACAATCATTGACTGGTACGCAAAATTCAAGCGTGGTGAAATGAGCACCGAAGACGGTGAACGCAGTGGACGCCCAAAAGAGGTGGTTACCGACGAAAATATCAAACAAATCCAAAAAATGATTTTGAGTGACCGTAAAGTGAATATGATCGAGATAGCTGACACTCTAAATATATCTAAGGAACGTGTTGGACATATCGTTCACGAATATTTGGGTATGCAGAAGCTCTGTGCAAAATGGGTGCCGCGCGTACTCACAATCGACCAAAAACAGCAACGAATTGATGATTCTGAGCAGTGTTTGCAGCTGTTAAGTCGTAATAAATCCGATTTTTTGCGTCGATATGTGACTATGGATGAAACTTGGCTCCATCACTACACGCCTGAGTCCAATCGACAGTAAGCTGAGTGGACTGCGGCCGGTGAACCGCCACCAAAGCATGGAAAGACTCAACAGTCAGCTGGCAAAGTTATGGCCTCAGTTTTTTGGGATACACACGGTATATTGTTTATCGACAATTTGGAAAAGGGAAAAACAATCAACAGCGACTATTACTGTGTATTATTGGAGCGATTGAAGACCGAAATCGCGAAAAAACGGCCCCATATGAAGAAGAAAAAAGTGTTGTTTCATCAAGACAATGCACCGGGTCACAAATCATCGAAAACGATGGCAAAATTGCATGAATTGGGCTTCGAATTGCTTCCTCACCCACCGTATTCTCCAGATCTAGCCCCCAGCGACTTTTTCCTTTTCTCTGACCTGAAGAGAATGCTCGCGGGAAAAATATTAGGCTCTGATACTGAGGTAATCGCCGAAACTGAAGCCTATTTTGAGGACAAACCGAAGGAGTACTACAAAAATGGTATCGAAAAGTTGGAAGGTCGCTATAATCGCTGTATCGCCCTTGAAGGCAACTATGTTGAATAAAAAAAATGAATTTTGTCAAAATATTGTGTTTTACTATGGTAGACCGGGGACTTTTCAGCCGACCTGTTATAACATTTCTTGAGCCCATTGCAACCTTAGAGTTTTTTGTTGGTAGGTTAGTTTGGGAACACGTAGAGGTCTTCTGCGATACAAATTTACTGCATTTAATCATCGTGTAATTGTTTGCCCTGAGATATTCAGTCCTTTAAGTCTAGCAATTTCTTTGGATATGCCACTTGTAGATTCCTGTCGATTTCTTCGAGCTATCAATGTTATCTGCTGGTCTTGTGCTGCTGTTGTACATCGACTTCTGCCACTTCTGGGACGATCCTTCACATCATTTGTGCCTAGGAATTTTTGTTTAATTTTTGATACAGCACCCTGAGTAACTTTGACTAAAGCCCTGTTGTAACAAAGCAATTACTATAGACCTATTAAAATATGATATAATGTCTCTGGGCATCTTTAAACAGCTCAAATGAAATTTAAACAAGAATTGGAATAATGTAAAAGCACCCAAATCAATTAAATATGACCAAATTAATACAAAAACCAATCAGATTTAGTATTATTTTGATTTAAAAACGCTTTAAAATGAATATCAACAAGAGTAGATATATTATTTCTAAATATTCTTGAACATATGTGTAAAAGGGATACCTTGTATATTTTTCCATCTTCGAATTGGTCTTTTTCTGGTTTTAAAAATATTTAATATATTACCAATACTTTTTAACGGTTTTAAATGAGCAACCAAACGAAAAACCCAATGTTAAAGTCACAGATTGTGAAAATATTAAAATTGTAGTAGTTTATCCAAAACAATATACAAGCCAACAGCAAGAAAATAATCTTTAAGTACTTTTAGAGGCCATTTAAACATTCTATAGCACTTGGAATCTAAAGAATAATAACCAAAAACAAAGAAATACAAAAAATCTTAACTTTTTTCAAATTACATAAACGATGAGACTAATATTGAAAGTATCAAGTGCTTGTTTACTGTTTTCATACAGTTAAGGGATGTGGTAATACAATATTACGAAGGGTTAAACAGTTTTATAATATAGTTAAGGAAACTTCTAATGATTGATATACATAGAAAAACAAAAAAAATATGAATAATTTGCGCAGCATAAAAATATTAAACATTTTCCAACACATTTACTTTAAAAATTTCAGATATTGAATTAGAATTGGAGTTCCTATTGTGTTCGGAAATATACTTATGGGAGATGTGAAACTCTTCAATAAACTTGTCTTTTTAGGTCCAGTATAGGTGATGACTTCAAAATCCGTTTATAATATGCAGAGATTCGGGCTGAGGGTTCTCAGATTCTCGACTCACCATTAGTATTGTGAGGTTATACATATATATACAAAGACACCTCGTTAGTCGTGGCTCCGCTTTGAAATGAACGGGATGCTGGACACTCTGGGCAAGTCCCAGGTGCCCTCTTATTTCTCATCATGTCGCCTTGATAGCGAGAAAAAATATTTCCAATGGCGTGCCTTGTATATTTTAATTCTTCTTTTGAATCATCCAGATTTTTTACTTTTTTTACTAACTATTATTACTACGTAACACTTTTCAGGTCTAACTTTTTTTTCAACCAATTTGCTAGCTTACTATCAAATTTAAAGTTATCCAAACGTGGATAAAGTCAAAGCAGTGAAAGTAATGAGTTAAATAGAGTGGATGATGCTAGAAATGTTAGAGTCCCATTTAACCGAAATCTATTTTAAAAGTCTCACTGGTAGTAGATTCTACCTCGGTCTCGGTATATATCTTTTCGGTAAGTGATTCTCATAAAAAGTTTCTTCAAGAGAATGAATCGCAAAGGCGTAGCTGAATTTTTGTACTATCAGGGATGGATTGTACACGATGTTGTTTTCCATAAAATATTTATATTGAACATTTAATTTGTTAAATTGTATTCAAGCAAATCCGCACATAAGAAACTAATAAAATAAAAAAGGCTATAACATTCCTGCTCCCTAAAAGAGATATATCTCTTTAAACATAACAATCACAGGTAATAATGTCGTAAAGCAGTGTTGGATATATCCCATTCTTTGCTCGTCTATAGCTCGACTAAAATAAATGGGATGGAGCCAAGATATATATTTATGTAGTTCAATTCCATGGGGCTTCTTAATTTGTAGAGGTTTTCAGGAAGGTAACGACACACACAGGAAAAAATTGTTCTTTTTCAACAGGATTTCTCAAGAGTTTTGTACTCGTTGTTCAATTAATATTTATTTCACCTCTTTATAGTTGATTTACAGTAAGATGCAAATGTATGGAATAAATGCATTATTTCAGAAACAGACGTGACAGCTCATTTGAAAGGTCTCCTTATCGCCTTTGCAACAATGTAATCATTTAAATATTTATTTCTACAAGTTGAACCAAAATTATGAATATTGTTAAGTAACATGGATTTACAATAAATATTCATTCACTGAACTAAAATACTTACACTGATATTATACTGAAAAGGAAAAATGTACCTACTAAATCGTCGGAAATTTAAGAAATATATTCAATTATAAAAAAACATCCCAAAATAAATAAATCATTAAATACCTCTACAAATAAGTATACATTTTATAAAAAAAAAAACAATATTGTAGGAAGTTGTCTCAATAACAACATAAAGAAACAGCTATGGTGATAAAAATTAAATTAGACATCCTTGATCAAATAAAAACAAAATAATTTATGTTTGTATGGACCCAACGAACATTTAGATACGGGGTAAATTTCAAAGCAAACATACATGTGAAGCAAATTAGTTTTGATATTAAAATAGTTAAGAAAGTAGAGAGTAAGTAGTATCTGGGAGATCAGCCATGACTTTAACCCAAAAATCTACCAACAAGTTATTAAGGATAATAAAAAACTCTTCGTTTTAACAAAACTTTCAATATTTATTTAAAAACTGCTTTTTTAAAAGACTCAATGACAGCCGTTTCGCTAGACAACTAGCATCGTCAGATTGACATTTAAGTTGTAGCTAGGTACCTGATGTTTAGGTAGTATTAAGGCTAGACCAAGTATGGAAGTAATAAGACATAACAATATTAAAGCCTAGATGTTATGAGCCCTAAGGGATTATCCTGGATGTACTTCCCTCTAGGATCAGTATAACTGTGCAATGATATAGAAAAACCAGGAAAAAAACTATATCATGCTGATCTTTACAATAACTTAATATATTTGAGTTACAATTACGTCTTATCTATGTATAAAATGAAGACTCAATCAAAGCAAACACTTTAAAAGTGGAGAAAACAAAATCTTTAATTCTAGTTATAAAAACAATATTGTATTTTGGTATAGATATGTTGATGATGTGTTAGCAGGATTTGTAGGTAGCGAACGACAGTTAGATATATTTTTTAATTATATTAATACCTTGCATCCTAAAATTAATTTTACTTTAGAAGTTGAAGAAAATAATTCAATTAATTTTCTAGATTTAAAAATTGAAAAAGTTAATAATTTACTAAATTATTCAATATACAGAAAACCAACACAAACAGATGTAACCATACCATATAATTCAAATCATCCTATAACACATAAATTATCAGCTTATAATTCTATGATACATAGGGCATTTTCAATTCCAATGGACAAAATTAACTTTGATAAAGAAATTTATATCATAAAACAAATAGCTACATCTAATGTCTACCCAATTCATTTGATAAATACATTAATTAATAAAAAAGAACAGAAAGTGGCACTACAACTAGTATTTCCTAAACAAATTAAAGAAATTAAAAGTTATAAAAATATTACATATTGTGGAAGTATTTCCAATAAAATATCAGAAATAATACCTTCGGCAACATCAGCAATAATATCATTTAAAACACAAAATAATGTTGGTACAAAATTGTTAAATGTAAAAACAAAATTACCTAAATTAAAAAAATCTGGTGTTTACAAAATTAATTGTCCAAAGTGTAATGCTGTATATATAGGCCAAACACAAAGAAATTTTGAAGTAAGATTTAACGAACATTTAAGAGCATATAGATTAAAACAACCAGATAAGTCAAATTATGCAAAACACCTACTTGAACATCCAACCTCACTCTTACACATCAATGACATCCAAATACTACACATTTGTAATAAAAAACAAAATTTAGATTTCCTTGAAGAACTTGAAATAAAAAGACATCTAGCAGATCCACAATTTAAAGTTGTTAATGACCAAATAAATCTGGGAAGTTCTCCACTTTAAAAGTGTTTGCTTTGATTGAGTCTTCATTTTATACATAGATAAGACGTAATTGTAACACAAATATATTAAGTTATTGTAAAGATCAGCATGATATAGTTTTTTCCTGGTTTTTCTATATCATTGCACAGTTATACTGATCTTAGAGGGAAGTACAGTTAAACGGCTGTCATTGAGTCTTTTAAAAAAGCAGTTTTTAAATAAATATTGGAAGTTTTGTTAAAACGAAGAGTTTTTTATTATCCTTAATAAGATGGACTTCCAAAAAGTAAGGGTTAGTACAATCAATTTAATACCAACAAGTTTGCGCTTAAGAGGTACTGAGATTCACTAATAGCTAACTTTTTAACATTAACATTACAACAAGATGTAACTATTTTAAAAAATCTAAGTATTAACGAATTATTTATATCTCAAATGTGGCTGACAATGAATTTATCAATAAAACACGTCAAACCGCAATATTTAATGGAAATTTAGATCAAAAGTGTAGCTAGTTTCATTGGAATTACCTAATACTAACTCTCAATTTTCTGGAGAATAATATCTTCTATTTTCTCCTTATTTATTATTTTCTCCTTATTTATTAAAACTTCGGTACCTTTTGGAAAACGTTGCAGGAGTGAGTTAACCCCAATCCAATTTATTTGATGCATCTCGTAGAGTAATAAGAACTACTTATAGTCCTGCTGTTGCCCTTTTTTTCGGGGTGACAAAGTGGCGATGGCCCGGGCGACTCGAAACACTCGGTCCCGTCACAATGCCATAAATCTCGAAACGTTGCGTCGGTCGAGTTAAAATGGAAAACGCGCGAACGTATAGGCGAGAAAGACTCGTCGCTACTTGCTTAGCTAGCACGACTCGGCGTGTTCACAACATGTTCGAGACAAATTGGAGGGTTTTTGTCGAATGGAAAAACGTATGTAGTGACTTAATGTCCTTTAATAACGTGATTTATTCGGCAAAAGTAAGCTAGTGCATTTGGGGAACATTCATCCGAGAGACGTAGACGATTAAATAATAGGAAAATTGCAAAATATCGTTTTCATACTATGCTGATACTTTTAACTGAATTATATCGGCAAATTTATGTAATTTTAACTTTAAATACTTTTGCTGTTATAGGAAAACTTCAGGTATTTCATAAATTGAATTTAAAACTTTAGAACTATTTTTGATTAAAAATTTCAACTGTGTTCGTTATCGATGTACTTATATTAAAATACTTGCTAACGATTTTTTAGTTTTCTAAATACGAGTAGGTAGTCCCGTAGTACTTTTTTTTATTTTATTTAAATAGCTACTTTATATTGAAAACTTTCCGTGAAATTCTTTCATCGAGTAGTTGACAAAACAAACGATAGGAACTTTCGCTGTTTCCTACACTTATAATTATTAATTCCAACGTATTGTTTGCACCAGCGATTTCCAAACAATTCGCAGCACCAAATCAATCAAAATAATTTAAAAATCATTAGTTAATATTAATTTCGTTAGGTTAGGTTAGGTTAGGTTAAGTTAGGTTAGGTTAGGTTAAGTTAGGTTACCAAAAACATTTTAGAAACATTGTTTGGTGAATGCTACGTCAAACAACTTGACAATATACCTTTGTCAAATGATACAATCTGTCAAAGAATATCTGCTGACATTCAGGAGCAGCTCGAATCTAAGCTAACTGGAAAATAATTTGCTATTCAACTTGAAGATGTGACTGACTCCAATAATGAATCACATTTAATTTGTTACCTATTAAAGGAATTATTCAGAGTTACTGTAGTAAGTATTAACACCTTAAAGAAGGTTTTATTGCATTAAAAATTACACCAACGTAAGATTACAACTTATTAAAAATTACCTTATGTCAACTAGACATGACAATCACAGTATAACATAACACAGCGTTTAAAACAGTCAAAATACTATGACATTCTTCCCCGCTGGAATTATTTTGACAAATAGTCTTGAAAGCGCCTTGGTGGATAGCGGGTCCGATTAGATCTCCTAGGTAACTCTTGATGTGTAGGTTCCTCCTTCGTGTCTTCTCTTTGTAATGATTCCTGAGTAGAAGATGTTTCTTGACTTTGTAGAGTATTCTCTGCTGACACTTCTAGTCTCTGTGTTGTGTTCTGTAGTGGTTGTGTTGATCCTTCTTCTACCATAGGGTTACGATCCTCTATCGCCCTCTTGTAGTTGTTGGCATCGTTTTCTTCTGGTATTTCGTCACCAACTGGAGCTAAATGTCTAAGTGAAATGTTTGATTCACGGCCATCTTGAAAACGAATTCTGGCATATTCTGGATTAGCTTCTAAAAGATCTACCACTTGCACCGGTGGATCATATTTGCTGTGCCTATCAAATTTTCGTAAAAGGACTGGCCCAGGGTTAGTTAGCCATATGGGAAGAGAATGGCCGTAGAATGACTTTCGAGAATGACGAAACATTCTCTCGTGTGGAGTCTCGTTGGTAGAGGTACAAAGGAGACTTCTGATAGAGTGGAGAGCTTCATCCAAAACTTGTTCCCAATACCTGCTATCCAACCCATGGCTCTTCAAGGCAAGCGATACCGTCTTCCAAATCACCCCATTATACCTCTCAACTTGACCATTTCCCTTTGGATTATAAGGAGTAGAGTAGCTAGAAGCAATTCCATTGCGACTAAGAAAATTTTTAATTTCTTGTGATAAAAAAGAAGTGCCTCTATCAGAATGTATATAGTTTGGCATGCCAAATGTGTAGAATAGCTTCTGAAGGCAATTGATGACCGTTGACGAAGTCATATCCACACACGGAAAGGCGAAAGGGAATCGAGAAAATTCATCCACAATTGTCAATATATACTTATTTTTTCCCTGAAATGGCATCGGACCTTTAAAATCGATGTTTAATCTTTCAAACGGACTAGTGGCTTTTATAAGGTGTCCCTGGTATTTACAAAAGCGTGGCTTTAATTCGGCACAAATCTGACAGCTTGCAGTAGTTTTTCTTACTTCTTCAATAGAAAATGGTAGATTTTTTGATCTGACCCAATGATACAACCTTGTAACACCAGGATGGCACAGTGAATCATGTATGTCTTTAAGACCCAATCCTGTGATAGAACACGCTCTGGATAAAGTATCGGCTATTGTATTTTCTCTACCTGGTCTGTAAATGATATCATACTTAAAGCAAGACAGTTCCAAGCGCCAACGTTGGATCTTCTCATTTTTTATTTTTCCATAGGACTTGTTATTAAACATAAAGGCGACTGATTTTTGATCAGTTATAAGAGAGAATGGTCTTCCTACTAGGTAATGTCGCCAATGTTTTAGAGCTTCCACAATGGCTTGAGCTTCCTTTTCAATGACTGAATGGCCTTTTTCACTTTTATTGAGACTTTTTGACTACCATTCGTTTCTTTCTTGAATCTCCTTTAACGATTAACACTTGAGCTCTCCAAGGAGAATGAGATTCCTCGATGATCCCTTCATGTAACAATCTTTTGACCTCCTCCTTAATAAATTTTGAATCTTCTTGGGAATAGTTTCTGGACTTGATTGCTATGGGTTTATGGTTTGATGAAAGGTTAGAAAATATTTTTACAGGGGGAATGGTTGCTTGAGCAAGACTACAGATCTTCAATGGACCATTTTGACCCCCAAAAGATATTTCTAGAGAAGAATGTTGCTTTAAAATGTCGTGGCCCATGATAAGGTCTGAACAGAGATTTTCCATAACAAAAAGCTTAACGTTATGGTAAGTATGCCCGAGAAATTCCAATTTTACTAAACAGTATTCATTGATTTCCGAATTCATGGATGTTGATGCCATTGATACAAACAATTTACCACTGTAACATTTAAAACGATGAGCCTGGACAACCTGCTTATTAATAAAACTTTCTGAGCTTCCAGTATCAACTAGTGCGTGAAATTTGTAGTTGTTCACCAAAGCAGGCAGAGTTGCTTTAGAAAGGACCTGTGGTGATGCAGCACATAAGTTTACAGCTGCTACACCTTGAGACTTACTTGTTTTTCCCGAATTGCATACTTTCTTGAAATGTCCTATTTTCTTGCAGTTATGACACATCACATCTTTGGCCGGACAATTTTCCCTTTTATGTCTTACACCACCACAAAAGTAACACTTAGACTTAATGGCACTAACCTGTGAGGCGCTTGCATCATTCTCAATAGACATGGAGTTAGTTTCTAAGAGACTATTAGTGTTAGATTGTATTTTAGAAACTGAATTCAAAGAAATCTGCGAATAAGATTGTGCCTGAGTTTCAGCCATTTCTAGGCTCCTGGATTGATTAAAAGCTTGCTCTAAGGTTAAGTTGGCATTCTCTAACAATCGTTGACGAATATAATTTGATTTTAGACCAGAAATAAATGCATCTCTAATGTATTCGTTTTTATTTTCTTCGGCGGTTACCGACCTAAAATTACAGTCTTGACTGGCGATTTTCAAAGCCTGCATGAACTGATCAAGAGTCTCTTCTATTCCTTGTGAACGTGTAGATAGTTTGTGACGAGCATATATGACATTTTTCGGTTTGATAAAAATCTCATTCAAAAGCTTAATGGCTTCTTCATAAGTCTTTGATCCACTTATGTATGTATAAATAGTAGGGCTGATATAGTTGACAAGCAGACACAGCTTGTTTTCTTCGGAAGGAGCTTTATCCATTGACTCTATGAAATTCTGAAAAGTTTGAGACCAGTGTAACCATTCTGCCTGAGCTGTGCTTGTATCAGGATTTGATTCGAAACGATGAGGTTTAAGATGTGATTCCATGAATACTGAATATATATATTTTAATGCAATAAATTGTAGTAAGTATTAACACCTTAAAGAAGGTTTTATTGCATTAAAAATTACACCAACGTAAGATTACAACTTATTAAAAATTACCTTATGTCAACTAGACATGACAATCACAGTATAACATAACACAGCGTTTAAAACAGTCAAAATACTATGACAGTTACAAATAGTGCTTTCATTGCAGGGAATTTACATTGGATTTCCACTAATGTTGTCGCTTGCAAGTGCCTGCGGAAAAGGAATGTTCAAATATTTGGACACATTGCATGTTTCATGTCAAAGCTTTAGCATCCAGGTTTCTAAGACCTGGTCTAAATATTGTTTTGGAAGTAGCCATTGAAGTAGAAGAGAATCACAACATTGTAATGTTAAAAACTATGGAGCGTCGTCTAGGAAAAGAATTAGTATATCAATTTGTCCAATTGGAATTTCGCTTTTAATTCATTTGACAGTAAATTTAATGAAGGAAAAACAAGTAATAAACGTAATTAAAACCCCTTATATTAATTCACAGTTTTCCAAGCGATAACTGTTATTCGAAGCATACAGTAAAAAAAGAACTAGTCCTCAGATAAAGCCTTGTGGGACTACACGATATATAAAATTTTTTGATGATATGCCGACCTATGTTTCCACATATTGCTTTCCACTGCCAAGGTAGTTTCTAAGAAAATTGACAGCACTAGTTGAGGTCACAAAAATGAAGTAAAGCCAGAAAGACTTCATAAGTTCGCTGATTTGAAAGACGAAACCAATACCGATTACAAAGCAAAGTTTGACTTCTGTAAAAAACATTATTGTAGCTGCATTGACCAATCACTTTGTTCGTATAATAGTCCACAAAATACCACTAGTAATGAAATCCATCTTGTAAGTATGTCTTTTACTATTTGTATTGAATATTTTGAAGTAAATCGACAAACTCATTGCGAAAATTCGATCAATATAATTAACTTTATTAAATTTAAATGTTTTGAAAGCCAAGATAATGATAAATATGTTTTTCCCTACATCATCAATACTTTTAAAAGATATTGTTAGAACATATAAAACCAGATGTTATTGAGTATCAATTTTACATGCAATACCCAATAACTGGACATTGTAATGACTGTGGGTGACAAAAATACAGAATATCTTGGAAAAACTGTTTTTTATTTTGATTCTGTTCATACCTACTTTTATAATAATGTTTTACTCACTCACCTATGAGTTCCAGGACACATAGAAATAGAAGGGAAAGAAACAGGAAATAAGCTAGCAAAAAAAGAAGCTGAAACCTCAGATTTGAAACCAAAACAATTTTGTGGGATGAGCAGTAGCGCAATCTTGGAAAACCTAAGAAAAGAAATGGAGAAGGCTGTACTGTAAATCAGCTGGAACAAGCTTAGATACTTCTAGGAAACTATGACCTCTTAGTTGCCTTAACCTTAGTAAAAAAGGCTCTGGATATTAACCGGGCATTGATGATAAAGTCACATAAAGAAACTAGGGTTAGAAAATGAAGCAAAGTGCAGAGTCTGTAAGGAAAAGGACTAAATCTGAATATACAAACACTGCAGAATTCTAGGGCCAGATACCTAGGAGCACATGAACTAGAGAGGATGATCTAGATGACTTAAAGCCCGATGATGTCCTTATAGATCCTAGTGTACTTATCATCCCTAAATTATTACATACAAATAAATATGTTTTTGGTTGGCAAACCTACGATTGCAAAGTTCTATAAATAAAAAATACTTGACACATTGCTAAATTTTCTATTCTTATAAATTATTTTTTTATTACGAGTATTACGCCTCGGTATTTAAAATTAACAAATTATGGGTCACTGACCCATCATTGGTAAAGAATAGTTAGAAGTTGGCGAACTTGTACTTTCGAATCGAAAAAAATCTAAAAGTGTAACAGGTACGAAGCATAAAATGAAACTTTTGAAAATATTTGGGTCAAAGTTAAAAAGTTTTTGTTTAAAAAGTTAAATTGCAGCAGAGATCGGGGGTTAAGAAACTTGCCGGCAAAGTTAAAATTATCAAACTTATATTATTTACGATATTTATTTTCTTTTTCGTTGGACACTTTCGCGCGCTCATTTTTACAAGATGCCATTGACTCGACGAAACTTTCCACCAACTAAAGAAATAAAGAAATTTTCTTCCCAAGTTCGAGTTTTGGATCGTTCCAAGTCTTCCAGACTAACCGGGAAAGTTCTTTGACCTACTACCGTGGACATCTAACTACTTTTCGGAACTTAGTTCCCAAGTGAAAGCTACGAACTAAATCTCTAACAGCTCATTATGCATAATACTACTTGTTGAAAAACGATAGTTACATCAACTTTTGTTTCGCAGTTAACTCAGCCGAGATGTTTATTTCTATTTTCTGGTTATTAAATTTTTAAAGTCTGTTTTTGTTTCTGAATAATTGAGGTCCAATTTAACTGTTTATTCATTTTCCATAAATCCCAGTCGTACATAAAATCCAATTACGCTCACTAAATGTTTCAATATTTTATTAAATATTCATAGTTGTTAGCGACTGATAAAAATATAGCACGGCTTTCAGCTGTTTGGTCTCCCAACCTATCAAACACTAAATTATAAGAAAATCGTACAAAGAACATCGTTTTTCTAGGTTAACTTTGCATACAGTCCAGTACTTTGAGGGCCGGTTTTTTAAATGGCTTGTTAAAAGCTTCTGTTACTTGACCAAAAGTTAACCGTGACCAACAGCTAAAGTTTCTGTTAAAGGTTATGGCGTTTTTCAATGCACTATCTAACTTTTAGCTACGAAACTGCCAGCTATCATTAAATTTGCTGGGTTGGTAAAATTGATTTTTTGGTTTGGTTTGTTAATTTCTTAGAACGGTAAATAAAGATATTGTTTTGTGTTCAATTTAGTTGAGTTAACCTAAGTTTTTATGGTTTTAAATAGAAAAAGAAGATCTTCGTTTTTATTAGTTTTATTTATTTTGTTGAGTATTATTTTAAAAAATTTATATTTTCAAATGGAAACACCAAAGAAAAATAGGATATCTAATTTTTCACTATCTGATAAATCCTTGTTATTAAAATTAACAAATCATTTTAAAACAACTATTGAATGCAAAAAGACGGATGCCGTTACTTGGAGAGAAAAATATTTTTAGTTTTAAAAGAGAATTGAAATAAAAGCTTACCTGTCTGTGGGTGTTTCAATTTGATTTACGGTTTGTTCTAATAATAACATAACAGTTTACTTTGAAAGTCGAAATCTTACGCGAAAATCTAAATCATCAAACTCTTCAAAAGGGTTCGACCTTTCTTTAACAATATATGATCTCCTTTCATATTCAAGATATTCCAATATTTCTTCATCATCATCACTCATACAACAATCAAATATCTCATTTTTCTGTTAAACAACTTGCTAACTACTAGTTACAAATCCAAACAGAGACTTTGAAGTGTTTGCTAATATAACAGAAACGTTAGCTTGTAGTCAACCTTAACAGTTAGTTGAAGAAACACTTTGACTCCTTGTTAAGGGTTAACTGATAGCTAAATTTGCTTAGCTGGAGATTGAAAAACCGGCCCTGAGAATAACCGGTTTTATGTTCTGGTTAAATTGTCGAATCTGGAATCGTGAAGATACTTTTAGCTGCTTCAATTCTGACTTATTCATTCAGTAAACTTAGCTCAACATAAGAAATGCCAAATTGTTTATCTTTTTCTAAATTTTGGTTCATTTTATTTAAAATTAGGAGAGTCTTGCAGTAGAAATTGCAAATATCGGATTAAAACAAAAAATAAGTCAATATAACTAATTGTGAAAATGAACAATGGACTAGTTTAGTAGGATCATATTAATCGAAATGAAAACAATATATTGTAATAAATTACAATGTTTAATAAATGATGAGGATTGGTTAATTATTTTTATATTGATATAATTTTTAATTTGTTGTTTTTATAAATTTAAATTTTTATTTTTAAAGTTTTATGGGGCTATATTTTATGTTTACTTATGTTTCAATTTTATTCAGTCTTTATTTAACTCAAAACACCTCAAAATTTCTTTATTTTGTTGCTATTTTATTGTTAAAAAAATTATTATCAAACTCAAAATATGTAATTTTATTATTATAATTTTAGATTTGATCTACTTAAATTAATTTTTAAAGCACGAATGACTCTTACCTACAGAAGTCGGTTCCAATAAAATTAAAATCTAACGATATAACTATTTATTTTAATTTTTTTTTACCTTAAAATTTTTAATACACCCTATACCTACTGAATGATGCGGCTATGGTATTTTCGTGCGCATCTACCCCCATTTAAAAGAACACGTGATACTTAACGGTTATTTCATGGGGTGAGCGATGTCGAATAGCGTACGTTTTAGTCGAAATAAGATATTCAACAGTTCAATGTATTCAGATCAAGATTATTTTAAAATTGTGTTTAAAGATATTGAAATTTACTACTTACAATATTTTATAGGAGTTATGAAAGTGATATTAATGAATAATGCTAAACACATACCGTAAATTCACTTGTTGTTAAGGATGAAAGATGGAAAATTCTCCGTGACGTTTTCCCACACTCAGCTTCTTACTAATGGATCATTTACAACACGTGTAAGTACTTCCTTGGACGGATACCAAAAGGATTGAACCACTGGATATGATGTCTCCTTGATTTCTTCAGGGTTTTTTATGATTATTTTAAAACATTACAATATATTTAGGATAAGATACCTACTTACTTATATTGGTATTCATTTTGCAATTAATTTTTCTCATTTCGTAAAATTTAGCAATAAATAATTAGTAAGTTTTAAACGTAGCGCCAACTAATAACCAATAATGAAGTGTGTTTAAAAGTCAACGTTGTCACATTTTAGCTACGTTCGTTTCAAGTATTCTCAAAGAACTGGCGGCACAAAACACCGTGTTCTGTGACTAACTGATTGTACCAGTTGACAAGATATATGACAGGAGAGAAAATCGTGTTTATCTGTAATAAACAAACAAGACCCCTATTCTTGACGGTGATAGAATAGAACAGCCAATAGAAAGTGGGCGTGATTCTATTGAAAATGCCAAAACGGTATTCTTGAGATTCGTTCTCTCACTGTACCGATAGAAGGGTTGCTCCCCGAGAGAACAATTACTTCTATTGGTTATTTTTGAATGAACCGCTATAACACCAAGAGAAGGAGTTAGGGATTTTTATTTTCGAACCAAAAATACTATAGAAGTAATTTCTTTCATAAACCAAACACAACCAAACAACAAATTAAACTAACGAAAATGACAGAATATTTTGTTTAGTGTTTTACTCCTTATTTGATAAAGTGTCAATCAGAGAACAAAAATATCGATATGTTTATCTCTTTTTAATGACAACAAATAAGAGAGAGATATAAGTTTCTCGGTTAATATTAAAGCATATCGACAACATCGCAAATTTTCTACCAATCTTATTGAAACACGTCACTTACCACTTATGACGTATGTAACCATTAAATTTAAATTTCAAAAGTCGATTATGGCTAAAGGATTAATTTTATAAAAATTTTATTTGTACAGTTGAACCACTAAAAACCTATTTTATAAGATGCAAATATAAAAAAAATCACTAAACTAATTCATTGAATTGGATATTATAAAAATCTGTAATTCGATCAAAATTCGATGGAATAAGTAATAATCTTTATTCTTTCAAAATAAACAGTACCGAAACAGAGAGTGCTGTGGAGTTGTTTATGTAATATGGATTTGTCATATCTGACTTAATTGTCATTAGTTGATAAATTAATAGTACGCTGCAGTTAAATTTGATTTAAAAATGGTTCTAACAACGGAAGAAAAAGTGTTTTTGGTAGAGCATTATTTTCGTTGATACGGAAAAGGTCGTAATGATGGTCCAAGCTTAGAACAGGTGTCAATAAAATATCAACAAAAATTTAATAAAGCAGCTCCTAGTAAAAGTGTGATATTAGCTGTTGTTGAAAAATTTCGTCGCACTGGTAGTGTATTTTGTCAACGTAAAGGTTCTTCAGGTCGTCGAAAAACAGTATGCACTAACGAAAATGAAGGACGTGGTTTTAACCAAGTTGTGCAATCACCTTAAAGAAGTCTTGTAAGAACTGTATGTAAACTCAACATTAGTGAAACGTCTTTACATCGCATATTCAAATCAATTGGTATTCAAGTTGGACAACGACAAATGCTGCGGACAAACGTGCAAAGAGAAATTTACTGTGGTCACATGTTGAGTTTAATTTATGAAGACCCCGAATTTTTGAAAAACATATGGTTTTCAGACGAGAGTAACGTTCATCTTAGCGGTTATATCAATCGACAAACAACCAGATTTCTTGGATTTGAACGTCCTGATGTCATTGTGGAGAAACCACTCCACAGTCTTCGAGTTACCGTTTGGTGCGCGGTATCTGGTAATGGAATGATTGGTCCTTATTTCGTTGAAGATAAACAGAATCCACTTACTGTCAACCAAGAACGTTATAGAGAGAAAATTATAATACCTTTTGTGAGAGATCTAAATAACTTTTGCCGTGCACGAAATCTACAGTTTCGCACACACTGGTGCGCAACTTAGACTTACTCCGTCAGCATTTCGATAATAGAATAATTTCTCGGGGAACAGACTTCGAATATCCTTCTCATTCACCTGATCTGATGCCACCTGATCTGATGCCACCTGACGCATACATTTGGGGCATAATGAAGGAAAAAATATTTCATTCGGAAAATCTGCCGGCGAATATTGCCGAACTACAGAAAAGAATACAAAATATTTTTCGGCTGTTACATCAACCACTTTGGAGTTTGATATAAATTAGTTATAATTAATTTGGTGCTGCGAACCTCGCTTCGCTCGGCACGCAGTGATAAATTTATTATAATACCGCAAGAGAAATGGACGTTGATTTTAAAAAAATATCCCTTGCACTCTGTAGTCTTGACTTTACATTCCCATAACGACTTCTATCAGGATATCATTTTTCGTAATTGTTTTTGCTGGTTAATTTGGGCTTAGCCCGATCCTGTAGCGAGTTATTGCCGTTAAAAAGGTGCGTGCATATTTTATAAAGATAGAGGATCGAAAAAGCGTACATTTGTATAATTTTCAAATGGTAAATATAGAGAAAGAAAAAAAACTTTATCTCTATGAGAAAGCACCAAATAATAACAATTATGTCGATAAGAGGGTAGAGACCCTAAGGGCCACACGAAAGTACCTATATTATTTTTACATCAGCTAGGGGAAGGGGTCTATCAAGACGATGTGTAATTGAAGGTAAACGTGCGGAAAAATGCTTTTCCATTTTCTTTTTTTTGGATTAGTGTATCGTGAAAAACATGAAAAAATAATCACGAATATATAAAATATAAAAGATGTTATCGGATCCTGTAGATTATTAAAACAATTTATACGGAAATGTAAATTGTGGAAAGAAATGTATATACTCGACTAATGTCTCGTGATTTTGTTAAAATTTTATTCGCGTAAATTGTCAAAAAGGAAATTTGACCGGGAAAAAATTTTCTCTCGAATGGTATTCGACAAGACTATTTCACGAGAAAAACAAGACAATATCAATCAACGAAACATAATCTTTGTTTATTTGTTAACAATATTAAATGTACAATTATTATAAGATATAGTAGTTTGCGAGTTCTTTTCTACTAAAGATTAATTTTGTGTATTATTGAAATTGGGAACTCGAAGTTCCAGCATCATTTGTTGCTCGCCTATCAGATACCATTTTGGAAAACTTAGTAGTATAGATAAACAAAAAAGTCAATTTTACGAAGGTCAACTTTCGGTTAGGATAAAATTGGTAGAATTAACAATAGAGAATTAAAATTTCCAGGGTTTGTATGAAATTTTCTTGGCTTTTAAACGGTGCAAACTAGAAGTTTCTAAGATTTTTTGTTTTTGAGTTATGCGTCAAAATCTAAGTCCATGGTATAACCTTCGATTTACTAGTCTCTACCAGGCAAGATAATTTTTTTTGAATACTTCTGATGGCAGATTCGTTTTTAGGAGGGTCAAATTAGTCTTAATCCAGATTTTTAACTCGTTCAGAGAGATTTTGAAAATTTTCATTTTTTCGAAGGAAGGTATAGGTATGGAAAAAAGTCGATTTTACGAAGGTCAACATTCGGTTAGGATAAAATTGATAAAAGTTATAATAGAAAATTGAAATTATCAGGGTTTGTATGAAATTTTCTTGGCTTTTCAACGGTACAAACTAGAAGTTTCTAAGATTTTTTTTTTTTGAGTTATGCGTCAAAATCTAAGTCCATGGTATAACCTTCGATTTACTAGTCTCTACCAGGCAAGATAATTTTTTTTGAATACTTCTGATGGCAGATTCGTTTTTAGGAGGGTCAAATTAGTCTTAATCCAGATTTTTAACTCGTTCAGAGAGATTTTGAAAATTTTCATTTTTTCGAAGGAAGGTATAGGTATGGAAAAAAGTCGATTTTACGAAGGTCAACATTCGGTTAGGATAAAATTGATAAAAGTTATAATAGAAAATTGAAATTATCAGGGTTTGTATGAAATTTTCTTGGCTTTTCAACGGCACAAACTAGAAATTGCTAAATTTTTTTGTTTTTGAGTTATGCGTCAAATCCTGAGACCATATCATAAAGTGCGATTCACTAGTCGCTACAAGGCAAGATTTTTTTTTTAGAATTTTTCTGATGGCAGATTCGTTTTAAGGAGGGTCAAATTAGTCTAAATCCATATTTTCAACTATTTCGGAAAGATTTTGAAAATTTTCATTTTTTCGAAGGAAGGTATAGGTATGGAAAAAAGTCGATTTTACGTACGTCAACTTTCGAATAGGATAAAATTGGTACAAATTATAACAGGAACTTGAAATTTTCAGGGTTTGTATGAAATTTTCTTGGCTTTTTAACGGTGCAAGTTAGAAGTTTCTAAAATTTTTTGTTTTTGAGTTATGCGTCAAAATCTAAGGCCATGGCATAACGTTCGATTCACTAGTCTCTACAAGGCAAGATAATTTTTTTTGAATTTTTCTGATGGCAGATTCGTTTTTAGGAGGGTAAAAATTAGTCTTAATCCAGATTGTTAACTCGTTTAGAGAGATTTTGAAAATTTTCATTTTTTCGAAGGAAGGTATAGGTATGGAAAAAAGTCGATTTCTGTTGGATTAAGAATGACCAAATGTTGGAATTCGGTGACCAACTACATAGCTATACTTACACAGGATATGAAAAATACGAAGTCCTTATCCAATAGATCTTCGCCCCGTATCAAGTCTGCACCTTTCATATATATCAAATTGCAACCAAAGCGGCCAAAACCTGAAGAAAAAGGCAATACCAAAGAAAATATAAATCCGTTTTAGAAACTGCCTGTCAAATTTCATTTACTTCGGAACGTGGATGATGCTAATTCCAACGAAACAGCTGTCATTGCATTTAAAACCTAAAATTTTTAATTAAACGTCGAAGTCGTATGGACTTCCAAAAAGTAAGGATTTATAGTGAACATTTGAGGCATTATAAATATACGAAAATAGAAAGGTAAGAAATGAATTAAAGGCTGAAATGTAAACAGATATAGAGAAGCTCAAGCTATTGACATATTGACGTATGTAGACTGTAATGAAGATCTTAATCAGGTTTTAGTCTAGAAAGGAACTTTTGATGCAATCAATAATTTTAAATTTTGGAAGAGATCTGACTATTCACCGGTAACTATGGAAAATTTTGCAAAGCCACTGAGGATCTGCACATTTCCATCAGGTAAAACTTTAATAGTTCCAAAAACCACTAAATTTTTTATTATGCTTGTTGCTCTAATTACTTTAAGACAGTTGTAAAGGTTTATGATCATTTTACCACTTAATTGGCATTTCAAATTATTTTAAATATCTCTAACCTGGAGTATTTGGTGGAAATGCTTGCCATATTTAATCTGTTCTGCTGTGGATACTTTATTCTGTATCAAAAATATAGATTAAATAAAAAAATAACGCCTATATGACTTTATAACAATCTCCAACAGAATTAAATTATAACTGCTGAACTAGCAATGCAAGTTTTGCTGGAAAAATACTCCTACGTAGATATCTATCATTTACTAGCATTGTAATTATTATTTTTTCTATAAACTCAGTTATCCTAACGTAAAATTAGCATGACATAATGCGGTATGGCAATGCGGCTATATCAAATTTATTACGACCCTTAGAGCTTCATTGTGTTGTGTCGTCCTATCTCATTTCAGTTTTAGATAATTATTAGTGCCATTTAACACGAATCCAACGTTCATTTACATTGTCAGCTTTTGTGGATGTTTAATTGATCTCGAAACATCCAAAAGGAATTTAAAATCCGACGAAAAAATGATTAAAGCAATAGAAAAAAAAATTGATATTCATATTATGTTGACGTTTCGGGGTCGAAATATTAAGTTCAAAGTCTTCGGAGAGATTGTTCACTATATAATGAGAAAATACTTTTATTGAATATAATTAAACAAAAGTTCAATCAAACTTTGTGTTATATTAATTTCGAGACATACTTCCCCTACTTTAAATTCAGTGCGCGGTTCTTGTTCCTGTGCCCTTTTCTGGGAAATCTTTCCCGAGAAATTATTTCTCGAGATTGTTTGGTGATAAATATGTGCCACATCTGTCTCTCTGTGGGTTAAATAGTATAGGCATTGGTTGTCAAATTGCTAGAAAGCGAAAACGATGGCAACATTGTATGAACTAAGTTTCGAATTGCTTTACCATCCACCGTATTCTTCAGATCTGACCCCCAGCGACTATTTTCCGTTATTAGATCTCTTTGTAAAGAAATTTAGGACCAATGAAGAAGTAATCGCCAAAACAGAGGACTATTTGGAAGCCAAAGATAAATTTGACTACAAAAATGATATCGCTGAAACGCCATCGAAGCCAACTTGAATAAAATTGAATTTTTTTAAAAAATGTTTTCTTTTTAGTTTAATTTTCGAATTTGTTTTAGTTCTGCTCACAAATTTAACACTAGAACTGGTAAAATTGCCTTTTTGGCTCTAAACCGTCTGAAAACTTAACAGTAGATTAAGAAAGAAACTTTAAAGCATGGAGATCAAGTACTTGAAAAAAGTCTGGAAACTCACAAGTACTTCACCTGCATTTTTGGCTCTAAATAGTCTGGAAACTTACCAGTAGATTAAGAAAGAAACTTGAAAGCATGGAGATGAAGTACCTAATTGAAAAAAGTCTGGAAACTCACCAATACCTATCCTGCATTTTTGGCTATAAATCATCTGGAAACTCACCAGTAGATTAAGAAAGAAACTTCAAAGCATGGAGGTGAAGTACTTGAAAAAGGTCTAGAAACTCACCAGTAGATTAAAAATGAAACTTCAAAACATAGAGATGAAGTACTTGAAGAATGTCTGGAAACTCACCTGTACCTCACCTGCATTTTTGGCTCTAAATCGTCTGGACCCTTACCAGTAGATTAAGAAAGAAACTTCAAAGAATGGAGATGAAGTACATGAAAAAAGTCTGGAAACTCACCAATCCCTCACCTGCATTGTTGGCTTTAAATAATCTCCCTATCTCACCAGTAGATTAAAAAAGAAACTTCAAAGCATGGAGAAGAAGTACTTGAAAAAACTCTGGAAACTAACCAGTACCTCACCTGCATTTTTGGCTTTAAATAGTCTGGAAACTCACCAGTACCTCAACTGCATTTTTGGCTCTAAATAGTCTGGAAACTCACGAGTATCTCACCTGCATTTTTGGCTCTAAATAGTCTGGAAACTCACCAGTACCTCACCTGCATTTTTGGCTCTAAATAGTCTGGAAAGTTAATAGTAGATTAAGAAAGAAACTTCTAAGAATGGAGATGAAGTACATGAAAAAAGTCTGGAAACTTACCAATCCCTCACCTGCATTGTTGGCTTTAAATAATCTCCCTATCTCACCAGTAGATTAAAAAAGAAATTTCAAAGCATGGAGAAGAAGTACTTGAAAAAACTCTGGAAACTAACCAGTACCTCACCTACATTTTTGGCTTTAAATAGTCTGGAAACTCACCAGTACCTCAACTGCATTTTTGGCTCTAAATAGTCTGGAAACTCACCAGTAGCTCACCTGCATTTTTGGCTCTAAATAGTCTGGAAACTCACCAGTACCTCACCTGCATTTTTGGCTCTAAATAGTCTGGAAAGTTAATAGTAGATTAAGAAAGAAACTTCAAAGAATGGAGATGAAGTACATGAAAAAAGTCTGGAAACTTACCAATCCCTCACCTGCATTGTTGGCTTTAAATAATCTCCCTATCTCACCAGTAGATTAAAAAAGAAACTTCAAAGCATGGAGAAGAAGTACTTGAAAAAACTCTGGAAACTCACCAGTACCTCACCTGCATTTTTGGCTTTAAATAGTCTAGAAACTCATCAGTACCTCAACTGCATTTTTGGCTCTAAATAGTCTGGAAACTCACCAGTACCTCACCTGCATTTTTGGCTCTAAATAGTCTGGAAAGTTAATAGTAGATTAAGAAAGAAACTTCAAAGAATGGAGATGAAGTACATGAAAAAAGTCTGGAAACTTACCAATCCCTCACCTGCATTGTTGGCTTTAAATAATCTCCCTATCTCACCAGTAGATTAAAAAAGAAACTTCAAAGCATGGAGAAGAAGTACTTGAAAAAACTCTGGAAACTCACCAGTACCTCACCTGCATTTTTGGCTTTAAATAGTCTAGAAACTCATCAGTACCTCAACTGCATTTTTGGCTCTAAATAGTCTGGAAACTCACCAGTAGCTCACCTGCATTTTTGGCTCTAAATAGTCTGGAAACTCACCAGTACCTCACCTGCATTTTTGGCTCTAAATAGTCTGGAAAGTTAATAGTAGATTAAGAAAGAAACTTCAAAGAATGGAGATGAAGTACATGAAAAAAGTCTGGAAACTTACCAATCCCTCACCTGCATTGTTGGCTTTAAATAATCTCCCTATCTCACCAGTAGATTAAAAAAGAAACTTCAAAGCATGGAGAAGAAGTACTTGAAAAAACTCTGGAAACTCACCAGTACCTCACCTGCATTTTTGGCTTTAAATAGTCTAGAAACTCATCAGTACCTCAACTGCATTTTTGGCTCTAAATAGTCTGGAAACTCACCAGTACCTCACCTGCATTTTTGGCTCTAAATAGTCTGGAAAGTTAATAGTAGATTAAGAAAGAAACTTCAAAGAATGGAGATGAAGTACATGAAAAAAGTCTGGAAACTTACCAATCCCTCACCTGCATTGTTGGCTTTAAATAATCTCCCTATCTCACCAGTAGATTAAAAAAGAAACTTCAAAGCATGGAGAAGAAGTACTTGAAAAAACTCTGGAAACTCACCAGTACCTCACCTGCATTTTTGGCTTTAAATAGTCTAGAAACTCATCAGTACCTCAACTGCATTTTTGGCTCTAAATAGTCTGGAAACTCACCAGTACCTCACCTGCATTTTTGGCTCTAAATAGTCTGGAAAGTTAATAGTAGATTAAGAAAGAAACTTCAAAGAATGGAGATGAAGTACATGAAAAAAGTCTGGAAACTTACCAATCCCTCACCTGCATTGTTGGCTTTAAATAATCTCCCTATCTCACCAGTAGATTAAAAAAGAAACTTCAAAGCATGGAGAAGAAGTACTTGAAAAAACTCTGGAAACTCACCAGTACCTCACCTGCATTTTTGGCTTTAAATAGTCTAGAAACTCATCAGTACCTCAACTGCATTTTTGGCTCTAAATAGTCTGGAAACTCACCAGTAGCTCACCTGCATTTTTGGCTCTAAATAGTCTGGAAACTCACCAGTACCTCACCTGCATTTTTGGCTCTAAATAGTCTGGAAACTCACTAGTACCTCACCTGCATTTTTTGGCTCTAAATCAACTGGAAACTCACCAGTAGATTAAGAAAGAAACTTCAAAGCATGGAGATGAAGTACATGAAAAAAGTCTGGAAACTCATCAATCCCTCACCTGCATTTTTGGCTTTAAATAGTCTGGAATCTCACCAGTAGATTAAGAAAGAAACTTCAAAAAATGGAGATAAAGTACTTGAAAAAAGTCTGGAAACTGACCAGTAGATTAAGATTGTACTTAAGATGTACTTGAAAATAGCACAGGGCATATCCTGATTGTACAGAATTCCGATCGGAATTATAAGACAACAGCAACCGATCAGGAAAAAAATAAAGAAGCCCAGAGATCGGTTGGACACATGCGCAGAACGGTAAAGCCAGTAAGGGAAGCAGGAAGAAGTCTCTAAAGACCAAAAAAATATGCCAATGAAAATTTACCCAATCCTGAATAAAAAGAAATCACTAAATAGTAAACTAAGAGCATTAACAGAAAAAGAAATGGAGAAACTTCATACATGGAAACTCAAAACTATTTACATCCAACACCTTAGAGTAGAAGGTTTCCTGATAATATATTTACAATAATATGTGGGTTGCTTGTTCAAATACCTTTTTTTATATTTTCCAGCGGATAATAAACTATTGTAATTTCACCTATACTGCCATGTAATGTTTGTATTATTTAGGAGGCTGTGCCACTGCGATCTATAAAATCTGTTGTGTTCTCTCTAATCTTTTATTCGAGTTTACATCCTCAGGAATCACAGAATCTGCATTCTGTGGGTGTCCTCCCAACTTACACTACCTTTTGTCTGTCCTATCCTTGATAGATTGTTCCAAATAGTTCATTGAGGATGAAATTGTAAGAAAAAAAAAGGTTTAGTACACTTTTGTTGATCAGTTTAGCCTAGTGCATGTTTATTATATCAACTATAGCAGGGGTTCCCTAAGTGTGCGCCGTAGAAAGCAAAGAGGGACGCCGTGAGTCGATCCTCTTATTATTGGACAGCATCAGCCTTAGAACCAGATTCGCGAGTGTCGATTTGGTGGAGTTTTGGTTATCGATTCAAAATGAATATCCAAATTTAACTTCCAAAGCAATAAGAATTTTTATTCCGTTTGCAACATCATATCTATGTGAAGCTGGGTTTTCAACTGTAGCTGTGATACCTATAGATCAAATATCGCTCAAAGATCAATGTGGAGCAAGAAATGAGAGTAGCAGTGTCAAGTCTTATTCTCCGTTTTGAAAAACTGTGTGGAGATCATCAAGCTCACCCTTCACATTGATTTGACTGAGTAAATATCGTATTTAATTTTTGATTTTTCTTAGGTCTTTCTTGTTGTTTTCCTTTTAAATTCTTTTATAATAAAAAATATTAAATTTGTATTGTGGTATTTTAATTTTCGTTAGGACCAACCTAACCTAGTAGGTACCTATTTTTTTCGACAATTTCCTCAAATAGTTAACTAGGAGAGGGCCCCGTGAAAAAATATTAAACTTGTAACTGCGCCGCGGGTTACAAAAGATTGGGAACCCCTGAACTATAGCAAATATATATGCATAAAAAATCTTTTAGTTCAAATTGACAATAATTTGTCGAGAATGACGATTTTTGACGTTGGAATCCTGGTCTAAACGTACGACACATCTGTAGAGAAAAGCAAAAACGACCGAAACGCACAAAGAGACAATATTGGTCCTAATTATAAATCAATACCTCTCAACGGTTGCTTGGTTAGTTATTTACTAACTTATAATATCGTATATAAGAGAGCAGCGGTCTCTGTAATTAATTTCCCTTAACCGAAGAATTCCTGCTCCCCTATAAAACGAAATATCATTGATTTACCTAACTTTGAACCTATTTTTTTTTAAATCGATTATTCAATATTAACATCTAATGGAATATAATCAGAAGGAATTATCTTAATTTGTAAGCAAAGGGATCCTCGAGTTTCCACTTCTATTGAAAACTTCTCCTCGGTATATTAATGCGTATTCATATCTTCTGTGGCGGCGGCGGGCGGTTGCATTAGCAAATCAAAGAGATTTGACGTGACGTGTAAGTGTGTGGCCGGGCCATGACCATGTCCACTTTTGTCGAAGCCCTAATTCAAAACGGCCACCAAATTCATGTATCCTTAATACGGACATAAGGGTTCGTGAATGGACCCAAGAAACAGCTTCTTGACAACTTCCCACTAAGATTATTATGTGCATCTAATCTTGGAAGACGGCTGTTAAATGCAGAGGCGTAGGTCGACAATATACAACGGGAATTTATCAAACTAAAATTAAGAATAATGAAAAACTCTTCGTTTTACCAAAACTTCCAATATTTATTTAAAAAATTGCTTTATTAACTTTAATGACAGCCGTTTCGCTAGACTTAGCATCGTCAGATTGACATATTGAAGTTACATTTTGTTTGTTTGTAGCTAGGTACCTGATGTTTAGGTAGTTATAAGGCTAGACCAAGTATGGAAGTTATAAGACATAACAATATTAAAGCCTAGATGTTATGAGCCCTAAGGGATTATCCTGGATGTATTTCCCTCTAAGATCAGTATAACTGTGCAATGATATAGAAAAACCAGGAAAAAACTATATCATGCTGATCTTTACAATAACTTAATATATTTGTGTTACAATTACGTCTTATCTATGTATAAAATGAAGACTCAATCAAAGCAAACACTTTAAAAGTGGAGAACTTCCCAGATTTATTTGTTCATTAACAACTTTAAATTGTGGATCTGCTAGATGTTTTTTTATTTCAAGTTCTTCAAGGAAATCTAAATTTTGTTTTTTATTACAAGTGTGTAGTATTTGGATGTCATTGATGTGTAAGAGTGAGGTTGGATGTTCAAGTAGGTGTTTTGCATAATTTGACTTATCTGGTTGTTTTAATCTATATGCTCTTAAATGTTCGTTAAATCTTACTTCAAAATTTCTTTGTGTTTGACCTATATATACAGCATTACATTTTGGACAATTAATTTTGTAAACACCAGATTTTGTTAATTTAGGTAATTTTGTTTTTACATTTAACAATTTTATTATTATTTTGTGTTTTAAATGATATTAATGCTGATGTTGCCGAAGCTTTTATTTTTGAAATTTTATTGGAAATAGTTCCACAATATGTAATATTTTTATAACTTTTAATTTCTTTAGTTTGTTTAGGAAATATTAGGTTTAGTGACACTTTCTGTTCTTTCTTATTAATTAATGTATTTATTAAATGAATTGGGTAGCCATTAGATGTAGCTATTTGTTTTATGATATCAATTTCTTTATCAAAGTTATTTTTGTTCATTGGAATTGAAAATGCCCTATGTATCATAGAATTATAAGCTGCTAATTTATGTGTTATAGGATGATTTAAATTATACGGTATGGTTACATCAATGACATCCAAATACTACACACTTGTAATAAAAAACAAAATTTAGATTTCCTTGAAGAACTTGAAATAAAAAGACATCTAACAGATCCACAATTTAAAGTTGTTAATGAACAAATAAATCTGGGAAGTTCTCCACTTTTAAAGTGTTTGCTTTGATTGAGTCTTCATTTTATACATAGATAAAACGTAATTGTAACACAAAAATATTAAGATGTAAAGATCAGCATGATATAGTTTTTTCCTGGTTTTTCTATATCATTGCACAGTTATACTGATCTTAGAGGGAAGTACATCCAGGATAATCCCTTAGGGCTCATAACATCTAGGCTTTAATATTGTTATGTCTTATTACTTCCATACTTGGTCTAGCCTTATAACTACCTAGGTACCTAATAAACATCAGGTACCTAGCTACAAACAAACAAAATGTAACTTCAATATGTCAATCTGACGATGCTAAGTCTAGCGAAATTGCTGTCATTAAAGTTAATAAAGCAATTTTTTAAATAAATATTGGAAGTTTTGGTAAAACGAAGAGTTTTTCATTATTCTTAATAAGATGGACTTCCAAAAAGTAAGGGTTAGTACAATCAATTTAAACTAAAATTGTTAAATTAGCATTTACAAAAACGAAACCAACAGAAACATAACGAATCGAGATTTTAACCATGATTGGTTATGGAGTGAGGACTCAAGCAGAAGTTCGTAATTTATTTAATGCTAAATACCCCAATCGCGATCCAATTACTCAATCAACAGTTAGTAAAATTAAACAAAAATTTAGAAACGGGCAATGTTAAGGATTTTCCCAGATGTGGTAGAACATCAATATCCGAAGCCAAAAAACTGGACGTTGTACTGGCGTTTTAAGAAAATCCTCATACCAGTTCTAGGCAGGTCGCATTAGATAATAATGTCCACCAATCAACTGTTGTAAGAGTGCTAAAAAAGGAGAAGTGGCATCCACACAAAGTACATCTGGTTTCAGAAGCTATAAGAAGATGACTTTGACAGAAGAATAGAATTCTGCGAAATTGTTATGTAGTGTAGTTTAAAAAAAAATGTTTATAGAAATAGATATTTAAAATCCCCAAGATAAAAAAAGGCAAATAAAAATTGTGACTTTTAGACAAACAGCAAAACACCCTTTTTAATTTATTTATATATTTTTAAAACAAAACCGTCGGTTGGTTGGTTAGCATCGTGTAGCGCCACTGAGTAGGATAATATTTCGTTAGGAGTACAAATTGGAACATTCATTCGAGATTGGGAATTATTTATGGATGGAGGGCAAACGCATTGACCCTTTGACCAATGTTGATTAGTAGAAATCGAATAAATTTCGGGGATGACGATAGTAGGCCGATTGTAGGAACTCGATGCGGTTTCGTTCGACAAGAGAAGGTACAAGGGATCTAACGAAATGAGTTGTTTGAAGCTTTTATGAGAATTCAAATGCTTAATCCTTAAAACCGCGCTATTCTCCAAAATAAAGAAATTTGAGTGCGAGTATTAAAATTGGAATTTCTCCTCGCATTAAGTGGTAAAGATGTTTATAGTTATTTGAATTGTACCTGGAAAATATACGAGAGTACCAATATTAAGCTGAAATTACCAAGAGTTTCGATATAAACTGTTAGATACCGGATTTCATCATCAGATGAGGTATGGAAAAAAGTCGATTTTACGAAGGTCAACTTTCGGTTAGGATAAAATTGGTAGAAGTTATAACAGAAATTTGAAATTTTCAGGGTTTGTATGAAATTTTCTTGGCTTTTCAACGGCACAAACTAGAAATTGCTAAAATTTTTTATTTTTGAGTTATGCGTCAAATCCTGAGACCATGTCATAACGTTCGATTCACTAGTCGCTACAAGGCAAGATAATTTTTTTAGAATTTTTCTGATGGCAGATTCGTTTTAAGGAGGGTCAAATTAGTCTAAATCCATATTTTCAACTTTTTCGGAAAGATTTTGAAAATTTTCATTTTTTCGAAGGAAGGTATAGGTATGGAAAAAAGTCGATTTTACGTAGGTCAACTTTCGAATAGGATAAAATTGGTACAAATTATAACAAAAACTTGAAATTGTCAGGGTTTGTATGAAATTTTCTTGGCTTTTCAACGGCACAAACTAGAAATTGCTAAAAATTTTTATTTTTGAGTTATGCGTCAAATCCTGAGACCATGTCATAACGTTCGATTCACTAGTCGCTACAAGGCAAGATCATTTTTTTAGAATTTTTCTGATGGCAGATTCGTTTTAAGGAGGGTCAAATTAGTCTAAATCCATATTTTCAACTTTTTCGGAGAGATTTTAAAAATTTTCATTTTTTCGAAGGAAGGTATAGGTATGGAAAAAAGTCTATTTTACGTAGGTCAACTTTCGAATAGGATAAAATTGGTACAAATTATAACAGAAACTTGAAATTGTCAGGGTTTGTATGAAATTTTCTTGGCTTTTCAACGGCACAAACTAGAAATTGTTAAATTTTTTTGTTTTTGAGTTATGCGTCAAATCCTGAGACCATATCATAAAGTGCGATTCACTAGTCGCTACAAGGCAAGATAATTTTTTTAGAATTTTTCTGATGGCAGATTCGTTTTAAGGAGGGTCAAATTAGTCTAAATCCATATTTTCAACTTTTTCGGAAAGATTTTGAAAATTTTCATTTTTTCGAAGGAAGGTATAGGTATGGAAAAAAGTCGATTTTACGTAGGTCAACTTTCGAATAGGATAAAATTGGTACAAATTATAACAGAAACTTGAAATTGTCAGGGTTTGTATGAAATTTTCTTGGCTTTTCAACGGCACAAACTAGAAATTGTTAAATTTTTTTGTTTTTGAGTTATGCGTCAAATCCTGAGACCATATCATAAAGTGCGATTCACTAGTCGCTACAAGGCAAGATAATTCTTTTAGAATTTTTCTGATGACAGATTCGTTTTAAGGAGGGTCAAATTAGTCTAAATCCATATTTTCAACTATTTCGGAAAGATTTTGAAAATTTTCATTTTTTCGAAGGAAGGTATAGGTATGAAAAAAAGTCGATTTTACGTAGGTCAACTTTCGAATAGGATAAAATTGGTACAAATTATAACAGGAACTTGAAATTGTCAGGGTTTGTATGAAATTTTCTTGGCTTTTCAACGGCACAAACTAGAAATTGCTAAAATTTTTTATTTTTGAGTTATGCGTCAAATCCTGAGACCATGTCATAACGTTCGATTCACTAGTCGCTACAAGGCAAGATAATTTTTTTAGAATTTTTCTGATGGCAGATTCGTTTTAAGGAGGGTCAAATTAGTCTAAATCCATATTTTCAACTTTTTCGGAAATATTTTGAAAATTTTCATTTTTTCGAAGGAAGGTATAGGTATGGAAAAAAGTCGATTTTACGTAGGTCAACTTTCGAATAGGATAAAATTGGTACAAATTATAACAGGAACTTGAAATTGTCAGGGTTTGTATGAAATTTTCTTGGCTTTTCAACGGCACAAACTAGAAATTGCTAAAATTTTTTATTTTTGAGTTATGCGTCAAATCCTGAGACCATGTCATAACGTTCGATTCACTAGTCGCTACAAGGCAAGATAATTCTTTTAGAATTTTTCTGATGACAGATTCGTTTTTAGGAGGGTCAAATTAGTCTTAATCCAGATTTTCTACTCTTTCGGAGAGATTTTGAAATTTTTTATTATTTCGAAGGAAGGTATAGGTATGGAAAAAAGTCGATTTTACGTAGGTCAACTTTCGAATAGGATAAAATTGGTACAAATTATAACAGGAACTTGAAATTGTCAGGGTTTGTATGAAATTTTCTTGGCTTTTCAACGGCACAAACTAGAAATTGCTAAAAATTTTTATTTTTGAGTTATGCGTCAAATCCTGAGACCATGTCATAACGTTCGATTCACTAGTCGCTACAAGGCAAGATAATTTTTTTAGAATTTTTCTGATGGCAGATTCGTCGTTTTAAGGAGGGTCAAATTAGTCTAAATCCATAATTTCAACTTTTTCGGAAAGATTTTGAAAATTTTCAATTTTTCGAAGGAAGGTATAGGTATGGAAAAAAGTCGATTTTACGTAGGTCAACTTTCGAATAGGATAAAGTTGGTACAAATTATAACAGGAACTTGAAACAAAAAGTTTCTAAGATTTTTTGTTTTTGAGTTATGCGTCAAAATGATTATACTGGTCAAGTTATACTGAATAATAATGTTAATAATGAATAATACTGTGATATTCAAAGATATTTTGCTAATTTTGTAAATTAAATCTCCAAAGATCTTAATCTGTTTATAGAAAAGGACCAAGTCAGTTTATATCACTGTGTATTTTAAACACCTGCAAAGATAAAACAAATCTAACTGGAAACCGGCTACAGTTTCGATCTGAAAGTAACTTTTTCGCGAAACTTGAAGACCAATAATAAGACGAAACATCAGCCAAATAACTTAAATAAAAATATCCGAGATTAAGCCCCACCGCGGTTTCCCGATATTACAGGTTTTCAACACAAACAAAACCCGAAAAATCTCATTACATTTCTTTGATGGCACCGAAAAAGTTAAACGTTCAGTCGAATAATTCGTCATTTTGTCTTTTATTATTCAACAAACCACCGCGACTTTACCTCTCGTTCAAATATACATAAATAAAATCGGTTAATTAGCGGTTACAAGATCATTAAATGAATCATTACAAAATATTATAATTCGTTACGCTGGGCTTTTAATTAGAAACCATTAGGAGGAATTTCGGATAATTATACCCTTTTCGGGGTAGAGCCTATTTATCTTTATTCATTATTCAAGGCGAATAATGTTATTTTGTGGGGAAATCGATCAAATTAATGTGTCATTATTTAGTTGCTTGACAAAAGAATGCTATCAAATATTGGGAAACGAATAAATGGTCGAGGAAATTATGTAAAACTGAAAAAATACTTTAACAATAAGCAAGGAATAAGAAAACAATATAAATTATTAAAATAGCGGCCAAGAGATTGTATTTTTAGTATTTGGCTTAAGCGTGTGAATTAAATTTTTAATTTCGTATTATTTTGATTTAAAAACGCTTTAAAATAAATATCAACAAGAGTTTTGAAAAAACCATAGGCGTAGATATATTATTTCTAAATATTTCAAACTTTTGGACATATTTTTACGGTTGCATTATAAGTAGGATACAAATGAGCATGTTTATATATAAATATTACAAAAGAGATACTGAATTGGTATACAACACTCGGTGGGGAAACAATGATTAAAAATCATTATAAATCTTTGTTTGATTTTTTTTATGAAACTAAATTAATAGATAGAAAGATAATAGCAAAACTACAAGATGAGTTTAATTTATTCCAGATAATTATTCTACAAATTTTATAAATTTCTTAAATTGTACCTTGAAAATAATTGATTAGTTTTAATTTCTAGATGTTAAGGACAAATTTGTGACCACTCCCAAAAACAGGAGGAATAATTTTAGAATTCCAAATCTCACTAAAATAAAATCACCCTGTACAACAAAGTTCCAATAAACATCATTTGAGCTTACCAGTCACCAACATAAAAACTGACTTTTTTTTAGTAACTTTGCTTTCACTGCCAACATAAATTTATTTATTTTTGTTCAAAAAGGAAAGCTGGGAAAACAAAAGAATTATTGGTAACCATGGTTTTGTTGAATCTTGAATCTCTCTCTTGTTTTTTGTTCCTGAAAGCGAAAGGAGGGTAAGAAATTTGTCCTGATAAAATTAAAATTTTTGTAAGTAAAATTAAACAATTAACGCATAATCATGCAAGATAAATGCTTAAATCGATAAAGTGTGTGTATAAAAGTATATTTTCATAAAAATTCAACCTACCTGACAAGAAATTTGGGGCCAAAGTGTATTGGCATCCAATACTAGCAGTTCCAGAAAGACAGGCAAGTTATTTAAGCCTCAAGGAACATATTCCTGTCCATTAGAAGGTGACAACAATTGTAAGGATTCTACATCTGAGGTATTAGGGGCCATTTTGCTCCAACACATATTTAGAAAGAATTAAGTACCAGGACTCCACAACATACATGCATGGACCAAATTCTGAACATTTTTAAGGTGATATCAATTATTATTGTTCTATTTTAATATTTGACATTTTCGATAAACTCTATAATTTCAACAATTATTATCGCTCTATTTAAATGTTTAACATTTTCGATGAACTTTGGAATTTCCTACTGATTTTTTTTTGTCATTAATTCATTTGTACGAGATCCATAATTATTGTCAAATTTATTCGTATCATAAAGGTTTTAATTAAATTAGCACGTGCTACAACTTTGATGTAGTTTGTTCTTGGAAGAGAGAACAGGATATTCAGAAATTTTCACATTCAGACAGTTCAATTTGAAGAATACTGTTTTATAACTAAGAACACCCTATATCTTAATTTAAGGTACATTCCATAGGAATAAAAAATTATAAAAAAATTGTACTCACTTGTAACATCAATTCATTTTGGAATCTTTCTAATGCATCTTTTTCAGCGACATTGAATAATAAATGTCTCTTTGAATTTCTGTTTATTTCAAACATAAATTAATCTGGGAAATTTGTTTAACGAAAACAACCACTTCTAAATTAGCTTCCATCAGCTGTGACTTTCAGAACTTTAACCTCACAAAACACAACATTTGACCGGAGGAAATAATCATAGAACTCGAACCTACACACGTAACCTGAGCGGGTGACGTCATACAGAGACCGGAGGAACTACTTAAGTATCTCTTTCGTTATTTGTTTTTTTTATCATAAAAATTTTTAAGAGTCTCATTGCTTTGAGCAGCCTTGGTTTAATTTAATTTCATTGGCGTCATATTTTTTTTTTAAGAAAATATTGTGGGAGGTCATATTGTTGTCGTAGGCGTACCGCTATAGGCAACACGTTTCACACAAATACCTTGACAAAATATAATTTTATAGAATTAACAAAATTTAACCCCACAATATTTGTATTTTGTTATATACTATTTCTTGCTGTAATCTCGCCTATAAGCGAATTTCCGATCTAGATACATATTTTAATTTTGTTTTTATTGTATTTGTGTCGTTTTAGTGAATAAATGATTCTTATATTTTTTCCTACCGGCTTAATTGGCGCAGTCGACTCGGTTTATCCCATTCCCTAAAATTTCCCTCTGCCGTCTTTAGAATGTAAGGTTAACAAAGATGAACGGTGTGTTCGGTAGTAGTTGACGTTGCCTTTAACACGAGTTGCCGTTGAAGTGTGTAATTAATCCTAAAATGCAGGTAATTTATGCGGGGAATGCCATCGTCGTCGTGCTAATTTACGGTGCGTCGACACACGCCTTCAGACCGACGACGGACTAAACTAGGAACAAGACGAGGGCGAAGAGATCGCGTTTCAGACACGTGTCGACCGTTTTTTGACAGTTTGCGGTGACACTTGTACGAGACGTTTCACTGGCTAGAACGCGCCTTATCGTCGCAATCTCGTGTACAAGAGGCTTTAGGCATTTTTTTAACCGTTGCCCGTTGATAAATTAAGTTTTAACAACGATTTATCCAAACTGTCAAGTGGAACTTGGGAAATATTTTTAAAGCAAGGTGTTATACAGGGTGAGTCATAACTATTGGGACATAGACTAAGGACAGGTTATTTGGACCAAAATATAGCTATTGGACCAAATATGCCTGAGAAAAAAGATACAGGGTGTTAAAGTTAATTTTAGTTTTTCGTTTTTTGCTAATAGTTTCCCTGTATATTTATAAATTGATATCAAAATTGGCACAGAGGTATAATCTTAGACAAGAAATAGTATTTTATTTACAATTCCACTATCAAATACCAAACTAATAAACAAAGTTGCAACTAACGTAAGGTTTCCGTTTTGACGACAAATCAAAACTAAACACACTTTAACTTAAAAGAACTCACAAAAACTCAAACTAAATGTTCTACATGGTCTCCTCCGATTTCTATGCCTTTTCTAATTCTTTTTATAAAGGATTTTCGGACGTTAAAAAAAATGTTATTCTGTCCCCTTATAAGATTAGCTGCATTTTGAATGTATCTCCAAAGTTCGTCTCGTGTTTTAATTTCATTGGCATAAACTTAGGACTTCATATGGCCCCAAAAATAAAAATCTAGCGGGTTGTACTCAGGACTTTTTGGTGGCCATTGAAAATCACTGCCTCTGCCAATCCATCGTTGAGGAAATACGTCATTAAGATGATTTCTAACAGCTAATGAAAAATGAGGTGGCGCTCCATCCTGCATAAACCACATTTTTCTTCTTACATCCAGTGACAGATCGTCTAAAATATCACTAAGAGTATTTTCCAAAAAGAATAAATAAGAATCTCCATTTAAATTCGGAGGAAGAACATAAGGCCCTAGTAGTTGGTCGCCTATAATGCCACACCAAATATTCAATTTAAACTCATGCTGAAAATGTCTAGCTTTAATAGCATGCGGGTTTTTTTTCTTCCCAATAATGACTATTTCGCCAATTAAAAACCCCTCGTCTGGTAAAAGTTGATTCGTCGGTAAACATAATATTCTTAATAAAGTGTCTGTCATTGCGATGTTTATTCAGAATACGTTGGCAAAACTGTAACCGTCGTGGAAGATCTGTTGGAAGTAAATTTTGAACAGGAGTGAAGTGATAAGGATGGAGGTTCTCTTTTTTTAGAATTCTAATTATAGACGACTGACTTACTCCTGTTGCTGCTGATAGATGTCGTGAACTTATTTCAGGATTTTCATCTACTCGAACCAAAAGTTCATCTTCTTGATTAGGTGTGATTTGTTTCGGTCGACCACCCCGATTTTTAGTGTGAAATGACCCAGTTTTACCTAAACTACGATATAATCTTGCAAAAGTTTTATGATTTGGTTGCCTTCTGTTTGCGTATAACATTCCATACCTTCTGGCTGCCGAGCGACCGCAAAAATTTTCTTGTGCGTATACGCAAATCATATTTCGCATTTCTTCATTAGTAAAATAATTGTGACGAGGCATTTCAATCAAAAAAAGTAATGATTACTTTTAAAAAATGCAACATTACACTACACTGTCACTTCAAAAATAATTTACTCTGAACAAATGACATTTACCAACAACAATTATCTGACAGTCCAAAGCATACTTTTCATAAATGAATTAATATTTGAAATCCTTTTTTAAGACTCTAAGCAGTTCGACTGCGTTTTTATCGAAAACGGTTGAAATTATCATGTTTAAACAAGAGTACCAATTTTACGTAAAAATGATGTTTACGTCATATTTTCTAATAAAAATTACTAAAAAATTTCATCAGAAAAAGTTTAGACTCAATTTGATCATTAGGAATGATCCACGTGGCGCCCTCTATGACAAAACGTAAAATTGTAAATAAAATACTATTTCTTGTCTAAGATTATGCCTCTGTGCCAATTTTGATATCAATTTATAAATATACAGGGAAACTATTAGCAAAAAACGAAAAACAAAAATTAACTTTAACACCCTGTATCTTTTTTCTCAGCAATATTATATTAAGGCATATTTGACCCAATAGCCATATTTTGGTCCAAATAACCTGTCCTTAGTCTATGTCCCAATAGTTATGACTCACCCTGTATATTATTTCTGATATGTGTTTCTTTCTAGACCTAGAGCCTAAATACCTTTTTGATGAAAAATACACATATGTCCAAAAGTTTGGAATATTTAGAAATAATATATCTACATCTATGGTTTTTTAAAAACTTTTGTTGATTTGGTCATATTTAATTGATTTGGGTGCTTTCACATTATTCCAATTCTTGTTTAAATTTCATTTGAGCTGTTTAAAATTGCCCAGAGACCTGATATATCATATTTCAATAGGTCTTGATGTTACAACAGGGCTTTAGTAAAAGTGATATTGCGAATATTGTTAAAAAAAATCCAAGACACAAATGATGTGAAAGATCGTCCCAGAAGTGGCAGAAGTCGATGTACAACAGCAGCACAAGACCGGCAGATAACATTAATAGCTCGAAGAAATCGAGTCATGAAAAGTATTCAAAATATTCATATAATAACTTTCTGAATATGTTTTCTTTCACTGTAAAATCTAAGTTTTTTGATAGTTTATTCTATTTGCTAGCATAAGCATAGTTTTGACAGGAGAACGTGCTGATATTTGGGTTGAAGAAGATGGTATCCTGAACATCAGGATCATCATATGTCATCTGTAACCTTGCAATCCTCAGAAAATGCTAAGGCGTTGAAAATATACAACAAACTAATCCACAATATGAGTTTGCCCTAAAGCTTGTATCGCAGAATGCAGCCAAGTGGGTTGGTAGGTTTTTGCTAGTATTGTGACATAAGATGCTTAAATTGATATTGTCCCGAAAGATTTACCTTGAAAACTTCACTCTAAACTTTCCTTGTCCCAGTCTAAACGGGCAGCAGTGACTTTACACTTTATGCGATTACATGAAAGTTATGAAGCAAATTTGTTTTCAGTTTTGCTTTTTGAGTTAGGCGTTTTATTTCGGAATTGTCTATTTCAGGAAGAGCAAAAACTCACCAACCAAGAAACAAATTGATTTTCATCGATTTTTTAGGTAGAACAATAATCTATCAATAAAAGTAAAACTGTACTAGCCTAAAATATAAATGAAATTAAAAAACTCGCAGCTAACCCGTCAGCTGATTTTTTTATTGAAGAAAAACTTTAAGCGCAATTTTCTTAGTTTTATCATAATGAGGGTTGGTAGCTTATTGCATAACTGCATCCAAATAGGGGTACACGTGTCAACAACCTTTATCTGACATCTGACATTTCCACAGCTGTAGCCAATCACAAAACACAACGCTATAGATCAACTACAGAGCTGAACGCAGAATAGAAGAACTGTTAACTACGTAAATTACGTAAAATTAGGTTAGGTAAGAAAATAATGATTGTATTTTAAATTTAAATATTATTTAATATACATATGTCCAAAAGTTCGGAATATTTAGAATCTATCACCAAAAAGTTGTAAGGTTGCAATGGGCTCAAGAAATGTTACACCATGGTCCTAACTGGAATTACGTGATGTTCTCTGATGAATCAAGAATTGGCTTGGTTTCTGATTCGCGAAGAACGCTAGTTTGGAGGGCCCCAGGACGACAAGCCCGATTAGAAACAGCCCAACCACGTGTTCCATTTGAAGGTGGGAGTATTATGGTTTGGAGTGGTATTATGGGGAATACACGGACGACTCTTCTGGTTTTGGAGAGAAGAATCACTGGTGCTGTGTGCATCGAGGAAGTTTTAAATCCTGTTGTGCGTCTATTTCCGGGCGGCGGTAGGTGATGGATTTGTGTTTATGCATAACAATGCACCACCACATCGAACAGCTGCAGTACAACATTTTTTGGAAGAAGAAGGAATATCTACATTAAGATGGCCTTCAAATTCCCCTGACATGAACGTCATTGAACATGCCTGGGACATTCTTAAAACAAGCATTAAAAAGCGAAACCCTCCCCCAATTACTCTACGAGAACTGAAAAATGCTGCTCGTGAAGAATGGGAGAGAATTTCGCAAGCCCAGCTCGACCATTTAGTCGATAGCATGCCACATCGCCTACAGTCATGCATACAGGCCCATGGAGGAAATACTGATTATTAATTTTATTTAAAAACCTTTTTTTGCTCATTAATTTATTTTAAAAAATTTCTAATATATTGTACATTTTTCACCTCAAAAAAATAAATCATTTTTTTTGTATGTCTATCTGACTTTATTTATAAAAATTAATAAAAAGATGAAATATTCCATTATTCCAAATTTTTGGACATATCTGTACATTCAAAGTATAATTTAATCGATACAGATATTAATACTATCTAACTAATTATTTTTTAAAATCATTCCCAGACTCTTTCGACATGTGTCCATTTTCCCTTAATAAATATGATGGAAAACAAGATGAAGTATTAGTTTGATTTCGATCCACTAAAATAGTATCCTTGATAAAAACTAATCCTGTTTTTCCTTCACATATACATACGTACAAAATGATTAATAAAGTTATAACCTAATGACTCAGAAGGTAGGACGAAAAGAAAAACTGGCGAATTCAATCTAGGAAGTCCTGATAAACAATCGCATGTCATATTATTAAGGGCGCCTATGATCGAGTCTTGTAGTTTATCGTGCGTAAATATTTGTCGTCATTGGATTTCTTTTTCTTCGATGACGACATGCGAGAACTTCCTGCTGCGTGATTATATGACACGGAAAAATATATTTCTTCCGAAAAAAATACGTGTACACATTCCCGTCCGAAAAAATCGCTATTATTATTGATAGTATTAACGAGATTAACGCAGAATGCCTAACAATAATTTCTCTTGTTATACTTGACGCTTTGATATACATATTAACGATATGAGAATGGCCTCAATGTTGCAAAACAAAAATGAAAACAAGACACTAGCTGTGTCACACATATGGTAATTTTTTTTGAAAAATTGCTAAAAAAGAGTCACAAAATATCTATAAAAATATTATTTACTTTTTAAGAATCAATTTGGCTTTACAAAAGGTAAATTTACTCAAGTTACCAAATTAAATTTGCTTATGAAGCTTTAAATAATAACAAGGTTAGCTTATTTTCTGAATCTCCCCAAAGCATTTGACACTATAAGTCATGGAAAACCTTGTAAAATCTAGGTATACGAGACAATTTTAAAAATTATCTCTCTTATGGGCTATAACTAGCCATAACATTGATGCAAACTAGTTCAAACCTGCATTCTTGAGCCCATTGCAACATTACAATATTTTGTTGATAGGTTAGTTTGCGATACAAATTTACCGCATTTTATCTTCGTGTAATTGTTTGCCTTGAGATATTCAGTCCTTCAAGTCTAGCTGGGCAACAGCTCAAATTGCAAGAATTGGAAGCACCCAAATTCAAAATTGAATCAAATTTAGTATTATTTTGATTTAAAAACGCTTCAAAGTCAATATCAAAAAGAGTTTGTAATAAACCATAGACGTAGATATATTATTTCTCAATATTCCAAAATTTTCAATATATGTGTATGTATTAGTTCAATTTCGACTGATAAATATACCTGTTCGTTTAGAAAAATTGCAAAAAGTAGAACAATCCTGAGATATGGGAAAAGTAGAAATACTACACAGTTTAAATTTTAAACCAATGTCTAATTTGTTCATTCTAATAAAGATATAGTCGATTTTTTATTCTAACCACTAGAAAGCAACTGCTTTTGAGTTAGTTACGACTTTACAAAGAGCGCATAACTTATCTATTGGTCGAGATACAGTGTGAAATCGTCTTCATGAAGCCATCTTGTTTAGTAGACGGCTCCTTAGATTTCCACCTCAGTCTAGAGACAGTGGTGGTCAGGTCAAGATTAAAATGTTGTCAAGAACGTTTTTTGGAAGACGTTTTACTATTGTGGCAGCTCATTCGCCATTATTTCCAAACGTTTTTTGTAATGCGTTCTGTTCCTAATGCATCCACAAGATTTTAAAATACTTGTGGCAGCTCATTCGCCATTATTTTAAAACGTTTTTTGTAAAGTTTTCATTTTTTATATAATATAATTCGCTAAGCACTTCAACTGATCTTCCAATGAATCTTAGATCTCAGACAAGTTCTATATTTTCAAATATTACATTAAATTTAACATTAACACTAGCAATGCTTTCAAGACTGGAATTGTGTCAAGAATTTCCAAATTGGCTACTGAAGATTGGGCTACAGTTTTATCTAGTGACGAATCTAGATTTGCATTTAACCCAGACGATCCGTGAGCAGATACAGAGGTGGCATAATCATAATAGGATTGGAGTAATTATAGGAGGCAGGACTGATCTCACTTTTCCTAACAGATCAATTGTATTTAGAAACCATTCTTCATCCTATTGTGCATCCATTTTCAGGCACAGTTGATGAAAACTTCCACTTGATGCATGATAATGCCCGTCCATGCAAATACTGCAGGTGTTGTGACCAACTGGTTGGAAAGCGAGGAAAGCCAGCACAATCTCCGGAACTTAATCCTATTAAGGATGTTTGGGATATGCTTTAACGTAAAACCATCTAAATTTTGGTTAACATTTATGGACCGGTTCAATTTAAAGAGCTTTTGAGAGAAGAATGGGCGAGTAAACCTCAAAGTGATATTGATAATCTTATTTTGTCTATAAACCACAGACGTAGTGCAGTAATAAACCAACGTGGAGGCCACACTTTATATTAATTTTAATTAATTTCCAACGTATCGTCAATTTCTTGTGATTGTTAATAAATATTTAATTAAAACAATTATTCATCATCAAACGTTTATTGTTAATAATGTTAGACTTTTTAGATAATTTTAAAGCGTGGGATAATATCTAATAATCTCTAAATTACAAATTATTTTTAAATCAATCAACTTGATTAATTATCCATTATGAACTTATAATCTGAAAACAATCAAGTAATGAATTCCAAACCGCAAGCCACCATCTGCATCTCCCTCTCGTTCCAACGTCTGACGTTTATTTTAGAAAACTCTTGGGGGTGTGTTGGAATTGTTTAACATCGCAATAAAATAATTAAACAAGTACTCAACTGGAAAATGTGTTAAAAATGTTTTAAATATCTAAAAGGAGATACTAACCAAGGTATTTTGAGGGAAAAGTAACGACTTGGTCAGATTTTGGATACGAATGCTGCTTTTTAAGTGGAATGTGATAAAGAATCAGATATTGTTTATTAAGATGTAAATTTGCATTTAAATAAGCAATTTGTTGGTGTGTTTATTTCAGAATTTATTTGAACATGCCACCAGTCAATAATTTCATGCATTTTCAACGCAAAAATGTTTTTTTCCAAAAAAAAATTGACGGTCTATAGCCTTAGTTTTGGTCTTTCAAAATTCAACAAAAATTTGATTTTAATACTGCTTGATAAAAATAGTCTAGAACCACTAAATCGAACCCATAGAATACGAAAATAAAGTTAAAAATGCAGAATTTCCATTAGTTTCACTGCTTTTGAGTGACGATTGCATCAATCTCACTCTGTGTTATCTCCATCCCGATTTAAGGGTGTTCTACTCATTTTATAGAGGATATAATGCCATCAGTCGATTTAGCGTCTCAAAAAACCCATTTTCCATAATTTTATGCATTTCCAAAGCAAAAAAGTATTAGGTTTTGTATTTATTCTTGTTCATTTTTACAATTCTGTAAAGTTCTTTCCTTAGTGGATCTTTTGGAAACTTAATATTTTTCGAAATAAGCCACTCCAAAAGCTCTGCTTTACGCCAGCGACTAGTGGGCAATGCTTCTCGTAACCGTGAATGGTAACTTGCGTTTTCCATAACAATAACAGCCCCTTTTGGAATCAGATCCAACATTTGAACAAACCATTCCTCGAAGACATCCCCATTCATATCTTCGTGATAGTCCCCCGTGCGTTTTGAAATAAAAGTTAATAATCCACCATCAACAAAACCTTTAGAACTTCCAACATGGACAATGATAAGTCTTTTTCCTTTTCCAGATGGTGGCTGCAAACCTAACGACAAACCTTCCACGAATGCCTGCCTTCCGCTTTTAATGTTTTCATCTTGCCAAGATTTGGAAACTGTATATCCAGCATTTATCCATGTTTCGTCTAAGTAGAAGATTTTCAAATTTTGTTCTCTGGCATGTCGAATGCTTCTTAAATAGTCTCTTCTCCAAAAAACTATTTCCGGTTTATCTATCAAGAGAGATTTTCTATAATGTTTTGTATATCTGAAATCCACATCTTTCAAAAGTTTGCATAATGTCATTCTGGAGAATTTTGTATAGTCCGTATCTTCTTGCACTGATGTCATAACTTTGTCGTGTTGGAATTTCCTTTCGTAAGTAAAATCCATGGACTTTACGCCTATGTCTTTGTTTTAATGACTCATCGATCTCAATTGGTTTTCGGCCTGAAGGAGTTTTAGGGGGTTGAAGAGTTCCATTCTTGCTTTCTTTTAGTAATCTATAAATTGTTGATTTAGCAACACACAACATAGCAGCCGTTAATTCCACAATATCATCAACACTTGCACTGGGATCCTTGTTTTTCAATGATATATAACAATTCAATATCAGAGTTTTTTCATTTAAAGATAATGGACCTGTTTTTGGTCGTTTAGATGGTCCTTGGCTTATCGACATTGTTTGGTACTTGCACCATTAACATTCAACAAATGTTTTAAACATATTCCAACTGTTTACAATATTATGAAAACCATACAACTTCATAGAACTTTACTCAAAGAACTAATACTAAGTACTACTTTCTTTTAAAATGATATTCCCGATAATGTTTCTAAGAAAACTGGGTTGTTTGGAAAATCCCTCTCAATAATCGAATAATCTGTAAATAGGTGTAATCATATTAAGTCGATTACAGTAGGCCACTTGCCAATTAAAATTTCTGAGAAAAATTCCCCAAACATTACATATAGGAGTAATACAAATGAAAAATATTCATTTTGCTTCTTTGACTTTAATAAAAATTGTAACGATATCTTGCTATCTTGACTTTAATTCATTTTTTAAAAATATATTTTATTGTAATTTATTTGTGACAATATTCAAAGTTTGAATTAATCTTCTTACAAAAAGAACAAAAATATATAAAATAATTATTATTACAGATTGGTTTGTTTTCTATTATGAATAAACTGTGTTGCCTTTCTTTATCAAACTTACTAAAATTTATGTACCTCTATCACTTTTTTTTATTAAAATTAGTACATCCCGTTACCTCTGACCTAAATCGTATATTCTTTAGCATAGCTGCAACTCATTCGTTCAATACAAAATGTACCTTACGGTACACCCTCTTAAAATATATTTTGGTAAGTCTATGAAATCTACTTTAATGAATAATTTATTACTCCTTGTCCTTTCTCTAATAGACTATAAACTACTATCAATTCTCGATTTATCAGGAGGTGGCGTTAAACCGTCTGTATTCTATTTGTTTTACTAAAAAATCTGATTAACATTGAACGTTTAACTCCAATTGAAACGACGTTATTAATTTCTGTTGTAAGAGGCGTCAGTCACGCCACAAAAAGCGGCGGTAAGCGATCGGGGACAGAGTTCAGTGTCGCGAAATCGAATTAAGGTCTGTTTTTACGTAACCCATTCGTCCGAAGTGCATTTAATTGTTGTTGGAATATCGAATTATCTCCGTGAAACTTGGTATAGAGAGATCCACTTTGCCACGGGTATGTACGGCGTGTGGAAAATGAATAGTCTAGTGAGAGATATCTCGTTAGCTACATTATTTATACCGAAAATACAAGAAACTAATTTGTTTCAATTAACGGTGAATGAGACGACGACGATGACGTTGAAAAGACGACGGAATATACAGGGAGAAAGTTAATTTTATAAATGAACAACCAAGTCAGTTAAAAAATTGGGTTTCTCTTAAACGCAGTTTGCTCTAATTACTGCTTAACATCGGTGTGGCTGATTTAAAATTAAATTTTGCACAAAATTGTCCTTCAAATTCTTCATTTAAAACATTTTGAAGTTTATTTAAGCTAGTTGGTGTCGGTTTTCCACCTGGTTTAACAAATTGTCTCAAAGATGCTCCATTGGATTTAAATCGGGACATCGAGCTGGCTAATTCAATATGGGGACACCAACTTTGGTAAGGGGCTGTTTGTGAACGTGCGTTATCTTCCATAAATACAAAGTTGCCTATTAAGTTACCTGTTTCCATCGATAAGTTTCTATTTTTTCGGGCCGTACCCCTTCTATGGCATTTTCAATCAGACGTGATCTAGAAATAATTTAATGTTAGTCAACCATTCTATACTTTAAGATAGAAGATCACTTGTAGGTCAACCAGAGGCATTTAATCTTAAAGCCAAATCAGATGAAGACCTTTTTATTACATCAGGATGGGCTCTGTGGAATTTGTTCATTCTGAAAGCTTGATTCGACTCCGGTTCATGCAAATGGAGCTCATTGAGTGCTCTACTTGTTTTGCTGCATTAACTTTTCTTCATTTCCATAATTAATTGGTCCTAAATTATCAAAATTTAGGTTAGATGAAAATTGGTTATAAATAGAAGCACAAAACTTCTAGAAAAATGATATACGACGTACGTTTTATGTCAATTTATGAAAACCAACCTTAAAATTTGCCGTTAACTTAGGTCACTAAAATAGACACAAAATAGACTGCTTAATCAACATTATAGTCTATATAGAAAGGACAAGGAGTAATAAATCATTCATTTAAGTAGATTTCATAGACGTACCAAAATATGTTTTAAGAGGGTATACCGTAAGGTACATTTTGTATTGAACGAATGAGTTGCAGCTATGCTAAAGAATATACGATTTAGGTCAGAGGTAACGGGATGTACTAATTTAAAAAAAAAAAGTGATAGAGGTACATAAATTTTAGTAATTTTGATAAAGAAAGGCAACACAGTTTATTCATAATAAAAAACAAACCAATCAATAACAATAATTATTTTATATATTTTTGTTCTTTTTGTAAGAAGATTAATTCAAACTTTGAATATTGTCACAAATAAATTACAATGAAATATATTTTTTAAAAATTATTTAAAGTCAAGATAGCAAGATATCGTTACAATTTTTATTAAATTCAAAAGAAGCAAAATGAATATTTTTTATTTGTATTACTCCTATATGTAGTGTTTGGGGAATTTTTCTCAGAAATTTTAAATGGCAAGTGGCCTACTGTAATCCGCTTAATACGATTACACCTATTTACAGATTATTCGATTATTGAGAGGGATTTTCCAAACAACCCAGTTTTCTTAGAAACATTATCGGGAATATTATTTTAAAAGAAAGTATGTACATTAAATTAGTACTTAGTATTAGTTCTTTGAGTAAGGTTGTATGAAGTTGTATGGTTTTCATAATATTGTAAACAGTTGGAATATATTTAAAACATTTGTTGAATGTTAATTGTGCAAGTACCAAACAATGTCGATAAGCCAAGGACCATCTAAACGACCAAAAACAGGTCCATTATCTTTAAATGAAAAAACTCTGATATTGAATTGTTATATATCATTAAAAAACAAGGATCCAAGTGCAAGTGTTGATGATATTGTGGAATTAACGGCTGGTATGTTGTGTGTTGCTAAATCAACAATTTATAGATTACTAAAAGAAAGCAAGAATGGAACTCTTCAACACCCTAAAACTCCTTCAGGCCGAAAACCAATTGAGATCGATGAGTGATTAAAACAAAGACTAAGGCGTAAAGTCCATGGATTTTACTTATGAAAGGAAATTCCAACACTTGACAAAATTATGACATCAGTGCAAGAAGATGCGGACTATACAAAATTCTCCAGAATGACATTATGCAAACTTTTGAAAGATGTGGGTTTCAGATATACAAAACATAATAGAAAATCTTTCTTGATAGATAAAACGGAAATAGTTTTTTGGAGGAGAGACTATTTAAGAAGCATTCGACATGCCAGAGAACAAAATTTGAAAATCTTCTACTTAGACGATACATGGATAAATGCTGGATATACAGTTTCCAAATCTTGGCAAGATGAAAACATTAAAAGCGGAAGGCAGGCATTCGTGGAAGGTTTGTCGTTAGGTTTGCAGCCACCATATGGAAAAAAAAAGACTTATCATTGTCCATGTTGGAAGTTCTGAAGGTTTTGTTGATGGTGGATTATTAACTTGTATTTCAAAACGCACGGGGGACTATCACGAAGACATGAATGGGGATGTCTTCGAAGAATGATTTGTTGAAATGTTGGATCTGACTCCAAAAGGGGCTGTTTTTGTTATGGACAACGCAAGTTACCATTCACGGTTACGAGAAGCATTGCCCATAAGTCGTTGGCGTAAAGCAGAGCTTTTGGAGTGGCTTATTTCGAAAAATATTAACTTTCCAAAAGATCCACTAAGGAAAGAACTTTACAGAATTGCAAAAATGAACAAGAATAAATACAAAACCTATAATGTAGAAGAAATGGCTTCTTCTCGTAGTATATCAGGTCTTGGACTTCCCCCTTATCATTGTGAACTTAATCCCATAGAATTAATATGGGCTCAGGTAAAGGGGGAAGTTGGAAAAAAAATACTACTTTTAAAATAAACGATATTGTGAAATTGTTTGAGAGTGCTGTAAGTCATGTTAGTAAGGAATATTGGACAAACTGTATCGAGCATGTTATCAAAGTAGAGGCAAATATGTGGAAAATTGACAAAATTTGTGATGATTTAATCGACCCTATTATTATTAACGTCAACAACGATTCTTCGTCTTCCGAGTCGGATATAGAATAAAATGTAAGTAATAAATGTATTCCAATAATTATTTCTTTTTATTTTTTATTATATCATAATTTAAAACGTATTTTTTTCCCAAAATACACACCACTGCATTGCGTTATTGCTTAGCTGCTAATCCTTTAACAATGAAGAAACCCTAAACTTTGCTACAACTGAAACAAATACGGGGTCGATCTACCTGGTTTTTAGATTTACGGAAGAAATGTAATTTAAAGTAAGAGATTTATCAAAAATTTCATGGTGCTTCCTGTAAAGGTCTTGCATATTTAATTAGGGTTTATTACTCCTCGTACTTTTTGTACATACTGTAGACATATTTAATAAACGTAAAAAGAAACTTTAAAACTTTAATTTTGATAGATTTTTTGGTATTTTTTCCTTAAAAATTGATAATAATTTGATTGAAAGTGATTACAGTAACCTTTACTTCGTGGAAATCCATCGTACTAAGAACATTGCGTTTTTAAAACTCAATGACAGTTGTTTCGCTGATAACTAGCATAATCAGATTGACATATGTCAATTTTTTTAAATTAATAGTGGAAGTATTGTTTAAAAAGTTCTATTTTTAATGTTCATAGTCGAATGAAAATAATTAGGAATAAAAAGGCAGAGCTAAACTATATTATAAGATACTTTACATCATAGCTAGGGGATCCAGAGGCGGATAATATTTTCATACTGTAATTTGTCAATTTAAAAATAAAAATCGATCTGTTTTCCATTCATATGAACCGAATTTTATCTATCCAGATAATTTTAACAAAAAGGAAGAAACTACACTTGCTACGCCAGCAATCACACGCAAAAACTCTAGCAATTATGCCCTAGATGCAGTTGTATTTCGATCTTTATAAATCAATATCTTTCATATATCAACAGCAAATAAGTAATGGCATAACTCACCCGAAATACACAATCATCCTTACTCGACAAACAACAAACAGATTTAGGTTACAGAACTTGGTCGAGGTATACGTTACGTCAAATGTCAAAGTTAAAACACTCGCCTAATAGTTAACCCACACAACACATAGTTTCTGTTTACGATATCTATCATAAACCACTTGTTGATTTTAAAATAAACAATCGCCATGCAATAATAGTTGAAGCAACAACAACAACAACAACCACCGGTCTGGTGGTAGAAATTACACTGCAGCTACGCCATTTCGAATTTCAAGAGTTAACGCCAGGAACGATTTTACGTACTCCCGAATTCCCAGAACCAACTTTCTACACGGCGAGACTATAAGAGATAGCGAGAGAGGCGGTGCCAAACTTTGCAAAAAACTTTCTCAAACTGACATAAACTCACGGATACCCAAAAGTTAACAAATTTTCCAACCGAAATCCATAGCCACGAACACCCCATCATTGTTTCCAATTCTGCGATGGCTCGGTTTCAGAAATATATTGAAAAATATGTATGGCAACTTCTTGTAGCGTCAAATATATCAGAAGCATAAAGTTTTTTCATGAATAATTAGATCTCAAACGTAATTTATATATAACATTTAGTTGTTTACAAAATCCGGCAAAAAGTTGTAAAAATAGCAGATATTTTGGATAAGTGGTAAGTTTTGGATGTTAAAAAAATGCATAATATCTTATTTTGCTCAAATATGCTGAGATATGTGTATCTTTTAGTAAGAAAGAATCCATTTTGGTTATATTCGAGATAATTTTTCAATCTTAAGAAAGAATTACGTATCTATATAGTTGATACTATATTAGTTTTTTATATTTAACATACTTTGGTTGGTAGCAGTGAAACTGGAATCAAATGATAAAGATGCCTTTTGATGTTCATGTTAATGTTATCAATCAACTTGAAATATTAAGATGATTATGAAAAATTTTTTTCAGCATGAAATACCTAGATATATTAAAAATTTGCTAAAAATTTCTGCTCAAAATAAACATAACCTAACACTTACTTATTATATATGTGACAATTGTAGCAAATTTGACATACATTTGGTTCAAATAGAAGACATAAAGATAATTTAAAAGACAATTAACATCTTACTACGTTTTGGAAAAGCAGTCTCGTCAATTTCATTCTACAAATATTTTTAAACTGTGTATGTTCATTTTAACAAGCTTGTTTAGGAATTATTTTGCAATGTTGCCAAGATTTAATATTATTATAGGTACATCAAGTATTTCAATAAAAGGTAAAAAGTATTTTTGTTTTATGATTTTTACGTCACTTAGTATAAATAATTACTTTTATTCAATTTAAAAATGATGTAGTTGTTTAGAAAATTTTTGCTATTTTTAGTTGTTTTCGTCGAAAAAAACTTTATTTTAAAAATCACCATAATGTCCTAGAATTCACGGGATTCAAAATTTTTAAATAGCTGTTACTGAGACAAATGAGCTTACAATAATTATGATGTCGCACAATTATTTGTAGAGCCACCACAAAAAAAAAGAAAATAATTAATAGAAAATAATTAAGAGGAAATGATGATACCCAAACGACCCAGCCAAGAAATATATTCAAACCAAATAAACGGATGTGACCAAAAAGTAGAGAAGTTTTTATTCCTGCTACTTTTACTGGTGACACACAACATTGTCCAACATCTCAAACGGTCCTCAAAATTCCTTAACAATACAAATATTTTTTTTAAATATTTTCCGTACAGTTAACCGTGTAAGCTGCTCAATAAAGAGCTCTTTTGATAAACTATTATCGTCATAATGACATTTGATCTTGATTAAGTAGTGTTAGGATAGGTACCTTAAAAAAATAAAATGTAACTTCGATAAGGCAATCTGACGATGCTAGTTTTTATCGAAACATCTGTCACTGGGTTAAAACAGCTAATTTTTTAAATAAAATTGAAAATTTAGTTCTTTCTGTATTACACTATCACATTTTCTCCCCATTTATATTAAAATCGATTAATATATAAAAATAGCGCATTGTAGAGTTAATATCTGCTGATATTACTCCAAGATCAACCTCGTTAATAAGGACATTTCGGTCAAATCGACTCACCCTAATCCTTGGACGCCTTCTCCGGCGAGCTGGTGCTGCTGAAGAAATCGCCCGGCGTACGAACGTCTCTCGAATTGGACCGAATCCTTCCGAGCGGCCCCGAGGGGTGTATCTGCACGTCTACACGCGACCGGCACTCGGGAAGCTTTGGAGACGCCGTCGAAGTATCGTTTTTGGGGTGGACGTCGTCAAGCACCGCCTCAGGCTATCGATTCGTTGCGAAAAGGAGGTTGCACTTGCAGCTCTGTCTTCTTTTTTCGTCTTTTAATGGGACTTACCGGAGGGAAGGGGATGACCGGACTCCGAGGTGTACATGCATGTCTTTTTGTATTATTTCGGTGAAAATTTTCGTTTTTGTTTACGTGATGTTTTGTGCAGGTGGCTGATGACAGGGGACGTGCAGAATTGCATATTTATACGCTCATCTCCTAGAGTAACTCTCGAAAAGAAAAATGCTTTTGCTCGGAAACTGCCAACAATAATTATTGTACATATTTTTAATAGTAGTTACTGTAAAACCCAAAATTTCTTTCTAATATTGACTGACCCCCGGTATTTTTGACTTATTCGATCTAATGTTAACGACCATAAGCTGAAATCCTAAAGGGTTGAGATATGGTGGTGCTGGTGATGTCTCTTTCTCTCTGTCTGTGCGTTAAGCCTTTTACTTTGTCCTTCGCCTTGGACAGAATCTATTAAGAGGATTAGTCTGTCGACGTTGGCTGTTAAAAGAGGACGCTCTATACTCTCTAAACTCCATGGGTTTCTTCTTCATTATCTGCGGTCTCTCAGCTTTTACTAATCGCATTCTAAATCTGGAAGGGGTCCTACATAACCCCTTTGTGTGTACGTACGTCAGTTACCGGCCAGTCTGTGTACGAAAAATGTTCAAAGAAATCATTTCTTTTTTTAGCAAATATATTAGAATCTATATCTACGAGGGTTAATAATAATAGTAATATTTGTTTCGACCAATATAAGTTAACAATAAATTTCTTACAAGCTATTGAATTGCATTTCTTATGCAATATATATGTAACTATATGATAATGAAAAACACAAAAGGTACAACGTATAAATACAAAGATATAACGTATTTAATACAAAAGGTACAAAATATTATTAACTTTAGGACATCGTCGGTCTTCAAATCAGGTAGATCCCCCTCTTCTATTTCATGTGCTCCTAGGTATCTGGCCCTAGAATTCTGCAAGGCAGGGCATTCTGAGGGTATGTGTAGTGAGGTTTCATCCTCTTCCTCACGGAATCTGCACTTTGCTTCATCTGCTAACCCTAGTTTCTTCATGTGGCAATGCCCGGTTAGTATTCCTGTTAAAATTCGGAGCCTTTTTTTACTGAGGTTGAAGCAGCTAAGAGATCTCTTCTGGTCATAGTTCCTCAGTCCTTCCAGCTGATTACAGTACTTGGATTTTTCCTTCTCCATTTGTTCCCTTAGTTTTCCTAAGATTACTCTACTGCTGATCCCACAAGATGGTTCTGGTTCCAAATGATAAAAGTTGGCTAAGATTCTTCATCCATCAGAAACCTTTTCTGTAGAATAATACTTCGAATATACAGACTCTCTATGACATATTTTAGCAAATTAAACATTGGTTCTATCGACAAAACTATCACAAGAAGCTATTGTTAAGGATTTGTTGTTCTAGCTCAGCTTCATCATCAACCAAAACCATTTTCTGTGTCTTAATAGAATAATACTTTAAATATCCAGGTTGTCCTGACATAGTTTAGCAAATTAAATATTTTTTGTAATTGCAAAATGGTCACAAGAAGCTATTAGTGAGGATTTGTTGTTCTAGCTCAGCTTCATCATCTACCAAAACCCTTTTTGTATCTTACTAGCATAATACTTTGGATATCCAGGCTTTCCTAACATAGTTTAGCAAATTAAATATTTTTTGTAATTGCAAAATGGTCACAAGAAGCTATTAGTAAGTATTTGTTGTTTTAGCTCAGCTTCATCATCCACCAAAACCCTTTTCTGTGTGTTACTAGAATAATGCTTTGAATATCCAGGCTGTCTTGATATAGCAAAGCAGATTAAACATTGTTTTTAACGGCAAAACTATCACAAGAGTCTATTGGTGAGGATTTGTTGTTCTAGCTCAGCTTCATCATCTACCAAAACCCTTTTTGTATCTTACTAGCATAATACTTTGGATATCCAGGCTTTCCTAACATAGTTTAGCAAATTAAACATTGTTTTTAACGGCAAAACTATCACAAGAGTCTATTGGTGAGGATTTGTTGTTCTAGCTCAGCTTCATCATCCACCAAAACCCTTTTCTGTGTGTTACTAGAATAATGCTTTGAATATCCAGGCTGTCTTGATATAGCAAAGCAGATTAAACATTGTTTTTAACGGCAAAACTATCACAAGAGTCTATTGGTGAGGATTTGTTGTTCTAGCTCAGCTTCATCATCCACCAAAACCCTTTTCTGTGTGTTACTAGAATAATGTTTTAAATATCCAGGTTGTCCTGACATAGCACAGCAGATTAAACATTGTTTTTAACAGCAAAACTATCACAAGAGTCTATTGGTGAGGAATTATTGTTCTAGCTTAGCTTCATCATCTACCAAAACCCTTTTTGTGTATTACTAGCATAATACTTCGGATATCCAGGCTTTCCTAACATAGTTTAGCAAATTAAATATTTTTTGTAATTGCAAAATGGTCACAAGAAGCTATTAGTAAGTATTTGTTGTTTTAGCTCAGCTTCATCATCCACCAAAACGCTTTTCTGTGTCTTACTAGAATAATACTTTTGCTCTTGACATAGCACATCAGATTAAACATGGCTTTTAACGGCAAAACTATCACAAGAAGCTATTGGTGAGTATTTGTTGTTCTAGCTCAGCTTCATCATCCACCAAAAGCCTTTTCTGTGTCTTACTAGAATAATACTTTGAATACCAGGCTCTCTTTACATAGTTTAGTAAATTAAACTTTGTTTGTAGAGGGAAAACTATCATAAAAAGCTATTGATGAGTATTTGTTCTTCTAGATCAGCTTAATCACCCAAAAAAGCCTTTTCTGTATCTTACTACAATAGTACTTTGAATATCCAGGCTCTCTTGATATAGTTCAGCAAATTAAACATTATTTTTAACTGCAAAACTATCACCAGATGCTATTAGAGGACATTTGTTGTTCTAGCTCAGCTTCATCATCCACCAAAACCCTTTACTGTGTGTTACTAGATTAATACTTTTGATATCCATAACGTAATGTTTCAAAAACCACCGTGCATAAAATACTTCAAGAAAATCCATGCAGGATGTCGTTTCAAATACAACAAAACCTTACTCGTTAGCTCATTATATGGATAGAGGTAGGAAGTGCACATTTTGAACAATAATTAGATTAAATTTGTTTGTATTTTTTTATTATGTTACACTACTGTATTATTCATATTTTTATTTTTAATATACGTCTCTTTTAACCATATAACAACTCGTATAATTGCTTCATAATTTTCTCCTTCAAGTATTTGCTCTATGATTTTTATATTCCTTAAACAAATTGGTATTTCCTGAATGTTTTTCTACACCAATTATAGTTTTGCACTATTCTTAAACTCTAAATGCAATATTTAATTAACATACTGTCCTCTTTAGATAAAATTGACAAAGTTGACGATTACCTACTTGGGTAAATCTCTAATAGTAAGCAAAACAAAAACAATAGGAAATGTGTAATTTAATATAAGATTATTAATATTGAATTGAAGTTATCTCAAAAATAATGGTATGAAAAGATGAAGTTCACATGCTCGGCATTTATAGTCACTTTCAACCAAATAAAACCATTTTTTAACCACGGAAAATACACTTTTTCATGAAATATATTTGAATTACAAAAATTACGATACTTATTTACATGAGGTTACTGGAGGACAGAACTTGGACCGTCTGCACTCTCGCTCAGTGGCACATCGAAATTGCACAACCTCGGAGAAACTTTGCAAAGATCGATACTCCAGAACAAAGTTTGTTAGGGGTTATGACCAGGTTTCACGTATTCCATCAGTCTTTTCCTTATAAAAAACGAAAATACACTCAAATCACCGATTAACATTACATACATTACAGTAAAAAAGTTTCAAAAATTTAACTAGAGAAAAACACCGGTCATAACTTGAAAAATGTAGATTTCTGAAGCTGATAACTTGGACATGAGATTAATTGTAATAACCCTTACTTTTTGGAAGTCCATCTTATCAATAATAATAAAAAAACTCTTCGTTTTAAGGTAACTTCCAAGTTTATTGGAAAAAATTAGGTTTTTTAATCACAATGACGGCCGTTTCGCTAGGATTAGCATCGACGTTGTAATTTAAAACATAATTTTTTCAAATAAACTTGCAAGTCACGTTAAAACGCAGAGTTTTTTATTATTCTTAATTGGATATGAGAAGCTATTTTTGTATTTTGGGAGTTAAGGGTACTGAAACAAGTGTTTGCCATCTATCTTTTGAATTAAACGATTATTTTATGCAGGTTTTGGAACTTTTTCTAAGAAATTAACGGTTTAGTCAGCAACATAGTGAACATATTTGAACTTGAACGCGAATAACGTCTATCTATTTATATCCGTAGACCATTGACATATGTTTACTTGTTTTATTTACCGGACCTTAGTTAAAGACGCGCTATGATATTTAACGTGATGTTATCATAACACAACTATGCTCTTCTAGGTCGTAGATATTTACCTGTAGTAATTTAATTAAATATACAAAATATACAGGGTGTTCACACTACATACTGCCTTTTCATGGCAATTAAGTCTTCTCCGGGAGGTGAGGTCCAGCGTCTCGCCATGCATCGTTTTGGTGGTCTGCCCTGTGGTAGTTTTACTACTAAATTATTCGTTTTTGCACTTTAAACGAGTCTTCTGTCCTCCATTCTTTTATATGTTTGTTCCAATATATTCGTCTCTGTCTGACCCACCTGTACTGACTTGTATTCCACATTTTAGTTTGATGTCTTGCCTACTTTTTACTTATTAATATATACTGATATGTTGCTATGAGATGGTTGTTGATTATAATTTTGAATTTTTGTAAAGTATAATAAAACGTATTGCATATTGAATTTATCTTTTCTAATTTTCTGAACTCCAAAAGTTAATATGATAGCAGAAAGTTAACAGTTAATTAAAAACGAGAACAAAAAACGTCATGTCAAAGATTCAAAATGAACCCCTTAACAAGAACAACTATGACACTTGGTCCATCCAAGCTAAAGCTGTACTGGTAAAAGACAACTTATGATAATATGTAGAAAATCCCCCAAATGATAATTCAGATGCTGCTAAAATCGATGGGGACAAACAGGCTAAGTCAACACAGTTGGAGAAGCCAAAGACAAACCGTTGTTTCTATTTCTTCTACAGAAGCAGAGATTATCGCAGCTAGTGAGATTTCCCAAGAGATTATATGGATAAAAAGCTTACTAAAAGATCTTATTGAATTAAACAAAAAAAAATTACTTTTCTTATCTAAACGCAAGTACATGTTATGAGATCTCATTACGTGCATGCTATTGTTAAACGTCAACAGTGCGATTTACAGACATGGGCGTGGAAAAATGTATTTACATTCTTTAAAAGTAACATTGAATTATACATTGGATGAAAATGAGTGAATATACGACTAAGGAATGTTTAACAAACATAATGAAATTACTATACTATATAATACTATTCATCTCTCTTCTTTCTGTTAATTACTTCGTCCTTGGGTGATACTTTTTCCTTGAAACGAGGTCGCAGATCCCTATCCTCCCCGAAAAAAAAAACTCCCAAAGTTTTCAACTCCCGCATCGATCGTGAAAACTTTCTAGCGTCATCCTGTTCATTCAAAGTCTCGACCAGTTCTGAGGCCGAAGAGGATATCAATTTTCCGAACACGGCGCAGGGCAACCAACCCTTCCATATATATATTTGTGTGTGTATATCTATATATCTGTGCATATATATATGTATGCTTTTCTCCACACCCTGATATGCAGGCTTCCTTCTTTTTTTTTAACCAACTCCAGAAAAAGTTGTAGAAGGTAATGGAAGAGAAAACGGGATGAAGCGTGAGAGGTAAAAATACTTTAATATATTAAAATCGACGTCGTATGTTATTATATTAAAAATAATTCTAAGCACGAGGTTTCTGATGTATATCATCCTTTGAGGGATTTGCATGACTAGCGTTAATCTTTTATATCCATTTTGATAAAAAAAGGGAATGGTTTTTATCCAAGAGACAAATTTAACACCATGGTATACATTTAACACAATGGTATACATTTAGAGAAATTGCAACAAATGAAACAATAGTTATTTATTGTACAATACGATAAAATTGTACTTTTTTAGCGTCGAGACGTTAGTCGAATCAAGGTATTATTAACAGGTCGGCTGAAAAGTCCCCAGTCTACCATAGTAAAACACAATATTTTGACAAAATTCATTTTTTTTATTCAACATAGTTGCCTTCAAGGGCGATACAGCGATTATAGCGACCTTCCAACTTTTAGATACCATTTTTGTAGTACTCCTTCGGTTTGTCCTCAAAATAGGCTTCAGTTTCGGCGATTACCTCAGTATCAGAGCCAATTTTTTTTCCCGCGAGCATTCTATTCAGGTCAGAGAAAAGGAAAAAGTCGCTGGGGGCTAGATCTGGAGAATACGGTGGGTGAGGAAGCAATTCGAAGCCCAATTCATGCAATTTTGCCATCGTTTTCGATGATTTGTGACACGGTGCATTGTCTTGATCAAACAACACTTTTTTCTTCTTCATATGGGGCAGTTTTTTCGCGATTTCGGTCTTTAATCGCTCCAATAATGCACAGTATTAGTCGCTGTTGATTGTTTTTCCCTTTTCCAAATAGTCGATGAACAATATACCGTGTGTATCCCAAAAAACTGAGGCAATAACTTTGCCAGCTGACTGTTGAGTCTTTCCACGCTTTGGTGGCGGTTCACCGGCCGCAGTCCACTCCGCTGACTGTCGATTGGACTCAGGCGTGTAGTGATGGAGCCAAATTTCATCCATAGTCACATATCGACGCAAAAAATCGGGTTTATTACGACTTAACAGCTGCAAACACTGCTCAGAATCATCAATTCGTTGCTGTTTTTGGTCGATTGTGAGCACGCGCGGCACCCATTTCGCACAGAGCTTCCGCATACCCAAATATTCGTGAACGATATGTCCAACACGTCCCTTAGATCTCTTTAGAGTGTCAGCTATCTCGATCATATTCACTTTACGGTCACTCAAAATCATTTTGTGGATTTTTTTGATATTTTCGTCGGTAACCACCTCTTTTGGGCGTCCACTGCGTTCACCGTCTTCGGTGCTCATTTCACCACGCTTGAATTTTGCGTACCAGTCAATGATTGTTGATTTTCCTGGCGCAGAGTCCGGAAACTCATTATCAAGCCAAGCTTTTGCTTCAACTGTATTTTTTTCCTTTCAAATAACAATATTTAATAAGCACACGAAATTCTTTTTTTTTCATCTTTTTGAAAATAACAAAAGTTGCTTCACTAAAAATGCAATATCTCACAAACTAATAGTCCGACAGCTGTCAAATTTTTACACGAATCTTTTGAAGGTTTATACTATCTAAAAATGAAATGGATTTAATTCTAGTGTCGTCATCTGTACGTCAGACCGGGGACTTTTCAGACGACCTGTTATGATTTTTACAAAAATGGAACTTGAAACACTTTGCTAGGGTTGTCCAGAAGGTCTGGCAGCTGTGGAGGAGGTTGAAACTGAGGTCATCCGGCACTATATTTGGAACACTCTATCAGGACATGTCCGACTTGGTTTAGCTTGGCGGTTACAAGTGTAGCAAAGGCACCGACGGTTAGAGGTCATAAGGTAGCAATGTGTGAACTTGGTGTGCCTTTTTCTTTCCATCTCAGCCCGAAAAAGCATACGAATCTTACGTACAACCAATAGTTCTTGCCTGGAGAGGTCAGTAAGGTCACTAATTGAAGCTCCAGTTGAATTCTTCTCCAGTGAAAGCTAAATATATAAAGCGGGTTTAAAAATGAGACATCGAGTGAGGTTTCAATTTACCAATGAGTACTCTGAGCAACTGATCCGGCTGGCAATTTCTGGAGGACGAAAGATTTTTTACTTTCCAGCTAATTGGTAAACAAAGAGGAAGGACAGAAGAATTCCAGTAACAAACCACGTGGCTAAAAATACGTGGTTAAGCACCCATTCAGATGAGATGGCATGCAAGAGCAGATACAGTGAAAACCAGATTAAGTAGAAAACCTCAAAACCGAAGACCTGGTAGATTGGTAGCACCTAGCCTTAAATAACGAAGTTTCATGACTTCAAAAACACTTTTGGTTTTTTGGAACGATATTTTGGAAAACGGTATACTAGGTGGACTCAACATCAACCCAGCCAAAACCATACTGGAACCCTTCACAAGGAAAAAGGAATATCGCCGAGAATAAAACAAAATCCACATATTTAGGGTTAATACTAGATAGCTGACTCTGGAATAAAACTAAGTAACACATAAAGCAACTAAGACCCTCATGGTGTTCAGGAACATTGCAGGGAAGAAATACACAGCATTAGCGAGACCATTAATCAAATATGGCACAGTAACTTGGGTCTCAAGAGCAAATCTATGTACTACAAGGAAAAAGATGTCTATAAGATTCAGAGACTAGCCTGTGTATGCATCATTGGAGCTATGGGAACTTGTCCCACTGTTGCAATGAAAACAATTCTAAATGTGACCCTATTGCAACAAAAAAAATGTAAGGAAGAAAACAACATACATAATGATCAAAGAAAAAGCTCGACCACTTCAATTTGATTAAACTTGGGAAATGTCCCTAGATGATATGACAAGGAATTTAACTTTGTGAGAAAATCCTTTCATAATTTATACCAAAATGACATAAAGAAAGGACTGGAGTAAGATATGTGGACCTAGGACCAAATAATCAGTATTTTCATCAACATTCAAGCATTTTTTTATATTCTTTGATATACAGTATGAATACTAGAGTTCAGACACAAAACTAGATTGACAGGGAGTCTTTTTCGCACTTACCCATTTAAAATTGGCAAAATCTGGTTAAAATAGGTTGGAATATAATGATTTTTTCGCTCTTTCGAATGTCCTGCTTTTATATAAATAAACTGTGACGGTTTAACACTCTTAAGAGATTAGCAAAAAGGGATTACGTTCCACCACTACCGTATAATCTGTCTTCAATCTAGCACGAAACACTAAATTTTCGTAAAACCTCGTCCTGTTGAGCCGTTCTTAAATTCCAAATCCCGTGTCCATCCCCTCGTCTACCATATTTTTTCTTCTACTCGTTCTACAGCCAGAAATGGAGTAAGGGTAGTTAATTCCAATTCCAACGATGTTTTTGTTTATATAAAACGATTCAATTAATAAAATATAAGTTATTTTACCAATGTTATCGGTGCAAGAAAGTCAATTAGTTGGAATTTATGATTAAATTTAAGAATTTTCCGGTTGATAGATCGCAATTATGCCAAGGCGGAATTGGTTACTGTTTGGGCGCAATAAAATGAAACCCGGTACTGATTACGATAATAAATCTGGAAAAAACGAAAGATTGGAATCGGGCCTTGGGGGTTTAAAAAATCCCTGAACTGGGGTCGGTGTTAACCGATCACTTACCTTCAGATTTATGTAAGAAGACTCTTGAATACAAACAGTGTAAAGCGTAAGACAAAAACGTCTTTTTTATTTTGCCCTCTAACGGCACACACCCCTTCTTTCGCGTAGATATATCTCATTCTTTGTTTTATGGAAGTCGGCTTTTCGTTTTAGCACTCAACTTTATTCACATTGGTAAATTGTTAGATTAAATTTAATGAAATACTAACCCTTACTATGTGAATGTTTATCTTATTAAGTAAATTAAATCTTCCACTATTTATGTCAATCTGATGATGCTAGTTTTTAACGAAACAGCTTGCATTGGATTTTAAAACGTATTTTTCAAATAAATAGTGGAAGTTTCTTTCAACAGTTGAAAAAACTTCAGCAGCCGTACCCAACGTCATTTATGTTGAAGTGAGTACAGCGCAATACTCAAAAGTTGTTTTGACACAACGAGTGTTTTAATTGTGATTTTTAATTGTGATAAAATGAAGACTTTTTTTTTCTTTTCTTACCAGAGGCTATGCTCAACTGGTGTATAGTCATGGGGTTACTCAAAAGTGCTCCAAGTTGCCCAAAATGTGGAGTAAGTATTTTTAATTAAACTAATTAAATTGCTAGTTGAAAACTAAACCCAATACCCCACAGAATCTGGCTATGAATGGTCCAAAGAAGCGTTACCGGTGCCGAAAACGCGGAAGAAATGAACACAATGAATGAGACCATTCCTCTGACAAAAGACTCGTGGTTTTCGGGAGCAAAGTGGCCGATGGACAAATTTCTCAAAATGACTTACATGTTTTCCGTCGGTGACACTAAGTATGAAAGATTAATTCAAGAAACGAGTGATGAGGAACCGATTTCGGATTTTGTATAAATTGGTGGTGCGAAGTCAATGAATCAACAGAACAAATTGGAGGACAAGGTAACCTAACCTAACCTAACCTAACCTAACCTAACCTAACCTAACCTAACCTAACCTAACCTAACCTAACCTAACCTAACCTAACCTAACCCAACCCAACCTAACCTAACCTAACCTAACCTAACCTAACCTAACCTAACCTAACCTAACCTAACCTAACCTAACCTAACCTAACCTAACCTAACCTAACCTAACCTAACCTAACCTAACCTAACCTAACCTAACCTAACCTAACCTAACCTAACCTAACCTAACCTAACCTAATCTAACCTAAAAAAAGTTGCCAAAAGTTGGCAAAAGAAAGTACCAAAGAGGAAGACCAGTCGAAGGCCATTGTATTTTTGGAATGGTCTAAATACTGCCAGGTGGTAAACGAAAAGATGGTAAACGTTTTAGGGTTGAAGTTTGTCCAAATAATAAGAGAGATACAAATACATTACTGCCTTTAATCAAGAAACATGTCAAAGTTGGCAATATTATCCACTCTGATAATGGAAAGCCTATAAAGCTAAGTCAAAATGGTTATGAGCATCACACAGTGAATCACTCACAAGAATTCGTGAATCCAAACACAGTTATGATCTAACCTAACCTACCCTAACCTAACCTAAACTAAACTAACCTAACCTAACCTAACCTAACCTAACCTAACCTAACCTAACCTAACCTAACCTAACCTAACCTAACCTAACCTAATCTAACCTGACCTAACTAGGTGTGCACACTCAAACCATTCAAAACTCACTGGAAATATCTCAAGGAAGTGTCAACAATCATGCCAGAGGTGATATACGAGTAGGTCATCATCTTTGCAAATATCTATGGCGAAGGCATGTCAAAATCAATAATTTGTCACCATTTAAATATTTTTTGGATACGATAAAAATGTTGTATAAGGTTTAAAACCTAGTCTTAATTACATGTGATCACTATTTGAGGCAATAAAGTGCAGTTTTATAGCATTAATATTGAGTTTTTAATGTGGATGCGACTGCGAAAGAGGAGCCCAACAGTTTAGAATTACCGAACCTACCCCTTACAATAGAAAATACCTGAAACAAAACCTTTAAAATGAACGCAACTCAACCGGAAACCATTGTCAACCCTCCTCTATAAATTACGATACATCCAATATATTGTCCCTTTTTCTTGACGAAAACTCGACGAGTCAGTCGCACATATTTTATCGCGGCTGCAATTTATAGTATCATCTCTTGCGCATTTTGCATTTTAAGGGTCCATCTACTGTAAATAAATATCGATCTGTTTACAATGTCTACAATTGTGATCCAATTTTATGGACATTTCCTTTTTTTAAATTTAATATGACCTTTAGTTATACAGGGAAGTTTAAATGTCTATATAATTTCCTACCTTTAGATTCATTTCAATAAATGAGGAAAAACTGCGTCTCATATTTATGCGGACTAACCTGAAACAAAAAAATATTCCAATAAATATTGCAGAAAAAGAAAATTTGTCATTTGTATAATTATTATTATCATAAAAGATAATAATTCTCAAATACTAAGCTCTAAATTGTATTTTAATAACAAAACAAGCAATGTGTACCCTTGACAACCACCCTAAACATTATTAATACAGTTCCCCGACTGATATTTTCTTTAGTTACTGCAATTTTTCGCGTTCCTACAAATGGCATCGTTTGTAAAAACAACTGACAAATACACATTATTATATTTTGCCGTACGGTAGCAGATTTAGCCCTCGAGATGACCCGGTCTCATAATTTTATTAGCCGAGTCCAAAATAAATGATCCAAGTCGTTATCGGACCTGTAACATAAGGCTTTCTGTCTCCGAACGAAAATATAATAATAAGAAAACAACTTTTCCGTGATAGTTATACGAGTTCAAATCGGACTTTATTGGGTCTCGAGAAATTGAAGATGATTACAACCAAATGTTTACTTATTACTTTTGCAGAAATATTACTTCGGCAAAGTTTCGTTTAGTTTTACGACGATCGTGCAAGTAATTAGAGAAAAATAATCATTTTGAAAGGTTCTGCACATCTTTTATCGATGTCATGCATTAGTTTAAGAACAAAATTATGTTTATTTTAATCTTCAATGTTTTATGCTTTCTTTTTTTATAAAAGCCTGTTTTTTTTCATTTAATTCTTTTATGTTACAAAATCGTAAAGTTTAGAAGCCAGCCCTGTCCAAAACTTTAGAAAATGGCGAATGCTTCTTCTAGAATAGATCCCGTCGACAAGAATGTTCGGGCAAGTAAATTAAAAACAACGTTCGAAAAGGCGTTAAGGTGATATATAAAAGCGATACACTCGTGAGGAAGCCAGTTATCAGCTTGAACAGCCTTGGTTAACAATTAGTTGTATATAAATTAAGAAACGTAGCACATTTCTGTATGAATTTACCACAACTAAATAAATTTCCTTTGAGTTTAAAATACATTTTTGGAGTCTTATCACTTGCTGATCCAAAGTACACAGCAGTATCAATTTTATTTACTTTAAGTGACTTTCTTGAAGAAACTTATCAAAAATCATCCAAGACGAGCACCATGATTGATGAACGATTCCTTCCTGAGAGGTCCTTCAACGATATATAATATATAAAGATGCGCACTTTTCATGAATAATGTAACTAGATGGCAACACTAGCGACACACGTTTGCGGGTGAAAAAGGATCTCGAAAAGGACACGATTATACTGAAACGATAGGGGGAGAAAAAGAAGGTTTAAATTGAATATTAGTTACCTAAGCAATTGGCGACGAAACGACGATAGGAATACGAAATTTTCGTGGATATTTAAGGACTCGAATAGCAATAACATTTTTTATTTATCCACTAACGATTAGAGACATGAATACGTTAAGTAAACGCCTGGAATATTGAAATATATACTATGGGAGAGTTGCTGTTTTAATAGTCGACTAATTAATGTTTAGAAAGTTTTCAGTTCACATCTAAAATATTTTGTTATACGTTAATTTACTCACGAGTTCTCATATAACTCATTTACTCGTAAATTATAGCGAATATGAACATTTTACTTGATCATAATATATCGCACTCAATGGCGTATCAGCAAACAAACAAAAAATGGTTGTGCTGAAGAAACTAACAATTTTAAAAGCTGTTGGATATTTTTAATGCAAAATTATAGTTAAATTTAGATACTACTTGAACAACTACTACAAAAAAGCAAGCTATGTTAGAGTAAAATAGTACAAGGCATCTCCTTTTTACAATATTAACTGTATTGAGTCTTGCATAGCAGCTGTCAATGAATTTTTGCCAAGTGGTTATCAATAAATTTTATTGTTCTATTTTTGCTATTTTTCAAATGCATTAAAATATTTAAGTTTCAAACCACAGGATTTTTGCAATGTGTAGTGGGATTTAATTTAAGGACTGTTTATAGGGGGTTCTAAAAAATATTTATAAATATATTAAATATAAAAAAACTATGTCTTTTTATTGTTAGTACTAATATTAACATTATGGACACATTGAAAATTCTGGTTGTATCCATGTAAGAAGAGTGGCATATTTTCCTTCAAACTCAAAAATAGCAGCAATTTTCATCTAATTTTTATAATTTCCCACTCACATATTCCTTTATGATAAATATTTACATCCCAATTAGAATTTAGATTTACATCCCAATTGTCATATATTTAATATTTCTTTCCTAGCCAAACTTTAAATCGCTCTACTGAAAAACTAAATTTTCGTTAATATGTCACTACAACTTTTCCACCAAAGCAAACTCAAAAGTTTTTGGTACAACCAACAGGTTGGGAGGAAAAAGATGTCTTCAATCAAGATAAATAATTGTTTCTTTTCCTTTGTACACAATTTCAAAATCTAAAGAGATTTTAACAGTTCTTTGACAATGTTTTTCCAATCTGATAAAATTTAATTTTACAGCCAATCTCGGGATCCACTAGTATCTCTCAGGATAATGAATATTTTTTACCTCTTTATATAAAAATGTTAATTTCAGTTTAGTCAACAGCAACACTATTATTATCAACTTGTGATGAAATCCTAAGCTTTTTCTATAAGCTACATGTAAGGTATAGGGTCTGCCATATTAATTTTACAGATTTTTTGCTTCCAAACTTTAAAGATGTGCTTAGAATCCCACTTTTAGTTAGGAAAAAGTGTGTCCATGTGTGCCCTCGGTTCATAAGGCACACATGGACAGAAATAAAATATCTATGAATCACCTTTGACAGCAAGATAACATGGAACTCTCATCTACAAACATGGCTAAAAAAGCATATATTGCCTATGAACAGTATAAGATTCAAAAGAAACCAGTTAGCAAACTGTACCAAATACAAAGAACTGGATAGTATGCATGAGAACTACGCCAACTATAAATAAATTGGTGAATCACTCTATGCAAGATTTCTCCACGTAATAAGTTCACATTTATCACTTATTATAAGCGGGTTACTCTATGAATCCTCTAATTCCAATCTACCGATTTGGAAAATTCACCTCCAAAAAATCCCTAATCCGTCGAGGAGGCGAAACTCCAACCGTCGGTCTAAATTATCGTCTGACAATTCTTGAACCAATGGTATCTCTTATACTTATGATAGTTTTCCATTTTCAATATTTTTCGTACAAAACGTTGACTTATTTCATGGTTTAGTACCAAATTTGTTGTGGAAGTTTCAGGTGATTCTCTCTAATCAATTGCAATTGTTTAATAACTTCGTTCATTGCAGTTCTTAGTCTTCCAGTTTCTGACAAATTTTTGACCATCCCAGTTGTGGTTGTGATTTAGGATTTCCTTCAGTCAACTGAATTATACAGTTGATGCTACTCGTTTGTTTTTAATAGTAATTTAACTAGTGCAATGAAAATTATCGATTCATTTTCATTGCACGAGTTAAATTTTATAAGAAAATTTTTTGAATCAAACAAATCGTATTGTGCCTCTGTCATTTGCTGTCACATTGACATCAACTGTGGCGACTATAATTTTTATGAGAAAAGTTTATGAATAAATCAAATCGTTTTGTGTCACTGTCAGTTGCTGTCACATTGGCGTCACCTGTGGCGATAACAATATTGTACAATGTCTCGATTTGGAAATGCTTCTGCTGGAGATATTGACAAGAATATAGACAATCTTACGCTAATGAATACGAAAAAGTCAAAAATGTCAGTATGGAGACAATTTCAAGAGTTTTGTGCTGAAAGAAATCACTTATTAGAACGAGGAACTTCGGTGGAAAAATTTCCTTCACTCTAAAGGACTGGGCAAGCAATATGCACAAGAAGGATGGATCCTTCTATAAAGAAAGTGTAGTGAAAACAATGTGGAACGTAACAGCAAAACTTGTTCAGGAAAAATATTACGAAGATTTCGGTATTGTAATAGATCCATTTAATGATGTAAGATTTAAATCTGCTAGGAGTGCCCGAGATGCTAAGCGCAAAATATTACAAATTATCCCGGAAAAGAGAAAAGAAAGCTCATCGGCTTTTACTCACAAAGAATTGCTGCAAGTTTTGAAGCTTTACGATGAAAACGAGCCGGAAGGTCTGCAGAAAAAATTTGTTCATCTCATATCTTATGAGCTAGCATTTCGAGGAGGTGAGGCAGTCAACTGTTTGACGGATTTTGTTCAAGAAGAAAAGTTTCATGATGGAACAAGCACAAATAGAATAGAATATAATCCAGTATTTTCAAAAACCTGCGAAGGAGGAGGCCGTAGATTAGCGGACAGTAAATGGTTAATCCGAAACATTAGTAATGAAGACATCTGCCCCGTTAGGTAGGTCAAATTAAGGGTTTTTTATTTAATTTTACTTTTCAATGCTTTTTTTCAAGATTATACAGAAAACTTTTGTCAAAACGTGAAGACGAACCGTCTGCGTCTGTTTCTTACACCGAATCGAGAATGACAAAATAGTGGTATATGGTTCAAGAACATCCCAGCTGGTAGAAACGAGATCGCAAAATGGACAAAGCTGTCTGTCCAAGAAGCAGGTCTCGATAACAAAAAGTTCAAATTCACAAACCATTCTCATCGAGCAACTGCCGTAAGCCATCTAGCCCAGGTTGGGGTAAACGAAAACCAGCTAACGAAAATAACGGGACATGGAAATGCACTAGTGTAAAATTATCGCCTAATTGCATGCTCATTGGCTGAAACAACAATCAAAAAATAGTTTGAAAAAATTGTCGAATTTGACAGATGAAAAAAATTTTCAACTACATTTATTAATACCAAAAATTGTCTACAGATACTTTTCAACAAAGGTATTATTATTATTGTTAATAGTATTCTTGTTGAAGACTTGAAGTAAATAATAATAGTGGGTAAAAACAATATCCTTTAAAAAGTCGACGACCCTCCGGCTGTGCCGAAATGTTAATACTTTCCTATATATCCTGAAAGTGAGTGTATTAAAGTACTCATTAAGAGCTTAACACTCGAAAAGGGGAATGAAGTATCAGTTCCCGGTGTGTATCTTGGTTCTGTTCTTCGAAAGTGTTTATTGTTTTTCCGCGAAGGTTGTTTTCAAACGAGTCCCGTGTTTACTTCACATGGAAAATGATGATAAAATGAAATTTTCCATATGACAAAACACAAGAAATTTCATGCATTCCAAGTTATACATGTCAAATAATTAAGACCATATTTTTTTTCTACTTTAGACAATGTTCTAATAAAAGATGAATTTTACTCACTATCAAGTACCGAATGGAAAACCGTCGTATTTATTTTCAGTTACAGACTTGTACTCTAAACGTATATATGTATATATAAGTCTTCTTTTAATTACTTATTCGCCTAAAAGGAAGAGAGAGAAAACAAATGGCGAATAACTCAAATCCGAAAAAGGAGATATACATAGGAAGACAATTATTATGGCTATGGAAACACTAACAGTTGCCGCTTCAAGTCTTTGTAGATTCGTTTTATTTTATGTTCCTTGCGGGTAATACGAAAAACGGGGTAAACTATGCAATGACGGAGGCGAATTCAACGCCAGAAAGTGTCAATTATTTCATAATTTGAAACTGCGTTAAAAATTCATTGTTAAATTTTATAAAAACTACTTGACAAATGTATGGGAAATTAAATTATCATAGAAAGTGTTTTTGTTTATATATTTCTATAAGAGTGTTTACAAATATATAAATAACTTTGATTCTTAGTGGTATAAATGATTATTGTTCTTTTTCTTCTTTATTAATTTCGTTGTTAAAACCTAACCTAACCTAACCTAACCTAACCTAACCTAACAAATAAGTAAGAGAATAAAGGACAAGAACTTGAGAAGAAAACAGAACACAAAACATGAACCGTAGATGAAGGAATTTAAAAATGGAAACAAAAAGAAGAATTTACCGCTAGATTCAGCACTTAGTATCAATAAAAAAAAGAAAAACTGGACTCTAACTGAGGTATAAAACATTGAGAAGAACTTCCTTAGAGTTAGAGGCTTATACAGAAGTTGTAACCATTTCAAAAGGCAAATTAAAAACATAAAGGAATATTGAACAATGTTTGAAATTTGAAATTCAAATGTTGGCTTTTTTAAACGTTGATTCATCGGAAAAAAGAATTGTACCAACAGCTATTTCATTTCTGTTCAATTTATTCATAATTCTTTCGCAGAAATCTATTCTACGATCTGAATCCTCTTCTATTAGTTCTTGCATAAAAATCAATTTATATGGATGAAGCTTTTCTTTATGAAAACACCTTAGGACAGTTGTGTGACTCACATTATTTTGACGAGAAATTTGACGTGAACTTTGGATTTTCCACGACACTTAACATAATATCCACTTTCACATCATCTTCAACGAATTGCTGTTTTCTCTTTAATGGTTTGACATGTCCAAGTTCTCTGAATTGTGCATAAATTTTAGACACAGTACCTTCTGAAATATTAGGCAACTGAGGATACCTCTGATTATATAAGTTTGCCACTTCAACTTGACTTCTATAATTATCGCCGTAACCAATCATCAAAATTTCAATTTGGCGAGTCTCAGTTAAATATTTCGATATTACTTCGCAAGATATAAGTTTTTGATTAAGAATTGACTACTACGATATTTAAATGTCAACACATCAACAACTGACAGACATTATTTACCGATTTAATTTAATTATAATATGTAGAACACATTCTTATCGACTGTTATACAGGGTGTTTCTTAAGTAATCTAAAATATTATATGGGGCGCTTCGTTACTCAATTTTAAGACGAAAAGTTCATATAAACATGTGTGATAGGTGTTGCCGTTTATGAGATAGAGGGTGTTGTACGTGAAATTAATTCTTCTTGGTGACGCTACTGATTTATATTTTTTTATTATTTTATTACAAGCAAGATGTGTTAAACATAAAGAAAAATAATACATTTCAGAGCAAATGTTCAAAATGTCCACCTCCAGCTAAAATGCAAGAATCCGCTCGATGTCTAATGGATTGTCGAATACGTTCGAAGATACCAGGATTGTTACGAATAACATTACAGCCGTCTATGATACGATTTTGAAGATCTTGTACGTTTAATATCAGTGTTGTGCAAACAAGCGATTTCAAATATCCCCACACACAAAAATCCAGAGGATTGTGTCCAGGTGATCTAGGGGGCCACGGGTGTGGAGATCCTCGTCCGATCCAATGGCCTGGAAAAACATTATTTAAAAACTCGCGTACAATCACTGAAAAATGTGGAGGAGCTCCGTCATGCATGAACCACATGCGCCTTCTAATAATAATAGGTACATCTTCCAAAAGAAGTGGAAGTTCATTTTCTAGAAAATGTTGGTATGTCTCACCGGTTAACCGTACAGGAAGGAAAAATGGTCCATTTAAATAATCATCGATGATGCCAAGCCAAACATTGACCGAAAATGTTTGTTGAAATCGTTTTACACTTATGGTATGTGGATTTACATCTGCCCATATGTGGTCATTATGAAAATTCATAATCCCATGTCTAGAAAAGTTGGCTTCATCCGTAAATAGAATATTGGCCACAAAATTCGGATTGTTCGCGATTTCACGTAAAATCCATTGACAATACTGTATGCGTAATGGATAGTCAGTAGGTAACAAATGTTGAACACGTTAAACGTGATATGGATACAATAAATTATATTTTAGAATATTCCAAACAGTTTTGTTACTAACATTTACTTCATCTGCAACTTTTCTTGTACTCGTTTCTGGATGTTGGTCAATAATTTGAAGAATCTCTTTTTCCAATTGGGGATTTCTCACAGTTCTGGGTCGTCCAATAATATTCTTCGATTTAGCAAAAGTTCCAGTTTCATGTAAACGAATATGTAACTTAGTAAACGTATCTGAACATGGTAAACGATTATTTGGATAACGCTGGGCATACGTACGTCTAGCTTCTAAGGCATTACCATTCGCTAATCCGTACAAAAAATGCATATTAGCCATTTCAACATTAGTAAACACTGGCATAGTTATTAACTAAACACAGAGTCAATCAAATAAAAATGTACGATTTTTGCGTTGGTTTTCAAATTTGACACTTGTCAACATTATTTCAAAGGCCACTTAGAATAAGCATGTTTTTGCGTATTACTTCTAAAAACCAGTAGCCTCACCGGGAAAAATTAATTTCAAGTACAATCAGAACTGACTTATTACAATAAATTCAACAACCTGTATCTCATAAACGACAACACCTATCACACATGTTTATATGAACTTTTCGTCTTAAAATTGAGTAACGAAGCGCCCCATATAATATTTTAGATTAGTTAAGAAACACCCTGTATATTTTTTTTAATCTACACTATTTTTAATTAATTTTCCTTATTTTTGGGAAACGGGTGTTTATCTTAACATTATATGGTGGAAATATTAAAGAACTCTGTATAAAATGGCACATGTCCCAAGGATATAATTCCATATTTCATATAAGTTAAGTAAATTATTCTATTTTATTGCTTATTAGTAGCTGATGTAGAAAAGTACATGATATTTATAAATTTTATTTCTACCTCAAAACGAATCAATTCAATATTATTATTTTAAGCTCCAAACTATCAAAACTTGTAACCTTTGACAATCCAACCCATATTTAATCCATGTTGATTAAATAACAAACCGGGAGTAACAATTTTTTCGCTCACAATTAGAGTTAATATTTATCAAGCGTCATCAAAGTTCCGCCTCTGTCGGTGGGATACATTTCCCCTCTTCTCTCTTTACGTGACTATGTTCTTATTTCTTAATCTATTACTTGAGATGTCTGCATGCGGCCGAAATAATTTGCTGAGAAATTCTATATGCCCAACTTATAAAGTTCCAAGACTCATTCCTTCCTTCAGAAAACTTTTCAGTTCTCTTATTCATCTAGTTTTCCATCTCTGTCTCGTCGTCGTCGTGTCGTCTCTCGACATGTTTGATGTAAAAGGAGTTGACATTAAAATTGAAATCCGTGCTTCAGAGGGATTCCCGACGATCAAAGATCATTATGATTTAATTCGACATCGGTATGAACGGTATTCGCCAGCGATCCTTCTGTCAACCGAAGTACCTGTCGACTATGTGTGTGTAGTCTCGATCAAATTGGAATTTTACCAAAAGTTTAATTCCTTCTATTACCAGATAGAAAAATTCGTTCAAAATATTTATCTGCTTCTAAAAATACACTGAATAAAATTATTTATTATTTATTATAGTATATTGTGCAACAAGCATGGAATGATATCCATTTTGCACAAGAAATCTCACAAATTTCGTATCACTTCGAGTAGAAAATGGATATTCTATGCTTGTTTTACACTATATTTTTCCTACGACCATACTGAAATCTTTTTAAAGAGAAGGAAGTTTCTATTTACTAACAGCTAGGTTCATATTAAAATAAATAAATAACGTGATCAAATATTCATATTCGAATCAAAGTTCCTTAACTTATTAACAACATTGATTGTAAAATTACTGCGGTTATTAAATGTAATTCTTGGAGAATTGTTTAATCGTGAAGTTTTCGAAAATTTCGGTTCTTGAAGTAGATGATTTGGTTGCTCAATTTTCAATTAATCATAAGATTTTATTTGGTATATTGTGGTGTTTATTTTTCAATGATTTGTCGATGTACCCCTCGGCCACTGTTCTGGATTTCCACCCACCGTGTCTTTTTAAAGATGTTATGTCTTCTTCACTGTCAAAATTTGTTTATAACAATTCTTTAAACATTTTGTGGTGTGAAACCCCGTATATTTTGTATGCTTAATTAAATTGTTAATTCGAAAATACCGATGGCCCAGACCACCGTACTTTGTTTATAGTATGGCACGTTCAGTGTCTCATCGTGTCTTCAACTAAGGTTGAATAAACAAAAGATAGAAATAAATACACAGCAATGGTCGGACGACGGGTTCAATATATGATATTCACGATCAAGCTGCTGATATAGCATTATTTAATTTATTTATAGTAATTAAGTGTTGTACTCACATTTAATTCATAGTAAATATAGTTATAATGTCTTTAGTGTAAATAGTATATTGTGTAACAAGTGCGCAAAAGTGCTAATTTCTCACGAGTGAGAAATTAGCATTTGCGCACGTGTTGCACACTGTACTTTTCCTACGACCACCATCCAAAACGACCACCATCCAGAAAACAAACAAACGATCGTGTTGCACACGATACTTTTTTATGAGCACTTTTTCTAACATGGCATAGCTTTTGGCGGTGAAAATTTCTGCATTTTATTTAAATAAATTACTAAAGATCGTATTTAAAGATTTATTAAATATTACAGTAGGACTGTTTTGCTGGTTTAACGTTTAGATACCACAGACTACAGAACGAGATTGACAACTTGCTGCAGGGTATGCCTAATGTTACTTTGCCTATGCCTTATGTCAATTTTCCCACAACTTTTGTTGCTATGAGAAATTGCTGATTTTGCGTACTGTAACCAATGTGCAAAATAGTGTTTTGGATGGTGGTCGTAGGAAAAGGTGTTTATTTCATACTACCCCCCATATTAAATATTACAATTTTCCTTTTTGATAGTTAAGGAAAAAATAGGAATTACCAATATTCTTAGGATGAAGATTTGTATTTTTTTTTTTAAAGATTTCATAAAAATCTCCTGTTATTGTAAATGTTGTGGAAATTTTTGTTTTTGTTTTAGGTATCTTAACTAAAACTGGGGAATTTAAGTCTTTGAAGTCAGTTATTTTCATTTTATACAGTTCGTATTGACGGCAAGCACCCATAATTCCAATAATTAATACGACCTACAAAAAATTTGTGTCACTTAGTATACAACAAACAAAATATTTTCAGAAAGTGAATTTGTTTTATGCTCTTTACGACATTGAATGAACGAATCATATGAAAGTTGGTATTTCTTTCGCTTTTTCCGGTATTTATTTGGCACACATTGTAACCATATTATTACGTGGGACGTCAATTTGTAATATTATTTGTGCGTTGAGCGACAATTTGTAATATGAGTTACCTGTTGATAGTGAATTTATGAAAATATTTAGTTAACTTTTTTGAAAAAATAACAATATACCAAAAGAAAAAATGTAATTTACAATAAAACAAACATTAAGCTTAATTTCGTCTTTAATTAGTTGTAAAAGATACTTCAATAATTAACAGAATTTATAAATGTTTATCACACAAAAATTATGATAGTTAAATACCTCGGCTAGGGGTGAGTAAGTTCATTAGCTCTGACTATTGTACAATATTTATTTCTTTAAGAAATTATAAGGGCGCCACTGAAATCTTTTTATTTTTTATGATACTACTGAAGAAAGTTGTTTTAAGCTGAGTTATTTAAATAAGTATCATAAGATGACAGAAAGATGTCAGAAAAAACTGTCTATGAAGATAAAAAAATGATTTGAAAATGTACAAACATATAAAAGATAATAAGATTTCCTTGGTGCTGAAATTAATGAGGTAGAGAATATGTTACAACAAAATAATCTGCAAACAGTTCTTTAAAAATACTTATTCTAATACAGTTGACGATATAGATAGATATACACGGAAATAAAAGAGAAAAAATATGGGAACAGTAAACTTGATAGATCACAATAAACTTATCTGTTACAAAAGTGGACGATCCTTCGCCGCACCTTGGGGTCGCTACGGCACTGTCTAGGTGGTTCCAAATGATTATGGAAGATCACTAGTGGAGGGATGATCTGCCCCAGTTGTAGAGATAATCCAGTTAAGAATGTGCATACGAGAGCTTACAGTTTACAAGTTATTCAAGTTTATGGAATCTCCAAATTCAAGAGATGCTTCTGGTTTACAGAATCTTCAATTAAAGATTTGCCTCTAGTTTACTGTATTATATTCCAACTTTCTGAAAATTACCAGTGTCAAACACGTGTTACATTTACTTTTCTGGCACAAAAAGTACAAATCAGCATAGTCCGAAATCTACAGTTAGAACGTATTTTAATTGATTACAAAAGATACATTTTTACATTAAATTTACTTTTTAATAATCTTACACACTAATCAAAATTCCAGAAATGTACTTTTACCAGCCTTTTATAAAAAATTATCATTAATACTTTTAATTACCATAAAAAGATTCTTTGAATAATAATGAAATATGTTGAAATTCTCATCTGATATAATAAAATATAATATAACTTTCGATATTTTATAAATATCTTAACAAAAAGGAATTATAAAATTGAAAAAAAAACATACCTGTATATGACAGTAAATCAATAGAAGAAATGAGACTGGGAATAATTAAAACCTATTCAACTCGATAATGCCAACTCATTAGTACACCTCGTAGTGTAGCTACTTTGATCTTCCAATTATAATTATAGAGACCGTATTCATTATTTTATTATTAAAAATGTTTTAGGATAGATGGAGCAGCTAGTGGGACTAATTGAATTTAATATTTAGGATACCAGGTGCTTAAAATGTTAACAGGTACTGTTACAACATTTCATTTACGGCTTCTGAAGTATCAGGCGGTATTGAATCTAACTTATTATCACTATTTTCCATGTTATTTTAAGTAAAAAAAAATCACTTACACTGACAACCAACTATCAAAATTGTTTATTTAGAAACATAAGATCATATCCTTCTTACATTAGTTACGTTCTTGTATTTGTTAGTGCACAATGAACATATTTTGCACTAGTTTCCATATAGTAACTAGTGTGAAATAGAAACCAGTGTACAATATACTACATTTACGAATCAGTAAGAAATTTACAAGTGAAATATTTCAGTAGTCCATACGTACGACCCGCATTCTATAAGATACCACTAAATCTTTGTTAAAAGAGCTCTTTTCGGAGATCGCGCTTATGAATTCGGTATTATTCTTGATAAAAAATGGTTTTTCGTATATAATATGAACGTCGACTGTCAGTTACCGAAGTAAAATTTATATTTATTAGCCGGATAGATAACGGCGAAATGGAAAGATGTAAAGATTGGTATATAGATATGGAGAAAGAGTCGGCCCATCACCAGAAAATCATCAGATAAATAACTAGATCGGAAAGAAAAGGGTCGAAAGAGAGAAATAAAGAAGAATTGCCCTCGTAAATCAGGGTGGTCTCGACTGATGGGCCGCCGTCTAAGCACCGTTTTGCTGTTCACTTGTTTGTTTGTGCGTGTGTTTGCGTCCCCGTACAAGAAATTCCACCACTTGGTTCGTAATTTTTCCGCCACACTCTGGGGTTGCGAATAAATCATAATATTATAATTGTTTTCTTGTTTATTTCTACAGCTTTTGACTTAATTTAGTTACGCTCAGTATACCACTCCTATAAAACACTAATTATATGCACTTTTTTCACTGTTCTTTTACTTTTCCCGCACTAATTGTTCACTGTTAACTAAGACTATTCTAGCTGATGAACCTCCTCACGCGTGCATCGCCGTGTATATCCAATTTATCGACAAAACATCCTTAAGTTTACCAAGTTGTTCATTACTGTCCATGTTCTATAGCATTGTATTTTTACAGCTTGCTTTTCTGTTAAAATGTAAATCAACGCCCCGTGTGGGATAAAGCTCAGGAAGTAGTTGTTTTCTCTGTAGAAAACGGACAAGCATGTTTCTTAACCTCAAAAGATGCACGTAGGAAATTTTGTAATGTTAGGATATTGATAATGTAAAGTTAATAACTTTAAAAAATAATTTAAATTGTCGCAATTTTTGTTCATTTATCGCTCTTGTGTGCTTTCTAAATGTATATTAGCTCTATATTTGTGTTCAATCTACTGTGGGAATGGTTTAATATGCATATTTTCCTTACAAGTCCTCTTGCATTAGTCTGTGGAACATTCTGGTTTATGCCACATAAAACTAATGTCATTACTAGAAATAATGAAAATACAGTGCCAGAATATTAAAATTATAAATGTTACTCTTTAATATCCACTACTCTTTTAATACGTTGTACATTTTCTTACTTTCAAAATTGTATTTTGTAATTATTTTAACATATTCCTGAATATTTGCCAGACGAAACATTTTTAGCGGTACCTAAATTCTTCATCGACTCAATACCAGAATGCATAGCCCTATTTTCGTGCCTATGTCATTGCTGCTACAACTAAACTTGTTGTAATCATTGTGTTTCTGTTATCAGAATTTTCTATGATAGCTTTTAGCTGCCGAATAATGTATAGTTATAAGAAAGACATAAAAACTTTATGGGATTCGCCATTATTGTCGTTTATCTTCACTGTTCTATTAACAAATTGGACTTATTCAAACGGTGGAAACTTTTTATGGATATTTATATAAGAAATAAACTGTGTGTAGTTGTCTTTTGTGCATAGAGTTAAGAAATATTCTGTTCGGGGGAAATGATCAAGGAATTAATTAGAAAACAAACATGGGTGTAATTTAATTATAACTGAGTTATAAAATGTGTTCTTTACAGCCTGATGATGGTCTGATCTAGACCGAAACTAGTTGCAATAATTGTACATTACTTGAATAAAAGTCTGTGGTTTTGACTTTGCTTTTTATTGGATCTTTTCTATTGGATTCAACCACATTTGAGATGGTTGATCTAGCTAATTTCTAATTTAAATTGATTGTACTAACCCTTACTTTTTGGAAGTCCATCTTATTAAGAATAATGAAAAACTCTTCGTTTTACCAAAACTTCCAATATTTATTTAAAAAATTGCTTTATTAACTTTAATGACAGCCGTTTCGCTAGACTTAGCATCGTCAGATTGACATATTGAAGTTACATTTTGTTTGTTTGTAGCTAGGTACCTGATGTTTATTAGGTAGTTATAAGGCTAGACCAAATATGGAAGTAATAAGACATAACAATATTAAAGCCTAGATGTTATGAGCCCTAAGGGATTATCCTGGATGTACTTCCCTCTAAGATCAGTATAACTGTGCAATGATATAGAAAAACCAGGAAAAAACTATATCATGCTGATCTTTACAATAACTTAATATATTTGTGTTACAATTACGTCTTATCTATGTATAAAATGAAGATTCAATCAAAGCAAACACTTTAAAAGTGGAGAACTTCCCAGATAAAGAAATTGATATCATAAAACAAATAGCTACATATAATGGCTACCCAATTCATTTAATAAATACATTAATTAATAAGAAAGAACAGAAAGTGTCACTAAGTCTAATATTTCCTAAACAAACTAAAGAAATTAAAAGTTACAAAAATATTACATATTGTGGAACTATTTCCAATAAAATTTCAAAAATAATATCTTCGGCAACATCAGCATTAATATCATTTAAAACACAAAATAATATTGGTACAAAATTGTTAAATGTAAAAGCAAAATTACCTAAATTAAAAAAATCTGGTGTTTACAAAATTAATTGTCCAAAGTGTAATGCTGTATGTATAGGTCAAACACAAAGAAATTTTGAAGTAAGATTTAACGAACATTTAAGAGCATATAGGTTAAAACAACCAGATAAGTCAAATTATGTAAAACACCTACTTGAACATCCAACCTCACTCTTACACATCAATGACATCCAAATACTACACACTTGTAATAAAAAACAAAATTTAGATTTCCTTGAAGAACTTGAAATAAAAAGACATCTAGCAGATCCACAATTTAAAGTTGTTAATGAACAAATAAATCTGGGAAGTTCTCCACTTTTAAAGTGTTTGCTTTGATTAAGTCTTCATTTTATACATAGATAAGACGTAATTGTAACACAAATATATTAAGTTATTGTAAAGATCAGCATGATATAGTTTTTTCCTGGTTTTTCTATATCATTGCACAGTTATACTGATCTTAGAGGGAAATACATCCAGGATAATCCCTTAGGGCTAATAACATCTAGGCTTTAATATTGTTATGTCTTATTACTTCCATACTTGGTCTAGCCTTAATACTACCTAAACATCAGGTACCTAGCTACAAACAAACAAAATGTAACTTAAATGTCAATCTGACGATGCTTCATAGCGAAACAGCTGTCATTGAGTCTTTTAAAAAAGCAATTTTTAAATAAATATTGGAAGTTTTGTTAAAACGAAGAGTTTTTTATTATCCTTAATACGGAAATAATTACTGGTCACGTGGATATTTCAAATTATCCTCAATATACACCGCTTTAATTTTAATTTTCAAAAGTACGAATGACAAAATATTGACCCTCCCCTAAAAGCTGACAGAACCCCTTTGGAACAAAAAACATTACCTAGGCCACAACTTGCTAATTTATTAACCCCATTAGTTAATTTTTTTTTAAAAATTAGCTATTATTTATAAGAAGACACACAGCCAGATTCTTGCGAATTCAACAAATCTCAACAGACTTAAAATATCCTATTTAAATTAGTCTCTACGTAACTAAACCTCGTTGCCATTTAAAGGCATTTTGATCCACTAAAGATTTTATAGCTGTATTTAAATAAGTATCTACTTACAGAAAAAAAATACCCTCCCTTTTAAGTCGAATTTTTTTTTCGTCAAAAGAAGATTTCACAGTTCATAAAAGAGACGACGACTCGTGGGGTGATTATTAGAGTCAATCTCGTTAAAAAACAAAACACCCTCAAGCCGTGTTGTTTTTTAAATCGGCCGTTTCCCACCCCCGGTTCTAAAAAAGAAAGAAGATGCTCTTTTTAGCATAGTATATATATATCCGTTGTTTTCATTTGTTTTTCCGGCACTCTGTTGCTTTATAAAGCAGCAATCAACACTTCGTGCACTCTTATATAATAGAGAGGTAAAACAAAGAACCTCAGGTGGTTAACGGCCAATTGTCGATGATAATAATCGTAAATTTGGCTTTTCTTTTAGATAAATTGATATTGAAACAGGAAATACTTACTCGATTATTTATAGTGTTAAGAGCTCCGGTATACAGTGTGGAAAACACTTATGGAATATTTTTTTATGAATTTTCAATTCAAAGCTATTTGAAATAAAACTTAAATATACAGAAAAATTCAAATAATCCAACACGGCCCGTGCCTTTCTTCAACCAGGACGTTCATTTTCTTCCTGGACCTCGCTTATTCTATTATTTGCAATTTGATTCCAGTATAGGTTTCCTATTATTCTTAGGGTTTTGTTGTTAATTCTTCTTTCATTCTGCCAATTAGAAACAATCTCTTCTCCTACCCATACTCTCCATTGCCTTACTTTCCTCCATATATTCCCATTCCCCTCTGAAGATTATATCTACCATATTTTCCCAATACACCACCTCCTCCAAGTTCTTTAGCACTTCTTCATTCTTTCAGCATCTAAACGCGTGTCGTACATTATCCTCCTTTATAATCCTTCCTTCTTTTTTCCATTTCCTCCTCCATCCAACTTATAACTTCATTTCTTATAACTTTCCACTTTAGACTCTTGGCCAGATCCTTAGGAAAGGATCTGGCCAGCACCGCTGCTGCTATTCCTCTCATCCTATACCCTTGCATCACCATCAGTGATGCAACCTCTGCAGTGGTTTATTCCTTTGACTTCAACCACACTCCATATTATTGTTGAGTATTTTGGTGATTATTTCTGCCTGTACATTATCTTCTAATTGTTTTATTGCAGCCTGAACTTCTTGCTGTAATATTTCTGGATCATCATTTATTTCTCCTTTTTCTCTTTGATCTTCAAACAAGTTCCTCTAGGTAATCTTTTTACCTTCTTGTTAAGCCCTGCTTCTGTCTCTTCTTTTTCTGTGTATATTGTATCTAACTGTAAATTCTCTTTTTTTCTCTGGCAACTTCCTAACTTTTCTTCTTTTTGTTATGTTGATCATCGAATTGTATTTGTCTGGGTCATACTTGGCTTTTATTTTTCTCACTTCCATCAGCTTCAGGATCTCGTCTATCATCCAAGACTATCTCTTAATTGATTTTTCTGCCTTTAAGTGGGTTTCCTTTATATCTGTTATGTTATGTTCTTCGCTGTCTTTATTAAACAAGAACAAGAGGGGTTTGGTTGGAAGACATCCTCTCGAGGATGAATCCAACACTGTTAGATTCTGGATAAGGACCCATCGATCATGAGTTTCCCATCTGAGCCCGAAAAAAAAGGTTATTAAACAAATCAACTTTTAAAAACATCCATTTTACTATTGTAGAGATTATAAAATATTAATTTAATTACAAAATTACAAAAAACAAAATCTTGACCCAGAAAACTAGCAGAAAAGTACTTTTTTTTATTTTATGTCCATATTTACACGTTAGGAAAGGTTATACGTTTTCGCAAATAAATTTTATGTCAACGGTTTTATGTCGAGGGCCATTCGAGGTGATCACTGGACAGGAAATATCGAACGACAACATAAAACCGGACTTTAGGATAAAGTATTAAGGATTTCTTGAATTTTTATTATTTGTTTTCCAGCGCTACATTTACAGTTAAATCCTACTAAGAAACGCTTATTGCAAGATAAATAAAAGTGAAAAGGTACTCAAAATTGAAATCGACCTTTATACTGTTAACAGGAAGTAAAATACCCTCTGGATGAATATTTAATATCTCCTTGACCAGACGACTTACCTCAAAGAGGCCACTCGTTTATTTATTAAAGAAATTCCGATGCTGGAATGGCCACAACGGTCAGACCGCCGTCAACATGGAGCACCACGGAAGCCCTTCACCTTCCACAGACAAAAAGGGCTTGCTGATGACCCTTCCGACGACAGTAAAGGATTCGCTGGATGGATGATTGAAAATAATTTAGGACATTTTTTAGTCAGATTAAACCAATTAAACAAAAGTAAATTAATCTAGGAATATTAAATTTTGTGAAAAAAATTAATAGTTAGCTAGTGGAGCTCCGAGACATACAAAGTATTCACCTTATTGATCAATAAATTTGAATAATTTGTAACTAGAATCGATTTGCGCAACTGTCAAAAATCTTGGTGTTATTTTAGCATTATTTGATAATTATTTTCGCACAATATTATCTATATCTATATCTAGGAGTAAAAGCAATACATTCCCGGACGACAATATTGGCCGAGGCAAAGCCGATGCCAACAAACAGTTAACAATTAACATAAAAAAAATTAATATCATGTTGTTACCGAAATTCGCTAAAATATAGTCGAAACTTATTACAATGTAGTTAAAACATTTCCCGTTTAGGTCTTGATAATGAGAAAGTAAACAAAAACCATAGCAATGTGGTTTTTAGATGGTAACCATTAAAAAACTATAAAGAATTTCCGTGGCAACGCTATTTTAACAAGCAGTAGTAAATTGTTTTATTTAAGTTGTCATTGTTGTAATTTAAGTATAAAGTTTGTTCAATTCAATTCTGAAAAATAATTAGATTAACGGAAATGCATAAAATAACAGTTCTACAAATGATTGGCTACGGAGATAACATCCGAACACAACAGGAAGTAACTCGCCTATTTCATGAGAAATTTCCTAATTTACCGCCTATATCCCAAGGAACAATAAGTAAAATAGAAAAGCAGTTTCGCGAGTTTGATCATGTAAGGCAGATAAAAAAAGCAGCTGCCAATGCACTGAGTGATGAACTCAAATTAAATGTGTTGCTTGAGTTTCAGGAAAACCCACATACATCGTGTAGACAGGCATCCACTACATTCAATGCTAGTCATACATCGATAGTAAACATATTAAAAGAAAATAAATTGCATCCGTATAAGATGATACCTACTCAGGAGCTCATGGAAGACGATTTTGATAGGAGAACTTTTTTTTGTGAGCAAATGATGGACATGTTGGATAACAATATTATCCAATTAGAAGACGTTATGTTTTCTGATGAGTGTACTTTTTTACTTAACGGTCATGCTAATCGGCAAAATTGTCGCTACTGGTCCACGGAAAAGAACACACTCAATACCCTCAAAAGGTTAATGTTTGGGCAGGGATTGTATGGAACAATATCATTAGTCCCTTTTTTATTGAGGGCAACTTGAATGGCAACAATTATTTGGCACTACTTCAAAATGATGTCATTCCAACGTTGGCAAATTTATATCCTGATCCAGGTAACCCTCAAGTTCCAGCGAATACGATATGGTTTCAGCAGGATGGAGCACCACCACATTACCAACTTAATGTCCGGCAGTACCTCGATACAATATTTCCCAATCGGTGGATAGGAAGGCGAGGATCGATTGAATGGCCAGCGCGATCACCTGATCTTACATTATTAGATTTCTTTTTATGGGGATATTTAAAGAGCCATGTGTACAAAACTAAACCTTCTGATTTAAATGACTTGAAAGAACGAATAACGCTTGCGATTAGGTCGATCACGCCTGATATGTTAAATAAAGTTGAATAGAGAATAAAGAGACCTTTCAAATGATATATCACAAGCCTATACTTCCCATTTAAAAAATTGGGGGTTGTACCTGTCATTCTAAGGGGGTTGAAGGTAGGGGTCGCATTTTCACGTTAAAGAATGTCAAGTTATAATTTAAATTTGACGTGTTTCGGGATTTTTTATAAATATGTATAGTAACCGAAATAATGAATTTATTCCAATTGGCTTTTACACACTGTATAGAAAATGTCGCATGTCTCGTCCACAAAATTGTGAAAGTTGTCGCTTTTTCTTTAAATATTTAAATGGGAAAGGTTGCAGGCAAGTAGTGGGAGTACATCAGTTTGGCAAAATGCCTCAAATTGTTGCAAAATTTTTAAATTTGCCAAATTGAGATGAATACACGTCGATCCTCTGCAACAATTTGCTGGAGCAGATTTAGTTGCTTTAAAAAGATGTGGGAGATGGAAATCCTCAAGTGTTGCCAAAGGATATATAGAAGAATCCTTCACAAATAAAGTAGACATAGCAAATAAAATATTTAGAAGGGAAAAAGATATAGAGGATTCTGTTAATACTATTAGTTTTATTGCCGAAGAAGAAAATAGTAATAACTTTGCTAACTATTCAGAAATAACAAATAAAGAGGAAAGTAACAAAGAAAACTTTTCGACTGGACTACACCCTATTTTTAATAATTTACACAATTGCAATATAACTGTAAATATTCAAAAATAATTAAATAAATACGAGTTGGTTGTTTGAGTAAATTTATTGAATTTACTGTACATAAAAAAAAACTGACGTAGGCTGAATTTTAAGGCCTAGACCGGGAAAAATTTTCCTGTACTGTCCGAGAAAGTTCGTTGACTAGCAACAAACGAATTTATTAGAATAACGTAATTTGGGATCCGAAATTAGTCTGAAAAAATAAGTATTCCGAAACGATTTCAGAAAAAATTGATTGATGTAACGTTTCTACGTAATGTCATAGATAGTAAACGACGTTTCTTACTTTCCTAGTACGGTTCTGTGTGCTTTGCATCGTTATAAGGTTTTGACATATAAAGCAATTACGGTCTTTGCTAATGTCTTGTCCGGCGTAGCCGGTACTTGGTCTTTATTTTAGCTGAAACTCTATAGTAACGACGTTAACTTACATTATGCGAAAGCTTGCCACTCGGTTGATGTGTGCTCTAAATTTTATACTAACTTAAAACAAAATTATGTTTGTTGAATAGTTTATTTTTTTATAATTATAAATTTTGTGTTCCCTAAAATGTGTTTTTTACTTGAAGATGTATATTTAACATATTTTTCTCGTCAAACCACTTGTTATATTATTTCCTTGTGTCTCAAGTACAATATTTCTCAAGAACCTGTGTAAGATCATGTCATGATTCAACAAACTTTGCAAAAAAAAATTAATTTTGGTATAATATACTATATACAGGGTGTTTCTTAAGTAATCTAAAATATTATATGGGGCGCTTCGTTACTCAATTTTAAGACGAAAAGTTCATATAAACATGTGTGATAGGTGTTGTCGTTTATGAGATACAGGGTGTTGAATTTATTGTAATAAGTCAGTTCTGATTGTATGTGAAATTAATTTTTCCCGGTGACGCTACTGGTTTTTAGAAGTAATACGCAAAAACATGCTTATTCTAAGTGGCCTTTGAAATAATGTTGACAAGTGTCAAATTTGAAAACCAACGCAAAAATCGTACATTTTTATTTGATTGACTCTGTGTTTAGTTAATAACTATGCCAGTGTTTACTAATGTTGAAATGGCTAATATACATTTTTTGTACGGATTAGCGAATGGTAATGCCTTAGAAGCTAGACGTACGTATGCCCAGCGTTATCCAAATAATCGTTTACCATGTTCAAATACGTTTACTAAGTTACATATTCGTTTACAAGAAACTGGAACTTTTGCTAAATCGAAGAATATTATTGGACGACCCAGAACTGTAAGAAATCCCCAATTGGAAAACCAGTTTCTTCAAATTATTGACCAACATCCAGAAACGAGTACAAGAAAAGTTGCAGATGAAGTAAATGTTAGTGTAACAAAACTGTTTGGAATATTCTAAAAGATAATTTATTGTATCCATATCACGTTCAACGTGTTCAACATTTGTTACCTCCTGACTATCCATTACGCATACAGTATTGTCAATGGATTTTACGTGAAATCGCGAACAATCCGAATTTTGTGGCCAATATTCTATTTACGGATGAAGCCAACTTTTCTAGACATGGAATTATGAATTTTCATAATGACCACATATGGGCAGATGTAAATCCACATACCATAAGTGTAAAACGATTTCAACAAACATTTTCGGTCAATGTTTGGCTTGGCATCATCGATGATTATTTAATTGGACCATTTTTCCTTCCTGTACGGTTAACCGGTGAGACATACCAACATTTTCTAGAAAATGAACTTTCACTTCTTTTGGAAGATGTACCTATTATTATTAGAAGGCGCATGTGGTTCATGCATGACGGAGCTCCTCCACATTTTTCAGTGATTGTACGCGAGTTTTTAAATAATGTTTTTCCAGGCCATTGGATCGGACGAGGATCTCCACACCCGTGGCCCCCTACATCACCTGGACACAATCCTCTGGATTTTTGTGTGTGGGGATATTTGAAATCGCTTGTTTACACAACACTGATATTAAACGTACAAGATCTTCAAAATCGTATCATAGACGGCTGTAATGTTATTCGTAACAATCCTGGTATCTTCGAACGTATTCGACAATCCATTAGACATCGAGCGGATTCTTGCATTTTAGCTGGAGGTGGACATTTTGAACATTTGCTCTGAAATGTATTATTTTTTCTTTATGTTTAACACGACATGTTGCTTGTAATAAAATAATAAAAAAATATAAATCAGTAGCGTCACCAAGAAAAATTAATTTCACGTACAACACCCTGTATCTCATAAACGACAACACCTATCACACATGTTTATATGAACTTTTCGTCTTAAAATTGAGTAACGAAGCGCCCCATATAATATTTTAGATTACTTAAGAAACACCCTGTATAAAATAAAAAAGTCAATAATATTAAACAATATTTTTTTACTTTTACTAGGAACAACTTTTAACAAAATACCAAGAAAAATAACGATTTTGTTGTATGAAATAACGATTTCAGTTCAACTTGTACACCGACACGTTTCGAAGAAGTTTTCCCCCACCCTCACAAAACCGCACTAATCACACCAAAGTGACAACTTATAATTTCTCCATTAGTAAAAGAAACCACGTAACTCTGTCGTGATCCGTGTTTATCCAGATTTATCCCGAATGGGAAGAGTAACTATCGTCAACTTGGAGAAACTAACTTTCCCAAAATCCATACGAATAAACATCTTTGGTTTATATCTTTCACGCGACGTTTACCTCTTGAGAGAAAGTAAATGAAGCAGATTTTCTCTTAGTATGTGTATGTGTGTTTATATGTGTAACTATAAGTAGATAACAGCTTAGGGATAGGAAAGTCAAAGTTTATACCTTTCAGATTCATTGGGAATTAGAGCCGATAACGCGATTCTCGGCTAATAACAAACAAAACCTTAATAAATTAGGGGAAATATGGTATATATAAATATTTGTCTTATTCAAAAGCATTGAAGTTAGTAAAGAGAGAAATACTTTCTAAATTTTCTTAAATAATAAAATGCTGCTGCTGCATTAAAAACAATTTACTATCTGGTCCGATAATTCAACAAATCAAAACGAAGTACTTCTGGAGCTCCAAGCAGAAGATTTTCCTAATTTAATTCAACCTACAAATGATAATTGACCTGGACTTTAAAAATGGCCAATCGAAGAACAATGGAAATGTGAGCCTACAGGAGAATGCTGCAAATATCATACACAGGACATTGTACTAACATGTCAGTTCTTAAAAAACTAAAAATCACCCCAAGACTATCAACCAGGATAAACCAATCATACCTACGATAAAGGATCAAAGATATCATTGGACATGGTCTGCAAGAAGCTTCTTTTGCAACTCAAGACAGAAAATTATGGAGAGATACGATCCGAGCACTTATTACTCCTGGCAATATTTAGTTAATATTTGAGCCAGGCACTATAAAAGTTTTCTTCAAGTGACTATACCGACTAGATCAGATTGATATGGTTTAACTCAGTACTGGAGAGTGGGTCGGGTCTTAGTTAATTCATACAAACAGAATTGCTGGATAGAGTTCTTTATCATATGCTAAATGCCACAAAACATTAAGTACTTACTAAGATATGTTTAGTAAAATGAGTACTTGAACCTTAAATATTAAATTCTCTAAATATTTTGAACAGTAAATTGAGCCCCAAATAGTACTATTTGTTTTACAATTTTATATTGATAATGGTAAGTAGATTATTTTATATTCTGTACCAATTGTTTTATAAGGTAGTATTGTTTTAACAGATAGTTTTAAAGTCTTGATTGGATAAAGTTATATTATAGTAGTATAATTTTAATATTAGTTCAAATAATAATTTAACATTTATTCTTAATTTACATTTTGTTTTCCAGATACCCTTGATAGTTGAAGGAAATAGAAATGCAGCTGTGAACTGGTGAACACAAAGATAATGGAAAGTTCTTACTTGTTTTCAGCAGTGTGCGGTAAAGCCAAAGCATCTAAGATGTTATTAGACATTACTCTCTAAGGGTGCAGCCTAATCACTAATGGTACTGTAGGTGATAGAGGTGCAAATAAGGTGTTGGTACTACAGGCTGGTACTACAGGCTACTTCTATGGATGAGTTACCTACTATAAACTAGAAGGTTTGGGTAGTAGGTGATGGTTAGGTAGTTATGGCCTAAAAGCATGAATGATTATGGTAACCTACAGATATGATCAAGATATAGCTTACCGGATATGAGGAGCGGCCTTTTAAAGATATGTAAGTATATCCACAATTGATGTGCAAAATCAGTAAAGATTTTTATTTATACAATATCTTTGATGTTGCTTACTTTTGTTTTAGGCTAATTTTCAAAATCCGAAATAAATTCGTCAATGTGACCACATGGCCCAAATTTAGCCCAGAAAAAGCAAGAAGAAAGACAGAAAAGACAGTGAGAGAGAGAACCTGATATCCTTTATTTAGCTAGTAGATTTTTGGTGATCACAACTAATATTAACCGTGGTAGGCTTTTATTTTTGAAAATTAGGCATTAGAAAGCTATTAAATACTGTTGCTAATAAGAAGAAGAGTTCAACCTCAAATTCAAGTTTATAATGACAATGTAAACAATGATTTTGGATCAATAGATACATATTCAATTAATCTTTACTTAGTCTTATTTTAAGTGGTAAGTACTGATTTCCCTAATTTATCCTGCATATGAAAAATGAACCCGTAACAACCCCCCCTTTCCTGGAAAAAAGTTTTATAATAGATACATATTCAATTAATCTTTACTTAGTCTTATTTTAAGTGGTAAGTACTGATTTCCCTAATCTATCCTGCATATGAAAAATGAACCCGTAACACACTATATTGCCAAGAGTAAAAGGACAAGAGAGATAGACAAACGATAAACTAGATACTGTAAGATTTGATGACTTCACTAGCGATGACACACCAAATATGGATCAAAGCGAATACACAGACAATGACACACAAACTGACGAACGTAAAAATTCTGTTACCGAACTTTCTAAAGCAATAGTAGAATTTGATGGTACCAACCCAATTCAGCGACTAATATTGCCAAAACTGAAATCAAATGATCATGCCAAGGACCGCCGAACTCTGGAATAAATCCACACCCTTATCTACTGTGGTGCAGAGGCACAACCGACGAATATAAACCTTGGTGGCAACAGCAACTTGAGAAGTTTGTAACACAACAATACAGCAACAATAGTAGGAAAGCTCCAGGAATTGAAAACATTCAAAATTTCTGTTACAAAAAATGTGACAGCTCACACGTGGTAATGATATCAAAATTTATACATATTTTTCAACATCCAGAAAACATTCCAGCGTTTCCTACTCTTGGTTTAACCCATTTGCTTTCTAAAACAGCTAATACACAATATCTTTCGCAAAATGTTAACATCTTGTATTACAAACCGAATTTACAGCCATATCGACCAAAAAAACATCTTCTCCGAGGAGCAAAAGGAATGTCGCAACGTCTCGACTGCTTTTGTAGACTACCGTAAGGCATTTGACAGCGCGCCACATTCCTATCTCATAAGCGTTTTAAGAATCTACAAAGTACACCCCATTATAGTTACTTTTTTTAAAGCTTAAATAAAGCAATGGAGAACAAGCCTGAAGGTCAATTTCTTTAAACTAGTTCACTGTGGTTCTGTTTGGCGATAATTCCACTTTCTACTATGCTCAACTACACTAAATTTGGCTTCGATTTTAAGATAAATTAAAATACCAGCTCATCTTCTTTATAATTTTAAAATTTTTGCTTCAGTAACAAATCCAACATCTTCTGGATATAACCGAAAGGTTTTCCAGTAATGGAAATTGAGTTAGATAAGTGCAGAGCCTTCAACATCAAGAATGGAAAAACTGGGAATAGAGATGTGGCGCTGCCAAATGGAGATACAATGGCGGCCATGCAGAATGGGGAAACAAACATATACCTGCGATTCCAAAAGGCCAGGTTGTTAGACCAAAAACAGTCCAAGTCCAAAATCAAGGATCAATATACATAGACGTTACTAAAATCTGAATTGAAAGCAGGAAACCTTAACAGAGCAATTAATACATATGTCATACATGTGTTAACTTATTCGTTTGGGATTCTACGATGGACAAAAACTGAATTGAAAACTATAATTATGCCGACCAAGCACAGATATCACCTTCCAGAACCAATAGAGCTTAGAACAACATTGCCAAGAAAGTAGAGAGGAAGAGCTCTATGTGACATAATAAATCTACACAACAAGCAAATAAATAAATTACGAGGTTAAGTTTTCATTGGACTACCTTGTATTAGTTAAATAAAAAAATAAAAACTTGATAAAAATGTTTGAAACCCCAATAAGAACAGGAGTATTCGTTTTCTCGGTTAATAATTTATCGACAACAATTCGTGGCAGGTCTCCATTCCTTTCCGACAATCTTAATCATAATCACTACCTTTTGTTTTCTCCGTATTTCCTTTTTGGGGATACCTCCCCCTTATCCCCTTTCACCCCGAAAACGTGCCTTGTTCGTCCATTGTGCCTGCACTGGTAATTAGTAAGTCGGCGTCGATTAACTACGATGGTCTCATTCGTCTAATACTATTATGATTATCTTTGACAGGATTTTCTGTAAGAAGGACAACAGGGTAATAATAAAGTAAAAGGGGATGTTGCTCTGCGGCTGGATTTGTTCCCGTTTTATTGCTCCGGATTTATCGTATCTCATCCTGTAATAAATCTGAGCTTCAAACAAAGCGCACTGAATCTAGCAGATGCAACTAAAAAATGAAGTGGATAATTTTAAAATGCAGTATATGACATATTAATTGGAATATAGGCTGTCTGTTTTTTGGGACATCACTATGTTCTTTTATACAAGGTACATGAACAAGAGAAGGAATAAACAAAACAAGTGGCGAACAAATATAAACAACTAACATTGGATGACATTTTAAGAAGATAACCATTAAGTAGTATTAGAAGTTGTACGTGGGTAAAAAAGCCTTGTTCATTTTATTCGTTGATAACAAATGATCTTATTCGCATATCACCCCCTATAAAGTTATAAATAAGTTGGAGAGTTCTAGTGTTTATTGTTGAAAGGTATCCAGCACGTCTGAATGATTTTGATTTTCTAGAATTGTTGGTATTAAACTGTTGTACATTGGGCAATCCAGAAATATGTGTTCCAGTGTTTCCATAGATTGTCTATTGCAGATTGTGCATCTTTCGTTATGTTTTATTTTGTGTGAGACGTTATTGACATACAGGTATATTGTTTTATTATTTGTTGTGCGAACCTTAGTCCAGGCGTGCTGTACCAAAAAAATAAAAAAATACGGAATATCTGATACCTGGAATGTAACAGTTGGAGGTGGTAAAGGGGCTTATAACACATGAAAAAAAAATACATTAACTATTTCAATTATGATCGTAAACTTTTTAGGGGTGAAAAAGGGGTAAAAAACTGAAATATTGCTGTTTGCGGCAAAAATTGACGTCAAAATGGAAAGTGCCCCATAGAAAAGTTGTAGATCATGTAAAAATATAAAACTTTTCTCTGAGTAATTTTCTCACGTAACCACAATTTTTCGAGGAAAATGGAAAAAAAAACGATTTTTTGTTTTTAATTTTTAATTTTTCAACGGATTCGTCAATCTTGATGAAACTTAGTGAAAACTTACCTTTTTATGTCGAAAATAACCTGGAATTTTCTTAACCTTGTAACATAATAATTTTGCAAGAAATTTGATTTTTCTGGAAAAATCTCTTTTTTTTCAACTGTTAAGTTTGCTCGGAAAATATTATTGGAAAAGATTTTCTTGGGGCTCATTTTTTTCGTTTTTACGTCTACTTTCACATGAAATAAAAAAAATACACCTCTCATTTAAAAATGTGCTCAAAAATGAATAAAAAGCATAAAATAAATGTTGCAACAGCTAAATTTGATATAATTGTTAAATTTCTGTTATAAAATATTAAAATATGCAAAAGCCGACTGTTGCATTACATTCTAAGGGAAAAATTACAAAAGAAAAAGTATTTCATTATTTAGTCGGATTTTTATTTCATTGGCAATATTATTATAAACACTCAAGTCTATTAATGAAATTAATAATCTGAACGGGGATTTCATGGTTTTTACTATTGTTGTATGCTAATTTGTTTATATTGTAAGGTTTTTCATAAGATAAATCGATTTGTTAATAATTACAAGGCCCAAATACCCTTCCATCAGAACCCTATAGCCCAATTTTCATCCAAATTTCAACTTTCTTTGACTTTTTGGAATAATTTGTTTATTTTTAATATAATAATCGTTCGGTTTTAAGTAATTCGTAATTGTAATTAAAAAATATATTGAAAAGACAATATTTTGTTTGTTACGAATGATAGTATATTTTGTATACTGAAATGTTGCAAGGTCAAAGAGAAAACAAAAGGCCTAGGCCCCTAGACTAGTTAGAGTTGTCATGTCTACACTTTGTCACTTATGAAAGGTGGCTATAGGGCTCTGATGGAAGGGTATTTGGGCCTTCTAATATCAACAAATCGATTTATCTCATGAAAAACCTTATAATATAAACAAATCAGCATACAACAATAGTAAAAACCGTGAAATCCCCGCTCGGATTATTAACTTCATTAATAGACTTAAGTGTTTATAATAATATTGCCAATGAAATAAAAATCCGACTAAATAATGAAATACTTTTTCTTTTGTAATTTTTCCCTTAGAATGTAATGCAACAGTCGGCTTTTGCATATTTTAATATTTTATAACAAAAATTTAACAATTATTGCAAATTTAGCTGTTGCAAAATTTATTTTTTGCTTTTTATTCATTTTTGAGCACATTTTTAAATGAGAGGTGTATTTTTTTATATTCCATGTGAAAGTAGACGTAAAAACGAAAAAAATGAGCCCCAGGAAAATCTTTTCCAATAATATTTTCCGAGCAAACTTTACAGTTGAAAAAAAAGAGATTTTTCCAGAAAAATCAAATTTTTCGGAAAATTATTATGTTACAAGGTTGAGAAAATTCGAGGTTATTTTGGACATAAAAAGGTAAGTTTTCACCAAGTTTCACCAAGATTGACGAATCCGTTGGAAAATTAAAAATTAAAAACAAAAAATCGTTTTTTTTCCATTTTCCTCGAAAAATTGAGGTTATGTGAGAAAATTACCAAAAGAAAAGTTTTAGATTTTTACATGATCTACAACTTTTCTATTGGGCACTTTTCATTTTGACGTCAATTTTAGCCGTAAACAGCAATACTTCAGTTTTTTATCCCTTTTTCACCCTTTTCACCCCTAAAAAGTTTATGATCATAATTGAAATAGTTAATCTATTTTTTTTTTCATGTGTCCCCTTTACCACCTCCAACTGTTACATTCCAGGAGATGATCCTCAGATGTAGTTTTTAAAGTTATTTTGTTACGGTTTTTTTTTCGTCCTCATTTCTAAAGCTTAAACTAAATAAGTTTGAAAACAAATTAAAATAAAATGTGTTTATAATTTTAATATTTCACGTCATTATTTAAAACCCCGGTAGATAAAATTCTAAAACTTCCATTTATATTGTTTATTTTATGTGTACTCGTTTTAAATTTGGAATAATATTGGTGAAGTCCGCATTGAATAAACTAATTATGCTTATCTTCAAAGTGGTATTTCTTCCTGCACAGAAGAGAAACAGTAATACAAATTTCGAATATTAATATAGGTATTTCGTTGATAAATGGGTAAGGTTTTTTTATATAAATAAATTTTAATAATGTTTACATTCTATTCATGGTATCAGCTATTTGCAATTGGATGGCAAGTGACAGTGTTTGTGTATATACGAAGGTACGTTTGGCAATTAGGAACCACTATACTTGTTCGTTTGAGTCGCTATAAATACTAGAACATCTAATTGTCGTTAAAAATATGTTTCATGGGCAGTACCAATAAATTTTAAATAGTTGAGACACCTGTTAATTTCCTGGAATTGACACCGACTCGCAGGAAATCGAAGTGACGGTTTTTGAAGAGCATTCTTGGGTAGGAGAAAGACGTGGATGGTGTGGTTTGTAATCTTGGTAACAGTATATGATTTTAAATCATCTTTAATTGGGATATTTTCCTCGATTACTATTAAGCAGTTTGAGTTCTTGGGTAGTGTTATTTTGGTAGTGAAAACAACTCATTTCTGTATTCCGTTGGGATTTGGAAATCCACATCGCAGCCCCGTAGCCACGAGGTATTATCGTCTTGACTTTAACTTTTTACCATCAAGATTAAGTATATAATTAACCCTAGAAGTAAGATCCACTAAGATCCACCTGTTAACCTGCAAGGATATTTTCGTTGGATAATTTTTACATTTGGTTCCTGGAAAAAAAAAAAAACCCTCTGATCAAGGGTATGTAAATCTTTCTATAAAGTAATGCACTAAGTATTAAATTATATTTCAATCTAATTATTTTGTTATTTCAAATATTATAATTTCTACTATTTTGAAAAATAATATTGGTTTAGTTTTCATATTAAAAGATTAGTTAAAATAAAATTAAATTTAATTGAGTTAATCCAAGTAGATACATATTATTATATATGTGTCGTGTAAATTAATTAGTTCAAATATTTCCTTTCTTTTGTTAAAAAAAAAAAAAGATTATTAGTTTCGTTTCATAATAAAAGCTAAGTAAGATATACTTATATTGAAGTGAATTTTTGTTCTAAGTATATGCATTTTGTATACATGTATGTGTTATTATCATTTATTATTGTCATTTTCATTTTCAAGTAGTAATGAGTGAGCTAATTCCTTTATATTCTTTTAGGGTTTTTTTTTATCCCCTTCTACTGTATAATATTATTTTGTCTTGGAAATTTTGGGATGTACTTGGTGCAATGTTCAGCAATACATATTTGGTCATCTAGTGGTATCAGCGACTGCTTGGAGACATCATACAAGAGGGTAGTTTTGCAGCTTCGATCATTTGCATGTCGGAAGGAGTTCACGCAAGTTTAAATATTTTTTTATGCTCTATTTTTTTTATGATTAGGTGTAAAATCATTGAAGTTGATTTTGGACTGAGTTTATTTATTTTTGTTTTAAACTTTATTGCATTTATATGATCTTATTGTTTACTTATTATCACTAAAGTGATAGTTAGTTGTGTACCACTTTGGAATTGATTATATTTATTAAGTGCTTTAAATATTTCATATATATATATACGTTTTATTGCCTATATAGTATATAAAATTGATTTAAGGTTTTAAATCATTAACCAAGGTATTTACTTGCTGATGTAAGCACAAACTAGATTGGTAATCTGAGTGAACTAATAATTTAAACAATTCAGCGCATGCGCCTGAGCTCGAGCGACGCTTTTATTTTTTTTTTACGTAAATTATACCTCTAGTGACCTGCATTATTAATTTCGAGTATTGGTTATTAGTATTTTTTGTATTATTGTGTGGTGCTTTTCTTATATTTTCAAGTATTGATTATAGGAATCAATTTGATGGCATCACAATTATTTTTTTTATATTTTTATTATTCTTTTTTTTTAACGTGTTGTCAATAAATGTAAAATTAGATTCTCGCGTATCATTTGGAAAAAAAATATTTAGTTGGTAAATTTCTAAGTATTAAAACTTAAAGCGTTGTTGGGAAACAAATTTACCTGGCGCCCATATCTCATACTATATACATACTATTGACTCACTCCCACCTCCACTAGAGCTGGTCGGCAACGCTTATTGGTAGGTGACAATTTTCAAGTCGTCCTGGATGTTTGTGACCATATTTGGTTAATATATCTTGTTTTATATTTTCATTGATAAATTCTGGATTAAAGTTAGGATAGTATTTGCCAACAATAGAGGTGAACTGTTCAAGCCAATTATATTTAAGACTACCTACCACATCTAGATGTTTGGAAGTTTTTTAAGTCGTTTCAGTGCCCTATGAATGTATCTTGTATTATCTTGGTTGCTTATTCCTATTATTAGATCGATAGCTTGTTTGATCGTGTAATATTCCAATTTGCACAAGTTTATTTCGAGTCTTATTATGTAAGAAGCATTATATACACACAACAAATATTTTAATTTATGTGATAACTTTAGAGACAATAAATTCCAAATGAAATGATTTCTATATAATATTAGGCTAATTTATTAATCAATTATCAAATATCAGCGTTTCTAGAGTCTTAAGAAGGTTAAGAGAAACTGGAAGTTATAATAGAAGACTAGTTCCAGGACGTCCCAGGTGTGCTAATCCTGCAGATGACCGTTATTTAAGAATTCAGACTTTGCGAACTCGTCATGTTACGCCAGGCAAGTGCAAAATGTTCTCTCTGGAGTCCGTAATGTTAGAATATCTGTCAATATGGTTAGAAACAGATTAAGGAATTTTGGAATCAGACCTAGAATGCCTGTTACTGATCCATTGTTAACCAGAACACACCGTGTAACATATTTAAGATTTGAAAGAGAACATTTTAATTGGGATATTAACGATTGGGCTAATATTCTTTTTACGGATGAATGAACAAGATTTTCAAGAGGTTGGGATCCAAGTTTTAGATTGGCCAGCAGTTAGTTCAGACCTAAACCCATGTTTGGAACTCGTAATATCGCTCCAGACAACCTTGATGAGCTGGAAAATGTTTGAATAGAAGAACGGGAAAATTTGGATCTGGATTACATAAGTGACCCGATAAGAAGCCTTCCACGGTAATGAGAGATGTTAATAGAGCCAGAGGTGGCAATACAAGATACTAAAATGTTAAATTTATCGTTTAAATATTTTATAGTCAATATAATGTATACCCTGTTAAGTCTGGCCAAAAAGAAACAAAAAAAAATCGAAAAAACCAATGGTTAATGTATTTTTCGATTGAAAAATGTTGCGGAAAACTATAGATCGACCATCGCCGTTGTTACTTTATCTCTATTGTCACATACTAATGCATACAAACGTCGAAAATAATGAAAATCACCACTCCGTGTTCTTGTTTCTTTGACTCGAACCGGATATGGAACGGAAGGAATGGAAAATGTTAGATTTTTAGACTAAAATAACATGTTCTTGCCATTCTTTTTTAACGTTAAGTGATACTATCCAGACAATAGCGAATTAAAAGTGTTTTTGTGTCTGTTTCCTTCGAGAAATTAAACTTACTATGTAAATAAACAATATAAAACTTTACCTTTTTAACCTCGGCGAGTTCCTTACACCCCTCGCTCATTTCTGGACGGCAAAATCCATTAACAGTCGAGCAGAAGATTGCAATTTTCTTTTTTAACAAGGCATTTTCCGTTGTTTCACTCCCCTCCTCCTTTTTTATTATTATTTTCTTTTACCTGCTCGCTTGCAATAATTTCATAAGGAAGGGGCTCTTCACTCGAGGGGCACAAGTGGCTTTTTAGCGTCTCGAAATAAATTTTATTTTATTTTTTTCGATGTCGGCCCGTGTATGTGTTCATGTTTTTAATAAAAGTAGATCGAGAAAATTAAAAATATCCTTTAGGCAACATCCTGGATTCCTTTCTTGGGACTAAAGTAATGGACGTTGTCAGAAAATGCTTTAAAAACGATAATATTCAAACGAGAATGAAATAATTAAGATTAATCAAAGGTTTCGTAAAAAAATTAAAATTAATCAAAGTTCTCGTGATGCCCGAATCATTTTTAAAATCCAACAGGACAAATATTTGAGATACAGGAAGAAACTAATCAAGAATTAATACTGCAATGATTAAACTTTGAAAATAGTAGAAACGGGTAGGTATTTTTGACTCCTTAAATGTATAATGCGACACCTAACTAAGAAGTTTTGGGTTTTATTAACAATTCAAACTGTCATTGTCGTTGAATAAACAAAATTTTACTATCTATTTTAATGAAAACTGACATTTTCGGCGATAGAATATCAAAGTTTTCAACATTTGTGATCTCTATGTACGCAAGTACATATATATAATAATTTATCCGATATATTTCCAACCAATTTCTTCAGACATGCAGTGCAATCAAAATGAAGGACAGAGTAATCCGTAGAAGAATGTCAACTACTTTGAGTTTGATTGTCCAAGACATTCCGAGAAAGTGACAATGTAACTCCACGGCTTATTTATGCGGCGTACAAGTGCTGGACGTTAGCAGGAATTTCTGTTAAATCTTGCGTAAAATTGAAATACACAGAGGCTATATGAGCTCCAGTAATTTTGGTTTTTCCGATAAACTTTTCCAAAAATAATTAAATATCAAGTTAACCATTGAATAAAACAAATATTTACCTATGCCGAGTGTACTAACATATAAGGGCAGACTCTTCTATGCCCTCTGAACTCTAAAAAGCCAACTAGAATTGTAACTATTGTAACCAAGCATAATATGCCAGGAATCTAAAATAAAAGAGTTTTCCAAAAACGTTTTTACGATAAAAATTATAATAATAGTTACATATTGCCAGGAAACTGGCTAGAAATTAACTCAGGGATTTTAAAATCAAATGCCAATAACTCTAATAAAGATCTCAAAGATTTAATTAGAATTGTAAATGTTTTTTTATTAAATGAGTCTGATTTAAAATTACCCATACATATAATTTCATCAACAATTGTGAGATCTAAATATGTACGACAACCACAAAAGTAAAGATTGGTAGAATAAATTTTAGACAACATAAAACTGAATAATCTAAGATTAAGCACGTATCAAACTGCACTATAACCCTTGTACGAATTGCATTGGTACAGGAAACGTGTTGAAAAGCCACAAACAATGCATAGACAAAACTATTACACTAGATTTTGTATTGTTGTTTTAATAGATACAGGGTGAACTAACAAAAATTGAAAGAACACTCAGATTAAATGATTTTATTTAAACTTATCAGTTAGAGAATCCGGGTTTTATACTGCTTTTTTTGAAATCCACTAACAATCCACGATGGTCAATAAATATTTGTTTTTGAAAGGCAATACGCCTACGCAAATCAAAGACGAGTTGGACGCTGTGTACGGGTACTCTGCATTTTTATTTACCACCGTGAAATTTTGGGCTGCTGAATTTAAACGTGGACGTACCAGCTTGGGTGACGATGAACATTCGGAACGTCCAAAAGCTGCAACCACTGACGATAATACCGCTCAAACTCACCAAATGGTGCTAGACAATCGTCGAATTAAAATTATAGAGATGGTAGAGGCTATAAACATGTCCAAAGAACGTGTTTGTCACATATTGAATCAAGATTTAGGCATGAGAAAGCTGTCCGCGCGTTGGGTGCCGCGTTTGCTCACTTTGGACCAAAAACGTAGTCTTCAGAAGATTTAGAAGAACATTCAACTCCTGGTGCTGTTACCACGGTTGATAACCAATCTTCAGAAGAAGTTTCCGCTACCAAAACTGATCAACAACAAAGAAAATCCTCGAATGAAGGTTGGTATTATTTAAAATTAGTAAAATATACAGGATAGGTTTTTAATGGCATATTCCAGCTCCTTTTTTGTCAGATTATTTGCTGTTTCATTTCCTTCTATTCCTCTATGTCCTGAGTGACAGTGTTCTTCTGTCCTAGTTCATTCAGCTTGCTTAGACCTTCCCAAACCATCTTCGAACTTTGATAGCTGCTTGACTGCCTGGATATGCCAACAAGTTTTCTTGTTGGCACTCGATCTACCACTCAGATTTGCAGTAGGGTAAAATTTACTTCCCTTAATATCTTATTTTTATAGAAAGGGAACCAGTGGTCGAAGAAAACAATCCCCAGCCTACACAAGTGAGTAGCACATCCATGGAACCGATTATTGTAATGGAAGAAGACCGATAATGTGATAATTATTTAAATAGAATTATTTTAGTTTGTTATTTATACTATTTTTGTTGTTTCTATAAGACTGTTATTACCATAATAAGAATTTAAGACATTGTTGTTTTATTTACCCAGATTACAGGAAAAAAAGGTAGATCCAGCAACACTGTAAACGCCGTAGCGCCATTTTTTTTCAGATTTATGGATTACAGTAACAATGTTAATGTCGCTGCAAGCACTTCTAGACGAGTTGGACGCTGTGTACGGGGACTCTACACCATCATTTACCACCGTGAAATTTTGGGCTGCTGAATTTAAACGTGGCCGTACCAGCTTGGGTGACGTTGAACGTTCAGGACGTCCAAAAACTGCAACCACTGACGATAATATCGCTCAAGTTCACCAAATGGTGCTAGACTACCGTCGTATTAAAATTAGAGAGATAGCAGAGGCTATAAACATGTCCAAAGAACGTGTTTGTCACAAATTGAATCAAGATTTAGGCATGAGAAAGCTGTCCGCGCGTTGGGTGCCGCGTTTGCTCACTTTGGACCAAAAACGTGTTCGAATGAACATTTCCAACTCTCTGTTTAGCGCAGTTTAGTCGCAATAAATCAGAGTTTTGGCGCCGATTAATTACTGTAGATGAAACTTGGATACACCATTATACTCCAGAAACAAAAACACAGTCAAAACAATGGACTGCGCAGGGGGAATCGGCTCCAAAAAAGACAAAGGTTGTTCCTTCGGCTGGGAAAGTGATAGCAACTGTTTTCTGGGATAGTCATGGAATTATCTTTATCGATTATCTTCAAAAAGGAAAAACCATTACAGGAGCATACTACGCTTCATTACTTGACAAGCTGAAGGCAGAAATTGCGGAAAAACCGCCACATTTGCAGAAAAAAAGAATTTTGTTTCACCAAGACAATGCGCCGTCTCACACCTCAGCGGTTGCCGTGGCTAAAATCCACGAATTACGGTTTGAACTGCTTGACCACTCTCCTTATTCACCAGATCTAGCCCCAAGCGACTTTTTTTTGTTATCTAAGCTAAAAGTTGCGCTCGGAGGACAGAGATTTTCGTCGAATAAGGAGGCCATCACCTTCGTAAACAATTATTTTGCAGAGAAAGACGCCGAGTACTATTTGGACGGGTTGAAGAGATGGAAGCATCACTGGGAGAAGTGTATAGACTTACAAGGAGATTATGTAGAGAAATAATTTAAAGAAAAATGGTCTAGTATCTTTGTTAGGTCGGAAACTTTTTAGGCAACCCTTGTAGCTGTTTATAGTACCACTTTTTTAATCCCTTTAAATGCTTCCCCTAGGAATCTTAAGAAAAAAACTTACAAAATGGTTTTTTAAAAACATTTTATCATTAACAATAACGGAAATATTGGAAAAAAAAACACAAATAACCTATTAAAAACGTCGATTCTTTCTTTTAAAAAGTGCTATTTAAACTTTTTTTCAAATTTTTACCATAAATTACCATAAAAGTACTTATGTTTGGCTACCGTTTAGAAAGAATCAAAGTTAGCACATCAGGTGTAAATTTTATTCATCGATCTCAATCCGAAAATGAATTTGGACCCTGTCAATATTTGAAGGTCGAACGAGTTTGCAATCAACGAAAGAGGATCTCAATCAAGTGGACGCCAAGACCTCGACGGAAGGTGTCGGCACTAGATCAAAGGCGTAAGCAATAAGGGCGTTAAAGGGCGGACAGAGGGCATCATTAGTCTGCCCTCTGCCGGCCGTTGCGTTAAACGCCGGCCGTTTATTATACGGCCACCTTGACTAGCAATTTGTCATAGGATGCCGGACTCTGCAAACACTGGACATGAGAAGCAGTTAGAAAGGGGTTGCTAAAGGTCAGTGGCGCTTCTAATTTATATACGACCTGATCCTTTATCAGAATTCGGACAGAATTCATTCGATTTTATTGTTTTGAAAAATGAACTCTGGAAAAAAAACTACAAATTGTTCGAATTGCAAATAGAAAAACGAAGGTATACATTGAAATAATTATATCTCATTTTTTTTATTTGGTGGCGTCAAGTTCGAGTTTTGTTCCAGCATAATTTGACTTTTCTGGTTGCTTTAATCTACATGCTCTTAAGTGTAAATTTCTCGCTGTCTTTGCCGGGACTATACTCGCGATTTAGCCAAGGGCCATACTCGCACACTGTATGACCTAGCCCCCTTTCGATTTGACTTTGAAATTACGTGTTTATGCTTGGAATAATCTTAAAATAATCTACTAAATATTTCGTAAATTCCTTATCATAATAACGTCGATGTCTATATGCCTATAAAAATATCCGTTCTGTATGAAAATTTTATGTTGTTTTAATGGCTAAATGCGTGGATTATCGAGGCGTTTAATGTGTTGCTTTAGGGCCAATTTTATCGTTAAAACGAAAAGTACTTAATACGAGGAACGTTCAAAAAGTATCTTTATTCACGATTTGATATTTTAACCTTTCAAGACGCCGCGCCGTCAAAGGATTTTAATTCTAATTACTTCATCGTCCTTCTTCATCCATTGTGTGTGTCTCGCAATTTCCTTTTCCATGGGTGGCGGCGAATCACGCCTGGCCGCCCTTTTCAGAAACAAAGACCATCTACATCTCGGTATCGGACACAATGCATTCGCCAACGTGGCTTTCTACGGTGCTTCCTGGATGTGCATTGTTGCGGTGCGTTAAAGGGTGGCTGGATAACGTCCCAGAAAGGATATAAGGATATAAAGGGCGATGCGGATAATGGGAACAAGAAGTCGCAGCCCTTGCCTCACTGGTTATTGAATATAAGAGAAGATTTTACTTGGAGAAAGTCGTGCTAGTCTCACGACTACATTTTTTCGCATTCAATTTTTGCTTTAATTAAAATTACGAGGTCTAATTATAAAAAGTTTTCGGTGCATGGGTAAACGTACTTAATCAGAAAAATCCGAAAAATTCTCGTTATATATCCCAGAGTATCTGGTTACCTTCATCAAATCTGGCCCTCTCTCGTCTCTTGACCGATCCCTAAATTCTCTCTTATACTCCAGTTACATTCCTATTAAAGTGCCGTCTCTTTTCCATCTCGTGCAAGGGAGCATATTTACCTTAGGGTCAGAACCCAAAGCGTAATCACTACCTGACACTGATTGCACGACCAATACAACGAGTTCGACGTTTAATAATAATTGTCATGCACTTTCAGGATGTTGTAAAAAACATCAAATTTTTTAATCGTTACCAATATCGTTAAGAAAAATTTCATGAACCAAGTATACTCAAAATGTTCAATCATATTAAAGAAAAGTAGTTGCTGCAAATAAGTTACTACTCTTTGTCATCTTCTTCTTCTTCGTCAGCCTTGATTCATCCTGTAATTCTTTCCATGATTCCATATCTCTATAACACTCTTTGCACCAAGGAAATCTCTTTAACTGCTGTTCATTTTTTTATTCTTATTCAGACAGTTTTTTTTTGACATTTTTCTGTCTGCAGTTGAGCTACCAAAAAAATCATCAGAGAATTAACTTCGCAGTATCATAAAGTATAAAAAGATTTCAGTGGCTCCCATTACTAATTTCCCAAAGGGATTAATATTGTACAATACGTCAACAATCAAGGTTTTTCTTTTGAAACTGTAAGGATTTGTTCTTGACACTCTATTAAACTAGGTGTACCTCTCACCCCATACCTTTCAGTGAATCTAAGTATGGACCAATTGCCTTTTTAAGGTCTAAAAATCGACTATGGAAGAAATAATTCAGTGCAATGTTTCATAAATATAGAATAGCTGATACTTATCTTAACAAAATATTTAGAGCTAGCAAAAAAATCAGAGAATTAACTTCGCAGTATCATAAAGTATAAAAAGATTTCAGTGGCTCCCATTACGAATTCCCAAAAAGGATTAATATTGTACAATACGTCAACAATCAAGGTTTTTCTTTTGAAACTGTAAGGATAAGTTTTTGACACTCTATTAAACTAGATGTACCTCTCACCCCATACCTTTCAGTGAATCTAAGTATGGACCAATTGCCTTTTTAAGGTCTAAAAATCGACTATGGAAGAAATAATTCAGTGCAATGTTTCATAAATATAGAATAGCTGATACTTATCTTAACAAAATATTTAGAGCTACCAAAAAAATCAGAGAATTAACTTCGCAGTATCATAAAGTATAAAAAGATTTCAGTGGCTCCCATTACTAATTTCCCAAAGGGATTAATATTGTACAATACGTCAACAATCAAGGTTTTTCTTTTGAAACTGTAAGGATAAGTTTTTGACACTATTAAACTAGGTGTACCTCTCACCTCATACCTTTCAGTGAATCTAAGTATGGACTGGTTAATGATACCAACTGCCTTTTTAAGGTCTAAAAATCAAATATGGAAGAAATAATTCAGTCCAATGTTTCATAAATATAGAATAGCATGTTTCAATAAAAAAAGTATTAATGAGATTTATTGTATCAACTCTTACTATGTGGAAGTCCATCTTTTTATTTAAAAACCAGCTTTTTTATGATTTTAAAAGCTTTCTATTATGAATTGTACAGGGTGAAATTTTGGAATTACTTGTAATTTTAGTAAATACATAAAATACTTGACGTAATTGATTTTTTACATTAAAACAAATGCTCAAAATGTTCTCCATCTTGTTGTTGGCAATAACACAGTCTCCTATAAAAGTCGTCAAGAACTTTGTTTAAAGTTTGAGGTGAAATAGCCCGTATTTCTGTAGTTATCCTTTCTTTGAGGTCTGCAATGCTAGTTGGCTGTGTTGCATATACTTTGTTCTTGAGATAACCCCACAGAAAAAATCCAAGGGCGTAAGGTCCGCCGATCTAGCTGGCCTCTTCGTCCAAACCATTTATTGGGGAAAATTTCATTCAAGTAATTTCTTAAAATTGAAGCATAATGGGGTGTTGCTCCGTCCTGCTGGAACCAGATATTTTCATCTGGTAGGTTCAGATCTATTGCATTGGGATATAAGTTGGCCAACTCAGGGACGACTTCGTCTCTAATCATGCTTAAATATCTTTCCATCCATACCTGCCCAAATGTTCAACTTCAGGATACTGAGTATGTGTCTCACGCAGCCAATAAGGATTCTCCTCTGACTAATATCTACAGTTTTGTCTCTTTACTTGCCCGAACAATATGAATATTGATTCATCGGAAAAAAGAATTGTACCAATAAATCCATGCTACGATCTGGATAGTCTTTTATTAGTTCTTGCATAAAAATCAATTTATATGGATGAACTTTTGCTTAGGACAGTTGTGTTGACGAGAAATTTGACGTGAACTTGACGTTGGATTCTCCACTATACTTAACATAATATCCACTTTCACATCATCTTCAACTGCCACGTTTCTTGAGTTTAGTAAAGAAAAAATGGTAGGAAAATAAATTAACTTGGTAATACTCAGCTAGCGGTAACTCTCTACTGGCAAATTATGCCCGAGCTCAGCCGTAGAAGTAAACAGTAAAAATACAAAAAAAATTGAGTCCGCGCCACTGGCTTTACGGTTAAAGCCAGAAACCCCTGAGTCTTAAGGCACTAGCAGAGAACTACCAAGATAAACAAATAGTAGACTGATATGGTGAACCAGACAAATAAAACAAGATAGAAATAAAAGAAAGAAATTACTTTACTTCACAATTTAGGTCTTCAATATCACAATATGAGGAAAAAAAATAATAAATAGTAATAATTGCGAGTTTTGCTCATACAGTATGGTTCGAACAATGAAATTGACACAATGGTTCAATAATTATAATTCAGTACTGGTACTGAAGGTACCGAGTATCGAAAACAACGCTACAAATAGATAAACATAAATTCAATAGAGAGATACAAAAAAAATGTTCTATAAGAGCTTATCTGTGATCCTGAGGTGTTCCAATCGGTGTTCAGACAGCTCTTCGGGTCACTAGTGTCCCTTTGAAGGAGGTGGAGACTTAGATCTCAAGCTATGGTAATCCTTCCAATATCAGGACGTAGGGGGTACCAAAACCCGTAATAAAAAAAACCCTTTAGATGTTAAGGGTTATTTCGAACACGTGGTGTGTGTGTGAGAAAATATATCTTCTTAACAAATCCCAAAAATGGTTAGTCAGCTGACAGAATCCAAAAATACATAAGGCAAATCACGTACGATAGTCAGACTAACTATAAAAATGGTTTTTCTTTTTAAATCCAATTAAGATGGCCCCAAATTGCCAAAGATAAAAATCCAAACCAAAGAAGAATATTTCTAAGCACCAGCACCGACCAGAATGCGTTGAAAAATGACAATGACCCACTTACTGGTTGACAAGAATTCTACTGTCAATATGCCAACATAAACTTTGATAGAACTAATCGTCGGTACCAACCGCAAGGCACCTATTGGCGACTACACATACACAAATTTAAAGAGAGATCCAATTAAAAGACACACATGTATTAGTTTAACTAAAACAACTCACGTACATAATATCTGGACTTAACCAAAATTTAATAACGAAAGTACCATTCTCACTAAACCACAGAACAAACGCTTTGCGCATTAGTACTACTGGGGTACGCAACACTCTTTTCATATTTTCTATTAGCAGATATTAGAAAATAATATAGGGAAAAAAACACGTGACACAACGAAGTGCGGTTTTCTTTAATAGTTTGACATGTCCAAGTTCTCTGAATTGTGCATGAATTTTAGACACAGTACCTTGAGAAATATTAGGCAACTGAGGATACCTCTGATTAAATGTTTGCCACTTCAACTTGCAATTATCGCCGTAACCAATCATCAATCAAAATTTCAATTCGGCGAGTCTCAGTTAAATATTTCGATATTACTTCGCAAGATAATAGTTTTTGATTAAGAATTGACTACTACGATATTTAAATGTCAACACATCAATAACTGACAGACATTATTTACCGATTTAGTTTAATTATATTGTGGTGCACGCTGTATAGCTTTTCTATTTTCCTAATAATAAGATAAAAACCTACCTAACCCTTCAATACACTATTTAAACGAATAACGAACAATATTTTGGTATAAATAATTTATAATTTGTTATCCAAATAGTCGTTAGCCAGAAAGCCGAAGGGCTCCTTCATCATTTTGGAATTACAAAAGTTTGCTGGGTCTAGTTTGGTGCGAGATGCATGCGAATATGCGAGAGCACAGGTGCCAGCATTGGCCTAAAACCGCTACGTTGGCCCCTTAATGTGGTGATTACCGTAAGAACTTTGTCTCTAAGCTTGTTTCGAACATCTTGATCGTTTATTTATACGAAGTGCATCTTAATTACCTACCAAAACGACATAAATATCTCATTAATAAAACTATATTAATATTAATTCCCCTTATGTTTGTTTGCTTAAAATAAAACTATATAGAAAAAAATCCATCCTGTAAAGGGTAACCGAATATATTTGACGTCAAAGCGAAGCCTGCCCGGCACTATACTTCAATAACATGTCATTTGGTTGGTAGTAAACGTCGTTAAGAGTTTTTGTTAGTTGTTGTATATTTAGTAAAGTTCGGCTTTTGGCTTCCAGTCACCATCAAAGACTTTGCTGACCCGATCGTCCAACCTAAGGGGTTAAAGGGCTAATGGAGAAGGGATCGTAGAGGGATCGATACGGAAAACGAAAGAGTGACATAATAGGGAAAATATATTTACTCGCCCGTTAATATAATAATGGGGAAAATAATGTATTTAACTTTAAAAATATTCGTGAGGTGGAGATTTTACCACAGGAATCTATAAAAAAGGTAATTTTAAGTAAAAAATGGCCCATCCATTTTCTCAAGGTATTTTTGGTTAAAAATAACAATGTTTTGGCGAGAAAATCGGTTAATCGGGTTTTCAGTTTTTTTTTCCTTCATTTTTAATGATATGGTTTCTCCAAAAAATGGGAAGCGTTTAAAGGGGCCAAAAAAATGGTACTCGTACGTAAAAAAATGTTTTAAACAGTTATATCTCGCCAAATATTCACTGTACTACAGAAAATTTACATAGGAGAACATTTTAGGCATTAGGTTGCTTAATTTTTTTCGTATCTTCAGTATTTTTGGATATATTTAAAAAAAAGGGTGAAAAATTATTTTAAATTGTGAAAAATAAAGCTCTATTTTTTTAAATAGGCATTTTAAGTCGGTCAAACTTCTTGCAGAAAATTGCAGGAGGGTGAAGATCGACTTCATTTAGAGGGTAGTTAGGACGTTGTTTTATTCGAATTTTTTCTTATAAAAAATAGATACTCACCCTATTTTTATCATAACTCACTCAATTTTTATATGGATTTCTTTTCAGAAAGACCTGCTTATGTTCTTTAAAGGCGGTTATATAAGTTTTTCTCGAAAATTTTAGTATTTTCCGGGTGTCTGACATTGAATTTATTAAATTTTGAATTTGAAGAATAATTACAGTATAATTTTAATTTATACCAAGTTATACTTTTACCTAGTTACTATACTGTAGTTAAATCTGTACTTGATCTTGGAACGCTTAAGAATAATTATCTTCGGGGTGATATTAGTACGTAATGGGGAGTTGTATATACCTTAGGAGGATCAACCCTCGTGGCCGACTAGATCCTCGAGATAATGCGTTGCACCCTAATATGACTGAGGACGGTCGCCTCGGGGGTGTCAGAGGAGCATTCTGACTCCCTTACAACGGGTTTACTGGCCTTTTTCTTCTTCTTATTCGGCTTGCGTGAGCCCTTCGCAATTATCACAGTGCTGGATGTAGTTTAACCAAGGGATTCGCTGTATAGTCCGGACAATTAGTTTCAAAACGATATATTGGAAGAAATTTATTGTATGGACCTTTACTTTGTGGGAGTCCATAAAAAAGCAATTTTTGAATAAAAAGTGAAATTTTTTTTAAAAAGTTCTATTTTTAATGTTCTTAGACATATTGGAAATTGCTGCTGATCCTTTAAAATGAATGTGTATATCGGAGAACTGTTGGTATCGCAAATTCCTAGATTTCTTTGGTCTTTCTTTGTGTGGTTTAGTTCATAATTTACAAACATTCTGAAAACTTGGTGATTGAGAGTGGTGTACTTCAAGGCTCGGTTTTGAACCCATCTATTTTCGAGTTATTTATTAATGATAGCAATATCACAAAGATTGATGGCAAAATTATAATATTTGAAGATTAATTCAGATATGGAGTCATTCAGAAATAAAAAAATTACATTATATTAAATGTAGTGATCTTCTTATGTAGTAATTTCTTCCGTAACTTAAAACAGAGAACATTGCATCCACTTCTAGTCTAACAAAACACTCTACTACTTAGAATGCAAACAAAAATTTACAAGTACCTATCAATACACCTAAAAACGCAAATTAACTAAGACATACCTCCAAGAGTCATCGTACTATATAGTAGCTTAATTCTGTGATGTATCTTAGACTTATGAATGACATTTAGTAAGTAGTATGAAGTATTTCATAATAAAAATCACCGAGCTTTAGCAGCTGCCACTGATACAGTAAACAATATTTAAGTTCGACAATTGTTACTTCCAAACCCGCAAACCTCTGTCAGCTACAAATGTGGTTGTTTTCATCCCTCAGCAATATTTACTGTAAATATGGCTCTAGACCATCAATACTAAAATATTGTACCTGTATTTGTACAAGGAAAATTATGATTAAAATTATAAAATAAAAGTTGTTTTCATCACAATTATACTTATATGAAGATAACAATAACTTATTGCACCAATCTAGGAACCAAATGATCAATATTTTTCTATATATACCAGTTTATTGTAAATATAGCCTTTTCTACAATGTAAGCAAATTGACCAGTTTGAAAATTAAATTCTAAACTTTTTAAAAACTTAAATTTGAAGAATCCATTGAAAGAATTTTGTATATATGAGGGAAAATACTTTTTTCTTTCACTTTTGTTCTTTATCATGGCTTATAGTTACCAACACTTCTAATTAAACTTTTTAATATTAACTTTAACAACAAAATATTGTACCTATTTCCATATTTCCTTTCCACTAGGTTGGTTTTTACTCCTCCCAGTAGGAACACGTTCTTTTTCACCTATCAACTGTCTTCATAACTTTTTCTTGTCTCTATTTTTCAACAAACTGTCTCCAATCATTTCCAGCAATCCAAAGACGTAATTTTGATTACTTGGATAGTCAAGAAAGCCTGCCACTTTCAGTTTATTTTTAAATATTCCTTGGTATATATACAGATATAGCCTTTTTTTCGATTATTTAACGTAGACATTTACAATATCGGTCACCCTCTATCCATAACATGGGATTAGAGGAGAAGTCGCAATATTTATCCAGAGATTTCCGTTGTAAAGAAGGCGACACCATCGGTCATTTGACCCTCTGTCTGAAAAGGACCACTTCCGGTATTAAGGCCACCCTCGAGTTCCGTCAATTCAATAAAAGAAAGAGCACCCCGTTCCATGAGAAAAGTGTCTGCATATTTGTTTTGATTTCTAAACGAGACTTTTTGAATTTCTTTATATATTTTTCACACAGCGGCGCGTTTGCAGTCAATATCCTAAAGGGTACCTCTATTTCAGTATAAAAAATATATCGTGAGTAAAAGAGCGCAAGAAAATGTCAAAATGACTTTAATTTATGAAATGCTTTCAATTTTGTACACATTACGATTAAAAATGAAATAAATCTAGTTAAAAATCAGATCAAATAAATTTATTTTTTGATTAAAAGAATTATCGTTTATTATGGTAATTAAAAATGGCAATTTAATAGGTTAAATATGATTTCAAGCGAACAAAATTTGTCTCATATTCTAAAAACTTATCAAAATATCAATAAACACTCATTTTATTTAAAACTTTAGCATAATAAGCCAATTTAGTGAGTTAAACATAATTTAAAGACAAAATAATTTGTCCCAGGTGCGACAAGCTCTTTCTACCAATCATAAAATTGATAAAAAATGTTTTCTTATTCAATATCTTCAAATATCAATCATTTTGGATGTATAGCAATTAAAAATAATGCTATTTTATGGGTCTGTCTTGATTTATAGCAAAATAATTAGCCACAAAGCTTCCTAGAACTTTGTAAAAACAAAGAACTAAAATTATATAATTATTGACTTAATTTCTTCAAAGGTTTCCAATTTTGAATGCATTGCAAATAAAAATAAGTATATTTAGTAAGTCAAACATAATATCAAGCCAAAATAATTTACCTCAAATCCAACAAGCTCATTCTACAAGCTATTAAATTGCTAAAAAATGTCATTTTATTCAATACCTTGAAATATTAATTATTTTGGATGCATAGCAATTAGAAAAAAGGCATTCTAATTAGACTAACTTGCCGCAGGTTCTAAAAAATTAAATATATGCAAAGAAAGTCATTACACTAGCGTTGCGGCTTTTCTTAAACTATAATTTTGTTCATTATTTTGAATTTGCCGCCTTATGCAAAGACCTTGATCAATATCACGTTTGACAGCGACTGCTTTAGAACTGTCACAGTCAATTGAATAAAAATGTGAAGTTAATTATTGAGAGTATTGATAATGTTTTAAATATTATTTCATGTAAAAGAAATATCAAGACCTAGAGTAAACGCTTTAAATGTTGTTTGTTTGGTTAGGTTAGGTTAGGTTAGGTTAGGTTAGGTTAGGTTAGGTTAGGTTAGGTTAGGTTAGGTTAGGTTAGGTTAGGTTAGGTTAGGTTAGGTTAGGTTAGGTTAGGTTAGGTTAGGGTTAGGTTGCAGGTGAGTTAGTTATTTGTTTATAAGTGATACAAATATATGTAAATAACTTTGTTAATGAAAATAAAATTGTCGTTACAGAAAAACGCAATTTCGTCTTTATTTCACCCAGCAGAGTGTGATATTATTATATATAATTGAAAATAAATGTTTTCCAACTCAATTTTTTTGTAAATTAGTATCATTTTGAATGCATTACTATTAAAAACTAGGCAATATATGAACCAAACATGATTCCAAGCGAAAAAAAATAGCTCCATATCTTATTAGAACTTTTGTACAAAAAAGAGCAATAATTTTGTGATGGCAAATATGTTTAATTTGAAATGTAATGTAGTTATTGTTAAAAAAATAGCATTTGATGAGTCACAAACCTTAGCAAGGAAAAATTAATTCGTCCCAAACTTTGGTATGCAGCTGAATAAAACGTTCTTTAATAGTTTGTCTGTTGTAATGATCTGGAAAACAGCACGCCAGTGTCCTTCGATGTATGATAAATGGGACGACAGACGAATGGTTTTCCAAATGCCCTTTTTTCTTGGAAAAATTCCCGCGGTTCCGAATAGTAAATACGAAAAGAGGGAAACTTCTCCTCTTACTTGTCTCGATACTTTTTTATGGATTACTGTTCTATTTCCGATTATGCCGAATTTTATGATTTAAATCCATCGGATTGTTTGTGTTTGTGGTTTAGGTTTCGATATTTTCGTATATATATATATGTGCACTACGAAAGAGGAAACTATATAGAAACGTCTTCTTGTGATAGGAAAGCAAATAAGAATTCATGGGGTTATTTACTTCATAAAAAAACATATAACTCAAGTTTTTGACGACAGAATACCTTAGAAACAGTCCTAATTCGGTAAAAAGAAGCATTTTTTTTCAAATTTATGTTATAAGATACTATAAAATTTATCGAAAATAGGAATTTTAATTCGTCTCAGAATCGTTGTATTCCCCGTGGACCCTTTTCCGCCTGCTGCGGCCCGTGTCATCCTTACCGCAGACTTCTCAACCGATGCCGGAGCGGTTTTCATCCAGACCGTTCTTCTGGATTTCGGATAGCAGTTTAACAGTTCCGCATGGGAGTGCGGGAACATCTGGAACGGACAGATTCATTTCGCATTACGGCCCGCTTTCCCTTTATCTGGAAAGGATTCCACGCTCGTTGACTGCTGACTAGTTCCTTGGCTTCTGACCGCGAAATTTTAGACCAGGTATCTTTTAATTTCAACGTACAATCAAATTATAAAGACAACTAAACAGATTTGGACGAATTTTGGTCGAATGTTCGTAAGCTACTAGCAGGAAATTGTTTTTTACTGAACTTGTTGGGCAACATTTACTACGGAAATTGATTGTGGTAATCTTTACTTTGTGGAAGTCCATCTTACTGAGAACAATAAATAACTGAACTAGCATCGATGCACAAACAAAATGTTATTAACGAACGTATCTCAAATAACTGTCCTTTCGTTAGTAATATCGGTGCTGCTGCTCCCTGCTACCTCGATAATCCGCAACGCACCTGCTTTCCAGAGCTGCAGGAACGATGTCCACGAGGATAAAGAAATCTTATCAATCTTACCGAGATTCAGATTGATATTGATGAATCACACTATTTCGTAAGTACTTTGACTATATTTAATTACTTTGATTTCGATTCTAATATCTTTGCTAAATAATATAATTAAATTCAATTCAAAGTGAGGTTATGATACCAGTTTTTGCTGCATTTCAGACGTCGTGATCAATTCCAATTGCGAATAAAAGGGTGAAAGCCAAAATTCACGGCCTTTTATACCTTTTCCGAAATTATGACACTAATGACATTAAATTAGCAATCAATTGTTTCAATTTGCAAAATTTAACCTAAATTTGCATAAAATGATAAACATTTTTAACATATTTGAATGTTCCTTTGATAATATTTGATAATAATGATCTTTTTGTTTGGCCAACATACTTTTTATCACAATCATTACAACTTATTTTTATAGGTACACTGCGTTTTTCCAGATCTTCTCTTTTATCCTTCGGAGTTCCTAATAATTGTCTCAGGGTGGTACCAGTTTTATGAACTAAACCTAATCCCACAGCACCAAAAATTGTATTCAATACTTTGGTATACTGAAGGATAAATGGTAATAAAATGAATTTCATATCGTTGTGTTCTCGCTGGAAAAAGGTGCTTTTACAAAGAGATTTCTTAAAACTATGAATTAGTTTTTTATCATATCCATTAAGTACAGCTATTACCTCAATTAAATTCTTTTCTCTGTTGTATCTTTCTTTGTTTAAGGCAAAATTGATTAATCGATGAACCAGAAAATGAAAACTTGCCATTTTGTGTTGAATACAGTGAAAAGAATCTACCGGAATATATCTATACGTAGCGGTGTCTTTCCTAAAAATATCAAATTCTTACTTGTTATTATTTCTAATGACTAATGTGTCCAAAAATGGTAACTGTTCATTATTTTCTATATCAAATGTGAATTTTATGCATGTGAATTTAATTTTAAAATGAAATCTTCTACTGATGATTTCTTCGTATTGAAAACCTCAAAAATGTCGTCCACATATCTATACAATATCCTTGGGAAATACTCGAGCTCTTGACTAATTTGTCTTTCAAAATTGCTGTTCCTTCATATCAGTTTAATTTTCTTTACTGCCGCAGTATGAATGTTTTTTCGGTGTAGATGTATGCATATAAAAAGAAGTCACATAGTAACTAACCTCTTATCCATAAAACCACGACATTCCACAGTAATTTTGCATCGCATTGTGTATTGTAATGATTTTTGTTATGAACTATTCAAAGTTTCGAGCAAAATCCCGTACAGCAACTCATTGTTGACTCCTCTGTGTATTATTTAAAGCATCGCAATTGATATTTCGTAGCGTAAACAAAAACTCCACTACCCAATTAGAAGACAATCGTTGTCGGCAAATATAATCTAACAAAAGTATCATGGTGGCTAGTTTAAAGCAAAAGGCATCAGGCGTCTCTCTTCACGCCGTCGAGTGCTGGATCTATTATCAGAGTAAAATTGAAACGTAACTATAACAATGGCCATTGTTAATTCGGAAAGTTGGATTTCGAGGTGCGAAATAATTAGGCTGTTAGAACTGTTAGAACATTGGTATATGGAACGTTTCACGTGTCATATATTCTTTTATTATTCCACCGTAACTTTTCGAATAACAAGTCGCAATTTCTTTTCTCTCTTTTTTTTCCATCGAGCCCGAACCTTAACTTAATAAAGTCCTTTCATAACCACCTTCGCGCTAGAAGCAGCAAATATATGTAGATTCTCGAGAAGCGGCCACGGAATGGTGAATAACACAAATTCGATTTTGAGAGTTCTTCTTCGGATGCGACTACAAAGGATAGTTTGGTGGACTTGTACGCCATGTGGGCTAATATTTGCAGCTCGAATAGACCCGTGAATCACAATCAGGCACGTACCGGAGGAGTAAGGAGAGGGACGAGCTGCCCCTTCCGGAGGATATGAGCAAAAGCCCTCAATCAAGCTTGCGCTCTTGTATTCAAATCACAAATAGGAAACGCCAGTGCATACCTATGTCGTCAAACGTATATACCGAGAAAACGAAAAAGAAATTTTTAATTTGTAAGAATTTAATGTATTTTACAATCTCTGCTTATCAGCCGATAAGTGATTATAAATGCAAATGTTTACACTTTTTAAATAAAATAACAAAATGTTTTAATAAAACTTTTCCGTCATAAACCTTGGTAAACTTCCAAATTCTTTCAAAAATATGAATTCACTTCATATTATCATTCTATATTAATAAGCACATATCGGAAAATTATTCTGAAATCTGGTGGATGCACCAGGAAAAAAGTCTTACAAAAAACGTTTCACAATAATGGCGAATGAGCTACCAAAACAGTATTTTAAAATCTGGTGGAAGCACCAGGAACAGAACGTCTTGCAAAAAACGTTTCTAAATAAAGGCGAATGCGCTGCCAAAACAGTATTTTAATATCTGGTGGATGCACTAGGAACAAAACGCCTTACAAAAAAACGTTTTTAACTATTTTCCAATGAACTGCTACAATAGTATTTTAAAATCCGGTGGACGCACTAGGAAATCCAAAATATTTAAACCTCGACGGTAATATTGAATTTGCGAGTATTTGATTTAACGGTGGGAGCTTTGAAAATGTGGACTACGTGCATAAAGGAGTAAGTACTAAGGGAGTTACGACGAACACGGGGAGGCTTTTTAGATTAAAGACGCGTTATACGTCAGCCTTCAAGTTAATGGGCAGCGCACACTGGATCGCGTAATTAGATCAAGACCGCTCAGATTTTAATTCGCACACACACACACATTCACTTTAAGAGCTAGCTAGATTCCCTAAATAGACGACGATAAGGGAGTTCTCCAAGAGAAATTAAATTAAAAGTAAAAATTATAGTTTGCCAGTGAAATAGCATTAAAAATTCGGATAATTTGGTTAAGAATTCACAAGATAGAGGTCTTCTTAAGCTATTTTTATTTGGTTTTCAAATATTTATTTACGAAAATATCGATAAAAAATTATAGGTAGATTAAAAAAAAGAATTAATGGTTTGAGCTTGATTACCTATACAGAAATTAATTTGTTATAAGAATATTTTGAGACAAAAGTTTATTCTCAATAGTTTAGCAGTTAGTATGTAAAAATAAACCATCGTAAATAGATTGTTGATATCTCTGATAAGCTTTTCGATCTATTTTTAGCAAAAAAAAAGTTTTTATCTCTTAACAGGTCGGCTGAAAAGTCCCCGGTCTACCATAGTAAAACACAATATTTTGACAAAAATAAATTTTTTTTATTCAACATAGTTGCCTTCAAGGGCGATACAGCGATTATAGCGACCTTCCAACTTTTCGATACCTTTTTTGTAGTACTCCTTCGGTTTGTCCTCAAAATAGGCTTCAGTTTCGGCGATTACCTCAGTATCAGAGCCAAATTTTTTTCCCGCGAGCATTCTCTTCAGGTCAGAGAAAAGGAAAAAGTCGCTGGGGGCTAGATCTGGAGAATACGGTGGGTGAGGAAGCAATTCGAAGCCCTATTCATGCAATTTTGTCATCGTTTTCGAAGATTTGTGACACGGTGCATTGTCTTGATGAAACAACACTTTTTTCTTCTCCACATGAGGCCGTTTTTTCGCGATTTCTGTCTTCAATCGCTCCAATAATGCACAGTAATAGTCGCTGTTGATTGTTTTTCCCTTTTTCAAATAGTCGATGAACAATATACCGTGTGTATCCCAAAAAACTGAGGCCATAACTTTGCCAGCAGACTGTTGAGTCTTTCCACGCTTTGGTGGCGGTTCACCGGCCGCAGTCCACCCAGCTGACTGTCGATTGGACTCAGGCGTGTAGTGATGGAGCCAAGTTTCATCCATAGTCACATATCAACGCAAAAAATCGGGTTTACTACGACTTAACAGCTGCAAACACTGCTCAGAATCATCAATTCGTTGCTGTTTTCGGTCGATTGTGAGCACGAGCGGCACCCATTTCGCACAGAGCTTCCGCATACCCAAATATTCGTGAACGATATGTCGATCATATTCACTTTACGGTCACTCAAAATCATTTTGTGGATTTTTTTGATATTTTCGTCGGTAACCACCTCTTTTGGGCGTCCACTGCGTTCACCGTCTTCGGTGCTCATTTCACCACGCTTGAATTTTGCGTACCAGTCAATGATTGTTGATTTTCCTGGTGCAGAGTCCGGAAACTCATTATCAAGCCAAGCTTTTGCTTCAATTGTATTTTTTCCTTTCAAATAACAATATTTAATAAGCACACGAAATTCTTTTTTTTCCATCTTTTTGAAAATAACAAAAGTTGCTTCACTAAAAATGCAATATCTCACAAACTAATAGTCCGACAGCTGTCAAATTTTAACACGAATCTTATGAAGGTTGATACTATATAAAAATGAAATGGATTTAATTCTAGTGTCGTCATCTATAGGTCAGACCGGGGACTTTTCAGCCGACCTAGATCTGCACACATTATTTGAGTACTACTCTGTACCTTTAACACCGACTTCAGCATAGAGCATTGAAGCTTCACTAGGTAATCTACAGATTTTCGATTTCTGAAGCCACTTTGTTCAGAAAGGTCTTTAGTTAAATTTGTAAATTTTTACATTAATTGCTTCTACCAATTTTTCTCTGCATTGGTTTACGGCATGATTTACTTCTGCCATAGTTATGAATATTTTGAACGAGAAAACTTGAATAAAATCAATAAAACTTCATTTTTTTATAAAAATATCATCATTATGATTTATTATTTGCTTCTTTGAAGATATTTTTCAAAATTAAAGCAACCATAATATTAATTAATACCTTCATAAAATTCCAAAAATGTCACTCTATTTGCCAATTATTGTTTCTCATATTTCGTTTTTTCTCAAACCTCTCCATAATCTACGCTCATGTTTTTTATTAATTATATTACTTGGCAGTGAAATGTCCACCATTAATATATTACGTAGAAAAAAAAAGGAATTTTTCCTACTATATACATATATGTGTATAACATGAACGTTAACTCGATTAGTTCTTTGCTTTCAGAAATCCAAAAACTAAAATCCTCCTAGGGTACTGCATAAGTGAACATCTCGAAAATATTCCCGTCTCTTTCAGATCAAACATTTTGCATTGCTTTTAATTCGATTGCTCTCTGTAAAGGATTAATTATAAATATATAGGAAAGAGACATAGAGGGAATTTGATTAAGTAGAAATTTTACGTAAACTGTTGAATTTTTGTCAACAAATCTTTATAAAATATGGAACAATGTATCAAGTTTTATATTTTAATAAATGTATAACAGGTCGGCTGAAAAGTCCCCGGTCTGACCTATAGATGACGACACTAGAATTAAATCCATTTCATTTTTAGATAGTATCAACCTTCAAAAGATTCGTGTAAAACTTTGACAGCTGTCGGACTATTAGTTTGTGAGATATTGCATTTTTAGTGAAGCAACTTTTGTTATTTTCAAAAAGATGGAAAAAAAAGAATTTCGTGTGCTTATTAAATATTGTTATTTGAAAAGAAAAAATACAGTTGAAACAAAAGCTTGGCTTGATAATGAGTTTCCGGACTCTGCGCCAGGAAAATCAACAATTATTGACTGGTACGCAAAATTCAAGCGTGGTGAAATTAGCACCGAAGACGGTGAACGCAGTGGACGCCCAAAAGAGGTGGTTACCGACGAAAATATCAAAAAAATCCACAAAATGATTTTGAGTCACCGTAAAGTGAATATGATCGAGATAGCTGACACTCTAAAGATATATAAGGAACGTGTTGGACATATCGTTCACGAATATTTGGGTATGCGGAAGCTCTGTGCGAAATGGGTACCGCGCGTGCTCACAATCGACCAAGAATAGCAACGAATTGATGATTCTGAGCAGTGTTTGCAGCTGTTAAGTCGTAGTAAACCCGATTTTTTGCGTTGATATGTGACTATGGATGAAACTTGGCTCCATCACTACACGCCTGAGTCCAATCGACAGTCAGCTGGGTGGACTGCGGCCGGTGAACCGCCACCAAAGCGTGGAAAGACTCAACAGTCTGCTGGCAAAGTTATGGCCTCAGTTTTTTGGGATACACACGGTATATTGTTCATCGACTATTTGAAAAAGGGAAAAACAATCAACAGCGACTATTACTGTGCATTATTGGAGCGATTGAAGACAGAAATCGCGAAAAAACGGCCTCATGTGGAGAAGAAAAAAGTGTTGTTTCATCAAGACAATGCACCGTGTCACAAATCTTCGAAAACGATGACAAAATTGCATGAATAGGGCTTCGAATTGCTTCCTCACCCACCGTATTCTCCACATCTAGCCCCCAGCGACTTTTTCTTTTTCTCTTACCTGAAGAGAATGCTCGCGGGAAAAAAATTTGGCTCTGATACTAAGGTAATCGCCGAAACTGAAGCCTATTTTGAGGACAAACCGAAGGAGTACTACAAAAATGGTATCGAAAAGTTGGAAGGTCGCTATAATCGCTGTATAGACCTTGAAGGCAACTATGTTGAATAAAAAAAATGAATTTTGTCAAAATATTGTGTTTTACTATGGTAGACCGGGGACTTTTCAGCCGACCTGTTATAGAAATGTTTTGTATTTTTTATTGACTCTAAAGTACAGAGCAGTCTAAAGAGCCGCTTAAATCACGACTTTCCTTAGAGATTGACGATCGTATTAAAGTTTTAGAAGTAAATCAATCCAGAATTTCCAGATTCTTAAGGAGAATGTTACAATTGATGAAAAATTCCAATGCTAGGTTAATATTCCCCCCAAGATCTAAGAAATCTCTTCTGCCTCTACTGCTGATCCAACAGGATAGTTCTGGTCCCAGATGTGGGTTTTGGCTTCCCTTCTATTCCCAGGACACCTAGAAGGGTCTCAGTGTTTTTCTAACCTAGTCAGACCTAGATTTGACCCTTCTGACCTGTCTGTAATAGTTTCTTTCAGTATTGAATTCTGCACATATCGCTGTGGCGCGAATTTCTGCTTTAAAGATGCTTTAGTATTTTCCCGAGTATGTGCCTCTGGGTTCAAAAACTCCTACTTCAGTTCCCTGCCTATATTGCTGTTATTCTTGTAGGTAGCAGTTGCGACCTCAAGGTAAAAGTCGTTCTATCTCCTCCTCTTTCATTCAATGCGATAAAATAGCATTTTTGCTTTTACAAATGAGCCTTTTTCTAGGTAGTTTTGGCATTCAAACGATTCAACATACCGATGTAAAAGTCACTGTTAATTGTCTTTCCAAAATAGAGAGGCCGTTACCTTCTCAGTCAATTATCTAGGTCTATAATCACTTTCACCATTTGCAATCCACTCAGATGTCTACAGATTTGGCACAGAAGTCAATATCATCCATTGATTGGCCGTTGGTTGGTAAAAACCTAAACCCCATTGAAAATTTTTCGAAATTACTTAGAAATGCACATTGTTGCATTTTAAACAAAAAAATAAAGTTGTGATCACATTGTTACTACATTTTTAAGAAAAATATTCAAATGAGGCTGGTGGAAAAGCAGAAAAATTTTGAAAACTAGTTTACATACATCCATTCCCACTTTTATCGAAATTAATTGAAAGACCAACTAAGGTTTCTTCTTTAATTTTGGTGTTTTACCTGGTAGGGGTAAAAATACGTTTTTTTATCGAATCATCCCAATTTTCAGATACTTACGATCCACCCTCACAAAAACCGATCCAATATATATTAGTTAATCTCCAATATATGCTCATAAAATCTTTCGGAGTGCTCTCGAAAACAATAAGTGTAATAAAAACGGGAAAACCCAGCTATTATTATATCTTGCTAAGAAATAAAATAAAAAAAAAACACAATCAGTGCTATGGCCATTATAAAACTACCACGATTCCCGGAGAAGAGTTTCCATGAAAGACCATCGAAAGCACAGCCTAAGTTTCGTTAATAATTCGAGGAATCAACGAAGGGGATGTTAGAACGCGACTTTCTCGCAGCGTATCCGCCATATCTGCACAAACTCGCAGGAAACAATACCTCCATAGAAACAATATTGTTCATTAATCCTCGATATTGGCAGGTAGATTATTTTTATCGCATGTCAGAAATTGTTCTCGAACTCCGTTATTAAAGCATCGGTTTTAATCTGGACGACGCTCAAAGCGTCACGACGCAGACGAAACATTTGGAAATTTCGGTGGAAGAGAAGGATTTTGATGCGGTTATATTTATGAAAAGGATTAAACGACGTATTGCATAAGGAAGGATTAGATACCTTTTTTTGGTAGAAGATTCTTAATTAGTCGAGAAAAACGGGTGTTCGGTTAAAGAAAATGTTTTCGGGTGTTTTGGGTAAAAAACATGAAGGTTAAAATATTATATAAACATGTTTTTGTGATAAAAAAGATAAGTTGAATTATTAGGTAGACATTAAGAGTAAAAACACCTGAGTATTGGACAGAAACTGGCTGTTACAAGCCAGAAAAAAAAGGTAGAGAACTAGATTGTTTAAATAACTCATTAGCCACCAGTGTTGTTACATGAAAGACAAGGGAAAAGACAAAAGCAACAAAAGAAAAACTGATAAATAAATGAGGGAAACCCTTACTCAACAGCCTAAATAGTAAGAAGAATAATGAAAAACTCTTCGTTTTACCAAAACTTCCAATATTTATTTAAAAAATTGCTTTATTAACTTTAATGACCAAGTATGGAAGTAATAAGACATAACAATATTAAAGCCTAGATGTTATAAGCCCTAACAATGAACAAAATTAACTTTGATAAAGAAATTGATATCATAAAACAAATAGCTACATCTAATGGCTACCCAATTCATTTAATAAATACATTAATTAATAAGAAAGAACAGAAAGTGTCACTAAACCTAATATTTCCTAAACAAAAATAATATCTTCAGCAACATCAGCATTAATATCATTTAAAACACAAAATAATATTGGTACAAAATTGTTAAATGTAAAAACAAAATTACCTAAATTAAAAAAATCTGGTGTTTACAAAATTAATTGTCCAATGTCCAATGTCCAATTGTCCAATGCTGTATATATAGGTCAAACACAAAGAAATTTTGAAGTAAGATTTAACGAACATTTAAGAGCATATAGATTAAAACAACCAGATAAGTCAAATTATGCAAAACACCTACTTGAACATCCAACCTCACTCTTACAAATCAATGACATCCAATTACTACACACTTGTAATAAAAAACAAAATATAGATTTCCTTGAAGAACTTGAAATAAAAAGACATCTAGCAGATCCACAATTTAAAGTTGTTAATGAATAAATAAATCTGGGAAGTTCTCCACTTTTAAAGTGTTTGCTTTGATTGAGTCTTCATTTTATACATAGATAAGACGTAATTGTAACACAAATATATTAAGTTATTGTAAAGATCAGCATGATATAGTTTTTTCCTGGTTTTTCTATATCATTGGACAGTTATACTGATCTTAGAGGGAAGTACATCCAGGATAATCCCTTAGGGCTCATAACATCTAGGCTTTAATATTGTTATGTCTTATTACTTCCATACTTGGTCTAGCCTTATAACTACCTAATAAACATCAGGTACCTAGCTACAAACAAACAAAATGTAACTTCAATATGTCAATCTGACGATGCTAAGTCTAGCGAAACGGCTGTCATTAAAGTTAATAAAGCAATTTTTTAAATAAATATTGGAAGTTTTGGTAAAACGAAGAGTTTTTCATTATTCTTAATAAGATGGACTTCCAAAAAGTAAGGGTTAGTACAATCAATTTAAATAGTAAGAACTATACCATAGCTTATGCAGATGACCTAGTGATTCTGCAAACAGAAAGGTTTGAGGAAACACGTGTGCTAGAATACAAGAGGCCCTTAAGATCATTGAACGCTGTCATTAAACCCAAATAAGACAGAGACGGTCCTTTTCACAAGAAAAATGAAATTTCGAAACCTCCGAAACTCCTAAAGACTGAATTACTTCTTTGCAGAGGTGAAATATCTAGGAATCATCTTTGACGACAAGTCAACATGGAACTCTCGTTTAGAAAATAGAGTTAAAAATGGGTTGTAATGCTCGGACAGAGCTCACTGCCGTCTCCATAGTCGCAAAAGATATCACCAAAAGATAAATCATTGGTAAAAACATCCCTACCATTACGGATAGCAGTACTATTAGCCTTAAATAGGCCACAGATTATATCAGATCTAGTATTAGAATGTCACATGGCCCTTACTGAAGCCTACAATAACAATGAGGTTACTCTAGGCTGGATAAAAGGTCATGGAATTTTAAAAGGCAATCGCATAGCTGACTCGTTGGCTAGGAAAGCTGCCTCCCAAAGGATCTTGGATCGTGGCAGTCTTGTCAGCTTGCCGGCATCAGCGGTGGATGACCTAGTAAAGGAACCCTTCCTTGACAAAATAAGAGACGAAGTAAAAGGTTGCAGACTATCCAAGGAACTTCTGAAGTATCCGAATAGCGGAGCAGCCAAGAAATACGTGGCCATGACCAGAAAGGACCTGCGTTTGGTCACAGGTTTACTTACTGGCCGTTGTCACTTACTAAAACATCTGAACAGGTTGGGTTTATATGACACCCCACTATGCAGAGGATGTGATCAAGAAGATGAGACAGTTGAGCACGTCCTTTGTGATTGTCTTTCTAATAAGTCTTTCTGTATTGGCCGAGAACTGGCTAACACATTCCAACTTGAGGGAGCTGCCTACAGGCGACGTTATCACCTACTTTAAACAGGTAGGATGATTGACGAGCCTATAGGTTAGGCTCAATCTCAGAAGGAAGCACAATGGGCCAAATATGGCCTAAGTGCAGTTGGGCGAGCCACCCTTCAAGAATTACAGATACAGGAATTTACTCAACCCCCCTTCAAATATGGCGGAACTGGATGGCCGAAACAGATGATTATCAAAGTATTTTTTAATATTGATACACCCTGCATCATCCTTTTCAATTAAACAAGCACTAGAGAATGTATGAGTACCAAAAAACATCACTACAAAGGTGTAAGCCCACTGAACTATCAAAAATCAAGAAGTAGTTTAGTTAGATTTGCTGTTTCAGTGAGTAAAATAATTTTACATAGTATTAACCAACGGCACTCGTATTAACAATAATCAATCGACTCTGCTTTGTTTTTTATTCCCGCAGTCCCAAACTTGTACATTAAACCAATTAAGTAACCCCCGTTTTCAACAAAACCGACCCACTTCCGTTCCGATTTCTACATTTTCTTATTATACTTAATTGCCGCTATATAATAATGCAATTTTACGAAATCCCGAATCCGCAACGAATAGAAGAGCATCGCAAAAAGTACTTCTATGGCTCGTAACTTGATCCGAGCTACTTCTTCCGCTGAAAAATCATAATTAACTCAAACATAAACAACCACCGCCCCTTAACGAAACCAACCAAGCGTTTTCCTTTAAACCAAAGCCAGTTTTCCATATTTCACCACTCTCCGCGTTCCCCTTGCCGGATTTCTATGCGCGCCTCAAGATTATATAATTAGCAACCCAGAAGCAAATAAACTCGACGATGTCCGAGATATTAAGAGTCAAATATCGAACAGTGCGATAGGATAATCCTTATAGACTGCGCCAGTTTGTTTTTTAAGAAAAAATATACACACGTCGCGGAAAAGTCTGGGGATGATTTTAAAAAATAATTAATTTGATTGACTTAATTTATGTATCGATTAAAATGGCAAGAATTCAAATAGAATTCTATACCTGTTTCCACATTTTTAAAACCGAAATACACTAGTCAAATATATAGTGTGTCTAAATAATAACAAATTTTAAATCTAAAACAAATTAAAATATAACACAAGCACCTTGACGTTATTTATTAAATGCGCAGTGGAAATGATTTTCCATACTACTACGTGTGACGTTTTCATTACCGTAAGTAAGGAAACTACATCTACTGAAGAAGTTTATCTTGGAAAAGTTTATTTGTTTTCTTGCACAAAGTCTGCAAACGAATTACCTTGATGAATAGCAAATATTTTCGCAAATATTTCCCTTGAATTTTCTCTATTTCTCGCATTGAAACGAGATGTATGTTTGGCCGGTGTCGGCCTGTCTTACCTACCGCCTTTCGGTTATACTTCTTGTTTTTCTTTCATGTAGACGGCTTCCTCCAAAAGAAAATTATCGAATACATACTTGAAAGTTTTTATTAAAGAACAACCAATTAAAAGGTTGGCGTAAATACAACCCCATTCGGTTAAACTAACAATTCTTGGAAAATTAAAACAATACTAAAAAAAAATATGTAAAAAAAGATTTTCCAGCGTAAAAAACCATGTCTTTTTTAGTCGTCCCAGAAATTAATTCCACCAAAGCAGCTTTCGTTAATCGACGAAAGTCTTGTGAATGAAAAATTACCGAAATAAAGGCGCTACAAGTTGTAACAACACCTCCAATTAACACTCTTAACTGAGAAGAATTTAAAAAAGAAAAAAACAAGAAAATGAATGAAAGACCAGGCGAAAAGTTTCCGACAAAACGAAGAATAATTACCGTAGCGTCAAGCGGTCCGTGAAAAACAAATGAAAACATAAAACAAATGATGCCTAACATTCAGCGGCGGTTTTTTGATAATTTTCGCTTGATTTTTCGCGAAGGAGAAGATGTAAAACTTTTCGACCTTTATTATATTTGATAATTTCTCGGTGTCTGGACCGATACCTATAATTTTATTCGGTCGTGGTGTTTTTATTGGCAATGGGGATCAGCCCTTTGATTTATTCAGCTGGATATTTTGAAATTCCGATAAAAGTAAATAGCGCAGAAATTTCGAATATCTAATTTAGGAAATTACAATTATTGTTTCATTAAATGAAATGCATAATTTAAACTTAATAAGGTTTAAAGAAACTGGAAGTTATAATAGAAGACCAGTTCCAGGACGTCCCAGGTGTGCTAATCCTGCAGATGACCGTTATTTAAGAATTCAGACATTGCGAACTCGTCAGTCCCGTTAGAATACGAAGGATCTTTTTATTCTACTAAAGTATTTGCGACAAAGTTTGGCAAAAAACACCTTAGAGGGAGCTAACCTGGAAACATATATCCAATACTGAAGAGTTTTTTCTTAGTCTATCACAAAATCGTCTCTTTTAAAGTGCTTTTTATAAAACCAAAGAATGGTTTTGGTCCAGATTATAAATTAAAAACTACAAATTACAAATTGGGCAGGCTTGACTGCAACCTTTGCGACCACCTCTTAAACTGCCTTGATACTGGCCCTTTCTTATAGGCTGCTGCATTTGGTTTTCTTCTCAAAGTTTTAGAAACTGCAGACTTATCATTGGTATAGGACTTTGATCGAGGTTTCTTCCTCTTCCTCAATCAGAACCAAAAGTCTGGCCTATAAGATTCATGTGCCTATTCAGTCCTCCTTACTGACTTTCGTCATGTGAGAGTAGGTCTGCCCTGAAGTTGTCCCCTTGTGAACTGTTAGGCCTGTCTCTATCTAGGGGTATTGGCTGATGGCTGACTTTTAAAGTGTATTTAAAATTCTAAAGACGGGTTCAGGTCCTATCAATGCACCTTCCCTGACCAATTTATCAGCCTTCTCATAGCCCTTGATTAGCTTGTGTTCCCACACGCAGACAAGTACACAAATGCAGTCCATTACAAGCTTTAAGTTGATCTGCATCAAACTGATTGCTCCTAGAACCTTTTCCACCTTGATGCTTGATGGTTTCAGTCCAACAAACAAATATTTCGATCCCCATTTCGCACAAAAAATCTTAGCAACTTCTTGTTTGCGCCGTTAAAAAGCCAAGAAAATTTCCTACAAACCCTGATAATTTCAATTTTCTATTATAACTTTTACCAATTTTATCCTAACCGAAAGTTGACCTTCCTAAAATCGACTTTTTTCCATACCTATACCTTCCTTCGAAAAATTGAAAATTTTCCAAATCCCTCCGAAAGAGTTGAAAATTTGGATTTAGACTAATTTGACCCTCCTTAAAACGAATCTTCCATCAGAAAAATTCTAAAAAAATTATCTTGCCTTGTAACGACTAGTGAATTGAACGTTATGACATGGTCTTAGTTTTTGAAGCATAACTCAAAAACAAAAAATCTTAGCAACTTCTTGTTTGCGCCGTTAAAAAGCCAAGAAAATTTCCTACAAACCCTAAAAATTTCAATTTTCTAATATAATTTTTACCAATTTTATCCTAACCGAAAGTTGACCTTCCTAAAATCGAATTTTTTCCATACCTAGGTTAGGATAGGTTAGATTGATATGGTGCTGCGCAATGGAAAGCGGAGCATTTGAAGACGCCGTGTGTCTTGGCTAAAGAACCTGAAGAATTGCTTTGACTGTAGCAATGTTCAACTGTTCAGAGCTGCAGTTAACAAGGTCCAGATTGCTGTAATGAAAACGAAACCCGATAGGAGATACACTATAAGAAGAAGAAGTAATGTCAAGTTGACAACTAATGACAAATATTCCAAATATTACACACACCCCTCTTAATTTTAACGTGGACGATGCATGGTAAAAGTATTCCTTTATAATCAAGTATTTTATTTCTCGATTAATTGTACATTAAATTTTACCTGTACTTTTCTCTTATTTACGAAAGCCTTTTCCCACCGTAAATCAAGATGAAGAGGTGATAAAATTTCAACCCCGGTCTCACCCTTACTCTAGTGTGTGTGTGTGGCCTGACCAACAACGCGGCTTAGTAATTATCATCGTAAAGTGGACTTTACGAGCCCTTGGGGTTGTTCTAAAGGAATGCCTCGTTTTCGGAACACTGCAAACATTATATACACACCGTGTGCTTTATTCAGACCTTCTATAAACCTCTCCTTACCCTAGCTGCAGTTTGCAATTGAAATACAGGGCTGTATATTCGTTAAATGTTATTAAAATGATTCCATTTCGAACAACTGTCAATAAAAGTGATTCTAGATTCAATTAAATTCTGTTACAAATGTTTGTCAATGTACATAACTCACGTTATGGACACCAAAAAGTATTGTAATTTTATATAAATATTCAATAGAGTTTCTATGGACGTTAATCTCTCGATTTTCGCCGAAAAGATTCATGGCAGCCGACATGCTGACGTTTTAATTTTAATTTTCGCGACTGCTTCTTCTCGAAATCTCGCCATGATTGTTAATTAATTAATAACTCTGAAGAGAGAGAGAACGGTCTCGAAACGAGGGGTGTATCGTAGCCAGACTTCTTTAGAGCGCAATTAGTCTGGGAAATATTAAGAATTACGATATTCCGAATGGAGTAAATATGTCCAGAAAAAGGGGTCGAACGGTGGCTTAAAGTATAGCGAGTTTATGGCCGGTCTTTGGCCTGGATATTATTAATTTCTGAAGGAATTTTCACCGTCTAAACGATTTGAATAAAGAATGTTTTTAATTGCAGGAACTACCTAATCAATATAATTAATCATAGATTTCAAAAATAACTAAAACCGAAGTTGTATGATCACTTTTTTGGAAAAACATAGTAAAATTTTGGATAAAATGTTTTGGATCTAATTGTATCACCCTGTATCTTTGTAAGAAATAGTGACAGATGGTTCCTACTTTGTAAAAACATAGAACCTGTTCGAGACAATGAATAGAGACTAAAATCAGATTTGTAGAAACACTATTTTCTAAGCTATTGAAAAAAATAAGAAACAATGTATGGAAAAATTGTTGCAAATTGGATTGAATATAACTGTGTTACCCTGTATTTTTGAAAATAATGACAGATGGTTCAAAATCTGCTAAAACAAAGTAAATTTCTTTGACAATTGTTTGAGACTGAAAACAATTCTGTAGGATCACTATTATCTAAGCTACAGAACAAAATCTGGGACAATGTCTGGAAGAGCGGTATTAGATGGATTGTATATAACTGTATCACCCTGTATCTTTGCAAATGGTAAAGACAGATAGTTCAAAATTAGTAAAAACAAAAAATATGTTCTTGAAAATTGATTGAGACTAAAAACAAAGCTGTGGGATCACTATTTTCTAAGTTATAGAACAAAATCTGGCACAATGTTTGAAAGAGTCAGTTAGAGGGATTGGAGGTAACTGTATCACCCTGTATCTTTGAAAATAGTAATGACAGATGGTTCAAAATATGAAAAAACACATAAATATTCTTTTAAAATTGATTGAGACTAAAAACAAAGCTGTATGATCACTATTATCTAAGTTATAGAAAAAAATCTGGGACCATGTCCGAAAGAACGGATTAGATGGATTGTATATAACTGTATCACCCTGCATCTTTGCCAATGGTAATGACAGATGGCTCAAACTTTGTAAAACCAAAAAAAATGTTCTTGAAAATTGATTAAGACTAAAATCAAAGCTGTAGGATCAGTATTTTCTAAGTTATAGAAAAAAAACTGGGATAATGTCTAAAAGAGCGGATTAGATGGTAATACCAGATGGTTCAAACTTTGTAAAAACACAAAAAAAGTTCTTGGGAATTGATTAGAACTGAAAACAAAACTGTAGGATCACTATTTTCTAAGTTATAGAGAAAAACCTGGGGCAATGTCTGAAAGACCCAGTTAGAGGAATTGGAGGTAACTGTATCACCCTGTATCTTTGAAAATAGTAATGACAGATGGTTCAAACTTTGTAAAAACACAAAAAATGTTCTTGGGAATTGATTGAGACTAAAAACAAAGCTGTAGGATCACTATTTTCTAAGTTATAGAGAAAAACTTGGGGCAATGTCTGAAAGACCAAGTTAGAGGGATTGGAGGTAACTGTATCACCCTGTATCTTTGAAAATGGTAATACCAGATGGTTCAAACTTTGTAAAAACACAAAAAATGTTCTTGGGAATTGATTGAGACTAAAAACAAAGCTGTAGGATAACTATTTTCTAAGCTATAGAACAAAATCTGGGACAAAGTCTGAAAGAACCAGTTAGAGCGATTGGAGTTAACTGTATCACCCTGTATCTTTGAAAATGGTAATACCAGATGGTTCAAACTTTGTAAAAACACAAAAAATGTTCTTGGGAATTGATTGAGACTAAAAACAAAGCTGTAGGATAACTATTTTCTAAGTTATAGAGAAAAACCTGGGGCAATGTCTGAAAGACCCAGTTAGAGCGATTGGAGTTAACTGTATCACCCTGTATCTTTGAAAATGGTAATACCAGATGGTTCAAACTTTGTAAAAACACAAAAAATGTTCTTGGGAATTGATTGAGACTAAAAGCAAAGCTGTAGGATCACTATTTTCTAAGCTATAGAACAAAATCTGGGACAAAGTCTGAAAGAGCGATATCACCCTGTATGTGTGCAAATGGTAATGACAGATGACTCAAACTTTGTAAAAACAAATAAAATGTTCTTGACAATTGTTTGAGACTAAAAACAAAGCTGCAGGATCACAATTATCTAAGTTATAAAAATCCTGAACAATGTCTGAAATAGCGGATTAGACGGATTGGATGTAACTGTATCACCCTGTATCTTTGAAAATGGTAATGACAGATGATTCAAACTTTGTAAAAACACAAAAAATGTTCTTGGAAATTGATTGAGACTAAAAACAAAGCTGTAGGATCACTATTTTCTAAGTTATAGAGAAAAACCTGGGGCAATGTCTGAAAGACCAAGTTAGAGGGATTGTATGTAACTGTATCACCCTGTATGTTTGCAAATGGTAATGACAGATGACTCAAATTTTGTAAAAACACAAAAAATGTTCTTGGGAATTGATTGAGACTAAAAACAAAGTTGCAGGATCACAATTATCTAAGTTATAGAAAAAAATTCTGGACAATGTCTGAAAGAGCGGATTAGATAGATTGTATATAGAATTGATTGTTGTTTATTTACCAACTCAAGGTAGTTTAAAGACTATTTAACATTCTTTTGTTCATATTATAAACGAATTTGTTTAGTATTTATAAGAAAAGATGTCATTTTCCCGTGATATCAAATACATTAAGGCCACGACATCGTTTCGAAGTCTAGAAGGTGATCCTGCAGAGGCGTTAAAACGTTTCCATATACGAGTAATCTGCGGCGACAGCTGGGATCGTGACCAGAAAACGACATCGAGGAGTAGTCTTGTTAACGAAATTCGTAAAAGACCCCTCGGTATGAATTAGAAGAAGATTATTTCCATCGACTATGACTGAAAGAGAGATAATAAGACGTGGGATCGTTGATTGAACGCCCAAACTTTTCATAATTAACCGTAGGTATATATAAAAGAGACGATCTTTAGATATACAGGTCGAGCTAACGAAGAAATTCTTCGTCTTTTCAAGTTATCAAAAATTCAAAGGTTTTAATCCAAAAACTCGGGTGTAATTTCAAATTAAAACAACGCCGGAAAAACCAAAGCCAATATTGTAAATCCCCGTTACCTTTTAGAAGGTAATATAATAAAACTTACAAAATATTAAGCAAGCAAACTTAATCTCCTCAGCGTTGCATAATTGATAGAGCACTACATTTTAAAGAAGTGGGTGGTTTCCAGCCCGTACAGACTTGGCGGTTGATTTTTGAGGCTTGTTGGCGCGCATAAGCGTTTCTTGAATATTTTATCCAAGGGATAAATTTATCAAATATAATAATCAGTTTACTGCAAGACCTTTAACGTTCAGCTGCACTTTTAAGTCCATTAATGTAGTAATTGTTATAAATTTTCGTTTGTTTGTTTTATTTTTCGAAGTGTATCACATGAATTGCATAACTACATAATTCCATTTAATTTGTTTATTACATTCAGTAACGTATTACTTTCCATAAACTATTTTCATATTTTTTTTGCATTTTTGCCCACCCTGTACCAATTTGGAGTGGGGCGAGCCGCACGCTTCAAGAATTACAGATTCAAAAATGAGATAAAATTTACTAATTATTAACCCCCCCTCAAATGTGATGAAACTGGATGGGAAGGGAAAAACATCCAGTATAATAATATCTAAACTTTAATATTGTTATGGTTGCTACTTCTGATTGCCTTTTTAAGCTGATTGGTTGAGATATAACCTGGATAAATTCGCCTTATTATAGGGACTCCTTCAGTTACTATCCTCTCTCTTTCCAACATTTGTCAGGTCTTCCTTTACTACCTCCAGCCATTCTTTCCTTGGCCTTCCTCTTCTCTTTTCTTCCCATATAAATTTCCTCAAATCTTTAACTTGCTCTTTGAGCTATAATTTTATTTTTTAATTCCAGGTTTCAATTATTCTCAGAAATATAAAACGCTGTAGTATAATAATTAAAGTCTCAATTATTTTTGATAAAAAAACGGGTTTATTTGATCTATCTTTCAATTAATTCGACAATAATTAAACGATTTTGTAGTACTTTTTTAAAGGGTTATATTTACAACCCTAAAACGTTACCTACTACGCTGCATATATTTCACCTGCAGAGCTAATTACTAAATCAGCATCATGGGGAGTTCAGCGTGTGCGGTCATTCATTAAACTTCCCGAAGTTTGGGAGTTTCTTGCCTCTTTGTACAAGTTGTGCCTTATAAAAAGAAGAAGGTTGTATAGTTTTTTTTTACTTTTCTATTTTATGTTCTGCGCTTTTTATATTTTGTTAACCATATACTGAATATAATATTATTAAGCATACAACCAATACAAGATTTAGATGAATAGAAGAAGCAACTTTTTGTGACACCGGAATCTTTACGCTTTTTTCTTGATTCCATGGAATTTTCAACAATTCGTCTAACTGAAGTAAGAGGCACCTTCGTCAAATTACTGGTTACTCTTGCTGCAGCACCCGCGTTGTATCCTTGCTGAATACACATTTTTTATAATGATTTTCGCGTCTCAAGATAAGTGATTCTTCTTTAAAGAACCACTGGAAGAAGCACTATTACTTTTTATCCACGGACGCCACATACTGCCTATTCTGTACGTTGGGGTATAAAATCTTTGCTATTAATGTCTGTAATAACAAATAAATGTTATAAACTTATTGAAGTGAACATTTCCAATGAAATACAAAGACTAAATTCAACAAGAAGTGTAAGCTGCAATTCTCTACAATCCCTCTCTGAGAAACAAAATTACCTGAACCAGGTCCTTCTACATTAATCGATTCAGCGTCTTTAAAAACCCTTTTCCATATTTTCAAGTGTATTAGACGAGAAAAATGTTTTACTTAAGAAAGTAACAAAGCAAATACCTTGCTTCAAATTTTGCTAAAATTCTTAATTAGGTTAAACCTGATCAAACATGTTGAATAGGAAAATAACGATATAATGCCAAATCTCTTTATAATTCCCAACAAAATTGACTTATTTTGAGTTTCGCTGTACTACTTTAACTTCAATAGTTTCCCAACCAGATTTATCTGATATACACTTCCTATTTACGAACGAACAGCATCAATCGATTCAGTGTCTTTAAAAACACTTTTTTCCATATTTTCAAGTGTATTAGACGAAAAAAATGTTTTATTTAAGAAAGCAACAAAGCAAATACCTTGCTTCAAATTTTGCATCTCGGATTTTACAACTTAAGGGACTAATTTTGAAACTACTATACATCCCAAGAGTTTGTAAACTTACAAACTTACAAAACGTTGTCGAAGAGCAAAAATTCTTAAAAATAGATCTTGAATAGGGGTAGTTACCCGGTTTGGTCCTTACCCTGGTCTGCGAATATGATCGCCTGCTTCTAACACCCGTGAAATGGATTTGTGGGACACATTAAATCGACGACCAATTCTTCGGTACCTCCAACCTTCTTCCGACAGCTTGGGCACCTTCATCGCGGGTTAAATTTCGTGATTGACACAATTAAAACAAGCAACAATTAAACAGTAGCCGAATACAAAGACCTCTTAAATTTTTAAATTTAATCCAAAAATTAACATAAAAAAAATTAAAATCATGTTGTTATCGATATTCGCTACAATACAATCAAAAACTAAAATGTAATGCAAAACGTAATAAAATGTAGAACACGAAAAAGAACTATGAATGTTAATGAAGTAGATGTTCAAAATGTTCTCCGCGAACGTCTTGGCAACATCCTAATCTCAAATAAAACTGTCTTCTAATATTATTTAACATATCAGGCGTGATCGACCTAATCACATTTAAATCAGAAGGTTTAGTTTTGTACACATGGCTCTTCACATATCCCCATAAAAAAAAATCTAATAATGTAAGATCAGGTGATCGCGCTGGCCATTCAATCGATCCTCGCCTCCCTATCCACCGATTAGGAAATATTGTATCAAGGTACTGCCGGACATTAAGTTGGTAATGTGGTGGTGCTCCATCCTGCTGAAACCATATCGTATTCGCTGGAACTTGAGGGTTACCTGGATCAGGATATAAATTTGCCAACGTTGGAATGACATCATTTTGAAGTAGTGCCAAATAATTGTTGCCATTCAAGTTGCCCTCAATAAAAAAGGGACCAATGATATTGTTCCCTACAATCCCTGCCTAAACATTAACCTTTTGAGGGTATTGAGTGTGTTCTTCTCTCATCCAGTGAGGATTTTCCGTGGACCAGTAGCGGCAATTTTGCCGATTAGCATGACCGTTAAGTAAAAAAGTACACTCATCAGAAAACATAACGTCTTCTAATTGGATAATATTGTTATCCAACATGTCCATCATTTGCTCACAAAAAAAGTTCTCCTATCAAAATCGTCTTCCATGAGCTCCTGAGTAGGTATCATCTTATACGGATGCAATTTATTTTCTTTTAATATGTTTGCTATCGATGTATGGCTAACATTGAATGTAGTGGATGCCTGTCTACTCGATGTATGTGGGTTTTCCTGAAACTCAAGCAACACATCTAATTTGAGTTCATCACTCAGTGCATTGGCAGCTGCTTTTTTTATCTGCCTTACATGACCAAACTCGCGAAACTGCTTTTCTATTTTACTTATTGTTCCTTGGGATATAGATGGTAAATTAGGAAATTTCTCATGAAATAGGCGAGTTACTTCCTGTTGTGTTCGGATGTTATCTTCGTAACCAATCATTTGTAAAACTGTTATTTTATGCATTTCCGTTAATCTAACCATTTTTCAGAATTGAATTGAACAAACTTTATACCTAAATTACAACAATGACAACTTAAATAAAACAATTTACTACTGCTTGTTAAAATAGCGTTGCCACGGAAATTCTTTAAAGTTTTTTAATGGTTACCATCTAAAAACCACATTGCTATGGTTTTTGTTCACTTTCTCATTATCAAGACCTAAACGGGAAATAAGTTTTAAGTATATTGTAATAAGTTTCGAGTATATTTTAGCGAATTTCGGTAACAACATGATTTTAATTTTTTTTATGTTATTTTTTGCATTAAATTTAAAAACAATAATATTTTTGAATAGAGAATGAAGAGACCTTTCAAATGATATATCACAAGCCTATACTTCCCATTTAAGAAATTGGGGGTTGTACCTGTCATTCTAAGGGGGTTGAAGGTAGGGGTTGCATTTTCACGTTAAAGAATGTCAAGTTATAATTTAAATTTGACGTCTTTCGGAACTTTTTATAAATATGTACAGTAACCGAAATAATGAATTTATTCCATTTGGCTTTTACACACTGTATACAAGAGGCTTCGAAAATATAACATTATAATGGGAATTTTTTTAACGCTATAATAAAATATTTTAATTTTTCAAATTGGTGCGTTAATTTCTTGAAGAAGTGTCTTTAAAATCTTAGTGATGCTATGAAGAATAACAATTTGAACATATTTCTGATTCACGGCTGTAAAAAAAGGGCAGTTGCCCGTTTCTGCAAAAGTAATAAAAAAGAAATAGCACGAAATTTAATATTCTTTCAAACAATGGGACGTGAAATAAAACTGAGGCAAATAATAAAGCCGCAAAATCAATCGCATTTTGTGGACAGAGCAAACAAATATTAATATTTAAACCGAAGGGAGTTTGAAGAGAGCAAAATAGAGGGAGATGTGGAGATTGCAAATGCTGTAGTACGATTTATATCAATTCTGATCATCAGTTTTGAATAGTTAACTATAAAAATACTTTGAGAAAAGTAATTATTTATTATACAAGGGAAAAAAATTATTAGATTCTAACTTGAGAGCTAAAATCTAAAATTTTACCCTTGTATAAAAGATTGAAGAAAAACATATTATTAAAATATGTTGAAGTAAGAAACTTCAGATGTGAAATTTGAATTTTTAAAACGGTAGGCTTTTGTACCTTATAGCGTTGCTAGGAAACCAATCTATAGAAAATCAAATATCAATTTAATTCTGTGATTTGATTTAGTTAAAAAATATCTGATTACAATTTTTCTACGACTGCACCCGAGATAGTAGAAGTAGTATCATAATAGTACATTGTTTTATTAGGAGTAAAAGTATAACTTTTTGTGGCGAGTCTGCGAGCAATTTCAGACGAGCCACAAAAAATGCTTTTGCTCCGAATGAAACATGCTATTTTTTCCGCAAACGGCATCCAGACTATAGAACTAATTAATATTTAAATAAAAATTCAAAACGATCGCAACGAAGTTGATAAATTCAGAAAATAATAATTATAAAACTGCGCACTACAAAATTTCTTTTGTTGTAGTAAGGTGTACTGAAATTTTCTTTCAGATTATATTATGTCGGATTCAGAACCCAACTGTACACCGCCCGACGTTGTTGACATTGCTAAGGCAGCTACGAATGATTTAATTCCAACTAAGTCAAGTAGAGTTTATAATCATGCTTACGAAAGATTTCTCACATGGTGCAATGATAAAAACATTTCAAACTATCCGGAAAATGTGCTACTAGCTTATTTTTTTGAAATGACAACTAAATTAAAAATGAAAAGTTCAACAATGTGGTCTCAGTATTCCTATGAAACTACGTGCTTATCTGAAGAAGCAGAATGAAGGGTATACTCCCAAAAAGTCAAAGGTATTCACAAAAGACCAGTTTGAAGATTTTTTAAATAATGCACCTGATGAGCAATATCTAGGAATTAAGGTTAGTTATAATATTCTAACTGCATAAATACAATCAAGCTTTTAAATACATACTACTTTTAGGTTGTTCTAATAATGGGCGTATCTGGAGCATGTAGATGCGATGAAATGGTAAACATGACAATAGATGATATAAAAGATTTAGGATCTGTTATTCATATAAAGATTCCTGATAGTAAATCTAAAAAGCCACGATCGTTCACAATTATTGGAGAAAAATATATAAATCTTTACAGAAAATATACTTCTTTAAGTCCACAAGCTATGGAAAGCCGACGATTTTTTTTGAAATTTCAAAAGGGAAAATGTTATCGCATGGTCATCGGAATTCATACAATTAGTAACGTACCCAAAACAGTAGCAACTTATTTACCGAATTCAAAAGATTACACCGGCCATGCGTTAAGAAGAACTTCAGCTACTTTGCTTGTGGATGGAGGAGCTGATATTACTTGTTTGAAACGGCATGGAGGTTGGAGGTCGAGCACTGTCGCTGAAGGATACATTGAAGACTCTTTGTCTAATAAAAAACAAACTGCATAAAAAATCTTGATGTCGAATTCTTCTTCACTGTACCTGAATGCAGCTTCTCATGAGCGAAATTATGTCGACGTTGATGCAACAGAAGCAACAACAAGTAAGGAGTCACAGGAAATTTTGTCGATGAACTCTTTCAACTCTGCACAAAATTCGCTTGAATTGGAAGTGAATAAATCAGGTAGTGCATTAAATATGTGCGGTGCAACCTTAAATAGCTGTAATTTTACTATTAATAACTATTATCGATAATAAAGTTTAAAAGTTCAACTAATAATTATTTTCCCTGTTAAAAATTCTACTTTTTTGCCCGCTCACGGCCGTACAAAAAAGTGGCGTCTGTGAAATCATACTTCAACTTCATGAATTGACGTTAATAATGTCTACTTTTTTTGACGTTTGCGGAAAAAAATTATTGCCAGCATAAAATCGTGGAAAATTTATAAAACCGCGTGTTTAAAATTTTCATGAACTGTTGCAACAACAATAGCCATCAACAGGGTGGTCAAATTATTCAATGACTAAAAGAATCATTTTGTTAATAACTTTATCATTCGAGGATGTCAATTCAATATATCGTAACAGGTCGGCTGAAAAGTCCCCGGTCTACCATAGTAAAACACAATATTTTGACAAAATTCATTTTTTTTATTCAACATAGTTGCCTTCAAAGGCGATACAGCGATTATAGCGACCTTCCAACTTTTCGATATCTACCATTTTTGTAGTACTCCTTCGGTTTGTCCTCAAAATAGGCTTCAGTTTCAGCGATTACCTCAGTATCAGAGCCAAATTTTTATCCCGCGAGCATTTTCTTCAGGTCAGAGAAAAGGAAAAAGTCGCTGGGGGCTAGATCTGGAGAATACGGTGGGTGAGGAAGCAATTCGAAGCCCAATTCATGCAATTTTGCCATCGTTTTCGATGATTTGTGACACGGTGCATTGTCTTGATGAAACAACACTTTTTTCTTCTTCATATGGGGCCGTTTTTTCGCGATTTCGGTCTTCAATCGCTCCTATAATGCACAGTAATAGTCGCTGTTGATTGTTTTTCCCTTTTCCAAATAGCCGATGAACAATATACCGTGTGTATCCCAAAAAACTGAGGCCATAACTTTGCCAGCTGACTGTTGAGTCTTTCCACGCTTTGGTGGCGGTTCACCGGCCGCAGTCCACTCAGCTGACTGTCGATTGGACTCAGGCGTGTAGTGAGGGAGCCAAGTTTCATTCATAGTCACATATCGACGCAAAAAATCGGGTTTGTTACGACTTAACAGCTGCAAACACTGCTCAGAATCATCAATTCGTTGCTGTTTTTGGTCGATAGTGAGCACGCGCGGCACCCATTTCGCACAGAGCTTCCGCATACCCAAATATTCGTGAACGATATGTCCAACACGTTCCTTAGATATCTTTAGAGTGTCAGCTATCTCTATCATATTCATTTTACGGTCACTCAAAATCATTTTGTGGATTTTTTTGATATTTTCGTCGGTAACCACCTCTTTTGGGCGTCCACTGCGTTCACCGTTTTCGGTGCTCATTTCACCACGCTTGAATTTTGCGTACCAGTCAATAATTGTTGATTTTCCTGGCGCAGAGTCCGGAAACTCATTATCAAGCCAAGCTTTTGCTTTAACTGTATTTTTTCCTTTCAAATAACAATATTTAATAAGCACACGAAATTCTTTTTTTTCCATCTTTTTGAAAATAACAAAAGTTGCTTCACTAAAAATGCAATATCTCACAAACTAATAGTCCGACAGCTGTCAAATTTTTACAGGAATCTTTTGAAGGTTGATACTATCTAAAAATGAAATGGATTTAATTCTAGTGTCGTCATCTGTAGGTCAGACCGGGGACTTTTCAGCCGACCTGATATCTGTAAAATAGTTATTTTTGGAGGAGGTTAAAAAAATGAAACACAGTTTCTGTTAAAGAGAGGTATTTTTAATTTCAATCAATGGGAATACATAAAAAACAGTAAATATGAATTAATTAGACCAAATTAATTAAAACAGTCAATTGAATATTATAGGTAAGATACGTGGTATTGCACATTAAATTTGTCAGAATCCGTAGATACGAGGTATTGAATTGACACCCTCGTAATGATAATGAATTCATAAAGGACCGAGTATTTTATTTTTAACAAAATATCCAAATCTTTACTCATTCTTAGTAAAGGCAAAATATTAATTACTTTCTGCAAGCAATACAGTTGACGTTCTTATATTAAAAATTCTCCTTATGCTTAAATTTTGTGATATCATGAAGTGGTTGGGGTTATTGAATCACGCTTTTTTTTTCTTAGTATTCATGAAATTTCTGAAAAAGGGTTTCCTTTAAAATGCAAATTCGTTCATCGAGTAAGTGTACGACATCTTAAAATTACCTCTTAAGGAAACCAGAATATTTTCGTTGCAAATAAAAATAAAATTTGTATCCAAAATGTTAATAAAAATTCTATTGGATTAAAAAAGTATATGGATTAATATTTACAACGAGATTATATTCTTGAAACATTGTTTAAGATGTTAATATGTAAGTGGGAAATAATATTTTCTTTCTATTAATTGTCTAAAGAATGTATGAAAACCAAAAAATTTCCATCCAGGTATAATATCAGATATAATTGGTCCATATGAAGATTACAGCCGTCAAAATTATTTTACTTTTGCTGAAGCTTTCAGATTGATGGAACAATAATTTAAAATCTATACTAAGTGACGGATTTTTATGTCACTTAGTATATTATTTTCTTGTATAGTTTACTGATTTTACAGTAATTTCATTTTTTTCAATGGTCCGTTAAAGTAGGTAATTTTATAAGCGCGGAGATGTTCCCCCAGGGGGAATTCTTCCCATGAATACGATATTTTATCCTGGAGAGTGTCCGACGGAGCATTCCCGGTATAAATTTCTTCTTCATTCGGACATTGTGTTGAATACGACACCCTCGGGCGAAATTTCGTCGCCTCCGCTTGTCTATTTGGCACGAATCGCGGATATGCCAGAGAACTCAGACAGAAAAAAAGGGTAAAAGGTGCTTGCGAATGAAGGACCTCTGCAATATTACACGTTATTCGAGAGACTCGATATTTTATGAACATTCTGAGATTCTAAAATAATTAAAAAGATCTTTTTTCTAAACATTCTGAATGACAGAAGATTTAAGAATAAAATTGATTGTACTAACCCTTACCTTTTGGCTGTCATTGAGTTGAAAAAGGGAATTTTTTAAATAAATAGTGGAAGTTTTGTTAAAACAAACAGTTTTTTATTATTCTTGATTTATAAATAGTTATTTAAATGTCGTTGAAGTCATAAACTATCTCGTGAAATAAGTAGATTCAACCTAAAGATGGTATAAGAGAATAGCAATACTATAACCTATAGAACAGATCCGTAATTATTTCGGACAAGACTATGAAAAAACACAGACAGATTATTAAAGAGAGATCACTCTTACAATCATTTGAAGTACCTACTTTAAAAAAAAGTTGCAACTTACATTTTAAAGTTAGGACCATAGAGCATACGCTTCGTCATTTTCCTGGAGTTGTTTATCATATACAAGTTGTTTTTTCTACTATAAAAGGAATGCACATCGTGGAAAATTTACTTTCGGTTGAGTTAGGTTACATGTTTCCAAACTAATTTTCCAACATTCTTTGTTTCATTAGGGCGACTTGCTCATTATGCAACTTTTACCTAATTGAAACGAAAAGCTGGAAACTAACTCTCTTATAAATAGATGGGTGTACGCTTTGACAAGGACTTTTCATAGAGATTCAAAAAAAAAATAATATTTCAATGTGGGACTTTGAAAGTTGGTTTGATTTTTGCAGTTTTGCAAAGCAATGTGGTTATTTTATGATATAAAACAGTGTTAGAAGAAGAAGTTTTAGGCAATTTTTCTACCAGAAAATTGGGAAATGAAGCACAAAATACAAGACAATTGATGGACAGTCAAATTATTAAGTACAAGACACAAATGATGTGAAGGATCGTCCCAGAAGTGGCAGAAATATTTAATTTGTTTTAGTTATTTATACCTAGATTACCAATTTTAGATAGATAAACATAATTCGTAAGTAGTAATTTAATTTGGGTAAAATGAAGAAAAAGTCAATATTATTTTAGGCATTTTGTTTTAGGCATATGTTTTTTTATTTACAAAATATGTATATAATATGTACAGATAATTACAATTACTTATAAATTAATATGAGGAGCTAAAAAAACAATTAAGTAGGTATATAAGAAAAAAAAACCAACCTCAAGGATAAAATTTGACGAGCAACATGCAAAAAATACGACAATATTAAATCTTAAAAAATAAAAATCTAAAAATAAGATTAAAGTACATAAATTAATAATTTTAAAGTTATGGTTCCTTGCACTCTGTGTCAGAAGATTCACCATCTGATTCTAGAGAAATTACAATGGGCTCTATAGTAATATCAATTATGTTATCTAGCTCCCACATTTTTTTTTTCTATTTCTGTAACGTGTCTAATACATTTTTGCCAATTTTCACTTGTTACTTCAGATATTGCCTTATAGAAGAGATTTTTAACATCTGATAATTTAAAAGTAGTGTTATTTCTGGCAACATTACCTTTAACTTGAGCCCATATCAATTCTATCGGATTCAGCTCACAATGGTAGGGTGGTAAACGAAGGATTTCAATTTCTCGTTTTTTGGCTATCTCCTCAATATTATATTTTTTATTATTTTGCTTATGTTTTTTAGCAATAGTTAACAATTCTGCCCTCAGCATTGTATTGTCAAAGGCTAAATTTTTAGAAGATAACCATTTTGCAATTTCATCCTTTTTCCATTTAGTGGTTGGTAAAGGTTCAAGTAATCTGGAGTGGTAACTTGCATTGTCCATTACAATAACCGATCCTTTTGGTATGAATTGAATCATCTGTTCAAAATATTCCTCAAACACGTCTCCATTCATTTCTTCGTGATAATCAACGGTTTTTTTTATTCAAATAAGAGTAAACCATTCTCAAGAAAACCGTTTGTACTGCCTATATGACAAATATTTAATCTTTTACCTTTTCCTATAGGTTCCTTAAAACCAGTAATATATCCTTCTAGAAAAGCTTGATGGGATGATTTTATATTTTTGTCTTTCCAAACTCTTCCTACACAATGTCCTTCATTAACCCATGTTTCATCTAAATAATAAATGTTTTTATTTTGAGCTTTAACTTGTATTCTTCTGAGGTACTGTCTTCTCCAACATACAATTTCTTCAGAATCAATTAGCATTGAGTGTCTGCCCATTTTTTTCAAATTTAAAGTTTAACTCGTGTAACGTTTTCCATAGTTTATCCCGGCTTATTGTGGGTAAATCAACATCATTCGTAATGGCTTGCAAAACTTTATCTAAAGTTGGTATTTGCTTGTTTATAAAAAATGAGTGAACAAGCTTACGAATAGCATTTTTAAAAAACTCGTCCACGTTGACTTTTAATAGTTTTTGTCTACCTGGTTTCGGCTTTGGTGAGGTTACTCCACCTGATTTTTCCTCCTTTAGAACTCTATATATTGTAGATTTTCCATATCCCATTGCCTTAGATGTTGTTTTAACTACACTGTCAATAGTGTTTGAGGGATTTTGATGTTTAAAATAGTGGTACACATTCACTACAGCACTCTTTTCATTGAGCGATAAATGGTCTAGTTTTAATTTTTTCACTGGCGTATACTCACAAACTGCTTCCATTTTTAGTCACTACTATTTGTCACGTTTATCGAAAATCAAATACCTAACTGCATTTCTAGAAACTTAAGCACTATTAAAGTCAAAATATCTGTCATTAGAAGCTGTTGCCATTCGGAGGTCGTTAAATAACAATTATCCCTTTCTAATCTGGTTACGCCTATGACGCACGTTAATCTTCTTAGGCCTACTGTAGTAACAATGAAAGATCATAAAATAATGTGATAGTCCAAGAAATTTAATAAATTTTGTATTGAAATTAACAAAAACAATTTAGAATGCATTACAAATATTGAAGTTTTACCGCACGTACTGTACTATAGTTTTGCATACCGAATTAGTTTTTATTCTGGGAATTTACTCTCTCTTGATTTTCAAATACAGTATAGTTGTAGGTGTTAATTTAGACGGTAGTTTTATTTTGCATAGATTTCTTTCCATGTTTTGAAATGGCGATTATATACCAAAACAAAGTTTTTTCAATTAATAATAAAAGTTTTATTACAAAGTTTTTGTTCAGTAATCTATATAAAATTTATTATAAATCTGGATGAAAAAACTTTTTCTTTCATTTGATTGACCGACTTCCTGTACTTATTTGATACTCTATGTAGAAAAACAAGTTTTTCGATGAATTAATATCAAAAAAAAATCCCCAGTTATTTTTTGAGGTATTTTAATTTTTCTCTGCAAATCGACGAGTTCGTTTTAAAAGTATTTCCATCATCCTTTGTACAAAAATATTTTTTCCATTCGATACCTCACCTCCGTAAGCCCAAACAGCAAAAAAAAACCCAACTCCCAAAATTCCTCTCTAACTCCCGTTTCATCTGCCCAACTTCGCCAACAAATTTTAATGCTGAAAAAGTTTCCCAAACTTTCCGAGGGGTCGATTAACTACAACTCCGAGCCCCACGCAAACTTTTCCGAGTCTGAATAATACCCGTTTTCGTCGATCGTACAGGGTGCATCCAAAGTGCGGAATTTTAATAAAACGTGCAAGTGCATTTATTGTTGCAACAAATAAATCGGATGCAAAAATGTATTTCCGCATATATTCGATGGAAGGCGGTATGAGAGGAGAAAACTCCCACCGCCGTCGGGTACTGGCTCGATCGACGCCAATGACGCCAAGGGAGGCGGCGCGTAAAGGCATCGCGACGCAGGTTCGAAAAAATCGGGCTGACCCCGATAGGTATCAAGTTTCTGGACAGGTGAGAAACACCTCACGAATACCTGTGTGTGCACATACACAGAAACAGGAATATTCTTTTTACTAAAAGTCCGGATTGATATGCAATCTGTTTGCGTTTCCAACGTGTCTACAAGTTTCCCAGAACTTCAAACTTTGTACGCCGAGTTCGGAGAGAGTTTGCAAAGTTTGAAATCAGTTGAAGCGAGGTGGGTACAGCCACTGTTGTTCTATACAAATGCAGGCGACCTATTAGTCCAATAACAACTAAATGTCGGTTCTTTTATTCCCCAAAAATATAAACATTCAAATATTTTTATGAAATTTAATACGCCAGCGTTTTGTACAGCCTCGGAAAGTATTTTTTCTGAAATCGCTTGATCAATTTCTAACCCCAAAGTACCTACGCTAATCTGGTACAATATTCCGTTGCTAGCCAACGAAGATTTCCGCACTGTACGAGAAAATAGTAAAACACAATATTTTGACAAAATTCATTTTTTTATTCAACATAGTTGCCTTCAAGGGCGATACAGCGATTATAGCGAGCTTCCAACTTTTCGATACCATTTTTGTAGTACTCCTTCGGTTTGTCCTCAAAATAGAGTTCAGTTTCGGCGATTACCTCAGTATCAGAGCCAAATTTTTTTCCCGCGAGCATTCTCTTCAGGTCAGAGAAAAGGAAAAAGTCGCTGGGGGCTAGATCTGGAGAATACGGTGGGTGAGGAAGCAATTCGAAGCCCAATTCATGCAATTTTGCCATCTTTTTCGATGATTTGTGACACGGTGCATTGTCTTGATGAACCAACACTTTTTTCTTCTTATGGGGCCGTTTTTTCGCGATTTCGGTCTTTAATCGCTCCAATAATGCACAGTAATAGTCGCTGTTGATTGTTTTTCCCTTTTCCAAATAGTCGAAGAACAATATACCCTGTGTATCCCAAAAAACTGAGGCCATAACTTTGCCAGCTGACTGTGGAGTCTTTCCACGCTTTGGTGGCGGTTCACCGGCCGCAGTCCACTCAGCTGACTGTCGATTGGACTCAGGCGTGTAGTGATGGAGCCAAGTTTCATCCATAGTCACATATCGACGCAAAAAATCGGGTTTATTACGACTTAACAGCTGCAAACACTGCTCAGAATCATCAATTCGTTGCTGTTTTTGGTCGATTGTGAGCACGCGCGGCACCCATTTCGCACAGAGCTTCCGCATACCCAAATATTCGTGAACGATATGTCCAACACGTTCCTTAGATATCTTTAGAGTGTCAGCTATCTCGATCATATTCACTTTACGGTCACTCAAAATCATTTTGTGGATTTTTTGATATTTTCGTCGGTAACCACCTCTTTTGGGCGTCCACTGCGTTCACCGTCTTCGGTGCTCATTTCACCACGCTTGAATTTTGCGTACCAGTCAATGATTGTTGATTTTCCTGGCGCAGAGTCCGGAAACTCATTATCAAGCCAAGCTTTTGCTTCAACTGTATTTTTTCCTTTCAAATAACCATGTTTAATAAGCACACGAAATTCTTTTTTTTTCCATCTTTTTGAAAATAACAAAAGTTGCTTCACTAAAAATGCAATATCTCACAAACTAATAGTCCGACAGCTGTCAAATTTTTACACGAATCTTTTGAAGGTTGATACTATCTAAAAATGAAATGGATTTAATTCTAGTGTCGTCATCTATAGGTCAGACCGGGGACTTTTCAGCCGATCTGATACTTTAAATTTTAAATAACCCCATAAGAATTAATTGAGAGGAGTCAAATCGGGGATTTAGCAGGCCATTCGATTGTTCTACGTCTTCTAATCCACCTATTGGGAAAAACCTATACGTACAAAATGCGGTGGAGATTAATCAAAAACCTCATAATTAATTGTGCCCTCAAAAAATAGAGCCAATAGTTTTAGTGTTAATGATACCAACATAAACTTTAACTTTTTTAGAATATTGAGTATCAGTTTCACAAATCCAGTGAGGGTTTATGAGAAAATAGTTATTTTTGTATCTAGTGCGCGAAATGCTACCAAAGTATTTCGCGCATGAGATGCAAACAAAACTTTTTCTACAAACGCTTAGCTTAATATGAAAATAAGTATTAAACTGGTTTGAACTGTTTTTCCAAATCAAGTAATTAGGTACTGTAACTATGGAAATAAAATGGCATTTGTTGACAATTATTTCAAAGTGACAGTTCTTGATAATTATTTTCATTATTTTGGAGTGAATTCTTATTTGCGTCAAATTTCGTGCATGATATTTATGCTACCAGTCGCCGATTGTTTTTGAAGTATCAAAATAAGAGATGTTTTAACCAAGTTGTTGGAATAAATAGTATTGGAAAGATGCCTAGCTTAATAGCAAAACACCTAAAATTACCAAATCCTGATGCCTACACAGGCCATTGTTTTCGGAGAACATCAGCCACACTCCTTGCTAATACGGGGGCCGATATATGTGTTCTGAAGTGACATGGAAGTTGGAAATCTTCGACTGTGGCCGAAGGATACGTGTAAGATTCCATCAACAATAGAATTCAGACATCAAATAAAATTTTATACTGTGAAATTTCAGAATTAAGTGCTGTCACCTCTACGGCAGTGGATAGTCTTCCAACTCCCAAAACTAGGATATTACGGGTTGAATCTGACTTATCTGGTTTGGGAATAAATATTGGTTCGTGCACTGGCTGCACCATTAATGTTAACATTGTAAATAATAAATAAAATTAGATAGTGTTAAATGATTTCTTGGATTTTTGCTTGATTGAGGAACATAAAGGTTAAAATATAAAAATCCCATATAGTTTACATGCAGTGTGCGAAGTAAATATTTCGCACACTACTTCGCGCACGGTGTCATAGTAACAAAGAAAAATGAAAAAAAGGGACACTTTGCATATTCTTGCCAATGTTTGAACCTTGTCATTTTTTGACGTTTGTAGAAAAAAGTATTTTGTTTATGAACTGCAAATCTGCGTTCATTCTGTCCATCATCAATCCACAGAACTCTTGCCTTCTGTCAGGATAATCTTTAAAATAGATGATTTACCAGCTGCCGGAGCCAAAGCAATATACTGGCCACTGTTTTAGGAAATCGGCAGCCACTATATTAGTTGATGTTTATTTCATAGAAGAAAATAGATGGGCGTAACATTTCAAAGCGAGAGTCTAATTGGAACAAACTATTGCTCCAAAAATGATTCAGTCTTTGAATTTTGTTTATTTTAATGAAAATGGCATAACAAAATATTTAGATTGAACATAAAAGAAACGAAAAGAGTAAAAATATGGACCATCTACCCAAATTATGAGCTAATATAATAAAAAAAGTTGTTGATCCTATAATTTTGAACAGGCACTTACGCCAAAAACAAATTCAATAGGTCAACAGATAACAAATCTTCAATAAATAGAATGGGTAATGAATAAAGAGCTGGTACAATACTATTTTTTAAATACTTGGATTCAATGAGTAGGTACCACCTTGTCTTGAAGACGCGGATTCTTTATCCGGATCAAGAAAAAATATTATTCGTAAAATGAATGTCTAGTAGACAAAAATCGACGAAATTTCTCTTAGATAAACACCCAAAATCCACTGCAATACAAAACCTTTGATAAGCAACAGACAACATTCTCTAGAGACAACAAAATTGAAATGTCTCTAGAACAACACCCCTCCAAATACATTTTTTTCGTCTATATTTGTCGGTTTATTTACAACCCATCAAAGAAACGCATCGTAAAAGCACACGCTTATAGAACAGATCACCGACGTTTTGACAAGTTCATAAAATCTTTAGTGTGCAATAAACTGATTCATGTTCAACCGTTAACAGCAGAAATTATTCCAAGATTTGTCTTTCTCGTTTTAATGGGCGTGTCAATAAGTTTTATGGCAAACAAATGGAGTGTGTAACCGAGTTATTTAGAAACATTATTCTTACCATAAAACAATAATTTGTTTATTACGTGGCCAAAACAAAAAAGGACAAAAAGACAGAAAGAAAAGGTTAATTATTATCATAATAATAGTTTTTAATTACTATAATGGATTAACATTGTTTTGAAAATATGTATCAATATTAAAAAAACAATATTACATCAATATCGTATTTACAACGTAAATCAATATTGGTAAGATATTGATTTTTAAATGCATGTCAAAATAAGGGGGTGTTTGCAGGAAGGGGTAGTTTTCCCTCTTCTGTGGTCGCTACAGCTGATATCTGACCAAGGATAGAGGTACAAGCCTGCACTTACGAACTGGTGATATTGGTAAGAGGAAAATATGAAGAGGTCATCTCTAAAGTAACTCAACGAGCATTTAACATTGTTACTAGGTAGCGTGACAAAGAAAAACCCTCGGTCAACCCTAGTAAAGCAACAGTTGTCACTTTCACCAGGTGATGGAAACTGGCAAAACTTCAAATACCCGCCTTCTATGGAGAAACTCTTAAGAAAGCGATTGAAAGAGGTTGCTCTGGATAAAATGAAGCAAGGCTCTCTTTTTAGAGATGCCGTAGAATATGCGGTAAGTAAGGGGGAATGAAACCCAAACAAATGTATCAGACAGTAATACGGCCTATGATTACGCACGGTGCTCTGGTATATTGGGCTAAATGTCAGCAGAAGACCATTAGGGAGAATAAGCTTCAACAGCAGGCAAAACTAAAGCAATATCCACCACTGGCACAGCTGCCATGGTAATATTAATAGACCTTCCTCTACTTCATATCTGGTTAGAAATAGAGACGATTTCTGGAGATGACACCAGATAAAGTGCAACCACAAGCCATTTACCGTCCTATTCAAATACGACGGCTCTAAAACCAAGAGATGTGTTAGAGCTGAGGTTAATTGAAGCAAAAGGTGGATCCAAGTCAGAACCTATCCATAATTAATCAAGCAATGGAGTTATGTCTGCAGGTTATGCTTAAGCGTGATTGCAGGAACCAAACTTTGGGCACCTTCTAGTCAATAAAGGTGCTGAAGAAATATTTATAGGCCCAGAACCGTTCCTACGCATAGCGTAGTACTCCTTCGGTTTGTCCCCAAAATAGGCTTCAGTTTCGGCGATTACCTCAGTATCAGAGCCAAATTTTTTTCCCGCGAGCATTCTCTTCAAGTCAGAGAAAAGGAAAAAGTCGCTGGGTGCTAGATCTGGAGAATACGGTGGGTGAGGAAGCAATTCGAAACACAATTCATGCAATTTTGCCATCGTTTTCATTGATTTGTGACACGATGCATTGTCTTGATGAAACAACATTTTTTTCTTCTTCATATGGGGCCGTTTTTTTGCGATTTCGTTCCAATAATGCACAGTAATAGTCGCTGTTGATTGTTTTTCCCTTTTCCAAATAGTCGATGAACAATATACCGTGTGTATCCCAAAAAACTGAGGCCATAACTTTGCCAGCTGACTGTTGAGTCTTTCCACGCTTTGGTGGCGGTTCACCGGCCGCAGTCCACTCAGCTGACTGTCGATTGGACTCAGGCGTGTAGTGATGGAGCCAAGTTTCATCCATAATCACATATCGACGCAAAAAATCGGGTTTATTACGACTTAACAGCTGCAAACACTGCTCAGAATCATCAATTCGTTGCTGTTTTTGGTCGATTGTGAGCACGCGCGGCACCCATTTCGCACAGAGCTTCCGCATACCCAAATATTCGTGAACGATATGTCCAATACGTTCCTTAGATATCTTTAGAGTGTCAGCTATCTCGATCATATTCACTTTACGGTCACTCAAAATCATTTTGTGGATTTTTTTGATATTTTCGTCGGTAACCACCTCTTTTGGGCGTCCACTGCGTTCACCGTCTTCGGTGCTCATTTCACCACGCTTGAATTTTGCGCACCAGTCAATGATTGTTGATTTTCCTGGCGCAGAGTCCGGAAACTCATTATCAAGCCAAGCTTTTGCTTCAACTATATTTTTTCCTTTCAAATAACAATATTTAATAAGCACACGAAATTCTTTTTTTTCCATCTTTTTGAAAATAACAAAAGTTGCTTCACTAAAAATGCAATATCTCACAAACTAATAGTCCGACAGCTGTCAAATTTTTACACGAATCTTTTGAAGGTTGATACTATCTAGAAATGAAATGGATTTAATTCTAATGTCGTCATCTATAGGTCAGACCGGAGACTTTTCAGCCGACCTGTTAGTTTTATTGCATAATATACTATGTGATAATGACCTCCTATAATATAGTCCGTCTAGAAAGTATCAGGAAAAAAGAATGCACAATTATAATTTTGCAGTACATATTTTTGTTATTTGAATTATAAAATAACCACAAACAATTCATCTAATTTACTTATACGACCTCCATTTAATTCTAAACACTGAAGTAAACGTCCGGGTGCACTAGAAACTAGGTCACTGCCATACTGCTCGATGATGGTGGTCCAGGACTGAAAACCGAACGAATCAAACCTTTTTTATTTCGTGGGGCTGCTCATACCACTTCAATCTTCATTATTTCCCATATGTTTTCAATGGGACTAAGATCTGGTGGATCTGCTGGCCATGGAATTGTTGTCAGTTGGTGTTGTAGCATCCAAACTTGAGTATAGGCAGAAGTATGGCATCTTGCATTATCCTGAGAGAGGCGTAGCACCACGATGAGATATTGATCCCCAAACCATTATTTGAGTAGGAAATTTGGAAATTTGAACGGTAACATTTTTTCTTGGCAGGATTTTAAGATGGTTTGCACCAATCTGGAAACAACTCTCGTCAGATATAAAAATATTGCTGAAATTATCTCTTTGAAAACGTTGAAAAAATCCAGTCTTCGTTGCTTTTGTAGAGGTGCTATTGCAGGGATCTTTTATGGTTTCCTTATCTTTTCAATGCCATGCGGACAGTTTCTGGACACACATTTCTAAATCTGCTGTCCAGTTTTCGAAACCCTAGGCGCGGATTTTGTTGTTGTAATCATTTGAGTGGATAAAAACCTTTGCTTGCGAGTATAATACTATACTTTATCTACGATCAAGTATATAAAAAACTTTTCATAAACACATTCGTACTTGTGCCGTAATTTTTGTGGTAGAAGATTTTCTATTGCAGTCGTTGCAATACTGCGAATGTCAGGTGGCGTAAAGGACATCTCGATCTCTTCTGTCGACATTTTCTTCAGTCACAGTCACAAAAAAACTACCTTAAAACCCACGAATTTCACTTTGTACGATTTTGCTGTCAATTGTGTGATTTTGTTTGTTTGAATTTTTGGTTATATCACCGTAGCAACTGAAAGCTGTTGCCAACGTAATAATGGGGAAAATATAAAAACCCCAATATGTCCGGACCTTATTCCAGTGGATAAAAGTTGTTCCTGTCAATTTTACCCACATAAATAAAGTTTGTATTAGGCTATGATCGTAGATACAAGTATATAATTATTTGGTTTGAACTTTTTTGACATAGAATTTATCAAAATAGCTGAATTAAAAGTATCTTGTTACAAAACGACCGATTTTAATTTTCAAACGCATTTAATTACACTCCCAAAAAATAAATAAAACAAAATAGAAAAAAAGGCATTCCAATTTATGGTAAATCCAGAATCCCGAAATCGTTGGAAAACAAATTAAATTCCTTCGAATCCACCGTCATCGATAGAAAAAGAGAAAAGACTGCTTTATACAGCAATGAAATTAAACGTTGAAAAAGGAACAAGAGAGAGAAATAAAAATACAACGCTAACTTGATTAAATGCGAAACGATAAAGAAAACTTTACTTACCTCCCCGCACATCCCCGCTGTTTCATCTCCAGTTTCTCTTTTTCGTACAACACTTAATTCTGAGTAAAAATTACATACATACGTACACAGTTAAAAAACTCGTTTTAATTTAAATTCTCGAATCATGGTTTTAGTGGGTATGAATTTTTTCTTTCAAAGATTGACCTAAAACTCTAAAGAAACATCTTCAGTGGTTTCTTCAACATTCCTTGTTAGTTGTGCCACTATTTTCTTACTTTGATTATCCAGGTTCTTTGGTCTTACAGCCAATCAAGAGTTTCGTTGCCCATTTGCTGGTAAACACTCCTTAGTATAGCTTGTAAGAAGTATTAGGTAAAAATAAGACACGAAAACGGTGCATTGACGACATTAGACCCTGCTTTTATGATCCTAAAAGACAGAAAGGATTTTCTCCGAAATTATAAAGATCCTTCGAAGGAAAATCAATATTATTCCATTATGCAGAGGGACTGGAATAGCCAGGTTTTTGTTATATCTTTGAATGTGCAGAACTACATTATGAAAACTGCGGTTTTGAGTAAAAGGGGCAGTAACCAGTATCAAAGAAAGTCATGAAGCCATGAAGGAACACCTTACAAGAATTTTTGGAAAGCATTACAGATCTAAGTTTGATAGTTTCACCATACATCTTAGAGGGACCTAGTTTGGGAATATCTATCCAGTGCTGAAGAGTTTTCTGCTCAGTGCATTTCAGGTTAGTCTGCTTTTTGGCATTGCTTTTTGAAATACAGAAAAGGAATTTTTGAAATAATTTCTTCAAACGCTACGTTATTAGATATACCAAGAAAAGGTTCAGCCCATACCTTGCTAAAAAGATCTGCTTCTTAGTTCTCTTGAATACAGTATGTCAGACATCCTAGTAATTTTTTTGTTTTCTTTAAACATTGTAAAGATAATAATGCCTTCCTGGCAGAGCCCGTCTATGAGAAGATTAATTGTTTATTGAAGGAAGTTTAAAAGGAAACATGTACTTCGTTAACTAAACTTATTTTTATACTATTTATACTGGATCTATTTATTTACTAGAACACACACTTAAATTAATTATTTTATATACCAGTTCTAATTTACTTATACTACCATACTATTTATGCACTCATACTTTATTATTCGTTTTCCGCGCTTCCTAAGATCGTTAGATTATAACTAACTCGTTGGCGCCGCGAGTCGCTTATATATAACCGTTCTGACGGCTCTGGAACTGCGTCGAACATTCTGGAAGGACATTAAGTTCTCGAGAATAGACGCGTCGTATGAAATCAGGTGCATTTGACATTATTTAAAACTTAGACTCGTCAGTCAATATTTATAACATGACTAACAGAACTTTTCCAACTCTCGGTAGGAATGTCATTCATACAGATCCTAATTCATTCTACCACACTGCCACTTAAAGTCGGAGAAGTATTTTTTCCGCGCATACTGGATTTAAGTTGGTGCCACATAGGCTCTATGGGATTGAACACGCAGTAGTAGGGAGGTAGTCGTAACACTGTATGTCCCAATTTTTCTGCAATTGTATCACAAACATACGTTTTTTTTTAAGAAAATGACTGCAGCACTTGTAAAAGTTCTTTTTTGTATAATTTTCCTCAAAATATATGTCATTTGCAGCCATGAAGTTTTGAATCTTCAATTTCGTATTCTTTGAGCCAGGAATTTTTTGCAATTGTCGACTATGATAGCTTGCGTTGTCCATTACTATAACGCTGTTTGGCGGAATGTTGGGTAACAGATAATTTTTAAACCAATCTTCAAAAAGCTCTGCTGTCGTATCTTCGTGATAATCAACACAAGAGTCCTTAATATTTTTGACAGAAAGCCACATAGCATTTGGGATCCAACCATTTTCTGATCCTGCGTGTAATATTGTGATTCTCTGTCCTTTATTTGATGGTGCTTTTGTTTTACACTTATCAGAGAAACCACGTCTCGTCGAGGTAGAGTTTTGGCCGATTTTCAGACCAGTATTTTCTTATTGACGTTATATATTCAGAACGCCAGTTTAATAAACGTGTGGATTCCATTATGACCTCTTGTCAATTTTGCGATATTTAAAGCCCATTGCAGACAGAGCTCGCCAAAGAGTAGTAAGGCCACAGTTGATGTGAGTTTCGTCATTGATGAGCCGCTGTTTCAGACTTTTGATTGTAGGGACACGCTGCTCATCGTACATAGTGTAGATTTTTCGCCTTATCAAATCTTTTTCCCAGTCGTCTAGACTTTTTGTGACACCGGAATCTTTACGCTTTTTTCTTGATTCCATGGAATTTTCAACAATTCGTCTAACTGAAGTAAGAGGCACCTTCGTCAAATTACTGGTTACTCTTGCTGCAGCACCTGCGTTATATCCTTGCTGAATACACATTTTTTATAATGATTTTCGCGTCACAAGATAAGTGATTCTTCTTTAACGAACCACTGGAAGAAGCACTATTACTTTTTATCCACGGACGCCACATACTGCCTATTCTGTACGTTGGGGTATAAAATCTTTGCTATTAATGTCTGTAATAACAAATAAATGTTATAAAACTATTGCACACCGTAACACACGTGAACACTTTCAATGAAATGAGAAACAAAATTACCTGAATCAGGTCCTTTTACATTTATGATGTACATCTCGGATTTTACAACTTAAGGGTCTAATTTATTTTATTATAATCCTTTAGTTAATACCATTTATTGTGAAAATTACTATATGTATTCAAAAAACTTTTCTAACAGCTTTCAATATTCTGTTTCGATATATATGATCATCATCAGACAGAAATACCAGGAAAAAACTATAACGTAAGCTAGTTTTTACTTTACCAAATGCAGTATTTCAACTTCAAGCTGATTTAAAGTTTCCCATTTTCCAAAATATCCTAAAAAAACCCTTTGAAATAATTACGTCTTTTGAAATTTAGCAAACTGAAACCAGGTTAAGTTTTTTACAGTGTAGATAAATTATCTAAAGCGACGTGTTGGAGCAACGGATATATTATCCGAATGTGCGTGTTGAGGGATTTTTTTCGGTCTCTTGTTCTACAATGACTCAATTATAGATTTATATACTTGTCATGTTTGATGATGGCATACAAAATGAACGTTTTTATTTTCTGGAAAGTCGTAAAATAAATTGGAACGTATTAAAGGCATAAGAATATCTATGTATGTCGTGAATAAAAGAGATTACATTAATTTTTATAATGAAAATTTCGAGTTGATGTTTGTTGGTTATGTCGTTATTGACGCTGTTGAGTGCTCGATGAAAACGTTCGGCATGAATTTAACCAAAAAATCATGATTGCCTTGACTTTTTTCAACTTTCAGTAACTTTTCAACAAAACATAATCACTAATTTACTTGTTATGAGTTTTTAAATTAAAAATTGACCATTCTCACGCCGATCTAGGTGTTTTAAGAATATCCAGCTTGATTTTATTTACGGGTTTCATCCTCTAGGAAGTTCAAGACATAAAATAATTTCTATCAATAAAAATAATGGTCCGTAACCGATGAAACTAAAGTTTAATAGGGGCGTTATCTTTGAGGATGTCCGATAACGGTATATAATATATATTGTTTTATTTTTATGGGAATGTGTGTTATTGTGGCTATTAGATTAAGAGGATGATGGAAATAGTTTGGAGAAAAAATGTTATTTGGTCGATTGAAATGTTACAGTTTTATCCCTCAGCATTTCAGGGGGGCGCAGTTTAATTTTTTTATTTATGAGCGAGCTGTTCGCCATGTTGGATGCAAAAGGTTTTCGCGCTGTAACAGGTCTGCTGAAAAGTCCCCGGTCTGACCTATAGATGACGACACTAGAATTAAATCCATTTCATTTTTAGATAGTATCAACCTTCAAAAGATTCGTGTAAAAATTTGACAGCTGTCGGACTATTAGTTTGTGAGATATTGCATTTTTAGTGAAGCAACTTTTGTTATTTTCAAAAAGATGGAAAAAAAAAGAATTTCGTGTGCTTATTAAATATTTGACAGGAAAATATACAGTTGAAGCAAAAGCTTGGCTTGATAATGAGTTTCCGGACTCTGCGCCAGGAAAATCAACAATCATTGACTGGTACGCAAAATTCAAGCGTGATGAAATGAGCACCGAAGACGGTGAACGCAGTGGACGCCCAAAAGAGGTGGTTACCGACGAAAATATCAAAAAAATCCACAAAATGATTTTGAGTGACCGTAAAGTGAATATGATCGAGATAGCTGACACTCTAAAGATATCTAAGGAACGTGTTGGACATATCGTTCACGAATATTTGGGTATGCGGAAGCTCTGTGCGAAATGGGTGCCGCGCGTGCTCACAATCAACCAAAAACAGCAAAGAATTGATGATTCTGAGCAGTGTTTGCAGCTGTTAAGTCGTAATAAACCCGATTTTTTGCGTCGATATGTGACTATGGATGAAACTTGGCTCCATCACTACACGCCTGAGTCCAATCGACAGTCAGCTGAGTGGACTGCGGCCGGTGAACCGCCACCAAAGCGTGGAAAGACTCAACAGTCAGCTGGCAAAGTTATGGCCTCAGTTTTTTGGGATACACACGGTATATTGTTCATCGACTATTTGGAAAAGGGAAAAACAATCAACAGCGACTATTACTGTGCATTATTGGAGCGATTGAAGACCGAAATCGCGAAAAAACGGCCCCATATGAAGAAGAAAAAAGTGTTGTTTCATCTAGACAATGCACCGTGTCACAAATCAATGAAAACGATGGCAAAATTGCATGAATTGTGTTTCGAATTGCTTCCTCGCCCACCGTATTCTCCAGATCTAGCCCCCAGCGACTTTTTCCTTTTCTCTGACCTGAAGAGAAAAAAAATTGGCTCTGATACTGAGGTAATCGCCGAAACTGAAGCCTATTTTGAGGACAAACCGAAGGAGTACTACAAAAATGGTATCGAAAAGTTGGAAGGTCGCTATAATCGCTGTATCGCCCTTGAAAGCAACTATGTTGAATAAAAAAAATGAATTTTGTCAAAATATTGTGTTTTACTATGGTAGACCGCGGACTTTTCAGCCGACCTGTTAATGGTGCTACATATCTTTTTATATTCTTTAGTTAAGCTAGTCTTACATTTACCGACTTTATTCACAACATATCAACGTTTAAACATCCATAATAAATAACCAATGACTCATTTAATATTTTATTGAAAGGGAACCCAGCAATTCTCAATGATAGGGGGTTATTTTTGTAATAAAATAACTTCACGATGGTCTAACGATCGTCTTGACAATTTAATTATACGTAATTTGTTATTGACATGTGAGAAATGTTGAATTGTATATAATTATTACGTTAACATATATATATATATCGGCAATAAAGGATTGATTGGTGGTGATATTATGGAATAAATAATTCAGAAAATACAGTATATTATGTTTTATTGTTTAACTAAAGCTCTTAAAGCTTATAGTTAGACAGAAAAGTTATTTTTTACAATAAAATGCATTCCTTTGTCTTGTTATTATTAATCGACACGAAGTTTGAAATGGTGCAAAGATATTATCTTCAACACGATTTAATAAAACTTTTCAATGCTATTTAATCAAGTAAATGTTCGATTTGGTCGTAGATATAAAACGATTACTGGCATTTTATTCAATTGATCTTTATCTTGCAGAGTATTTACAAATTCGTTTATTAAAAATAAGTTTTTTTATATTACTTTTTATTTATCTTTCTCAGTTTACTTTCATTAAATTTTTTTTATAAATTATTTTTAACTAAAGTTTTAGGTATAGAGATATTTGTCAAACAGAAGTCATCGGGAATCCTAAAATTCTTGTCTAAAAACAAACATTTACATTTTGCAAACTATAGTGTAATCCAGAAAATTGCAGAAAAATTGTAAATTATATTGTAGAAACCCCCATTTTGCTTATTTACCATATCTTAGCAATAATTATCTTTTTATAAGAAGCCACCAAATAATCTATTTGGAATATTTCACGACCAGTTAATTACTAAATAATTAGTTATTAAAAAAAATCTAAAAATGAAAAGACCAGAACCGAAATGCTGGTGGAATCCAATTTGAAAATGTAATTTTTATGCTAATTCCTGTTCAATTACGTAAGCAATTTTCTTAACCCTCGAAAAAGGGGTTATAGCTGCATTTCTTAATGTATTCTAATAGCTCGTAATTGAAGGTCTAAAGAGATGTTATTCTACCCTCCCAAAACGTCTAATCTTTTTCTTTGGCCTTCATATTCCCTTATTTATTAAGTAATACTCTACTTGCTTTCACCGAATGTGATTTATTTTAAATTTTATAGGACTTTAAATCGAGTAGATCCTCCTCTGGCCCTAGAATTTCGGAAGGCAGGACATTCTGAGAGTATGTGTATTGAAGTTTCATCCTCTTCCTCATAGAATACACACTTGGCCTCATTTACTAACCCCAGTTTCTTCATGTGACTCTTTAACCAGTAAAAATGATTAAGATGTTCGATGTGCATAAACACAAATCCATCACCTACCGCCGCCCCCAGGAATAGACGCACACCAGGATTTAAAATTTCCTCGATGTACACAGCACCAGTGAATCTTCTCTCCAAAACCAGGAGAGGCGTCCGTGTACCCCTCATAATACCTCTCCAAACCATAATACTCCCACCTTCAAATGGAACACGTGGTTGGGCTGTTTCCAATCGGGCTTGTCGTCCTGGGGCCTCCAAACTAGCGTTTTTCGCGAATCAGAAACCAAACCAATTCTTGATTCATCAGAGAACATCACGTAATTCCAGTTAGGACCATGGTGTAACATTTCTTGAGCCCATTGCAACCTTACACATTTTTGATGATAGGTTAGTTTGGGAACACGTAGAGGTTTTCTGCGATACAAATTTACCGCATTTAATCTTCGTGTAATTGTTTGCCTTGAAATATTCAGTCCTTCAAGTCTAGCAATTTCTCTGGATATGCCACTTGTAGATTCCTGTCGATTTCTTCGAGCTATCAATGTTATCTGCCAGTCTTGTGCTGCTGTTGTACATCGACTTCTGCCACTTCTGGAACGACCCTTCAAATAATTTGTGTCTTGGAATTTTTTTTTAAGTTTTGATACAGCTCTAGCCTTAATACTACTCAATCAACATCAAATAACTACCTCTTGCAACAAAATTTTACGTCAATATGTCAACAGCTGGCATTGATTAAGTTTTTGAATAAATAGTGGACTGCTAGGTAGGTACACAAACAGTTTTGTACAACGCATTTAAACATGACACACCCTGTATAATTAAAAGGCATACAACCTACTCGTTAATGATTCAAAGAAAGTCGATGAATAAACAAAAGGTCCAGAGAAAGGACTACGTAAGGAGCAAAGCCTCTGGGCTTTTCCTTGCGGCGACCATGCACCCCCCTTCAAACTCGCCCACCTCCCTATCCCGTCTGACCTCCCTTTCTAAAACCGATATGGGCCAACTTAGGAGAACTTCCAAACTGCCAAGTCGTCTTTTGGTCTTGTTTGAATTTTCGGCTCGATACACATGGCCCCGTGCGATGTGCGGGTTGAGATTTTCTTGAAACGTCAGTCTATTGCATTATATGCTTACCGTTACTCTATTTTCTTGTGTACACATTTTTTTCTTTGAATATTTCGTTTCGTTCTGAAACTTCCCTCGGAATAGGGCCTTATTTACTTTTGTTTAACTATGTTACTCTCGCCGATATCCCTTTATATTCGTAAACCAAGTAAATGTAGCCTATATTCCATATAAAACAATGAATAGATTTTGAATTAACGCACTAAGATTGGTATAATCCAGTGTGTAAAAGCCAAATGGAATAAATTCATTATTTCGGTTACTGTACATATTTATAAAAAATCCCGAAACACGTCAAATTTAAATTATAACTTGACATTCTTTAACGTGAAAATGCAACCCCTACCTTCAACCCCCTTAGAATGACAGGTACAACCTCCAATTTTTTAAATGGGAAGTATAGGCTTGTGATATATCATGTTGTTACCGAAATTCGCTAAAATATACTCGAAACTTATTACAATATACTTAAAACTTATTTCCCGTTTAGGTCTTGATAATGAGAAAGTGAACAAAAACCATAGCAATGTGGTTTTTAGATGGTAACCATTAAAAAACTTTAAAGAATTTCCGTGGCAACGCTATTTTAACAAGCAGTAGTAAATTGTTTTATTTAAGTTGTCATTGTTGTAATTTAAGTATAAAGTTTGTTCATTTCAATTCTGAAAAATGGTTAGATTAACGGAAATGCATAAAATAACAGTTTTACAAATGATTGGTTACGGAGATAACATCCGAACACAACAGGAAATAACTCGCCTATTTCATGAGAAATTTCCTAATTTACCGCCTATATCCCAAGGAACAATAAGTAAAATAGAAAAGCAGTTTCGCGAGTTTGGTCATGTAAGGCAGATAAAAAAAGCAGCTGCCAATGCACTGAGTGATGAACTCAAATTAGATGTGTTGCTTGAGTTTCAGGAAAACCCGCATACATCGAGTAGACAGGCATCCACTACATTCAATCCTAGCCATACATCGATAGCAAACATATTAAAAGAAAATAAATTGCATCCGTATAAGATGATACCTACTCAGGAGCTCATGGAAGACGATTTTGATAGGAGAACTTTTTTTTGTGAACAAATGATGGACATGTTGGATAACAATATTATCCAATTAGAAGACGTTATGTTTTCTGATGAGTGTACTTTTTCACTTAACGGTCATGCTAATCGGCAAAATTGCCGCTACTGGTCCACGGAAAATCCTCACTGGATGAGAGAAGAACACACTCAATACCCTCAAAAGGTTAATGTTTGGGCAGGGATTGTAGGGAACAATATCATTGGTCCCTTTTTTATTGAGGGCAACTTGAATGGCAACAATTATTTGTCACTACTTCAAAATGATGTCATTCCAACGTTGGCAAATTTATATCCTGATCCAGGTAACCCTCAAGTTCCAGCGAATACGATATGGTTTCAGCAGGATGGAGCACCACCACATTACCAACTTAATGTCCGACAGTACCTCGATACAATATTTCCCAATCGATGGATAGGGAGGCGAGGATCGATTGAATGACCAGCGCGATCACCTGATCTTACATTATTAGATTTCTTTTTATGGGGATATGTGAAGAGCCATGTGTACAAAACTAAACCTTCTGATTTAAATGACTTAAAAGAACGAATAACGCTTGCGATTAGGTCGATCACGCCTGATATGTTAAATAATGTTAGAAGACAGTTTTATTTGAGATTAGGATGTTGCCAAGACGTTCGCGGAGAACATTTTGAACATCTACTTCATTAACATTCATAGTTCTTTTTCGTATTCTACATTTTATTACGTTTTGCATTACATTTTAGTTTTTGATTGTATTGTAGCGAATTTCGGTAACAACATGATATTAATTTTGTTTTTTATGTTAATTTTTGCATTAAATTTAAAAACAATAACATTTTTGAATAGAGAATGAAGAGACCTTTCAAATTATATATCACAAGCCTATACTTTCCATTTAAAAAATTGGGGGTTGTACCTGTCATTTTAACGTTAAAGAATGTCAAGTTATAATTTAAACTTGACGTGTTTCGGGATTTTTTATAAATATGTACAGTAACCGAAATAATGAATTTATTCCATTTGGCTTTTACACACTGTATAATAAGTAGCTGTACTTTTCTATGTTCAGACCAAGTCCTGTATTAGGTAAAGAAGATTAAGCGGTGTCAAGTTTATATTTTAAATGATTTTTATCTTATTAGAACCCTTAAACTGTAACATACAGTATTGAAAAATGAAACCTTCTATCTTGATAACAGAAGTAAAACTAAATAATATAGTGTAAATAAACCTGCAATCGGGGTGGCTGGGGGGTACGTGAAAAGAAATTAGCAATTACATCGTTTACTTCCCACCCCCCACCATCCATTTCCCCTCCATTTATTTATATAACGATGACGTTGCCGAAACCCGAACATCAGCTACAAGCAAACATCGAAAAGTTGCTACAAACTTCTCAAACGGATTTCCAATAGTTGCCATTTATGTTTCGGACGTGCCTAATTAAAAATAAATCAAATTTGATGTATAATATAACGGACCTGTTCTAATAGTGTGTTTATATATGTATTTATTGATGTTTGATTTTAACTTTTCGCAAGGGTCAGTCGGATTAATTAGTCGGTTACTGAGAAGCCGTTCAGAACAGCTGACAATTTGAAAACTTGACGTGTACACGTATACAGAGAAACCGTTCTGTAATTTCTAATTTATATTTAACAATCAAACAACGTGTTGTACAAGTTTCAAATGTTTAAAGTTCCACCACGGGCGTACCGACCAAGGATGCAGCGCGAAATCTGATTTTTCAAAACAAAAGCAGCTTTTACCATAATATTAAAGATAATATATGATTTTAGTGATATAAGTATACAGTGCGGTCCATATGTATGGAATAAATTCATTTGTAGCGTTATTATGTACTATATGAAAAAAACCTAAAACAGGTCGATTTTTATTCTTAAATTGACAATTTACAGTATGAAAATATTATCCCTCTCCAGCACCCCTTCGGAATTATAAGCACCCCCTCGAAAATTTTAAATTACAAAGGGGGTCGTGTGGCACCTCGTTGGAAAGGGATTTTAGTCCTCTGTTCAGCAATATAAAGTTTTTTAAGTTTGGTGCAATCATAACTGAGAAAATTGATTTTTAAGATGTAAAATTTTGATAATGTCTCTAACACAAAACTTTACGTAGAATGAAGATAATAATGTCACATAATGATTAGAATGTGTTTTTCAATGTATTTGACACTTAAATTAAATGTTCAAAATTAAAATATACTTTAGATTTTAAATAACCCCATAAGAAGTAATCGAGAGGAGTCAAATCGGGGGATCTAGCCGGCCATTCGATCGCCCCACGTCTTCCAATCCACTTATTGGGAAAAACCTCGTTTAAATAATTTCTAACAGTACGTGCAAAATGCGGTGGAGCTCCGTCTTGTTGGTAGTAAATAGATCGATCTATCTCATTTGGATGATTAACATCAGGAAAAACTCTTTGTAATGTAGGCACTAAAAAGTTAATCAAAAAATCTAGATAAACCTCACCAGTAACTGTGCCCTCAAAAAAATAAGGGCCAATAATTTTATTGTTAATGATACCAGCCCAAACGTTAACTTTTTTAGGATATTGAGTGTGAGCCTCACACATCCAGTGAGGATTTTCTCTGCTCCAATATCTACAGTTCTGTTTGTTAACCGTTCCGTTTAAATGAAACGTCGCTTCATCAGAAAAAACTATTTTGTTTATGATCTGCAAATCTGCGTTCATTCTATCCATCATCAATTCACAGAATTCTTGCCTTCTATCAGGATCATCTTCATTTAACTCCTGAACCAACTGAACTTTGTAAGGGTGGTATTTTTCTTTATGCAGAACTCTGAAAATAGATAATTTACTTACATCATTGTCGGCGGCAAGTTCTCGAGTTGTCTTATGCGGATTTTCCTCAATCTCTAGAAGTACATCTAACTTTTTTTCATCAGTAAATTGAACATTTCTACCTGGTTTTTCAATATTTTTTACATGTCCAGTTTCACGAAACTTTTTTTCAATTTTTCTAACTGTAGACTGCGAAACGTGTTGACCAGGGTATTTATTATTAAAAATTTTACAAACCTCCTTTTGAGTTCTGGTTTTATTACCACAACCAATCATAATTAAAATGTCTATTCTTTGAGTCTCGGACAAATGAGCCATAATTAAATTTAATACGCGCACAAATATTATACTGACGTCTTTTAGTAACTTTAAATACCTAAATGACAGCAGCCTACTAGATTTATATCAATTGTTTATTTAGTTTTTTGACTATTATTTTAATATCTTCAAAGTTTTTTCCTAATATTTAGCAGAACAGATACGAAAATACCTGATTATTTCTAAAGTTATTTTAATAGACCAAACAATATCGCCTCGGTTATTGTCAAGAAGTGAATGGTGGTCATTTTGAACATTTAATTTAAGTGTCAAATACATTGAAAAACACATTCTAATCATTATGTGACATTATTATCTTCATTCTACGTAAAGTTTTGTGTTAGAGACATTATCAAAATTTTACATCTTAAAAATCAATTTTCTCAGTTATGATTGCACCAAACTTAAAAAACTTTATATTGCTGAACAGAGGACTAAAATCCCTTTCCAACGAGGTGCCACACGACCCCCTTTGTAATTTAAAATTTTCGAGGGAGTGCTTATAATTCCGAAGGGGTGCTGGAGGGGGATAATATTTTCATACTGTAAATTGTCAATTTAAGAATAAAAATCGACCTGTTTCAGGTTTTTTTCATATAGTACATAATAACGCTACAAATGAATTTATTCCATACATATGGACCGCACTGTACATATAACTGGTAATACTTTTCTATTGTTTAAAATTGATTTCATCAATATATTTTTACCTAATTAATGTTAACTGACCAAAGAAAATTGTTTAAATTATAAATAACTCCATAAAAAGAATGTTTTGGAAACAGTTTTGATTTTACTTAGTTAGGATTACACAAGAGACATCTGGACAGTTCTAGAAGAAGTTGAAATGTATAAAAAGACTTCAGAAGAGACTCTGAGAGTCAGTCAATCATAGGAAGTATATCATTAGAGATCAGTCGAAGATAAGAAAAAGGAAATTGATTCTAACTTTATCACCTTGAGTGGTAGAGAAGATTCTGTCACTATTCAAGCCATGCAATGTCGCAATTAATTTTGCCATGTATCCATTAAAAGATGTCGAACGAATGAATGAATGTCGTATTAGATGTCTTAGATCTTTATTGAGAAAAAGAATTAAAAACGTTGTAATAAAAGCCGCGTCACGTACTTGGTAGGTAAAATTTTTGGCGAGCTTTAGGGACTTCCAAGAGAGAGCCATTCATTAATTATAAGAAAAGGGTTAGTCGACAACGACAGCGGGGGTTGAATTGTAAATTATATCTTGACGTTTATTATTTAAGTTAATTTGAATCCGGATTTCTTTTAAAATTCATTCATTTTTGTTTTCGTCGTTCCTCCAGAGAGCTCGAGACACTTTATCCTCGGGGAAACCCTTGTTACTTGTTGTGTTAATTTCATTAATTCGCAGAATGGAGTGTGCTCTCGTTGGGTTTTTAGCTTTCGGGATTGACGGTAACATTTACAATACGAGAAGGAGTTTCGGGTGACTAAAATATCAAAAATTTGTTACAAAAAGTAGCAATAACTGATGAATCCTTTATATCCTTAAGGAGCCCGTATCCCATGCAATCTGAAACGAAAATGTGTCAATGATTTTTTGGCCATGAAGTGCAGACATCTCTTAGTAATAGGATAAACTAACAGAAATAATAATAGAATCCTTTCACTAAATTGCTCTATTCATCGGAAAAAATTTTACCTGCTAAAAACACATGTTTTAGGGCTAAAAACCAGTTATATAATTCTCATTTCTAGACCTTTCCAGCCAACAAAATATATTTTGTATTTTATCTCGGGAAAGAACGAGGGTAGATCAACATTTAGTAATAGCAATAGGTGCTCTATAGTAATTATTACTTTTATCTTTAGTTTTTATTAAAAACATTTTTTATTTGTATTTTTAATTCTATATATATACCTAATCACCGGTAGGGTAAGTTTATTATTTTTATAAGTTTATAGTTGTGTGTGATTCTTTTTAGATCAGTTCTAGGTAAGTGTCAAAAAATTAATAAAATATTATTAACTTAGAGGCGATGCATTTACAAATGACACATTAAAGTGGTCAACATATTTTAATTTTGTAATACCTATTTACTTGCGTCGAAAATTCGGAGACTAGATACTTATGAAGAATAATGATGTTTTCTAGAACGTTGCTGGATTTAAACTAATGTTTTAAAATTTGATGAAGTGCTGGAAACTACCCACTATTACTACCCGAATGTTAACCCTTCAGGATTATTTGTTGACTTGAAATACGGTTTCTTAGGTGCATCGCCTGATGGTAAACGAATTATTATTATATACATATCAGAGTTTAATAACTTATTATGTTTTAGGTTTAATTGATTCAGATGAACTTGTTGAAGTAAAATGTTTTTTAAAAGTAGTCACATCAAAAATATCATTGAGAGAGGCCTTAGAAAAGCGTATGGTTCCTTGCTTAAAAATTGAAAATAGTGAAATTCACTTGAAGGAAAACCACAATTATTATTATCAGGTAAGATTTGTTACTGGCTTTTCATTTTACTAATTTTTTTAGAATATTACAAATTATTGTTTTTAGATACAAGGACAACTCGGCATCACAAGAAGAAAAACATGCCATTTTATTATTTATACCTACAGGAGATATGAATCCACTTTTTACCGAAAATATAAATTTCAACGAAACTTTTTTTAACAATGTGGTAGAAAAGTTGAGACGATTCTATGAGGATTGCGTTGGGCCGGAAGTTATTTTAAACAGGAGAGGCAAAACATTAAAATATAAATATCCACCAGAAAATATTTAAATGTAATAATAATAAAAGTATATTTTTTAAATAAAATATTTTGATGCCAGTTTTTTTTACTTAATTCAGAATACCACGTATACAAAATTTACGCTAACATTTTTTTCTCTCAGAAACCTTCCAAAATTTGACCAAGAAGTGTCTATATGGCCACCAATAATTGGTATTTTTTCAAGAATTTTGAATTTACAGTTTTTTGTTATTAACAATTTTATAATTTTTATATTTATATACAACGATGTTTATTCTGTGTCTAATGTTTTTTTAATTATGCTGGGAAAATGGAATAATAAACACTTATTCTGTAAGCGATCGCTCGGCACACAAACAATAATTTTATTTACCCTCATATATAACTATAGATGGCCAGCCGTACGCTGGGCATATTATAATTAAAATTTCTTCAAGATATAACAATGATATAACTGGTCTGCTGACAATCAATATAGGCAAATCAGTATTCTTTTTTTCATTTTACTAATTTGTTTTATTGAATAATTGTTTTGTAAATATCGCAAAATATTTAAAAAACGTTACATTAATTTATAATACAAAATTTTTTTATGACTTCGTTAATAAAAAAAAGAAAAAAATACATAGTGGCTAGTTCCATCTATGATAAAAGTTATAAACTAAAGTACAATTATTTCGTCATTAATTACGTCCATTTTTGATCCAAAGTGAAAAAATAAAAATAAAATGCAGCATGATTTTAGTTTCTAACTATTTCTTAGGTCTGATCTCTTTAGAAAATTCTGATTGGGCTATTTGATAGAAAAATGTTCAACTTAGGAAAGGTTTAGTTTCATTTTAAGAAAATTTATTTAGATTGTTGTTTATTTATACAAATGTAAAGGTCTAAAATAGTTCGCATTCAACATCTCTTTTTCAATATTAAACAATAAATTAACAAAAAATCAATGCAATCCTTACCTAAGTTAGACCTTTATATGCAATTTAGTGAAAAAAATAAAACGATTTGATTTGTAATAACGGAGAAAGTTAGAATAAACTTTTGGTCTGCAGGTGCCATTCTGATGTACCTACAGCGATACCCCGTCCTTAACTATAATAAATAATTACATGTAAACTAAATGCCTGTTGCCAGACTTTTTCGCAACCTCGTATAAAGATTTGATTTAGATTACCGTCAATACTTTAATAAAATTAATTCCTGACCCACCGGCATATATGTCACTTTTATCCAGAACAGCTGAATTAGACCCTTAAGTTGTAAAATCCGAGATGCACATCATAAATGTAAAAGGACCTGATTCAGGTACTTTTGTTTCTCAGAGAGGGATTGTAGAGGATTATACATCTTACACTTATTGTTCATTTTAGTCTTTGTATTTACTTGTGTTACTGATACTTTTTGATATAAATTCGAAACCTTTTACTTAAAACCCAACCCTACAGCCCTCGAGATCGCAACAAATATTCGTAAAGATGGTGGAAAAAAGTAAAAGGCATCGGGGCGTAAAGTAGTAAGAGAAGTTTCGATTGAACATAAAATGAGGCGGCATGAAGTATGCGCCTAATGTACCGGAAAATAATATGACGAATCGAGCCTGTCTCTTGCTTATAACAGCTAATATAGGAGTCGTTTATTAATTTCTACTTGACGGGAGTTCGGTTAAAGTTTCCCCGACTGTGTGTATGTTCATTAATAACCTTCTCACCTCTCGGAATCGGTGGTCGGTTTCAGAAACAGAAAATCGCCGTGAATAATACGAAAGATGGATATGGATACGTCGTCTAAGGGTTTTTTGTTAAAAATAGTCGGGGGTTTTTTGGGGGATGCGTCTTTGGATCATCGACAAAGCGAGATAAAATGTGTGTGTTTTTGTGTTTTTTTTTTGTTATCTTGAGTCTAATGTTTTGGCAAAATATTTAGAGATAAGAAAATAATTCTTTAATTGTAGGTAGGAGTACCATGAAATTTTTTATAAATCTCTTACTTTAAATAACATTTCTTCCGTGAATCAAAAACCAGGTAGATCGACCCCGTATTTGTTTCAGTTGTAGCAAAGTTTAGGGTTTCTTTATTGTTAAAGGATTAGCAGTTAGCAATAACGCAATGCAGTGGTGTGTATTTTGGGAAAAAAATACGTTTTAAATTATAATATAATAAAAAATGAAAAGAAATAATTATTGGAATATATTTATTACTTACATTTTATTCTATCTCCGACTCGGAAGAGGAAGAATCGTTGTTGACATTAATAATAATAGGGTCGATTAAATCATCACAAATATTGTCAATTTTCCACATATTTGCCTCTACTTTGATAACATGCTCGATACAGTTTGTCCAATTTTCCTTACTAACATGACTTACAGCACTCTCAAACAATTTCACAACATCGTTTATTTTAAAAGTAGTATTTTTTTCCAACTTCCCCCTTTATCTGAGCCCATATTAATTCTATGGGATTAAGTTCACAATGATAAGGGGGAAGTCGAAGAACTGATATACCACGAGAAGAAGCCATTTCTTCTACAATGTAGGTTTTGTATTTATTCTTGTTCATTTTTGCAATTCTGTAAAGTTCTTTCGAAATAAGCCACTCCAAAAGCTCTGCTTTACGCCAACGACTTGTGGGCGATGCTTCTCGTAACCGTAAATGGTAACTTGCGTTGCCCATAACAAAAACAGCCCCTTTTGGAATCAGATCCAACATTTGAACAAACCATTCGTCGAAGACATCCCCATTCATATCTTCGTGATAGTCCCCCGTGCGTTTTGAAATAAAAGTTAATAATCCACCATCAACAAAACCTTCAGAACTTCCAACATGGACAATGATAAGTCTTTTTCCTTTTCCAGATGGTGGCTGCAAACCTAACGACAAACCTTCCACGAATGCCTGCCTTCCGCTTTTAATGTTTTCATCTTGCCAAGATTTGGAAACTGTATATCCAGCATTTATCCATGTTTCGTCTAAGTAGAAGATTTTCAAATTTTGTTCTCTGGCAGGTCGAATGATTCTTAAATAGTCTCTTCTCCAAAAACTATTTCTGGTTTATCTATCAAGAGAGATTTTCTATTATGTTTTGTTTATTTGAAACCCATATCTTTCAAAAGTTTTCATAGTGTCATTCTGGAGAATTTTGTATAGTCCGTATCTTCTTGCACTGATGTCATAATTTTGTCAAGTGTTGGAATTTCCTTTCGTAAGTAAAATCCATGGACTTTACGCCTTAGTATTTGTTTTAATGACTCATCGATCTCAATTGGTTTTCGGCCTGAAGGAGTTTTAGGGGGTTGAAGAGTTCCATTCTTGCTTTCTTTTAGTAATCTATAAATTGTTGATTTAGCAACACACAACATAGCAGCCGTTAATTCCACAATATCATCAACACTTGCACTTGGATCCTTGTTTTTCAATGATATATAACAATTCAATATCAGAGTTTTTTCATTTAAAGATAATGGATCTGTTTTTGGTCGTTTAGATGGTCCTAGGCTTATCGACATTGTTTGGTACTTGCACAATTAACATTCAACAAATGTTTTAAATATATTCCAACTGTTTACAATATTATGAAAACCATACAACTTCATACAACTTTACTCAAAGAACTAATACTAAGTACTGATTTAATGTACCTACTTTCTTTTAAAATAATATTCCCGATAATGTTTCTAAGAAAACTTAGTTGTTTGGAAAATCCCTCTCAATAATCGAATAATCTGTAAATAGGTGTAATCGTATTAAGCCAATTACAGTAGGCCACTTCCATTTAAAATTTCTGAGAGTAATACAAATAAAAAATATTCATTTTGCTTCTTTGAATTTAATAAAAATTGTAACGATATATTCTTTAGCATAGCTGCAACTCATTCGTTCAATACAAAATGTACCTTACGGTATACCCTCTTAAAATATATTTTGGTACGTCTATGAAATCTACTTAAATGAATGATTTATTACTCCTTGTCCTTTCTATACAAACTATACAGTCAACGAACATCAAGACGTCAAGACACTCCAGACTATGATAGACATGTTTAGTTAGAAATTTGACCAAAATTATGTTGTTACGTTGTTACGTACCCTTAAAAACTGTCTTGAATGTAAGTTAACTTCTTGAACTGAAGTAGTCCCTTGATTTTTTTAAATTGATGAAACCATCCTAAATAAGATCTGTCTCTTGATCTTTTGCTTTAGACTTCAAGCCTCGATGTTCAGCCTAATTTCCATGTTTTTTCTTCTAGAGATGATCAAATTAATACGGCTGTAAAAATGAGAACGCAAGTTGCATTTGTCACATTGGGTATACTTGTCATTAGTTGACAACTTGACATCACCGAATACGGAACTACGAATAGAATGGAAAGAACCTAGTTACTGTATAGATCCGTATGCGACATCGAGTAGCAGCGGTTGTGTTAAAAAGTATTGTCGATAATACAGATTCCTTAAATTTATATCTAGTGCCATCTATCTGTCAATAAGAAGTACTCTGAGATAAAATAGACAGCTACATTTCATCGAAACTAAAGTAAATATATATGTTTACAATCAAAAAATGATCATTTATTTATTTATTTTGCTTAAAATACAAGTCATGTTTCAAAAGATTATTTCTCAAACACTTGAAAATATGAGGGACATCAAATATGGGAATAATTTCCTGGTCATTGATCACAAAACCAAAATTTCTATTCTCTTCTTTTCTTTTTAAGTATTCCTCCTTCGTTTCACTCATTAGCAGTCTAATAGCTCCGACATTATTTTCACTTTGGTCACAAACTGTTGATACTACCTTCAAATCTATACTTTGACATTTGGAGATTAGAACCTTCAGCAAATTTTTGCCATGGATTTATGAGATCCTTCACTAAATGTAAAAGCTAATGGTTGCTTCCACTGTTTATACAGTCCTTTCAGCATAAAAACGTTTGCATGATCTGCTAGTACAGGTTTTCTTTCTTTATAAATTACAATTTGATTTATTCACTTACCAGGTAAATTTTAAGTTGGAACAGCTGTTCTTATAAGACCTCTTTTGGGACCTAAAACTTTACAGTTACTAGAAAAATGTTCCTCACAAAATACATATTTTTTATAAATGTCTTCAACTGACAAGTCTTTATAATTTAAAGACTGTATCTTTAAAATCCTCTCACTAAACACACTTGGTTCATTTTTTGGAAAACGATGCATTTTGTCTTCACGATTTATACATGTAGGTACACAACATTTCCTTTTAGATAAGGGGGGTTGATAGTTTGAATCCATTTTAGGGACAGAATTATTTGGAAGCACAAAACCAAAGATGATATACACCAACAAAACTAAAAAAACTGAAGACAAAACTCCTGCTCTTTTCCTGATTCTCAGAACTACTGTCTCTTTTCTTAATTTTCTTAAAACTGTTTCTCACCAAATACAGATTGATACAGATCTGTTAAATTAAAAAGTATTGTCGTTAATAGTATTAGTAGAGAGACCTCTTCCGAAAAATAGAACAATTAAAATGAGTAGACGCAACGATCAGCGCCATCCTATGGTTGTGTTAAAAATATTAATAAGTTTTGGCGGGAGTATATTTGCTTTCATTTCTATTCGTAGTTCCGTATTCGGTGCTTGACATTACATTACCTGGCTATATGAATAAACACTGGACGAGGCTTCTTGAGTTGTCCCGTTTTTCTATTAGTTCTGCCGCTTTAAGGATGGCAAATATATCTGATTTAAAGATCATAGAGTATTAACCAAGTACATCAACCGACAAACAAAGCGATTCCTTGGTTTTGAACATCTTCTCAATCAATGGTTTCAACAGGATGGCGGAACAAACCATTCAGTAGAACGGTATATACATTTGCTCAGTTAATATTTTGATAACAGAATAAACCTCTACGTATTCCCAAACCTATCAACAAAAAATTGTAAGGTTGCAATGGGCTCAGGAAATGTTACACCATGGTCCTAACTGGAATTACGTGATGTTCTCTGATGATTCAAGAATTGGCTTGGTTTCTCATTTGCAAAGAACGCTAGTTTGGAGGGCCCCAGGACGACAAGCCCGATTAGAAACAGCCCAACCACGTGTTCCATTTGAAGGTGGGAGTATTATGGTTTGGAGTGGTATTATGAGGGGTACACGGACGCTTCTCCTGGTTTTGGAGAGAAGAATCACTGGTGCTGTGTACATCGAGGAAGTTTTAAATCCTGTTGTGCATCTATTTCGGGTGGCAGTAGGTGATGGATTTGTGTTTATGCATGACAATGCACCTCCACATCGAACATCTGCAGTACATCATTTTTTGGAAGAAGAAGGAATATCCACATTAAGATGGCCATCAAATTTCCCTGACATGAACGTCATTGAACATGCATGGGACATTCTTAAGCACGCATTAAGAAGCGAAACCCTCCCCCAATTACTCTACAAGAACTGAAAGATGCTGCTCGTGAAGAATGGGAGAGAATTCCGCAAGCCCATCTCGACCATTTAATCTATGCTATACCATATCGCCTACAGTCATGCATACAGGCCCATGGAGGAAATACTGATTATTAATTTTATTTAAAAACCTTTTTTGCTTATTAATTTATTCTAAAAAATTTTTAATACATTTGTACATTTTTCACCTCAAAAGAATAAATCATGCTAAATGGAAGTTTGATGATTGTTTTCACACGCCGATTTGAGCGTTAATTTTTTTGTGCGAAATACGGTCCTGTTGTTGGTGTTTTTACGTCAGTCGTCGTCCGAATCCTTCGAGGACTGGTCTCTTGCAAGACACAGCATAGCACTCTTGATTCGATAGATGTTTCCAAGTAGCCCCCGAGCGAATGAAATATCGGTCCCTTGTCCACTTAGTATTTTCCATGTTTCCAATGACACCGTGGATACATCGAAAACGTGTCTTAGATATCTATATATAGATATTCGAAAGGTTGATGGCTAATAGACAGTTTCCCGTGGGAAAACGAAGGATGGAAGGGTTTTTTCCGCTTCTTCTTTAAATTACTTTATTTTCGGAGATATTAATCAATAATCTTCCGCAGATTGGGTGGAAGTTGCTCCTTTACAAGAAATTTTTCAAACAAATTCTTCAAAGGACGTTAAGAGTAATAGATCTTGTAATGAGAAATGGGAAAAATTTGTCAATTTTGCTCTACACACAAAAGCTTTACAGTTTCGACAAATGGTTGACGTTCTAGACTGCAAGCACTCTAATATTATTCACGGTTTAACGCCATGCTTTCATTATAGGAAACCCACAAATCATAGCGAATATGATACAGTTTCTACAAGATGGAGCACCCCATAGGGAAGCGCGGATCGATGGAATGGCCAGTACGATCCCCTGATATTATACCATTAGACTTTTTTATGAAGATATATCAGAAATATTGTTTATAAAACTAAGTCCGTCTATTTGGTTGACCTAAAAAGACAAATAGAATAGCGCTTGCCACTAGACTGTGTAAAATATTTTTTAAAAACCTTATACAAAGGTTAATTTTTACTGTTTACAGGGTGTTTCAGAAATATGACATCATAAAAATCGTAATCAGTGACCCAAAAGAACCCCCGGTACTTATTTTTACGAAAATTCATTTAATATTACCCGAGATATTAAAAATTGATTTATTTTTGGCCATTTAGGATAATAAAAAAACTCTTCGTTTTAACAAAACTTCCAATATTTATTTAAAAGACTCAATGACAGCTGTTTCGCTATGAAGCATCGTCAGATTGACATTTAAGTTACATTTTGTTTGTTTGTAGCTAGGTACCTGATGTTTAGGTAGTATTAAGGCTAGACCAAGTATGGAAGTAATAAGACATAACAATATTAAAGCCTAGATGTTATTAGCCCTAAGGGATTATCCTGGATGTATTTCCCTCTAAGATCAGTATAACTGTGCAATGATATAGAAAAACCAGGAAAAAAACTATATCATGCTGATCTTTACAATAACTTAATATATTTGTCGAGATATTTGTGTTACAATTACGTCTTATCTATGTATAAAATGAAGACTCAATCAAAGCAAACACTTTAAAAGTGGAGAACTTCCCAGATTTATTTGTTCATTAACAACTTTAAATTGTGGATCTGCTAGATGTCTTTTTATTTCAAGTTCTTCAAGGAAATCTAAATTTTGTTTTTTATTACAAATGTGTAGTATTTGGATGTCATTGGTGTGAAAGAGTGAGGTTGGATGTTCAAGTAGGTGTTTTGCATAATTTGACTTATTTGGTTGTTTTAATCTATATGCTCTTAAATGTTCGTTAAATCTTACTTCAAAATTTCTTTGTGTTTGATGTATATATACAGCATTACACTTTGGACAATTAATTTTGTAAACACCAGATTTTTTTAATTTAGGTAATTTTGTTTTTACATTTAACAATTTTGTACCAACATTATTTTGTGTTTTAAATGATATTATTGCTGATGTTGCCGAAGATATTATTTTTGATATTTTATTGGAAATACTTCCACAATATGTAATATTTTCATAACTTTTAATTTCTTTAGTTTGTTTAGGAAATATTAGGTTTAGTGCCACTTTCTGTTCTTTTTTATTAATTAATGTATTTATCAAATGAATTGGGTAGCCATTAGATGTAGCTATTTGTTTTATGATATAAATTTCTTTATCAAAGTTAATTTTGTCCATTGGAATTGAAAATGCCCTATGTATCATAGAATTATAAGCTGCTAATTTATGTGTTATAGGATGATTTGAATTATACGGTATGGTTACATCTGTTTGTGTTGGTTTTCTGTATATTGAATAATTTAGTAAATTATTAACTTTTTTAATTTTTAAATCTAGAAAATTAATTGAATTATTTTCTTCAACTTCTAAAGTAAAATTAATTTTAGGATGCAAGGTATTAATATAATTAAAAAATATATCTAATTGTCGTTCGCTACCTACAAATCCTGCTAACACATTGGAAGTTTTGTTAAAACGAAGAGTTTTTTATTATCCTTAATACGATGGACTTCCAAAAAGTAAGGGTTAGTACAATCAATTTATTTTTGGCCAAAAAAAATCAATTTGGCCAATTTTACAGCGTTTTGGGCCTATTCCCAATAACCAAACTTATTTCCTCGGATGCTTGACACTTTTTTTGACAAATTTCAAGTTGATCTGATTCGCTTGTAAAAACTGCTTCAATTTACAAAAAATGTTATTGTTTGAAAAAGAAAAACACTTTTTCCAGTGTAGGAAATGATAACTTCAATTACAACCCTTGCTTTGCCAGTGTCAGAAACATTTGCATAGTATTAAGAGACTTTATCTCGATTAAGACACCTTAGAGATTGTCCTTAGAGCTCTACAAGGGATAGAGGATTTAAGAGAGGGCCATTTGGACTCTTTTAAAAAGGCTGTTTCCAGGCTTTTCTCCCAATTTAAAATACTTTTCAGATAGGAAAAAGAGCAATTTTTGTATTTTTTACGTTCGAGTAATGTAGTTAAACTTTTAGTTGAAATTTTTATTACGTTGTATAAATAAAAACAGGGTAAAATAGAAAATTTTAGGTAATTAAAATATTTAGTATCATCCTTCAACGGTTTAAACGTTAAAAAAAGTCTTGGAACTGTTTTATTTTTATTTTTACTTATTGTCCGCGCCTCGTATGAAGCGTTAATTGGAATCTGTTGTAAACAGACTAAGAAACCCGAAATGTATCATGGGTATTGGAAAAGAGTAGAAGCTCGCGTCGCCTTTGGCAATGGTAAAGTGAAAATTTAAGTGAAAAGTTGGATAAGTCCAAAAATGACTGAAACCTCCATTTTCGGGGATCAATTTAATTGGATTTCGTAAAATATTCATGATACAAAAATATACAACGTGAATTGACTATTTATATATTTAAATATTACAAAAATTAGATGAACAAAGTGTGTGTAGATATATTAGTTTGGATCAACTTCACCTTTTGTCGACACAATCTTTTTCATGTGTTCGTCGAGGATGAAATATATTTCCCCCGATGCACTATAAATCCGTATTTTTTTTCAAATAAATAAAAAAAATAGTTATATTGTTCCAAACTGCCAATATGGAAGGAACTTATCTCTAGGGAACTTTAAAATAAAATAAGATTTGTGAAAATACTTGATACAATTCTTCTTCTTTATTCATTATCTCACGGAATAAAAAAATATAGAAAAAATACTCTATTTACAAATTAAATTCTGGTTCTATTCTTAGATACTTTGTTTTAATACTGCGTAGACTACAGCTCTTATAAATCAAGAGAACGCCGATATTCGAATTTCCCCGATATACTTAAGAGTGTCAGGCAGAACAGGGTTATATAGGATCTGTCAATGTGACAGTTTTTAATACCGGTAAATATTTAATAATGTCTTATTTGGTCAAATGAAGGTAAAGTCTGCTTCGAAGCTACAGATTCTGTGTTAATGACAATTGTTTGACAGTTGAAATTTGTTTTGACAGTTTATTTTCATTACACTTATTTTTGACAGTTAAAAGTTGACACATTTTTTTCACATTGATGTACTTTAGCCCAAATTAGAAGTTTGTTTTGGCAATTGATGTGTGGCACTTAAAATTTAACAAGCTTATTGACAATTTATGTTTGACAGTTGCTATTTGACGAGTTTTTTTAACAATTGATGTTTTGTAGTCAAAATGAGAAGTTTGTTTTGACAATTGATGTTTTACACTTAAAATTTTATAAGCTTTTTGACAATTTATGTTTGAAACTTGAAATTTTATAAGCTTTTTGACAATTGATATCGGACTGTCATTATTTGAAGAGTTCTTTTGTTAACTTCTGTTTGACAGTTGTAATATGGCGAGTTTTTTTAGCAATTGACGTTTTGGAGTCAAAATTAGAAGTTTGTTTTGACAATTGATGCTTGAAACTTAAAATTTTATGAGCTTTTTGACAATTGATGTTTGAATGTTATTATTTGGAGAGTTTTTTTGTCAACTTCTGTTTGACAGTTGTTATTTGACGAGTTTTTTAACAATTGAAGTTTTTTAGTCAAAATTAGAAGTTTGTTTTGACATTTGATGCTTGAAACTTGAAATTTTATAAGCTTTTTGACAATTGATGTTTGAATGTTATTATTTGGAGAGTTTTTTTGGCAACTGCTGTTTGATAGTTGTTATTTGACGAGTTTTTTAGTCAAAATTAGAAGTTTGTTTTTGACAATTGAAATTTGACTTAAAATTCTATGAGCTTTTTGACAATTGATGTTTGAATGTTATTATTTGGAGAGTTTTTTTGGCAACTGCTGTTTGATAGTTGTTATTTGACGATTTTTTTTGACATTTGAAGTTTTTTAGTCAAAATTAGAAGTTCGTTTTGACAATTGATGCTTGAAACTTCAAATTTTATGAGCTTTTTGACAATTGATGTTTGAATGTTATTATTTGGAGAGTTTATTTGGCAACTGCTGTTTGATAGTTGTTATTTGACGATTTTTTTTGACATTTGAAGTTTTTTAGTCAAAATTAGAAGTTTGTTTTGACAATTGATGCTTGAAACTTGAAATTTTATAAGCTTTTTGAAAATTTATGTTTGACTGTTATTATTTGAAGAGTTCTTTTGTTAACTTCTGTTTGACAGTTGTAATGTGGCGAGTTTTTTTAGCAATTGATGTTTTTTAGTCAAAATTAGAAGTTCGTTTTGACAATTGATGCTTGAAACTTGAAATTTTATGAGCTTTTTGACAATTGATGTTTGAATGTTATTATTTGGAGAGTTTTTTTGGCAACTGCTGTTTAACAGTTGTTATTTGACGAGTTTTTTTAACAAGTGATGTTTTTTAGTCAAAATTAGAAGTTTGTTTTGACAATTGATGTTTTACACTTAAAATTTTACAAGCTTTTTGACAATTTATGTTTGACAGTTGTTATTTGACGATTTTTTTGACAATTGAAGTTTTTTAGTCAAAATTATAAGTTCGTTTTGACAATTGATGCTTTAAACTTGAAATTTTATGAGATTTTTGACAATTGATGTTTGAATGTTATTATTTGGAGAGTTTTTTTGGCAACTGCTGTTTGACAGTTGTTATTTGACGAGTTTTTTTAACAAGTGATGTTTTTTAGTCAAAATTAGAAGTTTGTTTTGACAATTGATGTTTTACACTTAAAATTTTACAAGCTTTTTGACAATTTATGTTTGACAGTTGTTATTTGACGAGTTTTTTTGACAACTGATATTCGACAGTTGTTATTTGAAGCCACCATAGAGAAATATAACAAATTTTTATTTGTCTGTGGTCTGTACGTTGAGGTTTCAGCGTTCTATGACGTTTCAGCTGTCAAAAAATTTCCATTTAAATATCATGGCGCCACGAAAAAATTTTTCGAAAATTCTTTAAATTGCCATGGTAACGAGTCAAAATTAAGGCAATTTAATGGTTAAAAAGTAGAGGTGAGAATTTTTCATTGTTAATTAGAAGATTGTTTTGACAAATAAAGTTTGAGACATAAACCTTTACTTGGTTTTTGACAATTGATGTTTGGCAGTTGTTATTTGAAGAGTTTTTTTGACAGCTGATGTTTGACAATTATTATTTAACGAGTTTTTCCAACAATTGATGTTTTTCACTCCAAATTTGTTTTGCCAATTGACGTTTGACAATTTAAAATTTAACGAATGTTTTGACTTTCCACTTTTGTTTTAATTTTTACAGGTAAGTATTCAATTTATTATATAATATCAAAGTCAAAAAATATTTTTTTTACTTTCAAATTGAATTTCTATAAAAAAAATTAGCCTGAAATTATATAAAACAATATAAATATTAAAAAAGCCAACGTATATTTATTATAACACCCTCTTCTAAGTTATTTTTAAAATAATTAATTAAAATTACATTAAAATTCAACAATCAAACAAATTGTAAATAATATAGGTACCTATATAAAAAAGGAAAAATAATTTGAAGAAACAATACTGCTACTGACATCTGTGATCTGAGGGTCAAAGTGATTATTAAAGCGAACAGCGCACAAAAAAGGAACTTAAGAACTCGTATGTTTTATCGATCTTATTCTTGTATTCATTTTTAATTAAAATCTTTAATCCCAAAGGGTTTATACAAGTCTTAATTTTTAGGCAAATGCATCGTATGTGTTTTGGATTTAAAATTTTCTAAATTATTGTATAAAATAAGTAGAAAATATTTAGTAAAACTGTCGAAATTTTAATTCTATTATAAAGATAACTAAAACTTTATCATAACTTTTTAATAACACTTTCAAATCACTTTTTTTGATTATAATTAATGAGTCGGTATAAAATAAAATTCTCCTACCTTTGATACGTAGACTCTGCGAACAGCATTCTTGTCACGGGAACACGTTGGCGTTATTTCCAACAGATACTCGATGGAATGCGTCTTTTTACTTTTTTGCTTATTAGCCATATCACTATCACTAAAAAAAAACGTCTAACTGAACACAAACATAAACAACAAATCGTATTTTCAACTCAGACACAACTTACTTAAAGCAAATAAAAAACTTTTGCCACGCATGAGCATTACAATCTTTTTTTGTACCTACTTTTAAAATATACTCGTAATTATTTCTGTACAAAGAATTTTACTAAAAAAAACTACTGATTTTACCAGTGGTAGTAGTTGATACATTAAAATTTAAACAACTTTAAAAGTTTTAAACAAATTGTTAATTTTAATAACAAGTAGTGGTAGATTTTCTTTTTGTTTCTTATTATTAATAACAAATTTCCAAAGTTGAAAAGTTTGTTTAAACATTAATAAATTGCAATTATATCAAAGAATCTATTAGATTTAAATATTTAATGATTCGATTATTAGACATCATTCATTAGTACAGTTTTCCCTAAGACTATCCGTCAATTTTCTTTCCCTACGTCAACCCAAGTAAAACATAACCTTAAACTTGTGATTACACTCCAAAGTTTTTCCCAAGTCCGAATTCAAAGCGAATAAATTGATTAAAGTTGTTCAACTTCACTTACCTTCACTAAAAGTACATCGGCAACACACTTAAAACACTCAAAACCAACGAAAAACTAAATTAAAACGAGTTTCTAATAGTTTAATAAGTTATACAAAGTTCTTTAAAAGAGACCGTATTTTCACGTGTGAAAAACTTTGGGAATCAAGCTAAACGAATCGGGGTTGCCAACAATTGCGAACGAAAACACACTCGATATACCGAAACCAACAGGTTACTGACGATGCTAGACCAATAAGTTCGCTTTTATTTATTTAATTTAAAAATTATGACAAATCTTGTACAGTGGTGTAGCTTGTAAGCGGATTAAGGTGACTAATAACTTAATTATTTCAATATAAATTAAGTAGTTTGAATATTTTTAAAACAGCATTTATATAAAGATTCTTTATAGTTAAGAGTATCTTTATCTTCCTGGAGTAACATTAATCGCTATGTTAAAAATCTCGATATATATTTTACATGCAGTATATTTTATGACAACATTTAATTTCTTAAACAAATATATGAAATACTAAAAATTGTGAGAGGAAATATTTTGTCTTTGAAATTTTTTCGTTATTGACAACGCCGCTTTCCGACAAGAAAGTTGTAACGTGAATTGTGGCACAATGCGCAGCTACTTTTGAAAATCAATAAAATATTATGTATTTACTTAAAAGCTAGTTCTAATTCTTAATGTGAATAATAACAACTTTTTGGGTATTATGAATTTTATTGAGAATGTATTTAAAATAGAATCTAAATAAATTAGTTAGACTTTTAGATTTGTTAAGAAGTCTCAACTTAGACAAAATGTCGCGTGATATTTTTTATACTCTTTAAAACAAAAACGAGTTTCTAAAGTTTTAATACACAACATTGTACTGTTTATATTTTTATATTAATAAAATTTTATTTAATAGATTTATTGGGTGTTTTATTTATGAAATAGTATTGAAAATAGGAAGTTTCAATTGTTTGAGAATGCTCAAAAACTTTCGAGACTGCGTGTTGAGTTAGACAGAGTTGTGTGAAGTTATTTATACTTGTTTAAGTTTATTTTTTAATAAATAACCATGTGCATTGATAAATAATAGATTTTTAAGTACTTTTTAGACCTGATTTACTTCTATTTTTTGCAGGTTCAATCAAACTTAATAATAAATATTTTAAAACCTCCGCCTATGTTTGTTTGCCACAGCCGAAGTTTTTATAAAAATATTTAGTTAGGTACTTTTTTACTGTTTACTCATATCTTTAACAAAAAAATGTTAAAAGACCGATTAAACTGTTTTGTATTCAATTTTATATTATAAGTATTTAAAATGATGGTATCAAGATAAAATAATTGTAAAAGTTATTCTCTGAAGTTAGAACAAATTATTAAATAATAAAAAGATGGCCGTTGTATAAACTTGAAAAAATTAAAATTACCTAAAGTTTTAGAAAATTGTTTATATTTACAGTTGAAATTTAAAAATATACAGATTACATATTTATTTAAAAGGTATTTGTCAAGGGTGATTAAAATCAAACAATTTAAAATTATATTCAATATACAGGGTGGTCGATAAGTAAACTAGGCAAATGGAATGCTATACTTGTTTCCACATTTTTAAAACCGAAATAGTACTATATACTATACACTGCTAGGAAATGTATCTGCATCATTTCGCGAACGAGTACATTTATGTATAAGAGAAAATGGCAGACATTTCGAGCACCTCTTATAAAATGAAACTTTTTTAACAAAAATGTGTTTTTTTCAAATACCTTTAAAACAACGAAAAATATAGTATGTACAAAAAGTAAGAGGAGTAATAAACCCTAATTAAGTATGCAAAACCTTTACAGGGAGCACCATGAAATTTTTGATAAATCTCTTACTTTAAATTACATTTCTTCCGTAAATCTAAAAACCAGGTAAATCGACCCCGTAGTTGTAGCAAAGTTTAGGGTTTTGGGAAAAAAATACGTTTTAAATTATAATATAATAAAAAATTAAAAGAAATAATTATTGGAATACATTATTATTGCTCACATTTTATTCTATATCCGACTCGGAAGAAGAAGAATCGTTGTTGACATCAATAATAATAGGGTCAATTAAATCATCACAAATATTGTCAATTTTCCACATATTTGCCTCTACTTTGATAACATGCTCGATACTGTTTGTCCAATTTTCCTTACTAACATGACTTACAGCACTCTCAAACAATTTCACAACATCGTTTATTTTAAAAGTAGTATTTTTTTCCAACTTCCCCCTTTACCTGAGCCCATATTAAGACTATGGGATTAAGTTCACAATGATAAGGGGGAAGTCGAAGAACTGATATACCACGAGAAGAAGCCATTTCTTCTACAATGTAGGTTTTATATATATTCTTGTTCATTTTTGCAATTCTGTAAAATTCTTTCCTTAGTGGATCTTTTGGAAACTTAATATTTTTCGAAATAAGCCACTCCAAAAGCTCTGCTTTACGCCAACAACTTGTGGGCAATGCTTTTCGTAACCGTGAATGGTAACTTGCGTTGTCCATAACAATAACAGCCCCTTTTGGAATCAGATCCAACATTTGAACAAACCATTCCTCGAAGACATCCCCATTCATATCTTCGTGATAGTCCCCCGTGCGTTTTGAAATAAAAGTTAATAATTCACCATCAACAAAACCTTCAGAACTTCCAACATGGACAATGATAAGTCTTTTTCCTTTTCCAGAGGGTGGCTGCAAACCTAACGACAAATCTTCCACGAATGCCTGCCTTCCGCTTTTAATGTTTTCATCTTGTCAAGATTTGGAAATAGAGATTTTCTATTATGTTTTGTATATCTGAAACCCACATCTTTCAAAAGTTTGCATGTCATTCTGGAGAATTTTGTATAGTCCGTATCTTCTTGCACTGATGTCATAATTTTGTCAAGTGTTGGAATTTTCTTTCGTAAGTAAAATTCATGGACTTTACGCCTTAGTCTTTGTTTTAATGACTCATCGATCTCAATTGGTTTTCGGCCTGAAGGAGTTTTAGGGGGTTGAAGAGTTCCATTCTTGCTTTCTTTTAGTAATCTATAAATTGTTGATTTAGCAACACACAACATAGCAGCCGTTAATTCAACAATATCATCAACACTTGCACTTGAATCCTTGTTTTTCAATGATATATAACAATTCAATATCAGAGTTTTTTCATTTAAAGATAATGGACCTGTTTTTGGTCGTTTAGATGGTCTTTGGCTTATCGACATTGTTTGGTACTTGCACAATTAACATTCAACAAATGTTTTAAATATATTCCAACTGTTTACAATATTATGAAAACCATACAACTTTACTCAAAGAACTAATACTAAGTACTGATTTAATGTACCTACTTACTTTTAAAATAATATTCCCGATAATGTTTCTAAGAAAACTGGGTTGTTTGGAAAATACCTCTCAATAATCGAATAATCTGTAAATAGGTGTAATCGTATTAAGCCAATTACAGTAGGCCGTTTGTCATTTAAAATTTCTGAGAAAAATTCCCCAAACACTACATATAGGAGTAATACAAATAAAAAATATTTATTCTTTGAATTTAATAAAAAGTTTGAATTAATCTTCTTACAAAAAGAACAAAAATATATAAAATAATTATTGTTACAGGTTGGTTTGTTTTCTATTATGAATAAACTGTGTTGCCTTTCTTTATCAAACTTACTAAAATTTATGTACCTCTATCACTTTTTTTTATTAAAATTAGTACATCCCGTTACCTCTGACCTAAATCGTATATTCTTTAGCATAGCTGCAACTCATTCGTTCAATACAAAATGTACCTTACGGTATACCCTCTTAAAATATATTTTGGTACGTCTATGAAATCTACTTAAATGAATGATTTATTACTCCTTGTCCTTTCTATATATACTATAGGTGAGGACAGTAAACAGTAAAGTTGAAGGGGATAAAATCTAGTATCCAATGATGAATATTTATACATTTGTAAACTGAAAAAACCCCAATTTAAGTTTTTGTAATGTAAAATTTTAAAAATAGTATATTCTGTAATAAAATTAACCTTTCAATAAAATATCTTCACACCCAAAAATGAAACATATAAAACTACATTCCAATCATACGATTTTGGTAATAATTGACATTGTTCGTTTAAAACCAAATTTTATGCAGCCTTTATAACTGGTATGGAACCGTTCCCGATTTCACCCTGTACACTCCCAAAAACACATCCTCCTTCAACTATTGAAAGGCGTTAGTGTATTTCTGATTATAGCTGAAGGTCGGAATGCTGTTGAAGGAAGTGCTGATGTGGAATTCGAGGCAATTATCCCTTTCATGGCATCAGCTGTATTAGCATTAAGGAATGCAATTACTAAGTGTCTATTCTACTTTTTAACTTCAACCCTTTGCTTCTTGTTCTCCCTACTTCTGCGAAGACGGTGAATATAATGTATATCCCGCACCCTTTAGACGTGTCAAGAAATAAGTGACGTTCTACGCATATACGAATCGTAATTAGAATATTTACAGATAAAAAATATATCGATTTTCATTTTGTCTACGATCAACACGGAAAAGTTTATATTTATGTCCAAAAGTTTGGAATATTTAGAAATAATATATCTACGCCTATGGTTTTTAAAAAACTCTTGTTGATATTTATTTTAAAGCGTTTGTAAATCAAAATAATACTAAATTTGATTCGTTTTTGTATTAATTTGGTCATATTTAATTGATTTGGGTGCTTTCACATTATTCCAATTCTTGTTTAAATTTCATTTGAGCTGTTTAAAAATGCCCAGAGACATGATGTCTCTGGTGGAATATATATTTCTGAAAACATATGAAAGACTTTGAAAATAAAACAAAATGTACCTGCAATTAATATAGCCAACTGAGGTACTGTCAATATACATTTTTGTAGTCATAATCTTTCGGTAGATATGCCGAAGCTAATTTTCAAATGCCCCAAACACTTGCTAGGCACAAGAAAGTTTCCCAAATCGGTATGCCTTCGCCATCTATCAATGAGGTTCAGAAGCTTTGTGTTTGGTTAGGTTAATAATTAGTTAATTGTAATAAAATTTTCTTATACCAAAAAGTTTTGCCTGTGTATTCGTAGATTGAAATATTTGATTTTATCTTAGAACAAAAAAAAAAACAGTACGGAGTCTGTCATATATTAATTTTAAGGAAAATTTGCGACGGAAGTCGGCCATCTTGAAGTTCCTTGTTTATGTTTACAGTATAGTGTCAAAGCAATATTTTCATTAAACTTCTTTCTATGATTTTTATATAGGCGCATAGGCGTATCATTCGGTTCTTAAAAACTATGGAGGGTGGAAGGAAGAAGGAACAACTTGTCTAGGAATAATGTCGAAAAATTGTCCAGCGGTAATCAGCAAATAGTAGATGGCGCAAGAATATCAAAAAGGTGAAAAGAAAACGTAACACTGACTTATAAAAAACTGAGTTGAAAAATTAAATTTGTTTCGTGACTTGTGTGGTTAAAAATTATGCATTATTTAAAATTTCAACTATTTTCGTAGTCAAATGTAATTTAATTTCGCATTTTGACATAGCGGATCACAGGATAAATTCTTCTTTTCTACTATTTCTAACGTCCTGTGACACTTGCTCTTGCTACTGTGGCGCCACCAATTTGTTCCTTTTCGATGAACACTTTTTAATACATTGAGTTGATTCTTGATTCTCTTTTCTTCTACCCTCCAAATTTAAAACACAAAATGATTTACAGCACGAATTGTATTGACACACTTGATTGGTTGAGTTTTATTAAAAATAAAAACCCTAAAATAATTACTATTTTTTTACGGTACGTTAATGGAAACGGAAATTAAAATTGACAATTGGCCGCCATATAATTAAAAGATTAACTACAGAAATTTTCTCGTTTATTTCTTTTTTGGACAAATTTCCAAATGTAGATGTCACCCACGCTGTGGTGATCGCGTATAACACAAAATGAAAGATGGGCACAAATATAAATAACGTTACAGGGTACGCAAACAACATATCAGTGTGCCAAAGCTAATTTTTAAAGGACCCCTCAACATTTAAGATTTAAGTTGTTTTTTGGAAGAAAATTGTTACAGATATGAACCCTATGTAGTTTTATGATCTGTGTTCTACTCGTTCGTGAAACTACGTTCTGTGTTATGACAAATGTCATTCATTATTATGCCATGGTGTATTCATGAAACAAGTTGTATGTTCAATATTGTATATATTTATTTATTTATTTAAAGAAGAAAAGCAGTATTTATTTCTGAAAAATCCAAACTCATCTCAGAAAATTAATAGAAATCACAGATGAGTTGATATTTTTCAATGCCATCGTCATTTACTAACAGCAAATGTAAGGTAGGTGTGCACAAACTACGTTTCAGTGTGCACAAATGACGTATCAGTGTTCCAAAGCTAATTTTCAAAGACCCCTCAATATTTGAGTTATTTTTTGGAAGAAAGTAGAGAATTTGGTATTTTTCAACACAATCGTCATTTACTAACGGCAGATGAAAGATAGGTGTGCACAAATATTTCAACATTTGAGTTGTTTTTTGGAAGGAAGTCACAGAGGATTTGATCTTTTTAAAACCATCATCATTTACTAACAGCAGATGAAAGATGAGTGTACACAAACGACGTTTCAGTGTGCACATTTAGTATACAGATTATTTCCTTCAGATCAAGTTTACAGTGATCCAAAAAAGATGACTGAAAGCGAAAAGTAGGAGAAAGATGCGGTGTATATAAAATAAACAACAAAAGTTACATCATTTATTGACAAAAACTATAAATAAAAAAAAGTATGTACATAAGCAGTCTTTTTAAAATATATCTTACATCCTACTGCTAAGTGTATAATACAAGGTATTTCAAGATCATACAAACCGATATAAAGAAAACGATTATCAAACAAAAATTGGATAAAGAATATAAGAAACAATTTATCGATACATGCTTCGCGATTTTACTTTAGTCTCTATTTGCGTCAAACGAATTAAAATAATACTGTCATTTTCCGTCAAATAAAAGACTAAAATCATTAATATCCAAAATAACTATCAACTAACAAATAAAATATCCCATATAAACAATACAGAGAGGAGTGCTCGACTTTACTTTAACGCACGCAATAAAAATGGTCATGTGATATATCAATCGAAAGCCCTTGAGGAGCTGAGTCGATTGACACCTGTCACCAGTTGGCGCATGCTCAGAACAAAAAAGTTACGAATTATTTAAATTCCCATTATATGTCTATGGGGATCAAACATTAGGTCAGGTCAAAAAAAAAAACAACAGTAAATTGAACTGCCGACAATAGCTCAGTAGTTATGTTCCTCCCACTTCGTCTGCGAGTTAGAATCTCGGATTAGGAAAAAAATTAAAAAAAGGTTAGGTTAGGTTAAGTTAGGTTAGGTTAAGTTAGGTTAGGTTAAGTTAGGTTAGGTTAGGTTTGGGCTGAAATGAGCATAAAACTCTCAGTAAATAAAACTGAACTAGTTAGAGGAGAGGGAAGATGAAAAATTAAAGATCTACAAATAAAAGTACAAGATTTGACACCAAACAGTCAAAAATCTATAAAATACATGGGAATTTACCTAGACAAGGACCTAAAAATGACGGAACATGTAAACAAAGTTTGTGAAAAAGCTAACCAGATACTCAGAGCATTGACGAGGATTACCGCCAATATTGTTGGCCCAAAATCGCTGAAAAGAAAAATATTGGCAGCCGCAGTGACATCTGTCGTAATGTATGGGGCACCCGTCTGGGGAAAAGTATTAAAATACCAGCACTATGAAACCAAATTAGAAAGCCCAGGCTCCTACTAACCAGGAGAGGTTTTTTGGTACGTAAATGTAAATTTCCACCAAAAAAGGTTAGATAAAGTTAGGTTAGGTTTGACTTGATTGTTTCTGCTGGGATTAGGTTAGGTTAGATAAGGTTAGGTTAGGTTTGACTTGATTGTTTCTGCTGGGATGAGTGAATATATATTTAACGGATGTTTTTCATAAAAGGTCAGGGTCGTTATCGAGTCTTTTTGGCATTCTCCATAGAATGGGAAATTAAAAAATTCATAACTTTTTTATTCTGCGCATGCTTCAACTATGAGCGGTGCGGATCGACTCACCTCGTAGAGTACTATCGATCATTCAAAACTAATATAAAAATCATTAGTTATAATTAATTTGCGACACTGTTTTACCACTGCGCCAGCGGGCGTTCTAGAAAACAGTACTCCTATTATAGAACTTATACCATTACTATCGCGTGCGTTAAAGTAAAGCCCCACCCAGAGCAGCGTTAAATTGTAAAATATAATAAAGAAAACTTGGAACACCTTGCAAAATGTGCAAAATATGGTAAAAAAAACACTGTCCTAGCGGCACATTGTAAAATTTTGTTACTTGTCGGTAAGATGTGCACAAAAAAACGGTAAATAAAGTAGGTGAAACATCTCGGAAAGCCCTGTATAAGTAAATATATCATCTACTAAAAACAATGAGATTATTTCATGGATCTGTTACAGTTAGAAACAATAAAAAAAGTCGATGTTTCTTAAAAAAAAAAACCTGTACGACGATTTTCCGTGTAGAAACATAAACAAAAAGTCAAAATTACCTTAAAAAAACTGTTTTTCCTTCCTTCAACCGAGCGATTAATCGCTCGGATCGTCAAACGATTCCTCTCACTGACCCTTCGTCGGTCCTTATTTATTTCCATCGGATATCCGCTTGAGGAACTCGATGTGGAGCTGCATTAGAGTACTAACGTCCAAGTTCTCGTTGCAAAATCTGAACATCTCCACCAGAGCTTCTTTCTTCGATTCTTCGGGTTGCGATTGTATTTTTGCCCGGAACAAAGTAACGATTTCCGTCGAATTGTAGTTTTGTTTCATCAAAATATTCTCGCCGAATCCCTTAACGTCTTCCAAAGGTTTTCCTTCGACTATTCTCTCCAAAAACTCCCCAACTTTCTCATTTTCCAATCGATTTAAAACGATTTCTTTAAACTGTACAGCCGATAGACCGTTTAGGTAGGAATACAAGTCCCTAGGGGTTTCCAATAGGGGAAACAAACAACGGTCGACGACGATACGTTTTTCCAAAGTTCCGTTATTAACAATTTCCTTAATTCCCGTTTCCAAGTCTTCTATACTTCGTCCTTTGAAGATCTCGCTTATCGGAATGGTTTTTTTGACGTACTCTAGTAAACCTTGGTTGAATTCTCCATCTGTTTTCTGGTGGTTATAGATTTCGCTGGTTTTCGTTAGAATTTCCGAAACGTTCTTCGATTTAACGATCGTTTTTAATACAGGATCGATGTCCTTTTCTTCCAATGTATCTACGGTTATCGAAGGACAATTCCTCTTAACTATCCTCACCAGACTTCCAGAAGCTAAATGAGGAAGGATCGCCGATACTAATTCGTCCAAAGGAATTTTCTAAAACGAAAAAAAGTTAATAGAATTTTATATAATATACGAAATCAGGATAGTCTTACCTCGCGTAAAGCGTTCTGGACGAACACTTGCAGTTTTAAGTTGATGTCCAGTTTGGACATGTCTTCTCTGGAACAATGAGGACTTTCTTCGTTTGAACTGCTGGCGTATCCTTTCTTCTTGTAGTAATTTTCTAAAGCTTTGATAACATTAGCGACTACTGGTACTTTAAATGGAAATCTGTTCACTTCGGCTTCGCTTAGTTTTGCCAAATCACCAACAGTTTTTACGTTCTTTTCGCTAAAAAGAAAAAAAAACACCAAATCTGTTAAACTACAAGATCTAACGTATTAACAGCCAGCGGCTGTATTTGCAAATACACTGTGATAGTGTTTTACAACTGCACCAGCAGGCGTTTTAGAAAACAGTACTCTTATTATAGAATTTCTTAACTTTTTCAGAAATTTGGAGATTTTTGCAAAAAGATCCTTGAAAAATGTCCCATCTTGCGATCGCCAATAACTTGGAAAATATTTAGAACTCAACAGCATTTTATATTATTATAAGTGAATCACTGCGTGCCGAGCGAAGCGAGGTTCGCAGCACCAAATCAATCTAAACTAATTTAAAAATCGTTAGTTATAATTAATTTGCGACTGGATTTGCAAATACACTACGACACTGTTTTACCACTGCGCCAGCAGGCGTTCTAGAAAACAGTACTCTTATTATAGAACTTAACAGGTCGGCTAAAAAGTCCCCGGTCTGACTTATAGATGACGACACTAGAATTAAATCCATTTCATTTTTAGATAGTATCAACCTTCAAAAGATTCGTGTAAAAATTTGACAGCTGTCGGACTATTAGTTTGTGAGATATTGCATTTTTAGTGAAGCAACTTTTGTTATTTTCAAAAAGATGGAAAAAAGAATTTCGTGTGCTTATTAAATATTGTTATTTGAAAGGAAAAAATACAGTTGAAGCAAAAGCTTGGCTTGATAATGAGTTTCCGGACTCTGCGCCAGGAAAATCAACAATCATTGACTGGTACGCAAAATTCAAGCGTGGTGAAATGAGCACCGAAGACGGTGAACGCAGTGGACGCCCAAAAGAGGTGGTTACCGACGAAAATATCAAAAAATCCACAAAATGATTTTGAGTGACCGTAAAGTGAATATGATCGAGATAGCTGACACTCTAAAGATATCTAAGAAACGTGTTGGACATATCGTTCACGAATATTTGGGTATGCGGAAGCTCTGTGCGAAATGGGTGCCGCGCGTGATCACAATCGACCAAAAACAGCAACGAATTGATGATTCTGAGCAGTGTTTGCAGCTGTTAAGTCGTAATAAACCCGATTTTTTGCGTCGATATGTGACTATGGATGAAACTTGGCTCCATCACTACACGCCTGAGTCCAATCGACAGTCAGCTGAGTGGACTGCGGCCGGTGAACCGCCACCAAAGCGTGGAAAGACTCAACAGTCAGCTGGCAAAGTTATGGCCTCAGTTTTTGGGATACACACGGTATATTGTTCATCGACTATTTGGAAAAGGGAAAAACAATCAACAGCGACTATTACTGTGCATTATTGGAGCGATTGAAGACCGAAATCGCGAAAAAACGGCCCCATATGAAGAAGAAAAAAGTGTTGTTTCATCAAGACAATGTACCGTGTCATAAATCAATGAAAAAGATGGCAAAATTGCATGAATTGGGCTTCGAATTGCTTCCTCACCCACCGTATTCTTCAGATCTAGACCCCAGCGACTTTTTCCTTTTCTCTGACCTGAAGAGAATGCTCGCGGGAAAAAAATTTGGCTCTGATACTGAGGTAATCGCCGAAACTGAAGCCTATTTTGAGGACAAACCGAAGTAGTACTACAAAAATGGTATCGAAAAGTTGGAAGGTCGCTATAATCGCTGTATCGCCCTTGAAGGCAACTATGTTGAATAAAAAAAAATGAATTTTGTCAAAATATTGTGTTTTACTATGGTACACCGGGGACTTTTCAGCCGACCTGTTATACTATTATGTATTATCCATCTATGTAAGCTGGTAGAAACTTCTTCAGAAATTTAATGTATATAATGAACTTTAACAAAAAAAACTAGATACTAAATTCATTTATTTAACGTTTCAAATTACTCTGCAACAATAGATTATCGTTAATAGTTTCTACAGTTAGTTCGACATTTAAAATCGACCGCGTTAATATCCTTTTTGTCACAGTTCCTTTGGGACCACCCTCTGCAGTGATCATCGCCAAGAGATCATTGGCATCAGGATGTTTTAAGATAACTCGATAACAAAACCTTTTATTGTCCTTTTATTTTCGTTTATATTTTGTCTCTCCGTCGTATTATCTTGTGGTTATATTTTGGTGATTGCGCAATTTTTCATACAGACAGCTGTCAACGCTCATTTATATTAACATCGTATAAATTTTAACTCGATATGCACCTGCTAATAACCTTTATATTTATTCTATTTTAAAAAACTTTGTTCGAGATTCCTTAATTCCCTTCATTGAAATGGAGATTGAATTTCCTTTTTTCTAAAGTAAAAACAACTACTCTCCGGACTTAATGACCTACCGAACATTGAATTAGAAAATTATAAAACATGATGACCATCTCTTTTTATTCGTAAAAAGAAAGAAAATGACACCATCTGCAGACAAATTTCTTCTTCTTCACCATCAGTTTGGGTTGGGTTATCAATTTTGGAGATTTTTGCAAAAAGATCGTTGAAAAATGTCCCATGTTTCGATCGCCAATAAATTTATATTTAGATAATTAGAACTCAACAACATTCTGGCTGTCCTTCTTGTGTTTTCGCTTCACTGAAATGGAGATTGAATTTCAAAATGTGTCCTTTTTTTCTAAAGTAAAAACAACTACTCTCCGGGCTTAATGACCTACCGAACATTGAATTAGAAAATTATAAAACATGATGACCATCCCTTTTTATTCGTAAAAAGAAAGAAAATCACACCATCTGCAGACAAATTTCTTCTTCTTCACCATCAGTTTGGGTTGGATTATCAATTTTGAAGATTTTTGCAAAAAGATCGTTGAAAAATGTCCCATGTTTCGATCGCCAATAACTTTATATTTAGATAATTAGAACTCAACAACATTCTGGCTGTCCTTATAGAAATATATAACTTTGTTAAAAAGTTTATAAAAATGTAATATATAGTTAATTTTAAAAAAGTATGGTATGTACAGTCGGCTTTAGAATACCGAAGTTACAAAAACGCCCTTCTTCAACAACATAGGAGTGGCAATTTTTAAAACGCCTACATTAAATGGTTTTTGGGGAATAAGTTTATTTACAAGGGTCGGTCATGTCCCGAATAAATAGGTTTTTTTCGCATTTTTGCACTGATATAATAAAAAAAATGTTTTGAAAAGGGATTTTAATCCCAAACAAACATTTATTATCGAGGGTTCCAAACTAAGTGAAGTAAAAAAGGAATCAGTAGAAAGGTTGCAATAAAAAACAAATAAAACCGTACTGTATAATACACAGTCAATTTGTTCATAAAATACCTTATGCTGCAAACATTAAAGATGTAGGCGTGGACAACTGTTTAGCTGCTTTCAAATTTATTATTATTTAAACCGTGATTGGTTATACGCAATAAATAGGCCATCCTTAAAATTAATTCAATGTAAGCGATTTGAGTTTAAAAATTTATATGCTATTCTGAAGCCGATAGTATGTATTTATTTTGTTTCTACGAACTTCGCTTCGCTCGGCACGCAGTTATTTATTTATTATAACTCAAATATGTTTACATAAATGAATAATACATAATAGTATACATTCTATAGTAAGAGTACTGTTTTCTAGAACGCCTGCTGGTACAGTGTATTTGCAAATACAGTCGCAAATTAATTATAACTAATTATTTTTAAATTAGTTTAGATTGATTTGGTGCTGCGAACCTCGCTTCGCTCGGCACGCAGTGTCAAATACTATTTGTATTTATTTTGGCACTCTGAGCCAAATACAAATCACTCAATACGTCGTACTTGACAGGATTAATAAACAAATAATGATAAAAAGACTGAATATTTCAATGAGAAATGTTCAGTACCAAGATCGTAGTATACTGGGTGATAAATAGCACTTGAAAAATTGATAATCGATAAATAATTTAAATAAATGCAGATAAAAAAGTAAAAATTAAAAATTAAGCATTTTTAAAGAATCAAAAGTGTTACTTACTCCAACTTTTTCATCAGAGCGGCAACAAACATCGGACTGGTTATTTTTTTAACGATAACCAGGACCTCGTCCTTACAGTCGATCAATTTAGAAAAGACCGGTTTGTCTTTTTGCAAGATTATCGGATTAACCAGCACCAGACTGGGTTCGGTATCGGGAATGTCGGAATCGGTTTCGGTAGACGTTTCCATACTCCCAGTACTATCGGAGAATTCGAAAATATCCTTAATATAATCGTCGGATAGTTTTTTATCGGGGGTGAGATCGAATAGACGTTTCGCTTCCAAACTAGGATGACAATCGTCTTTAATAAAAACTTTCTTCGACGTCAGACAGGGATCGCTAAAATTAACTCGTTTTCTCTGCAACAAAAAAATCAAAAATGTTACTTATAACTTTAAAAACGTAACGAATGTCACGAACCTTGGGACACGGTGATATCCCTTCACCGTCGCTGGCCTCGGAAAACTTCCTTTTAAGGATACCACTCCTCGGCACCGCCATAGGACTCGGTATCTCCCTGGAAAACGTCAATATGTCGTTTTCGTTGAAATTCTCGACGATCTCTTGAATGTGTTCTTTCTGGCCGATATTATTCATCAATTTCTTTATTCTTAAGGTCGACGGCGACGACGTATTGCTGCCTTTTCTTTTCAGAAACGGTTTGTGAGCTATGCTGTTCATCAGACCTGGAACTTTGGTTTGGTCTTGAAGGGAGTCTTTCTTGCCGCTCAATATGTTGATCGTGGTCGAGACTTGTCCGTTCTGTATGGGCGGCTCTTCTTGATCGACGGATTGCGGTTCGTTCGCATCCAGCAATGACATTTCGGCTTCGCTCGAAGCTTCCACCGTTTCGAAATCCTCCGAGAAATTCTCCTCTGCAAACAAACATACTCGAAATAGACACACGAGCTACACTTTTCACTTCCAACAATTTCTATCATGTACTTTTTAACTTGAATAGACAAAACTACAAATTACGACTGACATTTGACAGCAAAGCTGACATCTGACAGCACGGCTGACATTTGAGAGCAAGGCTGACAAATGACAGCAAGGATGACATTTTAGAGCAAGGCTGACATTTTAGAGCAAGGCTGACATTTGACAGCAAGGATGACATTTTAGAGCAAGGCTGACATTTGACAGCAAGGATGACATTTTAGAGCAAGGCTGATATTTGACAGCAAGGCTGATATTTGAGAGCAAGGCTGACAAATGACAGCAAGGATGACATTTGAGAGCAAGGCTAACAAATGACAGCAAGGATGACATTTGAGAGCAAGGCTGACAAATGACAGCAAGGATGACATTTGAGAGCAATTCTGACATTTGAGAACAAGACTGACATTTGAGAGCAAGGCTGACAATTGACAGCAAGGATGACATTTGAAAGCAAGGCTGACATTTGACAGCAAGGCTGATATTTGAGAACAAGACTGACATTTGAGAACAAGACTGACATTTGAGAAGAAGACTGATATTTGAGAGCAAGGCTGACATTTAACAGCAAGGATGAAATTTGAGAGCAATGCTGACATTTGAGAACAAGACTGACATTTGAGAGCAAGACTGACATTTGACAGCAAGGATGACATTTGAGAGCAATGCTGACATTTGACAGCAAGGATAAAATTTGAGAGCAATGCTGACATTTGAGAACAAGACTGACATTTAAGAGCAAGAATGACATTTGACAGCAAGGATGACATTTGACAGCAAGGCTAATATTTGACATCAAGACTGCCATTTGACAGCAAGAATGATATTTACAGCAAATAACAGCTGGCAATTAAGAACAAAATCGATTTCTCACCTTCGAACGTATCATCTTTCTCTTCGGGGACGACTTCTTGTTGAGCTGGTTCTTCTTCGGTGGAAAAATTTAGAGATTTTGCGACGGGACTGTCTTCTTCGGAGTTTCTTCGCGAAGCTATCGGTGATATATCGACGGTGTTGTCTAATAATTCGTTCGTTCTATTCGGCGTTTCAGCTGTGATAGGCGAAGAAGGAATCGTATTGGATTTTTCGGGCGTACCTGGACTTTCTTCTGTATTTTGAAAAGTTGCTAAAAGATAATTATTATTTTATATGCGAACGTGAAAGAATTTACTGTACACGACCAAATAGAGGGAAAATAGAAGCAATTTTACTATGATTGAATTAACTTGGGTCTATCCTAGGGTATGATTTATTGACCTATTTCTGGTGTTTAAAAATAATATGTATCAATTTCTGACGATAACCAATGCAAATAAAATATGGGACAGATCTACTTTTAAAAATTTTTAGCTATAATTAATTTGGTGCTGCGAACCTCGCTTCGCTCGGCACGCAGTAATTTACTTATAATAATGCCCAATTTAAACATAATTGAGTTATAATAAATGAATCACTGCGTGCCGAGCGCAGCGAGGTTCGCAGCACCAAATCAATCTGAGCTATTTTTGTTGTACTTTGAAGATGTAAAAGTAAACCTTTGGTCAAAAATAACTCCTAAGTATTTTGCCTCTTGGACATACAGAATATCCTCATTACTGAGTACCAGTTTTCCAAGATCATAGAGAAAGTTCTAAGAACAGATAGAGATGTCAAACCGTAAAGGATATAAACATTATAATAGTAGTTCGTGCAACTAGTGTTTGTACGATGGCCAGATAGCACGAAAACGAGTCCGAGTGCTATATGGACAATCCACACGAGTAGAACATTATATTTTTTCTACGACCCACTTTACTTTTTACCATTTTTTGCCAATTTGCACGGAATATTTTATTTAAACTTACCTTTGTAAATAAATATTCTTGATCTGTCACCTTTACTAAAATATTTTTCATAAACTATAGAAATATTTTGAAAAATTATAAGTTGACGAGCACTAAACGCGAATGCTGATTGGTGGAATCGTATCCGTTCTGTTAACCGAAACGGCCGACATTGTCATTCTGTAAATTGTACAGGAAATGGATTTCATACATCATTCAACCACATTTTGAATACTGCTCCTCTATTTTGTACTTTTTCAATAATAATAAGTCAGATATCCCAAATGCGAAAGCTTCAAAATCGAGGAATAAGAATAATTTTAAGAGCTCCTAGATTGACATCAATTTCATTTTTATTGAACTATAAAATGCTCAATGGTCTTGATCCGCCTTATTTTAATGAATATATCAAAGTAGTATCAAAAGTGCATGAATATCCCACTAGAAATAATAACAATCTCTACATCAATAAGACTAATCTGCAGAGGTCTATGAACTCGTTATTTTTTAAACTTTTTAACGGATATAATAAACTACCAAATGAAATTAAGTCGAGTTCATCATTAAGAAGTTTTAAAAGAAAGTTGGCTGAACATGTTAGGAGTACTAAATGAACTATTTAAACATTGTTTTGACTGATTGTATGTCATATTTGAATATAATTTTTGTTTTTTGTATTTTTTGATTTTGTATTTTAATTTGTGGAAAATCAATAAGTTTGTGATCTAGAAAGATCGACAATAGACGAAGTGAGTATGTCTAGTTATATATAGGAAAGAGAGAGATACACATTATTCTAGAAATGACTAATTCATAGAACATTAAAGAAGTTTCTGGAAGGATAAAAAACCTATAAAAGGACTTTTAAAACATTTTCGACGCATAAAAAAGAAGAAATTATAAGTGTACTTAGTATTTATAATACAATTAAAAGAACTATAATCCAACAAACACTGAACCATATCCATTTGGAGGAACAAACAAGGAACAATAATATTACACAAGAAACCAAACGTCTAACAATTACGACAATTTGCCAAAGTGGGAAATTCCACGAATACCTTCGTGGGTTTCCGTTTTTCATAGAGCGACTACAGTTTTTTTTCCACCAATCAGAAAGCAGGACTCTACATATTAAGGTCAGATAACTGTACACATTTTGAATTTTTTGTAGTAGTTATTTAAGTTTTATAATTTAAAAACAAAAGAATTTATTTGATATTCAATAAATACTGTTCTTTTATAGTAAATAAAAGGCCTTTCTTTTTTCTTATTTTTCCTACTAATTAGTTTCATTATTAAACATTCAATATATTACTGTTTTAATTTAACTATTTTATAATAAAATTGTAATTATAATTAATCAATTTTTCATTCATATATACCTAATAATCCAACTAGAAACTTGCAGAACAAAACACCCTTGAGAAAAAGAAGATCTTGCTACTTTGAACATTTATAAATAATATCAATCAAATAAATAATATCAATCAATCAATAATCATTAAATCACACTAAATTGATTGTACTAACCCTTACTTTTTGGAAGTCCATCTTATTAAGGATAATAAAAAACTCTTCGATTTAACAAAACTTCCAATATTTATTTAAAAACTGCTTTTTTAAAAGACTCAATGACAGCCGTTTCGCTAGACAACTAGCATCGTCAATCTGACGTATAATATACGTTTTTTAGAAATTTTGAACGGTTTTTAAACATTTACAGTTTGTCCCAATTAAACATACAAATTCAAATTTTTTTTTTATAGAATGTCCCATGTTGAGTCATATTTAAAAAAAATTGCATTGTTTTATTATACCGAATGTCCCATTTACAGTAAGACGTCTATTCTAAAATACAGTGTCCCAATTTGTTCCCTTTTTTAAATAATTTGAATAATTTTGTGATACAGATTGTCCCATCTAAAAAATGTTCCGATTATAAAAAATCTGCATTTTGTATACAATGTGTCCCATCTTGCGTAAAATGTCTCATGTAAATAATTTTTTTATATAGAATGTCCCATTTTAAATAAAATGTGTTTCATTTGTAAAGAAATTAATAAAAAAATATACAGAATGTCTCAACAAATAAAAAATTTTCTCATCTATAGAATTTCAAATTTTTTTTTTACAGAATGTCCCATGTTAAGTAAAGTGTCATATTTAAAAAATAGCATTGTTTTATTATACAGAATGTCCCATCTACAGTAAGACGTCTATTCTAAAATACAGATTGTCCCATCTCTAAACATGTCCCGATTATAAAAAAATATGCATTTTGTATACAGTATCTTCTGAAAATATGTCCCATGAAAATAATTTTTTTATATAGAATGTCCCATTTTCAATTAAATGTTTTCCATTTGTAAAGAATTAAAAACGTTTATTATTACAGAATGTCCCATCTACAGTAAGAAGTTTGTTTTGATATACAGAGTGTCCCAATTTGTTTCATTCGTAAACAATTTGATTAATTTTGTAATACAGGTTGTCCCATCTCAATAAAATGTCCCGATTATAAAAATCTGCATTGTTTATACAGTGTAAAGAAATTAAAAACTTATTATACGGAATGTCCCATCTGCAGTAAGACGTTTGTTCTGATATACAGAGTGTCCCAATTTGTTCCATTTGTAAACGATTTGATTAATTTTGTTATACAGATAGTCCCATCTGAATAAAAAAGTCCCGATTATAAAAATCTGCATTGTTTATACAGTGTGTCCCATTTTCAATTAAATGTTTTCCATTTGTAAAGAATTAAAAACGTTTATTATTACAGAATGTCCCATCTACAGTAAGAAGTTTTTTTTATATACAGAGTGTCCCAATTTGTTTCATTCGTAAACAATTTGATTAATTTTGTAATACAGGTTGTCCCATCTCAATAAAATGTCCCGATTATAAAAATCTGCATTGTTTATACAGTGTGTCCCATTTAAAGTGAAATGTTTTCCATTTGTAAAGAAATTAAAAACTTATTATACGGAATGTCCCATCTGCAGTAAGACGTTTGTTCTGATATACAGAGTGTCCCAATTTGTTCCATTTGTAAACAATTTGATTAATTTTGTTATACAGATAGTCCCATCTGAATAAAAAAGTCCCGATTATAAAAATCTGCATTGTTTATACAGTGTGTCCCATTTAAAGTGAAATGTTTTCCATTTGTAAAGAAATTAAAAACTTATTATACGGAATGTCCCATCTGCAGTAAGACGTTTGTTCTGATATACAGAGTGTCCCAATTTGTTCCATTCGTAAACAATTTGATTAATTTTGTTATACAGATAGTCCCATCTGAATAAAAAAGTCCCGATTATAAAAATCTGCATTGTTTATACAGTATGTCCCATTTAAAGTGAAACGTTTTCCATTTGTAAAGAAATTAAAAACTTATTATACGATTGACGATGCTAGTTGTCTAGCGAAACGGCTGTCATTGAGTTTTTTAAAAAAGCAGTTTTTAAATAAATATTGGAAGTTTTGTTAAAACGAAGAGTTTTTTATTATCCTTAATTAAATCACACTATTCATTCATTCAAAGGGTATTCCGACGACATGGTTATCCTGGCAAAAGGGAAGTATGAAAACGTCCTCTGTGATATTGTTCAAAGAGGATTGAACATTGCGGAACAATGGTGTGACTCGGTGGGACTCAGCATCAACCCCACCAAAACCACACTAGTAGCCTTTACAAGGAAAAAGAAACCTAATCTAAAAATCATAAAAATAGGGGAGAACATCGTCGAGTGGAAAACAGAGGTAAAATATCTAGGGCTAATCCTAGATAGCAGGTTACTCTGGAACAAACACGAAGACGAAGTAATACACAAAGCAACCAAGGCCCTCATGGTGTGTAGGAACATTGCAGGGAAGAACTGGGGATGTAACCCACGTATCCTGCAATGGATGTACACAGCAATAGTGAGACCATTAATCACATATGGGGCAGTGGCTTGGGGCGTAAGGGCTAATCTGAATACGACGAGGAAAAACCTCTCGAAAATTCAGAGACTAGCCTGTTCATGTATCACTGGAGCAATGGGAACTTGCCCCGCTGCTGCAATGGAGGTGATTTTAAACTTGACTGCACATTCTGCTAGAAAGTGTAAGGAAGAAAACAATATATAGAATGATCAAAGAAGGAATTATCAGGGAAAAACCTCGATCACTTCACTTTGATCAAACTTGGGAAATGCCCCAAGATGATATGCCAAAGAAATTCAACTTTGTGAGAAAATTCATCACAAAGTTGAGTAATAAATCTGAATGGGATAAAGACACCATACAGAATTTAAACCAGAATACCATAAAGTGGTATACGGACGGTTCCAAGCTAGACGAAGGAACTGGGATAGGAGTTTTTGGACCGAGAGCCAAATACTCAGAAAGCTTGGGCACATACCCGAGCATCTTTCAAGCAGAAGTCCGCGCCATCGAAAGATGTGTGGAATTCAATATTGGAAGAAACTATCGCAGACAAGAGATTGTGATCATGTCGGATAGTCAAGCAGCCATCAAAGCGCTAAGTTCAAATATAATCAGTTCGAAGATGGTTTGGGAATGCCTAGGCAAACTAAATGAACTAGGCCAGAAGAACACTGTCACCCTCCTATGGGTCCCGGGACACATAGGAATAGAGGGGAATGAAACAGCAGATAAGCTGGCAAAAAAAGGAGCTGAAACCCCACATTTGGGACCAGAACCATCTTGTGGGATCAGCAGTAGAGTAATCTTAGGAAAACTAAGGGAGGAAATGGAGAAAGAAAAATCCGAGTACTGGAATCAGCTGGAAGGACTGAGGCAATCTAAGATACTACTGGGAAACTATGACCAGAAGAGATCTCTTAGCTGCCTCAACCTTAGTAAAAAAAGGCTCCGTATTTTAACGGGAATATTAACCGGGCATTGCCGGTTAAGAAGCCACATGAAGAAACTATGGTTAGCAGATGAAGCAAAGTGCAGATTCTGTGAGGAAGAGGATGAAACCTCAATACATATACTCTCAGAATGTCCTGCCTTGCAAAATTCTAGGGCTAGATACCTAGGAGCACATGAAATAGAGGAAGGGGATCTACCTGATTTGAAGCCCGACGATGTCCTAAACTTCCTCAGGAAAATAGGACTCGAAGAGCTGCTATAAATCTGAGAAAACATCAGAACATGGCAAGTAAGGGGGGACACAATAGATCCTATGGGTCGCAGTGTAATCATCACCCCTAACTCATTCATACATTCATCCTTAATTAAATCACACTATTCATTCATTCAAAAGATAAACGTTAAGGTTAACACGTTTTTTGATCGACCGATTTTCCGCGGCAAAAAAAATCAAACTTACCTAGAATATCCTCTACGGAATTTATGCTGACGGTACGTTCCAGCTTATCTTCGGAATTATTATCTTCGCTAACGGGCACCGCTATATCTTTCTCTCCGCAAACGGACATCGTGTCCATGCGACAGATAATCAAATCCGATTCGGTCAGTTGCGGCTTCTTCGGAGGATCCGGAGATATCGAATCGTCAGCCTCGTTCAGAGAATCGTCTTGAGTGATGGTAGTATCTTGAGTAGTGTTGACAGTTTCGTTAGGAACGTCCGTATTTTCCGGCACCACCTCGACTCGATTCTCGTTTTCCATTACAGTATCGGAAGATTTATCCACGCTGACTCGAAGTTGTTTCTTCTTGGAGGAATTCAACAGGGGAACGATATTGGCGAAAGAATCTTGAGAACTCTCGATGAAATCTTCGGTTTCTTCGTCGGTAGTTTTTCTCTTTTCGGGTGCAGATTTGTTGACTGCTTCGTTGTTTGTTTCGTCTTTCAAGGATGTCGGAGATTCTGATTCTGCGTTTGTTTGTAGCGCCTGCAATATTTGAGCAGCTCTTGAAGTTTTCTTCGGTCTACCTCTACCTCTCCTTCCATCGTTACTCATGACCCAGATTTTTTTAGGTTTCAAAATAGGTTTCAAAATTTTCTTCGGTCTACCTCTGCCTCTTTTTTCATCGGTACTCACCACCGAGGTATCGCTGGCGCTGTCAGTGGTCGGAGTTTGCTGCGCACCGAGAGTTTCTTGCTTCGCCATGGCACCCAGAGTATTGAAGATATTCACTATGGCTGCTGCTTCGTCCAATTCTACGATTCGTTGATCCATGGATTTCGGTTTCCTGCCTCTCTTTTTCTTAGGCGAAAGCTCCATATCCATCGGGGTGGGTTCTGCTTCCGTAAATTCTTTAACAGGGGTGGGTTTTGATTTCGTAAATTCTTTAACAGGGGTGAGTTCTGCTTTAGTAGATTCTTTAACAGGAGTCGGTTTTGATTTCGTAGATTCTTTAACAGGGGTGGGTTCCGCTTTAGTAGATTCTTTAACAGGGGTCGGTTTTGATTTCGTAGATTCTTTAACAGGGGTAGGTTCTGCTTTCGAAGATTCTTTAAACGGGGTGAGTTTCGATTTCGTAGATTCTTTAACAGGGGTGGGTTCTGCTTTAGTAGATTCTTTAACAGGGGTGGGTTTTGATTTAGTAGATTCTTTAACAGGGGTGGGTTTTGATTTCGTAGATTCTTTAACAGGGGTGGGTTTTGATTTCGTAGATTCTTTAACGGGGGTGGGTTTGGATTTCGTAGAATCCTTAACGGGGGTGGGTTTCGATTTCGTAGAATCTTTAACGGGGGACGGTGGTGCTTTGGTAGATTCTTTAGCTGGGGTGGATTTTGGTTTCGGTGTTTGCGGTGTTTTCTCAAAATCTTTGGTCGGGCTTGCTTTTGCGGATCTTCTTTTCGATTTTTTCTCTCTGGTTCTGCGAGGAGTTTCGAGGAAGTTTTCCATGCCGACTATATCCATCTTTAATCGTTTTAATTCGGCTGCTCGTTTCCTCTCTTTGTCGATTCTAGCGGTTTCGCTGCTAAAGAGCTCGCTAGAAACTTCCTTTTCCGGATTTTCCTCCTCCGAGGTTTGTACGATATTTTCAAGAGATTCCGTTGCTTGAATCTTCCCAGATTCGGTTTCTTGAATCTCGGCAGGAATCTCTTTAATTTTTTGATCTGTCGCTTCCTTAGAGTTGGATTTCGAACCGAACAAATCTTGGCTACAACTTTGAGATAAATCTTGATACAGAGCCGGGATATCTTCGCGTCTCTTTTTGAGCACCTCTTTTTGATGTTCGTTCATTTTATTTACTTCTAATTTCACTTCGGAATCGATCAGAACGAAATCTTCGGAATTTTCATCGAAGATCGATCGCTGGTTTGGTTTATTAACCTCTACGACGTTGGCGCTTTTCTTTTTCGGCGTGGGGGTTTTATTATTCAACTGACTACCTTTTACTTTGAGCGGTGACATGGTTTCCAGATCTTTTCCGAACAATCTAAGCGTCTTGGATGATCTGCTCGGACTGATAGGGGAATTTTTGCCCATGGTAGCGATTCGAGCTGATCGACCTGAAGGTTTAGTGAACGTTTTCGTATGGTCTTCCGTTTCTTTGCCTCCGTCTGTGAATAGGGAGAGACATTTGAGTAGTTCTCTAGCTTTGGTACTGTTAGAATCGGTTTCTTTGCTGTATAATTGCGAAAGGTTGTCTTTAAGAGCTGCGGTAAACTGTTCTTGGTTGGAAATATTGCAGCTTTTGAAAAAATTCACGAAATTATCTATTAGTTTTAATCCGTGATGCATGCTAAGTACTTGTTCTATACAACTGCTGATTACTTTGATAATTCTATTGTTATTTTCTGTAGCATAACATTCTAAGGATGGATCAAAGAACTGCATTACTAGAGAGGTCAAAGTTTGTTCATCTTCCGTGGATAAATTCGGTAATTGAAGCACCAAAGAAACGATTTCCATCAATTTAATTACTAAAAATTGGAAAAAAAATTATACATGAAATAAAATTATTTTAACAAAACAAAATAGTATCATTTTACTTACCGAATTCTGATAAAAACTTAGTTTCAAATTGAGTCATTACGCTGAGTAAAGAGATTATATTGGAAGATGTAAGAGGATTGTCCTTGAACGTTTTTTCAAATTCTTTCAAAACTTCTATTTTCCTTATATCCGAATCCATGGATGATTTTTTGTAAATTTTTATCCAACTCGTTACTATTTGCTGGAAAATTGAAATATTTTTATCACACCTCTTAACCCAATAATCCCAAGTAGATTTTCAATGACCAAATAATAATTGCTGGGATTTTTTAGCCCTAACTTTTACTATACAAGTTTGTTTTCTGTATTGGCACATTAAATATGACTCTGAATTTATAATTGGCGCAGTCAATAGGATTATCCAAATAATTACATTTTTGTCGCCAGTACTCTTTTAAAAAAATAATCCCAAGTAGCTTTTTAATGACCAAATAATAATTACTGTGATTTTCTAGCCCCACCTTTTGCTATATAAACTTGCTATGCATGTTTGTTTTCTGTATTGGCACATTAAACAGGATTTACTGACATATTTCGCAATATTGTATTTCAAAATGACCGAATTTATAATTGGCGCAGTCAATAGGATTATCCAAATAATTACCTTTTTGTCACCAGTACTCTTTTAAAAATATAATACCAAATAGCTTTTCAATGACCAAATAATAATTACTGTGATTTTCTAGCCCCAACTTTTGCTATATAAACTTGCTATACATGTTTGTTTTCAGTATTGGCACATTAAATAGGATTTACTGACATATTTCGGAATATTGTATCGCAAAATGTCTCTGAATTTATAATTGGCGCAGCCAATAGGATTTTCCAAATAATTACCTTTCTGTTGCCAGTACTCTTTAAAAAAAAATAATCCCAAGTAACTTTTCAATGACCAAATAATAATTACTGTGATTTTCTAGCCCTAACTTTTGCTATATACACTTGCTATGCATGTGTTTTCAGTATTGGCACATTAAATAGGATTTACTGACATATTCCGCAATATTGTATCGCAAAATGGCCGAATTTATAATTGGCGCAGCCAATAGGATTATCCAAATAATTACATTTTTGTCGCCAGTACCCTTTTGAAAAAAATAATCCCAAGTAGCTTTTCAATGACCAAATAATTATTACTGTGATTTTCTAGTCCCAACTTTTGCTATATACACTTGCTATGCATGTTTGTTTTCAGTATTGGCACATTAAATAGGATTTACTAACATATTTCGCAATATTGTATCGCAAAATGACCGAATTTATAATTGGCGCAGCCAATAGGATTATCCAAATAATTACATTTTTGTCGCCAATACCCTTTTGAAAAAAATAATCCCAAGTAACTTTTCAATGACCAAATAATAATTCCTATGATTTTCTAGCCCTAAATTTCGCTATATACACTTACTACGCATGTTTATTTTCTGTATTGGCACATTAAATAGGATTTACTGACATTCCGCAATATTGTATCGCAAAATGACTCTGAATTTATAATTGGCGCAGCCAATAGGATTTTCCAAATAATTACCTTTTTGTCGCCAGTACCCTTTTGAAAAAAATAATCCCAAGTAGCTTTTCAATGGTCAAATAATAATTACTGTGATTTTCTAGCCCCAACTTTTGCTATATAAACTTGCTATGCATGTTTGTTTTCAGTATTGGCACATTAAATAGGATTTACTGACATATTTTGGAATATTGTATAGCAAATTGACTCTGAATTTATAATTGGCGTAGCCAATAGGATTATCCAAATAATTACCTTTTTGTCGCCAGTACCCTTTTGAAAAAAATAATCCCAAGTAGCTTTTCAATGGTCAAATAATAATTACTGTGATTTTCTAGCCCTAACTTTTGCTACATACACTTGCTATGCATGTTTATTTTCAGTATTGGCACATTAAATAGGATTTACTAACATATTTCGCAATATTGTATCGCAAAATGACCGAATTTATAATTGGCGCAGTCAATAGGATTATCCAAATCTTCACTAAAAAACTACTAAAAGATGCTTTAATAAATGCATTTGGAATTAAGTTGGATGGGGAAATCTTTAAGAGCATCAAAATTGCAGCTGACCAAGCGATTTTAGCAGCATCAGATAGCTTTGGAATGAAAATTAAAGCTGACAATGAGAGAGTTTAGAAAATAGTAAAACAAAATAAAAATCAATTCCAACTATAGAAAGAGGAGAGGTAGAACAAGTGAAGAAATTCAGATATTTGAGTTGTACAATTCTATCTAGGAGAAAATGTACAGAAGAAATCAGAACCAGATGAAATATGAAAAAAAAAACATTTGAGAATGTGAAATATCTGATTGTAACAAAAATACCATTGGAGTAGAGAAACAGTATACTAAATTACCAGTGCAGAAAGTAATATTTTTCAAGAGTTTAAAAATCACAGTTGACCAAGTAGTGTACACTATTTTTCCTACGACCACTTAGTTCATTAAATATATGTAAATATCAGATCCAGGTGATATTTTCATTGCTGTTGCTTTACCTGCTTGTAGAATGTGGAAATAAAACAAAGAAGTAATATTTTTCTTCTCAACAGAATGTTTAAACCTTTGTACCTGACTTAATATTAAAAAAATAAGTTTTCTGTTTATAAATCAGAATAAAATAATAAGTTTACAAATTTTCACAAGATTCCTATTAAATATATAAAAATATATGAGATAAAAAATTAATTTGCGACTTTTAACTCACCTTTTTAATGCTGCTATCAAAGTGATGTAAATTCTTCAAAGGCCACATAAAGAATTCATTAAACTTGGAAAACTGCATCATACTTTCCCCTAAGAAACTAGTGGATAATTCGTTGGCCAATAATATCCATATTTGGCTAAAACTAACCAACTGAATATCGTCTTTGTTTAAAGAAGTGAGACATTCCAAAATCACATTCACCACTTTAATTTTGTTCTCTTCCAATTCAACTTTGGAGAAATAATTGGTTAACATCTGCTTGACATGTTCACTGATAGTTTGAGAGCTACAAAAAAAATTTCCTCTTTAAAATGAAACGAAAATTCTTAGTTGAATTTTTCTTACTCATCATACACTGTTAGAAAGACTGTCAAAAACTGTTTTAAAACTATAGGCAGACAATTGTGTGTTAAATCCTGGTCAAATTCAACAAAAATTCTTAACATCGACAAAAGAACAGATTTATAATCCTGATTTTCTTTACTTAACTAAAAAAAAAATTTCTAAATATATTTTAGTCAAGACAAAAGATTATATTAACATACCTGTATATAATTATCCAAAATCTCAACAATAACATTAAAGTAAACAACTCCTTCTTCAGACATTGGAAGGATCAGCTTGAACACAGACTTCCAAATGCAGCTAACAATCTTATCTCTTTCAAATTTGGACATATCTGTTCTAAGAGGACGACAACACTCTGCTACAGAATTCAGAATAACTTTATAATAATCTTGAAAGTTTTCTTTTTTTAAAACTGGTCCATGAAAGTATTCATTGTCTGCAATACAATTTTTGTGGTTGTTTTTGTGTCCTAATATTGAAAGTAAAACTTTGATGCCATTTGTCCAAAGTTGTGGAATACTTTTTGCTTGTCCAGATCTAAAATAAAAGTTAAGCCATGAAATAATTATTAAAATTGTTGTAAAAATAAATTTTACCTAGCGACATCCTTATTTTCATGTGCTGATCCAAAACAGAACTCCAAAAACTGAGTGATACATAATAAGCCATTCTGTTCTAATTTTTCAAGTAAATGTACAAAAATGTCAAATCTTTTACAAATAACAAGTTCCTGTTTGGAAAATTTTGCCTTTAAGGGTGTTACAAGAAGTTTAATCTGCTTTTTATTACTTATATGAGCTGGATCTAAGCTAGCATTATCAATTAATTCCTGAAAAATGATTTTTAATGTAAATACACAATGTATCACCATATTTTCAATTAAAAAATAAATTACCCTCCAACAATCATATCCTTTCAATCTCTGATCTTGAGAAGAATTTCTAAAAGCATATTCAACAATTCTTAGCAGTCTATTAGTTAGATCCATTGATTCATGAATTTTTTTAGCACAAAACCTTACTAAAAATATCCATAATTTATGCCAGTTTTGATAGTTTGAATCACGTAATTGACTTATTGCAGGAATATACCTAAAAACAAAAAAAGCTATCTCTAAAACATTGAAAACCTATTTTTAGAGTACTTACGTTGAGAAAATTTTTTCAAGAAATACTTGATATTCATTAGGAGATAAATCTGTAATTGATATTGTTTCACACAACTTAAAAGCAATTTCAATCAATGTGTCTCTAATAGTAGTATCTGTCTGAAGGTCCATCATGTTATGGACAATTTCAGACAAAAAAAAATGTATCTTTACATCATGTGATACTTCTTTTTTACATATATCCTCCAGAACCATCATAAACTAAAACACAGTTAACTTAAATAGCAAGAGCATCAGAATTTAATTACTTGGTAAGACCTTAGCAGTGCTTAAATAAAAACATTAATTAAAGCAAGTATTTTAACCCAAATGACTTATTTAAGTATATACAGTGATATATAGTAAATATGTTACACTAACAATAATATATTTACAACATATTGTGGTGAACTTAAAATAAATATTTGCTAAAATTATGAAAACGACATAACGCCAACTTAAAATACTTTCTTCTGTGAAATAATTACCTTTTGTGCTGGAGGATATTTCCATTTTCTGAGAATCTCAAGAAAACTTTCATTGTGTACAATATTATTTTTTAAAGATACGGAAACTTCACTTATATTATTGAATAGTCTATTAATTTCTTGGTCGTCCATTTCTAAAAAGCGAATATTTAGTGTTCACTCAAAATGCTACAAAATCACTAAATTACCAATGAATGTACACATTTTATTGGTAGATAATAAATTGTTGCTTAAAATTTTTATGGTTCATTTCTTTCTCTTCAGCGATGATTAAACGCGCGAAAGTAAAAGCTTTCGATTGACAGTTGACAAATACGTCAATGGTGTCTAGAGCTTTGTTTTGATCCCTAGTTCCGAATTGTTCGGAGTTTCTAAATTGTGTATTGATTTTACTGAAATGTTTTTTGATTCACTTCAAAGTGCTTTTATTTTTCAAGAAACTATTCTAGAATAATGAAAATGAGTTTTTACTTTGCAATTAATAAAGATAAAAACTTAATTTAACAATCACATATTCGAAACATTCGGAACATGAATCCAAACAAATCTTACCGCATTGTCAATAAATAAAGCAACCTGATTGGTTCCAGATTACATTCCTAACCTCATACACTGTTTACGTTACACTTTTCAAATACAAATATTTAATTTTATATGTATATTCTCTAAGAATGAATTTATTATGGGAGACCAATTTATTAATTCGTTACAAATAGAAAAACTAGGTAAGTGATTTAAATTGTATGAGTTAAAGGTATTAAATTATAAATTTAAGGACATAAAATTCAAGAAATACGAGAAAGAGCTCTAGGAAATATCATTTCCAAACTGAACAGTGGTGTTTTATTCGATAACGACTTGGCAAGAAGCAAAGAATTACTAGATAAATTATTTAAATGGTTTTTATTTGAACCTTGTAATCAAGAAGAAGTTGTTTTAGGTCTTATTAAGCGCATTTTAAAGGTAAGTTTAATAATGTCTTTAATTTATTTGTTTAAAATATTTTTTTAGTCAAAAAGTGGACAGATTTTAATAGAACATATAGGAAAACAAGTCATTCTTAATGAGTTGAAAAAGATAAACACATATTTAGAACCAAAATATCTGCCATCTTTAGAAGGTATTATTGATGAGATTAGTGCATTAGAATGTGTAGTTCCTCCTTTAGAATGGGATGTACCTTTAAGCTACAGGACAAATGCAAGTGTAGACCAAGAAAATTATTCTGCAAACATTGGAACCACAGCTACCATTCAAGAAGGATTTTTACAAAAAGAATCTTCTGTAGAACAGCAGACAGGGTATGTACAAGTTTAATTTAGTTATTTAAATTATTGTATTATTAAATTATTGTATTTATTTAGGCTTCAAAGGAATTCAGAATGTATTATTTCAACTCCATATGAGGACACCTCAACTTATAGAATAGAAGAGATAGTAATAACTGATGATACTAACTTGCCAAATTTGTATTTTGAATGGCAACCTCTTATTGAATCTGATAGACATGTCTTAAATTCTGTAGAAAATTCTCTGACTAATCCACCACAACCATCAGCACTTTTACACTCTTGTGAGTTTTTTAGAGAAGTTTTGTTACATGATTTTCCAGCTGAGATTTTTCTTCAAAGACCAAGAATTGTTTTGGTCAGTTTTATTTTTAGTAGAGGAAAAATTTTGGTTTAATTTGAAATTGTTTTAGGAACTTTTTGCTTTGATGAACTGTGGATCATCCAGAATTACTAACTCTGTTCTTTCATGTTTGTATGATTTAACAACAGAGTTGCAGATAAGGATTAATCATTGTAACGATGTTTCTTTGCACAATTTTAAGTTAAAGGTATTAATAATATAATTTAAAATTAGATGTGAATAGTTCTTATTATTTATTTTATTTAGAGTATAATGGAATCTCCTATTTCTGAAGGAAAGGGAAATTCAGAAAATGGTTTAATGGCACAATTTTGTGGACAATTTGAGAGACAAGAAGAAGTTGCAACTCATAAGAAGAATCAAATTTCTACTTTGAAATATTGTCTGTTTACCGTTGATACTGTATTCAAATATTTGTGTTCAAAAGAGGTAAAACCAAAAATAAATCAGGTAAGTTTAGTTTTTTTTTATGTTCTTTAGTCAACTAGTTGTTTTTTTTAGGTAGCTTCAAATTTTTGTTTGATTTTGCTTGAAAAAGTATTAGGTTTACTTAGTTTGTGTGTAGAAAGGGTAATTAAATCAGAGGATTGTCTAAAAGTACCATCTGATGTAAATGAAATTTTTATCAAATATGGTATAGCTTTGGAACACTTCAGGTACTATTTTGTATAATTAAAAATAATTTTAAACAGTTTATTCTTATTACTTTAGGATTAAATCCATATCATTGGAAAACAACATCAAGTTTCGAGCCATGTATTTATATTTATTGCACAATTGTACAAATCTATTAGAAAAATTAGTTCCTTTAGATAAAAGTTTGACGATATTGCCGAGAAATTTAAAAAGCGCTCTAGCTAATTCGCTTTTGGACGTAACTTTTAGTCGTCTATACTCCACTGTGCATGGAAAAATTTTAACTTATGTTAAGGTGAGTAAAAAATTTCTGCAAGTAAAGTTTAAACTGCGCCTTTAACTTTCAGCATTTCTCAGTGGGAGAGGACAAAAGACATTTAAAAAAGTACGAAGACGTAAAGAAAATCTGCCAAGGGATGTCGGCTACAGTAGGAATTCTAAAAGATTACAAAAACTTGAATGTTTCAGAAAACATTAAACTTGCTACAGATTCATTGGCGAGTATCGAATTCCATAAAGATTTTGATTTTTTAAAAGTTTACGTGGATATTTGTACCGAATATTTTCCACAAATATCCAACGATTCCAACAAAGCTGCAATGTTTGAAGGTTAGTATCATCAACTTTGTAATTTTAAATTTTTATTCATTCTCTATGAAAAATTGGATGTGACTAACAAACCACAAGCTACCGAATATTTAGGTGAGTTTTATAATGTTTTACCAATATAATCACAATCATATTATTTTAAAATGTCATAAAAAAGTTCACTTGTATTATTAATAAAATGTTTATTTACTAAACTTACTGATATTATTGCGGTAATTATTTCAGTATGTTAATTTTCACGTATTAGAGTAACATTAACCACATCGAAAATCTGTCAAACGTCAAAAGAAATATTTGACATTCCGCGAAATTAATTCAAGACTGCCTTCACAAATTTATACAATGTATTTATACACATTTTACACATCCTTATGCGAAAATTCGTTACAAAATATAAATAATATTACTATTAAAAATTTCGACACGTTTTAAAATATGTCTTAACGTTCTTAAAGGAATACGGTAAGTACGTTGCTTAGTGCTCTAATATTTAACCATAGAATGGTACTTGGTACTATAAACGGTTTTGAATAGACACTGCATAAAAGTAAATTTATGTCGATTTTGAGAGACATCTATTAGATTGGGTCAAACTACTAGCAGTTTCAGTGCGTGACGCCTCTATTATGTAATAATTTCAATAATCTTTGGAAATGTCACAAAACTTCAAGAAGAAAACAAAGAAGTTATAGAAGTTTCAAGACCTGCAAACTTCATAACCACGTTGGAGAAATAAAATTGAACTATTCTAATAAATATTTTGATTATTTTCTTCTAATGATTCCTGTTTGACAAGATATTGGGTATACTTGGACGAAATTTAAAAAACTGTATGTTACGCAAAACAGTAAAGTGATCATTTCTAAATGACAGCTGCCACAGAACACATACAATGTGTGTTTTATGACAGCGACTAATAAATTATTTGGCAGAAGTATGAACGCCAAGGAATATTTGGAAAACTATAAATAATTTGGCAGTTACCTTAGTTTATTAACTAATAGGAATTATTGAAAAGAATAGCATTCCTCATTATAGCAGAACAGTTAACGAAAAAGTCTGCAGTTGACTTAATAGTACCATTCTGTATATTATTTGTTTACTTTGATTTTTAATGTTTTTTAGAAGTAACATTGCGCCTCCTCAATCATGCCATGATGGATATTCGACAAGAAATGTACAGATTGTGCCACAAAACGGTCGTGATGTATATAGGCCCGAAGCTAAACGATTCAACTGGAGTCGTAGGATCCCAAGTTCTATTTTTGTTGAGAACTAAGATCCTAGTTGAAATCGCTTGTTTCGGTTTAGGTAGCGATAACTTGGAGGTAAGTAATTTAGTAAAATAACATTGATCTAATGAATAAACAAACTGAATTTTAGATTCAAAGATATTCTGAAGAAATTTTAACTTACATCTTAAAATGTAAAATTCTCGTATCGGATTCTGTATGGAACAAAGTAATCCAAGCTCTAATACCTTCCCTTCCTATAATATCCTGTCAAGTATCTAAAAGTTCTATTCTAGGAAAATCGGTTTTATCTCTCGTCGATCCCGACGTAGCTAAAGATTCTTCATTACCAACAATAACGATGGTAAAGTGCAACGTGGAATTTCTATTCTTGGACGATCCTCATTGGAAAGAAGAAGCTTTTTCCAGAATCTGTTGGTTGTTATCCAGCCAAGAAGAGGCCAGAGAACTTTTACCAGGTTTTAACACCCTCTACGATACTTCCTTAACGGGAATATGCAAAGTCAAGAAGATAGTCGATGTTAATAAAACGAGAAGAACGGACCACTTTTACCAACCTAGTAGTTTGCATCAAGTACTGGACGTTTTAAATTCCTCAGGAGTTGAGCCGGTCATAAAACGATCGGCACTCAATCAAATTAGCGTCATGCTGGAAGATCCTTTGCTGCACCAACTATTTTTAGACGCTGGTGGGCTTAATTTGATGGTTAACATCATGAAAACAGCTTTAAAGGAAAGCGATTATGGGGATTATCCAGATTCGATTATCCCCGTGGTTTCTATAATGAAAAATATCGGTTTTTATAACGCTAACGTCAGAGAAGAACTCAGTACTAACTTGGATATCTTTTATTACATCATGAGAGGTAATTACTATAAATAATTTTCATTAATGCTGTATCAGCAACATAGATCGTGAATATCATACATTGAACTAGTCGTCTATGCATTGCTGTGTATTTATTTCTATCTTTTGTTTATTCAACCTTACTCACAGACATGATGTGACAAACTACGGTGGTCTAGGCCATCGATATTTCTAATAAACAATTTAATTAATTATACAAAATACCACAGATTGTTTTAACTTTTTTGTATTAATAGATCGTTTTTTTAGGTCTTTTATTATTTTTCACCGAAGAAAGGTTCAAACAAGATGCTGTTACTTTATTGATTTTGTTAATTTTTAAAGATTTCATATCGGGTAGTCCGTCGAGGGCGAATTTTAGTCTTCCCGAAGTTGTTATTTCCAAAACTAATCTCCCTTTTAGCTGCCATTCTCATTGGGCGGTTAGCGAATATACAGAATCGAGTTTGAAAGGTAAGAATCAAAAGGAGAACCAATTCAATGTATTAAAAAGTGTCAATGGGAAGGGAACAAATTGGTGGCGCCACAGTAGCATGAGTGTCACAGAACGTTACAAATAGAAAAGAAGAATTTGTTCTGCGATCGGCTGTGTCAAAATTAATTGTTAGAGTAAAAATCGAAATTAAATAACATTTGATTACGTAAATAGTTGAGATTTTCGTTATTTTCAACTGAAAATATTAAATTTTTCAAAGGTAAGAATCAAAAAGGGAACTAACTCAATGTATTAAAAAGTGTACATGGAAAGGGGACAAATTGGTGGCGCCACAGTAGCATGAGTGTCACAGAACAAATAGAAAAGAAGAATTTGTTCTGTGATCGGCTGTGTCAAAATTAATTGTTAGAGTAAGAATCGAAATTAAATAACATTTGATTACGTAAATAGTTGAGATTTTCGTTATTTTTAACTGAAAATATTAAATTTTTCAAAGGTAAGAATCAAAAAGAGAACTAACTCAATGTATTAAAAAGTGTACATGGAAAGGGGACAAATTGGTGGCGCCACAGTAGCATGAGTAAGTGTCACAGAACGTTACAAATAGAAAAGAAGAATTTGTTCTGTGATCGGTTGTCAAAATTAATTGTTAGAGTAAGAAACGAAATTAAGTTACATTTGACTACGTAAATAGTTGAGATTTTCGTTATTTTTAACTGAAAATATTAAATTTTTCAAAGGTAAGAATCAAAAAGGGAACTAACTCAATGTATTATAAAGTGTCCATGCAAAGGGGACAAATTGGTGGCGCCACAGTAGCATGAGTGTCACAGAACAAATAGAAAAGAAGAATTTGTTCTGTGATCGGCTGTGTCAAAATTAATTGTTAGAGTAAGAATCGAAATTAAATAACATTTGATTACGTAAATAGTTGAGATTTTCGTTATTTTTAACTGAAAATATTAAGTTTTTCAACCCAGTTCACCTCACTCTGTGTTACTTACTTCACGTTGTTTTTTTACCCTTCTGCTACTCTCGCGCCATCTACTCACCACAAAAGGTGTGAGCTAGATTACCGACAGGAGGTTATGTTTTATTTTAGATCATATCACTTCGGATAGATGGTGCCTCAGTTCCATACAGATCCAATGGAACGCCGAGATATTCGGTGGATTCAACCGACTGATGCACTGGGACGAAATCAACTACGAAGAACAATCGTTGAACAATTTCGTCGACATTTTAAAAATCAACAAATACGATTTGCAGTGCATCAAAAATTCGTCGATCGATTATTGCGTCAAACAATATCTAACCGCCATCCAAAACGCCACGTCGCACGATATCGTATTGGAATCCATCGATAATCTTACCTTGTAAGTCACGAAACTTTTCGAGATTCTTTTATTTGGTGTTCTAACGTCACTTGTCAATTGTCAGGTATGTGTATCTACACCAGTTGGCTGCGCAGTCGAACGATTGTTATAAATGCGATGAGTTTTTAAAGCATCAATGGGACCAGACGTTTTTGAGGTTTTTGAAGGTGCTGCCATCTAGCGAAGACGATACGGTCGTGTTGAAGAAAGTTTTACAGTTTCTGAGCGTCCTGGTGACGTACTACGGATCGTCAGGTACTCAAATATTATTAGTAAATAAAGGGAAAGTTTTAATGTGTTTGTGAATTTGGTTGGTAATGAAAAGAAGGTTTCTGTACCAATGTGGGTGATTTATTTCTCTTCCAGCTGGTCCCTCTATTTGGTATCTAATTTCCTGTATCTACTCTGTTTAATTATCCAAAGTAGTACTATCGGCTTCAGAATAGCATATACATTTTCAAACTCAAATCGCTTAGATTGAATTAATTTTAAGGATGGCCTATTTATTGTGTTTAACCAATCACGGTTTTAAATAATAATAAATTTGAAATCAGTTAAACAGTTGTCCACGCCCACATCTTTAATGTTTGCAGCATAAGGTATTTTATTGACAAATTGCCTGTGTATTATACAGTACGGTTTTATTTGTTTTTTATTGCAACCTCTCTACTGATTCCGCGCAACCTCGCCTGTTTTTAGGGAATTTTTATGGAACAACCCCAAAATCTATGTTGGCAGAAATGTCAGTTTACGTCAGCTGATTCTATCCTGTCATGAATATGTTCCTGTATGAAAAGTTGTTTTGAAAATGTCTAAAACGTAACCTCAAATATTCAGAAACTGACAACACTTATCAAATGACGAAAAAAATCTGTCAAAAGTTGCGGCAATGTACGAAGACATGGTAAAAATTTGCTAGCAATTCAAAATAGACTTGCAGGAAAAAGGATGAAATGTACGAGTACCTTTAAAATGCCGCAAAATTCCTGTTTTTACTCACGTTGGGTGCCATTTTTATCCTCTGCAATATTTATGTTTGTACTATCACCGCTGGTCTAATCGTTTCTTGATTTGTGTTAAGTTTTCTTTACTTAAGCACTATTAGGTTCTGTTTCTTTGTCCCTGCATTATTTCTGTACCATTTTGTGTAGTTTATTTCTTCTACAGTTGTTCTTTTTTCTATTTCCATTTGGTATATACGTTTTTGTACCTCATGTATTTAATTTCTTCAAATTCTTGCTGTTTTCTGGGGTAGTTCCTCAAAATGCTCTTAAGCTTCACTTTTCTTAACTTATGTTGGAAACCATTTTTTTCACACTTGTCTGTTATCCAAATTCTTATAACTAACTCCTCTATTTTTCATTGGCAAACTCCTATTAGATGTCCCTTTTTGGTTATTACAATTTTACTTTCCTTTTTTTATTGGTTCATGCTCTATTTCTGAATTATTTTCTAATTTCCTTTTTTGCGTGCCGAACGAAGCGAGGTTCGCAGCACCAAATGAATTATAAATAATTTAAAAATCATCTTTCGTAACAGTTTCTCGCATAGTACATTAATTAAACATATACCTAAACTTTATTGTTCCGTATTGATATTATAGTACACTGAGTGACTAAAGGGTATGTAGCTAGCGCCATCCATGAACTAAACGCGGGACTTCTTCGACGTTATGCGTGTTGCTTGTATTCCGGGTTATTATCGTAATGCCTTCATTTATTTGGTTTTAGACAACAACTTTTGGATAATCAACTTTTTGAAAAATTCGAACATCTGTTTACTCGACGTGCTGAACATAGAAAATACAACTGAAGAATGCATCAAAGTCGTAGCGCAAGAATTACTCAGACTAATAACGATTTGCGTTAAACAAGAACAACAATATCTCGATTATTATCTCCCATTTCAAAAAAACACCAAATCTTGGTTGCACGTCATCAAAATAATATCGGTAAATTTAAAAAATAGCACCAGGCAACATTTTTACAATTTAGGTAAGAGCGGGTTGGCCTAAATATATTTTTACTCTAAAATTAATTATATTTCCAGCTTATTTGGATTCTTTGTTGTCGTGCTTGGTGCATTTAACGGCATCTTTAGGTTGGAGCGAGACTAAGTCGAGTACCAATCCTAAAGAACCGATTCCGCAAATGATAATTAGTCTTTGTGATTTGGTTAAGGCTTTCCATTCTGGTAAAGGTCCAACGGCTGCTGTTTCCGTGATGGGTTTGAGCATTACCAGGCACGTCGTTTTGGTACTTAACCATATTTTGGCCGAAATAAAAAACGCCAAGATGAAAGTAAGTTATATTTTTTAGTCATATTGTAAACTTGGCCTTAGTAATAATTCAGTGTAAAACCGGCTTTACCTAGTGTTCTTTCCAATGACATATCGAGACGTTAAGTAATATTATTAGAAAAATTTTCATAAAAGAAATAATTAATTTATGTAAGAAATCACTATAAAGTCAATTGAAAACAAAATAATAATAAAAAAAAGGTTATCACATTTCATAATAAAAAAAAATTAATCAACACTAATTAATTGAAACTAAATAAATATCCAACCAACATCAAAATAATCAAACTTACCATTAAGAGAATAATAATGAAAACATAATTCTAAATGAAAGAACAAACGAACAAATTATCAATTTTCTAAGAACATTTTTTCCGTTAAACATATAAAAGGATTTTCGAGAATCTACGAAAAGTGTATAAAAAATTCTTCTACGAACAGCACCTGCGCTGCGTGTCGAAGTGTAGTGTTTAGTGTTCCGCGAACTTTACAAACTTGGAAGGCCACCTGCGTGTGTGACGTAAAATTAACAGAATTGCGAGTGCTCGTAAACAGCACCTGCGTGTGTGTAGTGTTCCGCGAACTTCAAAAACTCAGAAGGCCACCTGCGTGATTACGTAAGAAGAGTTACTCGGAAATATATCGGTCGAATTTGTGACTTTCAAGCCTCAGTGTTGATAGAATTTGAGAGCTTTTCTGACCATAATAAATTATAAAAAAATTATTGAACGTTAGAAATGATTGGTCTGTAAAAAATTTGTTTGTAAAATATAAGTAGTTAGTTAGAAATAAGCAAATTAAGGAATACTTCCTTCTGATTGGTTCTCGTGAAGAATTTAAATGAAGCATTCTTATTGGTCAAAGAATATTGAGAGAGGGATCTCAAATGTTTACGTAAAAGAACCAGTCAGGAAGAATTGTGGACATTCAAGTCTCATTTTCAAAACATTTAACAACAGTTATTTAAAACATTCAAGACTCATTTTCAAAAGATTCAACAACAGTTATTAAAAACATTCAACTCATAATTTTCGTTTGTTAAATATTCAAACTTTTGAACATTCAACATTCATTATTTAAAATAAAACATTCAAGTTCCATTATTCAACATTCATCACTCATATTTCAACTTTGATTATTCAGAATTTAAAAAAAAAATCAAAAATAATCCTAGTGTAAAATAACTTCGTAATACAACACTTGTAAAAAAGGAGTCTCAAAAACCAATAAATTGTATAAATAAATCCACAAGTGAATAATAATAAATACCTACATCGTAAGAGGTTCTGAAGTTTTCCATCCCACGTGTTTCTACAAGAGAAAATCAAAGTGTCTTGTTGATAATAAATTCAAAACGGTTAAATAACTTTTTTAGGGTTGGGAATCCTGTTTCTTCGACGAAATCGAGGATAATCCTTTATACAGTTTCGTAGCTCTGTGGGCGAGTAGGGATATCGTTTTGAGAGCCGCTTCTCTGCAGTTATTTGCCGGTTTGACGGCTTCGCCTAGAGCGGCTATCGAAGTAGTACACGGTAAAAAAATAACGCCTTTAAGGTATTTATTATACTCATCAATTTTTTTCTATTAGGATTAAAAGTTGACGACAGTTCGATTTGGGATTTGGCTCTTAGAGCGCTCAACGATCACACCGAAGCTAGCGCTGTTAGGGAGAACGCAGCTGAATTACTCGCCAATCTAGCTTCGCATTCATCGCCCTTAGGTTCGGAAAAATCTACGGAAACTTCCAACTACGCCTTGAAAAAGGTAACTGTACTGCATATTTGTAATACTTCTTCTCATCTTTATCTTATAAAAGGTTTTGCAAATTTGATTATACGAACTCTAAATCACCAATAAAGTCAAAATAATATTCAAACGGTCGAAATTTTGCCGCACCAAGCAAGTGACGTCACGATTTAATTAGAAGAGGAAGAGTTTCTGAATTGATTCACATTCACTGACTGATTGATTGTTGGCAAACGCCTAGAGCCCAAACGGCTGACGGTAGAGACACCATTTTTGGAGGGTAGATACATTTCATGGTGTAGGTGTGCACTAAAAAAGAATTTTTCCAAATTTCATCCCAAACAGGATAAAAAAGGGGATAATAGTTTGTATGCGTCATAAAAATCGGTATTTATTTCTTGTTTCAGAGTACCAGCATGGCATTACTACATTTAATAGACGAATGCGATTTCTACGGTAACTTCGAAATTATACTAAACGATTTATTTACCGTCGACGCACCGTACAGAAAAAATAAAACCCTTGGAGGTATCTTAAAAACCGGTTCCGAACAATCTTGGAGCAGTTCCAGCCTCACCGACGTTACGGTAACCGTTACAGCTCCTAGCCTAGTTACTTCGGTGTGTCATTTTCTGTACAATTGTCTAACGCTCGATTCCGAATCTGTCGCACTGCGAATTCAAGAACAAGGACTTACTAAACTTCTATTCAGGTAAATGTCAAATTTCTAATTCTGCAGCACGGCCATATCTAGGTACTACTCTGTGGCGATATACTGAACAGCGCCCCCTATCTTTAAAGCCAATAAAGCATACTTTAATACTGCCCTCCTATCTTTAAAGCCAATAAAACAAACTTTCTGCATGTTCCCCACGTTGGGTGCCAATTGTGCGAGAATTAATTAATAATTTTGATAAAAAAAAACTGTAATAAAAAAAGACAAAATGTCATTAAATCTTTGAATGTGAAATAGTATACTGATTTATCGACCAGAATGAAACAACAGGGAGAATATCTGGCAGAATGACGTTTTTCTTACTAAACTGTTATTCGGGTAAATGCCAAATTTCTAACTCTGTAGCACAGCCCTATCTAGGTACTACTCTGTGGCGATATACTAAACATCGCCCCCTATCTTTAAAGCCAATAAAACTAACTTTAATACTTCATGTTCCCCACGTTGGGTGCCAATTGTGCGAGACTTAATAATTTTGATAAAGAAAGCTAAAATAAAAAAAGACAAAATGTCAATTATTCTTTAAATGTGAAATAGTATACTGATTTATTGACCAGAATAAAACAACAGGGAGAATATCTGGCAGAATGACGTTTGTCTTACTAAACTGTTATTCAGGTAAATGCCAAATTTCTAACTCTGTAGCACAGCCCTATCTAGGTACTACTCTGTGGCGATATACTAAACATCGCCCCCTATCTTTAAAGCCAATAAAACATACTTTAATACTGCATGTTCCCCACGTTGGGTGCCAATTGTGCGAGACTTGTATAATTTTGATAAAGAAAGCTGTAATAAAAAAAAGACAAAATGTCATTAAATCTTTGAATGTGAAATAGTATACTGATTTATCGACCAGAATGAAACAACAGGGAGAATATCTGGCAGAATGACGTAAGGTCTTACTAAACTGTTATTTAGGTAAATGTCAAATTTCTAACTCTGGAGCACAGCCATATCTAGGTACTACTCTGTGGCAATATACTAAACAGCGCCCCCTATCTTTAAAGCCAATAAAACATACTTTAATACTGCATGTTCCCCACGTTGGGTGCCAATTGTGCGAGAATTAATTAATAATTTTGGTGAAGAAAGCTGTAATAAAAAAAGACAAAAGTCTTTGAATGTGAAATGGTATACTGATTTATTGACCAGAATGAAACAACAGGGAGAATATCTGGCAGAATAACGTTTGTCTTACTAAACTGATATTCATATAAATGCCAAATTTTTAATAGGTACTCTGTGGCAATATACTAAACAACGCCCCCTATCTTTAAAGCCAATAAAACATACTTTAATACTGCCTGTTCCCCACGTTGGGTGCCAATTGTGCGAGACTTAATTAATAATTGTGATAAAGAAAGCTGTGATAAAAAAAATACAAAATGTCAATAATTCTTAAATGTGAAATAGTATACTGACTTATTTACCAGAATGAAACAACAGGGAAAATATCTAGCAGAATGACGTTTGTCTTACTAAACTTTTATTCGGGTAAATGCCAAATTTCTAACTCTGTAGCACAGCCCTATCTAGGTACTACTCTGTGGCGATATACTAAACATCGCCCCCTATCTTTAAAGCCAATAAAACAAACTTTAATACTTCATGTTCCCCACGTTGGGTGCCAATTGTGCGAGACTTGTATAATTTTGATAAAGAAAGATGTAATAAAAAAAGACAAAATGTCAAAAAATCTTTGAATGTGAAATAGTATACTAATTTATTGACCAGAATGAAACAACAGGGAGTATATCTGGCAGAATGACGTTTGTCTTACTAAACTGTTATTCAGGTAAATGCCAAATTTCTAACTCTGGAGCACAGCCATATCTAGATACTAGATACTCTGTGGCAATATACTGAACAGCGCCCCTATCTTTAAAGCCAATAAAGCCTGTTCCCCACGTTGGGTGCCAATTGTGCGAGACTTAAATAAAAATTTTGATGAAGAAAGCTGTAATAAAAAAAAGACAAAAGTCTTTTAATGTGAGATAGTATACTGATTTATTGACCAGAATGAAACAACAGGGAGAATATCTGGCAGAATGACGTTTGTCTTACTAAACTGTTATTCAGGTAAATGCCAAATTTCTAAATCTGGAGCACAGCTGTATCTAGATAATACTTTGTGGCAATATACTAAACAGCGCCCCCTATCTTTAAAGCATGTTCCCCACGTTGGGTGCCAATTGTGCGAGACTTACTTAATAATTTTGATAAAGAAAGCTGTAATAAAAAAAAAAGACAAAAGTCTTTGAAAGTGAAGTAGTATACTGATTTGTTGACCAGAATGAAACAACAGGGAGTATATCTGGCAGAATGACGTTTGTCTTACTAAACTGTTATTCGGGTAAATGCCAAATTTCTAACTCTGTAGCACAGCCCTATCTAGGTACTACTCTGTGGCGATATACTAAACATCGCCCCCTATCTTTAAAGCCAATAAAACTAACTTTAATACTTCATATTCCCCACGTTGGGTGCCAATTGTGCGAGACTTGTATAATTTTGATAAAGAAAGCTGTAATAAAAAAAAGACAAAATGCCAAAAAATCTTTGAATGTGAAATAGTATACTAATTTATTGACCAGAATGAAACAACAGGGAGAATATCTGGCAGAATGACATTTGTCTTACTAAACTGTTATTCAGGTATTCAATGCCAAATTTCTAACTCTGTAGCACAGCCATGTCTAGATACTACTTTGTGGCAATATACTAAACAACGCCCCCTATCTTTAAAGCCAATAAAACATACTTTAATACTGCCTGTTCCCCACGTTGGGTGCCAATTGTGCGAGACTTCATTAATAATTTTGATAGAGAAAGCTGTAAAAAAAAGACAAAATGTCAATTAATCTTTAAATGTAAAATAGTATACTGACTTATTGACCAGAATGAAACAACAGGGAGAATATCTGGCAGAATGACGTTTGTCTTACTAAACTGATATTCATATAAATGCCAAATTTGTAATAGGTACTCTGTGGCAATATACTAAACAACGCCCCCTATTTTTAAAGCCAATAAAACATACTTTAATACTGCCTGTTCCCCACGTTGGGTGCCAATTGTACGAGACTGTAGTTACTTTTTTTATCGAACCTTTGTATTTACAGGGCGTTGTGTGATCCGGTCATGAGCATTACGCACACCAGAGAACTCTCTTTATATTGCGACGTACTCGATATGGATGCCACGATATGTTCAGTGTTAACGAGACTTGCCGGTACGAATTCGACGTGTCTCGGAACGATTCTGCACACCAAAGATCGTTTGAATCTGTTAATATCCCTCCTGAATCCAAGACTCTACCGTAAGTACAACTTTATTCATCTCTTTAAACGTTTACTTAATCTATAATCTACAATTAAATGTATTAATGTTTGCGAACACGGAGTTTGAAAATTTTGTCTTCTGTGGTTCTATGCTTGACAGGTGTCTGAAAAACGTGTAAGTTTGAAAATTTTGTCTTCTCTGGTTCTATGCTTGACAGGTGTCTGAAAAACGTGTAAGTAACAGGCCACAAATACGAAGAGGTTTTAATTCAAATGAAATGAAACATTGCACTATAATTTTCATTCTTGTATTTATAATAATTGTTTGTTTATAACAAATGGTTTGGTTTTTCCTTTAATTATCAATAGTAAATTCCACTTCATAGCATCCGATGCGTTTTTGGTCATTTTTCGTAAAAAATTCTGATCTGATTTTGTTTTTACCAGCTGGAAGTTCTTTAGATTTGAAATGGTTGTAATCCAACAAGTGGTTCTTAACTTCGTATTTTCCCTTAAAATAAATACAATATAGAAAAAAGTTTTTGATGGGATTTAAAGTTTACCTTTGGATACGGACATCCTTTTGTCATTCCAGCGGATTTTTCCAAATTTTCTGCTAAAACTCCCATAATATCTGACACCATTGTGCAGACAGGGTTACTTTTACTGATCAACACGTGCCAATCGGTTTCTATGTATTTATACAACGTAACAGTATTCTAAAACAAAATAAACGAGTTTTTGTTTGCCACAGTTTTCTCAAAATTAGTGAAATGTCTTTTTTATTGCTTTTTATGTGGATGATACAGATATATCGTAGTAGTAAAACTCCAAGTCTATCCACAATTTTTAATAATAAGGTTCACAACTTTAATGGGACATATTTCAGTCTTCAGACCATTTCTTTATAGCCTGATGATGGTCTGAAGACCGAAACATGTCGCAATAAAGTTGTGAACCTTATTATTAAAAGTTGTGGATAGACTTTGAGTTTTATCACTACGATATAGCTTTTTATAAAGTCAATTATTAGTTTTAATAAAAAAATATGTTATAAGAAACTACATGAATTGTTACTTACCGTAATATCATTGTTTAAATCGACTGTGGTTTCAAGAAGTCCGTATTCTAAAATTTGTTTGTCTCCATCGTCCTTAACCTTAAAATCGAACGTGATGGGTTGTTTTTCTTTGTCGCATAATTCGAAATGATCTACGTGAACGTGAAAACCTTCACTCAACTAAAAATAAATAAATACTTTAAGTTTAAGCGTTTACTTTTTGCTTGCGAATACAAAATACGTTAGCAACTGATAGAACGTAATTTCATGTTTGCTTCTAAGCCGCCATATTGATTTAATTTGACGGTTATTGTTGCCAACTTAAAATCAAATTCGCTTTAAAATTACTACTTACCGTAATAACAAGTAGGATTAAAAAACGTTTGATACCAGACATGATTTGAATCACAATGTCGTTACAAATTTTTATTTGGACCTTTTTATATAAAATATATAGATCGGAAATGATGATAGTGTGCAAATTAATTTTTAAATGATCATATATGTTATAAATTTGGCTGAATTTGTTTTTGAAGAAAGTACAAATGATTGTTTTTTAAATTTAAAATTGGTGTGCGATTAAAATCAGGTTCCGGTCATTAGGTACCCATAATAAATAAAACAATTAAATTCATGGTGCCCAACTTTTGGATTACTAGTTTACGAGGGTGGTTCGAAAAATAACTGTAGAAAAAGTAAAAATTATTTATTTTAGATATGAATTTTCCGCAATTAATTTATCTGAGAAACAGACTGTGGACGACTATATTCAATCTATTAACGACCTTGGTAGAATTTAGTGAAGATACAAGTGAAAAATTGACCATTAGGTCCGTTGAAGTTGTTAAAATTTTGACGGAAACCATTGTGGATTTAGGAAATGGACCATTTTTTGAAACGGTTTGTGAATCGATCAGCAATTTAGGATCACACGGTATAGCATTTACTTTTTTTTCTGGATTATTGTTGTAATATTTTCTGTGTCTTGTAGATTTGCAAAATTCTGCTTTAAATTGTTTGGTTTGTTTATTAAGAGTGGAATCTTATAGATATTTCGAATATTCCAATTTACCGGATACAGATGCTGGAAATTCGTTTCAATTTTTACTAGATTCCGTACAAACTCGAAGGACTGTTGTAATATCGAATACCGGTAAAGCAGACTCTAAAAAAAACGTAAAAAAATCCGCCGAAACGCACAAACTGAATATCTTGGAAGAAATCTATTACGAAAAAGTGTTTCCTTCTTTAGATAAAATTGTAAACGATCAAATTGAAATTAGTATTGTGGAAAATCCGGATGAAGGTCTTAAATCGGGCGCCGAAATTTGTAAGATTTTATTGCATCTTTATGATATTTGCGATTTGAAAGAAAACGAAGTATTTAGCAGGAAAAAATCTGTCGTAACGAAAGCTCTGTCTACGCTTTTGTGCATTTCCAAAGAAGCCAAACAATTTGCTTTGGAAAAAGATTTAGTTCTTTTGATAATGAAAGCTCTGCGGGATCATCACATTCGACTAGGCTTAGAATCAGGTAAGTTTAACTAATAAAATTCATAAAGCTGGTCTTTGTTTATTTAAAAAATTTATTTTCTGTTTGAACTCTTAAAAAGTAATATTTTCAATGGACTAGTTTAGCGATTTTTTTTTATATTTGCATCTTATAAAATAGGTTTTTAGTGGTTCAACTGTACAAATAAAATTTTTATAAAATTAATCCTCTAGCCATAATCGGCTTTTGAAATTTAAATTTAATGGTTACATACGTCACAAGTGGTAAGTGACGTGTTTCAATAAGATTGGTAGAAAATTTGCGATGTTGTCGATATGCTTTAATATTAACCGAGAAACTTATCTCCCTCTCTTATTTGTTGTCATTAAAAAGAGATAAACATATCGATATTTTGGTTCTCTGATTGACACATTATCAAATAAGGAGTAAAACACTAAACAAAATATTCTGTCATTTTCGTTAGTTTAATTTATTGTTTGGTTGTGTTTGGTTTATGAAAGAAATTACTTCTATACTATTTTTGGTTCGAAAATAAAAATCCCTAACACCTTCTCTTGGTGTTATAGTGGTTCCTTCAAAAATAACCAATAGTAGTAATTGTTCTCTCGTGGAGCAACCCTTCTATCGGAACAGTGAGAGAACGAATTTCAAGAATACCGTTTTGGCATTTTCAATAGAACTACACCCACTTTCTATTGGCTGTTCTATTCTATCACCGTCAAGAATAGGGGTCTTGTTTATTTATTACAGATAAACACGTTTTTTCTCCTGTCATATATCTTGTCAACTGGTACAATCAATTAGTCACAGAACACGGTGTTTTGTGCCAGTTCTTTGAGAATACTTGAAACGAACGTAGCTAAAATATGACAAGGTTGACTTTTAAACACACTTCATTATTGGTTATTAGTTGGCGCTACGTTTAAAACTTACTAATTATTTATTGCTAAATTTTACGAAATGAGAAAAATTAATTGCAAAATGAATACCAATATAAGTAAGTAGGTATCTTATCCTAAATATATATTGCTATCATTTTGATTAATATGATCCTACTAAACTAGTCCATTAATGTTCCTATCCACGTAAACTTAGCCACGGCGAAAACCTGTCAGACGTCAAATGTCAATCAAATTCAAATTTCCAGAAATTTTAAAAACAAATTTTGTATGGTAGGTATTTATTGTACTAGTTGAATAACCATTTCAGTGGAATGTTTACGAAGAGTTGCCGATAAGAAGAGATTATGTCCTTTGTTAAAAGAACTAGACGATTTGATATGTCTACTTACCAATTTTATGGTGAACTACGAACCGGTTAAAATCGAAGCGGCTTCTTTAAATTTGGCTGACGTCGTCCATAAATTGTGGATATGGTTTTTAGTACAAAACGGAATGTTATTGGGTGTATTAAAAATGATTTGCACCTACACTTCTAACTGTGATATAGGTACGTACTCTGACAATTAGTAAATATCTTTTGCTTGTTCTTTTTTACTGAATAGTTCAAATGGACAGTTGAAATTGAGTATTCTGCTGCTGTTCATGTTTAAAATACCGTGTTAAGTGTTGTTAAATATATACCTTTATGTTTAGGTTGTTAGTTATTGCTTTTTGCCTCTTAGATTGTCATGTAACTGTATTAAGAAACGTTCTATTTTTAAAATACTGTGTTATATTTGTTGAAGCATACCCAATAACACAGAAATACTCTATTAAAAGATTTTATGTTTGAAATAAAATTATATTGATGACAATTTTAAAAAATATATATGACAAGTATCTTTTTGTTATATTATAAACAAGTACATAACAACTAGTAAACAGTGAAGTAAAAACCTAGAAAATGTTACTATTTCAACAATATTTTGATTACTGAAGTAACTCAAATTAATTGTTGAAATTTATCATTTTTAAACGTTATTATTTTAAATATCTGTACCTGTAGTAATTGTTATTATGATTATTTTTCTTAAGCTTCTCAGTTATTACCTTTGACAAGTCATATAAGTGGAATGTTTATTACTGAAGTGAGTAATCCAAATGAATTCTTATAAATTATTACTCTAAATTTCTATAATAATTGTTATTAAATCTAGGTATTTATGATTAATTAAGCTTCTCAATTATTACCCCTGACAATTAAGTCTTGTAATTGAAGATACTGAAGAGAATAATTCAAATGATATGTTGACATTGATTAATTTTAAACAATCTTATTGTAAAATATTGTGTTAATTGTTGTTAAAAGTACAGCTTTATGTTTATTTTTGTGTAGCTTGTCAGTCATTGCCTCTGACAAGCCCCGTAGCTGGTGGTGGTCCTAGGAAGTCACCTGGAGCTGTATCGTTGCTGCACGCAATAATTGGACTAATAAATAGGGAAATGGATCAAATAAGTAAAACGCACGATAGAAGCATTCTGGAGTTGTCGTTTAATATTTTACACAATTCTTGTCACTCTTTAGAATGTCGAGTTTTAATATCTAAGGTAATATTAGAATGTTTTTAATGAAACAGGTGAAAAATGGTTTAAATTATTTTAGAGTAATTTATTTCAAAGTGTTTCTCGTTTACATCCGGCCATAACTAAGCGTCAAACGCCTTGGGAGTACATCGAATTAATATGGTTGGATTTTTTGCAAACTTTTACTACTCACCCAGAAGGTCAAGCTTCGATAGCAAAAATCCCGGACGTTTTAGAATTGATTTTAACTTTGACGAGCAGTTCGAAAGTGAAAAATAAATTAATGGCAATGTTGGTGCTGAGAAATCTGGCGTTTTATCAACCGAATAAAGCTAGGTTATTAAGTTCAGGTAATTCCAGCATATCTAATGGTTTAAAAGTTTCACAAAATGTTTTTTTTAGCGGAGTTTTTAAATAATTTGAATACGAAGCTTTCGAACGGATTGGAAGAGGAAAAAAACATTGTGGTGATTATAATGTGGGCTCTGGCAGCCAACAGTCAAAGAGCTAAAATAATTTTGAAGTCTGCACATTTGGACGATAAGCTTCAAAACGTGTTGAAGCATTGTCAGTTGCTTAGGAGCAAAGAGTCGATTTTGAATGCTGAAGATATAGATAGGATGTATTACGTGTTAGGCATGATAAGAGATAATCCTGATAAAAGGTGACGTTAAGATGAAATTATTTATTATATTTTAGACGATTTTTAATTATTTAATTAAATTATACTTTTTATTAAACGAATTTTTTAAATAAATACAATATATCGAGTAAGAATTTTGTTTTATTTGGGCGTTACAAAAAAAAATTGGTAATATAAACGATTCACTTCAAGTTCAAGCGGTTTTTGTAGATGTTGATTTGTTTGATCATGTCCGTGATTTTCTTGGTGGTTTCTTCGAGATTTGTTTTGATGGTGTTGCTGTGCGTTTCGTTGATAGCGGAAACTTTTTTAATTTCCTGCGATTTCCAGTTTTCCATTTGGACTTGTTGGTATTTCATTTTGTTTTTGATTTTGTCGATTCGGTCGCTGTAGACGCCGATTTTTTCGCTGTAATTTTCCAGTTCTTTGACGAACGCTTGTTCCGCTTCCGACGGCGAGCTTTTCTTCCTCGACACCAGCATCAACAAATTTTCCGATCTCTTTAAAAGCTCGTCCTGTTTGTCTTGTATATCTTCGTATTTTTCCGCTAGGTTGCTCGCTTTTTCTCTTAGAACGTCTCTTTCTTCTTTCAAATGCTCTATTTCTTTGAGCTGATTTTTTTTCATCATGTTTAAGGTTTGGATCCGCTTTTCCAATTCTTCTCTCGCTTTGATGTGGTTCTTGAAGTAATCCTCTCTGAATACTTGAGCCGTTCTTTGAAGAAGTTCGTAACATTCTTCTTGGTTGGTGTCACTTAAGGAGGGTAATTTTAGAATTGGTTGCGTGGAAGTTTTCTTCAAGATGTTTTCTATGAAATTTTCGAACGGTTCTTGCAACATCTTTTTTAGAGGAGAAGTTACGGCTTCATCTAACGTTAAATTTGGAACGGTCGGTAGAGAGGTGGATAACATTACGCCGAGAGTTACTACACTGCCATCACTGAGAAGGGTGATGATTGAAGGGGGTTCGTAGTACAAAGCCAAACCCATTACAGGATTGCTGTTTTCTGATGTGGCTGTTTTGGTGCACACTAAATACTCTGCTTTACTGTTATTAACGAAGATGTCGTCTGTAGGGATATCATCTTCTGGAGTGTTTAAAAAGTCATTGAGATCTTTGATGCAGGAAAGTGTTATAGAGTGTACCCCTGCGTTATGCGTGGCGTAATATCTATCAGTTTTCGATTCGTCTTTTTTAAGTAAAATAGGACACTTGAATTTAGTGTCCATTTCTTCGTTTATCATCAAACCAAGTTCTAATTCGACACTTTCAAATGCCAACAGTTGATGGTTAGTTTTATGGTTAATTGATTTTTGAATTTGATGAGTGTCATCCATTAGTACAGAATGACACAGTGTACCATCTGCAAGAGCAATGCATATTATCTGTGGTAGTGTATTGAGGCAAATCAACGAACAAGCTTCAATTTGTTCATTTTCAAAAGATACCAATGGAAGCGGTCCTTGCAAAGCTGGTTTCCATCTTTTTTCCAAATCGATTTCCATGTAATAAATATTCATATTGCTTTGTAAAATAAAAACTGGCCATACTAAGTTATTTTCCTCTTTTTCACTCTTTTGTCTCTCAATGTTTTTCGGGACTATTTTCTCTGTAGTTTGAGTTTCTACATTAATATACTTTTCTTTGGGTTTCTGTTTGGGAATATGAATGATTTGTGGCTGTCCAAAATCAAAATCTACAGCAACTTCTCCGTATAAGTCCAAAAAGGGAGTTTTACTTCCTGGAAATAATGTTGTTGGCTTTTCTCCTACTGTATAAACTGCCACTTTTAAAGCTTCACCATTTTTTATCTGGTATAATCTCAGCACATTATCAGATGTAAGTGCCAGTATGTGATTATGGTTAATGCTTCCAGGGTGGAATTTTGCTTGTCTCAATTCAACTAAATCACTGCATGACAATAAACGTTCATCTAAACTATGAGTTGTGCAGTAAACCACTTCTTTATTGTTATCAAATGCCCCATAAGGAGGACTTCTTGATGGAAGCTCCAATACTAAAATCCCTCTGGATCCAGCTACAATTAGAAGTGTTCCAATATCATTCACTAGTAAAAATTCTGCAGCAAACAAAGGTGGACGCAAAGGTAACAGTTTTTGATGAATAACATTGTCACCTTCCTTACTTCTTGCTGCTTTTAAGTTCAGACTTAACACACAATTAATTTGGAAATCCCAACTGAAAAGTATATTATCGTGGATCGCAAGTAAATCCAATGTCTTTTTCGTATTTTTCGGCAACGAATCGCATATTTCCTTGAAAATCTTGTGCTCTTTTAACCGAAGGTAATCTGTAGAAGTCATTTGTGTATATGGAAAATAAGACGAGAGCAACAAAAGCTTCCTATGGATTATGGTGCACTCTTTTATTGTTTATCCACAGTAAAATGATGTTTGCAATTATAGTTAATTCAACGCCTTCAAATATTAACCATAAGAATACGATTTAAATCTTATTTATTTAAAAAAGTTTAAATACTCGATAACATTTATAAGCAAAGGTTAGCTGTCAAAACACTATATAATAAGACCATAGAAAACAATATTGATTAAAAAACTTTTCTCAAATATATTTTATTTTTTTCTACTGTAACTAAAAGGTAAATATTAGAACTTTTTAGATGAAAATTTGGTCCTACTATACAAATCAGTTTACTTAATTTTAACTAGTTGTGAATTTAATTATTGGTTATAAAATATCGTACTTTGTGGTTTTATTAAATCCTCCAAGATCACGGTGTGTATATTAGTAGGGTTGTCTCGTTACTTTTAGACCATCAGGACACGGCATGTAGTGACGTCACAAGTATGCTGATGTCTAATTCCGAGTATAAGTGAAAGACCTAAGGTTTTAAACAATAATTACAGGGAAATGTTGAATAAAATAGAAACAATAGGCAGGTAAGATAAGTAAAAAAATGTTTTCTATTATAACATAATGAAAGCGGTATTAACTGAGCTACATCATGAATCTTTGTACCTATAGGTAGTATTATATCTATTTATTTTGGGTCTTAGGTAAATAAAACAAAATATTACGACAAAATATGTTTAGATCAAAATACATATAACAATGGCAAAACACATTTTTGTTTATAATCATTACCTATAGTAAAAATTTAAAACTATTTTGTTGTAACAATTTCTTTTATTGAATAATGATTCCTGAGATTTTTTTAAATTAAGGTATTTTATTCTGAAGAATACTGTCGAACAAATAAATTATTTATTTTTTTGCTATAATAAAATTCGTTGTAAGATTTACGATTTTTGTTTTAACTTTAAATTTTTTATGGTTACCTGTATTTCCGCAATGAAATATAAAATATGTATAATTTATAAAAGTTTAGTGCAAAATAAGTCTATAAATGTATTAAGAAAAGTTTATAAATTATAAAAAACATCAGAAAACTAAAAAAATTGTAATTGAAGTTACTGTAAACATCACAAGAGAATTACCAAAAAATATGGAAACTTCTATGCTCAGCAGACTGGCATTCTGGTGACGTAGCCTGTCACGTATTTATCGCCGGCAGCAAAGTGAGGCAACCTTACTATATTCTACAGACCTTGCTTCAAGATGGTATAATAAAAAAGAAGAATGTCAAAATTAACTTAGAAAATTAACATAACCTTAAAGTTCTTCTTTTTCCTTTAGTGGGTCTTTAAAAGTTCAAGCATGAAAATAGGTGTAAAGTTGAAATGACATTTTTATGAGTGAAGTACTAGGGAAAGTCTTGAAAATTTTACGATAATATAAATTTTTGAAAAAATTATATATATATTATCAATGTTATGTACTTAATGGATTTGGGTTTAAGTTAAATATTTAGTTTTATTTTCTGACTACACGTTGAACATTTTCTTATGCAGTTTCTTATTTTCTTTAAAAACTGAATTATGATGAAATTAAAAATGAATTATATATAGAGAAAGTAACTTAGATTAATAAAAAATTATTGAGAAGGTACGTGTATTATATAATGTAATTTTATTAATTTTAAAAACAAAAAATGTCATCTGGTCGGAAATGTAAAAACTGTGGAGGTTCGGATATCGAAGTAGATCCAGCCAGAGGAGATGCCGTCTGTACAACCTGCGGGTCTGTTCTTGAAGATAGTATTATCGTAGCTGAAATCCAATTTGAAGAGAATGCACATGGCTCGAGTAGTGCAATCGGTCAATTTGTTTCCGCTGATTCTAAAGGTGGTGCTACGAAATTCGGAGCGTCATTTCATGTTGGAGATAGTGTTGAATCGAGAGAAATTACTATAAAAAAAGCCAGAACTGGTATATCGCATCTATGTAATCAATTAAGACTAAATCAACATTGTATAGATACAGCATGTAGTTTTTTTAAAATGGCTTTATCCAGGAATCTTACTAGGGGCCGCAGATATACTCATGTGCACGCTGCATGTGTTTATCTTACTTGTAGAACAGAAGGTACAGCTCATTTACTTATAGACATTAGTGATGTGTTACAAATATGCTGTTATGAACTCGGAAGGACATATTTAAGGCTATCTCAAGCATTGTGTATCAATATACCTGCAGTTGATCCTTGTTTGTATATTTTAAGGTATGATTGTTTTATTTTTATTTGCAGTATTTTGAGACAGTAAATTTATGCTATTTTTTGGCGAAAAGTTGTTAGCTTGGATACATTTTTTTTTAGATTTGCAGCCAAACTTCAATTTGGCTCTAAAACTCAACAAGTAGCAAATACAGCTTTAAGATTAGTTCAAAGAATGAAAAGAGATTCAATACATTCAGGTAGGAGACCTTCAGGATTATGTGGAGCAGCATTATTAATGGCTAGTAGGCTCCATGAATTCAATAGATCTCCAGCTGACATTGTAAAAATAGTTAAAGTACACGAATCAACACTTAAAAAAAGATTGATGGAGTTTGGAGAAACTCCAAGTAGTGCTCTAACCTTAGACGAATTTATGACAGTAGATTTGGAGGAAGAACAAGATCCTCCATCTTTTAAAATCGCCCGTAAAAAGGATAAAGAAAGGTTACAAAAGGTTTTGGATGAAGAAGGGGAACAGTTTACAGATTTACAAAGGGAAATTGAAATGCAGTTGGAAAGTAAGAGAAGGAGAAGTGTTAAGCCTGTAAAACTAAGTTCAAAAGTTGATGAAGAACTAGAAACGGATTTGTTTATTAAGCAATCTACTTTAGGAACTCTACAAAAATTGATGAACACAGAAATCAGTGATACACTACCAGACGAAGGTTTAGGTCCAGATATATCAAGCATAGGTAAGTATTTGATTTAAAGTGGTATTAAAGTTGATCTTGTAATTTGTTTTAAGGTTTGCCGGATTCTTTAGAAGATACGTCAAATGCTTACCGTCCCTCGGAAGAATTAGTTGTAGACTTGAACTTCGACGACATCAATGACGAAGAATTAGACACATACATATTGTCAGATCACGAGTTCGAAAATAAAAAAACGCTGTGGCACAAAAGAAACGCTATTTATTTGGAAGAACAAAAAGTCAAAGCAGAAAGATTACAGAAGGAACGAGAAGAAGGTAAACCTGATAAGAAAAGAAAAAGAAACACAAAGAAGAAAACCATAGGACCGGCAAATTCGGCTAGCGAAGCCATAGAGAAAATTCTGCAAGAGAAAAAAGTGTCCACTAAAATTAACTACGACGTTCTTAAGAGTTTGAACGTAGCTTCTGTTCAAAGTGAAACAGTAGCTGTTGATACAGAAGATGAAGCATCGACTACTGAATCCATAAAAAGAAGAAGGCTTTCTTCATTGTCCAATTACCTGGAGCAAACTCCTGAAAAGGTTTCCAAGAAAAAACTAGGTTTGTAACTAATTATTAGAAATTTTGTTGGTGCATTGTTCAATTTTATGTGTTTGTAGCATCGTCCGTTGGTCTACCAGTTTTTGAAGATGTTAAAAAGAAACCAAGTGAAGATATTGCTAAATCAGAGCTGATTGGTGAACAACCGAGCAATGAGACGAATTTATCTGAAGAGGAAGATGAGTATTATGATGAAGAAGAAGGCGAGGGAGTGGAAGAAACTGCCAACGAAATGGGAGTGCTTCAGATGCTGCGTCAATATAGAGAAGATGAAGAAGATTATGAACATGGATATTTTGATGAGACAGACTATTAAAAAATTTATTGTGAAAGCTTAGTCTGCTCATTTTTGAATATTTTTGTAAATTTGCATGAAGGTTAATGACTTTTATTTTTATTATTGTCAAAAAAATGCTGTAAAGACTGAAAACAAACATCAGGTATTTGATTTACCAGTTTTTACATTTTGTGTTATAATTTATTCTTGGTAAATTTAATAAACCATATTTCATGACGTAAATAAATTTGATTGTTTGGAATCGCCTATCTACGCTAAATGGTGTAACGAGGCTTATTTTTGTTTCTATTGCTGACTTTTTATACTTATTTTGTTATTACTACGTTTTAATAATAAATTAATTTATTGCATTTTATGTTGTTTTATTAAATGAAAAAGCAGACTCCAGGATTAACAAACTTTAGTGTAAGTATTTATAATTTGAAATATACACTGGTCCTTCGAGCCGGATGTGGGTCAGGAAAAAAACGGAGATGGCAGAAGATAATAAAATGTCCATAAAAAAAATAAATAACCCAAATAAAAACCAACATACTGATATATAATTTATTAAATTAACAGTGTACACATTTCATTTTATTATTTCTTTAAGAAAAATATATACAATTCCAGAAAGTAACTTTAAAATATATACGAAAGGCAATTTAAAAAGCCACTCTTTTTATAATGCAGTCACATCATTACGACTGCGTTAAAAACTTTGTCTTAATATATTAATATAAAAACTATATCGTTTAATAATAATCTGTTTTTTTTTTAAATTTAGGCAAAAGTTTTGACACATAAAGTTGCTAATTAAGCACCCGAAATTGTTTCTAATATTTACCAAGTAGCCTTAATACTTTCTCATAAGTTTGAGAATCATTAAGGCTACTTGGTACATCGTCGTTTACGTCTATTAAAAATTTATTTTGAAAGCGCTTAGTCTGCTCATTTAGTGAATGGATAATATTTTTGCATAAAGGTAAATGGCTCTTGTTTTTATTATTGTTAAAAAAATGCTATAAAGACTGAAAACAAAAATCAGGTATTTGATTTACTAGTTTTTACATCTGGTGTTATAATTTATTCTTGGTAAATTTATTAAACCGTTTCATGACGTAAATAAATTTTTATAAGTGTGATTTTTGATAAACTTGATTATTTGGAATCGCCTATCTACGCTAAATGGTGTAACGAGGCTTATTTTTGTTTCTATTGCTGACTTTTTATACTTATTTTGTTATTACTACGTTTTAATAATAAATTAGTTTATTGTATTTCATGTTGTTTTATTAAATGAAAAAGCAGACCCCAGGATTGACATAAACTTTATTGTAAGTATTTATAATTTGAAATATACACTGGTCCTTCGAGCCGGATGTGGGTCAGGAAAAAAACGGAGATGGCAGAAAATAATAAAATGTCTATAGAAAAAATAAATGAATAACCCAAATAAAAACCAACATACTGATATATAATTTATTAAATTAACAGTATACACATTGCATCTTATTATTTCTTTAAGAAAAATATATACAATTCCAGAAAGTAACTTAAAAATATATACGAAAGGCAATTTAAAAAGCCACTCTTTTTATAATGCAGTCACATCATTACGACTGCGTTAAAAACTTTGTCTTAATATATTTATATAAAAATTATATCGTTTAAAAATAATCTCTATTTTTTTTTATGAAAAAAATTTAGGCAAACGTTTTGACACATAAAGTTGCTAATTAAGTACCCGAAATTGTTCCTAATATTTACCAAGTAGCCTTAATAATTTCTCGTCAAGTTTGAGAATCATTAAGGCTACTTGGTAAATCGTCGTTTACGTCTATTATTCATTAAGGGTACTTGATAAGTAGCCATTATATATATCAAGCTTAATTTATTCATTGCTTCGACAATTTAAGCAGCAATCTTAGTTAAACTATATGCAATAAAAAACATTTTTACTAGAATGCGGAATATAGTATACTCATAAACTAACTTTATTTTATAGTTTGACATACGCTCAAACTTTGGAACGGAAACATTTGGCAGCTTAAAATTGTTTGGCAACGTTCAACGTTATTAATTTAGCACTTGTATCATTCATTTAATAATCCAGTTACAACATTTTGTTTAAAAACATTACACAAAATAGAACATTGCTGGCTTGGAATATTTTTAAAGATTTGGAATCAAATTTTAGGCGAGCACAGAAAATATATAATAATATCACAGTTACAGGTATAGGCACTGCCGCATCATCACTAGATAATTGAAAATTAAATTTAGTTTTGTTAAATAAATGTAAAGGCCCCATAAAATACTTTATTTAAAGTTTCTTGCATCTTGCGAAAGTTTATTGGAGCAGTGGGTTTGTTATTAAAGAAGGTTTTGAACAAAAAATTGTGTCCATTTTAAATAAAATGGTGTCCTATGTTTAAAAAATTGTACTCGAGTAATTTTAAAAACAATCACAATGTTCTAAATTGTGTAAAAATTCAAGTTTTCTATTAAAATTGTTGGCACGCTTTTTATAAACAAAAAAATGAATTTATGCAGTGTTTTAAAAAAATAATGAAATAATTTCCAAATTTGCACTATTTATGTGTTTGGAACCAACTTGAGTTGATTTAACCACATTATACCCTAAAATGTACTAAAATAAAACAATGGACTTGTTATTTGAAATAAAAAAGGCTGTAAACATAAAATTGTGTTTGCTTAAGTAAAAAATGCATCCCATATCTAAAAATAATACTTCACTTTCACTTAATTTCAAAAATAATCTCAAATTTCTTAATTGTGAAAATATCTGTTTCTAGTAAAATTTGTAGGCACTCTTTTTAATGAACTAACATGCAACAGTTTTAAAGCCAATAATAAAATACCTTCTATTCAAACCTAAAGTATTTTTTATACATCAAGTAACATGTATAAGACCACATTATACCCTAAAATGTAGTAAAAATGGAACAATGAACTTGTTATTTGATATTAAACAAAGTTTAAGTAAAAAAAGGGGTCACGGATTTTAAAAACTGAACAAAATTGATTCAAAAACGTAGCTCAATGTTCTAAATAGTGTAAACCTTCATAAATAATTTTGATTTTATACAAAATATACAGCTACAAGAATTACTATATTGAATAGAAAATAAAAGGCGAACGTAAAAGTTTATTTTAACTCATTTATACTGATAGCAGTAGATTTTCTAGTAAAATATTTAACAAATAAACTTTTGAACAATAATGGAATCGTAAAAAGCAAATAAGGCTGAAGGAAAAATACAATGTACACTATAAATTATCGCCAGATACAATTTCATTTCAAAACATAAAAAAAAACAATTGTAAAATGATATCAACACCCACAAAAACAATTTTTGTTATAAAAAAATAAAATTGAGAAAATGTAAATTGGATGTACTTACTTGTTCCCCAAAATGGTACTTTGAAGACAACAATTTTTACTAAAAAAACTTACAAATCTGTATAAGCAAAGTTTTTTTTCTGTAGAAAAATAAAAAACAACTTTTGACTATTCAAAATACAAAATAATCTTAAAAAATATACAGAATGTCCCACTCATCGTGCAATTTCTACAAACTAAACAGTACCACAGACGACGTAAACTGTTCCTTCCGACCTACAGACGTATTAAACAATTATTTTTTATTAAAAACATAAGAAACGAACAAAGATATTGTTAATAACAAAGAGTTGAGGTAGATGGCACAGCCTGAGCACGGTTTACTGACGTAACTGAAGAAATCTTCGTTGAGTTTCTTGTAGGAACCGAAAGAGGGACACTGATACTCCAAAGCTTGACCGAAACATTTTTTTATAGCGGCTAGATTACTGGAAACAAAAACAAAACATCAAAAATACACTCCCATCATTTAATTAAACAGAAAAAAAATGTTTCCATTAACATGAATCAAATAGTTAACACGCACGAATACAAAGAAATAAATTTATATAACAGGGCACTCCTATTTTAATTCCGTTAGGCGTAAACTTGCCATTTTAAATTAGTGTTCATTTGTCCTATTTTTTAGTATAAACTGTTTAAAATTATTAACTTTTAGTCTTTATTGTAATATTTGATTGTTAATCAATGACCTCAAAAAGATAATGTGGAAATATTTTTAAAAAATGTATAAAAGTCATGTTATAGATCATAACAATTTTAGTTCAGATAAAAAGCAATACACGGTATGTTAAATTTATGCTAATGATGCGCTGTTGCCATGCTGATAGTTTTATCATTAAATGTACGATAAACAGAAAAATAGTCCTACTCTCACAAGATATATCTTGGTTAGGTTGGAGGTATGAGATAACTTTTTGGGTCCATTATTATTTTTACTTATTTTTGCTTTTTTAAGTATTTATTTCAGAAAGTCATGGCAGGAACCGATGGATGGCATTTGGAACATTTAATTTAAAATATTTATTATGCATAATTTGGTTACTTTAAGGTACGTTATGAATTAAATCATTAGTTGTAATTTGGTTGAATTTAAATAAAAAAAAATGTTTTTGTACCCTTAAAAAAATATTTTAGATACAAATGTAATGTCGTTAAATAGAGAATTAAATTCTCCTTCAAATGAGGTGTCGCATTATACCGATTTCTATTTAAAAAAATTAACGATTACGTCACTACACCTACACCGGTGACGTCATCCTTACTCCATGTACGTTATAAGATGGGTATTTTATAACAAAAATCGACCTGTTTCGGAATTACCCTCAAAACTCGACGGTTCTCGAAATAATGATAATATTCCATAAATTAGTCGTCCACTGTATTATACCAAAACAATTCTAGTATTTCTAATAAAATAATCTGAAATAAATACTTGGCAACACGTCTAGTTCGTAAAGTTATTTCAACAAACGCATATTTTTTTGGATAAAACATTCATTTAAAAGATGATTTATAACAAATAACAGAAATAACAGACATTTTCTACAGTTTGTAAACAATGTCGCTGCATAAATAAACAAAAGGTTCATTAGAAAACAATTTTATTATTATGTAACATTATGAAAATAATTAAATTATGTTCCAACTTACCTGCAAATGTTTTGTTTAGCCAACAATCCTGCAGATGGCTTGAATAGATTGGCAAAACAATTATCCAAGTTAGGATAATCGGTGTTGAATAACTTGTTGCGGCATTCTGTAGCTTTGGAACTGTAGAAAGCTAGAAAAACAGTAAAAATATCGATCTGTGGTCTACATATAGTGCCAAACAAAAACTAGGAATTTAAGTATGTATATATAGTGTATTTGAAAATCAAGAGAGAGTAAATTCCCAGAAATGTTTTGCAGTTATCAGTGTTAAAGGCAGTAAACCATAGACGTGCGTTTTCAAAATTAAATTAATATGGAAATAGAAATATTTAATTTGTTTTAGTTATTTATACCTAGATTACCAATTTTAGATAGATAAACATAATTCGTAAGTAGTAATTTAATTTGGGTAAAATGAAGAAAAAGTCAATATTATTTTAGGCATATGTTTATTTACAAAATATGTATATAATATGTACAGATAATTACAATTACTTATAAATTAATATGAGGAGATAAAAAAACAATTAAGTAGGTATATGAGAAAAAAAAAACAACCGCAAGGATAAAATTTGACGAGCAACATGCAAAAAATACGACAATATTAAATCTTAAAAAATAAAAATCTAAAAATAAAATTAAAGTACATAAATTAATACTTTTAAAGTTATGGGTTCTCGCACTCTGTGTCAGAAGATTCACCATCTGATTCTAGAGAAATTACAATGGGCTCTATAGTAATATCAATTATGTTATCTAGCTCCCACATTTTTTTTCTATTTCTGTAACGTGTCTAATACATTTTTGCCAATTTTCACTTGTTACTTCAGATATTGCCTTATTGAAGAGATTTGTAACATCTGATAATTTAAAAGTAGTGTTATTTCTGGCAACATAACCTTTAACATGAGCCCATATCAATTCTATCGGATTCAGCTCACAATGGTAGGGTGGTAAACGAAGGATTTCAATTTATCGTTTTTTGGCTCTCAATATTATATTTTTTATAATTTTGCTTATGTTTTTTAGCAATTCTGCCCTCAGCATTGTATTGTCAAAGGCTAAATTTTTAGAAGATAACCATTTTGCAATTTCATCCTTTTTCCATTTAGTGGTTGGTAAAGGATCAAGTAATCTGGAGTGGTAACTTGCATTGTCCATTACAATAACCGATCCTTTTGGTATGAATTAAATCATCTGTTCAAAATATTCCTCAAACAAGTCTCCATTCATTTCTTCGTGATCATCAACGGTTATTTTTGATTCAAATAAGAGTAACCCATTCTCAAGAAAACCGTTTGTACTGCCTATATGACAAATAATTAATCTTTTACCTTTTCCTATAGGTTCCTTAAACCAGTAGTATATCTTTCTAGAAAAGCTTGATGGGATGATTTTATATTTTTGTCTTTCCAAACTCTTTCTACACAATGTCCTTCATTAACCCATGTTTCATCTAAATAATAAATGTTTTTATTTTGAGCTTTAACTTGTTGTATTCTTCTGAGGTACTGTCTTCTCCAACATACAATTTCTTCAGAATCAATTAGGATTGAAAGTCTGCCCATTTTTTTAAATTTAAAGTTTAACTCATGTAACGTTTTCCATAGTTTATCCCGGCTTATTGTGGGTAAATCAACATCATTCGTAATGGCTTGCAAAACTTTATATAAAGTATTTGCTTGTTTATAAAAAATGAGTGAACAAACTTACGAATAGCATTTTTAAAAAACTCGTCCACGTTGACTTTTAATAGTTTGTGTCTACCTGGTTTCGGCTTTGGTGAGGTTACTCCACCTGATTTTTCCTCCTTTGGAACTCTATATATTGTAGATTTTCCATATCCCATTGCCTTAGATGTTGTTTCAACTACACTGTCAATAGTGTTTGAGGGATTTTGATGTTTAAAATAGTGGTACACATTCACTACAGCACTCTTTTCATTGAGCGATAAATGGTCTAGTTTTAATTTTTTCACTGGCGTATACTCACAAACTGCTTCCATTTTTAGTCACTACTATTTGTCACGTTTATCGAAAATCAAATAACTGCATTTCTAGAAACTTAAGCACTATTTAAGTCAAAATATCTGTCATTAGAAGCTGTTGCCATTCGGAGGTCGTTAAATAACAATTATCCCTTTCTAATCTGGTTACGCCTAAGACGCACGTTAATCCTCTTAGGCCTACTGTAGTAACAATGAAAGATCATAAAATAATGTGATAGTCCAAGAAATTTAATAAATTTTGTATTGAAATTAACAAAAACAATTTAGAATGCATTACAAATATTGAAGTTTTACCGCACGTACTGTACTATAGTTTTGCATACCGAATTAGTTTTTATTCTGGGAATTTACTCTCTCTTGATTTTCAAATACAATATAAGTGACGGTAAGTCAGGGAGGGCAAGGTCTGCCAGGCCGTACCTACCAAATAATTTGGGAAAAATTGCCAAACTATAGTTAATTTCTTTAAATCTTGTAAACTTATAAAAGTACGGCAACACTGTCTATACGTGTCGACGTAAAATTATGATGACGTGTATCAAATTTTGTTTTGCACCGACTATTCATCCTTAAATATACCAGAAATTTTGTTCCGTATAGGAATTAGGTCAGTTATCCTCTCCAAAACGATCAATATTCCAGAGACTCACCTTGACCCAAATAAACAAGGATTAGATTTTGAATAGAAATCCAATACTTACTGTTAACGTATTCTCCGTTATTGTGACACAGGAAATGCAAAAGTTCCTTGAAACTGCCATACAAGAAATTTTCGAAAAATTTCTCTTGTTGGGCCAAACAAGGTTTCATGTTGCCGGCCAATTCTCTCATTTTCATATCCAGTATCGGCCGTTCTCTCTCGCAGAACAAATTTCTTTCTTCCGGAATGAATTTGAAGGCGTATTTCAGGTACCTCTTGAATTCGACGCCGTTGGCGTACAGCGCATCGAAGGCAAAATTTTGGCGGGTTTGGTTGAAGCATTTGTTGAACCAGTGGTCGGTCAGTTGTTGGTAATGATCCGTTTGGGCACATGATAATCCTGGAAGTAATTAAAGTTAAAGTTAGCCCTAAAATTTTATTCTTTGACTGTCTCGTTTAGATCAGATCTGCTCCCAATATTTTAGTAGTGCAGTCATTTTTTCATTTATTTATTTAACTAAATATTATTGATACAAATATTATATTATATTTTGCAATAAAATTGTTAACATAATTTGACTGGAATACCAATATAGTATGGTTCTGTTATAAAACCAATCTGGTACAATATTTAATGTTAAACAAACTGCAAATTCTGTATTGCAAACAAGATTTTTTTAACAATAAAATTAGTTGTACTATGCAAACAAGTGATTTTACAACAGTGATAAGATATATTCCAGTAGTTACACCGGTGTTATCTTTAAAGTATATGTTTTTTAAAACACTCGGTGGATTATAAATTAACATATTTTTTCTTAACGTTCAATGTGATAAAAGTACTTAAAATAAAAAAAATATATAACATGCTAATGAATTACAGATTTTTATTTATATTACATTGGAAATTAGAGATAAATTTTATCAGACAATATTCTGAACGGATTTTTTCCCCTTTTTCAAATAATAGTTGTAAATTATGTCACCGCCAGCAATCAATACAGTGTGTCTTTTCATTTAACCGATCTTCATAATTAGGTAAAAGACTTATCTGTAAGTCATGACCTTCAAAACTGTTGATTTAATTTTGTAATCGAGTTTTTTTAAGACAAAAAAAAATATGTAACTTTGTTGTTCGTAGCCAGAATGTTAAATCAGCCATAGTGTAAAATTACTAGCCAGATTATATAGTCTATATAGAAAGAACAAGGAGTAATAAATCATTCATTTAAGTAGATTTCATAGACGTACCAAAATATATTTTAAGAGGGTAAACCGTAAGGTACATTTTGTATTGAACGAATGAGTTGCAGCTATGCTAAAGAATATACGATTTAGGTCAGAGGTAACGGGAGGTACTAATTTTAATAAAAAAAAGTAATAGAGGTACATAAATTTTAGTAAGTTTGATAAAGAAAGGCAACACAGTTTATTCATAATAGAAAACAAACCAATCTGTAACAATAATTATTTTATATATTTTTGTTCTTTTTCTAAGAAGATTAATTCAAACTTTGAATATTGTAACAAATAAATTACAATGAAATATATTTTTAAATAATTAATTAAAGTCAAGATATCAAGATATCGTTACAATTTTTATTAAATTCAAAGAAGCAAAATGAATATTTTTTATTTGTATTACTTCTACATGTAGTGTTTGGGGAATTTTTCTCAGCAATTTTAAATGGCAAGTGGCCTACTGTAATCGGCTTAATACGATTACACCTATTTACAAATTATTCGATTATTGAGAGGGATTTTCCAAACAACCAAGTTTTCTTAGAAACATTATCGGGAATATTATTTTAAAAGAAAGTAGGTACATTAAATCAGTACTTAGTATTAGTTCTTTGAGTAAAGTTGTATGGTTTTCATAATATTGTAAACAGTTGGAATATATTTAAAACCTTTGTTGAATGTTAATTGTGCAAGTACCAAACAATGTCGATAAGCCAAACACCATCTAAACGACCAAAAACAGGTCTATTATCTTTAAATGAAAACTCTGACATTGAATTGTTATATATCATTGAAAAACAAGGATCCAAGTGCAAGTGTTGATGATATTGTGGAATTAACGGCTGCTATGTTGTGTGTTGCTAAATCAACAATTTATAGATTACTAAAAGAAAGCAAGAATGGAACTCTTCAACCCCCTAAAACTCCTTCAGGCCGAAAACCAATTGAGATCGATGAGTCATTAAAACAAAGACTAAGGCGTAAAGTCCATGGATTTTACTTACGAAAGGAAATTCCAACACTTTCAATTCCAACAAAATTATGACATCAGTGCAAGAAGATACGGACTATACAAAATTCTCCAGAATGACATTATGCAAACTTTTGAAAGATGTAGGTTTCAGATATACAAAACATAATAGAAAATCTCTCTTGATAGATAAACCGGAAATAGTTTTTTGGAGAAGAGACTATTTAAGAAGCATTCGACATGCCAGAGAACAAAATTTGAAAATCTTCTACTTAGACGAAACATGGATAAATGCTGGATATACAGTTTCCAAATCTTGGCAAGATGAAAACATTAAAAGCGGAAGGCAGGCATTCGTGGAAGGTTTGTCGTTAAGTTTGCAGCCACCATCTGGAAAAGGAAAAAGACTTATCATTGTCCATGTTAGAAGTTCTGAAGGTTTTGTTGATGGTGGATTATTAACTTTTATTTCAAAACGCACGAGGGACTATCACGAAGATATGAATGGGGATGTCTTCGAGGAATGGTTTGTTCAAATGTTGGATCTGATTCCAAAAGGGGCTGTTATTGTTATGGATAACGCAAGTTACCATTCACGGTTACGAGAAGCATTGCCCACAAGTCGTTGGCGTAAAGCAGAGCTTTTGGAGTGGCTTATTTCGAAAAATATTAAGTTTCCAAAAGATCCACTAAGGAAAGAACTTTACAGAATTGCAAAAATGAACAAGAATAAATACAAAACCTACATTGTAGAAGAAATGGCTTCTTCTCGTGGTATATCAGTTCTTCGACTTCCCCCTTATCATTGTGAACTTAATCCCATAGAATTAATATGGGCTCAGGTAAAGGGGGAAGTTGGAAAAAATACTACTTTTAAAATAAACGATGTTGTGAAATTGTTTGAAAGTGCTGTAAGTCATGTTAGTAAGGAAAATAGGACAAACTGTATCGAGCATGTTATCAAAGTAGAGGTAAATATGTGGAAAATTGACAATATTTGTGATGATTTAATCGACCCTATTATTATTAATGTCAACAACGATTCTTCCTCTTCCGAGTCGGATAGAGAATAAAATGTAAGTAATAAATGTATTCCAATAATTATTTCTTTTTAATTTTTATTATATTATAATTTAAAACGTATTTTTTCCCAAAATACATACCACTGCATTGCGTTATTGCTTAACTGCTAATCCTTTAACACAGAAGAAAACCCTAAACTTTGCTACAACTGAAACAAATACGGGGTCGATCTACCTGATTTTTAGATTTACGGAAGAAATGTAATTTAAAGTAAGAGATTTATCAAAAATTTCATGGTGCTCCCTGTAAAGGTTTTGCATACTTAATTAGGGTTTATTACTCCTCGTACTTTTTGTACAGACTATAGGGTTTCTATTGTGTTTAGGTTAGTTAATTCCTAATTACTGGGTGGACCCTTTTAAAAATAACAACTATGTCTATGTTTCAATAGAAATATATACTACTTTTAATTATTTTTCATGAACCACTCTTGCTTGGGCTTTAAAGTATTTGCATTTATAATAAATCCACCGTACTATCAACTCCAAACAAATGAACTATACATTAACATTACGTCATTTCATTTATGCCAAAAATCCCGTTATTAAGCAAACAATGCCCATGACCCCGTATTTCCTGATGTAGAGATGTAAAACTATATCCTTTATAACATTTCTTGTGGCGCTTATCGCCCGTATTAACAATAAATTGCCAATTAATGGTTGAAAACAATAGCTACGACTATATTTTTAATTAATACCACAAATACCTTTTAACTTTTTCCAAGGTCATGTTTATTATCTGGTTCACGTCTAGACTATTTGAAAATACGTCGAAATATTGCTGTTAAAAAATTGTATTACATCTTAGTTTTCGAAGAGTACTTAAGTTATTCTGCTTGTGTGCTATCAAGTGGCGCCTGGCGCAATATGAACGAATCATCATAATGGTCATATAGACGTCACAAGAACCGGATATTACAAATTCATACGTAAATATTTTAATAAGAAATATATTGAATTTATTGTAACCCAATTTTTTAAAATACTTTACTAAGTTTGCATGTTTAATTGACCTAAAAAAAATTGCAAATCAGAAATGCGTGATGCGTTGTCCATTTATATCAAATCGGCAACGATTGAAAGTCATTGACATTTTACCTACATCTTTTTTTATAAATACCTATCGGTAATAGAACAGTTATTGCATATTTTAGATTTTATTATCTTTATGTTCACCCTTTTTCAGAATTTACGAGCTGCCACTGTCAGCTTTTAATCCCAAACAAAAAATTTTAAAGCAAAATGTAACGGCAGCCAATAGTAAAACATGTCTATGTCTAATTATAGTCTGGTAAGGTCAGTTTCTCTACTGTGTTTTAAGTATTTAGTACTTACAACAAAAAAAACCCAATATAAAATAATTTCATAGTAACTGTATATTATACTTATCACTACATCCAAATATTTAATTGGGTAGATATAATTCATTTTTTAATAGATCGTGAATGGTATATAGTTGAAATATTTACCACTAACCTTGAATATATAACGAAGATGAATGCTTTTTTCTAAGTGGATCATTTTAAAATTCCTAATATTAATATTTACTTAAAAATATTTTACAAATTATAAATTATCTAATGATCAATTTGGGCCATTTGCACCAATTATAATAATACAGTTACAAAAAAAATATTACAAACATGAATTACAATGTATCCATAAAGTATGGAACACATTTTTAACTGTACATACTATTTTAAAAAGTAATCCTGATATACGTCAACTTTTTATTTTAATTTACCGTATTTAAAAATAATACTCTAATATATACAGGGTGGATAACTTTTGAGTAATAACGTCACACAAGCACACACAGAAAATTATATTTTTGTCCACCCTGTATCAATTGGAGTAATCGGAAAATTGAGACAAAAAAAATGACGGTGACATCCTTACTCGAAAGTTATTCACCCTGTATATTAGAATGTTTTTTTTAAATACGGTAATTTAATATAAAAAATCGATGTGTTTCGGGATTATTTCTTAAAATGAGCGTTATCGTACTGTGGGTTTCTAAATAGCCCTCCATAGTTTTTAACATTACAATTTTATGATTCCCTATACTAGTGGAAAAGTATGGGTTTGAGAACCTCTAATGGTGTCCACTCTATTTTTCATTTTTGGAATATTTGAATTAGAAATTTTAGGTTGTTAGAATTACATCTTATTGTTTATTATTTGTTATTAACAACTTGTTCTAAAATAATTCAATTCTTTTAATAATTTACCTATATCAAATCAAATAATAAATAAATATTTATATAATTCCAATATCGATTTGAATTCATTAACAAGCAAAAAAATACCAATTTTTAAAATATCCCCTTCATTTGCTGAGGGGTGTATATAACCTAATAAGGTCTATGATATAATCCAATCATTAAATAAAAAATATATACATTTATTTGCCTAGAACATTTTTCTCAATGCTAAATTAAACCTGCTTTTGTTTATTATTCAATAGTCTGGAAAAAATATCTGTACAATCATGTTTTAATTGTATTCCATTTAACAAAGAGCTTAGACAAGGAAAGAGAGAGGACGCGTAACCCGAGTCGTGAAACTGTTACCACTTGCCACATAGTCGATGTGGTCAGTGGCGTAACATAATGTTTACAATACATTTTTCCCACATAATAGGTAATAATTGTATGTTTCTTAGATACAAATAATAGGTTAGTATCAAAGGAAGGAAGTGAATAAAATTTACTAGTACTTATAAAAAATCTTTATTTGTTATGAAAATATTAACATAATTAATCTATAACTACGTTAATATTAAATAAATACTTAAATTAAAACTGTTTATTTGCTGATATTAATAGTGATGTTTGACTATAGAACATTTTTGTTCACCATTTTAACCATTAGACAAAAAATATCCAAGTGGAAGCTTCCATGTGTCATTAATTGCAACTATCATTAAAACAACAGCTTCTTTGGCTAATTCATTTGAATCATCATCCAAATCAACCCCAAAATTGACTAACCGTAGAAACTTTTACCATTCCATACCAAGTGCTGCCAAATTGACATCTCATCATTGATAAGAGAACAAAGTAATGGTTTATTTGAATTTTCTTTAAGTTTACTCAGAGTATTGAATTATTCAATTGTGAAAAGTGGGTATTTTTATTTTTAGACATTGCATTTTTGTAACAATTGCTTATTTACACTACTCACATTTTCTAATAAAATGGCTTTTTCATTATCAATCAAGTTCTTATTTTTCAAACTGGTTATTAATTGTTTATGGAAAACAACTTTTCTTTTTAGCCTGTTTATAGATTGTTTCAATACCCTAATTTTTCTAGTCTTCTCTTAACTTCTAATAGTTTCTAGAAGTAACTTCCATTTCAGTATTTTTAACCAGGACAGTCAGCTGTTGGGTTTAATGACTGTGCTGAGGAAGTAGAAGGACCAGGTTCTGTACTTTGAATATATTCGAATGGTGCTCTCTATTTGGCCTAGAAAAAAAAAATATTTTTATATAAAAATTTCCAATTTACAAAAAATTTAAATTATGTTTTACTTAGAACTGCTAAGGTATTTTATTGTTATTAGTTATGTAGGTACATACCTTCCTGGGTTGCAGGTATGTGGGCAACTGATGAAAAATTATTGGAACAGCTACATGGAGCAAATGTAGTCTTGAATTTACATCAGTTTTATATAACCAACATTCCTCAAAGTGTTTTGACCAAAGTCTATCATTTTTAGTTGGTTCCCAAATCCTTAATTTTGGTGTTACATATCCATAATTTGTGTTTTTCTACATCTGTAGGAAGGCTGTAACAAAAAATAAAAAGTTCATAAAATACCTACATGTTTTTCTAGTGAAAATTCTCCTATTTTACAGTGAATAATTCTTTTGTCGTTTTGAGTTAGTCCTTTTTGCATTAATCTCTTATTGAAATGAATAGCTAGATTTATTTGGAGAAACTTAAAAATTGCTTACCTACGCCATTGGTAAAATGGCTGTTTTGAAGCAAGAAAATATATTATTTATGCAGATTTAGAATGAATATTATTAAACCGCGTTATCCAAACACTATAATTAGATGAATTAAAGACTGAATAATTACATACTTAAATATAATTGCTCAAAGATAACTCTTTTATCTTTTAAAATAGAAAAATCTACAAAGGTCATTATATATACAATCGTTTGTTTACCTGTAAAATGAAATTCCTATCTCCTTTTCTCGCTGCGACTTCGGCATCCGTAAGCACAACAATTCACCATTATTCAGTTCAAAAATAATTCACTATCTCAATAATTTTCACTTAAAAATTCACAAATAAAGCACACGCTGTATTCGCTTTGTTTGCCACAGAAATAATGGCGGCTGCTAAAAATGTGTCACAGAACGCAAGCTCAAAATAAAGCGAAGTGCTGTATCCATATGCTTTCCTAATCTAAGACAAAGAGAGAGAGTAATATATCGAGTGATTAAAAAATAATAAAATAATGTACTTGGTTTATTTTAACATGCTAATCAATTGCAGATTTCTATTTATATAGTGCAGGAAATATTGACCTAAAATCTATAATGAATTTATGCTTATAATCTCAAGTGCATACAATATGGTGAAATATTTCCTTTTTATTATGACTCATCGAATTTTAACAAGGTATATAATTATTACAACAAAAATATTTTTAAATGGACTATAATCCTAATTTTTCATTTAATGGTTTCTTAATATCTTTAAAAAACAGTTATACATAGGTATGTAGGAATGTTAAAGGAAATTTGTATGCTCTAGTCTCATTAAAGAGATGACAACTATTAGTGGTGATAAAAGTGAAGCAGTAGATAGACTATTATTACCAATACAAGAGTTTGAATAAAAAAAAATGCTTCTTTCTGACATTTCACAATAAAATATATTTATATTTTCAATGTTCTTGCTGCATTTCACTGCAAGTATCATTTTTCAATGTTTTCAATTTTCAATGTAAACATCAATATCATATATTATGTGTATTCATCTATTGTTATTACAATTTACTTATAAAATATATAAGCAGGCCAATATAAAATTTTCAAAGGTAAGCTTTTTTTTATTACTTTTGTACCTCACTCATTTTACTATGTTGTTCAACTTTATATTGATTATTGTTATAGTTCTTGTCTTAATCCTTACCTTACTGTTTGTTTTTATTTTTAGCCTGATGATGGTCTAAGACCGAAACTAGTTGCACTTTTTTAAAGTTTTAACATTAAATTTATTGTGATTTGACTTATCATTTTATTATCAGCCACATTTGAGTTATGGATCATTCCTTCGATAAAAATTTCATTAACGTAATATTTTTTTAATTGAAAGTGTACCAAACGCCATCAATTTTATTTGATTGATGTCTTTGTTGATATTGTAAATATATTTTGTTTATTTCCAGTTACAGAGAACCGGTATAATATCTGGCACATTTCCATAAGATCTATAAAAATAAGGTGCCACCGAATTGTTGACATAATAACTTTTTAATGTAATATAATTTTAATGGTTCTTTCACGAAAAAAACCATTTAAAATTAAATCATCATTAATTACAAGATAATTATAACAACAGCCTGGTGTATGTCTTTCCCAGATGATATATTTATAAATAGAAAAACATTTCCTCATATTTTCTCCACCAGACATTTCTTAAAAACTAAATATTTACTACTAACACGGTATTTTAAGCCATCGCTATAAGTACTTAGATTTTAAAACTACTATGAAATCAATCATTTTTTATTTTTTTACAATACACCACACGTGATCGACTACTTTTGTGGGACTGTCAATTGGTCCGGGCGCTCGGACGAATAGTAGACAAGTAGACTGCACTAGTCGTCCGGGCATTATATATATGCCCAGACGTACAGTGTATTAGACTATTAATCCGAAGAAGTTAGTATAGGTTAGAAATTAAAAGTATTAAAACCTTTGTCAAAGGTAAGTTTTTAATTTAATTTGTTTTGTTATGTTTTTAATTTAATTTGTTTTGTTATATATTTTTGTTCTTAAACTGTGGTAAGTAATAATAAATTATTTGCATGATTGGCGTCATAGCTTTATTTCTATTTTCTTGACTTATAAAGTTAATTCCATGTTGATATCTCATAGATCATAGCTTTTATTAATACCTACTCTCAATAAATATTTTTCATAGGGATTGAATTAGATATTAACATGAAATGGATGTAGGTACTCAGGCAATGCAATCATTAATAGAAGAAGAAATTTATCTATTTTAGATGGAAATTGAACTGAAAACTACCTTTAACTCTTGTAAAAAAGTTGAGGATGCTATTAAAAGATATGAAGACAAATTGAGTTAGTTCGAAGAGATTCAAAGACAATTGAAAGTGGTAGGAAAAAGTATCCAAAGAGGTTAAAAAACTGTAATTTGGAATTACAATATTATAGTCCAAAAAATACACGTGTTATAAAGGGGGGAAAATATAAAATGGTGAAAGGTTCATAGAGATCATATTGATAAATAAGTATGGTATACTTAGTGTAACATGTTTACAGGCATCTGGAATCCAGCACAATATGTTATTTCTTCTATTGCTAATATCTACCAAATTTAGTCCCTTCAGAACACTTTTGCAATCACTTTAGAACATAATGTATTGTGTTAAGAAGAGTAAACATTTTTATATTTTTAGGCAGTATTCATATTTTATTTTGTACATTACAGAACTGTACTTAATAATATAATATGACATGATTATTTTATACATGTGCCCGGAAATTCAGCCTCCCACATTGTTCGTACGGGCATATATTATATACGCCCGGACATATAGCGCAATCTACTATTTGGTTACTTTTTCCTTGCACTTTCAAATGTCTTTGAATCTCTTTGCACTAACTCAAAACATAATATTTCCTTGTATCTTTTAATAGCCTCCTCTATTTCTTTATAGGTTGCTCCCAATTTAATTTCCATCTAAAATAGGTATGTAAATTTCTTCTTGTATTAATGATTGCATTGCGTGAGTACCTACATCCATTTCATGTTAATATCTAATTCAATCCCTATGAAAAATATTTATTGAGAGTAGGTATTAATAAAAGCTATGATCTATGAGATCACCACAGTTTAAGAACAAAAATATATAACAAAACAAATTAAATTAAAAACTTACCTTTGACAAAGGTTTTAATACTTTTAATTTCTAACCTATACTAACTTCTTCGGATTAATAGTCTAATACACTGTACATCCGGGCATATATATAATGCCCGGACGAATAGTGCAGTCTACTATTCGTCCGAGCGCCCGGACCAATAGACAGTCCCTACTTTTGTGGAAAAACTTGTGACGTATATCTTTTACTCGCGAAAGTAAAGCGAATTATGAATTCAAAATGTTCCATAACTTTCAATCAGAAAACTTACCAAGTAATAGTGTAAACAGAACAAACACCGATAAATGAATGTTTTTAATAAACATATTTATTTAATCTAATTTAATCAACAACACTATTTTAAACACTATGTCAATAAACACTAAACACTCACCACCACTCACACCTACTCAATTCAAAATGAAACAATTGGGATACGTTGTCTTCTGTCACAGCTTGCTGATTCTGATTTTGCGCATACCTAAATTCCTAAAAAACAGTTCGAATTCCAATAGAACAACTAAAATCAATAACGATTTGTTGCTGGATTTATAACCAAGTCTTCTACTGGCGAACTACGACGTATCTTGTCGTTAGACGTTGCCACATTTATTTCTTCAAAAGACGCACTGATCTATTAAAAATTATTTGTTTCTAAAACTGTATTGATTAACGTTTTTATAATAAACAACAAGTGGAAAACAAATTTTAGGATATTAACATAGCTGACCTTTTGAACTATGACTCACACCCCGCTACATTTAATTCTTTTATTAGAAATCGTTTATTGTAACTAGCCTAGGTAAAAGTATAATAACTGGCAACCTCGCTTTAGTCCGGCTCCGGAACTGACTCTGTAAAAATAAGTTTCCCATTTTTTTTACCTAGCTCAGGTAAATAAAATAAAACGCTTCGCATAAAATCGAGAAGAGTTTGTTTGTAGTATCGATTTGCGATTAGGACTAATATTGGATGAATAATCAATATTGTCTGTTATAAATTTTTATCGGAAATATTTTTAGATATATAACAACTATAAACCAGCACGATTGGTATATATTAAATAAAACAATGATGATTATTTAATTAAAGATCAAAGGTGTCAGTAATATTAATCAATAATATTTTACAATTTGTTAGTTCTAAAGATTTTTATTATTAACTTGTCACGCCACCTATTACCTATTAGACAAAGTAATTCGCATTTTAAGCAGATCGTTAAATAAATTGGAAACTAGTTTTCAGTTATTTGAAAAGATGTCGCTGTAATACATTATATAATCTAATATAAAAATTATATTGTTTAAGGAGAAATTAAGCGCTTAGTTACAGTTTCTAAAAAAAATATTGAAATACTTTTAGAAGATAATTAATATATAATTAATGGTGACGGTTTTATTAGACAATACAAAATTAAATGTTCGTAACGCCACCTATCACCTAATAGATAAAGTTATTCGCATGTTAAGAAGATCGTTAGACGAAATAGAAGCTAGTTTTCAGTTATTTGAAAAGATGTCGCTGTAATACGTTAGAAAATAAGTTAATATTTAATATCGATTAGTCTAATATAAAAATTAAGTGGAAATTAAGCGCTTAATTCCAGTTTCTATGAAAATTAATAAAATACTTTTAGAAGCTAATTAGTCTGTAATTAATGGTGACGGTTTTATTAGACAATACAAAATTAAATGTTCGTAACGCCACCTATCACCTAATAGATAAAGTTATTCGCATTTTAAGCAGATCGTTAAACAAAATAGAAGCTAGTTTTTAGTTATTTGAAAAGATGTCGCTGTAATACATTAAATAATATTTCATATCCACTAATCTAATATAAAAATTATATTGTTTAAGTAGAAATTAAGCGCTTAGTTGCAGTTTCTAAGAAAATTAATGGAATACCTTTAGAAGGTAATTAATCTATAATTAATGGTAACGGTTTTGTTAGACTCAGCCCAATTAAATGTTCGTAACGCCACCTATCACCTAATAGATAAAGTTATTCGCATTTTAAGGCTGGGCATTGGGAGTGAGAAAACGTCCCTAAAAAGAGAGCGAATAAGTATACCCGAGAGGTGCTGCCTCTTGCAATGACCCTACGCGATAAACGAAATAATATTACATTTATTCTTGGAGTATATCAGTTTCCTTTAGAAATTTCAGGGCTGGATTAATTTTAAAACAAACATGTTTGATTCTGTTGAATATGAATTGGCTATTTGTATTTACATTAAACGATATTAATTTATAGATTTTACACAATATTTTTATTTATATATGTTTTTTTCTCAAATCAAAATTATAAATAGAATATTTATTGGGGTATTATTTTTAAAAAGGCAATCATTCAAGTTTTTTCAAGTGTAAAATGTTATCATTTGTTTATCTTAACTAAGCAATAACGAGTAGGTAAGGACAGAACAGCGAAGGAAAATATTTATACTACATACCGGATGGTCATTAAAAACTCACGATATACATATTCATATATGGCAATATATTGAAAAGCTCTTTAAAAGGGAAAAAAGAAGAAAACAAAAATTAAAATTTACCAAAAAGCAGTTGAGCAGATTATATTAAAAATCTTAAGTGTTTAAATATATTCGGTTACCATTACCTATACATATTCATAAAAAAACTGAAATAGGTTCCAAAAGTTCAAAGTAAACTTACTGGAAAAACTAAAATGGTCAAAAATTCGATTAACAAGTTTTTTAGTAAAGAAATTTAAGAAAATGATGCGTAAACCTAAAATAAATGTGTAGCAGCAGTAACTACCAGTTCATTTTAAAAAATTAAAAGGAACTAAGTTTTACCTTTTAAATGGATTAAAAAAATTACACGATTAATAGATCCACTAAGAACTAATATTCGACCTTTTTATGTTTTTTTACTTATTAATCCAAAAATCTAGTAAATGACTCCAGTAAAACTCCAATAGTAAAAACATCGTCCAAAGATATTCTAAGATATATTCTATGGACGCGATAGTGGCGATATTTTGCTTAATATAACATGGAAAGTCATTGAAAAATATTGAAAGTTTTCAGGAAAAAACTTACGAAAATATTTCTCCTATTATAAAAATTGATCAACGGATTATAGGAACTTGATATCAGAGAAAGGAAATGAACGTAGATTAGAGAATAGGCTTGCTTTGAATTTTAATAATTATTGTATACAGGATGGTATAGGAAACATATTTTTTAAAGATTTTTCCAATGCAGAATTCTCCCTCCCATATGGCAATAAAGATTATTTACTTTCATTGTTTACAAGAGTTCGAATATACTATACAATCAAATTTGTAAACCGACAAATAAAAGATCAACCTTTAAAAAAATAACATCCGAAATATAAAATTTTGCAAAATATGTAATAATTGAAAACAAGAGTTTGAGATTATGGATGTCGATATCATTAGTTTTTATGAAATAATTGAAGGTTTTATTGCACGAAAATTGTTACTTTATTTTAGAATAGAGTAAGCAAGTCTACCTGAGTTTTATTATTGTGTTCGAGTACCCTTATTCTTACTACAAAGATAAACCCTTACAAGGTTTGCAACATGTTTACCAAATGTTAAAATAAATGGAAACTTTCACTTTTTCAATCAAAATAATCTTAACTATTAACTATTTTAACAGAGATAAACTATTGTACATGAAATCAACATATTTCAAGATAAGCAAATAAAGAGCCTTAAACATTGTGTGTTTTCTCTGAATTCCCTTTTTAAGTATTTTACCCTTTTACCTGTCCCAATTTAAGCAATCAGGTAATTAATGTTAGTTATTACAACGAAAAGTTTCTTCATTGTTGTTATTAGAATATTATATGTAATAATCGCAATAAAAGATAATACAAAAATATAAATAATGAATGTGATCAAAACACCCCACGCTTAACCCTCGTAGACACACTTTCGAATAAATATACCCCATTGACCCTCGTATAACGTATTTCTGCTATTGTACCGATGATTTACGACCGCTCACAAAAAAGCGGCAACTGTTATAATACAAGTTAAAAACATAAATTATAAATTAATTAATTATTATAAATATTGATAACACAATTATTGCAATTATTCAAATTAATTCCCGACGAATTCGTAAACTGACTTTGACTTGTTGGGAATTACTGATAATAGAGCATTACCAGCTGCCTCTTCAATATCGCTTGGTAGCTCTTCAGAACTTGAATCATTTATTTTTTTAAAATAAAACTAAAAAATATATCAATTTCTCTAAAAGCCTTCCGTCTACGCTTTTTACAAAATGTCAAACTGACAACTAACTTGAAGTAACAGCAACAAACTAATTGGTTTATAAAAGTTGACAGTTACTTGGGACACTTAAACGTCACTCACTAGATTAATACATTATTTTCGAACTTAGTGCAAAAATTCATACAGTTTTCATAAATAAAACCGGCTATAAAATCAGACGGATTTTGATAAACTTGAATTTTGTTTTATTTTATGGGGTTTCAGAACAAGCAAAACTTTTTATCAAGAATGACATTTTTCACTAAAACTAATAGGTATTTAAACATTTTTCACCTTTAGGATACCCCATCCTTGGACACGCTGTATATTAGTATTAATATTATAGTAAGTATATTAAATTAAATAAAGATTTGCTAAATTCCTAATGCGGACCTGATAAACAAGATTTAATAGATGTTCTATCACAACGCCCTCCATTAGACAATGCTCACACTAATTTAGGAATAATTTTTTAAGATCCTTTTATATGTGATAAAGAGTTGCCTAAATTTGTAAAAAAATGGCACCATTTCTGATTTCTTAAAAATTACTTTCAAAGAGCTTTTAAGGAAAAAAACGAATTTATTGTAATTTTTAAAAACACTGACTTATGAGTAGATATACCATCTATTCAAAGAAGAAATATTTTTAAAATCATATCACGTTTAAGTGAGATATTAATCATTTTATGAAATGTAAAAATAGACATATTTCGGGAATTTTTCTGGATGATTCCTTGTACTCTCAAGCTTCAAAATTCTTTATTGAATAACTTTATATATCTAGTATACTACTGATTTTTTTCAATTTTCATTGCCTTATAGTTTTTGCTAAAAGCTCTTTGAAAGGACGTCGCGTTTGCCTATATTAAATACACTGCCAATGCCCGGCCTTAAGAAGATCGTTAGACGAAATAGAAGCTAGTTTTCAGTTATTTGAAAAGATGTCGCTGTAATACATCAAATAATATGTTAATATTTCATATTCACTAATCTAATATAAAAATTATATTGTTTAAGTAGAAATTAAGCGTTTAGTTGCGGTTTCTAAGAAAATTAATAGAATACTTTTAGAAGCTAATTAGTCTTTAATTAATGGTGACGGTTTTATTAGACGTAACACAATTAAACGTTCGTCAGCTGTAGACTGAAATTATGCAGATTTTAATCAACATCGATAAGCTAGTTATCGCATTTTTAGTTATCAAATTTAAATTTTCGTATTTTTGGAGTGCGACGCGCCTTCAATAATTTCAGCAAATGATCGAGCACACGACGATGACGTTCCGCTTATCGGGTATCGTCGTTGACGGTATATAGGCCCACGGATTTTTGCGTTCCCACAACATTCACACGGTAGATACCGTAAAGTATTAGAGCAGCGTGTATAGTGACTACGTGTCTCAACATATTTTCCAAATATTCTGTTACTTTTTAAATAATAATAATGACAAGAACGTTGATAGGAGGTATAGAAGGGTAAGTTTTATCAATTCAGTATTCGATTATGTCAATTTTGATTAAATTTTATTATTGAATTGTCAATATTTTTGATCGTACATTGAAATTAGTGAACTGGAACGAAATTTATTCAAAAATCGTAACAGGTACATTTCAAAAGTTGAAGTAAACGCGCGAAAGTAACCCACTTTTAACTCACAAACAAATATAATAATTTGACTGACTAAAGATACGAATTCTGCTTCACTACTTTTTAGATAATAGAAATTTACCACTTTTAATAAATAGTTTTAGCAAAAACAATAGTTTAGAGAAATTGAAAGTAAATAGTTCAATTTTCGTATCACAGATGTCACTAGCTCATTTTTATAATACGTTTAATTCTTATACAGAAAGATTTAATTTAGAATGTTATAGAAGAAAGGAAGTATTTATGTAATTTAATTCAATTAGAAGTCTAAATATAACGTCCTAAAGGTGACAATTATTTTATTTAAGATGTGGAGAAGATCCTATAAATAGATTCAGATTTATTTGATTAATAAAAAATACAGCTCTTTATTTTGTTGAAATTTTATTGATTTATCAAGCACTTCCGATGAATAATGAGATGTCATGTTAGACTAGCGCTAAAAGATAAGGAGTTTGATATAATCTCAATTGTCGAGGTTGTTGTGAATAGAAATTGGTAAAAACAATATCAAGATAAAAGGAGTAAAGATGTATCGAAGATATTACGTCAGTCTTTGTTCAGCTAAATCAAAAAATATTAAAGAATGTCAAAAAAGAGTTTACCAAGCAGTTGCATAGGGTACTATTAGTTTTTTTTAACAAAATGGGCTTTATTATTTTTCAAAATATTTTCCTTGATGATCAAAACACTAGTTTTTCAATTTCTCTTCAGACATCTTCAAAACATGGTATTTGAAAGATTCAACTGCTTCTTCATGAGTCATTAAATAGCAAATAGGGGACTGTACCTTTATAATGTATACAGGACGTTTCATTGGTACATGTACATACAGATGCAATATATTTAATATTAATAATTAAAATACAGGGTTTGTTAAAAAGAGGAAATTACAGAAACTTGATGAATATTTAAGCTTAGACTTATTCTGTGGAAATGCAGTTTACACAGAATTGAATATACGGTGTTTTTTATTAATTTATTTAGATCAACTACAAACTGAGTTGTATTAACAACATGTAATATTTTAATTAATCAACAAAAAACGTATTTATTTCAAAGAATATTAAAAAAAGTAATTAAAATCCGAGTTTGGGAAGTGGGAGGGGGTGAGTTTTTAAGGGTAAAAAATGGTTTATCTTGATTTCCGGCTAAACTACCTATGCGAAGTTAAATGGCAAAGTTGTAGGTAATATTCGCAATTTTTTCACATAACCTCAAAATTTGGGTGAAAAATTCAAAAAACCAAATTTTTGGTTTTTTATTTATCTTTTAAAAACAATTTTTTTACGAAATTTGGTGAAATTTAATTTATTGTAATTTATTTGATTAAAAATATTTATTTTTTCGCCTTATTTTCACTTAATATCAAAAAAGCACCCTAATTTTCAAACGAAAATTCTGACGTCAAAATTTCAGCTTTTTTCAAAAAGTTTGGGGGCTTTTTGTTCGTTAAAATATCTACTTTCTGATGGCTTAAAAAAATATACATTACTGTGGGAAATGTTCTCAGAAAATGCAAAAAATTGAAAAAAGGGAATGCTTGACAAAATTTAAAGTTACATAATCGAATATTCTATTTATAATATAAAATACAGGGTGTTCCATTTGAAAGAAGAGAGAAAATGAAAGGTACGAGTTATCGTCCACCCTGTATACAAAAGGGAAAATAATTAATATTTAATAAAATACGGTGATATTGTATCATATTACGAAACTCTGTTAGGCAAAATACTTTTTTTTTCTTCAACGTACAATAAGATACAGAGCGTTGATTTACCTACGATTTTCACACAAACGTGTCCATAACTTCTGAAGGACTCTGTATAACATATCAAAATCTTCCAAAAAATGTGAGCAGTCCGAATTCGGTATAATATGCAGGGGTTCCCATTTTAAAAATCATATGTTTGGTTTGTAACCGAGTTATACAACACTCTGTATAGTTTAAGGTAATTTCAAAATAAGGTTGGTACACCCTGTATATTTAATTAAAAAATAATGTGTTCTTATTTTACTCTCAAAAGAATCGTAGATCCATTTTAAAAATGAATTTTATTATTTCCAACAAATGTATCATAAATCCTATTGTTTTTTCTTGAAATCTGATAAAAAGTTGTGAAATTTGTTTTCATTATATTACAATGCGCTAATATTCTAGCAAAAAATACAATAAAATCTTATCTAAACCATTTACCTACTTAAAATAATTTCCCAATTTTAATTTTCTGGTACCTAAATAATTCCAGTGGCGGCACACATTCCAACGCAATCATAATGGACCCTTCCGGCCAAATAATCGGAAAAGCAACAGGTCCATCCACCAATCCTTTCCAACAAGGTTTACAAGAATGCCAAAAACGTCTAGCAAAGCTTGTAGAAGACGCCAAACAACAAGCCGGGATACCAACAGATACTAAATTAGACGCTCTGGTACGCCAATGCTTTGTTACATCAAAATATAAAATTTTCTTTACTTCTTCTTTTTTTTGGCAGGGTCTAAGTTTAAGTGGTTGCGAAGCTGAGGAATTAAATAAACAATTACTAAAAGAACTTCAGCACAATTATCCAAATCTAGCTGAAAAAATTGTAGTAGCCAGCGATACTGAAGGCTCAGTGGCTACAACCTCAAACAAAGGAGGTATAGTCTGTATAGCTGGAACAGGATCAAATACCCTCCTAATTAATCCTGATGGAACTAAAGCGCAGTGTGGAGGATGGGGTCACCTACTAGGGGATGAAGGCAGTGGTAACTATATTAACAGTACAATGTTTCTATAATTTTTAATTATATATGTAAACTTTTAGCTTGGTACGTATCCCATACAGCAATAAAATACTGTTTCGATGATTTAGACGACTTAGAAAAATCTCCCTATCCCATTGATAACGTTTGGGAAGTTGTAAAGAAACATTTCAACATCCAAACACAACCTGATATACTAGACTATTTCTACACTAAATTCGACAAAGCTTTCATAGCTTCTTTAGCTAAATCTTTATCAGAATTAGCTTCAGTTAAAAAAGATCCATTAGCAGTACACATTTTTGACAAAGCCGGTAGTTACATAGCTAAATCCATATCGTCAGTAGTATTAAAAGCTGCTCCAGAATTGAGTAATAGAGAAGGTGGAATACACATAACTGCAGTAGGATCTTTATGGTTAAGCTGGGAATTACTTAAACCTGGTTTTTTGAAATTTATTTCATCTACCAACATATCTGAATTAACTTTAATGAGACTCACAGTTCCTCATGGAGTCGGAGCTACTTATTTAGCATCTGATAAATTCGACATACCATTGGAAAGGGATTATTCTAAAAATTATACCACCTTGTATAATTATAAGAGGAAACAATCTGTAGGTAAGTTAATTTAAGGGTTCTAGTTGAAAATTGTTTTTGTAGGTCTTTGTTTTTGTTTATAGATGAAGCAGCTTGTTCTTCGTGAAGTTATTCTAAAGGAAAATTTATTTTCAAACAAAAAGTATTCAACAGAGATGAATAGTTAAAAAAGTATTAATATATTTTTTATATTTATGCCATTATATATGTTGTTCAAATAAAATACAACAATTATCAGCCATGTTATTTATTTTACAACAAATAAAACGTAGAAAATGTCTTTATTTTTTTATTGTATTTGAGGTACATTAAGCAATAAATTAATATACCATTAATTATTATTGTCCATGTGAGTAGGTATAATTTTTTTAGAAAAATTATAAACAGCCAATAGAACATTAACAATTATACTGTTTTAAACAATATTACAAAGATTTTGCATTTTGAATGCTATCAATAACCAGTGCATTTTTAAATGCTTTTATCTAAAATTAGTCATTTATTTGCAAAATGTAGTTCTCCAAACATAAATCAATAGTAATCTGAATAATCAATTTTTTATGTGTAATTTTTTAAATGGTTTGTAACGAATATTTTAATTAACATACATTTTGCAATTAACGTATACTGTGTGAATAATACTGCCGAGTTTCTTTACTACCTACATCTTTTTTTCAAAAGAACATACCTAGAAAAATAAAATTTGAAATACTAACCTATAAATACAACTTAAATATATTTCTATATAATTATTGTCATTGGGAAAATTTATAAATTAGGCATTATCCCTTTTACGAAGTGCTTCGATAGTAATATACACAAAAATGTTAAATTACTTATTAGAAAAAAGGTTATGTTCAGGATTAGCACAGAATAGGTACACTATGTTTTTAATCAAATATGAATTAGGTACCTTATTCAACCGTGAATTCATAAGAACTTTGAGCACAATATAAAACTATAAAAAAGCACTTAAAATGACTAAAAAATTAATTAATGTTAACTTAAAACAATGCAAAATTAGCGGCCATCACGTAAACAGTGTGGCCAAGTGTTTTAAAAAATTCAATTTCCACTAAATTGAAACCTAAACTCGCCAACTATTTTTATCACTTTCATTGACACAATTTAAAAGATTAATTCAGTGATATTAAACAATAATTTCATATTTAATTATAATTAAATTAATAATTAAAAACACAATTCCAATTGTATCCCTAAAAGACTCTCCCCTAGTGAGAAAACTTTTCAAGTTGGCATCACTGTACGTAACCTCGCTCATAAAACAAAACGTTTCTACAAGTAAATGAACATGCGCACTATAAAGTATCCAAATTTTATGCACATATTTATAAATAATGCAGTTTTTAAAAATTTATGCAAATCTGAGAAAACTTACGAAAATAATTATTACTGAAAATTTTAGTATCATCGACAGTGTGCATATTCGTCTACGCAGTGAACGAATCTTAGCTGTAACAGATTTTTAAAACAAGTTAATTTCCGTGATTTAAGGACGATTTAGTGCCCTAGAGAAATAATTAAAGTTTAGTGCGTGTTTTATTAAATGTTTATTGTAAATTGATTGTACTAACCCTTACTGTGTGTGTTTTCAAAGTTATATTTTGTTTACCCTTATATCCCACACAAATATTTACCTACACCTTTAAGTATTAATGAAGTTCGCAGTAAAATAAGGTAATTCATATCATTTATTTTTCATTGTTCATAGTCAATAAATTCATTTCGTAAAACTGTAACTACATAACCTCACTAAAATTTAAAAATGACGAACATTTTCAGAATAATGCATTGTATTTGTATACCCAGCACAAATTATCTTAATTGTAATAAAAGATGCAGAAGTCATAACATAAATTTTATCTGTGCAGCAATGATTTAAAATCATCAAGAGTATAACCTATAAAAAAGTTCAGGGTACCTACCACAGCCTAAATCATTTTAAATAATTTTCGATATGCAATTCAAACAAGTGAATTTTCAACAACAAAATAAATATTTTTTTAGGATATATAAATATTTATATATTTCAAGAATATTCATAATCAAAGTGACTATCTACACCCAAACATTTTCAAGTATTCTTTATAAAACTTTATTGTTATTATTGAGCTTCTAATATGCAACAATATAAATAATTTGAGCAAAATATCAACATTCTACAGTCAAGTGTTTGTACTAGAGATTTAAAAAAAAACAAGAAAAATATTATATAGGAACTATATGAATACTTGAAAATATTTAGACATTTTTAAATGATTTTGTGTCTACGAGACCTTCTAATTCTGGCAGTTTAACCTTAAGGCAGTATTCAACTTTCAATATATATAAAACAATTTTCAACATCTAGATATGCCAGTCTGATTATATCATTTCTTTCCATTGATTATTAAAAAACATTCAATATACTACAAGAATGACTTAAAGATAAAAATAAATAAAATAAAAAAATTTACAAGTTTTTTTTTGTTTGAATCAGATCCTTTAAATCATTCTCATTTTATAAGTCCGATATGGCTTTTACAGTTTCACAGTTTTAGCTTTACCTACAACCACAAATATTTTTTGAAGAAAAATAGTAGCATCATTTGATCCTTTTTTGAACCATTCAGGTTTCTGCCAGTAAACAAAAACGAAATAAACTGGAATTGATGATAAAATCATTAGAAGACCCATTCCTACAATTGGCAATTAAATAATTGTTTGATAATTGAATTAAATTGAAAAACAATAAAAATTTACCTGTTTCGTAAGGACTAGCAGCCATTGGTACGGCTGTTACAAAAATTGTACAAGCAAGATATAGAATAGGCCAGATTAAGTTCACTTTTATAGGTCTATTAAGATTAGGTTGTTTCCATCGAAGCCATGGTACACAAAGAACTGCTGCTCCAATACTAAGCTATAAATAAATAACATTAAATAAAACAACAAGAAACAAATTGAGATTTTCTTACCCATGTAGCAAAGCCAACATAGTTTATAAGTGCATCAATGTCTGATACTGTTAAATACAATAAAGACAAAAGAGCCTGCAATAAAACGAAACTTACTGTCAATCAAAACAAGTAATAATGTTTTTTCCAATAAAATCCACTGTCTCTTTAACAAGAATAAATGTAACACAATATCATGCAAATTTTATAGCTTAGGACTTAGAGAAACATAAATCGCTTACCATTACGAGCACGGACGGCGTTGGAGTCATTTTTTTCGACTGAATCATGGTAAGTAATTCGGGCATTTGTCCGTTGCAAGCTCCAGCGTAAAATAATCGCGAAGAAGTTAATAAAATTCCGTTAACAGCTCCGAAAGTTGAAAGAGCAACAAAAACTGGTATCGTCCAAGCGAACGGTCCAAATATTCGGTTTGCGAATGTTACAGCTACTGCCTTGGAACCGAGAATCTCTATAGGTGAAAGAATAGTATAGAATGCTACGTTTGTTAGAACGTAGACTGCTGTAACTAGAGTGCATGATATGGCTATGGCTAGCGGTAAATTTCTAAAAGAGATAAATATCTTATTAAACGTATTTTCATCATAATATAATAAATATAAAAGTAGATGTACCTTTTAAATCTATAATAACTTGTGTATTTTTGAGGTTATGAAAGGGATAACGGAGATAATTAAACATCTTAACTGGGTTGTTTCACATTAGGAACTATTAATTAATATTTAGAAATTCAAAAGTTGTTACCACTGCAAATATTACTATTGTTTGTAGTTTAATTTTATTCTTTAATTTTTAATTGACTGACAAATTCTTAAATAAACTAAGAACAAATGACAGAAAGATTGATAATGATGTGACATATGACATATGCTTAGAACGTAAAGTTATAAGCACAGGACTATAAGTAAGGGGATTTTTAGCGAGTATGAAGTTATCTGTAAAATGATACGTAGTAATACAATTTTTAAAATTAACACTACATATAGGCTGTGTTCGGGGAGCACGCTATTTGCGCCATTTGGCGCTATCTAGTACTATTCCTCGTTTGCGTTATACGGCTCTTGGCGCTACATAGCTCGAAAGCGTGCTCCCCGAACACACCCATAATTGTATATGTATTTATTACATACCTAACTGGATCCTTCAACTCTTCTATGATAAAATTTAAATAATTCCTGAAAAAAAATTGTTTTAGTATATTTTTTTAAATGAAGTATTCATTTTGCATGATCAATTTTCCTTAAGTAGGTCTGCATTTGTCAGACAATAATGGATCGTAAATTCTTTATCAAAATTTGTCAATAAAATATGCTTTCTTCAAGCTATTTTCTCAGTTATGTGTTGAAAGGACTCATTGACCTCGGAGTCGAGCTTATTTTCTCTCCAATTCCGGCTTCTTTCCATTGTCGACCCATTTCTAACGACCTTTTATTATTATTATGTCTTATAAATTATATCATTGCGGATCTGATACTACGTGACTTGAATTTTAAATTTAATAATTCCAAAATAAGTTTTTAAATATGTAATTTTACTTACCACCCGTTATAAGCAAACAAACCGGAATAGAACGACAGGGCTAGTGATGTTATTTCATGGTTTGTATTCATAAAGGTAAAGTGTTCTGTTTTCCCTACAAAAATAATGATTTGTTTGATTTTATTTTCCAAACAAAACCAATGAATGTTAAAGAATGGGAGATATTCGTTTTTTTCTGTGCTATATTTACATTACAACAGTTATAAAAATTGATATAAATAATAATGCTGATCAAGTTTACACTGGCGGGTAAAAAAATAAAAATTATCTTACCTCGTCCAAGCTCGTATAGCCCGGCTCCTATAATAATAAACAAGGCTAATAATTTGGCATATGTGAATACATCTTGAACTCTTGTCGCCCATTTGACATCATAACAATTTACAAAAGTCAAAACACCTGAAACGAAAGAGTTTGATCAAGGTTTTTCATTTATTTATCATTAGACCATCCTTATATAGCGTTTTTCAAGAAAAATGGTTGACTGTAGTTAAGATACCTGAGGCAATCTCATTATGTATGCCAAATTCAGCCATAAGCATCCCCAATTAGCCGAGGGGCATTTTTTAACGGTGATATATCACAATGTATCATAAAAAGAAATATAAGCAAAGGACAGAAAACAATGTTATTTATGAATTCTAAAATCAGATGATGCACAAAGTATCAATAAATGAATTAATATTAAATATACAGACAATATAAAGATTATTTTTACATAATTTATTAACAGTCTTAGAAGACAATTAACAGTAAATGCTACAAATAATGATATAATAGTAATAATCCAAACAGAATAAACTAAAACTATAAATATTTTAAATCCTTGCAAAAACAACAATAAAAACATTTAATTATAACGGAACACAAAACATTTGGTCCGATTCCGACTCTCTAGGGACTCTAGGCAAGGCATACCCCACTTTTCTTACAATTTAAAACGGACTTCACGTAGTAGTTATGCCGTAGAGCTTTTAAAAATTGGGATAGGGTTGATATCTCAACTCTGGATGTTAAAATTTTGCACTTACACTCTTGAGGCTTGTTCTAAGCTGATTCTTCAAAACATGTAGATATTTTTCTAACCAATAATGGTTGTTTAGCTTCGGTAAAATTTCGATCATCATTATTCTTGTTTAGAATGCATTGGCAGAACTGTAAACGTAGTGGGAGATCTTTTGTAATAAAATTTTTAAAAAGAATGAAGTGATATGGGTAGAACTTTCTTTTTTTTTTAAAAAATTCTAGTAGTAGACTACTGACTACTTTTGTTGTCATCTTCTTGATTAGGTGAAATTTTTTCGGACACTCACTTTGATTTTTATTGCAAAATGACCCGGTTTCACCCACACGATTAAATAGATTTGAAAACGTTTTATGATTTGATTGCCTTCTGCCTTGATAATATAACAATTCATAGGTATATATAAATAATTATATCCTGCATTTATTTATTCATAAAATGATTGTGACTTGGAATTTCAATGGAAAAAGATATGATAACCTCAAAAAAATGATTTTAAACTCGTAGCAAAAAATATTCAATATTCATATTAGGTCTATTATTACCTGACAGTCCGAAGCACGTTTTTCATATATTAAATAATATTTGAATGCCTCTTTCTGTACTCCGAAAACGGATGAATTACATAGAATAAATTTTTATGTCAAGTTTTATAATAAAGTCACTAAACACGTGAATCACCCTGTAGAGTAGCCTACGTTGCGCCGCAATATATTGTTAAAATTATTGTCATTTGTTCTGTGTCTTTTTTGATTACCAACTTTTCATTTAAAGATATTTCCTTTGGGATTTATTTTCAAAGCAGAAGTAATTAGTGATATCTTTGACATATAATAATTGGAGCTCAGAGACAACGTACATTTAAGCTTATTAATCAAGCCCGCTTTGTCGACTAAATAATCTTGATTACTTTTTTTAAAAATAACAAGCTTAAAGGTTTAGACAAAGCTGGGAAATCGCTACCAATTCTATTCGAAAATACTTTTCTTGCGAGGGAATTAACTAGAAATATTTGGCTCTAACTGTAGACGGATTATAATCAAATCAGAGATCTAGTGACTACCATAAAATAGCACGTGAATTAAAGTAATACGTTTGGCTTTACTATGTCACACATTAGTCTGGCACAAGTTACATCCAAATACACAATAATTGTTCTGTCAGCTTCTCTAAAATCATTTATCAACAATAAATATTTCTTAATTAAGGACACAGACTCCATTATGACTTTTTTGCTGTTAAATTTTTTAATTTTAAACCCATTTCTTTGCTTGTTTGCTATACTGGATGCCAGTTTCGTCCTTTTCAAGACTTTGTATCAATATATCTATTGTAGGTACAATTTGCTCTCTATACAAGTCGAACATTTTCCTTCGAATTAAGTCTAAATCACAGTTTCTTTGAAGTACCAGAGTCTTTTTATTTCCTTCTTTTTAAAATAGGATGATCTATATTTTTATTATTTTACTCTAAGAACATTTTCGGTAGTGAAAATGGCGTCAAGTTGGAGTTTTGTTCCAGTACAAGTGGCTCATTTAAAACAAAGTGTTCGTGAGTCAGGTGGTCAGGCAGGTAAATTTTATTTATAAGTACTTCATATTCTAAGATTTTTTTTATTATATAAATAGTTTTACACTCAAAACTTTTAAACAATCATTAAAATAAAGAGGCCTAACCTAACCTAACCCTTAGAATATAAAAACGAAGGAAGTAGCATTTATACATAAAGTTGGTGTAATATAAATCTCAACCCACGTGACAAATGTCTAAAAAAGTCACGTCATACATTGTTGCCAATAACAACAAAATGTCTGAATATACGAATTATTTTTAAACCGGAAATAAAATTTGCAGAAGTGGATTGTATATATTGTACACATTCTTTATAGCCATCTCTACCAATATGTCGGTTATAATAGTTTTTTGCAATTCCCCAGATTAATTCTATAGCATAAAAAACGCAGTGATATGGTGGAAAATATTCTAGTGTAATTCTAGTGTAAAATATTGAATTAAAGAAGCTACTAGCTCTTTGTAACGACTATTTAACTTCTTATGCGACATACTGAAATTAAATCACAAAATTTTGTTCTAAGAAGAACAGATTTTAATAATAAATAATTAAAATTAATTTCGCTTGACAAATAAACAAAATGGTGACAACGTCGTAAATGTAAAAGAAGTTTTACCAATTTATGTCAAAATGTTACGTTTTTTCGCATTGTACGACCTAAACTGCTTTCGATTCAAAAATGTTTGACAGAAACTATTTATAATCCACTTATATTAATGAAATTAGCCGAATTATGATTTATTTTCTTAAATATACATCAATACAAATCTTAAAATATAATTTCTACGCGAATATATTAAAATATGACTAGTTACTTTAACTCCAGTGCACTCAGATTAATGGTTATACAAGAGAACCGACCTACAGACGAAATTTATCGAAATATTTTGGGTTGGTATCAAGAACGATAAACATTTACCAGGATTGCCTAATCGGCCTGATTTGTCCGCCAGCTGTGTGACGTCACTGCAGTCCTTCATTATAACGTTTACCATATAAATGCATGGAAATAATAGGAATTAGACAGTATTTTTATGATTTCTGAAATACTAACGTACGACTATTTGGATTTTTAAGATTAAACACTTATAATTTATAATAAATAATCCCATAAAATCGTTTTAATACTTATATTTAATTAATTTATTGAATATTATTTGGGAAATAGGTAGGTAGAGTAAAGAAAACACTATTTAGTTCTATTTTTATTTTAAAAAATACATTCAAATAAATTTATTATTACACAAAATCATGCCTAAAACTAGTGTTTTTTGACAAACAAAGAAACAATAAACAATTTGCAGCATATATTACTAATACAATCCGTGAATCTTTTATGGAGCGACATAATATGTATTCTATAAAGAATTTTTAATTACAAATTTAAAATTAACAAAAAATACTACATATTAAAAAAATAGTACGTAAGTAAACTATCTCACTAAAAACGTAAAATAAAAAATGTATTCACTATTGAATATTAACGTTGACACTCAACGATACTAACCAAGCAATGTCCAGCCAAGCAGTGTAAGTGTACGTTCAGACAGGCAGCTATGGCGCTATGGGCGATGCGTTGCTTTGCGATGCGATGCAATTAATCGTAAGCGATTGTCTAGATGTGTTTTAACAGGTGGCTATGCGATATCTGTCAGTCGCGTGTTGCCTTCGGTTTTGTGCACAATGGGAAAATTTCGAAGACACATGTTAGCCGAAAGTTCTTTATTAAAATTTATGGTACTAACCAAATTAAGAAAACCAAGACGTAAATGGGTGCATAAAATCAATATTGAGCGACCAGTATTTGGTGAATTTCACCATTTATTTGTTAAGTTAATGGCGGATCCTGAAAAATTTCGTGCATATTTTCGGATGACACTAGATACGTTCAATTATATTGAGAACAAAATAAAACCTGTGGTTGAGAAAATTACCACAAACTGGAGGGACTATTATGATAGTCCTTATTTCTCTGCTCCCACAACGGATTGCGCATTTGCACTAAATTTATTAATTTCTCCACGTCCATTTGTCTTGCTATTTGAGCGATTACTGACGATGAAAACAAACACGCTTGAATTTTAAACCATCGCTCGAAGTAGCGTCGCAATGCATAGGCTCGCATCGCCTCGAGTAGCTCGCTTTATAAACACGCATCGCCCATCGCGCCATAGCTGCCTGTCTGAACGTACCCTAACACATGAAATTTAAAAGTCCGAACTGGAGTTTAAAAAAACAGTTATTTAAAAATTTTACACAAAAATGCAACGTACACTAATGTATCCACAATATCTACCAGTCAAAATTTTGAATATTTTTATAATAAATCTAAAAACGACGATTGAAAACGACCTAAAATGCACTGTCAAGATAGGAAAAATACGGCCGAGGACTGCAGTGACGTCACAGGCCACCACGTGCAATCGATTTTTTGGCGAATGTACGTCTTATGGGATTAAGCAATCCTGGTAAATGTTTATCGTTCTTGGGTTGGTATAATTCTTAGAACAAAAAGAAACAGGAAGGAGTCTGTCATATATTAACATTAAGAAAAAATTGCGACGGAAGTCGGCCATCTTGAAGCTCCTTGTATGACTCATTGTTTATGTTTACAGTATGCTGTCAAAGCAATATTTGCATATAAATGTCAAAAATGAGCGCATAGGCGTATCATTCGGTTTTTATAAACACAAAATAATTTACAACACTAAATGTATTCACATACTTGATTGGTTGGAATTTAATCAAAATAAAAACCCTAATATAAATTTTATTTTTTTACGGTACGGCATTGGAAACGGAAATTAAAATTGACAATTGGCCGCCATATGCAAGCTCCTTTCTGGACTCAAGGTCATTTTGCATATACTCCTTCCTGTTTCTTTTTGTTCTAAGGTATAATTTCACGTAATTTTTTTAGACATTTGTCATGTGGGTTGAGACCTTAGAACAAAAAGAAACAGGAAGGAGTCTGTCATATATTAACTTTAAGAAAAATTTGCGACGGAAGTCGGCCATCTTGAAGCTCCTTGTATGACTCATTGGGTACATTCAGGAGGTCCCAGCGGCTGAGATCGCTTAGTAAGGAGTCTCTCTGAATGTAGAGCTGCTTGAAAGCTATTCAACAGCGGCTGACTGTTTTGCTCAGCGTAGAAATTTGTCGCTTTCTAAAAAGCGCATCGCGATTTTGACATTAATGACATATCGAAATTGTGTTATGTAGGTTTGTGTTGATCTTAATTATATTCTAAGGTGTTGATTGTTGGGATAAGATTTATCCAATTGATAATTGAAGATAATTATTGTAGTTTTGTACATGAATACAATAGACATATAAAAACCAAAATAAAAATTGGGTTATGTTTTCAAATGTTTTGACTTTGGTTCCGCTGTCAGTGAGCCACGCATTCAGGCGAAACGAAGGCGCTTATTAACAGCGGCCACAGCATGCTGAGTGGCTAAATCTAGCCGCTGGGACCTCCTGAATGTACCCATTGTTTATGTTTACAGTATGCTGTCAAAGCAATATTTGCATATAAATGTCAAAAATTAGCGCATAGGCGTATCATTCGGTTTTTATAAACACAAAATGATTTACAACACTAAATGTATTCACATTTGATTGGTTGGAATTTAATAAAAATAAAGACCCTAATATAAATTTAAATTTTTTACGGTACGGCATTGGAAACGGAAATTAAAATTGACATTTGGCCGCCATATGCAAGCTCCTTTCTGGACTCAAGGTCATTGTGCATATACTCCTTCCTGTTTCTTTTTGTTCTAAGGTTGAGACTTATATTACACCCAAGAATGATAAACATTTACCAGGATTGCTTAATCCCATAAGACGTACGTTCGCCAAAAAATCGATCGCACGTGGTGGCCTGTGACGTCACTGCAGTCCTCGGCCGTATTATTCCTATCTTGACAATGCATTTTAGGTCGTTTTCAATCGTCGTTTTTAGATTTATTGTAAAAATATTCAAAATTTTGACTGGTATTTATTGTGGATACATTAGTGTACGTTGCATTTTTGTGAAAAATATTTAAGTGAGATAGTTTACTTACTTACTATTTTTTAGTATGTAGTATTTTTTGTTAATTTTAAATTTGTAATTAAAAATTTTTTATAGAATACATATTATGTCGCTCCATAAAAGATTCACGGATTGTACTAGTAATATGCTCCAAATTGTTATGTCTATTATGTTTCTTTGTTTGTCAAAAACACTAGTTTTAGGTATGATTTTGTGTAATAATAAATTTATTTAAATGTATTTTTTAAAATAAAAATAGAACTAAATAGTGTTTTCTTTACTCTACCTACCTATTTCCCAAATAATATTCAATAAATTAATTAAATATAAGTATTAAAACGATTTTATGGGAATATTTATTATAAATTATAAGTATTTAATCTTAAAAATCCAAATAGTGGTACGTTAGTATTTCAGAAATCATAAAAATAAAAATACTGTCTAAATCCTATTATTTCCATGCATTTATATGGTAAACGTTATAATGAAGGACTGCAGTGACGTCACACAGCTGGCGGACAAATCAGGCCGATTAGGCAATCCTGGTAAATGTTTATCATTCTTGTACTTAGAACAAAAAGAAACAGGAAGGAGTCTGTCATATATTAGCTTTATTGCCGGTATTCATAGTCAACCCTAAACTTGAGCACTGAGGGAGACTTGGGTAAGGGTCACTTAGCACTCAACCTCTTACTTGTTTCATAAACGTCACTTAACCAGCCCTTAAGTGAGTAAACACGTTTTCGGGGTTTTTAATGCATTTGTGTTGGTTGTGCTGGCTTATCTTACCGTTCTATGGTTGTGAGCATGCGCCAAATAATAACATACTTTTTGATATCTTCATTATTGAATTTGTCGATTGCTATGGGTGTGTTCGGGGATCACGCTTTCGAGCTATGTAGCGCCAAGAGCCATATAACGCAAACGAGGAATAGTAGTAGATAGCGGCAAATGGCGCAAATAGCGTGCTCCCCGAACACACCCTATGTCTAATCAGATGTTGTAGTACAAGTGGCAGTAAAACATTGGTGACACAGTTTTTGCTATATCTAAATCATCTTTGGAATTCTCGTTCCTCAAACGTTTCCAAAGGATTCTGCATGTCCCTAATATATTTTTTAGGCAAACGATTTACTTCTTCAAATTCCTCATCACTCTCAAAAAGTTCATCAAATTCTTCCATTTTCAAAAAAAAATGTATGCAAACTGTCTATAAATATAATAACTATTCTTCCTTATTAAACCACCATAAAAAATGTCAATAATGTAATATAATAACCTATACAGAGCATAAGATATGTCAAATCTGTCGAATATAAAACTCTCAAGGTGCCCTCAAGGGTAGTCACGTCTTCACTTGAGTTAAGGGTGACTTGAGGGACCCTTAGATCTTGAGGGTTGTTTATGAAACACCCAAGTGCCCTCAACCTACCCTTACCCTCACACTCATACTTAAGGGATGACTATGAATACGGCCATAACCTAACCTAACCTAACCTAACCTAACCTAACCTAACCTAACCTAACCTAACCTAACCTAACCTAACATCATTAAAAAAAACATATTTTACTATTTAAAGACAATATTTATTTTCGTCGTCTAATATGATTTATGAGTCACTAGTTCTCTGGAGTGATTATACAAAGAAAGCAATAAATAAAGTTAGCACTATTGTAGATTGTACTTACATATACAACAAACTGCTAGCAGCCTAGCTGCGTTGTCCGGCGGTTCGCATTCGGGAAAAAACGGTTTCATAACGTATTGACTGAACGTCAAGGCCACTATAGCCTGTGAACAAGGTCTCACTATCATGCATTCGATCCACAATCTGATGAAGGCCCAGAATGGCCCGAAAGTTTCCATTATGTAAGCGTAATCTGCACCGCTTTTTCGAATCATGGTCCCCAGTTCGGCGTAGCAATAAGCACCCACCTGTAGTAATATAAAAAATACCATTTGTCACTCAAGATAATTAGAACAATTAATATGTTATTTTTCCCTAAACTTTCAGATTCTTAAAACTGAAAAATAGAAAATTGTATCTACCTGTTTCCTTTTTGTTTTCTATGAAAAAACAACTACTTCCTGGGCTATATGCCCCAACGGACGTTGAATTACATTCCAATATAATTTTCTATTTTTCAGTATTATTATTGACTGCACCTTATATCTGAAATTATTTTCAGTATGTATTTGTTTACAGATTCTTGTTGTACAGATGGTTTCTACGTTGCTCTTTGCATCGCAAATTCAAAACGTAAAAGGCGAGTGGACTGTTTTTATATATAAAGTCAAAATAACGGTCGAAATTTTGCAGCACCAAGCAAGTGACGTCACGATTTAATTAAAAGGGGAAGAGAACAACACTGTTGCCACTTGTCAAAATGAATCAACAAATTTCATTAAGTTTCAGGAAATAATCACAATTGATTATCAAATATTGATGTTTTGAACATTAATTATGAAGTGAACTACTAAACTGTTATACAGGGTGTACCAAACCTACGACAAAAGTTTGATATATGGGTTGTTTTAGAAAATATCAAAAAATGTTATTAACAGAAATAGTAGATGTCTTTTAATAAACAAATTATTCTAAATAAAACAAGTCTCCAAAAGTATAATTCTAACCATAATATTAAACTAAATGTTGCGGGACCAGACGGTATCTTCCCAGCACTGTTGCAACAGGGCAGGGAAATCATCGAGGGACCAATGTGCCGACTACTCAGGGCTAGCTTGGCACTGAGCTATATCCCTATGAACTGGAGGTCTGGAAGAGTAGTCTTCATACCGAAGCCTGGTAAGGCCACGTATGCTGAGACGGGCTCCTTCAGACCTATCAGCATGACCTCCTTTTTTCTTAAAACTTTAGAAAAACTGGTGGACAGGTACCTACGGGACGGTGCTTTGAGGGTAAAACCTCTGCATCGAAACCAGTTTGCGTATAAGAGTGGGGTGTCCTGCGAAGTCGCGGTACACAAGCTGCTCCTGAAAGCGGAGCAGGCACTCTTAAATAAAGAGATAGCCCTAGGTACGTTTCTGGATATTGAAGGGGCATTTAATGTTGCCTCCTTCGATTCCATACTTAGGGCCATGCAGAACCGTGGCATAGAACAGGACATTGTAAGATGGACTGGTAATATGTTACGGGAAAGAACAATAATAGGTACGCTCTTTGGGGAGACGAGGATGGTCTCAGCCACTAAGGGGTGTCCGCAAGGAGGGGTGTTATCTCCTCTTCTGTGGAACCTGGTGGTTGACGAGCTCCTTTGTAGACTCAATGACGAGGGTATCTATGCCCAAGCCTTTGCTGATGACGTCAGCATAGTTGTAAACGGTAGATTCGGGGCCACTGTGTCCGAGAGAATGCAGCTGGCACTGAGGATTACCGAAAAATGGTGCAGACAAGAGGGATTGTCAACTAATCCGACAAAAACCTCCGTGATAGCGTTCACCCTCAGAAGGAACCTTGACTTGAGGGAACTTCGTATGTGGGGCCAAACGCTAAAGTTTAAAGGGGAAGTCAAATACCTAGGGGTAACCCTAGATAGCAAACTAACCCTTTCCAACCACATTAGAAACACAACAGATAAAGGCCTAAGAGCTCTCTGGGCATGCAGAAGAGCTGTGGGCAATACGTGGGGGCTTAAACCCAGTATGATGCACTGGCTTTATACGAGGGTGGTGGCACCCATCATAACCTATTGTTCTGTTGTGTGGTGGCATAAAGCGAGATGCTCAGTAGCATCTAGACAGCTAGGCAGGGTACAGAGAGTAGCCTGTCTAGCCATAACCGGGGCGATGAGAACAACGCCCACGGCGGCCCTGGAAGCTATGCTGGGACTACCTCCACTACATCTTATTGTGGAAAGGGAAGCACTGGCAGCTGCTTACAGACTGAAAATAAACAACGAATGGGGCAGGGCGATCCCTAGGTACCATTCCACAATCTCGAAAGAGATTGAACATAATCAATTACTGAGCATGCCCTCAGATAGAATACCTATCTGCTACGACCTTTCCAAACCATATACGGTTCATATTCCGGATAGGGACGAAGCTCGTACCAAGGCTAGGAAACAACATGAATCCGTTTGGTACACAGACGGATCCAAAACAAGCACCAGCACTGGGATTGGAATCTACAATGAAAATACAGGGAAGACGTATAGTCTCAACCTGGGTTCAGTAGAGACTATCCTGCAAGCTGAAGTGGTTGCCATCAACACATGCTCGGAAATCATCCTGAACGAGACAGTCCCTAACAGGACTGTCAGGATCAGAAGTGATAGCCAAGCAGCTCTCAAAGCAATAGAGAGCGTAGACACTGCATCACGAACAGTGAAGCACTGCCAAGGAACTGTAGCTGAACTGGCACAACGCCACAAGGTTATCCTTGAATAGGTACCAGGACACACAGGGATTCTTGGAAATGAAAAAGCTGACCTCCTAGCCAGGGAAGCTTCAGAAGGAACCCTGATCGGACCTCTTCCCACATGTGGGGTCTCATACCAACATGTAAGGGAAACAATAGAGGAACGACTAAGGGAACAACATAAGAAACTCTGGATGGAACTGCCTGGACTCAGGCAATCCAGATTATTCATAACAGGTCCATCCAGGGAGAAAACTACAGAACTACTCAGCCTAAGTAGAACCCAATTGAGAAAGGCAGTGGGACTGCTTACAGGACACTGCCATCTCCGAAAACACATGAAAGGACTCGCTGAGGACCCATTATGCAGAAAATGTGGTGAGGAAGACGAAACTCCTCTTCACGTAATATGTCACTGTCCGAGCCTTAAGTGGCTTAGACAGAGACACTTTGGCATTCAGTTTCCTGAGCCAGAGGAAATCGTGAAAGCGAATATCAGGGACATTCTAGAATACATGAAGGAAACGAACCTGGTATGATTACTTCAGGGGGTACAATGAGCCTAGAGCTCCAGTACATGCATGAAACGCACCCCAGAAGAATAGAATAGAAACTAAATGTTCAAAGTGTTTACCGTTAACATCAATGCAATGCTGCAGTCTAAGTTCAAATAATTGATGTTAACGTTGATATGCTGAAAAATGTTGGTCATGAATACAAATTGGCGTCCTGTCCTGGATTGTTTAAAATAGGTTATGAAACTTCGTGATTTCGAACAACGAATAGGCTCATAAATCGTATTTATAATAGTTTTGATGGGATGCAAAAATTAATTAGGCTTTGTAACAATACGATAATGCAGTTCAAAGTCCAATATCCAATACAAAGTATCACATTTAATTCTAATAAAATATATACCATTTTTAAAAGCACAGAAAAATAACAGTCAAACTGATAAATATTTTAATATTGGGATGTTTTTTATTTTATTTTACGACTGCTTATTGATTTATATATAAATAAACTTTCAGCAAACAGCCAATCTCAAAAATTACTTACGCAAAAACCTGTTTCTTTTATTAAAATCTGTTAAAGGACATCTGTCACGAATTGTAGTCCTTCCCAGTTAAAAATAAGGGTAAGAAAAATTGCAGGATTATTTTTATAGGTCAGCTCGTGATTGTTTGAATGTGTGGAATAAAAAAATCCCTTTATTGTCCTGTGTGAAGTTAAGTGAAAAAACGCTGGATTATAAGATCCAGTGGCGTACAAGCTTCATTTAATCATAAAAAAATAACACAAAAATTACAGATTAGTGATAATGAAATATAGATATCTACAGTAGAAGAAGTTGACCTTTACTCTGACGTCACTAACAGCGAACAGTAGTAAACACAAACTTTATATACCTCCTCCTTTTCTACTGCTTTTGGCACAGTTTTTTTTTGTAATGCCATTAAGTCTATATTGTATTTATGTTGTTCCATGAAATAATGACTTCCTGTTAAAAACGAGGCTCCTAACAATAATTTCTTAAATGGACGGCCTTCAACAGACAAAAATTAGTTCGTAAATTGCGACCAAAAGTACATTAATACAGGGTGTTTCATTAAGAATTACGCATGTAGTAACTGGAGAAAGCTTTGCAAGCAATATGAAGATTAGAAGCAATAACACTTAAATAAAATATTCCTCCTAACCAAGATAACTGAGAGCGTGTTTTATTTTAAATATTGTAAATGATTTTAGCCCATATTTTTGACACCTTTCAATATCTTTTGTTCATACTTTTGGCAAATAACTATTACCAGAGTCGTGCGGTAGGGATGGATACTTTCTTTTATCCCCCTACAATTTACGCTGATGTCGTAATAAATATTTTTGCATGGTTATTTTATTCTTCGTCATTATTTAGTAATTTGCATTAAAACATGAGATTTGTCTAATTTATCCACCTTGATGATAAAATTTGTTAATTCTAATCGTAAATTCACATAAGTCAATAACTATTTTACTAAATAAGTAAAATTTTCATAAATTTAAAATTAATGATATTTTTCACCTGTCAAAATATAACAATTTTGTGATTTCGTGCAATGAAAATGCTCAATCTTCAATGTTTTATGCTAATCTGGTTCTGTATGCATTTAAAACTATCTACATATCTACAGGCAAATGTAGTCTTGTAGGGAAACTTCAAATATATATGCCTGGTAGTTTTCATTTTCTCTTTTAAATTTCAATTTTCAATAACTGTGTTTTTACGATGCTCACGACAACTGACAACTGTCAAAATTATCTAGAGTACTACATAAGTACATCAGTTTGGTAAAATGCAAAATTTGCAAAATTTTTAAATTTGCCAAATTCAGATGAATACACAGGACATTGTTTCCGTCGATTCTCTGCAACAATTTTGGTAAATGCTGGAGCAGATTTAGTTGCTTTAAAAAGACATGGGGGATGGAAATCCTCAAGTGTTGCCGAAGGATATACAGTGTGTAAAAGCCAAATGGAATAAATTCATTATTTCGGTTACTGTACATATTTATAAAAAATCCCGAAACACGTCAAATTTAAATTATAACTTGACATTCTTTAACGTGAAAATGCAACCCCTACCTTCAACCCCCTTAGAATTACAGGTACAACCCCCAATTTTTTAAATGGGAAGTATAGGCTTGTGATATATCATTTGAAAGGTCTCTTCATTCTCTATTCAAAAATGTTATTGTTTTTAAATTTAATGCAAAAATTAACATAAAAAAAATTAAAATCATGTTGTTACCGAAATTCGCTAAAATATACTCGAAACTTATTACAATATACTTAAAACTTATTTCCCGTTTAGGTCTTGATATTGAGAAAGTGAACAAAAACCATAGCAATGTGGTTTTTAGATGGTAACCATTAAAAAACTTTAAAGAATTTCCGTGGCAACGCTATTTTAACAAGCAGTAGTAAATTGTTTTATTTAAGTTGTTATTGTTGTAATTTAAGTATAAAGTTTGTTCAATTCAATTCTGAAAAATGGTTAGATTAACAGAAATGCATAAAATAACAGTTTTACAAATGATTGTTTACGGAGATAACATCCGAACACAACAGGAAGTAACTCGCCTATTTCATGAGAAATTTTCTAATTTACCGCCTATATCCCAAGGAACAATAAGTAAAATAGAAAAGCAGTTTCGCGAGTTTGGTCATGTAAGGCAGATAAAAAAAGCAGCTGCCAATGCACTGAGTGATGAACTCAAATTAGATGTGTTGCTTGAGTTTCAGGAAAACCCACATACATCGAGTAGACGGGCATCCACTACATTCAATGCTAGCCATACATCGATAGCAAACATATTAAAAGAAAATAAATTGCATCCGTATAAGATGATACCTACTCAGGAGCTCATGGAAGACGATTTTGATAGGAGAACCTTTTTTTGTGAGCAAATGATGGACATGTTGGATAACAATATTATCCAATTAGAAGACGTTATGTTTTCTGATGAGTGTACTTTTTTACTTAACGGTCATGCTAATCGGCAAAATTGCCGCTACTGGTCCAAGGAAAATCCTCACTGGATGAGAGAAGAACACACTCAATACCCTAAAAAGGTAAATGTTTGGACAGGGATTGTAGGGAACAATATCATTGGTCCCTTTTTTATTGAGGGCAACTTGAATGGCAACAATTATTTGGCACTACTTCAAAATGATGTCATTCCAATGTTGGCAAATTTATATCCTGATCCAGGTAACCCTCAAGTTCCAGCGAATACGATATGGTATCAGCAGGATGGAGCACCACCACATTACCAACTTAATGTCCGGCAGTACCTCGATACAATATTTCCCAATCGGTGGATAGGGAGGCGAGGATCGATTGAATGGACAGCGCGATCACCTGATCTTACATTATTAGATTTCTTTTTATGGGGATATGTGAAGAGCCATGTGTACAAAACTAAACCTTCTGATTTAAATGACTTAAAAGATCGAATAACGCTTGCGATTAGGTCGATCACGCCTGATATGTTAAATAATGTTAGAAGACAGTTTTATTTGAGATTAGGATGTTGCCAAAACGTTCGCGGAGAACATTTTGAACATCTACTTCATTAACATTCATGGTTCTTTTTCGTGTTCTACATTTTATTACGTTTTGCATTACATTTTAGTTTTTGATTGTATTGTAGCGAATTTCGGTAACAACATGATTTTAATTTTTTTTATGTTAATTTTCGCGTAAAATTTAAAAACAATAACATTTTTGAATAGAGAATGAAGAGACCTTTCAAATGATATATCACAAGCCTATAATTCCCATTTAAAAAATTGGGGGTTGTACCTGTCATTCCAAGGGGGTTGAAGGTAGGGGTTGCATTTTCACGTTAAAGAATGTCAAGTTATAATTTAAATTTGACGTGTTTCGGGATTTTTTATAAATATGTACAGTAACCGAAATAATGAATTTATTCCATTTGGCTTTTACACACTGTATAGAAGAATCTTTCACAAATAAAGTAGACATAGCAAATAAAATATTTATAAGGGAAAAATATATAGAGGATTTTGTTAATACTATTAGTTTTATTGCCGAAGAAGAAAATAGTAATAACTTTGCTAACTATTCAGAAATAACAAATAAAGAGGAAAGTAACAAAGAAAACTTTTTGACTGGATTACACCCTATTTTTAATAATTTGCATAACTGCAATATAACTGTAAATATGCAAAAATAATTAAGGAAAACTATCTTTTATCAATGTTTTAAATAATAAACTATTTTCTGTAAACTCTTTGCCAAATATGAACAAAAATCTGGGCCAAAATCATTTAGAATATTTAAAATAAAACACCCTATATATCTCGGTTAGGAGGAATATGTTTTGGCTTAATTCTTCATATTTCATGCTGTTTCCCCAGATACTAAATGGACAATTCTTAACGAAACACCCTGTAAAAACCGGTAGTGTTTGCACTACGAATTCGCGAGAGTATTTTAAAAATTTAAAATATTAAAAGTACCTACCTACGCAGGAGTTTAAATAGAAAAATTAGTGAATAATTTATTTTGCATCTTTATTAAAATCTTTGCAAATAACTAAAAAAATTTTCTTAAGAAATATTAAAAATAATGGTATAGATATATATTTTTATATTACTGTAATTGTTAATTTGCAATTTTATATTTAAATGAAGGTCATAATGTGGCGTTAGTTGTAAATATTGGTACCTAATACTGAATGAAAATGTAATCCATTTACGTATTTTTCTCAAGAAATCAACAAAATAACAGAGGCTGTACCTACTGAAACATGAAGACACTGAACTCTGACATTTACCCATAAAAAATTAATTTTTAACAAGCTATTTTTTAAAAACGACATTTGAAAATAACAATCAAAACATCTAATTTAAAATTAAACGTAAATGATATAAATAATTACCATTGAAAATACCCCGGAGGCAGTCCAAACTATCAATGAAACATTAACACTTCCTGTATTTTTTAACACTCCCGAGGGACTAACAAAAATCCCCGAACCGATGATACTACCCACTATAACCGTGATACCATTGATGAGAGTCATTTTTGGCTTGAGGGTGATTTCCTCATCGCCTTTCTTAGGTTCTTCCTCGTCCATGGTCAATGTAATAGTAGTGCAAAAATTGAGAGCACGTTGAAATGAATCGAAGCTTTGAATACCGCCACTCGGGACAGCAAAACGCCGTCCACTGGAAGAATTTGAACTCTATGTAAGGCTGTAATAAGGCGAAGGGGTGGGTTGTTCCAAAGCGCATCGCCAAAATCGTATTGGAGCACAGGGTAGTAGAGCAAAAGGGTTTATTATCGTATATAATATCATAAGAGAAAAAATTTGGCCCAAAAAAATTTTCTCGACTATTTCACCAGAAAAACAAGACAATATCAACTTCCAATTGGGGTGAATGGTAAGAAAGAGTCTGTCTGATAAATATTTTTGGGCTAAAACATGATGCATCCTTTTTATTTTACTAAATATTGATTTTTAACCACAAGATTTTTTTTTAATTTGAACCACAACCCCTTCTTTCCATTCCTCTGGTATTGTATCAATTTTCCAGATATTTCGTATCACCAAATTCAGTACCTCTTATCCATGCTTCAGGCACTAAACAGGAATACCACAACTGCCTGGAGAATGATTATATTTTAGCTTTCTGATTGTCTGTATTACTTCTTCGTCTTACATTTCGGCAGTCTGTTTCTCTTCAGTTGCATTGAGCAGTGTTGGGAAGTATTCCTTCCAGGTTTTTTGTAAAACACGTAAGCCAGAATCATCAAAAAGTTTAAGACTCACACTCATCTTCAAGCTGTATCCATTCATCCAAATCACTCTGTTCTGGATATAAGTAATCATTGGACAAGAGAAGTAAATTAAAAGTATTTCCAACCCTATCTTTAGAGTTTTTTTCCAGTTCTATTTGGCCTTCTCAAAAAGTCTGCTCTTCTTCTGGTTGTTTTCTATCCTTTGAATGGAGGCCTCTTTCAAATTTTTCCAGGTTTCCTATTCTGTACCACTTGGTACCAGTTAATTCCGGCAGTTCTTTTGCTTTGTGGTATGTCGCTGCTTCTTTTCTCTTCCCAAGGTCTCCATCTTGTTGATTTTCAGCTCCAGTTGGTTGTATTTCTGGCAACCTGTTGAGACTACCTATTCCCTCACTATTTCTTGGTTCTTTTTCTTATGCACTCGTTGATTTTATGATCTTTGGAGTATCTAGTTTCACATCTGCAAGTTTTTCTAGGAAAATGCATTTCAAATCGTCTGTAGTGATCAGAAAAGATGAATCCGCCACTGATTGGCTCACGCTGTCGCGCACATTGCTTGTAGGTAGTCATATTGGGGACAAATGGATCAATACCAAAGAAGATTGTTTGATTACCACGAATTTTTGGCGGTTAAAATCACGTGGTGGACGAAACCCACGTTGAATTTACATCATCAGCAAAATTAATTTTATATTTACTCAGGTATCATTTTATTTATATTATTTATTGTTAACGTATTTGACCCCTTTTTCTTTGATGGTATACACATGGTAATAAAAAATGTAAGGAAGTCCTAATTTAACTGCTGCATTCTCCCACATTTAAAAAGAAGTATTCTTCTATTTTCGTATTCATTGTTGTGCAATTTTTCATACAATATAAGGTCTCCTATTCAAATGTTATTGAAGTGAGTGATTGTAAAAGGCCCACTTTGGAATTGAGAGACGTACATGTATGTGGGATTATTTATAAATGTTAAACAAAGGCGTTTTATAGTCCCTTAGTAGTACGAGAAAAGTGGGTTGCAAAAAGAAACAATAATTAATTAAAATTTAAATATGTTTAAAAAACGCTAATCGCAGTATAATTTTCAATGGCCCATTAGCTCAGTTGGTTAGAGCGTCGTGCTAATAACGCGAAGGTCGCGGGTTCGATCCCCCCATGGGCCAGCTTTTTTTTATTTTTTCTTTTAAAAAAATGGTGATTTTAATATATTTAGTTTATTTTTATTTTCATTCTGAAGATTAGCAAACAGTATGATTAGTGTACATTTTTAAAGAACTATATTAAACCAAATATTAATACAATTAGTATATTTTTCTACAAAATTTTTATATTTCGATGATAGGCAACCATTATTCTAATGTATTGTATAGTGTGTAACATAACTAGTAGTATCTATCTACAGAGCTGGAGTTTTTATCAAATTCCGGAGATAGTCAACCAGTTTTTCACTGTGTTGAATACTAAGTTGCATAAATTACTTTTATGTTTAATGTACCAAAAGCAATAATCTAAGAAAATTTTATTAAAAATTGAAAGATTTTTTTTATAACAGCGTAAATATTTTAATTAATAGTCGAAAATTGATCAGGCTCTATCTAAAAGATAATTAACCTTTTTTCCTCATTTTTATAATATAAATGTGGCTCAATGAAGCAATGTTATGGATTGAAGCTGGAAAAATACCGTTTGGGAAAGAAATATTTTATTTCCTTTTTAATTTTGTGCTATGTCAATGTCAATAAACTAGATTTGACTCAAATTAATAAATAAAAAAGTTGTATGCAGAAACACCAAATACTTTTAGTCTTACTTATGTTTTTCCTGCTATTTCCAAATCCTAACTGTATGCGCATTTTCCAATGAATCACCCTGTAGCTATATATCTACATTCTTTGAAATGATTACTTAGAAATGATGGAAATGCACGGAAATGTCAGAGAAATAAAATTCCGGAGATAGGCAACCAGACTTTCAGTGTGTTGTATACTAAGTTGCATAGATTACTTTTATTTTTAATGTACCAAAGAAAATTTTATTAAAAATTGAAACATTTTTTTAGAAATAGCATTGTTGTACGCGCCATTGTCCACTTCGCAAATAAAATAAATAATTACTGAAGGCGTTAGTCGATGAATAACAATTAACATCGATATTAAACAACCATGACACAATTGAAATTTCAGACTGCTAACAGTAATCCCAACCAATACTTATCAACACCATCGATGCGTAACTATTAAGACCTATGCTTTATTGTAATAGACAGAAAATCTTGTTGACCACAACAAGCACGAAAGTGTGTAATTTTCTGCAGCAAACAAAAAAAAAGATAATTTGTTTGTTTTGTATTAGTCCGGAGCTTTAATCGTTCGTTCGAAAGATCAATCTGGTCTTTCATGTGTTGTTTATATGATAATTATTGATAACTTAAGCCGCCGAACTAAAAAAACAATAACATATTCAAATAAAAAGATGAATAACTAAAAACAATTAAGTAAAAGTCATGGAAAGTGCATGTATAGTGTTTTTTGATCTATTTGTAATGAAACTGAAATCGATTATGCCGCACATATGCTTTGTCAGTTTTATTAAATTTCTATTTAATCCGAAAGATAAATTAAATAAAAAAATTATAATTAAATTTCACTTGTTCAAAAGTTTTATTAGTTATTAAAAAGATTCCCTACGAGAGGTATATATAGGTATGCAGTAACAAGAATGTTAAATCAGTCATATAGTCTATATAGAAAGGACAAGGAGTAATAAATCATTCATTTAAGTAGATTTCATAGACGTACCAAAATATATTTTAAGAGGGTATACCGTAAGGTACATTTTGTATTGAATGAATGAGTTGCAGCTATGCTAAAGAATATACGATTTAGATCAGAGGTAACGGGATGTACTAATTTTAATAAAAAAAAGTGATAGAGGTACATAAATTTTAGTAAGTTTGATAAAGAAAGGCAACACAGTTTATTCATAATAGAAAACAAACCAATCTGTAACAATAATTATTTTATATATTTTTGTTCTTTTTGTAAGAAGATTAATTCAAACTTTGAATATTGTCACAAATAAATTACAATGAAATATATTTTTAAAAAATCAATTAAAGTCAAGATAGCAAGATATCGTTACAATTTTTATTAAATTCAAAGAAGCAAAATGAATATTTTTTATTTGTATTACTCCTATATGTAGTGTTTGGGGAATTTTTCTCAGAAATTTTAAATGGCAAGTGGTCTACTGTAATCGGCTTAATATGATTACACCTATTTACAGATTATTCGATTATTGAGAGGGATTTTCCAAACAACCCGGTTTTCTTAGAAACATTATCGGGAATATTATTTTAAAAGAAAGTAGTTACATTAAATCAGTACTTAGTATTAGTTCTTTGAGTAAAGTTGTATGAAGTTGTATGGTTTTCATAATATTGTAAACAGTTGGAATATATTTAAAACATTTGTTGAATGTTAATTGTGCAAGTACCAAACAATGTCGATAAGCCAAGGACCATCTAAACGAGCAAAAACAGGTCCATTATCTTTAAATGAAAAAACTCTGATATTGAATTGTTATATATCATTGAAAAAGAAGGATCCAAGTGCAAGTGTTGATGATATTGTGGAATTAACGGCTGCTATGTTGTGTGTTGCTAAATCAACAATTTATAGATTACTAAAAGAATGCAAGAATGGAAGTCTTCAACCCCCTAAAACTCCTTCAGGCCGAAAACCAATTGAGATCGATGAGTCATTAAAACAAAGACTTAGGCGTAAAGTCCATGGATTTTACTTACGAAAGGAAACAGGAACACTGGACAAAATTATGACATCAATGCAAGAAGATACGGACTATACAAAATTCTCCAGAATGACATTATGCAAACTTTTGAAAGATGTGGGTTTCAGATATACAAAACATAATGGAAAATCTCTGTTAATAGATAAACCGGAAATAGTTTTTTGGAGAAGAGACTATTTAAGAAGCATTCGACATGCCAGAGAACAAAATTTGAAAATCTTCTACTTAGACGAAACATGGATAAATGCTGGATATACGGTTTCCAAATCTTGGCAAGATGAAAACATTAAAAGCGGAAGGCAGACATTCGTGGAAGGTTTGTTGTTAGGTTTGCAGCCACCATCTGGAAAAGAAAAAATACTTATCATTGTCCGTGTTGGAAGTTCTGAAGGTTTTGTTGATGGTGGATTATTAAATTTTATTTCAAAAAGCACGGGGGACTATCACGAAGAATGTGAATGGGGATGTCTTCGAGGAATGGTTTGTTCAAATGTTGTATCTGATTCCAAAAGGGGCTGTTATTGTTATGGACAACGCAAGTTACCATTCACGGTTACGAGAAGCATTGCCCACAAGTCGTTGGCGTAAAGCAGAGCTTTTGGAGTGGCTTATTTCGAAAAATATTAAGTTTCCAAAAGATCCACTAAGGAAAGAACTTTACAGAATTGCAAAAATGAACAAGAATAAATACAAAACCTACATTGTAAAAGAAATGGCTTCTTCTCGTGGTATATCAGTTCTTCGACTTCCCCCTTATCATTGTGAACTTAATCCCATAGAATTAATATGGGCTCAGGTAAAGAAGGAAGTTGGAAAAAAATACTACTTTTAAAATAAACGATGTTGTGAAATTGTTTGAGAGTGCTGTAAGTCATGTTAGTAAGGAAAATTGGACAAACTGTATCGAGCATGTTATCAAAGTAGAGGCAAATATGTGGAAAATTGACAATATTTGTGATGATTTAATCGACCCTATTATTATTAATGTCAACAACGATTCTTCCTCTTCTGAGCCGGATATAGAATAAAATGTAAGTAATAAATGTATTCCAATAATTATTTCTTTTCATTTTTTATTATATTATAATTTAAAACGTATTTTTTTCCCAAAATACACACCACTGCATTGCGTTATTGCTTGTCTGCTAATCCTTTAACAATGAAGAAACCCTAAACTTTGCTACAACTGAAACAAATACGGGGTCGATCTACCTGGTTTTTAGATTTACGGAAGAAATGTAATTTATAGTAAGAGATTTATCAAAAATTTCATGGTGCTCCCTGTAAAGGTTTTGCATCCTTAATTAGGGTTTATTACTACTCGTACTTTTTGTACATACTATAAACCTTGATAAATGCTTCTGTGGTCATGACAAATAATTTTGTAAACTGAATTAAATAACGTGGTTGATTTTTTGTAATCTTTCGTAAAATCTCCTTACATATTTGTTTCAACTTTTAAGCTTTTGTTTACATTTATATTTACATAGTTTCGTTTGAATAAACAATTAAAAGTGACCATGGTAATCGAACCCACGGTCCTATAATAATGATCATAATTCCGGACACACCTGGGCGCGTATAACATTCATCTTAAACACACTTTGCGCTACTTCTCAATCGAAGACAAGTGGTTCAATGGGTGCCGCGAGCTTTTTCTTATTTTTTTTCAACGACATCTTCGATTCGCCTCTGGCTCGTGAGTTTCTCCGAGTGCGAGTAAATTTTTATGGGCGTACGTTTAACGCACGTTTAAAAATATTTCGACAGTAAATACTGCAACGAAAGAGAATTAGTAGAATGTTTAAATTTATATTGTTCATTAGAAATAAGTTAAATATTTGTTTTAACGATATTTTACGCAGTAGGAACAATAATAGAGGTTAGAAAATTGTTGGGTTTAGATTTTTTCAAGCGTACGCCTATGCGTTGTCACATTTTCGCTAGTAATTTTTTCTTTGACATGATTTTGTGCGATGATATCGCAAACAGATGAGATGATATCTCTAATTAATTCCAAGAAGCATTTTCGATTATTTTCCCGTACAAATATAGAGAGAAAAGGAGAAAACTACTTTTAATGTGACTTCATTATTTAATTTACAATTTTAAATTTTCTTTTATAGAACTGAGTTTCTTACTTTCCGCTATCCGATCAATCATTAAGGGTCTAATTATTATTGAATAAGTATATACCTATTCTTACGTTTGAAACCTGAGTGAGTTTTGTTTTTAAAATGTAGAAGTTTGTCAAGGTCAAATTTTATTTTTTTACTGGGGTAGGTACAGTATGAAATAAAAAACGTTTACTGATAGGAGAAAAAGGTTCTACAATTTGAGGTTATGTAAAAAATATCAACAAACTGTGCTATAGTACGTACAAAAAAGTACGAGGAGTAATAAACCCTAATTAAGTATGCAAATCTCTTACAGGGAGCACCATGAAATTTTTGATAAATCTCTTACTTTAAATTACATTTCTTCCGTAAATCTAAAAACCAGGTAGATCGACCCCGTGTTTGTTTCAGTTGTAGCAAAGTTTGGGGTTTCTTCATTGTTAAACGCAATGCAGTAGTGTGTATTTTGGGAAAAAAATACGTTTTAAATTATAATATAATAAAAAATGAAAAGAAATAATTATTGGAATACATTTATTACTTACATTTTATTCTATATCCGACTCGGAAGAGGAAGAATCGTTGTTGACATTAATAATAATAGGGTCAATTTAATCATCACAAATATTGTCAATTTTCCACATATTTGCCTCTACTTTGATAACATGCTCGATACAGTTTGTCCAATTTTCCTTACTAACATGACTTACAGCACTCTCAAACAATTTCACAACATCGTTTATTTTAAAAGTAGAATTTTTTTTTCAACTTCCCCCTTTGCCTGAGCCCATATTAATTCTATGGGATTAAGTTCACAATGATAAGGGGGAAGTCGAAGAACTGATATACCACGAGAAGAAGCCATTTCTTCTACAATGTAGGTTTTGTATTTATTCTTGTTCATTTTTGCAATTCTGTAAAGTTCTTTCCTTAGTGGATCTTTTGGAAACTTAATATTTTTCGAAATAAGCCACTCCAAAAGCTCTGCTTTACGCCAACGACTTTTGGGCAATGCTTCTCGTAACCGTGAATGGTAACTTGCGTTGTCCATAACAATAACAGCCCCTTTTGGAATCAGATCCAACATTTGAACAAATCATTCCTCGAAGACATCCCCATTCATATCTTCGTGATAGTCCCCCGTGCGTTTTGAAATAAAAGTTAATAATCCACCATCAACAAAACCTTCAGAAGATTTTCAAATTTTGTTCTCTGGCATGTTGAATGCTTCTTAAATAGTCTCTTCTCCAAAAAACTATTTCCGGTTTATCTATCAAGAGAGATTTTCTATGATGTTTTGTATATCTGAAACCCACATCTTTAAAAAGTTTGCATAATGTCATTCTGGAGAATTTTGTATGGTCCATATCTTCTTGCACTGATGTCATAATTTTGTCAAGTGTTGGAATTTCCTTTCGTAAGTAAAATCCATGGACTTTACGCCTTAGTCTTTGTTTTAATGACTCATCGATCTCAATTGGTTTTCGGCCTGAAGGAGTTTTAGGGGGTTGAAGAGTTCCATTCTTGCTTTCTTTTAGTAATCTATAAATTGTTGATTTGGTAACACACAACATAGCAGCCGTTAATTCAACAATATCATCAACACTTGCACTTGGATCCTTGTTTTTCAATGATATATAACAATTAAATATCAGAGTTTTTTCATTTAAAGATTATGGACCTGTTTTTGGTCGTTTAGATGGTCCTTGGCTTATCGACATTGTTTGGTACTTGCACAATTAACATTCAACAAATGTTTTAAGTATATTCCAATGTTTACAATATTATGAAAACCATACAACTTTACTAATACTAGAACTAATACTAAGTACTGATTTAATGTACCTACTTTCTTTTAAAATAATATTCCCGATAATGTTTTTAAGAAAATTGAGTTTTTTGGAAAATCCCTCTCAATAATCGAATAATCTGTAGATAGGTGTAATCGTATTAAGCCGATTACAGTAGGCCACTTGCCATTTAAAATTTGTGAGAAAAATTCCCCAAACACTACATATAGGAGTAATACAAATAAAAAATATTCATTTTGCTTCTTTGAATTTAATAAAAATTATAACGATATCTTCCTATCTTGACTTTATTAATTTTAAAAAAAATATATTTCATTGTTATTTATTTGTGACAATATTCAAAGTTTGAATTAATCTTCTTACAATATATAAAATAATTATTGTTACAGATTGGTTTGTTTTCTATTATGAATAAACTGTGTTGCCTTTCTTTATCAAACTTACTAAAATTTATGTACCTCTATCATTTTTTTTTATTAAAATTAGTACATCCCGTTACCTCTGACCTAAATCGTATATCCTTTAGCATAGCTGCAACTCATTCGTTCAATACAATATGTACCTTACGGTTAGTAATGAGCGAGATATCACGAACTGTTATTTAGTAACTGATATCTAGAATTCACGAATCACGACTGTTACCTGATCTCGTAGAAAAGCGTGACGTGATCACAGCCACGGCACAATATTGCCGAGTTTCCTATCGTCTTCTGTCTGTTAAAAAATCACGTTTTTATATTTCAATATGGTCGATTATTACGGACTTTGAAAACTAATTGAATTCACAATATTTTAATAAGTATGTATATCAGGTCCGTGAAATCGGAGTATTGGGAATCATTTAGTAGCAAGTAGCAATTTTTGTGTGATGTACAGTTTGTAGCGTAGGTTAGGTATACCATATGCCATACTATAATAAAACTGCGAAAGTCGTGATCACGTCACGCTTTAAAATCACTGATATCAAAAAATCACGGTAGCAATTAACATTGTGATTTAAAAATCACGATATCGCTCACCACTACTTACGGTATACCCTCTTAAAGTATATTTTGGTACGTCTATGAAATCTACTTAAATGAATGATTTATTACTCCTTGTCCTTTCTATATAGACTATAGTTCGTAGAGAGCATTATAGGTATGTTTGGGTATGTCATCATTTTACAGTTTATTAAATTGTCTACATTAAATAAGAATTAACGAAAATTAATATCAAAAAATTTTATCATTTTACAGATGTTTCATCAACTGTAATCTTAATTACAATTGTTACTATATAAATTGTCTATGGATTTGAATGGTGTATAATATAGCTACAAAAATGATTCAGACGAATCATCCACCTGTTGGGGACAGCAAATTTTGAATGTTAACCTACAAACTACGAAGAATGTACATAAAGGTTTCATCCGAGGTCAAGGAAATGTGAAAACAAACATATGAGAACGTCGGTAATAAATAAGTTCACTGAACTATTGTTTTAAAATACAAATATATTTATGCAGTAATATAAAAAAATTTATTGAAAAAGTTTTTACCTACTTATTTAAAATGAAAAGTATTTGAAACAGAACAAATTAAATCTTCTTTAAAAATAAATGTATTGAAAAAAAAGCATTGGAATAAAAATATTCCTTATCTAGAGCAATATTATTATCCAATTTTTATTTGGCGAATTATGACGAATAAAAATATAAAATTATTATACCTAGATTGTCTTTGACACCGCCTCAATAAAATCCCCGAACTATATGTAATTATTCCTGTTCTACGAGGGTTGTCTGAAAAGTTTCCGACCTCAACATGAAGATGGCAGCACTCGTAAACAAAAATTTTAGCCATTTTGGACGCGCAGTTGTTGCTTAACAATCATTTGAGTGAGTCGATGTGAGTGTTTTTATGTAAATGGAAAAAATCGAGTATCGAGCTGTCATTAAATATTTGTTTTTGAAAGGCAATACGCCTACGCAAATCAAAGACGAGTTGGACGCTTGGTACGGGGACTCTGCACCATCATTTACCACCGTGAAATTTTGGGCTGCTGAATTTAAACGTGGCCGTACCAGCTTGGGTGACGATGAACGTTCTGGACGTCCAAAAACTGCAACCACTGACGATAATATCGCTCAAGTTCACTAAATGGTGCTAGACAACCGTCGAATTAAAATTAGAGAGATAGCAGAGGCTATAAACATGTCCAAAGAACGTGTTTGTCACATATTGAATCAAGATTTAGGCATGAAAAAGCTGTCTGCGCATTGGGTGCCGCGTTTGCTCACTTTGGACCAAAAACGTGTTCGAATGAACATTTCCAACTCTCTGTTGGCGCAGTTTAGGCGCAATAAATCAGAGTTTTGGCGCCGATTAATTACTGTAGATGAAACTTGGATACACCATTATACTCCAGAAACAAAAACACAGTCAAAACAATGGACTACGAAGGAGTAATTGGCTCCAAAAAAAGCAAAGGTTGTTCCTTCGGCTGGGAAAGTGATGGCAACTGTTTTCTGGAATAGTCATGGAGTTATCTTAATCGATTATCTTCAAAAAGGAAAAAAAACATTACAGGAGCATACTACGCATCATTACTTGACAAGCTGAAGGCAGAAATTGCGGAAAAACGGCCACATTTGCAGAAAAAAAGAATTTTGTTTCTCCAAGACAATGCGCCGTCTCACACCTCAGCGAATTATTTGTTTTCAGCATTGTGTTATGTTTGTTTAAATTTTGTGTTTCTCAAATAAATCAACATTACTGAAAAGGAAGAAAGAAAAAAAAAAGGTTAGGTTAGGTTAGGTTAGGTTAGGTTAGGTTACTGATAAGTAGTGTTTCTACCGTTTGTTATTATAATTTTTTTTAACGAATAAAATCAAAAATATCATATTGCCCAGTTTCAATAATCATCACTTTGATTGATGACAACATTGGCCAGCGGTTTTCGGTCATTCTCGTTATTGACCGGCCAAAGATGTTGGTGTGAGAAATATTAACAACATTGGCCGTTAACAACGGGCTGTTACGAGAATGCCGGGTCTTTAACGTTATTGGCCTGCAGAAATGGGCATTCACTTCAATGGCTGGTCATGCACGTGAATGCCCAATTATCGTCATTAACCATAACATATATACTTACAAGGAGACTATTAGGAAAATAAAAATTAACTTGAAGAAAAATTGTCTAGTATCTTTCTTAGATCGGAAACTTTTCAGACAACCCTCGTATAGTATAATTATGATTTCTCTGATTTTTAAACTTGATAAATCCCAATTTTTCTTACTAGCTTACTAATATATGGCAACATCACAATTATAATTACGACGTGCAATGCTTTTTGTTTTAATTTTACTATAGGCTTATTAATTTATTATTAATGAGCAGTTTTATTTCTGTTGTATAGTTGGTTGTAGCGTTTGTATAAAAGTAAATCTCGATTGCCAAAATATAAACCAGACGTTGAATGATCGAACCCTGACCTTTCCCTACACTCGCTAACCGTAAATCTGTGTCAGTATGTCGGGTGTGGTGCTTCCACCATATAACCCTTCATATATATATTCAACATCCTCATCACCAGAAAAAAAAGAAAAAGTAAAATTCCCACCTTCGTCCTCTCAATCTGACATATTCTTTTGGTTGTGCGAAAAAAGAAAGAAATGTTCGATAGAGTGGAAAGTTTCTTGAATGAAACAGGACCGTATCGTCGATGTTTCAACTTAGTCTGGTCGAGAATTAAATTCTGAGGATGGGGCTTTTTTCGCCTTTAAAAATTTCAGCTTTTATTGGCATAAAACGAAGATATAAAAAGATGGTAGTTGAGTTATCACAAGTAAATCACTGCGTGCCGAGCGAAGCGAGGTTCGCAGCACTAAAAAAAAGCTACCACACAAAAAAAAACAACCGGGTTCTGTGGTGGAGGACAGATAATCCCCAGCTACTCGTCGGGTATGACATGGAGTATGATGATGGTAACCAAGAAGTAACACAGGAGGAAAAGCGGAAAATACAGTGTTTGGAAAATCGAGGAGGATAAGAAAAACGCCGGATAAATCAGGAAAGGCAGAGTAGTAGACGGTGAAGAAAAAGAAAGCATCGTCATTGGAGGATGGGGTTCAGAAGCGAAAGCAGAAAAAGAAAAGGGGGAGGATGAAGATATTTGGAGAGAGAAACATGGGGTGTATGTTCAGGATCTGAAGGAAATGGTAAAAGAACTAAAGGAGGGGATGAAAAAGCTAGAGAAGCAGAAGTTGGCAGCAAAGGTGATAGTAAAAAAATTGGAGGGATTCGAGGAGAGGTTACAATCCAGATTGGAGGTGGGACAAATGGACTAGTAAGGTTGGAGGGAGGTTAGGAATATGGAGTGGGGCAGTAAAAGTGGTGAGGGTTTCGAGGTGAAAGGGATCCAGTGACAGGGGGAGATAGGATTAAGGTGATGTGGGTAGATAAAGAGGATATGAAAATGGAGAAGGGGGTACAGAGGTTGTTTTGGGTAAGTATTCCGATACTGGTGGGAAAGGTAGAGAAAATTGAAGGAATTAGTGAAATAGGGACCACAGAAATGAAAGGGATAAAAAATAGGGAGGAGATGAGGGACTTTCGCTTTATAACATCTTTTGTAGCATCGTCAACATTTGCAAATTTTGTTTTTCCGCACCTGAGAATGATCTATAACGTCACCGCGCTTAATAACCCGAGAAATAGTGTAAATAGAAATTTTAATTAAGGTATTAATTCGCTCTATTATAACCGCATCTGATTTTTTTATTATCTTCATTTTTCAAACACTGATACATACTTAAAATATAACCCTCTGACACTGAATGTGTAAATCTTTATTGCAAAATTCGCTACTAACCTCACCTGTTGGCGATATCATATCTTCTGAATTTTAATTTTGACCTGGATATCCATTTTCTGATTCAAAAGGTCTCCAAAACGCTGCCATAATATATGTAACTAATTCAAGGTTATCAATTAATATGGGCAAAAATTACAATACGTAAACCAATTATTAAAAATGAATTACCGAAACAAAGATATATCTAAAGTTAATACTTAACTGCCCTAAATAAAAATCTGTACTCTCCGCCTCGGTATTAGACACCGACTTTATGAGTTATATAAAAACTGTCACAAAAAAAACCCAGACCCCTGCACTCAACAGAATCCAGCGGAGCAGTCAACAAGTCGCGTGCGTACTCCACTTGTTTTCGCTCTGTACAACTACCACTTATACCACTCTGTATAACACTTTTAAATAGTTTTTAGCAATTAATATTGGAAAGATTGTAACAATGGACTAGTTTAGTAGGATCATATTAATCAAAATGATAGCAATATATATTTAGGATAAGATACCTACTTACTTATATTGGTATTCATTTTGCAAGTAATTTTTCACATTTCGTAAAATTTAGCAATAAATAATTAGTAAGTTTTAAACGTAGCGCCAACTAATAACCAATAATGAAGTGTGTTTAAAAGTCAACGTTGTCACAGTTTAGCTACGTTCGTTTCAAGTATTCTCAAAGAACTGGTGACACAAAACACCGTGTTCTGTGACTAACTGATTGTACCAGTTGACAAGATATATGACAGGAGAGAAAATCGTGTTTATCTGTAATAAACAAACAAGACCCCTATTCTTGACGGTGATAGAATAGAACAGCCAATAGAAAGTGGGCGTGGTTCTATTGAAAATGCCAAAACGGTAATCTTGAAATTCGTTCTCTCACTGTACCGATAGAAGGGTTGCTCCCCGAGAGAACAATTACTTCTATTGGTTATTTTTGAAGGAACCGCTATAACACCAAGAGAAGGTGTTAAGAATTTTTATTTTCGAACCAAAAATAGTATAGAAGTAATTTCTTTCATAAACCAAACACAACCGAACAACAAATTAAACTAACGAAAATGACAGAATATTTTGTTTAGTGTTTTACTTCTTATTTGATAAAGTGTCAATCAGAGAACAAAAATATCGATATGTTTTCTCTTTTTAATGACAATAAATAAGAGAGAGAGATAAGTTTCTCGGTTAATATTAAAGCATATCGACAACATCGCAAATTTTCTACCAATCTTATTGAAACACGTCACTTACCACTTATGACGTATGTAACCATTAAATTTAAATTTCAAAAGCCGATTATGGCTAAAGGATTAATTTTATAAAAATTTTATTTGTACAGTTGAACCACTATAAACCCATTTTATAAGATGCAAATATAAAAAAAAATCACTAAACTAGTCCATTCCATAACTTTGGCAGAACTCAACTTAAAATTTATTTTAAATCGGGGTTATACTCCTTTAAGTGTCTAGATAAGACTGTAATTTTCTTAGATTTTTAAATTTATATTAAATATCATAAAAAAAAATATTTTCTTATCCTCTCTTCTTATTTTCTTCTCAAAATTTAATTCTGAATACGATAAACCAAACCCCATATTTTTAAATATATTCTATTTTTTGCTGAAAACTCGCTTGTCGACTAGACTAAGTATTTAAATGAAACCGAGACTTTCTAAGCCCCGGTACTGAATTCTCTCGGTCGTTCTTGAACTTGACTTGACGGTCTCTTCTGCTGCGATACGCTTCTTAGTTTTGTTGATTATTTACATGACGAGGTTGATAGTGCGAGGATGCGTGACAGTGGTGAACGTTTCCGTCGCGAAAGGGCTTCGCCGACGAGCCCCAGGCTGATTTTGAGGAAAGTGATGGTGTTGGCGGAAGGTAGGCAATTTAGGGAAGCCGCAGCCGTGCTGCAAAAACTCGGACCTAATACTATAGCCGCAGTTGCTGGGGAATTACCCTTGGATTTACTTGTGGAAGGGTTGCCGCACTCGGCGCAACTGCTGGAGACTTTTTTCAACAAGTAAGTCAGTTTTTTTAACGTTTTTCCTGGGATATAAAGTACGTTTCACAATAATTCGTTGACTTGGTACCTGCTCCTAACTGCTCTTAAGGGATTACTAATAAAAGGTGGTTAATATTTCTTCGAACATTTACAGAAAGGTATTATTTATTTTTGTCCAGGAAGATATATTTTGGATTTTTTATTTTTCAGGTAAAATTTTAAATTATTATTATTACTGACCATCAATAGTAAATCATTAGTAAATGATTTTTGATTTTCTTAATCATCTTGGAAGAGAAAGTGGGAGTTTCGGGGTAATTTGTTTTTAAAATTCTCTCCTAGAATTTTAGTTTGTACTAAACATTATACTCTGAAAGTAATCTTGTGTTTATAACTAAGTATGTGGCGTCCTTGGGCAAAAAAAGTGCATTTATCGCCGGATGCGAAACAAATTGTGAAAAATGTGTTTGAAACATTGAATAATCGAGGTTATAGTGTAACCGATGCAGCAGAAGAAACATATAAGTTAACCAAAACCCCAATATCCACAGTAAAAGATATTATCAATAAGCCAATAATTAAACGAAAAAGTGTGACGTTAATAATACCAAATGTGTTGATGAAATACAAAAAGATATAATTCGACGAACGATATATGTCCTATACCAAGAACAAATGATACCAACCCTAGATTGTATAAAAAAACGGTTACTTAAAGACGACACGGGAATTATTTGTAGCCGTACAAGTTTGTGGAGAATTATTTCTCAAATGGGATTTAAATATTGTACCATTAATAAAAGACAAGTGATAATGGAGTCATATCGTTTACGAATGTGGCGTTGTCATTACGTACAAGCTATTCAAAAATATAGAAGTGAAAACCTTTCAATTATCTACCTCGACGAGACATGGTATGACACCCATACCCATGATACTCCAACGAAGGGTTTTGTTGATTCATCGGGAAATTGCAAAACAAAGGCTCCATCAAATAGGGGACAAAGAATTACAATAATACATGCCGGATCAGAAAGAGGTTGGGTTCCAAACGCTTTATTGTTATCAGCAAAGAATATTAAAGATTCAAGTTTAGATTATCACGAATATACGACAGCAGAACTTTTTGAAGATTGGTTTGAGAATTATTTATTGCCGAATATACCGGAAAAAAGTATAATTGTAATGGACAATGCAACTTATCATAGCCGTCAATTAAATAAAGTACCAAATAGCAACAACAATAAATGGGAAATTCAAGAGTATTTGTTAAAAAATGACCTTTATTTTGAAGAATCGTACACAAAACGAGATCTCTTACAAGTTGTAGCAGCTTTCGGTGTTGAAAAAGAATACGATTGTGATACTATTGCTAAAAATATGGGCCACACAGTGTTACGGCTTCCCCCATATTATTGCATGTTCAATCCTATAGAACACATGTGGCATCAGCTAAAATCCAAAGTTAGATCGGAAAACGTTTCACCCACATTAAACTCAAGTGTTATAGAGTTAATCAGAAATGTCACAAGTAATATTCCCATTGATAGCTGGAAAAATTCGATTCATCATGTTATTAAGGTTGAAGGTACATATCGAAATGTTAATGTAACTGTAGCACCCTTAGTTATTAATTTAAATGAAGACGATAGTGATACTGAACTACATTTAGATTAAATAGTTGTAAATAATGTAGAATTAGTTCATTTGTTTAATCGCAATTAATAAATAAAGTTAAAATTTGTTTTTAAAAAATTTCGTGATTTTTTTTACAAAATAAATTTAAGTTTTAGTAAATGTTAACTTAGTTTTATTTAAATCAATCTTTTGGGATACCCTGTAGTACAAAATATTTTTAAAATGTGGCCATGATTAAACTACATCTTTTTTATTTGAAACATTTTTTGACAACATCTGCCAATTGGATGAAATAGACCAAAGGGTATACGTATACGTAAGTTTCAACAGTTTTGTTTAATTTCAATTACTTAATAAATAAACTTAAAATTTGTTTGTTTGTTTTTAAAAAATTTCGTGATTTTTTTTACAAAATAAATTTAAGTTTTAGTAAATGTTACTGAGTTTTATTTAAATCTATTTTGAAAACCGGATTACGGATCTGTTAATGTTTACTGTACAGTGAGAAATTTATAACCTTTCATTACTAATCCCCTAAGGTCAGGTACCGAGTCAACGAATTATTGTGAAACGTACTTTACATTCAATTTTAATGTTGTGTAAAAAAATTGGTGAAATTTTGTTTGTAAACTGCAAATCTGCGTTCATTCTGTCCATCATCAATTCATAGAATTCTTGCCTTTTGTCAGGATCATCTTCATTGGACTCTTGAACTAACTGAACTTTGTAAGGGTGGTATTTTTGAAGCAAAACCCTCAGAATAGACGATTTACTTACGTCTGACTACTTATCCCTTACCTAATAAGATTAAAATATGATGATTAAAAGAAATTTCTTAGCAACGATATAATAAGTACGTGCGCTACTGATTTAGGGTTTTGTTTACAACATTTTACGATATAATCACTTTTCTTTACTGCCAACTCCAAACAAATAAACTAAATATGTACCTTAAGATTTTATACCTCAGATAGCTGTTTGATTAATGTTGGTCTTCATAAGTCCACTGTTTTTAAAATTGTAAAACAATTATCAGGATCCGTAGCCAGATTGAGCCCAAACTTTATATACACATCACTGAGGTCATCAAACTGGACATCGAAACATACCCCAAAAACCCCAAACCCCATATAAACATGCACTGGTTTTCCAAAGATTGCGACTCTGCCAGCCATTTTACGATTTAATGACATTTCTTAGCTGCCAACTCCAAACAAATGAACTATAACGAGGGTGTCAACAGAAACACTCCCCTAATTTATGAATTAGACTTCAGAATGCACCTCTTTTTTAAATTTCTGTTGGCCCTATTAACCCGAATACATTTCTTTATTGTTAAAGCTCACCAGTAAACTATAAACTATAAATTATTGTTGCCTCGAGGCAAAGAGTTTAATATTGTTAATAGGAAAATTATTGGTAATTACTTATTTAAAATCGAGGCCAAAATCGATATATCGGTTTGTGTAAAGAGAATTGTCTAATTTTGACTTTTAATTTTGTTTTAGTAGCCGTAAGCAATCTCTAAAAAAAATGTAGGTAAATGAAAGTTATTTTATGTGTTCGGTTATATATAGAAAAAAATATTTTGTCGACATATAAATATATGCATAAAAAAACAGGTTACTATCACTATCTTGTTGGTATTTTATTAGGATATTATTTATGCAAAGTCGTTTGTGAATGTGAAACTAAAAAATCAATAAGCAGTTGTATGAAGAAACTTTTGTGCTGTGTGTAAACCATAGACATATAATTTAAATAGACCCAACTGTTTACATTTTAAAGCGATCACACATCTTTATCGACAAAAACACCCGTTGCCGAACTTGAGTTACGGTCCCTAGATTTACTGACGATGTTTGAAAACAAACAATATGACTTACATAAAAATAAGAGTATTTTTACGTTTAAAGTTGTGTAAATCACAATTATTAAATATTTTCTTTTTAAATCAAGCATCTTCTTTTATCTTTTGGCTTCAAACATTGTTTTTTAGTACATTATTACAAACTTTTAAAATTTCTTAGGAAAAGCGTTGGCTACGCTGTGGGGTTGGAATTACTACAAGTTTATTATTTCATACCATTTTTGGATTTACAGTGTTGTGGTGCGGTGGTTTAGTATTCATTAGTGTTTCTTAGTGTTATTCGGTGTTTTTTTTTTAAATAAACTGTTAAACTTTATTAAAAATGGTTCGTCAGTGGGTAGTTTGTAAAAAAATGGATTCTTTCAACCCAAACTTAATATTTCGGTGGTAAGTGACATTACGATATGTAAACAAAGTTGTTGATTATCCAGTGGTACAGTTAAAATTTTTAGTAAACAAATTTGTATGTCTATAAAAACTTAAACTTTTCAGTTTGAGTTACAAATCTTATTACGTGTATTTTTATGAGTATAGATTTATTTTGTATTATTTTAGTTTTCCACTAAACAACGAACGCAGTGGTGGCTAAATATTTTAAATTTAAATAACCAAAATGTTTTTAAATATGCCTCAATTTACTCAGACCATTTTGATGAAAGCGATATTATAATTACTGAGATATCAGGTCGAAAACAACTTAAACCCAAAGCTGAGCCACATTTGTATATGCCCATGATTACGGAAGAAGTGTCTTGCAGGTAAAAAATTTTCCTACCTACAAAATCTTCCAGGTAAATACCTAATACATTAATACATTTTTACCTATTACAATGGGGTATTATTTTATTACTATTATGGAAACAATAAAACATTAAAGGATCATTATATAACTTATATACTATTTAAAATAATTTTTTATTGGCTACCTCAGTAATGAATATCTGGTTTAAAATAAACTTTGGTAAAATTTTAAAAGTAATAAGGGTTGATGCAATAACTTTTATTAAAATATTATAGAATTTTTAAATAAAACAAACATTTTAGGTCTCTTGATACAGATTGTGAAGACTTTTTTAACAATCCAGGGAATCCAAATATTTCCCAGTTAAATTTTGAATAAAATCAAGCTGGTCCTTCAAATTTGTAAGCATTTTGATTATATATTATAACATATTAATATGTTTAATAAACAAAAATTGCAGCGAAATATCTGAGATTAAGACCCATCTCTTCATCTTCAGAAAAGACAGAAACTGCCTCAGAATCTGAAGTAATAATAAAGAGGTAGTTCATAATTTCTTATCTGTTTTCTTTGCAGTCCAATGCAGCAACAACTATCAAATATTACTGCATTTAAAAACTTAACAGAACAAGGAAAAAGATTACAAGTTAAAAAAGGTTTTTATAAAAAATATATATATTATTTATAACAAAGTAATTTTGTTCAAATTTTAGGAAAAGGTATATTGGAGATTTGGCAAGCAGTGATTTTTCAACCCCCAAAAAAAGAAGGAGAAATCTGGAACTGGTTAAATTAATTGCTAATTATTTTATCTTTACAATTAACTGGTATTTGGTTTGTAATAATTGATTGTCTGAATAAATGTGTTGAAAAACAAAAGGAGATAAAGATAGAATTGTTTTAAATTTTGTATTTAATTTTTTGGCTATACCTTTTCTGTTTTATATTAATTGGCTTGGTTTGTGAGTTTGAACTCAAATAACATAAATGGTAAGTATATAGATAATACATGAAAAATATTCGATTTTACCTCTATCAACTATTATTTCTCCAACTTGCTTATTAACATGCATAATATGTGTTATTACTATTTAAAAAAATTGTAATAAAAATATATTTGAATTTAAAATAAATATTTTTTTTACTTTCATTACACAGTAACCCACGCCCATGGCGAAGGTAAGATAAGGTGTTTGAATTTTATCTAGGGTTTCGAAGGAACATCGTTGCCGATATGATCGTCAAGCTATCTCTCTTACACTTATTATGCGGGAGCGAGGCATGTATGATTGTAAACAAATGCGGTTTTATAAAGGGAATGTTGTGTCTATCTTTTATTCTTAGTCTGAGGTGTAAACAATAAATTCATAAAAAAGCTCAACGGATTTTATAATACGAGTAGTTGCCAAAAATTGTCTAAAATTTCAGTACAATTTTGGCACTGATAAATTGGCCAAAACAGGAAGAATTTTATATGTTTTAGCTGAAGTTAAACAATATTTTCGCAATTCTGACTCCATTTTCGTTTTCTACGGGGTGGATTTTCATAAAAATCAAAGGCCAACTACTTTTCTCCGACGTTTCTCATGATGAACATTTTTTTGCTTTAGAACTGCTGGAAATGTTGTAAAAAGGGTTTTTTTGATACGCTGAAATACTGGTGAAGTCCGTTTGGCGATAGCATGTCTAGAATACGTTTTAATTGAGATGGAAAGAGTGAATGGCAATCCACACTAGTGAGTTTGTCATGATAGCACCGATATTTTCGCAATTCTGACTCCAAACATTTACCCAATATTTCAAACAGACCATTATACAACTACAGATGCAAAGTACGACCTTCATCTACCAAAACTAGACACTTTACACACGGTGGATGGCCTAACCTAACTTAACCTAACCTAACCTAACCTAACCTAACCTAACCTAACCTAACCTAACCTAACCTAACCTAACCTAACCTAACCTAACCTAACCTCACACACACACTAACACTAACAAATGGATGTATTTATTTTTTAGAAAAGGAACCGCAAAAATTAACACGTGAATGAATATTTAAATAAAAAAATACTGCAGTGTGGAATTGATATTAAACTTAGACAAATTGAGGCCGATTTAAAAGTATATATCCAACGAAACAGAAGACAACTTTTTTTACTTTAAAAGAAAGTAAATCTTAGAAATTATATTCAATAAAACTATCTAAAGTATTTCCGCCTGCAGTAAAATATTAATATCAATAATTGGAATGTTCCTCGGGCTATTAAAATTAATCTAGACGCATAGACGGCTGTTGAAGTAAAAATAGGAAATGTTATTTGTTTAAAACAATTTCTGTCAGTTGTTTTTAATGCAGGAAGCATATTTTTGACTATAAAAATTGTAGAAATTACTTAACTACGTTAAATCAAAATGTCTGGCTACAACATGATAATTTTGATATGATTTTTCAATCGTCAAATACTTTCTACTTAAATAATTTACTTTCTCTTTCTGTATTTGACAATTAACTTATTATTTTACTTAATAATTGCGATTAAACGATTTTTGTTTAATTACCCACCCTGTATATGCGATTATATTTGTTTTAGATCACTTGAAAAAAAATCTTTTAAATGTTAAATACTAAAACAATGGAAATAATCTGAAATTAATAACCCCTTTTCATTTATTATCACTAAATAAAAGAAAATTATCCGTGTGAAAAGAAATGTTTGTTATTAACATAATGCAATTAAATAATTAGAATGAAATTATTGTAAAAATTATCTCACGGGAGAAGCAGAAATAAATTTTCACACCAGACTAACAAACTTGGATATTTTTTATTGCATCTAAATGTATTCAGTTTACCAGATTTTGATTTATCTAATGGTCAAAAAAAATGGGTTTTTTGTACATTGTTAGGACTTAAATCAATATTAAAAAACAGTGTGCAGATTCTCTGGCTAGCACAATGGAACTAATGAAATAAATTCATAAAGTGAAAACTAAAAACTTAAAGAGAGAGAGACAATGGAATTTGTAGTCTCAATGAAAACTCGACCTAGCCATGTCAGACCACCATAGTTCTAACTGAGTTACTACTTGAAAGAAATTACTAAAACTTAAATCTATTTGAGAGGATTCTAACCTTTTACAGACCTATTTATAGCTTTCTATGGAGCTTCAGCTTTGTTTGAGATGCCTGCAGCTTAAATCATTTCAAAGAAATTTTTTTACGAACAAAATTGTAGTAATTATGAATAGCGATAAATTTTATTTAGTGTTTGTTTACAGTAATATGTTAAAATGTATATAAAAATTTAAAATAAATGCATCTACTATCTAAAATGGAAATAAACAAGTATGTTGTGCATTTATATTCATATTTTCTATGAAATACTTTAATAAAAAAAAAGTAAATCCTCTTAATGTCGTGAAATAAACTGTATAAAGATATTCTTGATTTCTTCACGAGAATGACTTTTAACCTACGAGCAACAGAATTTAGCAGTTAACCTAGAAAATTATTATCGAGTTTCAGTTATAAGAAAATATTACTTTTTTTAATTATAGGTGTTACATGAATATATATAAAAACTGTACTTTTAATGATTTACTTTAAAGTATATTTCTCAAACTACGATGATATTTTAATAATAGAATAGCATGCAAAAAATGTTTTGATCTTTTTTTGATAAACAATAGGCAATAATTAAATAAATAATAGTGCTAGGGTTTTTAGGAAAAGCTTAAATTGTTAATTAATTGATATTTTGAAATATAATAGATGTCCAAAGTTATTTAAATAATAAAGGCAATAGAAATCAAATAAAACAGTGGAAATAAATTTATTTCTAATGAAATAAATGTCCATTTTTTCTACCCGTGAAAATATTTATATTTACATAAAGGTGTTATTAACAATACTTTTGTATGACCAAAGGTCTATGCCAAAAAAAAAAATCCTTTTTTACTTTTTTAAAGTCTAAATTAGCTTGTGAAATTGTGAAATTTGAACAAATAATACTTCATTAATTCATTTTTTGGTAAATTAAATATTTTTGATGCTGGTATAGATACACTATATTTATGAGACGATTTTTGGAATACTGTCGATACTATAAATCATTTTTGGTTGAATTTGGAAAAAATTTATACGCAATATCAGGATCTATAAATGATTTTGTGGCTCCAGAATCGATAAGCATTTTGATATTGTATTCTGGAAAAATTATTTAAGAGAGTTCGCTTGAATTTAGAGTATTTATCGAAATAATAGGTGTTACCTCATTTTTCTTGAGTGAGGCATTGTTTGAAAATTTTGGTCGTGGTTAGACATATCATGATTATTGTCTTCCCTAGTGACACATTATAATGCTTCATTTAAAGTTAAAGGTTTCATACAACGTATGGTTGTACCTGATGGTTCTGTCAAACCGGATAAAAATGTTTTTAAAGCTAACTTTTGATATAAATGGCGTTTTAACGTTCGCGCTTCATTTGTTGTTTCATGTATATCTACATAACTACATAAAAGATTTAAGATGTTTAAGCATCTGTCGAAGAATTGTTGGGGTTTTTCATGTTGACCCTGTCTTAACATAACAAGATCTCTGTTAAGGCAGGCTGCGTTGCCCTTTAGTTTTGAAATGATAGAATTAAGAACATAGATGCTTTGAAAATTATTTGTATTTCTTACATCGTAAAAATTATTAATTAACGATTCTCTCGTAGATAGATACCTATTCAATTCGTTAGGATTTCCATCAAATTCAGGGATACAGTTTAAATATTCTGGTTTAAATTGATTCATTTCTAACGTTAGATTATCAAGTTCTGCTGTCAATTCTTCCATAAAAAGCAATAGTTTTAAACAAAATCGTACTGTTTCAATATAAAGAAGAGTACCAGATTTGCGATTTTGTCTCCACTTAGACTTCTTCCTTGCGAATTCGGGCTATTTTCTTCCCAAATCCCGGTTTCTCGTTGGTTTTAGCTGTCCTAGTTCTATTGTTTCCTGATTTTTGAGGAGCCTCTAGCACACATTTTCGTTGATACGAAAAAACTCACGTTCGATACGCGAATTACCGAAATATCCTACTGACTGCGCCAAATATCTTTTCTAACATCTTAACGAGTAGACATATAATTGTAGTTAAACGTATTTTTGTAAAACTTAGTTAATAAAAATGTTTAAAAACCTAATTCTCAAGATAGAAAAGATATTTCACTACAATATTTAAATACATTTTCGTAATATTAAATACGATAATAGTCAGCTGTAATCATTTATTAAATTTGTAATCATTTGGTCAAAATCCTCAAAAAAGTGTTGATATCAAGTTATTTTTTACTAGTTCGACTAACTAGTTTTCTACGACGACTGTGAAGTAAAGTAGAAAGCAGTCAGACGTGAACTTATTTTATAATTAGAAAATTACGAAAATTATAAGGTGTCGAACCTGCGAAAAGTTCGTGGAGCTTTAATCGCTTTTTAGACGAGCAATAAAAATAATAGATAGTCCGTTATGTCGACTGGGCGTCAATTTAAAATTAGTTTTGATATATTTTTCCTGCATTAATAATTATCGTACTTATTATGTGTTGAGAAACGAGTTTATTTCCTTTTAATTCAATTATTACATCCGTTTCTTTTGAGTTTTAAAACACATCCTTAATAGTGTGCACTCAAAAGTAGTGAAACTAATGGAAATTTTGCATTTTTAACTTCATTTTCGTGTTCTACGGGTTCGATTTAGTGGTTCTAGACTATTTTTATCAAGCAGTATTAAAATCAAATTTTTGTTGAATTTTGAAAGACCAAAACCAAGGCTATAGACCGTAAACTTTTTTTTGGAAAAAAATTTTTTGCGTTGGAAATGCATAAAATTATGGAAAATGGGGTTTTTTGAGACGCTAAATCGACTGGTGGCATCAGTTCCTCGATAAAATGAGTGGAACACCCTTAAATCAGGATGGGGATGACAAAAAGTAAGATGGATGCACTCGGTACTCAAAAGTAGTGAAACTAATGGAAATTTTGCATTTTTAACTTCATTTTCGTGTTCTACGGGTTCGATTTAGTGGTTCTAGACTATTTTTATTAAGCAGTATTAAAATCAAATTTTTGTTGAATTTTGAAAGACTAAAACCAAGGCTATAGACCGTAAACTTTTTTTTGGAAAAAAATTTTTTGCGTTGGAAATGCATAAAATTATGGAAAATGGGGTTTTTTAAAACGCTAAATCGACTGGTGGCATCAGTTCCTCGATAAAATGAGTGGAACACCCTTAATTTGGAATGGGGATGAAACAGAGTAAATATGATGCACTCGACACTCAAAAGTAGTGAAACTATTGGAAATTTTGCATTTTTAACTTCATTTTCGTGTTCTACGGGTTCGATTTAGTGGTTCCAAATTATTTTTATTAAGCAGTATCAAGCTATTTAACTGAAGGCTTGAAGTTGGTTCCATTATCACAGAAAGCTTTCTTCTTCTACAATGCCATAAGTGCTGATTTACTACTTAAGGTGTGAGATATTTCGAGATGGATCGTTCTCACCGTAAGGCAGGTTAATATGACTTCCAACCTCTTTTTCTTGCTTCTTCCAACGGTGACATGGATTGGTCCGATGACTAGTCCGAGAGTCTACCATCAAGGATGGTATTGGCTTAGCTCAATCAACATCTTGGTGTATTACCGTTGATTATATCACTAGCAGTAGAAGTGAACTTTATGTGTTGAGTCCTTAGTTCTGAAGACTTGTCGACCATCTTGCTGTTTTTTACATTTATATCCATCGCCAGCAGATGGACGGCACATAATATTCAATATGGACGGCACATAATATTCAATAACTAACACTTTTTGTTTGATTGTATGATTACTGATTTTGATAATTGTTAATTAAAGAGCTAGAAGAAATTTTTGTCATCCATTGTATCTGTAGTTTTAAACTTTTCTTGCAGATTGATTGTATCGGGACACAGACCAAATATAAATGCGGATCAAGTAGTTTGGCATCTCGTCAGATTATTGGCTTCGCATGATGATCTTACGCTAAAAACTAAGGTGGCCAAATTGGCTAAAGCTTTACTGGAATATCAACCTAACTTCCACATGGAAATTTCCACTAGAAAAAAGGCATTGGAACAAGCTGTACAAGGTATTTATCAAATATATTATTATTTTATTTATTGTACATGGTGATCAGTTAAGGGTAGCGAGCGGCCATATCTCATAACATATTGGTCGTATATATTTGAGAAAAAAACATCATGATACAAGTAGCCAAGAGGAATTGCTGTAAACTATTTTCGAGTTTGTCAAACGTCCGCTAGTGGGCGTAACAACCAACACCAAGTAGAAAAATGGGATTTGTATAGAATTTTGCATAATGAAAGTATATCGATGATATCATTTTCATATTTACTGACCATTTCCTCATATTTTTTGTCTAAAACGTTTTGTTCTATCTATCAAAATAAAGCGGTGGGGGAAGTTCAATTGTTTTTTTAAACAAACCAAGATTTCTCACGTTTCGTTTGACCGATTTTAGCAAACTTATTTTGGACCAAAAATCAACGAATATTTATGTGGATGTGTAGATAAATTTCTGTGGGACACATAACAACCCCTTTATCAAAAAAATATTTACAGGATGGCCCAATATAGAAAGTAAACCAAATACGAAATCATCTAAAGTAAAATGACACTATTTGTGACCAAAAATCACCAAATATTAATTATGGTGTGTGGATAAATTTTTGTGGGACACATAACAACCCCTTTATCAAAAAGATATTTACAGGATGGCCCAATATAGGAAGTAAACCAAATACGAAATCATCTAAAGTAAAATGACACTATTTGTGACCAAAAATCACCAAATATTAATTAGGGTGTGTGGATAAATTTTTGTGGGACACATAACAACCCCTTTATCAAAAAGATATTTACAGGGTGGCCCAATATAGAAAGTAAACCAAATACGAGATTATCTAAAGTAAAAGGACACTATTTTGGACCAAAAATCAACGAATATTTATGTGGATGTGTAGATAAATTTCTGTGGGACACATAACAACCCCTTTATCAAAAAAATATTACACGATGGCCCAATATAGGAAGTAAACCAAATACGAAATCATCTAAAGTAAAATGACACTATTTGTGACCAAAAATCACCAAATTTTAATTTGGGTGTGTGGATAAATTTTTGTGGGACACATAACAACCCCTTTATCAAAAAGATATTTACAGGGTGGCCCAATATAGGAAGTAAACTAAATACGAAATCATTTAAAGTAAAAGGACACTATTTTGGACCAAAAATCAACGAATATTTATGTGGATGTGTAGATAAATTTCTGTGGGACACATAACAACCCCTTTATCAAAAAGATATTTACAGGGTGGCCCAATATAGGAAGTAAACTAAATACGAGATTATCTAAAGTAAAAGGACACTATTTTGGACCAAAAATCAACGAATATTTATGTGGATGTGTAGATAAATTTCTGTGGGACACATAACAACCCCTTTATCAAAAAAATACTTACAGGATGGCCCATTATAGGAAGTAAACCAAATACGAAATCATCTAAAGTAAAATGACACTATTTGTGACCAAAAATCACCAAATATTAATTAGGGTGTGTGGATAAATTTTTGTGGGACACATAACAACCCCTTTATCAAAAAAATATTTACAGGATGGCCCAATATAGGAAGTAAACTAAATACGAGATTATCTAATGTAAAAGGACACCATTTTGGACCAAAAATCAACGAATATTTATGTGGATGTGTAGATAAATTTCTGTAGGACACATAACAACCCCTTTATCAAAAAGATATTTACAGGGTGGCCCAATATAGGAAGTAAACTAAATACGAAATCATCTAAAGTAAAATGACACTATTTGTGACCAAAAATCACCAAATATTAATTAGGGTGTGTGGATAAATTTTTGTGGGACACATAACAACCCCTTTATCAAAAAAATATTTACAGGATGGCCCAATATAGGAAGTAAACTAAATACGAGATTATCTATTGTAAAAGGACACCATTTTGGACCAAAAATCAACGAATATTTATGTGGATGTGTAGATAAATTTCTGTAGGACACATAACAACCCCTTTATCAAAAAGATATTTACAGGGTGGCCCAATATAGGAAGTAAACTAAATACGAGATTATCTAAAGTAAAAGGACATTATTTTGGACCAAAAATCAACGAATATTTATGTGGATGTGTAGATAAATTTCTGTGGGACACATAACAACCCCTTTATCAAAAAAAATTTACAGGGTGGCCCAATATAGGAAGAAAAACAAATACGAGGTTATCTATGAAAGAGCATAATTTGCACTATAAAACGGTTGTTTGGTTTTGAATTTTTGACTTTTGCTGTCGCCGCTAGATGGCGTTAACTGAATTGACATAAAAATCAGCTTTTTAATCTCTTATTAGTTGCTAACAAACCTCTCGACTTTTTCTCGTTGGACAAACGGTTTTAGATTGAAAAAATAAAATGAAAATAAATAAATAAATTAGTATGTATCGAGATATGGGCGCACCATGTAAACTTCAAAAATTGACTACCATTTTAGCTAACGCCATCTATCGACGAAGACGAAAATCAAAAAGTCAAAAATATGTAAGCGTTTTGTAGTGTAAATTATGCCCTCTCTTATGAGCCCAAATTTGTTGAGATTGGTCAAGCGAAACGTGAGAAATCTTGGTTTGTTTAAAAAAACAATTGAACCTCCCCCACCGCTTTATTTTGATAGTTACAACAAAACGTTTTAGACAAAAAATATGAGGAAATGGTCAGTAAATATGAAAATCATATCATCGATATACTTTTATTAGGCAAAATTCTATACAAATCCCATTTTTCTACTTGGTGTTGGTTGTTACGCCCTCTAGCGGACGTTTGACAAACTCGAAAATAATTTACAGCAATTTCTCTTGGCGACTGTATATCTTATTTAAAATCAAAATACCGTTCGTATTTGCTATTAAATAAAATCAAACATATGAGCACAGTTGATGGATATAAAAGACATAATCTACCTAACTGTAGTTAGATGTACTTAATGTTCAATAAAGTACATTGACTTATTTACTTTGAGATAGACACTATTAGATAATTAATGGTTCATTTTTCTACCATATGGTTTTATACAGTTGTTTTGAACTTAGTAGAAAATATAACGCAATTTGTTTTTTAACAAAAATTAACATTTAAATTGTCTAATCAACATATTGATATAGCTATATTGGCACAACACTAGGAAATGCTTTCTCTGTCAAATAAACAAATTTATTATTGTGGGCTATGTAAATTTTAGGCTTGTTTTGTCATTTACAGTCAATATTATACGTTTCCTGTATTTGTCAATAATCTTTCTATACGAATATATAAATCGAAAAAAATTACGTAAATACCTTTTATGTAATATGTATTATAGATTTTTACTAAAATTGTTCAAACTTTCTTCTAGTTAAACATGTTGTGTTTATTAAAATCTTATTTTGCATTCATTTAAAGTTATATTAATGAGCTAACATATGTTCAAGACATTTGTTGGAGTGATCGCATCAATAATAATGTGTACAATTACAGATTGGATATTTTTAGAAAGCAAGATTGTTTTTATAAACAATAAAACGAACTGCAGTGAAAATTGATACATTAAACCACGTACCTGTACAGATACTTTAATTTTATTCTTCGATAATCGAATAAAAAGTGGTTATTCAATCGATTTTGTAAAAAGACCGTTATGAATTTATTCCATAATTAATGAACATACTTTATAACTCTACAAACTTATAATTTTTAATATGGGGATATAGCTCAGTGGTAGAGCATTCGACTGCAGATCGAGAGGTCCCCGGTTCAAACCCGGGTGTCCCCTGTCCTTTTTTTTAATATTCATCACCATTTTTTTATTTTTTATTAAAGGTTTAGGTTGCCACGGATTAACCCCGGACGTATCGGGTTTAACCCACCTTCACGCAGCCCTTAAAACCGAACTCCAGTTGCACATAGACGTCTACAAAAACGCTTTACATCGTTTAGACGAGTTGCATCTCATTTCTGCCGATAACAAGAAACCTGTAGACGCTTCTCACCAGCGCCTTCTATCGTTGAAGCTCAAAGAAGTCCAACAACGTTTGATCGATAACAAAACTTTGCTGACGATTCTCGACAAGCCAGCGCTGAAACAATTGGACGTCTTAGTTGGGACGCTCGCCGATAGAGTGCAGAACGATAAAGAGGCTCTATTCTGTGTCTCACAGCTCAAAAGGTATTTTGTTGAAATAGAATAACAATAACAATAATTTTATTAGGCTAGTCAAAGTTAGGCTCTGTCTGTAATTGTTTGCTTGTGATTTTTAATTGTTAAATGACGTTTTTAAAATACAAATTCCTTAAGAATAATAAAAAACTTTTTCAAATAAACTTGGAAGTTACGTTCAACTTCCAAGTTTATTTGAAAAAATTATGTTTTAAATTACAATGATGGCCGTTTTGCTAAGATTAGCATCGTCAATTGTGTAAATTGTGGGCAATAAAAAGATTTGCAATTTTGTATTTTGTGTTAATATGTATCTCCATATAGGCAATCAGCAATACATCTTACACACAATAATAACTTGTGCAGAAGTGAATCTTATTGATTTATGAAATTATACACTGAGAAACAAGTAAGTATATTTATTTACCCAAAGAAAAATTTAAATTAATAAGAAATACTACAAAATATTTAAAAAATGGTTAACTGTTGGGTAAATTTCATTTAAAATCATAAAATAATTTTTTTAGCTATGCCTTTTATACCCAATTTTATCTTTGGCCAACATTTTCTTCTCCTGGGATATAATCTTTGAAACGATTCACTTTTGAAGTTAAAATTTAAGAATTATATACACGGTGTCTCAGAATAACTTCCCAATTTTCAGAATGTCTAAATATTCACCTATTATATGTTACTTTTGTTCTTTCCAGAATAAACTTTTCATGATTGAAAAATAACTGGAATTATAAAATAACAACATCTCAAATTTTTTCAGATTATTAAAATTAAAAAAAGGAAGGTACTGATTTATTGAAATATATTAAAATATTGCTAATAATAAACTTTAAAAAGCATGGAAAAATAAATTATAATTATTATACAAAATATTTTCAACATACAACCTTAGCGAGGGTATTAAGTAGATCGTGTTTATTGAGTTGCCTAACTAACTAATGAGATATCTTAAAAATAATTTTAAATCAACAATTTAATGCCGTCGTTGCCAAAACAGCTAAATATTATTTAAACAAAATGAATACAGTTATATAATAGGAGTGAAGTGATATGTTAAAAATATTGACAGGATTGTAGAACAGGAGAAAAGGATATACCAGGATATGGTGAGGAATAATGGGTCTAGATGAATGTAAACGGCCGCAGCCCACTGAAATATCCTTCAAGTTGGTACCTAGTTTCTTTTAGATTCTACAAAAAACATAATATAATCTTTAATTATTATTGTTACAACGTCCAAAATTTTTAATAATAGCGAATGCTTCTTCTAGAATAACCCCCGAAGATGATGTCGACTAGAATGTTCTGGAAGATGGTTCTAGGAAGCATGTGGTGATATATAAAAGGCGGTACACGATTGAGAAAGGCAGTTATCAGCTATCTTAGTTAACAGTGCGTGGAAAGTAAGCGAACAGTGAAAAAAGTGCATATAAATAGAGTGATATAAATAAATTAGCACAGATATACCTGGTGTATATAAATTATGTAGAATTATGTAGTTACCCATAGTATGTATAATTTATCCCACTCATAAATAGATACGAAAAATAAATATTTTTTTAACTGATTCTCGACCACTTTGTATGCGAAATCCAATGAGATTTACTTTTTTCATTAATTTTTCTCTCGATATTGTATATTGGCAATATCGCCGATTTTACAGGATTACCATTTTCAACGTATGAATAAATTACCTGTCATAGTTAGCAACAACGTGATGCATTGATTTTAATCAATGGAGTTGGTTGATTGCGATATTTTTACGCAGTGTTGTACTAGTTCTGTATGTGAATTTTTTTTTGGTGTTTTGTAGGCTTCAGCCTGTAGCTGACGACGTACCTGTAGCCACAGTGCTGATGTCATTTTCGAGGGGATGTGGACTTTTGTTGGATTTGATGCAAATACCTCACAGTCCTTGTCACAGTGACACCGGATACCACTCCGAGACGGAAAATGAGCAAGATATGGGGTAAGTACTGAATATCAAAATCCGTTTTAAAAAATTTCCTGTTATTTGTTTTTAACAATTTAAGATTATAAAAAAATGGAGTTTACATTTTTGCTAATAACTCATAAACTATAATAGCTAGAACAAAAAACTGAACGGATTCTTAAAGGGCAGGAAATTTCCAATAAAAAAGTCCTGACTCTCCGAATTGTAGCTTAATTATTTATAGGTCTAAATTAATGTTGAAAATGGCATAAAAAACGGGCGGCGCGTCACCGTCGCAACGACCAAATGACACAAATTATTTTTTTTCAATAAGTAAATATTAATAAAAAAAATTTAAAAAATTCTATCACTAACAGAACATATTAGAGAATAAATTTCTGTAGTCAAAAAATGTTTTCCGTTATTTTTCACATTTCTATCCATTTGTTAATTAAAAAATTACATCTTCATTGTTACTAACTTTAAATTTGTTACTATGAGCAAAATAAACACAACTTCCAACTTCCCCCTTTACCTGAGCCCATATTAATTCTATGGGATTAAGTTCACAATGATAAGGGGGAAGTCGAAGAACTGATATACCACGAGAAGAAGCCATTTCTTCTACAATGTAGGTTTTGTATTTATTCTTGTTCATTTTTGCAATTCTGTAAAGTTGTTTCCTTAGTGGATCTTTTGGAAACAATATTTTTCGAAATTAACCACTCCAAAAGCTCTGCTTTACGCCAACGACTTGTGGGTAATTCTTCTCGTAACCGTGAATGGTAACTTGCGTTGTCCATAACAATAACAGCCCCTTTTGAAATCAGATCCAACATTTGAACAAACCATTCCTCGAAGACATCCCCATTCATATCTTTGTGATAGTCCCCCGTGCGTTTTGAAATAAAAGTTAATAATCCACCATCAACAAAACCTTCAGAACTTCCAACATGGACAATGATAAGTCTTTTTCCTTTTCCAGATGGTGGCTGCAAACCTTCCACGAATGCCTGCCTTCCACTTTTAATGTTTTCATCTTGCCAAGATTTGGAAACTGTATATCCAGCATTTATCCATGTTTCGTCTAAGTAGAAGATTTTCAAATTTTGTTCTCTGGCATGTCGAATGCTTCTTAAATATTTTCTTCTCCAAAAAACTATTTCCGGTTTATCTATCAAGAGAAATTTTCTATTATGTTTTGTATATCTGAAACCCACATCTTTCAAAAGTTTGCATAATGTCATTCTGGAGAATTTTGTATAACCCGTATCTTCTTGCACTGATGTCATAATTTTGTCAAGTGTTGGAATTTCCTTTCGTAAGTAAAATCCATGGACTTTACGCCTTAGTCTTTGTTTTAATGACTCATCGATCTCAATTGGTTTTCGGCCTGAAGGAGTTTTAGGGGGTTGAAGAGTTCCATTCTTGCTTTCTTTTAGTAATCTATAAATTGTTGATTTAGCAACATACAACATAGCAGCCGTTAATTCAACAATATCATCAACACTTGCACTTGGATCCTTGTTTTTCAATGATATATAACAATTCAATATCAGAGTTTTTTCATTTAAAGATAATGAACCTGTTTTTGGTCGTTTAGATGGTCCTTGGCTTATCGACATTGTTTGGTACTTGCACAATTAACATTCAACAAATGTTTTAAATATATTCCAACCGTTTACAATATTAGGAAAACCATACAACTTCATACAACTTTACTCAAAGAACTAATACTAAGTACTGATTTAATGTACCTATTTTCTTTTAAAATAATATTCTCGTTAATGTTTCTAAGAAAACTGGGTTATTTGGAAAATCCCTCTCAATAATCGAATAATCTGTAAATAGGTGTAATCGTATTAAGCCGATTACAGTAGGCCACTTGCCATTTAAAATTTCTGAGAAAAATTCCCCAAACCTTACATATAGGAGTAATACAAATAAAAAATATTCATTTTGCTTCTTTGAATTTAATAAAAATTGTAACGATATCTTGCTATCTTGACTTTAATTAATTTTTTAAAAATATATTTCATTGTAATTTATTTGTGACAATATTCAAACTTTGAATTAATCTTCTTAGAAAAAGAACAATAATATATAAAATAATTATTGTTACAGATTGGTTTGTTTTCTATAATGAATAAACTGTGTTGCCTTTCTTTATCAAACTTACTAAAATTTATGTACCTCTATCACTTTTTTTTATTAAACTTAGTACTTCCGTTACCTCTGACCTAAATCGTATATTCTTTAGCATAGCTGCAACTCATTCGTTCAATACAAAATGTACCTTACGATATACCCTCTTAAAATATATTTTGGTACGTCTATGAAATCTACTTAAATGAATGATTTATTACTCCTTGTCCTTTCTATATAGACTATACTCAGTACGTACTTTTATATCCTGTATATCGTAAAAATATATTGTAAGAGTATTCAGTATCGGAGTTTCTGGTAGATCTCTCCAGTATTTTCCCTAAAAAATCCTATAAAGAGGAGAAAACTTCACTGTAGATTGTAAAAGTCGATGTTTATAATCTATAAATATTTTTACGCAAATGGAAGTTCCCTTTTCTTACCTTAGGATGCTTAGTTTTTACCATTACACGATAACGCCACTGCCCTTTAGGGAATAAACCACATTTATTCAAATTCATGTCGTTTGTCTTGAACTTAACTAAATGAAAAAGCACTTTAGTCACACTAAAACTGAAATTAGTAGCCTATAACTCACAAATAAATGCCGTCTCGATTCCTGTTGCGTGTTTGGGGTTGATTTAGCAAAAAATTTAGGTCAAATCGTAGCGCGATCTATCCTATGTAACGTGTCACAGCCACGAGAACCAAACAAGTTCCTTATCACTTTATCAAGCGGAGTAATTACGAGCTTTTGAGTTGTTTTCTGCACGTAATATTATAGTTTCATATTGAGATAGATATCTAATAGTTAAAAATTTAATAAGTAGAACTTACCTTATAATTTACAATAAAAGGATATATTAATAAGTTTTATAGAATCAGCATTTACTTTTTCTTTTGTACATCTAAAGTTTCCAAGTTCATAATTTTCACAAGACATACATTTAATATAAACAAAGAATGTAATGGGCATTTTATATTGAATAGAATCCATATTTTGCTATTTTATAACAATTAAATATTTCCAATCCATAATGAGTACACTTTTACATAACAATTTTTTTTTGTCCTAGTTCTCTTTTAAAATTCTAAGTTTAATCTGAAACAATAAAAAGAAAATAAAAATCAAAAGTATTAATGGTTTTCACATGTTTAAGAAATCAACATGTAATTTTAGTTAGTAAAGTATTTAAATTAATATTATAAAAAGGAAGTACTTACAAAATTATAAAAAGACAAATTATAGTCTTCTATATTGTATAAACAAATATTCCAATAGCTCATGAGTACCTTAAAAAGACATAAGAACAATTAAAAACATGTAGCAGGTGTGGTGAAATACAGTAAACTAATTCCCATATCAATAATGTTGGACACAATCACATAAACTTTTGATAGAACACTTTAATAGTGCATAGTGAAATAAATATTGAAAAACTTAATGTACAAACACTAACAAAGACATTTTACGTAACAAAATGTATGTAGGATAGTTAAGTAAATGTTTTATATAAATTTTAAGTTGTGAGTCTTTTGTAACACAGAGAATCTTATCTTATATAATGCATAAGTGATACCTACAAATAACAGAATCTTTTAAAAGTTTAAATTTTAGTTGTTAGAGTTTAAAATAGTAGTTATCAGCTAAAATAGTATTAGTTTAACAGATTCATAGTAATTTTAATACAAATGATGGTTTTATTTCAAATTTTGAAGGTCTAAAATAAATTGACAGCTCAAGAAAGTTGTGCATTTTGAATCTAAAATTTTCTTAGGAAAAGTCACTTAGAAAATTATACAAACAAAATTTTAGTAAATATAAGGATAAGATTTCACTGTAAGTTAACAAAGATACTATTAGTTTTGTAATTTCATTACCTTCATATTCAAGAATTTTGGTTAGAATTTTGCATTTAAACAATGGAATTTCGTTTTTCAATGTCATACTTGTCATTTTTCCTGGAAGCCTATAAAAAGGCCGGAAAATTGATGATTCAGCTCTCTTATGTTTTTGGTAGTAGAGCAGTTAACATCTATTCGCTCTCTTTTGATTTTGGTAGCAGAGCAATTAACATCGTATGTATTAATTGATTACTAACTAGAAAAAAAATTTTTGCATTAATTAAAAGCTGTTTATGTTAAAGTAATACATGTAATATTAAAAATACATGCAGTAAAATAATCAACCATTATTAAATTACTTACCAAAGTAATAAATTTGTCAAATCAGAGACTGATTCCAAGAGAATTTGAAAGATTAAATTTGAGCATTCTTTCTGCAACTGGTCCTTAGCCGCCATATTGTTGGTATTGCATTTCTGACAGGGGACGAGGAGAAGCCGATCCGAGTTTTGTGCTGTTCCATTTAGACAATAGCAATTTTTAGTGAACGAACTTTATAATAAAAGGTACGTGTCATAGTTAAGATTTAGTATTTGTGTATTTGTTATTTTGTGACTGTAAATTAATTTTATTTGTATGTATCATCTCCATTTTTTTTCATATAAGGCTATTCATTTATTTATTTGTACTAAACATATGAAAACCAATTAACAGTTTTTTGTAAAATTTCTTTGAAATACTTGACATTAAATTTATTGTGTGTTAATTATTAAATAATATTTTAATTTGAATCCTTCCCTGATAAGAGTCAGATTTTAAATTTAAATTTCAAAACAAATAGTCTGAGCTAGTTAAAATTTTGATAAGGCGCCCAACAATAGAATTACAGAAGAACAAGTAAAATTTATATAAAATTAAATAGTATTTAATCATTAAAATCAATCAAAACATTTGACAAAACCAATAAAACAAAACAAAATTATAAAATTATAATCATTAAAAATTAAATCATTATAAATTGACAATACCAACGTGGGATATTAACAAACAAAACTATAATAAATCAAACATAAAAATTAAAGTAATATTTAAATCATAGTAATATTTTTCTATACGAACATCGATGGAAAACAAATATTATAGCTGTCATTTGATTTGATGTTGAGTCGAGTCCTCTAACCGTCAAATACAGCTCTGAAATTTTCCTTTTCAATTTTCAATAAACTATAAAATATTTTTACGATGTTCGAATGGCAAGGTCCAGATATTTTTACACAAAAATATCCGGAAACCATTTTATTGACATTATAAATCACATCTGTCAAGTGTTTGAAAATAGGACATTTATCATCCAATGATATACGAATTCTCCATCTTCTAATCGAGGCGTGACAATTATTGATTGCCATCTATTGTTGTTCATGTTTATTGTGTCATATGCGTATAAAATATTATTGTATTTACCTACCGAACAATCAAATTAATTTAAACTAATTTAAAAATTATTAGTTATAAATATTTTGGTGCAGTGATTCATTTATTAAAACTCGATTATGTTTAAATTTGGTATTATAATAAATGAATCACTACGTGCCGAGCGAAGCGAGGTTGGCAGCACCAATTCAATTTAAACGAATTAAAAATCATTAGCTATAAGTAAGTTATTTGGTTTTGACAATTAATTAATTCACAAACAGGGTGTTTCTTAAGTAATCTAAAATATTATATGGGGCGCTTCGTTACTCAATTTTAAGACGAAAAGTTCATATAAACATGTGTGATAGGTGTTGTCGTTTATGAGATACAGGGTGTTGAATTTATTGTAATAAGTCAGTTCTGATTGTACGTGAAATTAATTTTTCCCGGTGACGCTACTGGTTTTTAGAAGTAATACGCAAAAACATGCTTATTCCAAGGGGCCTTTGAAATAATGTTGACAAGTGTCAAATTTGAAAACCAACGCAAAAATCGTACATTTTTATTTGATTGACTCTGTGTTTAGTTAATAACTATGCCAGTGTTTACTAATGTTGAAATGGCTAATATGCATTTTTTGTACGGATTAGCGAATGGTAATGCCTTAGAAGCTAGACGTACGTATGCCCAGCGTTATCCAAATAATCGTTTACCATGTTCAGATACGTTTACTAAGTTACATATTCGTTTACAAGAAACTGGAACTTTTGCTAAATCGAAGAATATTATTGGACGACCCAGAACTGTGAGAAATCCCCAATTGGAAAACCAGATTCTTCAAATTATTGACCAACATCCAGAAACGAGTACAAGAAAAGTTGCAGATGAAGTAAATGTTAGTAACAAAACTGTTTGGAATATTCTAAAAGATAATTTATTGTATCCATATCACGTTCAACGTGTTCAACATTTGTTACCTACTGACTATCCATTACGCATACAGTATTGTCAATGGATTTTACGTGAAATCGCGAACAATCCGAATTTTGTGGCCAATATTCTATTTACGGATGAAGCCAACTTTTCTAGACATGGGATTATGAATTTTCATAATGACCACATATGGGCAGATGTAAATCCACATACCATAAGTGTAAAACGATTTCAACAAACATTTTCGGTCAATGTTTGGCTTGGCATCATCGATGATTATTTAATTGGACCATTTTTCCTTCCTGTACGGTTAACCGGTGAGACATACCAACATTTTCTAGAAAATAAACTTCCACTTCTTTTGGAAGATGTACCTATTATTATTAGAAGGCGCATGTGGTTCATGCATGACGGAGCTCCTCCACATTTTTCAGTGATTGTACGCGAGTTTTTAAATAATGTTTTTCCAGGCTATTGGATCGGACGAGGATCTCCACACCCGTGGCCCCCTAGATCACCTGGACACAATCCTCTGGATTTTTTTGTGTGGGGATATTTGAAATCGCTTGTTTACACAACACTGATATTAAACGTACAAGATCTTCAAAATCGTATCATAGACGGCTGTAATGTTATTCGTAACAATCCTGGTATCTTCGAACGTATTCGACAATCCATTAGACATCGAGCGGATTCTTGCATTTTAGCTGGAGGTGGACATTTTGAACATTTGCTCTGAAATGTATTATTTTTTCTTTATGTTTAACACATGTTGCTTGTAATAAAATAATAAAAAAATATAAATCAGTAGCGTCACCAAGAAAAATTAATTTCACGTACAACACCCTGTATCTCATAAACGACAACACCTATCACACATGTTTATATGAACTTTTCGTCTTAAAATTGAGTAACGAAGCGCCCCATATAATATTTTAGATTACTTAAGAAACGCCCTGTATAATATTAAATAAATAGGCGTAACAAAATCAAATCTATTTTATCTGCCACTATGTTTTGGTCTATATCTGAAAGTTTTAACAGCATTTGCGATCATTAGACGAATAATCCCAAAACAAAAACGTTTCTAGGTCCTATGGGATGTTTTTGTGTGTTCAAGGAATCAAACATTAACTCTAATGATGGATTTTTGTTTGCTGTCGAGAGATTTAATTACGATTAAGTTTTTGTTGACTTTTCTTATTTTCCGTTTTGTGTTTTATACACAAAAACATGTCCGTTATTCACTACTATTTTTTTTGTCAACTAGATATATCGAATACTAAATTCTTCCCTTGGGATGTTGGGTCATCGAATCTGGATTCTGGAAAGGATGCTTCTACAAATCCTTAACTAAAAACGTGTCTTTTTCTCCTCAACGGAAGTGTAATGTTCGCATCAAGCTTAAATTTGTGATTTATGTTCCGGAAAAACTATTACAGAATGTTATAGATGACGTTCGTTGAAAATACCGTTTGGAAATAACGAAATCGGTGATAGACCCTCTAATAGTCCAGGAAATATGGACCGGCTTTTTGAAAGATTGATGTTTGACAAACAAGTCCACGAGAAAGGTTTATGTTATAGTCCATTTGAAAGGGATTGATTAGGGATTAACTAACCCAAATAAAATAGAAACCCTAGATATTATTTTATTGCGTTGTACAACTACCAGTTTTCATGCCATTATTCTTTCTACTTTGAAGCCTAGTAAACTAACTCACTCTGTATAACACTTTTAGATGGTTTTTAGCAATTAATATTGGAAAGACTATACTATTTTTAGTTATTTTTCATAAACCACCCTTGTTTGGATTTAACTGACAGTTTAAAGGAAAAAATCGAACAGCACATGAGACGGGTCCGGCCAAACAATTCAATTTCGATGGAAACAAGCAGATTATGGAGTAAACACGTTAGACTGATTTATATCCGATATATTCTTGATTCCTTCTGTCAGTCGAAACATTCAAATCACGTACCTACCGACGATTTAGAAAACAAAACTTCGCAATATTTTCATCTTTTCTGTTTCGAAAAAAGAAATCATTTTTAAACGTAGGATAATAGAGGGATTATTAACGGTACATTTAATCTATTTATAAACCACAGAAGTCTTAAACTAAAGAAAGAAAACGCAGTAACCATAACTACGACGTTGCCAATGTGCACACTTTCAGCAATTTCAGTGCAGTTGAAAATGGCGCAATTGTTTCGGATAGTAGAGGTAATATGAAGGTCATTTATAGAGCGGAAGGCTTTCTTCTGGATAGAATCCAGGATTTTGAAAGTTGTGGACACTCTACACCCCAAACATGGGAACAATACTCGAGGTTTGGCCGGACTTTGACTTTAGAGACGTAAAGGGTGTAGAGACTCATGGGAAAGAAATATTTTAGAGCTCGGAAAAGAAACCGAGTTTTTTGACAGCGGAAGTAGCAATTGAAGTCACGTGCTTGTGCCAGAGTTGAGTTCGTTATTGAAAGAGACGCCTTGCGTTTTCGAAGCAAGATTTCTGGTACCCCATTCCTGCAAGACTTCAAGTCTTGGTTAAGGAAAATTTGCTTACCTCCAAACTTTGTCTTTGTTGGGTTTTGTTGCGGATTCAATGCTGGTATCTGGAGTGCCATCGTCTGCAAAGGAAAGAAGATCATCTATGTAGAGAAGGAAGAGGTTTGTGACAAGAACTGAACCTCGAGGGATACCAGGCATTGATTGGTAGAATGATCATTTACAACTACAAAGATTTGACGATTAGCGAGAAATGTCAGGGCACACAACTTAAGATGCACCATGAAGATCGTTGGAGTTGTTCCACGAATGGTTGACAGAGTTTAGAAGATCTGCCTTGGAACGACTACTGAGTACTGAGGAATCAATACTGTCTGTCATAGATGAACTTGTGTTGTTGTGATTATACTTTGCATGACTTTGCTGACTATCGAAAGTAGTGAGATATTTGGAGGGAGTCTTGGAACCTTTTTTTAGGGACAGGTTGCACATGGGCAACTTTCCAGCTGTTCGGAAATATGCCTTGGTCATAGGAGAGTTGAAAGTGACGCGTGAGAACTGGGGAATCTCGGGAGAGCGGTTTTTCAGGACGATAGCTGGAATGTCATCCAACCTTGGGGATTTTTGGGTGTTTAGATGACAAGACTATCTGAAAATCTTTGGCGATTAAAGAGATTTGTGGCATATTAGACAATACATCAGGAATAGTGAGTAGTGATGTATTGTCAGGTGGAGAAACAGTGAAGATAGCCGAAAATTGTTTCTGCTTTCTCCTAAGAGGTGAAGATTATTTCGTCATCAGAGACGAGAGGATGGAAGCCAGACGTGGAGAGATTTTGACTGATGCTTTTGGCTAGAGACCAGAAGGTTTTGTTGCCGTTGGAAAAGCAGAAAATATTGTCTCTCAAATGGTTGTTGAAAGAGTTTTTGCATCCAAGAATGGACTAGTTTAGTGATTTTTTTTTATATTTGCATCTTATAAAATAGGTTTTTAGTGGTTCAACTGTACAAATAAATTTTTTATAAAATTAATCCTCTAGCCATAATCGGCTTTTGAAATTTAAATTTAATGGTTACATACGTCACAAGTGGTAAGTGACGTATTTCAATAAGATTGGTAGAAAATTTGCGATGTTGTCGATATGCTTTAATATTAACCGAGAAACTTATCTCTCTCTCTTATTTGTTGTCATTAAAAAGAGATAAACATATCGATATTTTTGTTCTCTGATTGACACTTTATCAAATAAGGAGTAAAACAGTAAACAAAATATTCTGTCATTTTCGTTAGTTTAATTTGTTGTTTGGTTGTGTTTTGTTTATGAAAGAAATTACTTCTATACTATTTTTGGTTCGAAAATAAAAATCCCTAACACCTTCTCTTGGTGTTATAGCGGTTCTTTCAAAAATAACCAATAGAAGTAATTGTTCTCTCGGGGAGCAACCCTTCTATCGGTACAGTGAGAGAACGAATTTCAAGAATACGGTTTTGACATTTTCAATAGAACCACGCCCACTTTCTATTGGCTGTTCTATTCTATCACCGTCAAGAATAGGGGTCTTGTTTGTTTATTACAGATAAACACGATTTTCTCTCCTGTCATATATCTTGTCAACTGGTACAATCAGTTAGTCACAGAACACGGTGTTTTGTGCCGCCAGTTTTTTGAGAATACTTGAAACGAACGTAGCTAAAATGTGACAACGTTGACTTTTAAACACACTTCATTATTGGTTATTAGTTGGCGCTACGTTTAACACTTACTAATTATTTATTGCTAAATTTTACGAAATGAGAAAAATTAATTGCAAAATGAATACCAAAATAAGTAAGTAAGTATCTTATCCTAAATATATATTGTTATCATTTTGAATAATATGATCCTACTAAACTAGTCCATTGTAGTTGTTTGACTTTTTGTGGGTTTCAATTTTCCTATGTCTAGCAGAGTCGCAATGTATTCAGCTACCTACCTGTTGTGACAATATTATCTAGGGTTTCTATTGCGTTTGGGTTCGTTAATCCCTAATTACAGGGTGGACTCTGTTAGTAATTTCTACCGTGAGTCCAATTTTTACACTCGATAGCGCTAAGATCCAAAGATACAAAGGTAGGGTAAGAAAGTTAATTTTTTTTTTTTTTTAAATTAAATAATTCAAAAATATCCAATATCAGATAAGAATTTAAAAATATGTAATAAATCTAAATATAGTATATTATCAGTTTTTCGTGATAGTTTCTTTTTTTATAAAAAAAAATACAAAATGGCATGTTTGAAGTACATTTCTTGAATTTCTCGAATTTGTGTTAATTCATTGTAACGAAAATATGAAATGCACTTTATTGTAGCAATGCATCTTTTGTGATGAATTAATGTAAATGTAGAAAACGTTTTTAGACGGAACAAGCCACAGCAAAACGAAATTAATTGTTTTAATATCACAAATTGCCACATAACTCCTCTAATGTGTACAGCATCATCCCCAGTTTGACATGTTAACATGTAGTATCGTCAATGAAAGTGGCCTGACAAATTTCAACTAGAATTGAATGAACCTAAAAGATTTTGGGCAGGGTCAGCTGCGTAGAGGTTAATAAAATTGTATTATTGTAAACATTTTTTCAGCCTGATGATGGTCCTATTTCCATAGGGCCGAAACTTTTAATATTACACAATTTATGGAATAGATTCCGTGTTTCATTTGAAGAGGTACTACTACAATTCCCTTACGAATGCATTGAATAAACGATTGGGTGATTCAGAAGAAAAAAAGTTAAAAAACCTAACCTAATTCTTTTCAAGAATATTTCCAACTGTGTTTCTTACAACCTCCCATAGCCATAACTACCATCTGTTCAAACATAATGTTTCCAACACGATCTTATGACAGAAACCCCACTAAATAATTCATGTAGTTAATTGCTTTAAACAGAAGCCGCTGTTTACGTGTCGAGTGAAGGAAGCACAATAATAATTAATAATAAGGAAAAAGGAGTCTAGAAATCCCATTTTCTCCAAGATAAATTGATCACTTCGAGTTGTAAACACCAAACAACGATATAATGAAGCCTTTAAAGCCCTACCTTAAATTATCAAGAAATTTAAACGCAAATTTATATTCCTCCAAGTGGTTTTGCACAAAATGATAAATAATTCAACTTGCGAACGTTTTTTTACGCTTCGTAATTTTTCAACGGCGCTTGTAGAATTATGTAAATCAACGAAATATACAGCTACAAACAGCCCTGATCTGCAAAACGTTTTTTACAGCTAACAATATACGTAAACGAAACAAAAGTGTGAATAAATAGTGGGTATTTTTTTTAAATTTACGACCATTTTACCGAGGTATGTTTTTTTTCGTTTCAAACTTTTATTTGATTTCACGTTATTTGTGGATGTTTTGTTCTAGACAGTTTAATTACTTTTAAAAACATATTCAACCCGTCTGATTTTAATTTACTTTTGAAAATTTAATTAATAAACCCGTTTGAACAATTATCTTTGTTGATTTAATTATTTCCAGCAGAAAAAGCTTTTTTATTTGCCCTTTTTGAACAAAGAAATTATTTATTTAAAAAATGCAAACTTATTTGGTCAATGACAGCTGTTTCCATATTATTACCAACGTCAGATTATGGACATATTATTTTATAAGATGACAATGATTGAGTAGTGTTAAGCCTAGACTAAGATGGAAGATCAGGATAACTGTGCAATGATGTAGAAATTTAGGAAAAAACTACACTGCTACACGTCTCCCTGAAGCTCTTTTGGTGGGTTATAGACAAGGAAAACGTCTGTCTCAAAGAGCTGGTATACATACTGTTGGCGGAGCACCTAAGAAAATAGCTCTTAAAACTAAACCAACCAGAAAAGTATACAGGTCATTGCTTCAAGAGGACATCCTCAACGTTGTTGGCCAATGCTGGAGCTGACCTTAAAGTTCTAAAACAGCACGGTGGATGGAAGAGTTCTTTAGTTGCAGAAACGTATATAGAAGAATCGATTGAAGGCAAAAACAAGCCACACGTCTTCCGCGATTACAGAAAACACTGTAAATCCATCAACAACTCCATTAATATATTGAGATAAATATCTAATAGTTAAAAATTTAATAAGTAGAACTCACCTCATAATTTACAATAAAAGGATATATTAATAAGTTTTATAGAATCAGCATTTACTGAATAGGATCCATATTTTGCTATTCTATTACAATTAAATATTTCCAATCCATAATAAGTACATTTTCACATAACAATTCATCTTTGTCCTAGTTCTCTTTTAAAATTCTAAGTTTAATCTGAAACAATAAAAAGAAAATAAAAATCAAAAGTATTAATGGTTTTCACATGTTTAAGAAATCAACATGTAATTTTAGTTAGTTAAGTATTTAAATTAGTATTATAAAAAGTAAGTACTTACAAAGGTATAAAGAGACAAATTGTAGTCTTCGATATTGTACAAACAAGTATACCAATAGATCATGAGTACCTAAAAAAGACACAAGAACAATTAAAAACATGTAGCAGGTGTGGTGAAATATAGTAAACTAATTCCCATATCAATAGTGTTGGACATAATCACATAAACTTTTGACAGAACACTTTAATAGTGCATAGTGAAATAAATATTGAAAAACTTAGTTTATAAACATTAACAAATGACATTATATGTAACAAAATGTATGTAGGATAATTGAGTAAGTTGTTTATATAAATTTTAAAATGTTAATCTTTGATAACACAGATATTCTTACCTTATACAATGTGTAAGTGATACAAATAAAAGAATCTTTTAGAAGTTTAAATTTTAGTTGTTAGAGTTTAAAATAGTAATTTTCAGTTAAAATAGTATTAGTTTAATAGATTTATAGTAATTTTAAATACTAATGATGGTTTTATTTCAAATTTTGAAAGTCTAAAACAAGTTGACAGCTCAAGAAAGTTGTGCATTTTGAATCTAAAATTTCCTAGGAAAAGTCACTTAGAAAATTATACAAACAAAATTTTAGTAAATATTAGGATGAGATCTATCTGTACATTATCAAAGGTACTATTAGAAATGTAAATTTATTACCTGGATTTTCGGAAATGTAGGTTATTTTTTTTGAAATGCGAACAGTTGAAATCCGATATTACGTCATTTTTGTCATTTTCCTGGAAGCCTATAAAAAGGCCAGAAATTTGATGATTCACTCTCTTATGATCCTGCTAGCAGAGCAATTAACATCGTATGTATTAATTAATTACTAAAAGAAGAAAAATTTATGTAGTAATCAAAATCAGTTTATGTTAAAGTAATACATGTAATATTAAAAATATGTGCAGTAAAATAATCAACCATTATTAAATTACTTACCAAAGTAATAAATTTGACAAATCAGAGACTGATTCCAATAAAATTTGAAAGAATAAATTTGAGCATCTTTTCTGCAACTGTACCTTGGCCGCCATATTGTGGTTTTGCATTTCCGACGGGAGACGAGGAGAAGCCGATCGTAGTTTTCGTGCCGTTCCAATTAGACAATAGCAATTTTTAGAGAACGAACTTTATAATAAAGGTACGTGTCATAGTTAAGGATTTGTATTTTCGTATTTATTGTTTTGTTACGGTAAACTGCTAATTTATTTATGTGTATCATATCCATTTCATTTTTTTTTTTATAAGGTTATTCATTGATTTATTTGTACTAAGCATATGAAAACCAATTAATAGTGTATATCATTTTATTTGTAAAATTTCTTTTAAAAAAAACCTTTGGTTATTAAATTCATTGTATTGTGATAATTAAATAATATTTTAATTTGAATCCTACCCTGATAAGAGTCATAATTCTAAATTTCAATTTGATAAAAAATAGATTGAGCTAGTTAAAAATTTTAAAAGGCGCCCAACCATAGAATTACAGAAGAAAAAGTAAACTTTATATAAAATTAAATAATATTTAATCATAAAACTCAATTAAAACATTAGACAAAACCAATAAAACAAAACAAAATTCTAAATTATAATAATCAAGCAAATTAAAACATATCAAATTGACAATAACAACGTGGGATATTGATAAATTAACTATAATAAATCAAATAATAAAAGTATTAAAATTTTAAATCATAATAATATATTGCTGACAACAGTAGTTGTACAATTAATGTTAATCTTCAAAAACTAGAATAAAAGCTTAGTTTATGTTGATTTACTGGATTCTAATACTATTTTAGATACTTGGCAACATAGTTCCGTTTTGACAGCTGTGACGTGCACCTATATTTTATACTAAACAAGGTATAGGTGTCTAATTTACCTAACTTACCCTATTTTTAAAAGAAATAAATTTGTCAAAATTAATCAAAACCATCTTAGAGTTCAAAAACACACGTAAAACTGAAGTTCTACAATTTGATTTTTAAAAAAAATTCCGTTGTTGCTACTCCACCACTGGCTGTAAGATGTATTATATCAAATGGTAGGTGAACTTGTATAAAAGAGGGAACTGCGACTGGTGAACTGAAAACTTCATTGCATTCAAAAACTAAATAGATTTTTCTCTCCTTCCATCTTTATTTGACGAATGTTCTTGACAAGTATATACGAGGGGTACATACTATTTACACTTAGAAAAGGTGAAACACTAAGTGAGTAGCTGAAATTTTGATATTTTTTAACTTAAAAGTACTCAGTATTTCAACTAAGTACTAAAAATAATTTCAGAAAATGGGGGGCAAACAATAATTAACAATTCAAAAATAGAAAAATATTGCCAACTTCAAACAAATGAACTATAATACATTAAGAACTCTCTGCTATAGATCGCAGTACTACAATTATTATTGATAAAAAAAGGTTACAAAAGGAAATATCTTTGGAATAGCTAAAAGAATGTAAATCGAGGAAAATTTAATATCTAGTCAATAAATTTGGACCTTAAACAATATTTTTATGCAATAACCGTAAAATTCCATTTTATTTGGGGCGATTCCTATAAAACCCAACGGAAAACGACTCTTCGATTTTCCCCTCATCCCGATTTACTTAAAAAGAAAATAAAACCATACTACGCATTATTTTCCTGCACTACCACTGACATTTCCCCCGTTTAGCTTCATCCATTTATATATTTTTCTGTTCCAGAAAGGACGTAGTTAGCAAATACGACGCCCTCTACCGCCAATGTCGACCGAAAGCTCTGGAAGCTCTCAACTCCATGCCAGACTTGATGCACGCCACGCAACTCAAATCGAAAATTTTATTTTCCGTCGTCGTGGTAAGTTTTTATTTGATTTTCGGTAATGAACTCTTTCCCGAGGATTTCCCCAGGGAACACGTAAACACACAAGGCTATACGGCTCGCCGATTAGAATCGGCACAACGTTTTAAGATCAATGTAAACACATCGAAGTTCATCTACTTCAATTAATTTGAGTATTTTTCTCGTTTAAACTGGAATGTATTTTTATGTTTGTTTTAATCCCGTAATAAAAATTTTTCGGTACGCCATTGAAATGCAAAGCGTGTTTTTGTATGAAAAATGTTTCGTTTTTGACGTTTCCCAAGAGTAGGTACCTAAATTTCACGCTAAGAAAAAATATGAATGTATTCCAAGAAAATGTTATTTTTCCATATTATACGAATGGAAAACAGCTTTTCCATTTTTACTTCAACGATCTCTACTACAATGGCAGTTAAAAATGTTGTTTAATGGCGGGAAAAAATATTTTTAGTATATTCCTCCAGCTGTCTGTCATGTGATCTTGATACAGCTAATCTGCACATTAATAAAAAAATGTTAGAATGTGCATTCCTTGAATTTTGTTCTGCCTTGACTCTCAACAGGCTTGCCAACAAGGTTAATGGACTAGTTTAGTGATTTTTTTTTATATTTGCATCTTATAAAATAGGTTTATACTTTTAGTGGTTCAACTGTACAAATAAAATTTTTATAAAATTAATCCTCTAGCCATAATCGCCTTTTGAAATTTAAATTTAATGGTTACATACGTCATAAGTGGTAAGTGACGTATTTCAATAAGATTGGTAGAAAATTTGCGATGTTGTCGATATGCTTTAATATTAACCGAGAAACTTATCTCTCTCTCTTATTTGTTGTCATTAAAAAGAGATAAACATATCGATATTTTTGTTCTCTGATTGACACTTTATCAAATAAGTAGTAAAACACTAAACAAAATATTCTGTCATTTTCGTTAGTTTAATTTGTTGTTTGGTTGTGTTTGGTTTATGAAAGAAATTACTTCTATACTATTTTTGGTTCGAAAATAAAAATCCCTAACACCTTCTCTTGGTGTTATAGCAGTTCCTTCAAAAATAACCAATAGAAGTAATTGTTCTCTCGGGGAGCAACCCTTCTATCGGTACATTGAGAGAACGAATTTCAAGAATACGGTTTTGGCATTTTCAATAGAACCACGCCCACTTTCTATTGGCTGTTCTATTCTATCACCATCAAGAATAGGGGTCTTGTTTGTTTATTACAGATAAACACGATTTTCTCTCCTGTCATATATCTTGTCAACTGGTACAATCAGTTAGTCACAGAACACGGTGTTTTGTGCCGCCAGTTCTTTGAGAATACTTGAAACGAACGTAGCTAAACTGTGACAACGTTGACTTTTAAACACACTTCATTATTGGTTATTAGTTGGCGCTACGTTTAAAACTTACTAATTATTTATTGCTAAATTTTACGAAATGTGAAAAATTACTTGCAAAATGAATACCAATATAAGTAAGTAGGTATCTTATCCTAAATATATATTGCTATCATTTTGATTAATATGATCCTACTAAACTAGTCCATTGGTCCCTCTCCATTGAATTTAGTCATATTCAACTGCAGTCTTGGAATGGCTACACTTTAATTCACTTTATTGTATTTGCAAAAGTTGTTCGTTGCAAATAGAGTGTCAGACATTCAATCCAAGACTACAATTGCATGTTGGTATCACGTAGGTCTTAAGTCCAATCCTGCTGACTTATTTTCTGACTTACTGCATTTTCCCCACGTTGGGTGCCAAAGACTTACCTATAATAGGTATACATATTTTTTCCATGGATTGTTTATTGATGAAGATAGATGTAATAAAAAAGAAACAGTAAATCTTTAAAGGCGAGATATTATACTGATTTAATAATCAGGATGAAACAACAAGCAGAATATCTGACAGAATGACTTTTGTCTATGATAAGAAGTAAAGAAAAAATATTCACGTAACGTTTTAGCTGCGCCATCTGCTATTTATCTAAAGTACAGTGACATTATTATGGAAAAAAATACACTCACCGGCTTAAAATTCAATCCATTCAAAATATTGATTTATTTTAAAATGCTATAACTTCCGAACGCGGAGACCGATTTCTTTGAATTTTTTTGCAACTTGTAGATAAAAAACAGTACTTTTAAGTTTATTATTCTGACGTCTCAAAATAATTTCATACTCCCCTCATATACAGGGGAGAAAAGAAAATAATGTTTTCATCTATTTTTGAGTCAACTGTCATTTTTTAACTGTCAACTGTCATTTTAGCTGTCAACTTAACTGAACTGTCAAATGTCATTTTCAGCTGTCAACTGTCATTTTTAACTGTCTTATGTCATGTTTAATTGTAAACCGTCATAAAATAACTGCGTGCCGAGCGAAGCGAGGTTCGCAGCAAAACATTTTCAACTGTCAACTGTGAAATGCCATTTTTAACTGTCAAATAGCATTTTTAAACTTTCAAATGTTATTTTTACCTATCAACTGCCATTTTCAAATGTTAATTTTCATTTTTCAACTATCAAATGCCATTTTTAGCTGCGAAAATGTCAAATTTTAAGCTTATTTAAACTGATTTAAACTATTTTAGTCTAACCCAAGCTAATTTAGTCTAACCCAAGCTATTTTAGTCTAACCTAAGATAACTTAAATTAACCTAACCTAACCTAATTTCAACTGTCAATTTATATGGATTTTTTATAATCTTTTTTTTGACATTTACTTTTTTTGATAAATAATTACACTTTTTTTAAAATTACTTGATTATAAAAACAAATTATTTACACTGACAACGGTGCTTTTTAAATAAATCACATTGGAGGTGTGGTTATAAAGAAAAAAGAAACACTTTATAAGAAAGTGTAATATTTTCGTATCTGAAATGTTTCATTTTCTTTAAACCGTTACATTTCACAAACAAATCACGATATCTGGGTAAATAAAAAAAAACGAAGTGTTGGAAACAAATCAGACATCTTGATAAAGTTCAATATGTGCACATCTACTAGCAGCATTAACCTACAGTGTGAATCAAAAGTAGAGGAAAACATTGTTTTCTTTTCTCCCCTATATATGAAGGGAGTATGAAATTATTTTGAGACGTCAGAATAATAAACTTAAAAGTCCAGTTTTTTATCTACAAGTTACAAAAAAATTCAAAGAAATCGGCCTCCGCGTTCAATATTTTGAATGGATAGAATTTGAAGGCGGTGAGTATAGGAATGTTGGCTTCTATTTTTCTATTTTTTGGCGGCATTGCGGACCCGTGGCCTGTGCCACCTTTGCCTCGCCCCAAATACGGCCATGCGAACCTCTTTGCATTTATTCTGACAATGGAACCGATTTCTAAGGTTGCAATGACCAATTCCTTGTGGTGCACCACCAGATGTTGGACCAGACGTTGTTTTTATTGCCAAGCAACATTACATCAAAATGTAATATGTACCTATATAATTTCCAGCTAGCTTTCCGTACTTGTAAAACCCTCAGGGATCACAAACTCCTTCAAACAATCCGCAATCTTCACCTGGATCCACGTTCTGCGAAATTCGCTCAGCTACGTTTGGAAATAATACGATGTTTGTCCACTTCCGTGGATAGTTTTCCCCTGCAAGAAGCCGAAAATCAAGTACTGGGTCTGGTTTGCGAAACTTTGAAGGAATACAAGTGTTTGGAAGAGTCTCGCGAGTTGAGGAGGTATGCCGAAGAAGCCACTAGAATAGCTTGGGTGCTGTCTTGTCAAGTACCACCCTTCGAAATAGACACAGGTGAGTCAGATCATTCAGTATATCCTTTTTCTCCAATGTTCTGTGCTTTTATCAAGAAAGCATTTAATGTAGTTCTGTTGTAAGCTGTTGAAAAGTGGATAAATCATCTATAACATTGATCTATATCATTTGGTCAAACGTCATCTATATTTCTTTTTACTTTCCTTTGAAATCACTACTATCCCTACTTTTGTTTTCTCCTTGCTCAGTCAATTCCTTCAGTTCTTCATGGGAAATACTATCTGGTACCTGGGAATCGTTACCAAGAGCTACGGCGCGATTGCTTGGGTAGTCAAAACAAACCAGTTCGCAAACTGTATCAAATACATAACAGGAGGCCTGCGAACCACACCATCTAGAGTGATAGAAGTGATCCTCCTTCTTATCCCTCTTGATGACCATGCCATGACTCCAATCTGGAACACAACCTGACGTAGAAAAGATTTTGGGCCATGGTACTATCACCAGCTTGCCAGCACCAGCAATGGTGAACCCAGTAAAATGACGCTCTACTGACAAATTTAAGATTAGAAGGGGCGAAGAAAATTATTGCAGGCTATCCAAGGAAGCTCTGAAGTATCCGGATAGCAAATAAGACAAGAAATACGACAAGGATGTGAATAAGAAGATGACTATTGAAATTGAACGTCTCCTGTTTGAATTTCTGGCACTTCCTCTTCTGTATTTGGTGAGAACTGGCTAACACATGCTAAATTGCGGGAGCTGCCTACTGATATCTTCAAACAGGTAGGTTGGTTGACGAGTTAGTCGATACGCTCATTCTTAGAAGGACACACAGTGGGCCAAATGGCACTCAAGTGCTTGGAGGCGACCCACCCTTCAAGAATTATACAAATACAGATTACACATTACAGGTAAGAACAAATACAGAGACAGACAAAGATCAAGACCAAGACCTAAACCAAGACCAAAGACCAAAGAAAAAAGACCAAAGACCAAAGAAAAAAGACCAAAGACCAAAGACCAAAGACCAAAGACCAAAGACCAAAGACCAAAGACCAAAGACCAAAGACCAAAGACCAAAGACCAAAGACCAAAGACCAAAGACCAAAGACCAAAGACCAAAGACCAAAGACCAAAGACCAAAGACCAAAGACCAAAGACCAAAGACCAAATACCAAATACCAAAGACCAAAGACCAAAGACCAAAGACCAAAGACCAAAGACCAAAGACCAAAGACCAAAGACCAAAGACCAAAGACCAAAGACCAAAGACCAAAGACCAAAGACCAAAGACCAAAGACCAAAGACCAAAGACCAAAGACCAAAGACCAAAGACCAAAGACCAAAGACCAAAGACAGACACAGAGACAAAGACAAATACAGAGACAGAGACAGAGACAGAGACAGAGACAGAGACAGAGACAGAGACAGAGACAGAGACAGAGACAGAGACAGAGACAGAGACAGAGACAGAGACAGAGACAGAGACAGAGACAGAGACAGAGACAGAGACAGAGACAGAGACAGAGACAGAGACAGAGACAGAGACAGAGACAGAGACAGAGACAGAGACAGAGACAGAGACAGAGACAGAGACAGAGACAGAGACAGAGACAGAGACAGAGACAGAGACAGAGACAGAGACAGAGACAGAGACAGAGACAGAGACAGAGACAGAGACAGAGACAGAGACAGAGACAGAGACAGAGACAGAGACAGAGACAGAGACAGAGACAGAGACAGAGACAGAGACAGAGACAGAGACAGAGACAGAGACAGAGACAGAGACAGAGACAGAGACAGAGACAGAGACAGAGACAGAGACAGAGACAGAGACAGAGACAGAGACACGCATATAGATTATCTGCTTTTTCTTGAACCTTTTTATTGACGTCTTTTCCGCATTTCGGGGAATCCCCGGGTTCAAATAAAAGAGGTCTGATCGAAACAGCGTTAAGCGAGACCTTACTGCATTATGTATTTTAAAATCGTTTATTTTTCAACTAACGAATGCTCTGTGGCAGTGTTTTTCTGTTTTTTTTTTAATTCTCTGCAGTTTCATATCTCTTCACATCCCGGAAAATGATTCTTGAATTAATTAATTCGCTTCTTACTGTCAGTTCTGTAGAAACATCTCTAGAGTAATTTTATGAAGTTTAACAAAAGGAATGAGATTTCACGACTCTGGTCGGTTTAGTTTATCTAAACGTAATTAAATTAACATTGACATTATCTCGTTCTGAATTTCATAGAGGATAGGGTTTAGAGATTTCGTGGATTTAATGGATGTTGTGTTGTTTTAGATAGAAATAATAAACTAGCTATAATTATGTTTTTTAAAACAAAAATGTTTTTAAAAACACACGGATTTGTATATTTGGTTGCATAGATTCATAACTATTGGAACATTGCTAAGTGCTGATTGTTTGGACCAAAATATGGCAATAGGACTAAATATATCTCATTAAAACATTCCCCGGATTAATCTTACATCTTAGGAATCAACAGTACGCTTCCAAATGATAAAACAATTGTAAATAAAAGTGGCCTTCGCTATGACGCTTCAAAAGGCAGGATTGTATTTGCCAGAACCTGTATTTTCACAATTTCACAAAATTATGTAATATTAATGTTTGTATTAAAGAAATATGTAATCAAAAAATCACATAAACTGCTAATATTGATTTCAAATAAGATTTACAAAATAAAACAGTTAAAATGTCCGTTGAAATACATGTTTAGTTTTTAAATAATTTCCCATTCTAATTAGATAACAAACAAAGTACGGACCTGGTCATATTTCAATTTCATATCTTCAAGGGGTGTTCACTAATTAATGGGAATCAGTTCGAAATTTTTGTAAATCTATGAACAGTCTTTACTTACCTTGAATATTTTTCCAGATTTCCAAACGCCAGTTAGACTGCAACCAGAAAAGCATCAACGTCACCATACGTCATCGAGAAGCAGTGACGTAGTCAAGGGGTACTTGTGGCCGGCTTTAATGTGCGAATCAAATTATGTGTACAAAGCAGTCGTCGTTACCGATGGCACTTGATTCGTAAAATCATTTAAATATTTGTAAATAGCTTTCTTTAAACAATAAAAAATATATTTCATTGTTTTATTTAATTTAAAAAAAAGTTGGGTTTCTTTATATTGGACAGTGTGTCGTTTGGTTATTATTGTTTTTTATTGTACATATAGAGATATTGTGGGGTCAATTCGGTGATTGATAACAAGCGCGATGTGTCAATAGAACACGTTGCGTCAATAAACGTTTTTTGACCGGGCTTTATTCATTTTATAAGCAATTAGATTTTAACATCGATATTTTTGTATACCTACGTATGTAATGATAATAAAGTAGTAAAATGTTAAGCAATTGTTCGTTTTTTTTCCAGTTTTTCCCAAAAACGACTACATTTGATCTCATTACATCATTTTTACAAGTTTGAGTAACCTTTCTGCAAATGTAACCTCTAGAGTCGGCCATTTTGTTAAAAGTTAAAGACATTTTGCTAACAGTTTGATGAGATTTTTATATTCTTGTCTCGTGTGACAGATTTTATTATTTGTTAAGAAATTATACAAAAAAAAGGTAAAATATAATTCCGGAGCGGCAAAAAAAGTCAGTTGATTGCGATTCTTAAGACTTACAGTGTCAATAATCTTCTACAGCGTTGCCAAGTCGTAAGTATGTTTGAAGAATTAGGAAAATGTAAAAAAATTAAGAATGGAAGATTATATACTGCATGGCAAAATAGTAGAGACTAAATTCTCAGGAATATTATTGCATTGAACCGGAAACATTGTTGCCAGGTTGTGATTCTATATCTGCTGATTTAATAACCAGGAAAATAAATATTTTATCCTTTTATTAAATCGAGTTGCGAATAATTTATGGGAAGTACATACTCGCATTCAAAATTAGTGAATTTTTAATGAAAGTAGCCATAATTTTGCATTTTAAACTCGATTTTCGTCTTCTACGTAATCAAAATAGTGGTTCTAAACCATTTTTATGATAATCAAATTTTTGGTGAATTTTGACAAGAATCCAAGGCTTTATCCTTGCTCATTTTTTTGACAAAAACACTTTTGGCTTTTGAATTACGTGAAATTATGGAAAACGATGTTTTTTGTGACGCTGAATCCACTGGTGCAGTCAGTTCCTCGATAGAATGTGTAGAACATCCTTAAAATTAATTTCGATAACTTAGTGCCTATCATTTTGGAATCACAGTATAGTTACTAAGGTTTTAACATTCTAGTTCAAAATTTTACAGTATTTTGACATTTTAAGCAACATCACAATTACAAATAGATTTTTTAGTCAACTTTTTTAAGAAATTGGACCGGATCACCCAATCTATGGCGTACGATTGTCTTAAATATTTAATAAATTTGGGTCTCAAATTTTTTTATGTAAAGTTTTTTTTACGCCCATGTCTGTAAACGTCAAAAATAGCACTTTCAACATTGCTTGTAAGTGACATTTGACAATAACATGCACGCAATAAGATTTCATAACATACACGTGCGTGTATTTCCTTTTTTAATCTAAATGCAATGAAATTTTTAACTACGTACTACATTATTTGGTCTATTTACATACTTTTAGTAAATTGAAAAACAAAAATGCTTTTAGTATTAGTGAAATACCTTTTACAATAAAAGAGTAATGCTTCTAAATGTCGGCAGCACATTATACAATTTCTCGTTATACAAATTAATTATAACTAATGATTTTTAAATTAGCTTACATTAATTTGATGCTGCGAACCTCGCTTTGCTCGGCATATCTGTTTTAAATTTCCTTATTTTTTATACAAAATACGCAATAAGAAACAAATTAGTAGATTTTAATAAAAAAATTCCTAAAATATCATTATATAACTTATACGTGACAACACTGTAAACATTTATTCCAAGGCCACAAATGTCACTTAACTTTTTGCAATCGGTATATCAGTGGCGTACGATTTATTTAATAACAATAATATTTTTTAATGTTTAATATTCCAACCTTAATACAACTTATACAAAGCCACCTGTTGCAATTTCTACAAACTTCTAGTTTCCCTAAACCAATAACAGATGCTGTTGATGAACTTAACTAAATAAATACCCTGTATGTATATCTTTACATGTTATAATCTACGTTTTAATTAGAGTTCAACAACATAGTAAAACTTATGGTTTTAACGATAAGAATTATAAATCTAAAATATTGTTAATATTTTTTAATAAATCTTCCATTACGATAGGTAAAACCATGCATTATATTCAAATTGATTACAAGTTTGAATGTATTAAAGGAACGTAGCTAGAAAACGTACAAAAAATGAATCTTGATTGTAATAATTCGGTTTTCCAACGTTGGTTTTATTGCGGATTTGATATAAGTGCTCTCGAAATAAAATGAAAACGATAAGGAACCACACAACTGGATTCGTTGAGCCCAATTAACATCAGTTTCAGCGGTTTCCTACAAAACGATTTCTTGATAATCAACCTCATTGACGTAACTATCGCGAATATAAGCAGGATGTTAAATTTTTTCGTTTGTAGTATTTCTCGTTTTTTATGCAGGGTGTCTCAGAATAACTGTTCCTAACTCTCAGAAATGATGCATGATACACTAGTGTCATAAAATGTCCCAGTGTCAAGAACAATAAGAGGTTTTTAAGAACAATCTGAGTTTTTACAGCAGGAAATATTTTAGTTATAGTAAAACTAAAACAAAAAGCTTTGCACGTCAGAATTGTGATGTTGCCATATATCAAAACTAGTAAGAAAAGTCAGGATTTATCAGGGAACTCATAATTATACCATAGAACAGGAATAATTACATACGATTCTGAGATGGATACTTTGGTTGTTAGGTAGTAACTACGCACGGTAGCAAGTGAGTCTGTGACATTTAACTCCATTGTAGAGAGCTGTAAAAATTGCTTGGCCAGCAGCATCAATGGGTCGCCTGCAAACTGAGGCTCTTGTTCACCAATTGCACCAATTTTTGTTTCCCTTGAAAGTAAGGAGCAGAAGTGGTGTCGCACCCGCTCAAGGCGTGAAGAAAAAGTACGTATTGTGTCAAAGTTTGGTACTTGAAGGACTGCACAGAGTAAAATCGTTCTGGATTTTTTCCGTGACTCGGTTTCCTCATGTAGATTTGTGACTATGGCTGTGCCAAAGCGACAAGCAAAACCAGAAGGACGACGTCTTCTCCAATGATGAGTTTTACATCATATTCGGTTGATCGTTGCAACGCTGTTTCGACAATCAACCGATCTGCATCTTCAAATGCTCGTTCAACTGCAATACCAACGTCTTGAAGAGCAACTCGAAGAAATTGTATTTATTAAGCGGTCCCTGTTGGTTTAGTTGGAAAGAAAAGTTTCTTGTGACATTGTTAGGACGGAATCTGTCACGAAGTCCACTGATGGAGAAGTGTTTTTAGTGGAACGACGTTGCCTTTCTGCAAATTTGGTACCAACGTCTTTTCTATCAGAAGGATATCCATCAAATATAACAGTCGTATCCCACCACTCAATAACGACGCGCTATAACTCCTAAACGGTACATGGGACGAGAAAATATTATGTATGAATTTTGTAGGTATTTTTAAGACGAACAACTTTCTTATCGACAGTTTTGGGGAAAAACATTTTTTTCGGTGTCAAAAAGCAAAAAAATCACTTTTTTGAAACTTCAGCGCCATCTATTTATTGCAAATTTTCATTGTAGCGCATCGACCCAATGAGAAAAGTTGTAGACAATATTGTTCCCAACATTTTTTGCTTATGTAAATTTTTCCAAAAACCTACGGTTTTCGGGATAAATCAAATCCAAAATCCAAATCATCTTGGAAGAGAAATTGGGAGTTTCGGGGTAATTTGTTTTTAAAATTCTCTCCTAGAATTTTAGTTTGTACTAAACATTATACTCTGAAAGTAATCTTGTGTTTATAACTAAGTATGTGGCGTCCTTGCGTAAAAAAAGTGCATTTATCGCCGGATGCGAAACAAATTGTGAAAAATGTGTTTGAAACATTGAATAATCGAGGTTATAGTGTAACCGATGCAGCAGAAGAAACATTTAAATTAACCAAAACCCCAATATCCACAGTAAAAGATATTATCAATAAGCCAATAAGTAAACGAAAAAAACGAAGTGACGTTAATAATACCAAATGTGTTGATGAAATACAAAAAGATATAATCCGACGAACGATATATTGTTACGGTTGCATTAGAAGTAGTATACAAATGAGCATGTTTATTTATAAATATTATGAAAAAGATACTGAATTGGTGTACAACATTCGGGGGGAAACAATAATTAAAAATCATTATAAGTCTTTGTTCGATTTTTTTATGCAACTAAATTAATAGAAAGAAAGATAATAGCAAAACTACAAGTTGAGTTTAATTTATTCCAGATAATTATTCCATAAATTTTATAAATTTCTTAAATTGTACCTTGAAAATAATTGATTAGTTTTAATTTCTAGATGTTAAGGACAAATTTGTGATCACTCCCAAAATCAGTAGGAATAATTTTAGAATTCCAAATCTCACTAAAATAAAATCACAACAAGGTTCCAATAAACATCATTTGAACTTACCAGTCACCAACATAAAAAAAAACTGATATTATTTTTAGTAACTTTGCTTTCATTGCCAACATAAATTTATTTATTTTTGTTCAAAAGGAAAGCTGGGAAAACAAAAGAATTTTCGGTAACCATGGTTCTGTTGAATCTAAAATCTCTCTCTTGTTTTTTGTTCCTGAAAGCGAAAGGAGGGTAAGAAATTTGTCCTGATAAAATTAGAATTTTTATAAGTAAAATTAAACAATTAACGCATAATAATGCAAGATAGATACTTAAAACGATAAAGTGTGATATAAAAGTGTATTTCCATAAAAAATTTAACATACCTGACAAGAAATTGGGGCCAAAGTGTATTGGCATCCAATACCAGCAGTTCCAGGAGAGCAAGCAAGTTATTTAAGCCTTAAGGAACATATTCCTGTCCATTTGAAGGTGACAGCAGTTATAAGGATTCTACATTTGAGGTATTTGGGGCCAATTTTGCTCCAACACATATTTAGCAAGAATTAAGTACCAGGACTCCACAACATCCACGTATGGACCAAATTCTGAACATTTTTAAGGTGATATCAATTATTATTGTTCTATTTTAATACTTGACATTTTCGATAAACTCTAGAATTTCAACAATTATTATTGATCTATTTTAATGTTTAACAATTTCGATGAACTGTAGAATTTCATACTAATTTTTTGTTTTATCACTAATTCATTTGTACAAGATCCATATTTATTGTCAAAATTTATTCGTATTATAAAGGTTTTATTTAAATTAGCACGTGCTACAACTTTGATGTAGTCTGTTCTTGGAAGAGAGAACAGGATATTCAGTTATTATCAGCAAGTACTTACAGTTTCAATAAATAAACAATAGTTTCACAACTAAGAACACGCTATATTTTCATTTAAGGTACATTCCATAGAAATAAAAGTATAAAAAAAAAATAAATTGTACACACCTGTAACACCAATTCATTTTGGAATCTTTCTAATACATTTTCTTTTAGCGACATTGAACAATAAATATCTCTTTTGAATTTCTGTTTATTTCAAACATAAATTAATCTGGAATTTATTTAACGAGAACGATCACTTCTTAATTTACTTCAATCAGCTGTAACGTCTCAGAACTTTAACCTCACAAAACACAGAATTTGACTAGAGGGAATAATCGCAGAACTTGAACCTACACCAGTAACCTGAGCAGGTGACGTCATACAGTGACCGGAGGGAACTATTTCAAGTAACTTCTTTATTTGTTTAATTAAAGTAATTACAAGGTGTTTCTATCTTTCTCACCTTAGTTTTTGTGTAGTTTGTTTGTTTAATCGATAGCGTTTAAAAGATAGTGGCGCCCTTATTACTTATACATCACAATCCTTCCTATAGTGAGCATTAACTTGGAGTCGAACCACCCCCTGGAGAGGGCCTCTTAGCCGGGATCTCTTTTAGTGGAATGGAAGTAATATTGGACCAGCTTGAGAAAAAAGTTATCTTTCCAAAAAATCAGATGACTATTTAACGATTATGTTTAATGAAGATTTAAAGAGTTTAACAATCGACAGCTTATTATCGGATGATGGTCTACTTGTAGTATGGTGTACATATTCTAGACAAAATTTAAATGCACCTCTCAATAATATACTTCCACATTGGCAAGTACACTTTAGTGCAAAATGGTACTGGTTAAAAAATAACAAAAAATTGGGGAACCAATTTTTGAGTTCTCTCAAACCCCTGTTAAACAACCTCATAAAAAAAAAAAACCTATGGATTTGCCTGTAAAGTACGTTTCACAATAATTCGTTGACTTGGTACCTGCTCTTAACTGCTCTTAAGGGATTACTAATAAAAGTTGGTTAATATTTCTTCGAACATTTACAGAAGGGTATTATTTATTTTTGTCCAGGAAGATATATTTTGGATTTTTTATTTTTCAGGTAAAATTTTAAATTATTATTACTGACCATCAATAGTAAATCATTAGTAAATTATTTTTGATTTCTTTTAATTTAAATTGATACAGGTGTCATGACTGGTGAAATAAAGTGGGAGTTTCGGGGTAATTTGTTTTTAAAATTCTCTCCTAGAATTTTAGTTTGTACTAAACATTATACTCTGAAAGTAATCTTTAGTGCTTATAATTTCTAGATGTTGGCGTCCAAATTTGTGGCACTCCCAAAAAGTAGGAATAATTTTATCGCCGGATGCGAAACAAATTGTGAAAAATGTGTTTGAAACATTGAATAATCGAGGTTATAATGTAAAATGTTCAACAAAAAAAAAGTAATACCCAGTCAAAGTGTACCAAAAATCATGAACAGTACGGAAATTCTCATGTTAAAGAAGGAAAACTAATTTGTTTTATTTTAAAAAAAAAAAAAATGTTTTAGGTAAAGCAATGTTAATAATGTCTATTAAATCGTTTGGTCTGTGAGAAAAACACATTAATTAATTTTGTTAACTTGATTTAATTTAAAATAAATTTAGGTTTGAATTTTCCTGAATTATTCTAGATTGACAAGCCAATTATAATAATTACAAGAAAATTCAGGGAAATTGTTACGGTTGCATTAGAAGTAGTATACAAATGAGCATGTTTATTTATAAATATTATGAAAAAGATACTGAATTGGTGTACAACATTCGGGGGGAAACAATAATTAAAAATCATTATAAGTCTTTGTTCGATTTTTTTATGCAACTAAATTAATAGAAAGAAAGATAATAGCAAAACTACAAGTTGAGTTTAATTTATTCCAGATAATTATTCCATAAATTTTATAAATTTCTTAAATTGTACCTTGAAAAAAATAATTGATTAGTTTTAATTTCTAGATGTTAAGGACAAATTTGTGATCACTCCCAAAAAATCAGTAGGAATAATTTTAGAATTCCAAATCTCACTAAAATAAAATCACAACAAGGTTCCAATGACATCATTTGAACTTACTCAGTCACCAACAACATAAAAAAATTGATATTATTTTTAGTAACTTTGCTTTCATTGCCAACATAAATTTATTTATTTTTGTTCAAAAGGAAAGCTGGGAAAACAAAAGAATTTTCAGTAACCATGGTTCTGTTGAATTCAAAATCTCTCTCTTGTTTTTTGTTCTTGAAAGCGAAAGGAGTAAAGGTAAGAAATTTGTCCTGATAAAATTAGAATTTTTATAAGTAAAATTAAAACAATTAACGCATAATAATGCAAGATAGATACTTAAAACGATAAAGTGTGATATAAAAGTGTATTTCCATAAAAAATTTAACATACCTGACAAGAAATTGGGGCCAAAGTGTATTGGCATCCAATACCAGCAGTTCCAGGAGAGCAAGCAAGTTATTTAAGCCTTAAGGAACATATTCCTGTCCATTTGAAGGTGACAGCAGTTATAAGGATTCTACATTTGAGGTATTTGGTAAATAATTTGCTCCAACACATATTTAGCAAGAATTAAGTACCAGGACTCCACAACATCCACGTATGGACCAAATTCTGAACATTTTTAAGGTGATATCAATTATTATTGTTCTATTTTAATACTTGACATTTTCGATAAACTCTAGAATTTCAACAATTATTATTGATCTATTTTAATGTTTAACAATTTCGATGAACTGTAGAATTTCATACTAATTTTTTGTTTTATCACTAATTCATTTGTACAAGATCCATATTTATTGTCAAAATTTATTCGTATTATAAAGGTTTTATTTAAATTAGCACGTGCTACAACTTTGATGTAGTCTGTTCTTGGAAGAGAGAACAGGATATTCAGTTATTTTCACATTCTTACAGTTCAATTGAAGAATACTGTTTCACAACTAAGAACACGCTATATTTTCATTTAAGGTACATTCCATAGAAATAAAAGTATAAAAAAAAAATAAATTGTACACACCTGTAACACCAATTCATTTTGGAATCTTTCTAATACATTTTCTTTTAGCGACATTGAACAATAAATATCTCTTTTGAATTTCTGTTTATTTCAAACATAAATTAATCTGGAATTTATTTAACGAGAACGATCACTTCTTAATTTACTTCAATCAGCTGTAACGTCTCAGAACTTTAACCTCACAAAACACAGAATTTGACTAGAGGGAATAATCGCAGAACTTGAACCTACACCAGTAACCTGAGCGGGTGACGTCATACAGTGACCGGAGGAACTACTTAAGTATCTTTTTCGTTATTTGTTTTTAATCATAAAAAATTTTTAAGAGTCTCATTGCTTTGAGCAGCTTGGTTTAATTTAATTTAATTTCATTGGCGTCATATTTTTTTTAAGAAAATATTGTGGGAGATCATATTGTTGTCGTAGGCGTACCGCTATAGGCAACACGTTTCACACAAATACATTAAGAAAATATAAATTTATAAATTTAACAAAATTAAACCCCACAATATGTCCTATACCAAGAACACATGATACCAACCCTAGATTGTATAAAAAAACGGTTACTTAAAGACGACACGGGAATTATTTGTAGCCGTACAAGTTTGAGGAGAATTATTTCTCAAATAGGATTTAAATATTGTACCATTAATAAAAGACAAGTGATAATGGAGTCATATCGTTTACGAATGTGGCGTTGTCGTTACTTACAAGCTATTCAAAAATATAGAAGTGAAAACCTTTCAATTATCTACCTCGACGAGACATGGTATGACACCCATGATACTCCAACGAAGGGTTTTGTTGATTCATCGGGAAATTGCAAAACAAAGGCTCCATCAAATAGAGGACAAAGAATTACAATAATACATGCCTGATCAGAAACAGGTTGGGTTCCAAACGCTTTATTGTTATCAGCAAAGAATATTAAAGATTCAAGTTTAGATTTTCACGAAGATACGACTGCAGAACTTTTTGAAGATTGGTTTGAGAATTATTTATTGCCGAATATACCGGAAAAAAGTATAATTGTAATGGACAATGCAACTTATCATAGCCGTCAATTAAATAAAGTTCCAAATAGCAACAACAACAACAAATGGGAAATTCAAGAGTATTTGTTAAAAAAGGACCTTTATTTTGAAGAATCGTACACAAAACGTGAACTCTTACAAGTTGTAGCAGCGTTCGGTATTGAAAAAGAATACGTTTGTGATACTATTGCTAAAAATATGGGCCACACAGTGTTACGGCTTCCCCCATATTATTGCATGTTCAATCCTATAGAACACATGTGGCATCAGCTAAAATCCAAAGTTAGATCGGAAAACGTTTCACCCACATTAAACTCAAGTGTTATAGAGTTAATCAGAAATGTGACAAGTAATATTCCCATTGATAGCTGGAAAAATTCGATTCAGCATGTTATTAAGGTTGAAGGTACATATCGAAATGTTAATGTAACTGTAGCACCCTTAGTTATTAATTTAAATGAAGACGATAATGATACTGAACTACATTTAGATTAAATAGTTGTAAATAATGTAGAATTAGTTCATTTGTTTAATCGCAATTAATAAACAAAGTTAAAATTTGTTTTTAAAAAATTTCGTGATTTTTTTTTACAAAATAACTTTAAGTTTTAGAAAATGTTAACTTAGTTTTATTTAAATCAATTTTTTGGGATACCCTGTAGTACAAAATATTTTTAAAATGTGGCCATGATTAAACTACATCTTTTTTTTTACAAAATAAATTGAAGTTTTAGTAAATGTTACTGAGTTTTATTTAAATCTATTTTGAAAACCGGATTACGGATCTGTTAATGTTTACTGTACAGTGAGAAATTTATAACCTTTCATTACTAATCCCCTAAGGTCAGGTACCGAGTCAACGAATTATTGTGAAACGTACTTTAACTGCTGCTTCATTTTACAAAAAAACATTACCTCCTCAACTGTATTAATTTAGTTAAAAAAATAACAAATTTTTTTATACAAATTACGCAAATAAATTAGACTAAAAAAAAGTACTTTGATCTTCTAAATTCGTAGAAAAATAATCAATTCGTATATAAATACATTTAATTGTCCAATTAACGTTGTTTATCGGTGACGTAACGCGAGCTCCAGTGAATTATGCAGCACTTATATCTCGACGGCGTAATCCGTTCCCCGTTGAACGAAGCAGAGAAGTTCATCTCTTTCTTTCCAACGTCCTCTTTCCCTGTCCTGTCAGTCATCATCGAGGCTGGCGCATACGACGATACGACGAAAACTCATGAGCAGGGAAAACGCGTGTGCCGTGGTGCCGATCGGCTGTGTAAAATCCGCAGAGAGAAAGTAGTGGTTTAGTTAGTACTTCTACAAAGGGTGGCAAGTGTAACACACAGGGTGAATTTTAGGACACACCCCATCATCATACTCGGTGCTTGATTTGATCGCGGATTGTAATGAGCGGCATCCACGTTCGACTCTACTACTAGCGTGCGTTTATCTGTCGTTGTCGTCTTTGATTGTGAGGGTGAAACTACTTCCCGGAAAGTGTATAATAATTTAAAAGAGTGATAAAAACCTCTCGGTTTGGAATTTTATCACTTTTCGATTAAAAGATTAATGGAAACGGGTCGTCATAGGCCCGAACTGCCGGGTAAAACAAGTCTTCAAACTGGAACTAATGGAATTAGAAAACATAGTTGCAAATACCGTTTATTTAAAAGCAAGAGAGGGTAGGTTTTTTCACATATACAGACCTCATAAATAAAACAGATTCTTGAGTAAGAGTTTTATATATTGTAGGTGGATCCGATAATAATAAGGGGAAGAGCAAGAAGTGGAGAAAAATACTACAGTTTCCACATATCTCACAGTGTATTGACCTTATCAACAAAATAGGTAAGTTATTTACTATGCGTTTTAAAGAACACGAAAATAAACATCAAGTATTTGTTAGACCACCCGGTTTAATTGAGGTTAGATTTCGAACATATTTATTTACTTGACCAAGATAATAACGTTTACAAAACAATGTATATTTTATTGTTTACAATGCTATTTGCTTTTATTAAATATAATCAGCTGATCAAATTGATACGTTCTTACCAATATAGTATTTACCAATGTAATTATAATTAATATATTAGCAGGTACTTACTTAACACTTATTTTAAAATATTCCTGCACCTTTAAATTTAATATTTCAGGTGTTAATACGTATTTTAGTAAATAGACATTGGCTCACTTTTTCGTATTACATAATTAGTAGAATATTTTGCTTTATTATATAAATTCAATTAAAAATTTATTTTTTTATTCATTTTAAGAATGAAGTTTTTTTATTTATAAGTGATACGGTTTGTTTTGAAGGAAATGAATTGGAAATTTAATGTATGGGTCAATATATTGGATAAATACTACAAATTTCATTCCATATGGGATATGTCTGTTGTTTCAAACTATTTATCTGTAAAATTACGGTGTTTACTTGTAGATATTTTTTTTGGAAAGGTTTAAATATTTCTCTACTTGAATCATTTTATGAATATTAACATTATGCTTTCTACCATTGACAAACAATTGAATTATATTTTTAAATGAAGCCGGATATTGTTAGGTGCATGCATTTGATTTGAGAAACCGTTAAGCTCAATTAAAGGTTTATTAGGGAAATATTTTAGATGATTTTCATCTGTATAATGTAACAATTGGTAGTAGTTTTAATCTACAATATGTTAATTTTGAACATAAAAGTTTTTTGCCTTTATTATTAAACAAGCATTCATCAGTTAAATGATTCTATAGTATTAATAAAACATCTTGATTATTAAATTAACCATTTGTTTTTTAGAGCATTAAAGAATGCTGTTATCTTGCCGTTGTATTATTTGTGTTTGTGCTAAATTTTTTGCTACACTGACAGCTAAAAATTCAACTTTAACTGCTAATTTAGATCATTTCAATTCATGTAGGTTTATTTATTTGTATAAATTCACATATAATCTCATCTTTGAGGATGTTGGGAAGTAAATTTGGCAAGCACTGTCCTTTTCTTGTAAACTTCACTAAGTATATATCCTCTAAACTTATATTCAATTTGTTTTATGTTCTTGATTGAGCATTTTGTCCCCATCAATTAAATATTGAATGCAAGGTGCTTTTGGTAGTTACTATAGTCTATATAGAAAGGACAAGGAGTAATAAATCATTCATTTAAGTAGATTTCATAGACGTACCAAAATATATTTTAAGAGGGTATACCGCAAGGTACATTTTGTATTGAACGAATGAGTTGCAGCTATGCTAAAGAATATACGATTTAGGTCAGAGGTAACGGGATGTACTAATTTTAATAAAAAAAATGATAGAGGTGCATAAATTTTAGTAAGTTTGATAAAGAAAGGCAACATGTTTATTCATAATAGAAAACAAACCAATCTGTAACAATGATTATTTTATATATTTTTGTTCTTAGGTTCAATTTGTTTTATGTTCTTGATTGAGCATTTGTTCCTTTCAATTAAATGTTGAATTCAATGTGCTTTTGTACTAGAAGTTTCTGGAAATTGAAAGTTAGCACCTAATAGAGGACATTATTTTCTCAAAGAATTTACTTAGGTCTTCATTTTGCTGTTAATCTATCTTCAATGTGAGCAAGTTAAGATAATTCCACAATACACATATATTTTTTTATCATATTCACAATTAAGGTTAGCAAATAATTTTAGAATCAAATTTACTCTAAATGGCATTCTTTACTCTGTAGACCCAGAGTTAATTTGTACAGTATGCAACACTTGACAAAATGAGTCAATACAACACATTTTATTTGAATGTCCAATATACTCAGTAATGTCGAATAGTAGTACCCTATCTTCAAAGTTTGGATTTATTTATATGCTCACTGAAAAATATATTATTATTATTGCTAAAGCAATATGTGCTTATATCTGGATCTTTTTGAAATTTCGTTCCTTTATTCTAAATGAATAACACTTTGAACTTTTTTTTGTACTTAGCTATAGTTTGAATTAATCTAAGACATCTTATTGCTGTAAATCCCTATTTTTAAAGCAATTAAATTTTATTATTATTATTATCATATTAATTAGCAATCAAAACAACAAAAGCTGATTGGCTGGCTCAGGGGCAGATGGACTGCTATTGAAGTTGTGAGATCAGTAATTTAAGCACTTTAATCATTTTTTAGATCATCTAGCCATATTGTGTAAAGTCTTCTAACAAATTTAGGTTCTAAAAGTGAAGATATGAGGTATTAGTGTGTGATGTGATCCTAGTCTTCTGTTTTTTATACATTTTTCAGTGATTTGACACTGTAAAAAATAGGATGAAAGGATGGCTGTATCATCTACTAAATTATTATTAGTTGGTGAAAGATCTAATGTATATACGAGGGTTGTCTGAAAAGTTTCCGACCTCAACATGAAGATGGCAGCACTTGTAAATAAAAGTTAAGGAAATTTCAGCCATTTTGGACGCGCATTTGTTGTTTGACAATCATTTGAGTGAGTCCATTTGGGTGTTTTTATGAAAATGGAAAAAAATCGAATATCGAGCTGTCATTAAATATTTGTTTTTGAAAGGCAATACGCCTACGCAAATCAAAGACGAGTTGAACGCTGTGTACGGGGACTCTGCACCATCATTTACCACCGTGAAATTTTGGGCTGCTGAATTTAAACGTGGCTTGGATGACGATGAACGTTTGGGACGTTCAAAAACTGCAACCACTGACGATAATATCGCTCAAGTTCACCAAATGGTGCTAGATAACCGTCGAATTAAAATTAGAGAGATAGCAGAGGCTATAAACATGTCCAAAGAACGTGTTTGTCACATATTGAATCAAGATTTAGGCATGAGAAAGCTGTCCGCGCGTTGGGTGCCGCGTTTGCTCACTTTGGACCAAAAACGTGTTCGAATGAACATTTCCAACTCTGTTGGCGCAGTTTAGGCGCAATAAATCAGAGTTTTGGCGCCGATTAATTACTGTAGATGAAACTTGGATACACCATTATACTCCAGAAACAAAAACACAGTCAAAACAATGGACTGCGAAGGGGGAATCGGCTCCAAATAAAAGCAAAGGTTGTTCCTTCGGCTGAGAAAGTGATGGCAACTGTTTTCTGGGATAGTCATTGAGTTATCTTAATCGATTATCTACAAAAAGGAAAAACCATTACAGGAGCATACTACGCATCATTACTTGACAAGCCGAAGGCAGAAATAGCGGAAAAACGGCCACATTTGCAGAAAAAAAGAATTTTGTTTCACCAAGACAATGCGCCGTGTCACACCTCAGCGGTTGCCATGGCAAAAATCCACGAATTACGGTTTGAACTGCTTGACCACCCTCCTTACTCACCAGATCTAGCCCCAAGCGACTTTTTTTGTTCCCTAAGCTAAAAGTTGCGCTCGGAGGACAGAGATTTTCGTCGAATGATTAGGCCATCACCTTCGTAAACAACTAATTTGCAGAGAAAGACGCCGAGTACTATTTGGACGCATTGAAGAGATGGGAGCATCGCTGGGAGAAGTGTATAGACTTACTATGTAGAAAAATAAAAATTAATTTGAAGAAAAAATGTCTAGTATCTTTGTTAGATCGGAATCTTTTCAGACAACCCTCGTATAATACATACAATAGTGGTTTACGAACATTATCTTGTGGGACACCAGATTTTATTTGATAGTTATTGAAAAGGTTTTTTAGATTAAGCGGATTTGAAATTGTCCATCCTTTAGTTAGGATCTTAGCAAATAACAATATCAATTAAATTACCGTAATATTTTGTTAAAAATGTAAGAGATTAGTAAGATATGTTTCTTGTTACAAATTTATTTGGCTCAATACAGATTTTAAAAATGATATAAAGCTTCTGAGCAGTATTTTAAGTATTTGCTGTCTCATTACATCAATATAAAATTGGTTTTAATATAGTTAATTATAGGAAAATGATATTTTTGTAACATTTTAATAATGGTTGTTTACTAATAGCTTTGAAAATTGTCTAATAAATTATTGCGTTTTCTAATAACTTTTACTTTCTCATTTTTATTTGTTTTAATAAATGCAATAATGTTCATTTCATCTTGGGTAACAGGGCCAAACATAAAATATAATAAACTTGGGTAATTTTAAGTTTAAGACTAGGATATGCTCATATTTACTTCTTTACGGGTCTACATAATCTTTTTTTTTCCCAGTTGGATTTGAGGAAAAAATAAAAAGGTTAATTTGATTCAAGTCTGTTCCTGGTGGTTGTCCCTCGAGAGATAGAAAGAACCCAAGCAGAAAATGCGTTTTAGAAGATAGTCTTTGGTCTGGATATCATTTTATTTAGTCTAATATTAAATTCGTTTGCTAATATTTCGTGTACGATTCTTTTTTTTTCTTGTGTGGGTATACTCAACACCTTGAACTAAATTACCTAATTTTGTGTAACTTTCCATCATGATTTCAGAAACGTCGTGCATAGCGATTATGTATATTTAATAAATGTAGTGATAGGTGTTAATTATACGTCAAATATAATAAGAATACACGAGTTTTTTTTTTGTCCGAACTAGTTGCTTATCAATCTCTGTCAGAAAAAAATGGAGTCTAACGTTTATGTAGGCATATATCTATCGATGTAAAAGTGTAAGTGTGCAGGAAACCGTTTTTTATATTGGGTAATGTTTTAGAAAGGAACATTAAAAAATTCATACAGGATGCTGTCGATTGACTATCTCTCTCTCTCTATCATCAATTAAGAAATTATATACGAAATATACGAGGGTTGTCTGAACAGTTTCCGACCTAACAAAGATACTAGACATTTTTTTCTTCAAATTAATTTTTATTTTTCTACATAGTAAGTCTATACACTTCTCCCAGCGATGCTCCCATCTCTTCAATGCGTCCAAATAGTACTCGGCGTCTTTCTCTGCAAAATAATTGTTTACGAAGGTGATGGCCTCCTCATTCGAAGAAAATCTCTGTCCTCCTAGCGCAAATTTTAGGTTAGGGAACAAAAAAAATCGCTTGGGGCTAGATCTGGTGAGTAAGGAGGGTGGTCGAGCAGTTTAAACCGTAATTCGTGGATTTTTGCCATGGCAACCGCTGAGGTGTGAGACGGCGCGTTGTCTTGGTGAAACAAAATTCTTTTTTTCTGCAAATGTGGCCGTTTTTCCGCAATTTCTGCCTTCAGCTTGTCAAGTAATGATGCGTAGTATGCTCCTGTAATGGTTTTTCCTTTTTGAAGATAATCGATTAAGATAACTCAATGACTATCCCAGAAAACAGTTGCCATCACTTTCCCAGCCGAAGGAACAACCTTTGCTTTTTTGGAGCCGATTCCCCCTTCGCAGTCCATTGTTTTGACTGTGTTTTTGTTTCTGGAGTATAATGGTGTATCCAAGTTTCATCTACAGTAATTAATCGGCGCCAAAACTCTGATTTATTGCGCATAAACTGCGCCAACAGAGAGTTGGAAATGTTTATTCGAACACGTTTTTGGTCCAAAGTGAGCAAACGCGGCACCCAACGCGCGGACAGCTTTCTCATGCCTAAATCTTGATTCAATATGTGACAAACACGTTCTTTGGACATGTTTATAGCCTCTGCTATCTCTCTAATTTTAATTCGACGGTTGTCTAGCACCATTTGGTGAACTTGAGCGATATTATCGTCAGTGGTTGCAGTTTTTGGACGTCCCGAACGTTCATCGTCACCCAAGCTGGTACGGCCACGTTTAAATTCAGCAGCCCAAAATTTCACGGTGGTAAATGATGGTGCAGAGTCCCCGTACACAGCGTCCAACTCGTCTTTGATTTGCGTAGGCGTATTGCCTTTCAAAAATGACAGCTCGATACTCGAATTTTTCCATTTTCATAAAAACACTCACATCGACTCACTCAAATGATTGTCAAACAACAACTGCGCGTCCAAAATGGCTGAAATTTTAGTGGGTACCTTTCAAAGCATGCGCAAACACATTCCCCAACTTTTGTTTACGAGTGCTGCCATCTTCATGTTGAGGTCGGAAACTTTTCAGACAACCCTCGTAAGCTAATTTAAAATCAAATTTCTAATGTTTAAAAAGGCTGGTAAAACAATAATGACAATCTATAAAATCGTAGAAAAGTCACTAGAATACAACGACTAGGTCTAATGTAGAATTAAATTATGTGTATAAAAAAATACCGGATGTCTCAAAGGGAAAGAGTTCGTCTTTCAGATAGAATAAAAATATATAGGATGTTCCATTAAAAAAATCGATAATATTTGCATTTAAAAAACACTATATTTTAAAACACCCTATATAAGTCTTTACTAATTAAACGGGTATACTGAGAAAAACCTTTATACAGGGTGTTTCAAAAAAAGGTAACACCGTCTCTAGGATAGGTAAAAAACTGAAAAATAATTGGGGTTTGCTTAGTAAATTTTTTTTCTAACGCCATCCGTTTTCAAGATAAAGGGCGTTGAAGAAAATGAAAAATTACACATTTCTTACGATTTTGCCGAAACTACTGGCACCATTGCAATGAAATTTTATACGAATATGTTTTGGAAGCTGATATATCCCATGAATTTGTTTTTATAACTAACTCTCATAGAGGGCGCTAGTTACACGATTCATACAACGTATTATTCAACATAACTTTTTTTAGGGTAGAATTATTAGTCAAAACTCCAAGTGAACATAAACATCGTTTAATTCTACAACATAAAGGTACTCTTGGTAAAACTCGATATTATGCACCGTTTTCGGAATATTTTGATTTGAAAATTATATAAAAACAAATTCATAGGATATATCAGCTTCCAAAACATATTCGTATAAAATTTCATTGCAATGGTGCCAGTAGTTTTGGCAAAATCGTAAGAAATGTGTAATTTTTTATTTTCTTCAACGCCCTTTATCTTGAAAACGGATGGCGTTAGAAAAAAAAAATTACTTACTAAGCAAACCCCAATTATTTTTCAGTTTTTTACCTATCCTAGAGACGGTGTTACCTTTTTTTGAAACACCCTGTATAAAAAGAAATTGTTCCTCGAAAACCGCACGCGTCTGTGGTACATTTGCAGTTAATATGGGTCAGAAACTTCTGGGACACCCAGTATACTATCGAATCTTTTTAAAACATTTACACTGTTGCTCGGTTGCTTCGCATCAATCTGCTTGGAACATTTTCCATTTTTTGTGCGACATCTGGTGGTGGTTAGATAAATTATAATTTCGGGAATAATTATTTACGAGCATAATGACAATAAATTTATTGTTTAAACAGTTGAATATTATTAGTTTATTGCTTGTAAATAATAAAAGTGAAGGTAATCAGAGTGTAAATAGAATACATAAAAATAGTTTAAGATAAGGCGATCGTATATTATTTTGTTTTGTTTTTGAAATCTTATCAGTTTCTAATTAAAATGCTGTACGGTCCGTATCACGGGACTTTGGAAAGAGCCTTATTAAATAATTAGGTGGAAAGTGGGAAAAAATTAAATTACACATGGTGTTTTATGTCTCATTTCAATTTCACCGTTTAGTTTTTCAGATACAGCCAACAGACGTATTTTTTACTATTAATAAAAATATCTAGCTGTTTTTTTAAAAAAAAGTTTATTGTTTGACAATATCCACATATACAGTATGATGCAAATATATGGAATACAATGAATTTATTCCATACATTTGCATCATACTGTATGTATAGTCTGTTCAACCGTCATTTGCCGTTACGTCATACATTGTTCATGACGGAATTATGAGGTCAATAACGTAAATATTTCCCATTATTTAACGTCGACTTTTGACAATGCAGTTATACAGGGTGTTTCTTAAGTAATCTAAAATATTATATGGGGCGCTTCGTTACTCAATTTTAAGACGAAAAATTCATATAAACATGTGTGATAGGTGTTGTCGTTTATGAGATACAGGGTGTTGAATTTATTGTAATAAGTCAGTTCTGATTGTACGTGAAATTAATTTTTGCCGGTGACGCTACTGGTTTTTAGAAGTAATACGCAAAAACATGCTTATTCTAAGTGGCCTTTGAAATAATGTTGACAAGTGTCAAATTTGAAAACCAACGCAAAAATCGTACATTTTTATTTGATTGACTCTGTGTTTAGTTAATAACTATGCCAGTGTTTACTAATGTTGAAATGGCTAATATGCATTTTTTGTACGGATTAGCGACTGGTAATGCCTTAGAAGCTAGACGTACGTATGCCCAGCGTTATCCAAATAATCGTTTACCATGTTCAGATACGTTTACTAAGTTACATATTCGTTTACAAGAAACTGGAACTTTTGCTAAATCGAAGAATATTATTGGACGACCCAGAACTGTGAGAAATCCCCAATTGGAAAACCAGATTCTTCAAATTATTGACCAACATCCAGAAACGAGTACAAGAAAAGTTGCAGATGAAGTAAATGTTAGTAACAAAACTGTTTGGAATATTCTAAAAGATAATTTATTGTATCCATATCACGTTCAACGTGTTCAACATTTGTTACCTACTGACTATCCATTACGCATACAGTATTGTCAATGGATTTTACGTGAAATCGCGAACAATCCGAATTTTGTGGCCAATATTCTATTTACGGATGAAGCCAACTTTTCTAGACATGGGATTATGAATTTTCATAATGACCACATATGGGCAGATGTAAATCCACATACCATAAGTGTAAAACGATTTCAACAAACATTTTCGGTCAATGTTTGGCTTGGCATCATCGATGATTATTTAATTAGACAATTTTTCCTTCCTGTACGGTTAACCGGTGAGACATACCAACATTTTCTAGAAAATGAACTTCCACTTCTTTTGGAAGATGTACCTATTATTATTAGAAGGCGCATGTGGTTCATGCAAGACGGAGCTCCTCCACATTTTTCAGTGATTGTATGCGAGTTTTTAAATAATGTTTTTCCAGGCCATTGGATCGGACGAGGATCTCCACACCCGTGGCCCCCTAGATCACCTGGACACAATCCTCTGGATTTTTGTGTGTGGGGATATTTGAAATCGCTTGTTTACACAACACTGATATTAAACGTACAAGATCTTCAAAATCGTATCATAGACGGTTGTAATTTTATTCGTAACAATCCTGGTATCTTCGAACGTATTCGACAATCCATTAGACATCGAGCGGATTCTTGCATTTTAGCTGGAGGTGGACATTTTGAACATTTGCTCTGAAATGTATTATTTTTTCTTTATGTTTAACACATGTTGCTTGTAATAAAATAATAAAAAAAATATAAATCAGTAGCGTCACCAAGAAAAATTAATTTCACGTACAACACCCTGTATCTCATAAACGACAACACCTATCACACATGTTTATATGAACTTTTCGTCTTAAAATTGAGTAACGAAGCGCCCCATATAATATTTTAGATTACTTAAGAAACACCCTGTATTTTGCATCATTATAATGTCATCGATTATAGTTGAGTGCAAAATATCATTCAATTAATATGAGACAAATGTAAAATAGCAGAATACGTCACCGATTATGACGTAACGGCAAAGGATGATTAAACAAGCTGTATATATTCGAATGTATAGATTGACTGGACTAAATGTTTAAAACTGTACGATTATGCTTCGAGAAAGATTTTTTGTTTGTTGTTTATGTTTAGGCAGAAATCTGCATATTCCAGGCATTGTATGTATGTATATATATAGGAAAAACCTAATTTCGGTATGCAAATCGGTTATTAAATTTCCATGTGGAACGCGGTAAACACGAGAATCGTTTGTTATGAAATGCGATAAAGTATAAGAAAATTCCGCCTCTTGGCATCGATTTTTAAAATTGAATAGCAACATTTTTACATAAACTAGAGAAAAAACTCCCAAAAAATATCGAACAACCTACAGTTTTTACAGCCAAGTGGGTTTGTAAATAAAACTGATGAAAAAATTTAAAAAAAATATTTGTTTAATTTATCTGCAAAGTTGGTAGTGAAGGATGGATATGTTTTAAGGAGGGTCAAATTAGTCTAAATCCAGATTTTCAACTCTTTCGAAGGAAGGTATAGTATGAAAAAAGTCGATTTTAGGAAGGTCAATTTTCGGTTAGGATAAAATTGGTAAAAGATATAATAAAAAATTGAAATTTTCAGAGTTTGTAGGAAATTTTCTTGGCTTTTTATCGGCGCAAACTAAAAGTTGCTAAGATCTTTTGTTTTTGAGTTATGCGTCAAAAACTAAGACTATGTCATAAAGTTCAAATCACTATTCGCTACAAGGCAAGAAAATTTTTTTAGAATTTTTCTGATGGTAGATTCGTTTTAAGGAGGGTCAAATTAGTCTAACTTCAGATTTTCAACTCTTTCGGAGAGATTTTGAAAATTTTCATATTTTCGAAGGAAGGTATAGGTATGGAAAAAAGTCGATTTTATGAAGGTCAACTTTCGGTTAGGATAAAATTGGTAAAAGATATAATAAAAAATTGAAACTTTTAGGGTTTGTAGGAAATTTTCTTGGCTTTTTAATGGCGCAAACTAGAAGTGGCTATATTTTTTTGTTTTTGAGTTATGCGTCAAAAACTAAGACCATGTCATAACGTTCAAATCACTAGTCGCTACAAGGCAAGATAATTTTTTTAGAATTTTTCTGATGGTAGATTCGTTTTAAGGAGGGTCAAATTAGTCTAAATCCAGATTTTCAACTCTTTCGGAGGGATTTGGAAAATTTTCATTTTTTTGAAGGAAGGTATAGGTATGGAAAAAAGTCGATTTTACGAAGGTCACCTTTCGGTTAGGATAAAATTGGTAGAAGTTATAATAAAAAATTGAAATTTTCAGGGTTTGTAGGAAATTTTCTTGGCTTTTTAACGGCGAAAACTAGAAGTTGCTAAGATTTTTTGTTTTTGAGTTATGCGTCAAAAACTAAGACCATGTCAAATCACTATTTGCTACAAGGCAAGATAATTTTTTTAGAATTTTTCTGATGGTAGATTCGTTTTAAGGATGGTCAAATTAGTCTAAATCCAGATTTTCAACTCTTTCGGAGGGATTTGGAACATTTTCAATTTTTCGAAGGAAGGTATAGGTATGGAAAAAAGTCGATTTTAGGAAGGTCAACTTTCGGTTAGGATAAAATTGGTAAAAGATATAATAAAAAATTGAAAATTTTAGGGTTTGTAGGAAATTTTCTTGGCTTTTTAACGGCGCAAACTAGAAGTTGCTAAGATCTTTTGTTTTTGAGTTATGCGTCAAAAACTAAGACCATGTCATAACGTTCAAATCACTAGTCGCTACAAGGCAAGATAATTTTTTTAGAATTTTTCTGATGGTAGATTCGTTTTAAGGAGGGTCAAATTAGTCTAAATCCAGATTTTTAACTCTTCCGGAGGGATTTGGAAAATTTTCAATTTTTCGAAGGAAGGTATAGGTATGGAAAAAAGTCGATTTTAGGAAGGTCAACTTTCGGTTAGGATAAAATTGGTAGAAGTTATAATAATAAATTGAGTTATTTAGGGTTTGTAGAAAATTTTCTTGGCTTTTAAACGGCGTAAACTAGAAGTTGCTAAGATTTTTTGTTTTTGAGTTATGCGTCAAAATCTGAGACCATGTCATAACGTTCGATTCACTAGTCGCTACAAGGCAAGATAATTTTTTTAGAATTTTTCTGATGGTAGATTCGTTTTAAGGAGGGTCAAATTAGTCTAAATCCAGATTTTCAACTCTTTCGGAGGGATTTGGAAAATTTTCAATTTTTCGAAGGAAGGTATAGGTATGGAAAAAAGTCGATTTTACGAAGGTCAACTTTCGGTTAGGATAAAATTGGTAGAAGTTATAATAGAAAATTGAAATTTTCAGGATTTGTAGGAAATTTTCTTGGCTTTTTAACGGCGAAAACTAGAAGTTGCTAAGATTTTTTGTTTTTGAGCTATGCGTCAAAAACTAAGACCATGTCATAAAGTTCAAATCACTATTCGCTACAAGGCAAGATAATTTTTTTTGAATTTTTCTGATGGTAGATTCGTTTTAAGTAGGGTGAAATTAATCTAAATCCAGATTTTCAACTCTTTCGGAGGGATTTGGAAAATTATCAATTTTTTGAAGGAAGGTATAGGTATGGAAAAAAGTCGATTTTAGGAAGGTCAATTTTCGGTTAGGATAAAATTGGTAGAAGTTATAATAGAAAATTGAAATTTTCAGGGTTTGTAGGAAATTTTCTTGGCTTTTTAACGGCGAAAACTAGAAGTTGCTAAGATCTTTTGTTTTTGAGCTATGCGTCAAAAACTAAGACCATGTCATAAAGTTCAAATCACTATTCGCTACAAGGCAAGATAATTTTTTTAGAATTTTTCTGATGGTAGATTCGTTTTAAGGAGGGTCAAATTAGTCTAAATCCAGATTTTCAACTCTTTTGGAGGGATTTGGAAAATTTTCAATTTTTTGAAGGAAGGTATAGGTATGGAAAAAAGTCGATTTTAGGAAGGTCAACTTTCGGTTAGGATAAAATTGGTAAAAAATATAATAAAAAATTGAAATTTTTAGGGTTTGTAGAAAATTTTCTTGGCTTTTTAACGGCGAAAACTAGAAGTTGCTAAGATTTTTCGTTTTTGAGTTATGCGTCAAAAACTAAGACCATGTCATAAAGTTCAAATCACTATTCGCTACAAGGCAAGATAATTTTTTTAGAATTTTTCTGATGGTAGATTCGTTTTAAGGAGGGTCAAATTAGTCTAAATCCAGATTGTCAACTCTTTCGGAGGGATTTTGAAAATTTTCATTTTTTCGAAGGTATAGGTATGGAAAAAAGTCGATTTTAGGAAGGTCAATTTTCGGTTCGGATAAAATTGGTAGAAGTTATAATAGAAAATTGAAATTTTCAGGGTTTGTAGGAAATTATCTTGGCTTTTTAACGGCGAAAACTAGAAGTTGCTAAGATCTTTTGTTTTTGAGTTATGCGTCAAAAACTAAGACCATGTCATAAAGTTCAAATCACTATTCGCTACAGGGCAAGATAATTTTTTTAGAATTTTTCTGATGGTAGATTCGTTTTAAGGAGGGTCAAATTATTCTAAATCCACATTTTCAACTCTTTCGGAGGGATTTGGAAAATTTTCAATTTTTCGAAGGAAGGTATAGGTATGGAAAAAAGTCGGTTTTAGGAAGGTCAACTTTCGTTTAGGATAAAATTGGTAGAAGTTATAATAGAAAATTGAAATTTTTAGGGTTTGTAGGAAATTTTCTTGGCTTTTTAACTGCGAAAACTAGAAGTTGCTAAGGTCTTTTGTTTTTGAGTTGTGCGTCAAAAACTAAGACTATGTCATAAAGTTCAAATCACTATTCGCTACAAGGCAAGATAATTTTTTTAGAATTTTTCTGATGGTAGATTCGTTTTAAGGAGGGTCAAATTAGTCTAAATCCAGATTTTCAACTCTTTCGGAGAGATTTTGAAAATTTTCAATTTTTTGAAGGAAGGTATAGGTATGGAAAAAAGTCGATTTTAGGAAGGTCAACTTTCGGTTAGGATAAAATTGGTAGAAGTTATAATAGAAAATTGAAATTTTTAGGGTTTGTAGGAAATTATCTTGGCTTTTTAACGGCGAAAACTAGAAGTTGCTAAGATCTTTTGTTTTTGAGTTATGCGTCAAAAACTAAGACCATGTCATAAAGTTCAAATCACTATTCGCTACAGGGCAAGATAATTTTTTTAGAATTTTTCTGATGGTAGATTCGTTTTAAGGAGGGTCAAATTATTCTAAATCCACATTTTCAACTCTTTCGGAGGGATTTGGAAAATTTTCAATTTTTCGAAGGAAGGTATAGGTATGGAAAAAAGTCGGTTTTAGGAAGGTCAATTTTCGGTTCGGATAAAATTGGTAGAAGTTATAATAGAAAATTGAAATTTTCAGGGTTTGTAGGAAATTATCTTGGCTTTTTAACGGCGAAAACTAGAAGTTGCTAAGATCTTTTGTTTTTGAGTTATGCGTCAAAAACTAAGACCATGTCATAAAGTTCAAATCACTATTCGCTACAGGGCAAGATAATTTTTTTAGAATTTTTCTGATGGTAGATTCGTTTTAAGGAGGGTCAAATTATTCTAAATCCACATTTTCAACTCTTTCGGAGGGATTTGGAAAATTTTCAATTTTTCGAAGGAAGGTATAGGTATGGAAAAAAGTCGGTTTTAGGAAGGTCAACTTTCGTTTAGGATAAAATTGGTAGAAGTTATAATAGAAAATTGAAATTTTTAGGGTTTGTAGGAAATTTTCTTGGCTTTTTAACTGCGAAAACTAGAAGTTGCTAAGGTCTTTTGTTTTTGAGTTGTGCGTCAAAAACTAAGACTATGTCATAAAGTTCAAATCACTATTCGCTACAAGGCAAGATAATTTTTTTAGAATTTTTCTGATGGTAGATTCGTTTTAAGGAGGGTCAAATTAGTCTAAATCCAGATTTTCAACTCTTTCGGAGAGATTTTGAAAATTTTCAATTTTTTGAAGGAAGGTATAGGTATGGAAAAAAGTCGATTTTAGGAAGGTCAACTTTCGGTTAGGATAAAATTGGTAGAAGTTATAATAGAAAATTGAAATTTTTAGGGTTTGTAGGAAATTTTCTTGGCTTTTTAACTGCGAAAACTAGAAGTTGCTAAGATCTTTTGTTTTTGAGTTGTGCGTCAAAAACTAAGACTATGTCATAAAGTTCAAATCACTATTCGCTACAAGGCAAGATAATTTTTTTAGAATTTTTCTGATGGTAGATTCGTTTTAAGGAGGGTCAAATTAGTCTAAATCCAGATTTTCAACTCTTTTGGAGGGATTTGGAAAATTTTCAATTTTTTGTAGGAAGGTATAGGTATGGAAAAAAGTCGATTTTAGGAAGGTCAATTTTTTTTAGATAAAATTGGTAGAAGTTGTAATAAAAAATTTAAATTTTTTGCTAAATTTTTTTCTTTTCAAGTTTGGGATCAAAATGTGAGACCATGTCATAACGTTCAAATTTTTTAGAATGTTTCTGATGGTAGCATAGCTCACATTTCCTAACTTTGCTGGCTGTATATCTTACATCAGTCAAAGGGATACGAAAAATTGCGGTAGAAAAACAACTGTCTTCGTAGAGTTTTCGGCAAGAAAAAGGGCGGTGTATTACGAGCATCGTAATTTATAGGTGAGGGTTGTCAATGTTTGGTATCCGGTTAAGGGGTTGCATTCATTTAAAGGTTTTATTTCATTTACGTTCCATCCCAAGTCATACCATGCAGTAACAAAGAATTGCCAAGGTAAAATAGCTTTCTGTAGTTGTAATTTTTTAACGTTATCAATTTATATTTATCGTCAATTCCTTGCGATTACATCGAAAGGAACAAAAACCACATCCTGTGATTGTTTAACTTGTTTGATTGTTTCTAGTAAATTACTTTATCAATAATGATTTTAGTTTTTATTATAAATTTTACGTATTTTGTGAGATTCACTATTTTTTTTTAATTATGCTAGTTACGCCGCTGTTTATCGCGATGGTTATTATTATTATTATTAATATTATTTTTAATCAGGTTCTATTTTAATCGAAAACCAGCGATTGACACTATGTTTAAAGCGACATTCTTTTGTGGAACACATCCAAGACGAATCAATTAAAATACGACATAAAATCGACAACCGTACCTTCAACAAACTATAGAAAGTCTTTTTTTGTGGCAATAGTCCAGTCATTTCAGTTTCACTTTGAAATTGGAGGGATCCATCTATACAGGGTGTCCCGAAAAGAATGCTAATAAATTATACCACAGATGTTGATTGAACCCCACTCACCTATATACAATAATAGTGCACACAAAAAAAGTTACAAGGTGCTAAAGTTGAAAAAGCCAATTTCAATATTGAATATTTAAAAGTGGTAAAAGTTCTTCGAGCCACCATTTACCCTAGTTCGGCCGCAGTGGAGGGACGGAAAAGCGCCCCACTCACAATCTAACCTAAGATGGACTTGAAATTCTTTAGTTCTAGGGGTTTCATAGCCAACAATTCAATTTTTCATTATTATTTTAGTCGATATACAATCGACATTGTAAAATTCAAATTGTATTGGCTCATAGATTGATTTTTCGTGAATGGAATAAAGTACCTATGTACCTAAATCAGTTGGGAAGCCATAAACGCCATTACGACGCCGTTTAATATCGAGTCTTGTTTGAAAGATGTTTCTTATTGTTGTTTATATCTCGGTTTTTTTATGAAAACGGTGCTTACTTACATGCTTTAGAATGATTTTTCCTCTTGGTGATGGATCTATACAAAATATTGTTCGTACAACGTTTCTCCCTTTACATTTTGACGCATGTTTATCGTTTGCATATGATTTAGATCGAGTTTAATCACTATATACCCCCAAAGTAATAAAAAATGCATAGTTTACTGCCGTAGAGGGTTGCGGTCCGAAACACGGGAAAATATATTGTGGCTTCACATTATGCTTGACTCTATTACATTTTCCATGCATATAGTATGTAAATCAACGCTTTTTGGTCCACAGGAGATACGAGTAAACTTTATCTCTCCAACCGGGTCGGAGATGTTACACAAAAATATATGAAATATACTCGGGCGCTTCCTGAAATCCCGCAGAGTTCAAACTCTGGCCGATATATTGATCTTTTTTTTTTAAATAAATGTATCCCAGAATCATTTACATGCAACATTTTTACGTGGTCCTTAACAGTACGAAAAAAGTCTAACGGTGTCAAATCTGGAGACCTTGGTGGTCATTCAATAGGCCCCCTTCTACCTATCCACCTTCCTGGGAAAACGTTATTAAGGGAATTTCGTACCTCAACGCCATAGTGTGGGGGAGCCCCATCCTGTTGGTAACATAAATCATTTCTATTTGGAAATAGCTGATTCAGCTGAGGCAACAGATAATTTTGAAGAAATTCCAGATAACTAGCAGCAGCTAGCTATTGATAGCAATATACAGGGTGTTTCTTAAGTAATCTAAAATATTATATGGGGCGCTTCGTTACTCAATTTTAAGACGAAAAGTTCATATAAACATGTGTGATAGGTGTTGTCGTTTATGAGATACAGGGTGTTGTACGTGAAATTAATTTTTCTTGGTGACGCTACTGATTTATATTTTTTTATTATTTTATTACAAGCAACATGTGTTAAACATAAAGAAAAAATAATACATTTCAGAGCAAATGTTCAAAATGTCCACCTCCAGCTAAAATGCAAGAATCCGCTCGATGTCTAATGGATTGTCGAATACGTTCGAAGATACCAGGATTATTACGAATAACATTACAGCCGTCTATGATACGATTTTGAAGATCTTGTACGTTTAATATCAGTGTTGTGTAAACAAGCGATTTCAAATATCCCCACACACAAAAATCCAGAGGATTGTGTCCAGGTGATCTAGGGGGCCACGGGTGTGGAGATCCTCGTCCGATCCAATGGCCTGGAAAAACATTATTTAAAAACTCGCATACAATCACTGAAAAATGTGGAGGAGCTCCGTCATGCATGAACCACATGCGCCTTCTAATAATAATAGGTACCTACATCTTCCAAAAGAAGTGGAAGTTCATTTTCTAGAAAATGTTGGTATGTCTCACCGGTTAACCGTACAGGAAGGAAAAATGGTTCAATTAAATAATCATCGATGATGCCAAGCCAAACATTGACCGAAAATGTTTGTTGAAATCGTTTTACACTTATGGTATGTGGATTTACATCTGCCCATATGTGGTCATTATGAAAATTCATAATCCCATGTCTAGAAAAGTTGGCTTCATCCGTAAATAGAATATTGGCCACAAAATTCGGATTGTTCGCGATTTCACGTAAAATCCATTGACAATACTGTATGCGTAACGGATAGTCAGTAGGTAACAAATGTTGAACACGTTGAACGTGATATGGATACAATAAATTATCTTTTAGAATATTCCAAACAGTTTTGTTACTAACATTTACTTCATCTGCAACTTTTCTTGTACTCGTTTCTGGATGTTGGTCAATAATTTGAAGAATCTGGTTTTCCAATTGGGTATTTCTCACAGTTCTGGGTCGTCCAATAATATTCTTCGATTTAGCAAAAGTTCCAGTTTCTTGTAAACGAATATGTAACTTAGTAAACGTATCTGAACATGGTAAACGATTATTTGGATAACGCTGGGCATACGTACGTCTAGCTTCTAAGGCATTACCATTCGCTAATCCGTACAAAAAATGCATATTAGCCATTTCAACATTAGTAAACACTGGCACAGTTATTAACTAAACACAGAGTCAATCTAATAAAAATGTACGATTTTTGCGTTGGTTTTCAAATTTGACACTTGTCAACATTATTTCAAAGGTCACTTAGAATAAGCATGTTTTTGCGTATTACTTCTAAAAACCAGTAGCGTCACCGGGAAAAATTAATTTCACGTACAATCAGAACTGACTTATTACAATAAATTCAACACCCTGTATCTCATAAACGACAACACCTATCACACATGTTTATATGAACTTTTCGTCTTAAAATTGAGTAACGAAGCGCCCCATATAATATTTTAGATTACTTAAGAAACACCCTGTATATTTAGGATAAGATACCTACTTACTTATATTGGTATTCATTTTGCAAGTAATTTTTCTCATTTCGTAAAATTTAGCAATAAATAATTAGTAAGTTTTAAACGTAGCGCCAACTAATAACCAATAATGAAGTGTGTTTAAAAGTCAACGTTGTCACAATTTAGCTACGTTCGTTTCAAGTATTCTCAAAGAACTGGCGGCACAAAACACCGTGTTCTGTGACTAACTGATTGTACCAGTTGACAAGATATATGACAGGAGAGAAAATCGTGTTTATCTGTAATAAAAAAACAAGACCCCTATTCTTGACGGTGATAGAATAGAATAGCCAATAGAAAGTGGGCGTGGTTCTATTGAAAATGCCAAAACTGTATTCTTGAAATTCTTTCTCTCACTTTACCGATAGAAGGGTTGCTCCTCGAGAGAACAATTACTTCTATTGGTTATTTTTGAAGGAACCGCTATAACACCAAGAGATTTTTATTTTCGAACCAAAAATAGTATAGAAGTAATTTCTTTCATAAACCAAACACAACCAAACAACAAATTAAACTAACGAAAATGACAGAATATTTTGTTTAGTGTTTTACTCCTTATTTGATAAAGTGTCAATCAGAGAACAAAAATATCGATATGTTTATCTCTTTTTAATGACAGCAAATAAGAGAGAGAGAGATAAGTTTCTCGGTTAAAGCATATCGACAACATCGCAAATTTTCTACCAATCTTATTGAAACACGTCACTTACCACTTATGACGTATGTAACCATTAAATTTAAATTTCAAAAGCCGATTATGGCTAGAGGATTAATTTTATAAAAATTTTATTTGTACAGTTGAACCACTAAAAACCTATTTTATAAGATGCAAATATAAAAAAAAAATCACTAAACTAGTCCATTCGATTCTTCTATCAAAGTCATCTTCTAATAGCTCCTGGACCAGATGTACTTTGTATGGATGCCACTTTAGAATAATCCAGCTGGTGGCTCGAATTCCGAGATTTTTACCTTATTTTGACTGCAATGACTGGACTATAAATGAAATGGCAACTGTGCTAATAACTTTTAATATTATAAAAAATCTTCGCCGAGTTTGAAGTAAAAAATTAACAAAAATCAAACGATTAATTATTGAACAAAATTTTTTTTGCTAACGGATATCTAATTTCCTTTTCCTACCGATATTATTTTCGTTTATTATTACTATTAATAACATGTACGCGTGATTAAATGACAATCAAGCTAGCACCCCCACACTGACTAAATGAAAAAAAAAGTAGCCCATAATTAAGTGCTAATTAAAGGCTAATTTGTACCACAAAAATTAAAATTTGTACCACCGCGATAATCGAGAAAAATCGCTTTGAAAATGGGGGGTGCTAGGTTGAGATCAAGGCAGCACCCCCACTTTGATAGAATTCCAATTTAATTACATCAAAATAAAGGGCATATTAAAGGCTAATTTGTACCACAAAAAGTTAATCCATATTATTATTTATAATGTCAAAAAATAAAATCGAACGCTGTAAATATCGCTGCTCTATAATTTTAGCACCCCCACTTTCGTCTATTCAAAAAGTGAACACACAATATTATAAAACTAATTAAAGGCAAATTTTTACCACACAAGAAATTTTTATACTTTTCAATATAAAGCCGCCAATTGAATTTAACTCTTTGCGGTCGTATTAAATGGTGGCGGATGCGCTGAAATCTTTTATTTTGTCATAATTCTAAAACATGTGGCACTTTGATTTTTTGGCAGCTTAAAAAAAATTATGTATAAATTTATAAATATTATTTATTATATTATATTATTAGAAATATTTATACATATTTATATGATTATATGATGAAAAACTCAAATATTATAAATAAAGAAACATGCATAAAAACATTAAAACATTAAATATAAAATAAAATTTTAAATTCTTTTAAAATGTTACTTCTCCAGTTTTATATAACACAATATGTGGTAAAAGTAACGTTTTAAGACCAGCACGTCGTATTTTCTTTCCATTGTCATCCAACTCTGGTATCAAATATTGCTTGGCATTCTACTGTATGCTCGGTAATGACCAACGTCGTCTTCTGACAATGATTTACCATATCGGGGTATTACATACTCGATAACGCCGATTAATTCATAATTCAACATCATTTTTATATTTGGTAGAAATTCTTCAAGTCGTTGTTGCACGACGGTTTGATCTAAAGAATTTGTACAGACATCGATTATAATTAATGGGCCTAAAATAAAGTAAAATCCATTTAATATGTTATATGTATATTACTTGATACTATATAGTACTCACCGAAAAATTTTATTGTATTCGTAAGTATGTGGTCGTTTGGCATTGTTTGGGATCAATGTAATGGAGAATTATATTTTCCAATTCCGCCTGAAATTTTTTCTTTAGAATGTTGCCAGGAAAAATTAGAGCAACCAAATCACTATTAATTTCATACATCCGCTGGAACAAGTACTCTGTATTGTCATGGACGAAATGGTTCGAAGTCATTCTATCGCCAAATCTCCAACATTACATGTACAACATAATATTTACAGAATCGTCCGTTATATTGTTGACTTTGCTCAATTTATCAGTTTTTAGAATTAATGCCCTATTTTTATATGTTGCGGCAGTAATTCCAGTTTTGCTTGTATTTATTATTAATTCTAGAAATTCACTTCTGTTGGTTGGAAGAAAAGGGCAAGATTTTTCTGCCATAAATAATAAATGAAATAGGGCAATCAAACGCACAAGTATTGCACAAGAGTTAAATTCAATTGGCGGCTTTATATTGAAAAGTATAAAAATTTCTTGTGTGGTACAAATTTGCCTTTAATTAGTTTTATAATATTGTGTGTTCACTTTTTGAATAGTCGAAAGTGGGGGTGCTAAAATTATAGAGCAGCGATATTTACAGCGTTCGATTTTATTTTTTGACATTATAAATAATAATATGGATTAACTTTTTGTGGTACAAATTAGCCTTTAATATGCCCTTTATTTTGATGTAATTAAATTGGAATTCTATCAAAGTGGGGGTGCTGCCTTGATCTCAACCTAGCACCCCCCATTTTCAAAGCGATTTTTCTCGATTATCGCGGTGGTACAAATTTTAATTTTTGTGGTACAAATTAGCCTTTAATTAGCACTTAATTATGGGCTACTTTTTTTTTCATTTAGTCAGTGTGGGGGTGCTAGCTTGATTGTCATCGTGATTAATCAAGTTTAGCGTAAAAATACGACGCTATCTAACCCAGAAAAGAAGTTTTCCAACTTTTATCGAACAGGAAGCAAAAAATATCGCTCTTAAATCGTGGTTAACTATATCTTAAACGAATTTGACTCTGTATTTGTTGTTAAGTGAGGAAGATACAGGGTGAAACAACGAAAAACTTGCTTTAAAAATATCCCTTTACTTTCTTCCTCTAACATTCAACTTGCACGAGTGTAGAATGTAGAAATGGTGAAATAATGAGCCTAACCATAAATCTAAAGGGTGTTTTAAAAAAAGGTAACTCCACCTGTAGGATAGTTGAAAAATAATTTGAGTTTGCTTATTAAAACGACATTGTACAAAATCCAAACCTCAATATGTTTCTACCTTAAAAACAGAGTTACCTTTTTTCGAAACATACTGAATAATCTGGCTTTAGGAAATTCGTTCTAAAAATATTCATCCAGTTTTGTTGCTGCTTATATCATGCACCAGCGGTCTTAATTAACGTTTCTCTATAAAATATTGATTTGTTATTAAAGGTTCTCCCAACATGAATGCGATATTTTCAAAGAACGGTCAGTAATTTTTTAAATTTATTACACTTTTTATAGAATATTCACGTTAGGGAAAGATTGGCGTCACATAGGTTTCGAAATTTCAACTTTTTTCGTACTGATGATTTGTTTCAATAAATATTTGTGAATAATTTTGTAAATAAAGGTTTAAATACATTTTTTTTATCTTCTTTTTCATCGTAATAGTCAACGGAATCCAAATTTGTTAAAAGGGGCTGAACATCATATACTTGTCAAACCAAATTTTCCTATACCGACATAATTTTATGTTTTGTTTGGTATGTCGTACCTATAGTTTTAGTCCATGCATCAGGTGTAGCTTTTCCTAAAGTTTTTTTTCCATTTAGCCCGGGATTTGTCAGTTGAAGTGACAGATTTATGAGAATACCAAATGTAAAAATGATTGAATTCAATAATAGCATAATAGCGTGCCGAGCGAAGCGAGGTTCGCAGCACCAAATTAATTATAACTAATGATTTTTAAATTAGTTTAGATTGATTTGGTGCTGCGATCCTCGCTTCGCTCGGTATGCAACGATAATGCCAAGTATAAAAATATATAAAATAATTTGAATTTAAATGAACTTACTTTTCTATAGTCTATATAGAAAGGACAAGGAGTAATAAATCATTCATTCAAGTAGATTTCATAGACGTACCAAAATATAGTTTAAGAGGGTATAGCGTAAGGTACATTTTGTATTGAACGAATGAGTTGCAGCTATGCTAAAGAATATACGATTTAGGTCAGAGGTAACGGGATGTATATTATTGTTCTTTTTGTAAGAAGATTAATTCAAACTTTGAATATTGTCACAAATAAATTGCAATGAAATATATTTTTAAAAAATTAATTAAAGTCAATATAGCAAGATATCGTTACAATTTTTATTAAATTCAAAGAAGTAAAATGAATATTTTTTATTTGTATTATTCCTATATGTAGTGTTTGTGGAATTTTCTTAAGAAATTTTCAATGGCAAGTGGCCTACTGTAATCGGCTTAATACGATTACACCTATTTACAGATTATTCGATTATTGAGAGGGATTTTCCAAACAACCTAGTTTTCTTAGAAACAGTATCGGGAATATTATTTTAAAATAAAGTAGGTACATTAAATCAGTACTTAGTATTAGTTCTTTGAATAAAGTTGGAATATATTTAAAACATTTGTTGAATGTTAATTGTGCAAGTACCAAACAATGTCGATAAGCCAAAGACAATCTAAACGACCAAAAACAGGTCCATTATCTTTAAATGAAAAAACTCTGATATTGAATTGTTATATATCATTGAAAAACAAGGATCCAAGTGCAAGTGTTGATGATATTGTGGAATTAACGGCTGCTATGTTGTGTGTTGCTAAATCAACAATTTATAGATTACTAAAAGAAAGCAGGAATGGAACTCTTCAACCCCCTAAAACTCCTTCAGGCCGGACTATAAAAAATTCTCCAGAATGACCTTATGCAAACTTTTGAAAGATGTGGGTTTCAGATATACAAAACATAATAGAAAATATCTCTTGATAGATAAACCGGAAATAGTTTTTTGGAAAAGAGACTATTTAAGAAGCATTCGACATGCCAGAGAACAAAATTTGAAAATCTTCTACTTAGACGAAACATGGATAAATGCTGGATATAAAGTTTCCAAATCTAGGCAAGATGAAAACATTAAAAGCGGAATGCAGGCATTCGTGGAAGGTTTGTCGTTAGGTTTGCAGCCACCATCTGGAAAAGGAAAAAGACTTATCATTGTCCATGTTGGAAGTTCTGAAGGTTTTGTTGATGGTGGATTATTAACTTTTATTTCAAAACGCACGGGGGACTATCACGAAGATATGAATGGGGATGTCTTCGAGGAATGGTTTGTTCAAATGTTGGAACTGATTCCAAAAGGGGCTGTTATTGTTATGGACAACGCAAGTTACCATTCACGGTTACGAGAAGAATTGCCCACAAGTCGTTGGCGTAAAGCAGAGCTTTTGGAGTGGCTTATTTCGAAAAATATTAAGTTTCCAAAAGATCCACTAAGGAAAGAATTTTGCAGAATTGCAAAAATGAACAAGAATAAATACAAAACCTACATTGTAGAAGAAATAGCTTCTTCTTGTGGTATATCAGTTCTTCGACTTCCCCCTTATCATTGTGAACTTAATCAAATAAAATTAATATAGGTAATTAATATAGGTAAAGGGGGAAGTTGGAAAAAAAATACTACTTTTAAAATAAACGATGTTGTGAAATTGTTTGAGAGTGCTGTAAGTCATGTTAGTAAGGAAAATTGGACAAACTGTATCGAGCATGTTATCAAAGTAGAGGCAAATATGTGGAAAATTGACAATATTTGTGATGATTTAATCGACCCTATTATTATTAATGTCAACAACGATTCTTCCTCTTCCGAGCCGGATATAGAATAAAATATAAGTAATAAATGTATTCCAATAATTATTTCTTTTCATTTTTTATTATATTATAATTTAAAACGTATTTTTTTCCCAAAATATACACCACTGCATTGCGTTATTGCTTATCTGCTAATCCTTTAATGATGAAGAAACCCTAAACTCTGCTACAACTGAAACAAATACGGGGTCGATCTACCTGGTTTTTAGATTTACGGAAGAAATGTAATTTAAAGTAAGAGATTTATCAAAAATTTCATGGTGCTCCCTGTAAAGGTTTTGCATACTTAATTACTTTTTGTACATACTCTCTCAAACTGACAGTTTTCGTGTTGGGTACACTATTTTTTCTACCATCGTAGAAATTTGCTCGTATAAAAAAAATTTTTTGATCCCATTTTTTTTGTGTTTTCTTTTTCTAATTTCAGATGTTCGATACGAATACGTGGTAGACCAACAGCCTATCGGTAAATTGTTGTTCGACAATTTTTGCGAACAAAAAGGTCCCGCCTATCATCGGTGCTTACGTTTTTTGGACGCCGCCAAACGATATGAAGTCGAAACTGACGAACAACGCTTCGAACTCGCCAAGGTCATCAAGAAGGAATTCATGGTCGAAGAAGAGGGACAACAGACGATTTCCTTACCGGAGGTAAGCATAAGAAAAATGAAAATCTTCTCTTTTTTTTCCATCCTTCTCTATTTTTCCATCCTCTTCCGTTCTAAACTTATTAAAAACGATCAAATCTTGTTTATCAAAGTTATGAAACTATTAAAATCATTTGCTGTAATTAAAACATAAACTTTTTTTCAACCAATAATTCGATGCACCGCAAACATCGATGTGGCTGATATCAAATATCAATCTCTGGTAGTTTGGGGCTGCAAAATAATTAATCCAATCTTACATTTTAAATTAATGTCACTGCTTAACATTATAAATAAATAATGAATGAAACTTTACAGCGAATACTAAATAATAATGTTAATTATTAAAGGAATTTTTCATTATTCACCTGTATATCTACATTATTTAATGGTTGCATATTATGTTTACTTTTTCAACTGTCGAAAATTTCGTGAAATATTTTTAGTTGCCATGGTAACTAGTCAAAATTAAGGCATTTTATTGATTAAAAAGTACATGTGTGTGAAATTTTCGGTATATATTTTTGTCTTAAAAAACGCTTCTTACTGGGAAAAATTGTGATCTATTAATAGACGTGTAGAAACGGACCACCCAGTAAGTAGTTTGGTCGGTCGTCTAATGAATAATTTAATAAATGTCTTATATTGTTTATATTTGTTTAAACAAAATGTTGATGTGTTTTAAAATGGGCACGATGTTATTTTTAATCGGATTTTGATTCCTATTGGTTTTAAGAGACGACTTTTTTGTTTATTCATTTTTTTGGTGCAAATACTTGAAAACGTACAGGGTGATGCAATAATAATGTCCAAATTTTCTCGATTATTCTCATTGCTCGCCAGAAACTGTTTTTTTTTTAATCAATTGGGATTTTGCTGTTTCTGGTTTTATGTACAGGGTGTTTCAAAAAAAAAGGTTACCTCGTCTATAGGAAAGATAAAAAAAACTTTGTATTTTTAAAAAGAACATAATTACAGTTTGGACCTATGTTGTTTTTGAAATCACCGGTATTTTTTTTTTTTTTTTTTTTTTTTTTTTTTTTTTTTTACAAAAAGAAACCGCTTCCACTCTAGGTGATTAGCGGTGGTACATTGGAATTAATATTTTGGTTTACAATTAAATTTTGTGATACAGGTTAATGTCCTTTAGAAAATTCATTAAGTCTTGAATTTGATAATTTTCATACAATAACGTCGTTAAGTTTACAGGCAAGTTGTGTTTAATTCGGTAGTTACTGTATTTGTTGCAGTTGATTAAGACATGCTCAACCGTTAACAGTTCTTGACACGCACTACATAAAGGAGGATTGTCTTTGCTAAAAAGGTATGAGTGGGAAAATTTGCAGTGTCCTATTTTTAGTCGGGCCATGATGACTTGGTTTCTTCGCGATGTATTTGGGTGATCCAAAAGTGATTTGCTGGGGTTAACGACGCGACCTTTTACGGATTGCCGCCAATGGTTTCGCACTTTGTCGCGGATGATCATTTTTAGATCATCTGATGTACATTTGGTAACGAACTCTGCGTTGTCACTCGTGACCGCACTACGCGCACTTTTATCTGCTTCTTCATTGCCACTAATACCTATGTGAGAGGGTATCCACATAAAGTTTATTGTTTTATTTGCGTTTCGGATTTCTTGAATTTGGGCTTTAATTAGTTTTGCAATTGGGTGTTTGGTATAAATATGGCCTAAGGAATCTATGGAGCTTAAAGAATCAGATAAAATTAGGAAATTTGAATTGGGGGATAGACTGGCCAATTTTGTAGCCTGAAAGATAGCGTAAAGTTCTGCCGTAAAAATGCTTGTTGTGGTAGGGAACTTAAGGTAAAAATGTTCATGTGGTAAAACTATTCCTGCGCCAACTCCAAGTTGCGTTTTAGAAGCGTCGGTAAAGATGAGCATAAAGTCCTTGTAATGATCGTGCAAAATTTTATTAAATTCTGCCTTGATTAGACAGCGGTCTAAATTTTTGTCAAAGCGCCGTAGATCAGTTAAACACCGCGGACTTGCCACCGTCCAAGGAGGGGGATGATCAATGGGTAGTGTATACAATTCTGGAAACTTTAAATTGAATTTTAAAAGAAGTTCTTGTATTCTTGCATAGAATGGTTTTGAAAGATGGGGTTTTCGCACAAATAAGTCTTTATTTCTTCCAGCAAAAGTGTATTCGTATACTGGTTTTCTGATGTCAGTGAAAACTTTGGCAGCAAATGTTAGGCCGAGTATGGAGCGCCTGTAGCTTAATGGTGGTTCTTGTAATATATCTTGAATCTTTATAATGGGGGAGGATTTAAAAGCACCTGTTACGATTCTTAACGCAGAGTGCTGGATTACATCAAGTTTATGTAGTATCGATTTTCTAGCGGATGAGTAAGCTATGCAACCGTAATCTAGTTTTGATCTTATTAGCATTTTATATAAGAGCAATAGTGTTGCCTGGTCAGCACCCCAATAAATGTTTCCCACCGTTTTTAATAAGTTCACTCGTTTAGCACAAGTCTGGACAAGTTTCTCTATATGATGTCTCCAGTTTAGTTTTTGATCAAAGTACATTCCCAAGAATTTTGTTTCGGTTTTAAAGCTGATACTTTTGTTGTATAAAAATATTTGTGGTGTTGTGAATGTATGTTTTCTAGTAAACACCACTCCCGTAGTTTTAGCTACAGAAAATTGAAAGCCAGTTTGCAGGGACCATGTCTCTAGTTTTAAAATAAATTGCTGGATAAGACATGAAATACTTTTTAGTTTTTTGCCTTTAGCATAAATAACAAGATCGTCGGCGAAGAGTCTTGCTTTTAAGGGTGATTTTAATTTTTCCAGGATGTTGTTGACTGCTATAAGAAACAAAGTGGGGCTGAGCACTGATCCTTGTGGGATTCCATTTTCTAGAGAGTGGACATCGGACTTCTCGTTATCCACCATGACTTTAAAAGTTCTGTTTCCAAGAAAGTTATTTATGAAGCTTAGACAGTTTCCTTTAATGTCCCATTTTTGGAGTGTTGTTAGTATGTTGTAAGACCAACAGGTGTTAAAGGCCTTGTCTAAATCAAAGAAAATCGCAATACAGTTTTGTTTAGTAGCAAAGGCTTCATTAATTTCGCTTTCCAGATCAATTATATTATCAAGGGCTGAGCGGTTTGCTCTAAATCCGTTTTGCTCTTTAATAAGAAGATTTTTTGAGTCAAGATGCCACATGAGTCTATGATTAATATTTTTATTTGCGAGCGTAAAATATTCCTAAAAACTAACGGTTCTTTTATCGGATTAATGTGATACACTTTTAATATATCCATAACAGGTCGGCTGAAAAGTCCCCGGTCTACCATAGTAAAACACAATATTTTGACAAAATTCATTTTTTTTATTCAACATAGTTGCCTTCAAGGGCGATACAGCGATTATAGCGACCTTCCAACTTTTCGATACCATTTTTGTAGTACTCCTTCGGTTTGTCCTCAAAATAGGCTTCAGTTTCGGCGATTACCTCAGTATCAGAGCCAATTTTTTTTCCCGCGAGCATTCTCTTCAGGTCAGAGAAAAGGAGGAAAAGGTCGCTGGGGGCTATATCTGGAGAATACGGTGGGTGAGGAAGCAATTCGAAGCCCAATTCATGCAATTTTGCCATCGTTTTCGATGATTTGTGACACGGTGCATTGTCTTGATGAAACAACACTTTTTTCTTCTTCATATGGGGCCGTTTTTTCGCGATTTCGGTCTTCAGTCGCTCCAATAATGCACAGTAATAGTCGCTGTTGATTGTTTTTCCCTTTTCCAAATAGTCGATGAACAATATACCGTGTGTATCCCAAAAAACTGAGGCCATAACTTTGCCAGCTGACTGTTGAGTCTTTCCACGCTTTGGTGGCGGTTCACCGGCCGCAGTCCACTCAGCTGACTGTCGATTGGACTCAGGCGTGTAGTGATGGAGCCAAGTTTCATCCATAGTCACATATCGACCCAAAAAATCGGGTTTATTACGACTTAACAGCTGCAAACACTGCTCAGAATCATCAATTCGTTGCTGTTTTTGGTCGATTGTGAGCACGCGCGGCACCCATTTCGCACAGAGCTTCCGCATACCCAAATATTCGTGAACGATATGTCCAACACGTTCCTTAGATATCTTTAGAGTGTCAGCTATCTCGATCATATTCACTTTACGGTCACTCAAAATCATTTTGTGGATTTTTTTGATATTTTCGTCGGTAACCACCTCTTTTGGGCGTCCACTGCGTTCACCGTCTTCGGTGCTCATTTCACCACGCTTGAATTTTGCGTACCAGTCAATGATTGTTGATTTTCCTGGCGCAGAGTCCGGAAATTCATTATCAAGCCAAGCTTTTGCTTCAACTGTATTTTTTCCTTTCAAATAACAATATTTAAAAGCACACGAAATTGTTTTTTTTTCATCTTTTTGAAAATAACAAAAGTTGCTTCACTAAAAATGTAATATCTCACAAACTAATAGTCCGACAGCTGTCAAATTTTAACACGAATCTTTTGAAGGTTGATACTATCTAAAAATAAAATGGATTTAATTCTAGTGTCGTCATCTATAGGTCAGACCGGGGACTTTTCAGCTGACCTGATAAATAGCGCCTATAAATTTTGATGATATTTGCAGTACGCATTCTGTCAATTTTATGTCAAATGTCATAATATTACATTAAAAGAGTTTACATCGATTAAGAGCAATTGATTGATTTTAAATCTACATCTATAGATATACATAGATGTCCCATTAACGCGCTGTCTCTAACTCGCACTCGAATATGTTTTTTCCTCTAGCATATTGTTGGTGATGGAATTTCGTTCTGGCATTGTATATTTTTTATTATTTATGTATTTTATTTATTCTGTTAAAATTTGAAAACTGATAAAATGACGAAAATGCATTTTTTTTATAAACAATTAAAGCGTTCTGTTAACAATTAGGAGGGGTGTAAATGTTCTGGCAAAAATTCTATAAAAACAAAATACTGTTAAAAGTACTTTCCTAAAATTTTATAACTGATACTCTTTAAATTTTTAGGGTAGTTTACCCCGGCCACAGAGGGCTACCAGAAGTGGCTTTTAATTTACAGTAGGTATAGAGGATTTACCAGGAAAAGTTTCGTGACTTTTGAAACGACCACCCAAAATTGGTCACTGGCTCTTGGTCTATAAACATCTATCTCGTACCCGTAATAAGTCACTTCCCAGACCTGTAACGTAAATAACTATTTTGTAGTCTGTCCAACCCTGTTCTATCAGAAGTAGCAAAATAACCAACTGTTTACGGAAAAAAAGCACAGCGATGAGTTTTGTTTATTTTCATGCTATTCCCCAGACGATTGACCTTTTTTTTCCATCTCTTTGATTTCAGTTGGGCGTCATTTTTCCAACTAGCGATAAACTTACGAACGGTCACAAGGATTTGTTCGCATCCTGCGTCAAAGCCGTCAAGGACAGCCTTGCAGGAGAACCTTTCCGCGAATTCACCACCTCGATGTTTTTCCACAGGTATTTGCAATGGAAATGGCTGGAATCTCAACCGGTTACGTACAAAACGTTTCGGATGTACAGGGTGCTCGGCAAAGGAGGATTCGGAGAGGTGTGCGCCTGTCAGGTGAGTTAAAACTTAAAACAGGAAATATTTTTAATGAAAAATTATTTTTGTGTATCCTTGTACGTATTTTATTAGCTCTCATTAAATTGATTGTACTAACCCTTACTTTTTGGAAGTCCATCTTATTAAGGATAATAAAAAACTGATTCTGAAATAGCTTTGAGAACAAATTCAAATAATTTTATTTATGAAAAAATGCAAATAGCAAATCTTATTAGTGACATAAAAGCAAATAAATTTAAAAGTCAAAGTCAAATTATTAAAAATGACATTTTAGCTTTAAAATCAATCAAAAATAAAGTAGATCAAAATAACCTAGTCATTACAAAATCAGATAAAGGTAACTCAACAGTAATTTTAAAAAAAGAAGATTATAAATCTAAAGTGAATGATATCATAATGTCAAGTAATGTCAAAATTCTAAAGAACGATCCCACTCAAAAATTTTCTAACCAAATAAGAGAACATGTAAATGATTCAAATTATCTATTAAATGACTATGATAAAAAATATCTAGTAAATAAAAATCCTCAATGTCCAGAATTATATGGAACTATTAAATTACATAAAGAGTCAAAACCAATTAGACCAGTAGTTTCGTATGTTAACACTTCTAATACTAAGGTAGCTAAAAAATTAAATACTATTCTAAATAATTATGGTTACACATCTAAATATTCAGTACAAAATTCATTAGATTTAATAAATAAATTAAATAAATTTAAATTACAAAATAATACTAAATTAGTATCATTTGATGTAACTAATATGTTCTCTAAAATTCCTGTATAGTTCTAGTTAAAAAAATATTAGATGAAAGAAATATCCATCCAGGAATAATATCAGATATAATTGACTTATTTAATGTATGCATTAGTCAAAATTATTTTACTTTTGATAACAAAGTATATATTCAAAATGAGGGTCTTCCAATGGGAAGTCCCATTTCTCCAATTTTAGCAAATATTTTTATGGATAATTTAGAAAACAAAATCTTAATTCTAGTTATAAAAACAATATTGTATTTTGGTATAGATATGTTGATGATGTGTTAGCAGGATTTGTAGGTAGCGAACGACAGTTAGATATATTTTTTAATTATATAAATACTTTGCATCCTAAAATTAATTTTACTTTAGAAGTTGAAGAAAATAATTCAATTAATTTTCTAGATTTAAAAATTGAAAAAGTTAATAATTTACTAAATTATTCAATATACAGAAAACCAACACAAACAGATGTAACCATACCATATAATTCAAATCATCCTATAACACATAAATTAGCAGCTTATAATTCTATGATACATAGGGCATTTTCAATTCCAATGGACAAAATTAACTTTGATAAAGAAATTTATATCATAAAACAAATAGCTACATCTAATGACTACCCAATTCATTTGATAAATACATTAATAAATAAAAAAGAACAGAAAGTGGCACTACAACTAATATTTCATAAACAAACTAAAGAAATTAAAAGTTATAAAAATATTACATATTGTGGAAGTATTTCCAATAAAATATCAAAAATAATATCTTCGGCAACATCAGCATTAATATCATTTAAAACACAAAATAATATTGGTACAAAATTGTTAAATGTAAAAACAAAATTACCTAAATTAAAAAAATCTGGTGTTTACAAAATTAATTGTCCAAAGTGTAATGCTGTATATATAGGTCAAACACAAAGAAATTTTGAAGTAAGATTTAACGAACATTTAAGAGCATATAGATTAAAACAACCAGATAAGTCAAATTATGCAAAACACCTACTTGAACATCCAACCTCACTCTTACACATCAATGACATCCAAATACTACACACTTGTAATAAAAAACAAAATTTAGATTTCCTTGAAGAACTTGAAATAAAAAGACATCTAACAGATCCACAATTTAAAGTTGTTAATGAACAAATAAATCTGGGAAGTTCTCCACTTTTAAAGTGTTTGCTTTGATTGAGTCTTCATTTTATACATAGATAAGACGTAATTGTAACACAAATATATTAAGTTATTGTAAATATCAGCATGATATAGTTTTTTCCTGGTTTTTCTATATCATTGCACAGTTATACTGATCTTAGAGGGAAGCACATCCAGGATAATCCCTTAGGGCTCATAACATCTAGGCTTTAATATTGTTATGTCTTATTACTTCCATACTTGGTCTAGCCTTATAACTACCTAATAAACATCAGGTACCTAGCTACAAAAATAAATAGTAACTTCAAAATGTCAATCTGACGATGCTAGTTGTCTAGCGAAACGGCTGTTATTGAGTCTTTTAAAAAAGCAGTTTTTAAATAAATATTGGAAGTTTTGTTAAAACGAAGAGTTTTTTATTATCCTTATTAGCTCTCGACTGGAGATTCTTTCGTCTTTGAGAAAGGCGAGACCTTGTCCTTGGACGATCGAGTTCTCTCTTTGCTCTGTGGAGCATCCAGTAGACCAGTCGATTTCGTCTTTTAATCAATATGTCGTCTCTCGTATCTCTTTCTCGCTCTATTCCGGGGTGGTTTATCAAATTCACCCGGAGATTGTAGGTATCGTTAATGGACTATCGGTTGAACGATATCGAAAATGTAAGTTAACTTTGCAAACTTTTCTCTCTCTATCTATCTATCGGTGAAGTTCGTGAAAAATTTAACAATGTATCTGTCCGCTGGAAGGAAAAAATCGTTTTAATTGAACATTTCCGACGAATTGTTGTGAATTTCCTTCCGACAAAAAATGCTCGGATAAGAATGAGAACATAAAAGATAAAAGACCGAATGCTGGCGAAAAAAAATCTCGAGAAAAGTTGTTAAAAAGATCTGGCTCTTGAAAAAAATAGAATAAAAGGTGTAGGCGTTTTACAGTGTGGAGGAATAGGGACATAGGTGCAACTTTAAACCCCTCTAGCTCACCATTAGCATCCCCTTGAAATTTTAAATAAAACGGGACAAAATGCCATGTCTGGACTCGTATTATTTTTATTAATTAACTCAATATAATAATTACACTATGTAATCCTTTACTAAAAATGTAACATGCATGTCCTATTGATATACTTACTAATATATGATTTAAAACAAATACCTTGGTATTTTTTTTTTCAAAACTCTACTGAAATTTGAGATTAGTATGGGGCCTGTTAGACGCAGTGGGTAACAATGTTTTTATACGAAAAGCTATGTGGTTAATTTCTTAGCGATTATGGGGTAGTTTGGGCTTGGCACCTAACAAAATTTGCCCCCTTAAAAAAATGGCGGGCTGTTCGGGTTCTATTTCTATTCCATATATAGCCTTGGGGTTAAAGCCCCCCAAAAAATACTCTAGTTGGCCTACTACAACGCAGAATAATCAACTATCATTTTCTAATTGCAATTGTTAAAAAGGAGTAGGAAAACTTTACTAAAACCCAGCGGGGAGTTATTTTTTTTGTTCGATTTATTCAAAAATTAAAAAATTTTCATAGCATGGCATATTTTTTAAAATATCCAATTTTTCTGATGACTATTAATGCAAGTATCTGTTAATTGGCCAATAAATGGTAGGATGGCGCTGTTATGTACTTTATCGTGAAGTCTTGTAAGACATAATTTAATATCGTAAAAAAATCCGCTGTGCGGGAAGAAAAAAGTACTCACAAGATGACTATAGTCTATATAGAAAGGACAAGGAGTAATAAATCATTCATTTAAGTAGATTTCATAGACGTACCAAAATATATTTTAAGAGGGTATACCGTAAGGTACATTTTGTATTGAACGAATGAGTTGCAGCTATGCTAAAGAATATACGATTTAGGTCAGAGGTAACGGGATGTATTAATTTTAATAAAAAAAAGTGATAGAGGTACATAAATTTTAGTAAGTTTGATAAAGAAAGGCAACACAGTTTATTCATAATAGAAAACGAACCAATCAGTAACAATAATTATTTTATATATTTTTGTTCTTTTTGTAAGAAGATTAATTCAAACTTTGAATATTGTTCCAAATAAATTACAATGAAATATATTTTTAAAAAATTAATTAAAGTCAAGATTGCAAGATATCCTTACAATTTTTATTAAATTCAAAGAAGCAAAATGAATATTTTTTATTTGTATTACTCCTATATGTAGTGTTTGGGGAATTTTTCTCAGAAATTTTAAATGGCAAGTGGCCTACTGTAATCGGCTTAATACGATTACACCTATTTACAGATTATTCGATTATTGAGAGGGATTTTCCAAACAACCCAGTTTTCTTAGAAACATTATCGGGAATATTATTTTAAAAGAAAGTATGTACATTAAATCAGTACTTAGTATTATTTCTTTGAGTAAAGTTGTATCGTTTTCATAATATTGTAAAGAGTTGGAATATATTTAAAACATTTGTTGAATTTTAATTGTACAAGTACTAAACAATGTCAATAAGCCAAGAACCATCTAAACGACCAAAAACAGGTCCATTATCTTTAAATGAAAAAACTCTGATATTGAATTGTTATATATCATTGAAAAACAAGGATCCAAGTGCAAGTGTTGATGATATTGTGGAATTAACGGTTGCTATGTTGTGTGTTGCTAAATCAACAATTTGTAGATTACTAAAAGAAAGCAAAAATGGAACTCTTCAACCCCCTAAAACTCCTTCAGGCCGAAAACCAATTGAGATCGATGAGTCATTAAAACAAAGACTAAGGCGTAAAGTCCATGGATTTTACTTACCAAAGGAAATTCCAACACTTGACAAAATTATGACATCAGTGCAAGAAGATACGGACTATACAAAATTCTTCAGAATGACATTATGCAAACTTTTGAAAGATGTGGGTTTCAGATATACAAAACATAATAGAAAATCTCCCTTGATAGATAAACCGGAAATAATTTTTTGGAGAAGAGACTATTTAAGAAGTATTCGACATGCCAGAGAACAAAATTTGAAAATCTTCTACTTAGACGAAACATGGATAAATGCTGAATATACAGTTTGCAAATCTTTGCAAGATGAAAACATTAAAAGCGGAAGGCAGGCATTCGTGGAAGGTTTGTCGTAAAGGTTTGCAGCCACCATCTAGAAAAGGAAAAAGACTTATCATTGTCCATGTTGGAAGTTCTGAAGGTTTTGTTGATGGTGGATTATTAACTTTTATTTCAAAACGCACGGGGGACTATCACGAAGATATGAATGGGGATGTCTTCGAGGAATGGTTTGTTCAAATGTTGGATCTGATTCCAAAAGGGGCTGTTATTTGTTATGGACAACGCAAGTTACCATTCACGGTTACGAGAAGCATTGCCCACAAGTCGTTGGCGTAAAGCAGAGCTTTTGGAGTGGCTTATTTCGAAAAATATTAAGTTTCCAAAAGATCTACTAAGGAAAGAACTTTACAGAATTGCAAAAATGAAAAAGAATAAATACAAAACCTACATTGTAGAAGAAATGGCTTCTTCTTATGATATATCAGTTCTTCGACTTCCCCCTTATCATTGTGAACTTAATCCCATAGAACAAATATGGGCTCAGGTAAAGGGGGAAGTTGGAAAAAAATACTATTTTTAAAATAAACAATGTTGTGAAATTGTTTGAGAGTCCTGTAAGTCATGTTAGTAAGGAAAATTGGACAAACTGTATCGAGCATGTTATCAAAGTAGAGGCAAATATGTGGAAAATTGACAATATTTGTGATGCTTTAATCGACCCTATTATTATTAATGTCAACAACGATTCTTCCTCTTCCGAGTCGGATATAGAATAAAATATAAGTAATAAATGTATTCCAATAATTATTTCTTTTCATTTTTTATTATATTATAATTTAAAACGTATTTTGTTCCCAAAATACACACCACTGCATTGTGTTAATGCTAATCTGCTAATCCTTTAAGAAACCTTAAACTTTGCTACAATTGAAACAAATACGGGGTCGATCTACCTGGTTTTTAGATTTACAGAAGAAATGTAATTTAAAGTAAGAGATTTATCAAAAATTTCATGGTGCTCCCTGTAAAGGTTTTGCATACTTAATTAGGGTTTATTACTCCTCGTACTTTTTGTATAGACATTCACGAGTATGACTTCCCTTTCATCTGCAAAATGGTGAGAGACCAAAGGGAAACAATCTGGCCAACGGTTCCAGATTCAACATTTTAGACGGGAACTAGATGTTTTTTCTTTAGAAAACGGTTAGACGTGGTTTTGAAATTATTTAATGTTTCTAAATCTTGTAGGGTGTAAAACAAATGACCAATTTTACCCCCATTTTTAAATCTCTTGTAACAGAAACACACTTAACATCTATTGTTTTAATTCGATAATAATTTCGCCGGTTATTTGATAAATAACATTATCATCGTTTACGAGCTTGTCAATTTTTTGACACTCACGTAATAAATAATTGCCCCGTTTTACCGACGAGAATTTTTGCGAGGGTCAACAACCCTTTTAAAACGAAATTTTGCGGACCGATTCTAAAAATAAATCCAATAAAGTTTGTACGTGTAAAAAGTATGAAGAAAGTAGGTATGTATGTTTATACGTATATATACATATAAATATATAAGTAGTATTTAAATTTTGTGTGCTACTAAATGTACTATATATCGCTAGTGTGTGCCATGATGCGCATTCCTAATTAAAATAACGATTTTATTATGCAGGAAATAATCTCGCAGTGAGATTTGTGTGGAATATGATTACCGGGGTTTGTTGGAAATTGAGAAAAATTTGATAAAGGTTTAAAATGTGGTAAATATTTATGCAATATTGAATGCCTAAGATTGTCTCAATCTCACGATAGGTCACATGACGATCTTGCAATATCAGTTCGCGCACAGCATCAATGGTTTTCGGAACAGCAACTGATGTTGGGCGACCTGCACGAAATTCGTCTTGGAGTAAATTACGGCCACGATTAAATTCACCATCCATCTATAAACACTCTTACGAAAATGTTTACTGTTTAATTCCATTTTTGGGCCGAGATAAATCTTTTATTGTAAACAACACAAATAGCGCTCGTATGTCAAAACGTTATGAGTACGTTATAACCTCAAAAATGTCCAACTTTATGATAGAGCTGTCACTTGCCAGATTACAACACCAGGGTTGCCAAATCCCGAAACATAAATAGTCCAGGCGTGCTGTACTTTTAGACGGAAATTCTGATACCTGGAATGTAACAGTTGGAGGTGGTAAAGGGGCTTATAACACATGAAAAAAAAATACATTAACTATTTCAATTATGATCATAAACTTTTTAGGGGTCAAAAAGGGTGAAAAAGGGAAAAAAACTGAAGTATTGCTGTTTGCGGCTAAAATTGACGTCAAAATGAAAAGTGCCCAATAGAAAAGTTGTAGATCATGTAAAAATCTAAAACTTTTCTTTTGGTAATTTTCTCACATAACCTCAATTTTTCGAGGAAAATGGAAAAAAAAAACGATTTTTCGTTTTTAATTTTTAATTTTCCAACGGATTCGTCAATCTTGGTGAAACTTAGTGAAAACTTACCTTTTTATGTCCAAAATAACCTCGAATTTTCTCAACCTTGTAACATAATAATTTTCCGAGAAATTTGATTTTTCTGGAAAAATCTCTTTTTTTCAACTGTAAAGTAGGCTCGGAAAATATTATTGGAAAAGATTTTCCTGGGGCTCATTTTTTTCGTTTTTACGTGTACTTTCACATGACATAAAAAAAATACACCTCTCATTTAAAAATGTGCTCAAGAATGAAAAAAAGCAAAAAATGAATTTTGCAACAGCTAAATTTTCAATAATTGTTAAATTTTTGTTATAAAATATTAAAAAATGCAGAAGCCGACTCTTGCATTACATTCTACGGGAAAAATTACAAAAGAAAATGTATTTCATTATTTAGTTGGATTTTAAGTTCATTTGCAATATTATTATAAACACTCAAGTCTATTAATGAAGTTAATAATCCGAGCGGGGATTTCATGGTTTTTACTATTGTTGTATGCTGATTTGTTTATATTATTGGGTTTTTCATGAGATAAATCGATTTGTTGATATTACAAGGCCCAAATACCCTTTCATCAGAGCCCTATAGCCACCTTTCATAAGTGACAAAGTGTAGACATGACAATTCTAACTAGCCTAGGGGCCTAGGCCTTTTGTTTTCTCTTTGACCTTGCAACATTTCAGTATACAAAATATACTATCATTCGTAACAAACAAAATATTGTCTTTTCAATATATTTTTTAATTACAATTACGAATTACTTAAAACCGAACGATTATTATATTAAAAATAAACAAATTATTCCAAAAAATCAAAGAAAATTGAAATTTTGATGGACATTGGGCTATAGGGTTCTGATGGAAGGGTATTTGGGCCTTGTAATATCAACAAATCGATTTATCTCATGAAAAACCTTATAATATAAACAAATCAGCATACAACAATAGTAAAAACCATGAAATCCCCGCTCGGATTATTAACTTCATTTATAGACTTGAGTGTTTATAATAATATTGCAAATGAACTAAAAATCCGACTAAATAATGAAATACATTTTCTTTTGTAATTTTTCCCGTAGAATGTAATGCAAGAGTCGGCTTTAGCATTTTTTAATATTTTTTAACAAAAATTTAACAATTATTGCAAATTTAGCTGTTGCAAAATTCATTTTTTGCTTTTTTTTCATTTTTGAGCACATTTTTAAATGAGAGGTGTATTTTTTTATGTCATGTGAAAGTAGACGTAAAAACGAAAAAAAAGAGCCCCAGGAAAATCTTATCCAATAATATTTTCCGAGCAAACTTAACAGTTGAAAAAAAAGAGATTTTTCCAGAAAAATCAAATTCCTCGGAAAATTATTATGTTACAAGGTTGAGAAAATTCGAGGTTATTTTGGACATAAAAAGGTAAGTTTTCACCAAGTTTCACCAAGATTGACGAATCCGTTGGAAAATTAAAAATTAAAAACAAAAGATTGTTTTTTTTTTTCATTTTCCTCGAAAAATTGAGGTTATGTGAGAAAATTACCAAGAGAAAAGTTTTAGATTTTTACATGATCTACAACTTTTCTATTGGGCACTTTTCATTTTGACGTCAATTTTAGCCGCAAACAGCAATATTTCAATTTTTTACCCCTTTTTCACCCCTAAAAAGTTTATGATCATAATTGAAATAGTTAATGTATTTTTTTTCATGTGTTATAAGCCCCTTTACCACCTCCAACTGTTACATTCCAGGTCTCAGATATTCCGTATTTTTTATTTTTTTGGTACAACACGCCTGGACTAAAAAGGCAATCCTCGTATGTTAATCAACAACTTGGGAAAATCTTAAATTAAAAGCTGAATGGGACTAGTAAAACAGTCTTAAATAAGTAAACTAGAAACAGGCCTAAATTCCACACAAAGTTGTTCAAGTATTTTTTTGTATTTTTTCAAATAAAAGGTGGGGAAGAACGGAAAAGTATTTGTGGATACACACCTATAACTTAGTTTTGGATCAACCGATTTTAGCGAAATTAGTGTCATTAGAAAGATTGTGAATGAACTAATTACAACTACTATAAAACCATTGCATTTAGTTTTAATTGTCGTAGAGAGAGGGTAGGTATTTTCGAATAGAAAAAATTAAAACTTGTTTTTCTTCAAAATGTTTAATGGAAACACCTAATTATTGTAAATTAAAATGCAATTGTACTAAATTCGTAACAAAATGGCGTAAACCGCATGTTGATAGCTTTTGTCGAATTCGAGATATGAACAAAAATGCATAAACATAAGTAAGTATAGTATTGACTCACCCTATATTATGTAAAATGTCTATCGTCCTGTCACCTTGCACTATTACCGACCGTAAACGATACCGCTATTATTACCGTTAAAACCGACCCCGATTCACTGTTAATGCTACTGTACACAAGACACCCCTTATAGACGCTAACTATTTATCTGTTTGAACGAGGCCAATCAAAGAACGCGTCCCTCGCTTGCAATTGAGTAACGAACGCATTTCTTCTGACAAATGACACGAACACGCATTGAGCTAGCCTATAAAAGGCCAGCAAGACAATTCTATCCCCTTTTCGACTGAAGAGTTGAAAGAAAAACGTTCCAGTATTTCGTCTTGTGAACTCCCTTTCTGGTTGTTGAAAGATACAACTCTCTATGTTGAAGTCAAGATACCTCTAAGCTGGAGACTATAAGTCTTAAGGGTGTAGCGTGGTCGGTCTTTATTTCAAGAAGCTTCTTTATTTGTTTAATTAAAGTAATTACAAGGTGTTTCTATCTTTCTCACCTTAGTTTTTTTGTAGTTTGTTTGCTTAATCGATAGCGTACAAAAAGATAGTGACGCCCTTATTACTTATACATCCCAATCCTTCCTATAGTGAGCATTAACTTGTTTTCCATGGTTGTGCACACAAAGATGTAATATTTTGCGATTAGACATAAGCAGCTGATTCAATCTCAGCTGTTGATATACTATTTATTGCATTTCTAATGCGCTGTTTCATGTCGTCTCGCGCGGTTGGTCGAGTTTGGTACAGTAAGTCTGGAAATCTAACTGGCCATGAAAATATACTTCCCCTTCCAATCCATTTATTTGGATAACTTACGTTTAAATAATCTCGAACTCGTCTGGAAAAATGCATAGGACATCCGTCATATTGTAATATCATGTCTCTTCTTGTTTGTAAGGATATATCTTCCGATAAAACAGGCAACTGATTTTCCAGAAAATCCAAATATGTGTCGCCATTTAAAGTTCTATCAAATAAATATGGATCTACGAGATAATATTTCCATCAATTATACCACACCAAACATTAAGACTCCATCTATTTTGAAGCTATTTTAATAACGTATTAAGCAAATCTTGCTTGGAACGCAATGGCGAGCACTTTGAATACATCTTGTATAGAAGCAATTAAAATTCGAATTATGTATTTGAAAAATTGTTATTTAATTTTTCATGTTTAATAAATCTTCAATGTTTCAATGCGCCGTTTGTTTCGGCGCTTACTGTAGTTTGTTGTTTGTGTGTTGGGTCTATCGAAATATTATATCCCTCGAAAAGGAGGGATATATTTAACACCCTCCTTTTACGTCGAGCGTTGCTGTCATCGCGCTCTATGCTATAGCGATAAGAATTATTATGTCAGGTGCTTTGCCGTATATATTTCAATTAGTTTTCCGACCTGTCGAAAGAGGGTAGTTTTGGTATAGGGAAACCAGCATGTGTACGTTTTTTTTTCTCTCCAGTAGCGTACATTTCCGCAAGGGTTTTGTATAATAATTATCTTTAAATGTTTTAAACAGAATAAACCATCCATATATCAAATGTGACTAATGGGAAACCAAATGAAAAACCCAAATTTTTAAATATGTATTAATTTTTACACTAAGCCTGATGATGGCCTCAATTTTAGGCCGAAACTAGTAGCTATTATGGTTTTTCTATCAACAGAAAGAATAAAATTCTGTGACATATAGTTTTTCATTTGGTTTAAATGTTTTAAAACTGAACAGTAGAAAATTGTTTCTACCTGCATCCAAGGTAAAGAACCTTAATAGCTTGACCGTTTTCTTTGAAAAAAATAACTACTTCCTGGGCTATATGCCCCAACGGACATTAAATGTTTTATTTTTTTCTTGGTTTAATATTTTGTTTCTTGCGGTTTTGAATTTTTGTTATGTAATTTTTCGTTCTGCGATGTTTAAGATGATTTTTATTGGACTGTTTTTATATTATTTTAATTATTTTGTAGGCCTATAATAATAAAAAGAATAAATAATAATAAAAGACTTATTATTATTATTACGTAGGCATTTGGTTCACACTTATTATTATAATTATTGTTCTATATATTTTTAAATAATATTTACCATATTTTTGTTATTATTTTATTTTTGCAATAACTCTGTTTTTGATAATCTGTACCATTTAGTTTTTTAAAATATTTTCGTTCGTTTCTATTTTTATGCTTCTATAATTTGAAATATGCTTCTGTTCCTACAGCATTGTTAAGAAAAGATTTTAAATTTTCTTTCATTATCACTCTCGTAATATCTTGTAATATATAAATTATTTCCGGCAATTTTTTTTGAAGGCACGAATATTTTAAAAGCTCGGGATAATTTTCTTAAAATATTCGTGCCCTAAAGAAAATTTCCTGGAATAATTTAAACTTGAGTGGTGTGCGGTAAGAAAATTTCACACCATAATTTGGAAAAAAATTATTAATCCAGTGGGACATCAGTCACAAAGTTTAATAATTGCTAATTTAAACTTCTGTACCATAGAGAAATATAATATATTTTTATTTGTCTATGGTCTGTACGTTGAGGTTTCAGCTGTCAAATTTTTTTCACTACGAAAAAATTTCCGGAATTTTTTTTAATTATCATAGTAACTAGACAAAATTAAGACAATAAATGAAATTTTCTAAGTAGGTAATATTTTTACTCAATTTTTAATACTTTTCATTTTTTCTGCTTATTTTTAATTTTAATTTTTAATTTTATGGTATATTTTAATTTTTTTTTAATAATAATTTTTAGATTACTAAAAGTTATTATTTGAATTTTTGAATTTATTTTAAATATATCTTTGATTTATTAGTTTTTAATTTTATAACTGACTTCTGTTCCAATATTTTTAAAGTTTTTGTCAAATTTTTTTTTTATTTTTAAAATATACAAAATCAAAATAATTTTCGATTTTCGTTGATTCCTTTTGTAATAATTTAATACTAACAATAATAATAATACTTTATTGCCCAACAGTTACCCATTTAGATACAGAACAATATAGTAAAGAAACAATTTAGAAAAAACATACAGTAATATAAAAAAATACTGTAAAAAAAAGATAGAATTTACATTTAATGGTTTTGAAATATTTCCAATTCTACTGCGACATTTTTAAAATTATTTTTGTATTTTATTATTCTAGCAATTTAAACTATACTAAGTGTCATAAAAATTTTTTGTATAAGTACTTACTGAAGCATAATAAAAAATCCCGAAACACGTCAAATTTAAATTATAACTTGACATTCTTTAACGTGAAAATACAACCCCTACCTACAACCTCCTTAAAATGACAGGTACAACCCCCATTTTTTTAAATGGGAAGTATAGGCTTGTGATATATCATTTGAAAGGTCTCTTCATTCTCTATTCAAAAATGTTATCGTTTTTAAATTTGATGCAAAAATTAACATAAAAAAAATTAAAATCATGTTGTTACCGAAATTCGCTAAAATATACTCGAAACTTATTACAATATACTTAAAACTTATTTCCCGTTTAGGTCTTGATAATGAGAAAGTGAACAAAAACCATTGCAATGTGGTTTTTAGATGGTAACCATTAAAAAACTTTAAAGAATTTCCGTGGCAACGCTATTTTAACAAGCAGTAGTAAATTGTTTTATTTATGTTGTCATTGTTGTAATTTAAGTACAAAGTTTATTCAATTCTGAAAAATGGTTAGATTAACGGAAATGCATAAAATAACAGTTTTACAAATGATTGGTTACGGAGATAACATCCGAACACAACAGGAAGTAACTCGCCTATTTCATGAGAAATTTCCTAATTTACCGCCTATATCCCAAGGAATAATAAGTAAAATAGAAAAGCAATTTCTCGAGTTTGGTCATGTAAGGCAGATAAAAAAAGCAGCTGCCAATGCACTGAGTGATGAACTCAAATTAGATGTGTTGCTTGAGTTTCAGGAAAACCCACATACATCGAGTAGACAGGCATCCACTACATTCAATGCTTCCATACATCGATAGCAAACATATTAAAAGAAAATAAATTGCATCCGTATAAGATGATACCTACTCAGGAGCTCATGGAAAACGATTTTGATAGGAGAACTTTTTTTTGTGAGCAAATGATGGACATGTTGGATAACAATATTATCCAATTAGAAGACGTTATGTTTTCTGATGAGTGTACTTGTTTACTTAACGGTCATGCTAATCGGCAAAATTGCCGCTACTGGTCCACGGAAAATCCTCACTGGATAAGAGAAGAACACACTCAATACCCTCAAAAGTTTGGGCAGGGATTGTAGGGAACAATATCATTGGTCCCTTTTTTATTGAAGGCAACTTGAATGGCAACAATTATTTGGCACTACTTCAAAATGATGTCATTTCAACGTTGGCAAATTTATATCCTGATCCAGGTAACCCTCAAGTTCCAGCGAATACGATATGGTTTCAGCAGGATGGAGCACCACCACATTACCAACTTAATGTCCGGCAGTACCTCGATACAATATTTCCCAATCGGTGGATAGGGAGGCGAGGATCGATTGAATGGCCAGCGCGATCACCTGATCTTACATTATTAGATTTCTTTTTATGGGGATATGTGAAGAGCCATGTGTACAAAACTAAACCTTCTGATTTAAATGACTTAAAAGAACGAATAACGCTTGCGATTAGGTCGATCACGCCTGATATGTTAAATAATGTTAGAAGACAGTTTTATTTGATATTAGGATGTTGCCAAGACGTTCGCGGAGAACATTTTGAACATCTACTTCATTAACATTCATGGTTCTTTTTCGTGTTCTACATTTTATTACGTTTTGCATTACATTTTAGTTTTTGATTGTATTTTAGCGAATTTCGGTAACAACATGATATTATTTTTTTTTATGTTAATTTTTGCATCAAATTTAAAAACAATAACATTTTTGAATAGAGAATGAAGAGACCTTTCAAATGATATATTATCACAAGCCTATACTTCCCATTTAAAAAATTTGGGTTGTACCTGTCATTCTAAGGGGTTTGAAGGTAGGGGTTGCATTTTCACGTTAAAGAATGTCAAGTTATAATTTAAATTTGACGTGTTTCGGGATTTTTTATAAATATGTACAGTAACCGAAATAATGAATTTATTCCATTTGGCTTTTACACACTGTATAACATTTTAAATGTTTCTACAAATGCTTCAGGTTCCTTTTATAATATTTTTAATCATTTAATTTCTCTCATAATATACATTTTCCACGAAGTAGGAAATAGAATCGCACCACTTTCCCTAATTAATTTAACTGGATAAGCGCTAATGCATATTCATTAAGGTAAAATCAAATTGATAATAGTATTTAGGAAATTGTATGAATACAATCGATAAATAATTTAAATTAGATCATTATCTACAAACTGCAATAACCAATTAATTTATCAAAAATAAAAATTATTTTCGAATTTACGTAATTTTTCACCTCAAACAATTTTCCTAAGTAATTCGATGGTACAAAAAAAATTGATTTAGTGTGTTAATAACCTTCTGCGTGTTTTTTTTCCTCTATAAAACCCATTAGTTCATTAGCACAGTCTTCTTCTCTCTCATCTTTCTTCCTACATATATATATATATCTGGAGGATAATTAAATCCTTTTGGGGAAATTTAATTAAAACTGTTAGCCGAGAAAATTCAAGAATTTCCCCGGTACTCGGTAAGCTTACAAAAGTCATAGTCGTTGAATAATGAAACTCTCAATGTTGTTTTGTTAGATTTATCTCCTTGTTTATGCCGTCAGTGGCATAGCCGAAGAATTTGTACAAAAATTAAGAGAATTGGGAAAAATTGAATTCCATAGATGGCGCTCTGAGATGTAAATGTCATCTTAGCAAGGAGTAAAACAAATCAGCTACCGTATAAGCCCTTTGTTTTTGTTATTTTCAGTGTAAAAAATTTTTTTATTTCGATTTTGTATTTTGACTCTTAATATCTTTAAAAATAACAATAAATATAAACAAAAGAAAATTTAGGTGAAAAATATAGAAACACCTTGTATAAAAAGGAAAATTTACGAGAAGGAGGCGGTTTTCGGCAAGAAAAAGGGCGGTGTATTACGAGCATCGTAATTTATAGGTGAGGGTTGTCAATTTTTTCTCTTGGTTTCCGGTTTGGGTTGCCTTCTCTTAAGGGTTGTTTTGTTCCAGGTGTGTTCAATTGCGAAAATTTCATTACAGATGCTCGAAGCGAAGTTAGGTACAATTTTAATGTCAAAATTGTCAAATGTACGTCATAGGTTCCACCCTTGGAACACAAAAAGATTAAGGAAGGAGTATATTATGCAAGATGACCTTGAGTCCAGAAGGGAGCTTGCCAAGGTTTTTATTTTTAATAAATTTCAACCAATCAAGTGTGTGAATACAATGGACTAGTTTAGTGATTTTTTTTTATATTTGCATCTTATAAAATAGGTTTTTAGTGGTTCAACTGTACAAATAAAATTTTTATAAAATTAATCCTCTAGCCATAATCGCCTTTTGAAATTTAAATTTAATGGTTACATACGTCATAAGTGGTAAGTGACGTGTTTCAATAAGATTGGTAGAAAATTTGCGATGTTGTCGATATGCTTTAATATTAACCGAGAAACTTATCTCTCTCTCTTATATTTCTCTTATATTCTCTTATATTTTTGTTTTTTGATTGACACTTTATCAAATAAGGAGTAAAACACTAAACAAAATATTCTGTCATTTTCGTTAGTTTAATTTGTTGTTTGGTTGTGTTTGGTTTATGAAAGAAATTACTTCTATACTATTTTTGGCTCTAAAATAAAAATCCCTAACACCTTCTCTTGGTGTTATAGCGGTTCCTTCAAATATAACCAATAGAAGTAATTGTTCTCTCGAGGAGCAACCCTTCTATCGGTACAGTGAGAGAACGAATTTCAAGAATACGGTTTTGGCATTTTCAATAGAACCACGCCCACTTTCTATTGGCTGTTCTATTCTATCACCGTCAAGAATAGGGGTCTTGTTTTTTTATTACAGATAAACACGATTTTCTCTCCTGTCATATATCTTGTCAACTGGTACAATCAGTTAGTCACAGAACACGGTGTTTTGTGCCGCCAGTTCTTTGAGAATACTTGAAACGAACGTAGCTAAACTGTGACAACGTTGACTTTTAAACACACTTCATTATTGGTTATTAGTTGGCGCTACGTTTAAAACTTACTAATTATTTATTGCTAAATTTTACGAAATGAGAAAAATTACTTGCAAAATGAATACCAATATAAGTAAGTAGGTATCTTATCCTAAATATATGTTGCTATCATTTTGATTAATATGATCCTACTAAACTAGTCCATTATTGTTCTAAATAATTTAGTATTTAAGCTTATGCGTTCAGTTTTGACATTTATATGTAAATATTGCTTTGACAGTATACTGTAAACATAAATAATGAGTCATACTAGGAGCCCGGTATCAGTGCAGATTGCGTAAAATTTTTCTTGTTAATTTTTCGGCAAATTAAGCAAATAAAAAATAAAAATCATGCAATTATATGGAAAACAATCAAGTACTTAAGTCTAATTAGAAACATAAAACAAATAGGGTCAAATTTGGAGTTAAACACCCTATTACATAAATAATACGAAAATTTTACTCCGCCTAATAGTCTTTTAATCGTACGCCACTGGTTTGTTTTCCTTTTCGCACATCCAGGGTATTTATTTAATACCGAATATAGGCATGAATTTAGTACGTTCTGTTAGCTGCGCGGATTTATAGGGAAAATTATTACGTTCCGAAATAAAATCTTACAGTTTGTACGAACAAGGATTTCGCGTATTGTCTATAGGAAACTCTTCAACAGAAAGTGGACGCTGTTTAATTTTTTCTCTTGTCTAATGGAACTCGTTTAAATTAGAGAGAACAATATTACGTTCTTTGTTAACAAGCTCCTTCCGCGTGAAACTAGATATATAAAACCACTATAGTGTCATTTGAACAAGCCTTTTTATCCTTTTAGCTTGTGTATGTGTAGAGTAGGTACTTGGACTTCAACGTTATTATACTTCAAAGGATTTAAGGACTGCTTGTTTGGCTGGTTGGTAATTTATAGTTTGCGTTGTGAGTTGTTTGTTGTTTAAATTTTTCTGTTTTATGATATTTGTGAACAGTTTTCACTTTCCGATTTGCCCAACTGTTCTCGTTCGTGTTGCGTACACTATTTTTTCGACAACCGTGTAGACTAACAAATCAACGAGACGTTTCTTTAATATATTTCATTGTAGAACAAAATTTTAATTATTCTTGTATTAAATATTCGGCTGCACTTTAGGATTTAGGTCAACGACCCCCCGGGGGGTTCATACATCAATAGAAAGCTTATGAGTAGAGGAACATATCGGCAAACGCCTGCTTGAAAAGTTATGGGCAAAAAACAGTTATCGGGTTTTTACATTGATTTTCAATAGTAAAACCAGTTATCTGCATCCGAGATGCAAATCTAACCTAACCTAACCTAACCTGAAATGAACTGAAAAATATTTGAGAACGCACATGAAACAAAACCCTAAAAATAAATGCAACCCAACCGGAATCCATTGTCAACCCTCATCTATAAATTATAATACTCCCAATACATTGTCCTTTTTTCTTGACGAAAACTCGACGAAACAGTCGCACTTATCGCACCAATTTATAGTATCCCTTTGCAACAGCTAGAATACAGTTAGGATGCAGCTAGGATAAAGCCAGCTAAGTACCTTCTAATTTTTTCATTTCCTCTGGCAGAAAAATCGAACAAATAAATCTTTTAATTTTTGCATCAGTTGAAGGGTATACCTTTGCGTTAAATTCAATCTTATACAAGATGTTTCTATCTTTTTCACCTTTGTTTATATTTATTTTTGTTGTTTCGTAACCGAATAAAAAGATAGTGGCGGCCATCAACTATTATATTTACCAATCCAATTTGTAGACAGCATTAACTTGGAGTCGAGCCACTCGATGGGAAGATTCTCTTAGCCTGGCTCTGTCAGAAGGATGTTTTAGATAGGGAAAGTACTTTTAGTAAAATCTTCTATTACATTTTGATTACCTACTCTTTTTGAGTACTTTTTTTAATGTTTAACATTCAAGTTATCGCACCGTAAATACCGTAATCTTTGAATACGATATAAAGTAATTTTTTTTTGCTTTCACTTGAATTACTCGTTAAAAAAACTTTGCGATTCAATAAAATGTCCTTTAAAGGTATATTGTACGTAACCATGTCACTGTTTCGGTACTTAAACAAAGTGAAATTTAATTGTTTGTTAAATTATTCACCATAGACGTACTGCATTTTCCAATCCTTATCATTTAATGTAACTGTATTGTAAACAAAAACAGAAAAACATTGAGGTTATGTATTAATAAGAATTTTTAAAATGTCTTATAGTTCATTTGTTTGGAGTTGGCAGCTAAGAAAATGTAGTGAAAATGTGGTCAAGTTCGAGTTTTGTTCCAGTACAAGTGGCTCATTTAAAACAAAGTGCGTTTTTTCAAGCTGTCATTAAATATTTGTTTTTGAAAGGCAATACGCCTACGCAAATCAAAGACGAGTTGGAAGCTGTGTACAGTGACTCTGCACCATCATTTACCACCGTGAAATTTTGGGCTGCTGAATTTAAACGTGGCCGTACCAGCTTGGGTGACGATGAACGTTCGGGACGTCCAAAAACTGCAACTACTGACGATAATATCGCTCAAGTTCACCAAATGGTGCTAGACAACCGCCAGAGGCTATAAACATGTCCAAAGAACGTGTTTGTCACATATTCAATCAAGATTTAGGCATGAGAAAGCTGTCCACGCATTGGGTGCCGCGTTTGCTCATATTTTGGACCAAAAAAGTGTTCGAATGAACATTTCCAACTCTGTTGGCGCAGTTTAGGCGCAATAAACCAGAGTTTTGACGCCGATTAATTACTGTAGATGAAACTTGGATACACCATTATACTCCAGAAACAAAAACACAGTCAAAACAATGGACTGCGAAGGGGGAATCGGCTCCAAAAAAAGCAAAGGTTGTTCCTTCGGCTGGGAAAGTGATGGCAACTGTTTTCTGGGATAGTCATGGAGTTATCTTAATCGATTATCTTCAAAAAGGAAAAACCATTACAGGAGCATACTACGCATCATTACTTGACAAGCTGAAGGCAGAAATTGCGGAAAAACGGCCACATTTGCAGAAAAAAATAATTTTGTTTCACCAAGACAATGCGCCGTCTCACACCTCAGCGGTTGCCATGGCGAAAATCCACGAATTACGGTTTGAACTGCTTGACCACCCTCCTTACTCACCAGATCTAGCCCCAAGCGACTTTTTTGTTCCCTAAGCTAAAAGTTGCGCTCGGAGGTCAGAGATTTTCGTTGAATGAGGAGGCCATCACCTTCTTAAACAACTATTTTGCAGAGAAAGATGCCGAGTACTATTTGGACGGGTTGTAGAGATGGGAGCATCGCTGGGAGAAGTGTATAGACTTGCAAGGAGACTATGTAGAAAAATAAAAATTAATTTGAAGAAAAAATGTCTAGTAATTTTGTTAGGTCGGAAGGGAAGGCATACCATGTCAAGGGTATTCCGACGACATGGTTATCCTGGCAAAATGGAAGTATGAAAATGTTCTCTGTGATATTGTTCAAAGAGGATTGAATATTGTGGAACAATGGTGTGACTCGGTGGGATTCAGCATCAACCCCACCTAAACCACACTAGTAGCCTTTACAAGGAAAAAGAAACTTAATTTAAAAATCATAAAAATAGGAGATAACATCGTCGAGTGGAAAACAGAGGTAAAATATCTAGGGCTAGATAGCAGGTTACTCTGGAAAAAACACGAAGACGAAGTAATACACAAAGCAACCAAGGCCCTCATGGTGTGTAGGAACATTGCAGGGAAGAACTGGGGATGTAACCCACGTATCTTGCAATGAATGTACACAGCAATAGTGAGACCATTAATCACATATGGGACAGTGGCTTGGGGCGTAAGGGCTAATCTGAATACGACGAGGAAAAACCTCTCGAAGATTCAGAGACTAGCCTGTTCATGTATCACTGGAGCAATGGGAACTTGCCCCACTGCTGCAATGGAGGTGATTTTAAACTTGACCCCACTGCACATTCTGCTAGAAAGTATAAGGAAGAAAACAATATATAGAATGATCAAAGAAGGAATTATCAGGGAAAAACCTCGATCACTTCATTTTGATCAAACTTGGGAAATGCCCCAAGATGATATGCCAAAGAAATTCAACTTTGTGAGAAAATTCATCACAAAGTTGAGTAATAAATCTGAATGGGATGAAGACACCATACAGAATTTAAACCAGAATACCATAAAGTGGTATACGGACGGTTCCAAGCTAGACGAGGGAACTGGGATAGGAGTTTTTGGACAGAGAGCCAAATACTCAGAAAGCTTGGGCATCTTTCAAGCAGAAGTCCGCGCCATCGAAAGATGTGTGGAATTCAATATTGGAAGAAACTACCGCAGACAAGAGATTGTGATCATGTCGGATAGTCAAGCAGCCATCAAAGCGCTGAGCTCAAATATAATCAGTTCCAAGATGGTTTGGGAATGCCTAGGCAAACTAAATGAACTAGGCCAGAAGAACACTGTCACCCTCCTATGGGTCCCGGTACATATAGGAATAGAGGGGAATGAAACAGCAGATAAGCTGGCAAAAAAAGGAGTTGAAACTCCACATTTGGGACCAGAACCATCTTGTGGGATCAGCAGTAGAGTAATCTTAGGAAAACTAAGGGAAGAAATGGAGAAGGAAAAATCCAAGTACTAGGATCAGCTGGAAGGACTGAGGCAATCTAAGATACTACTGGGGAACTATGACCAGAAGATATCTCTTAGCTGCCTCAACTTCAGTAAAAAAAGGCTCCGAATTCTAACGGGAATATTAACCGGACATTGCCGGTTAAGAAGCCACATGAAGAAACTAGGGTAAGCAGATGAAGCAAAGTGCAGTTTCTGTGAGGAAGAGGATGAAATCTCAATACATATACTCTCAGAATGCCCTGCCTTGTAGAGTTCTAGGGCTGGATACCAAGGAGCACATGAAATAGAGGAAGGGGATCAACCTGATTTGAACCCCGACGATGTCCTAAACTTCCTCCGGAAAATAGGACTCGAAGAGCTGCTACAGGTCTGAGAAAATATTAGAACATGGCAAGTAAGGGGGGACACAATAGATCCTATAGGTCGCAGTGTATTTATCACCCCTAAATTATACATACATACATACATAGGTCGGAAACTTTTCAGACAACCCTCGTACTACTTTATTTTTCACGAACCACCCTTGCTTAGACTTTGAAGGATTTGCATTTATAATGAATTCACTTTACTGTCAATTCCAAACAAATGTACTATACCATTGCTCTCTAATTCCAATTATTAATATACCTTTTAATATCTCTCGCTCTCTTTATTTTTTCGTTGCGATTCGTTGCGGTGACGCTGATTTTGTTGCAGGTCCGAGCCACCGGCAAGATGTACGCTTGCAAGAAATTGGAAAAGAAAAGGATAAAAAAACGGAAGGGTGAAGCGATGGTGCTAATAGAAAAACAAATTTTACAGAAGATCAATTCCCGTTTCGTGGTCAGTTTGGCGTACGCCTATGAGACGAAGGACGCTCTTTGTCTCGTATTGACCATCATGAACGGGGGCGATTTGAAATTTCACATTTACAATATGGGCGGCGAGCCGGGTTTGGATCTGACGCGAGCCAGGTTTTATGCCGCCGAAGTCGTTTGCGGTTTGGATCACCTACATCAACAGGTATGCGTGTTCGAAATGTTTTTTTTTTATTTTATTTAAGTCGGATGTAATTTGCGTCTTCCGATTTACCGGGAAGGTCTGTGGGTCGAGGAAACGTTTCCGGTGAATCGTAATGTGTGTAACGGGCATTATAATGTCTAAAAACGATTTATAGAAACCGTTTATTATTAGAAACGTCAATGTCTACCTTTTTTTAAATAGGTGTGTATTTTATGTTGCCTGTCTATCATATAATTTATTAAAAACATTAATAATGATAAGACAGAAATGAATTGTGTTTACACTTATTAATATTTAATAAATACGTTGATTTTTTTGAGAGAAAATAATCATAATCTTTTTATCTTTCAATAACTTTAGCAAATAATATCTGAAAAAGTAGAAAATTGTTTTCACCTGCACCCAAGGTAAAGAAACTCACAGTTTCTGGGTCGAGGGAAACGTTTCCGGTGAATCGTAATGTGTGTAACAGGCATTATAATGTCAAAGAACGATTTATAGAAACCGTATATTATTAGAAACGTCAATGTCTGCTCTTTTTTTTGAGATAGGTGTGTATTTTATGTTGCCTGTCTATCATATAATTTATTAAAAACATTAATAATGATAAGACAGAAATGAAGTGTGTCTACACTTATTAATTTTTAATAAATACATTGATTTTTTTGAGAGAAAATATTCATAATCTTTTGATCTTTCAATAACTTTAACAAATAATATCTGAAAAAGTAGAAAATTGTTTCCACCTGCACCCAAGGTAAAGAAACTCACAGTTTCTGGGTCGAGGGAAACGTTTCCGGTGAATCGTAATGTGTGTAACGGGCATTATAATGTCTAAAAACGATTTATAAAAACCGTATATTATTAGAAACGTCAATGTCTGCTCTTTTTTTGAGTTAGGTGTGTATTTTATGTTGCCTGTCTATCATATAATTTATTAAAAATATTAATAATGATAAGACAGAAATGAAGTGTGTCTACACTTATTAATATTTAATAAATACGTTGATTTTTTTGAGAGAAAATAATCATAATCTTTTTATCTTTCAATAACTTTAGCAAATAATGTCTGAAAAAGTAGAAAATTGTTTCCATCTGCACCCAAGCTAAGTTTCTATACCAGGCCTGACCGTTTTCTATGGAAAAACAACTACTTCCTGGGCTATGTGCAGTAGCAGGATAAGTAAATGGGAGTGGTAACTACATTCGGTGGTATTATAGAGAAGAGGTCAAGTGATTTAAAGTGTGTAAAGTCCCAAACTCTTTGACAGTTTTATATATTTATCTCATTCTTTGATAGGTGCTGCTTTATTGACGTAATCAATGCCGTTACCCCTTCTGTTGATTTAACTTGTATACTAGATAGTATTGACAGTTGTCAGTTGTCGTGAGCACTGTAAAAACACAGTTATAATTTAAATAAACATTTATTTTTAAACTTATTTACATAATTATTTTAAGAGAAAGTCAACTTCAACTGCACGAGTCGAAGCCGAGTGCGATAACGTTGCGAAGGCGTAATTGACCTTAACCTACGAGTAACGTACTGTATTTTATCTACGATATATTAAAAACTGAGAAGGTATTTTTATAGACGTTTATTTTAAACAATTTATAGAAACTTTATAGATGTATAACAAATTTAAGAATTAATAAAAACTATTTTATATTAATGTTCATGATGAATTAATAGAGAAAATAATTTTTAAAAAAGCTCTCATTCGAAAAATTCATTGTACACTTGTATGAATAGTCGTAATATAAAATAAAATTAAATCAAACCAAATTGACATTACATAAAACTATTATTTTTTAAAAATTTAAGGTAATAAAAAAAAATCGTATTACATTTTTGGAAAATAAATTTGTCCTACGTGGGAATCGAACCCACGTTCCGTCGCTTACAAAGTGAACGCTCTAATCTCTGAACCACTACCGCTTTGAAATTCGACAGGCAATGCTAATTTCGTGAATTTAAAAATCAACAGATACGTAATATATCTGGCAATACTAATTTCATGAATTTAAACATAAACATCCGTTGAAATATCGAACCAAGATAGATACAGTTCTATTTTGACAAACCGGAATGATTTGTCAATTGAAAAATCAGACGGACCAACTCAAATCGGAAATCGAACGATGTAAACGAGTTTAAAGTGAAGATTTCATCCGATTTGTTAAAATCAAATGAAAAATTTAATATTCTATCTTAAAACTTTAACTATTATGCCCGTAACACACGTTCAGGTTTACCAGCCATAAAAAAATGCCGTCTAGTTTTATATTTTGTACTATTTTATTGCAGGGCATTGTATATAGAGATTGCAAACCGGAAAATATACTTTTAGACGATGCTGGTCACGTTCGAATCTCAGATTTAGGTTTAGCTGTAGATATACCCGAAGGGGAATCGGTTAGAGGTAGAGTCGGAACAGTAGGATACATGGGTAATTATATTGCGTCCTAATTTCGACTCGCATCTATTTATTACCCCGTTTTTTGTGTCTTCCAGCACCGGAAGTTATAGACAACGAAAGGTACACCTTCTCGCCGGATTGGTTCAGTTTCGGTTGTCTCTTGTACGAGATGATCGAAGGTCAAGCGCCGTTTCGGGCTCGAAAAGAGAAAGTCAAACGCGAGGAAGTCGATAGGCGCGTAAAAAACGATCAGGAAAAGTATTCGAACAAATTTAGCGAAGATGCCAAATCGTTGTGCCAACAATTGTTAGCCAAGAATCCGCAACAGAGGCTGGGCGGTAAGGCGGGTAGGAATGGAGCTGCTGTCGTCAAGCAACATCAGTTTTTTCAGCCGCAAATCAATTGGAGGCGGTTGGAGGCCGGCATGATAGATCCTCCCTTCGTTCCGGACGTAAGTAGATTTGTTTTTTTTTATGGGTCATATATATTTTTGTTAAAAATGAGATTTTATTAAAAAATATCATACAGTGTGGAAATCACCTATGGAATAAATATATTTGTGGGGTTAGTTTAGAAGATTATAAACTTTGCATTTTTGCCCACCCTGTATCAATTTGAAGCAATATATTATACATTTTTGGAATTGAAAAAAAGAGGGGGTCATTACACGAAAACGGTTCACCCTGTATATTAGATAATGATTTTAAACAATAGTAAATTGAAATCAAAAATCGACCTATTTTGGAAATTTGACGATTCATTATGACAAGTGGCAACAGTGCTGTTCTTTTCCACCACTAATTAAATCGTGACGTCACTTGCTTGGTTGCGGCAAAATTTCGACCGTTTGAATATTTAGCGTGGTCAAAGTAGGTACACAAAATATTTGTAAAATGCTGCAAAATGTACAAAAAATTTGGAAATTCAAATTTAGGTATTTAAGAGGATTGAGCTTAATATGAGAAAATGTTTACGAATTTAGGTACGCAATTTTCCGGAAAAACATTGGTCGAAAATTTTTTCATTTGTTTTTTCACTCTAATTGTTTAAATAATGAAAATACAGAAAAATTGTAGCTAATGCATTTACCTACAAAATTTGTTTGAAAAGTTTTCTGATATTTTCATTAGTTTTTGAAATACACCAAATTTTTCTAATACTACTTTTAAACATCATCAATTTTCAAGTTTTTAATTTTAAGATAGTAAATATAGAATAACCCGTAGAAAAAATTGTTTCATATAAAATTTGCTATAAATGAAGGTATCTAAAATTGTATAAAAAAAATTTTTTTTTGTAATAATTTTTTAATGAATTATCACCGATTTTCCACATAAAAAGTCGTTTTTTTTACTAATTCTTTCTACTAAACATTGAGAAATTAAACAATTTAATTATTAAACATTGTGTACTTAAAAGATGATGGTTTAATCTAAAAAAATTATTTGAAACTTTTTTTTGTAACTAGATTTTCCGAAAAGATACATACGATTTTCCAAATGCTACCGTTGAAATAAGCGAATTCTCGAAGTTTCATTTATAATTTTAATTAGTATTTATGACGACGAATATATTTCATTTATAAGGTATTGTTGTTGATCAATATGTTCAGAATATCCCGTGCTTTTTTATCATTAAATTGGTTTTTCATGAAAATTCTAGCGATTTTCCACGTAAACCTTCTTTGACTATTATATATTTTTGCAATTTTTTGAATAAAAAAATTATAAAAATTAAAATTATTCCATGAGATAAGAATTAAGGACCATGATACTACTACACGTCAACTAGTCTGCTTCTACAGAGTAAGAGCATGCGCGCTGGCTCACAGCGCGACGGCGCGGAGAAGCAGCTGCCAGCGGCTTTCTCACCTGCTTTTTCACCTTCATTCGTACTCCCTTCTCTTTCGTACCTGACGCATAGGTGTGTTAATATGTATCGCGATCGCTTCTCTATACAATTATTATCAAGCTGGCAAAAATCTGAATAATCTTGTAAGCACTGAAAACAGTTATGCTAGATTTTCTAAAAGACGTCTGATTTTAGCACTTATTATAAATAAATGTCTATTATTTAAAAAATTTGATATTAAAAAGAAAAACTGTATGATAGTTTTGAAAGTATATACTTCAAAGTATTTACAGATAAAGTTTCATTGAAGTATATTAATTTGGAAAAAAGATATAATTAAATAAAGTTTGAAAAAACAATTGAAATTAAGCATGTAAAAAACAGAGATTTTTAAAAAGCATTTGTTTAAAAATTTAAACATTTTTCGCTTTGTTTTTGTGATAATAATGTTCAATGATCATTTGAAATGTTAAATTTAAAAGGAATTTTCGCTGCGACAATAATTAATTAAATAGGAAATATAATTGTTTATTGACGTTTTTCTGCTCGTTTTTTTTATAAATAAATGGATTTTACAGTTAGAAAATTTACTTTTTTAAACTTGAAAGTAATTTTTTTTGAAAGTCGAGGTCTTTCTCTACATTTTATATTACTTTGTCTGTTTTTTCGGTGCATTACAACCTTGAAATTATTAACTTTTAAATCGAGCCTTCAATAAATTCGGCTCACGGGACGTTCGCGCGCACCCACGAATCCACTTCCGCTGAAATAATTATATCTCGTACACTTTTCAATTTACAGAAAAACTTTTCAGACAAATTTTGTAGATAATTGCATTAGCTACAAATTTCAATTAAAACTTTTTTCCATATACTTATTATTTAAACAATTAGAGTGAAAAAACGAAAACAAAATTTTTCTCCCGAGAATTTTCCGGAAAATTGCATACCTATTTTCGTAAAGAATTTTTCATATTAAGTACAACCCTTTTAAATACTCAAATATGAAATTTCAAGATTTTTGTCTTTTTAGTGAAGCTATATGTGTACTTTGACCACGCTAATTATTTTGATTTTATTGGTGATCTAGAGTTCGTATGATCAATAAAAAAAAATTATTTAAATATAAATTTAAAAAAATAGTCCACTGCCCTATTATTTGTTGACTCTGCACTAACATCGACAATGTAGCTTGTTTTGATTAATTTTTGTGTTTGTTTTTAGCCTCACGCGGTGTACGCCAAAGACGTGTTGGACATCGAACAGTTTTCGACAGTGAAAGGTGTAAATATAGACGAAAGTGACGCTAGTTTTTATAGTAAATTTAATACGGGTTGCGTTTCGATACCTTTTCAAACCGAAATGATCGAAACCGATTGTTTCAGACAATTGAACGTATTTGGACCTAATTGTTCAAGAACGCCCGATCTAGTTCTGCAACCCGTTGCCGTTTCAGAAACCGACGGATGTTTTCCATTCAGGCGGAAGGTGATACAACTTCAAACAATCTACATTGTGTCCACGGATGGGGTTGCCTATAGGAGAAAAATTTTTATTATTCATTTTACGACAAAAAGTCATTCTTGATAAAAATTTCTGCTTCTTTTAAAAATGAGAATAACACCGAAAAATTTTAGATTGCATATACAGGGTGTTGCCAAATTAAGAAAATATGAAAATACCATTATTTTTTATTTTACACAAAATTTATATAAAAGAAAGTTGTTTATAATCGAAAATAAAGTCCGAGTACAAATTTTAAAATAAAAATTCCATCGTATAACAAAGATTTATTTGAACTTCTAACATTATTTTGACCTCTTCTATTTGCTCCAGAATTTTTGGCATTAAGTTCCTGGATACCCTGTATAAAAATGAATTGCTGTGCGTTAGTCTCGCAATAACTCAAAAACGGCAAGACCGATTTTCAAAATTTTTTTTTTTTGTTTTTTTTTGCTACAGTTTAGGTATGGTTTACAAAAACAAAATTTTTGGAAAACCCGAAAATTCAGCTAAAAAAAATAAAAAAAATATACTGCTGTCCGTTCGTTTCGCTATAACTGGACCAATCTTTGATTGTTTAATTTTTTTGAGCTAAACTTAACTTTCGGGTTTTCTAAAAAATTTTATTTTTTTAGCTGAATTTTCGGGTTTTCCAAAAAAAAATTTTTTCTGAACTATCCCTGAACTATAGCAAAAAAAACAAAAAAAAATTGTTTGTCTTTGTATTAATTTTCATATTGTTTATATTTAAGAGTAAAAATTGACATAAGACAGTTATAAATGATACTCGAATGTCAAAAATGGCAGTTGACAGCCTAAAAATTACAGTTGACATCTAAAATGACATTTGACATTAAAAATTACATTATATCGTTTGAAGGAAAGGGTGTCTCATTGTGAAAATTTGTGTTAAATTGTGTTTTTGTGGTTTTAAACTATTTTTGGTGAGTTTTTTTTATAATTATTTATATAGTATTATGATCATAGTCCATAATTAAGTATATTATAAATGTTATGTAAATTAAGAATAATCTTTACTATCTATCTTATCAATAGAAATGGTATTTAATAGTCACATTTTCCAAATTTATTTTTAAATACATTTTTTTTAATAGTTAAAGGATAAAATTCACAAATTTTTAAAAATGATTGATGCACTACTATTTTTTCACTAAATTTACAGTATCTTACATAGTTTTATCAACTACATCATTGTGATACAGACTATATTTTAAAAACTTATCACTGCGTGCCGAATGTAGCGAGGTTCGCAGAAACAAAATAAATAAATACAAAGTATACCATTTTTAAATTTCATTACATCTACCATTAATTGCTGACAATGAGATTTGACAGTTAAATATGAGTTTTAACAATTGATAGCTGGAAAATGTTATTTAAAATTAAAAATGACAGCTGACAGCTAAAAATGACAGTTGGCAACTAAAAAATGACCTTTGAGAGTAAAAAAATTACATAAGACAGTTAAAAAACACATTTAAGAGTAAAAATTGATATAAGACAGTTATAAATGATATTCGAATGTCAAAAATGACAGTTGACAGCTGAAAAATTACAGTTGGTAGCGGAAAAATGACAGTTGACATCTAAAATGACATTTGACATTAAAAATTACATTATATCGTTTTAAGGGTGTGTCATTGTGCTTCGTTGTCAAAATTTGTGTTAAAGTGTGTATTAAATTGTGTTTTTGTGGTTTTAAACTATTTTTGGTAAGTTTTTTATAATTTATATAGTATTATGATCATAGTCCATAATTATGTATATTATAAATGTATAAATTAAGAATAATCTTTACTGTATAATTACCCATTTCATCAAATAGAAAAGGTATTTAATAGTCACATTTCCCAGATTTATTATTAAAAACATTTTTAAACAGTTAAAGGTTAAGAGTATTTTAAATTCACAAATTTTTAAAAATGAATTATACATTACTATTTTTTCACTAAATTAACAGTATCTTACATAGTTTTATCAACTACATCATTGTGATACAGACTATGCGTGCCGAGCGCAGCGAGGTTCGCAGAAACAAAATAAATACAAAGTATACCATTTTTAAATTTCATTACATCTACCGTTAACTGCTGACAATGAGATTTGACAGTTACATATGACTTTTAACAATTGATAGCTGGAAAATGATCTTTAAAATTAAAAATGACAGCTGACAGCTAAAAATGACAGTTGGCAACTAAAAAATGACCTTTTAGAGTAAAAAAATTACATAAGACAGTTAAAAAACACATTTAAAAATAAAAATTGACATAAGACAGTTATAAATGATATTCGAATGTCAAAAATGACAGTTGACAGCTGAAAAATTACAGTCGGTAGCGGAAAAATGACAGTTGATATCTAAAATGACATTTGACATTAAAAATTACATTATATCGTTTTAAGGGTGTGTCATTGTGCTTCGTTGTCAAAATTTGTGTTAAAGTGTGTTTTTGTGGTTTTAAACTATTTTTGGTGAGTTTTTTTTATAATTATTTATATAGTATTATGATCATAGTCCATAATTACGTTGATTATAAATATTATATAAATTAAAAATAATCTTTACTATCTAATTACCCATTTCATCAAATAGAAAAGGTATTTAATAGTCACATTTCCCAGATTTATTATTAAAAACATTTTTAAACAGTTAAAGGTTAAGAGTATTTTAAATTCACAAATTTTTAAAAATGAATTATACATTACTATTTTTTCACTAAATTAACAGTATCTTACATAGTTTTATCAACTACATCATTGTGATACAGACTATATTTTAAAAACTTATCACTGCGTGCCGAGCGCAGCGAGGTTCGCAGAAACAAAATAAATACAAAGTATACCATTTTTAAATTTCATTACATCTACCGTTAACTGCTGACAATGAGATTTGACAGTTACATATGACTTTTAACAATTAATAGCTGGAAAATGATCTTTAAAATTAAAAATGACAGCTGACAGCTAAAAATGACAGTTGGCAACTAAAAAATGACCTTTGAGAATAAAAAAATTACATAAGACAGTTAAGAAACACATTTAAGAGTAAAAATTGACATAAGACAGTTATAAATGATATTCGAATGTCAAAAATGGCAGTTGACAGCTGAAAAATTACAGTTGGTAGCGGAAAAATGACAGTTGATATCTAAAATGACATGTGACATTAAAATTACATTATATCGTTTTAAGGGTGTGTCATTGTGCTTCGTTGTCAAAATTTGTGTTACAGTGTGTATTAAATTGTGTTTTTGTGGTTCATAATTATGTATATTATAAATATTGTATAAATTAAGAATAATCTTTACTATCTAATTACCCATTTCATCAAATAGAAAAGGTATTTAAAAGTCACATTTTCCAGATTTATTATTAAAAACATTTTTTTTAATAGTTAAAGGTTAGAAGTATTTAAAATTCACAAATTTTTAAAAATGAATGATACACTATTATCTTTTCACTAAATTTACAGTATCTTACATAGTTTTATCAACTACATCGTTGTGATACAGACTATATTTTGGAATCGAGCTTTATTTTAGATTATAAACAACTTTCTTATATATAAATTTTGTGTAAAATAAAAAATAATGGTATTTTCATGTTTTCTTAATTTGGCCACACTCTGTAGATCCAATCTAAGATCTTTCAACGTTATTCTCATTTTTAAAAGAAGCAGAAATTTTTATCAAGAATGACTTTTTGTCGTAAAATGAATAATAAAATTTTTTCTCCTATAGGCAACCCCATCCGTGGACAACACTGTATATAACATTTTAACTGATTATTTTTTTTTATTGTTTTAGAAGAAACAACCACCTAGAACACAACCAGTACCTATCAACCCTTCATTGTTACCTCAGGCGGGGGAGAGATGATGCCCGGAATAAGTAAAGACGAAAAAAAAAAGTCTCACCACCCTCTCTATATCTCTAATTTAACTTGTACCTTCTTTTGATCGATTCAAAGGAGAAAGTAAGCTTGTAGAACGATAACTCGAAGGAAATTAACAATAAAGTTTGTTTATTTTTGACAATTTGAACGGTCAACTGTCATAAATACAGATGATTGTGCAGGAATATTGTGGAAGGACAGAGAACTGGACAAGTGAGGAAAAATTTTGGCCGGACGAACAAAAATCTGTCGTTTTTCACGGTGGAAATTGTTTTCTTTTACTTTTTTGTTAAGAACTTCCAGTTATCGCACCACCACCAAGACTTTAAGTGTCAAAATCGCCATCCGCGGTGCATAAATGTGCCGCATCTACCAAATATTTTATTTTTTACCGAATGTATATCGGGTTGCGTCGGAATTTGTGGTTTCAGAATTGAGGCAGGTGTGTTTTTTTTGCACAAAATATATCTGATGCTTCGTTTATACCAACGGCAATATTTTTGGAATAACTATTCCAGTAACTGAAGATCCGAATATATCGAAACCTACAACTTACTCTCTCAATCGCTCCGTTGCTGCTCATTTTATAGGTTGTCCCAGATGGTTTGAAACGAGGAAATGTTTAACCCGGCAGCGATTCCGGAAGGAGTCCAAAATGGCCGCCTGAACCCGGGGAAAACGGTTTTCCGCCAATATCTGCCAAAATATGCGAGTGAGGAAAATTTTGTTTGGGCAAAAAATGAAGATCTGCTCATTATCCACAAGAATGGTCCTTACCAATTGTTTCGCAAAACCAATATTTTTTGCAAAAACGGAGGTTGAGAAATCCATAATTTTCATAGTGAAACACATATTGTAATTTCTTGTCGATTTCCTGCTCAATGGAGTTGGGAATACATTGATCTTTGTCTTTTGACCTTTGGAGACCAATCTAGATGGCTCCAAAAATATGAGTCAATTATTGGCTTACCCTAAGAGTTCCTTTTATGTTGTTTGTTTGGGGCCTCTCTTTTCTTGGTCAACGCCACAAGTGTCATCTGACAAGGATACAAGTACCAAATTTTTTAGAAAATTACAAAAACGGGTTTCTCTATGCACTAAGGTTTTGAGTCACATTGTCTTAGCTTAGCAAGTTTTAAGGTGGAGGAGATAATGAATATCCACCCACTGATTTTTTGCAATTTTATCGCAAATTTCATTTGGGATTATATGGTGGCGGGATTTCGGAAAAAACACAAAATTCTTTCAAAACTTACATTTATTAATCACAATTTATTTGGAACTGGAATCGTAGGGTAAAAGAGGGTAATGGGAGTCACTTAAGCCAGAAATGAAATAGAATTAAATTTCAAAACAAAATATTTATTGCAACCGCCTTTAAACATTATTTACTTAATATACTATCAATTGAGATCAGTTTCAATCACATTGACAATCAACTTTGGAAATTATAAAAGTTTAAAAAAAAAACGGATTTGACTCCCATTACCCCGAGATGAGGGTAATGGTGGTCGACCTGGGGGCAATGGGAGTCAATGAAAACCTAGCACAGGTCGCAGACATAACCTTGAGCCGAATCCCATCCAGAGCACTCTGAGTGAGCCCATAGCCCACATGAGGTACATCGGAACCACATCTCATTGTGTCTTCCGTAATCATTACATATTAGGCACCTGTTTTCCACATCTTCTGCGTCATCATCCTCATCGTCCTGGCACAAATCGTCAGTCGCAACATCAGACACAGAGGTTTCATTAGAATCTTGTAGTACTTTGCGCTTCACCTTGCTTGTCGCATGTTGCTTCTTTCGGCCCTGTCTTGTATTAACAATAGAAGTCTTCTCTGGTAACTTAATTAAATCCTGAAATACAGTTGAAGTGTTACAACCTGGAGAGTCCATCTGGTTTAGTGTGCTCGATAATGTGGGATGAACTTCTTTTGGTGTGCTCGGAACTGGCAACTGAACTTCTTTTGATGTACTCGGTACTGGTGAGGAAACTTCAACTGGTGCGCTGGGAGTGGCACTAGTAGTTGGAAGAGATTCATTGCAATCATGGATTGTAATAGATTCAGGCATCAGCATTTCTGCTGGTAGAAAATCTTCTTCTGTGAATACTTCTGGATTGAGTGGAAATATTCCAGTTGTTCTAAACCCGGATTCTCCTTTGCTAATAGAAGCAACACTATTAAACGCTTTCTTCACCAAGGATGTTACGTCATAGGGGGTTATTTTTTCGGCAAGATGGCTTTTCAAAAATAAATCACATTCTTTTTTGTATGCTGTTTTAAGCGGCCCAAAAAAAGAAACATCCAGGGGCTGCATTCTATGAGACGTGTGTGGCGGCAGAGACAACATATGAATGTGATTGGACTTGCAATATTCGAAAACTGAAAGAGATATATGACTAGCGTGGTTGTCTAGTATTAAAAGGATGGGTTCATTGGCAGACGGTTTAGCGTGCTGTTTAAAATGTGCCAACCAATCAAGAAACAAAGCCTCATTAATCCAACCGTTGTCTGAGCATTTATAAAGCGCCCCTGCTGGACCATCCTTCTGGAGTAGAGGAGTCAACCTTTTTCGAGGAAAAAAAAACATCGGTGGGATGTATCCACCTGCAGCATTCATAGCACACAATAAGGTTATGTTTTTTCCTCTCTCCCAGCTGGTAATGGATCCCACTCTCTTCTGTCCTTTGGTGGCCAGAATTTTTCCGGGAGTCTGTACGGTTGATATTCCTGTTTCATCACAATTATAAATGTTTTTTTGAACAAATTTGTGCTTCTCCATCAGCTGGCCAAGTAGATCATAGAACAGACTGGCCTCTGTTTTATTAAAGGCTGTGATCCTATTTATACTGGTTGCCTCCGGTTTTCTAACAGAAATGTTATTCCTAGCCATAAAAGCATGCAACCAATCCCGCCCAGCCATCTTTGAAGCTTTGTTAAAATTGTGCTTTAGGTTACATTTTTCTGCATATTCAAAACCCACTCTTCTTATCTGATTAGCGGTGCAACCATAGAAAATATTTGCCATTTTCTTCACCAAGTTGGCCAGCTCGGCTTCTGCATCAGGTCTAAATACTGTGTATCGTCCTAGATGTGGGCCTGAAGTAGAACCTTTTTTTACCCTCTTTTGTAGGCTTGAAAATGGAATCCCCATTGTTTTGGCTGCATTTCTTATAGAAGAACCACTTTTAATAAGCTGTAAAGCATTTTCCAGGTTGCTAAAAGACCAGGAAGCCTTCTCAGTTGTCCTGGCCCGTACTTTCGGCATCTAGAAAGAAAGAACAAGAAAGAAGACACTAATTTTTACATTAAAATTACTTGCGGGTAATAGTGATCATTTGTGGGAAATGGGAGTCACCCGACTCTTATTACCCACTTCTACACTTATAAGAAAAAAAAAAAAAAAATCTGTAAGGTATCTACACAATATGAACTGGGCCTCACAATATTTAACGTCTATCTAAGTACGTATAAAAGTCTCAATCGTATATTGCAAGATATATGACACTTACCTTCTAATTTAGATTGACGAAAAATAACATCAGCGGAGCGTAAAAACGAAATACACCCGTTTCTAAGAAATGCGGGTACTGACTGACGCGAGCCGATTGGTGCGATGCCGGGAGGCCCGAGCAAGGGAGAGGGCATAGTTTACGCATTGCTCGCATGTTTCGTTTTGTATTTATTAAAGTGATTCCCATTACCCCCTGACTCCCATTACCCTACTCTCCCCTACATAGCAATCTTACGTTCATTCAAACCATAGTATGTCATCTGGATCAAATACACCGTAAACCGGGGCTACTTGAACTCAAAATTTTCATATTTCTAAATATGTCATACCAATTTGTACTCTTAAATTATAATATGCACTGATGACCTCGTTTCTACCACTTTTCAGATGTTTCCTCACCGCCTTAAACTATTTTTGAACTGAAAAAATAATTTTTCTCATTTTTAAAAGATTTTTCAAAATTGGGTTCAAGTACTTGATCCAACTCACAAAATCTATTGATAAAGGTTATTAAAACAGGTGGTGGGCTCAAGTAGGATCAATGATTTAGAAAGAAAATCAATATAATAAGAAAATCAATATAATAGATAATATACGTACAATATGTGAAAAATGGATCCTATCTATAAATTGGGAACATGGAAAAATCCTCTTTTCAGCAATTTTGGTGGATCTATTTTTTTTATGATGTCCTCCAACTTATACACCATTATGTCTTTGGTTGCTGGCCATTTCCATCCTTTTTTGCACTTTTGCATGCAATCAACAGTTGCTCCATTTTCAACTACACCCGGAAACAGCAGTTCATTCCAAGTCACCACCACAAAATTTCCTTCCTGAATGGAACTCTGATCCATTGTAACATGTGGATCTGGTGACAGGAGTTTTGATGGACCTGGACGAGGCTCTGGAGTCGTCAAATTCAGATCATCCGACCCTTCATCCTCTGAAAAGACAAAGTCACTGTTTCCATCTGAATCTTGAAGGCTGTAAGCAGCATCATCTTCGGAGGTAGAATCTTCCAAACTTTGTTTTTCTTTGCTTTTCAGTGCTTTCTTTGAGGTTGATTTTTGAGACGATTTGGCTCCTTTTCCTTTCTTTCTCTTAGATGATGGGTTTTCTTCTTCTGCAGACTGAACATCACAAACAGTGATGCTTTTACCTGGTGCAACGTTAATTTTTTTCTTTCTACCTTGAGGTTTTACAAAGTCAACTCTCTTCTGTTCAAGATGATTCAAGAAAGCATCTCCAATAAGATCAAGGTTCACTGATCTGTCTTGTCTGCACTTACAGGGAAAATTCCAGCTTTCTTGAAACCAGACTTCAAGTTATTTTACACATTAGCCAAGATTCCATCTAGCACAGTTTTGAGTAGCATCTTTTGGAAGAGTAGTTGCTCTTTTACCAGCTTCTGACTGTTTCCAATTCATCATGTCACGTCATTTTCTTCACACGACTTGACAACTTTCATGTTTAAATATGAAGACAAATTATCCCCAACCACAATTTTAGTTCCTTCTTGTTTCTTGAGCAAAGGGAGAAGATGGGATTCAAACCAGTCTTCAAATATAGCTAGATCCATCCAGCCATGCTTGCTCCGATTGTATCTAGTACCAGAAGGCTCATTTTCTGCCCAAGTAGAACGCAGGTGCTCTGCTTTGTATATGACGTAGGGGGGCTGAGCTGTACCAGCAGCATTTCCCGGGCTCAAGTAGCCCCATTTTAACAAACTTATGATATTTACTGTGTTAAACTACACTCATTCTCTTCAGTATTAATTAGAAACAAAAAATATATTGTACCTTGAGGATATCAGTTGTTTACCAGAACATACAGGTAGAGTTCGTAGACCACTGAAATCGGTGTTTATCAAACTCATCAACATAACCTCAATAATGAAAAGGAAGGAATATCAGAATCTTTGTAACATGCAACAGCCACTGCTTAGTGCTGCCTTCTGTTGGGGAAACGGTCAACTATGTCCATACTCTAAGTTTTACATGTCCCGGGAAGATTTGAATCTCTTTTTCATTTGTGGCTCAAATAGCCCCTGCGTGTTCAAGTAGCCCTGGTTTACGGCATATTCTTAATCTATCTCCACCTCTTCCCCCCTCATGTCTGCTGTCCTTTCTTCTGCCTCCTCCCTTTCAAATCCTTCTGTTTCTCCTTCCCCCTCTATCATTTCATCATCTTGCTCCAGCCCTTCTGGTTCTCCCCCCACTTCTGATTCATCCGGGAATATATCTTCATTTTTTTATAATTTAAACATTGTGTTACCTGACATGACCCACAAAATGGACGAGCATTCTAAATCTGCTCTCAAACATGAACAATTATGCTCGCAGCCTGTTTTGCTCTTACAGAAAATCATCTTCAAAATTTCCGGGGGAGCCGGCTCCTTTGTGTTCTGCACCGGTAATAGCACACCCTCTGCTTGTTTCCGCCCCCCATTCCTCTGGTGCTAGTTCGTTCCCGAGCCAATTCTGCACTTGTAAATAGACTCTGTAAAAGTGCTGCTTAGCAGCTTCAACGGTAGGTGGCAGACATTCTAATTTTATCGCAGTTTTGTTTTTGTACTGTCATCGACAATATCTTGCTTACAAAGAAAGCATTCTGGAACCGAGTCCACTTCCATTTCTACAACAAAACTATTTCCAAAAAATCAATTACACAATTCTAACAAAAGTAACACTGAACTAATAATAACAATAATTAACACCGACAAACCTTATTTTCTGCTCAACGAACAATTGATCAATAAAAAACCTCAAAATTTCAGAATTTATATCAGAGACAACCAAGTACATGTTAAATTTTTGTTCTACAGTAATGAATTGGTCCACCAGAACCGGAAAGTGAGTTGAGATGGCGCTCGCGCTTCTCAGGAAATTTAAAAAAGCGCGGGCAAACCCTTTTTCGTTTATTTTATTATTTCTTTCATTAAAAATTAAATACAAAACTAAAAAAATACATACTTTATTGAAAAATACAAAAAGTGGTTTTATATGAAACATAAATGATGTTAACAATTTTCTGTTATCATTTTAAACCTCCCAAGTTTCAATTATACAGACACATTAGGATAAATGAACATTTTCTTGAAAAAATATGAATTAGACTCCAAATGTTGTGAAAAAAATACTTTGACCCCTTTTTTCAATATTCTTGTCGGATAATAACTGACTTGAAGTCACCTTCCCCGGTAGATATGGGTATTCCGATCACAATGAACTTTGAATCGTTAAAAAATGTTAATTTTTGACTGAAATATGAGGAAAAGTTTGTCCGCGCGCTCGTACAACCAGCACTCATGGCCGTAGAGCGGGAGAAATGAGCAGACTTTTGAGTTCCATTATCTCAAAATATATCAAATTTTCGAAAAAAATGATAAGGACCATTCTTGTAGATAATGAGCAGATCTTCATCTTTTGTCTAAACAAAATTTTTGTGACTCGCATATTTTGGCAGATTTTCCCGGAAAACCGTTTTCCCCGGGTTCAGACGGCCATTTTGGACTTCTTCCGGAATCGCTGCCGGGTTAAACATTTTCTCGTTTCAAAGCATCTACAAATTGAGCTATCACTGAATTATTCGTATGTTTGGACCTTCAGTTACTGGACTAAAAATACGTCAAAAGTTCACGAAAAATTGATATTTTGAGGTTATGTGTGTAAAATTGTTTTTGTTTGTGGGCGTATAGGTGGCGTTAATGTTGCAAGTGAACGTTGACCCATATCGTTTTATCAAAAACGCCCACTATATGTTTATTTAAGTCAATTAATAACGCTGCAATTTATTTAAACCCGTACAAAAGATGTGATTTTACTTGTATTTGAATTTGGTGCTCAATGTTTTCTATTTTTACAAATCCGAGACGCACAATATTGTTTTATGTAGTTTTTTATTTAATTTTGTGCAAAAGAAGAATCCTCGTTAAGAGGATATTGTGTCGATATTCCATTCCACAATAGAGATTGTTTTCTTTAAAAGAATTGTTAGAATTGGTGTAATTGGAAAAAAATAAAAAGACCATTATATTGTTTAATTTATTTACCAAGTGTTTTATTTATAATATTTACTATGGACTAAGATACAAACGGATGGAGATACTGTCTACGGTTTTTGAACGATGCAATTGGTGACGGTACCAGAGTATTCCGTGTAGAAGAAGTCGCAAACAGCGGCGTTGTTTTCGAAAGTCATTTCGGCTACTTTAAATTCCGGGTTAACAGCAACTTTCATCTTGTATTTACCCGGGGATAAGTCGGTTATATCCACCCACTGACAGTCGACGGTGTATTTGTAAATATCCGAACAGTTGACGGATATTCCTTGGTCGCCGTAGTTAGCGCAAGCATATTTCGGTGTTACTCCTGGTAAGCATTGATTGTCTTCTAAGCAGAAGGACGCCTTGTGGCCTTCGGCCACTCTTTTACCTTTATCGTCGTAGATATCGAAAGTAGCGAAGACTTCCATGCTGTGGTAATGCCTAACAAATCATAAAAGGTAAATGTTAATACAGTTGATCAAGTTTGTACTTAAAAACTGTCACAATTTTTGTAAAAATTGATGAAAAATAGTTTAATTATCCTACTATTGACAAGGCCAAATAAAAAAGAAGAATGATTACTTGACTGATGACAAATGACAGTTTTCAAATATATAAACCTTAGAACAAAAAGAAACATATGAACAGTGTTATTAATGTTACTAAAAAAATAAGTAAATAACCAAGTGCATTCAAACTTTTACGCTTGCTGCATCCACGAAACCTGTCAATTCCATGTCAAATGTCTTATTTTTGACATTTGAACTCAATCAATCTAAACTATAAAATCTAAAAATCATTAGTTACAATTAATTTGGTGCTGCGAACCTCGCTTCGCTCGGCACGCAGTGATGAGTTCTTTTGCTGTGCTTCTCGGCTGATAATTGGTCATGTATTTAATCAAAATGTAACATTGCCAATGGTGTGGTCGTTAAAATTCAGCAAAAACTGAAAATAATTAACAAAAAACATTGAATGAAAAATCACTCTCTTCCCCTAACTCACTAATCCATATTTTGAATATATTTTACTTAGATAAATCCGGAGATTATGAAATCAAAACAATAAATAATAAAAAATAAGAAGAGAGAAGAACGACACTTTACAAGTGACAATTGACAATTGAAAATGACGGTTGGCGATTGAAAATGATATTTGACACTTTAATATATTACATTTCACCGATATTTGAAATTTGGCCGTTTAGAAATGATACTTGACAGGTGATAGTTGGCATTTGTCAATTAAAAACGACATTTGACAGTTGAAAAAACGACAGATGACATTTGACAATTGAAAAAAGACATTTGATGGTGAAAAAATGATAGATGACATTTGACAGTTGAAAAAACTACATTTGATAGTGGAAAAATGACATTTGACGATTGAAAATAGCATTTGAGATATGGTATGATGAAATTTGACAGTTGGAATTGTCAGTCGAAAACGACATTTGGCAGACGGCAGTTGACATGACAATTGAAAAAAAGATATTTGAACGGTTTTGATTACAGAATTATATGTCAATATATATAAAACAGTGGTTTTGTTTTTCCCAAATTTTGCATTAGTTAATCTGTGCTGTGTATTTGAATTTATTAAAATTTTGATTATTTGTATTTTGAAAATGGTTTATTATTCTGTTTATAATAATTGTAAAAATAACTACTCCAATAAGGCCCCTGGGACATCTGGTAGTAATATTTGCACGGGAACAGATATTGTAATAAGATGACAATTAACAACAAAATAATCTAGATTACACTCGAAAAGCACTCGCTTATATTAGATGCACGTTTGAAAAAAGACAAAACCAAAACCATAGATTACAAAGAAATTTACCAAAACCGAAGTTCAAATGTCAAAAATACGACATGTGACATACAATTGACAGTTTTCGTCCATGCAGCAAACGTGAAATATTTGAATCCCCTAGGTTATTGTTTTTTTTTTCAATAACATTTGCTATGTTATTTTTATGTAAGATTAATTTGAGATCTGGTTCAAGTATAGTTGAAATGACAGCTAATCATAACCTTATATTTTGGGGTATTTTCTAAAACTTTTATATAAATACAACTTCTCAAACGCATACATAACCTTCAAAGTTGTGCATTGTCATACATTTTAAGAATACTTACAAAAATGTTTCTTTAAAACTCGAATTTGGAAAGATTTTGCTTATATGTATTTAATTATGATACTTCCGTTATATTTCAAAGTATAATAATAACGAAATAACTGAAATAGAAGTTATTTCTGGAGATTTATAATGTTGCCGTTTGGAATCATTTCGTTGACATTTCCCAATTCAACAGCATAGAACACAAATTTTGACGTCACAGTTCATTCACTACCACAGAATATCAATGTAATTCTGTGTCACTACAAAAGGTCTAGAAAATGTCATTCATTTTAGACCTGAAAATTTTGTAGTGGCAAAACTGAAAGGATTTTTGGAATTATTCATTACCAAGACAATTTTGTTTTGAGCCTACTTTATTTCACTTCCCTAAGATAATTTGTTAAACTGTTTTATTTTTCAGGACTACCATTTTTTGTCAACTTTACAATAATAACTTTGTTCGGGTTTCGCCAGTAATATTTTTTTTAAACTATCCCCAAACTGTCAGAAGCCTGCGCACTAGGAAACCCGAACACAGAATTTCTTAGTGCGCAGGCTTCTGATGGTTCGCGAACCGAGAAAATGCATTAAATATAAAATTTATTATACTTACATGTGACACATGTGCCATTCCCATAAATGTTTGGGTATAGCTGGTCTGAAATCCGCATTCCCTGCATTAAATATTTTAGCTGTAAACTTCAACAATCTTCTGGAATCCAAATGCCAAGCTGGGTTTTCTTTTTGAATCTCGTACGCGGTGGAAGCGACGCAATTTTCCTCCATTGCGCATTGCAAATAAAACATTTGTCTGTCTTCTAAGTGAGCGGACCTCATTAATTCGTAATGATCGATAGACAGATCGGCTAATCGAAAAATATAGAAAATGAAAACGTTTGTAGGTAAAATTTTACCGGATTACATTGTTACCTAGGGAATGCGTACAAGAAACCGCTGCGACGTCTGTGCTTTCGCATTGTCCCACAGAATATTCATCGTACAAACATTCCGTCAACGTAGTTTCGTTTCCGATGCATTTTATGTTGGCTAAACTGTTTTTAGTAAGATTTCCCCCAAAATAATTCGTTTGCATGGCATCATTAGCAAAACCTAAAAGTCGAATCAACAAAATGAAGATCTAGTCTAAGGTTATTTAATATTTTATTCACAAAAACACTACAAGAGGAGCCAAATCTACAAGACTCGGAAATTTGGCACCCTACGTGGGGAAAATGTTTTAACTTTATAAATACTCGTGAAAAAACAGGTGTAGGACTATAAGAAAGTTTTATTATAATGAGACTAATATAGGTGGAACATGCAAGTCGTATCCTTGTTCCTGTTAGAAAATTAGATAAAAAAAACCGACACAAATAGGTGGCGCTACGGCTCTGCAAATATATTACATATGTCAGTGTCAGAACTGTCAATTATTATGAGATGTCAAGCTAAAAAGTGCTGTTCGAAACTAGCTGCTATCTGACCAATCAGAAATTTACAGAACTGCCAACTTAAATTCAATTTACTCATGCTCTGTTTTAAATAGAGTATAGAACACAAATAAAGACCAACTCAAATGAAAAGACAACGCAAAGGAAATAAAATTCTAACCTCAAATCTGCCAAACTGATACCAAAGTCTTAAACTTACCCATTCCGAGAGTCTTACACACGACTAAAGCTTCAAGCAATGACCAACCATCTCCACAAATAACTTCCCATCCACCAACTTCTGTTTTTATTTCCACTCTACCTTCTGTCTTTATTCTTCCATTTGACAATCTTAATTTGATATTTTTTGGTAAACGTGACCTGTACTCACGGGAAAAGGTTGTGTTTGCATATTTACACTTTGACATTTTGGTACTTACATTTTACTTGAATGCCTTGGTGGTTGCCTCCTTAAAATTTCTTCAGGCTTCTCGCATATGACGCCAGCAGCTTCAGTTGGGGAACAATCGTGCTGACCCCATCCATCAAAACGACAGTTGGTTATTTCAGTGTTTGTACTGTCGCAATATACGTTGTCCATCCAAAATTTTCCTTAAACGTATAAGTTTTTAGTGTGAACAAAGTTTTCTTAGTTATTAATGGTACTAAAACTAAGATTATCAATATTTAATAAATCTAAAACGGTACTAGGACGTAACCATAGACCTAATATCAGATGAGGCGGAACGTTCCATTCATAAAACTTTGTTTTGTCGCAATTATTACAAGAAAGTGTCTATGAGTATGACAATGAATACCAATCGATTATCTTTGTTCCGTCCTCGTGCTGGCAACGTTGTATAATTATTCACTGGATGAAATTATTGTAAACAAACAAATATTTTAACTTACTTGTGAAAGGAAACATTGCACATTTGCACAATGGACTAGTTTAGTAGGATCATATTAATCAAAATAATAGCAATATATATTTAGGATAAGATACCTACTTACTTATATTGGTATTCATTTTGCAAGTAATTTTTCTCATTTCGTAAAATTTAGCAATAAATAATTAGTAAGTTTTAAACGTAGCGCCAACTAATAACCAATAATGAAGTGTGTTTAAAAGTCAACGTTGTCACAGTTTAGCTACGTTCGTTTCAAGTATTCTCAAAGAATTGGCGGCACAAAACACCGTGTTCTGTGACTAACTGATTGTACCAGTTGACAAGATATATGACAGGAGAGAAAATCGTGTTTATCTGTAATAAACAAACAAGACCCATATTCTTGACGGTGATAGAATAGAACAGCCAATAGAAAGTGGGCGTGGTTCTATTGAAAATGCCAATACCGTATTCTTTAAATTCGTTCTCTCACTGTACCGATAGAAGGGTTGCTCCCCGAGAGAACATTTACTTCTATTGGTTATTTTTGAAGGAACTGCTATAACACCAAGAGAAGGTGTTAGGGATTTTTATTTTCGAACCAAAAATAGTATAGAAGTAATTTCTTTCATAAACCAAACACAACCAAACAACAAATTAAACTAACGAAAATGACAGAATGTTTTGTTTAGTGTTTTACTCCTTATTTGATAAAGTGTCAATCAGAGAACACAAAAAATATCGATATGTTTATCTCTTTTTAATGACAACAAATAAGAGAGATAGATATAAGTTTCTCGGTTAATATTAAAGCATATCGACAACATCGCAAATTTTCTATCAATCTTATTGAAACACGTCACTTACCACTTATGACGTATGTAACCATTAAATTTAAATTTCAAAAGCCGATTATGGCTAGAGGATTAATTTTATACAAATTTTATTTGAACAGTTGAACCACTAAAAACCTATTTTATAAGATACAAATATAAAAAAAATCACTAAACTAGTCCATTGACAATGACTAACTGTTTCTTTCACTAAATTTTACTTAATATTACTTTTAAGTTCATCAATAAGCACCAATATAAGTCCAAAATCTTTTTGCAATTGCTTCGGCAACAATGCTTGAAATTATTAAAGAGATTGTCAAATTTCATAGTATAACCGCTTCTGCGTGTGGTACCAAGAGAATTTTATAAAAGACTTTTTTTTTAAAGCAATGGTCGCATTCAGCGGAAGTAATAATGTTACCAAAATGTAGAGGCCAGAAAGTTGTTGTCAAAATAAGAACGTAATAAAAGTATACACTTTTTACTCGCAGACCTGTCTTTTGTACCAATACATGGTATCAATAAATTTCTATTTACAATAACCTTATTACAAATAAGTCTGCATCAGAAATAATAAAGGTCCAAACAAACTTCAAACCCCCTATTTTTTAACCCCTTCGGGGTCGAAAAATCCTTTTTTAGGGCTAAATTTCATGTTTATAGCTTCAATAGTTTTAGTTCTGCGTTGTTGAATCAATAATCAATCAATATGTATATATATACAGATTAGGTTAGGTTACTTACTTTTTGCTGGTCCGAAATAAGAGTTTACCGTTGGTAAAGCGTTTGCTCCAGTATATCCCAATTGTTTACAAATAATTTTAGCTTCTGTAACGTCCCATTCATCATCGCAAATAGCTCCCCAAGTTCCATCGTGAAGTATTTCAACGTTTCCTATTAAATCAAGTCACTATTAACTTGTAGATAATTTAAATGACATTAACTTTTACGAATAAATCACCCTGTATAAGTCGTACCTTCAAATTCTCCAGCACCTCCGACCAACTTGATACCGCCGTCCACTTTTTTTAGTCTCTTCAGGTGCTTTTTGATGAGTTGTGCTCGTTGCAATTTAATTTCTGGCGGAGTATCGCACGAAACGAAAGTTTGAAAAATGCTTATCGCTATTAAAAAATAAATTTCCCACATGTTAACACGCATCCTGTCGATTTAAAGGATCGTTTTATTAAACTATCGAGACTGAATTATTTAGACGAATATTTATGTCGTAAACTAGATCAAGAAAACATGTGTGAAACAAATTCTTTCGTTTTTTAAATTATTATTATTATAAGATCATCTCGATGACCTTTGATTCAAAACTATTACGAGGGTTTGGTAAACAATTTGGAATGTTGGATTATGTAAAACGTTTGATGTTTTCATCTGTTTTACTAGTAAGATTATGTCATTTGTTGGTTTCCATTCTAATAAATCAAGATTTATATTCGTATGTTTACAGTTTAAAAGTTGAAAGTATCATCATAATTTAATATACAGGGTGAACCACAGTACTACAGTAATGACGTCAACACAATTTTTGTCAAATAGAACCCCCCTTTTTTCAATTTCCAAATTGCCTTTGCTGAGCTGATTCCAAAAATGTATAATATGTTGCTTCAAATTGGTACAGGGTGGGCAAAAATGCAAAAATTTACTTACAAAGTAATGAAAATAACAAATAAACGTAAGTATCTTACAGCTTTTATGAGTGATCCAAGCCCCTGGACTATAAAAATCTTTTTGTTTGGCATTATTTTTTACCATTCTTTTTATTTGACAGTTTCTATACCAAGCTTGACCGTTTTCTATGAAACAACAACTACTTCCTGGGCTAGATGCCCCAACGGACATTGAATTGCATTCCAATAAAAAACGTGATGGCGACCGACTTCGTCGATACTTAAAACCATCTCTATCGATTTGCAAATCAACGGGAAGATCACTACTCATAGACCGGTTTCGACATTATTGTGTCTCATCAGTACGAGGTAAGTAGTTCTTCTCATCCCGCAGAGCAGGAATGTCATTCAATGTCCGTTGGGGCATATAGCCAAGGAAGTAGTTGTTGTTTCATCTCAGCAAAGGCAATTTGGAAATTGAAAAAAAAGGGGGATTCCATTTGAAAAAAAAATGGCGTATATAATTCTAAAGTTTCTATTTTCCTTTATTTTATTCAAAAAAGCTGATGGTAACTTTTGTTGTTTATAATTTTTTTTATATTTGGCATCCTTTAGACTCCGATAAAAGTGCAGTTCTCAAAATTTATATGAACCACAATTGTTTACTTATTTTATAATCAGACAAAGTTGGCAACTTTCCTAGATTATTATCACCCTATCCAAAACCCATAATTGTTTTGCCTAAACTCATTTACCATCCCAAAATCACAAACATTTGAAGCAGTAAATCGTCACCTAACTGTTAGAAATGGCAGCTTTGCCCATACAGTGGCGCCCTCTGGTGGTACAAACAAAAAAAGGTAATCATGAAGTGTCCGTTCCACGGTATTCATGATTCTCTGTGCGACGTTGAAGTTAAGAACACGTGTGTGTATCACAAACCACTTATATCGTCGACCGCACCGCAAAACCACGTAACTAACAAAAATTCGATAATAGGTTTTGAGCGGCAAACGATTTTTAAAAACAGTTTGCGCATGCCTGCAAAACCCTGTAATCGACAAAAATTTCTACTCCATTCAATGCTGTAAATTCCATACCACGTATCTGAAACACGATGTAAACATTGTGTGCAAAAACAAGTATCTAACAGTTTCTTATGTACGTTGTGTATGAACACTGTAGGGAGTCCACATTTAACTCGTAACTATTCTTTGTTTATTAAATAATTATTATTAAACAATGAGAGGTGAATCTATAACATTATTCCCGACTGATGCCTTTCCTTGTTTGTATTATGTGTTTGTATTATATTGCTAAAATTATCTTTTTGACTTGGTATGCAGATACGTGTTATTGCAAAATTCTTTTTTGTTTGTATTTTACAGATACTTGTTTTTGAGATGGCAAGAGACCAACCATTATCTACCACAGAATTACAAAACATATTGGAAAGTGACGAGTTTTTTGAGGATCTCCTCATATTTGATTCACAGGTAATTCCTGAATCAACAGAAGTAAATTCGATCGAGAATGTTTCTCTGGTTGACAATAACGTCGTGGAAAATAATAATTTTCAAAACGCCACTGAACAAAGTAATGAAGACTACGAGCGTACACCTATAATTCAAGTTAGGAATGACAATATACCGGAATGTCAAAATAATGAGTTTTTGGAAAGCGACGTCGAAGCATTAGATTATTTAGAAGTGAAGGATTTAAGAAAAAGAAATCGTAAACGAAGAGAAAAAGGCTTAAAGTATGAAACTTTAAGGAAAAATAAAGACTCTGGTTCGTATATTTATGAAAAAGAAAACGCAGAGCGAAAATTAAGACCAACCTGCCAGTCTACGTTGTGCAAGAAAGCTAAAAATAGGTTTTGTGAGTCATTTAGTGCTCTTGACAGAAAGAACATTTTTTCTAATTTTTGGTCAATGTCGTGGGACATGAAAAAAGTTCTCGTTGCATCATTAGTTAACACTGTACCGACTCGACGCCCAAAAGAAGCACACTCAAAAAGACTGCAGACACTTGAATATTTTTTGAAAAAAAAACGGTGAAATTCTCCGAGTGTGTAAAAAAATGTTCCTAAGTACATTAGACTTAAATGAATGGATGGTGAAAAATTGGGTAGTTAAAGCAGCTAACAACAAATTTAAAGATAGCAGTGATATATCTATGCCAACTAAAGCGCGAATGCCTGCAGAGCTTAAAATAAGAATTAATACTTTAGAAACATTCTTCAATGACATTCCGAAGCTGGAATCACACTATTGTAGATCTTCATCGAATAGACTTTACTTAGAGCCACTATTCCAAACAAAAGCAGATGTATATCAAATATATAAAGATTTCTGTAATACAAAAGGCGTTAAAGAACTCAGTCTAGCACACTTTAAGAAAGAAATGAAAACTAAAAATATATTTATTCACAAACCAAAGAAAGACCAATGTGATATCTGTATTGGGTACAAAACTAAAAATGTTATTGAAGAGGACTATATAAGACACATTACAAAAAAAGACGAAGCAAGAATTGAAAAAGAGAAAGACAAAAAAGAGGCTACAGACAATGACGAGTTAAGTATTTTTACAATGGACGTGCAGGCAGTGAAACTAGGTCCAGTATTACGTGCATCAGCAATTTATTACAAAACAAAGTTGTGCGTGCACAACTTCACAACTTTTAATTTAAAAAACAAGGAGGTAAACTGCTACTTATGGCATGAAGGTGAAGGTGGTCTAGACGCTAACGTTTTCTCAACTATTATCACCAAACATCTGTTGCTGCTTTTGGAAAAGGAACCGGCAACTAAGACCATTGTGATTTATAGCGACGGGTGCGGTTATCAAAACAGGAACAACACTCTAAGTAATGCCTTATATCATTTTGTTAATGAAACAGACGTAACTGTGATCCAAAAATTCTTAGAGAAAGGGCATACGCAGATGGAAGTCGACAGCGCACATAGTTTAATAGAAAGGAAACTGAAAAATAAAGATATCAAGCTTCCATCAGATTACATCGAGGTCTGTCAGAAAGCGCGACCAAAGCAACCTTTTCACGTAGAATTCTTGGATCATACTTTTTTCAAAAATTTTTCTAACTTGTGCTATTACCGAAGTATTAGACCAGGAACTAAAAAGATTGATCTACACATTAATGATATTAGATGTCTTAAATATAAAAAAATCAGGGAATATCATATAAAATTAATTATTCTGATGACTGGACTGTTTTACCTCATAGAATTAAAGTTAATCTAAACCCACAAATAGGGAATTTATATCAAAGTCGCCCAAAGATAAAGCAGCAAAAATATGAGCACTTACAAGCTCTCAAAAAAGTTTTACCATCAGATTGCCATAATTTCTATGATTCTCTTCCACATGAGTAATGTTAGATTTTTCTAGGAATACTACTCAAGTAATACTTGCGTTTGTTATTAAAAAAAATGTTATTTTTGTCTTTGCTTAAGAAACACAGACATACCAGTTTAAATAATATGTTTTATTTTATTGTGTGAAATGATCAATAAAAAGTGTGAAAACGAAATAGGTTGTTTTAGTCATTATTCAGGTAATTAAACAAAACCTCCTAACTGTTAAAATTGTCAAACAATATGAACCGCAAAAACACGTAACGAGTTTTTAAAACAACTAGTGCATTGTTTTTAAGCAGTAATAGCGTGTATGGTGTCAAGACACCTATAAGTCGATAATAACAAATAAACAATAATCATCAGTACATCATTTAAGAAATTATGAGGTTTTTTCCCTCTACCGAAAAGTGACGTTTTTGCAGATACTTGGTTTTGCGGTGTCATCGACGATATATTATATATCAAACTATTCTTTTATTAATAAATACCTACATATTATCTATTCCCTTATTTAAAATTCGCGGGCTTGTCAAGCATTTAAAATGCCCGCCATGCCGTGACTGACAGGCTTTATTTCGGATTCGAACCCCTAGATGGAGACAGTTTGATTCCAAATTTAAACACTGGCGTGATCCGTCTATAAGATAAGTGGTTTGTGTCATATTTTGTATCTCTGTGTGAATAATAAAGTTTTAGTATATGGTGGTATATTTTGAGAATTATTGGAGCAAGCCATCCTCCTAGACATCCACAATTTATATATAAGTCCTACACTAACAAATTATGTCACTTCTTCCCCAATAAGAATGTGTTTTATTAACACCTCAACATTCTCAAGTTTATTTTCCTAGTTTCTTAATTGTAGAAACCCTTTATGAACTTTAAAAATACATTACTTGAGAATATAGTTGCAAAAATGGAGCATAATACAGATTTTATTAAAAATCTACTTTTTTTTATTGTGCAGGACTCATAACAAATAAAACTCAAACAGAATTAATATTTTTATTTATTTAAAAACAAAATAAAATAAATGGATACTAAATACATAAATATATTAATAAATGCAACAACAGGGAAATTTGACAAATAAATAAATCTATGGGTAAGTTGTAAAACAGCAAATTGCTCTAGTAAATTAAATATCTTACACCTCTACCACATTAAATAATATCGAACAATCAAAATAAATAAATAAATATCTTAAGTTAATATTTTTATACATAAATGAATGAACTACCAAGTTTTTGTCTTACATTGAGGTCCATATTAACGTTATTTTTATGAAATATTTGTACAAATAATAAACAAGATGGTAAACAAGATATTAATTAAGTAATATCACAATCATTTATTTTTAAAATTAAGTTTTTTCAACACAATTAAGGATGTAAAGAATATCAGTTTTCTTGAAAAAAAAAATGTTATTTAATCAGTTCTTATTTAAGAAAACAAACCTACCTAATAGTTTGCGACATGTGCAAAGGGGTTAGCATTAATTCAAACGCGGCATCTTTAAGATTTGCCCCGCGCAAATTAGCTTCGTGTAAATCACTTCCAGATAAATCACAATTCTGTAAAAATAATACAGATTCATTAAAAATATATGTACCAAACCAGTTTTTACCTCTAAATCTGCACCAGCAAGAACAGCTGCTCTCAAATCGCAATTTTTCAAGTTGGCATGTTTTAAAGTTGCTACCCTCAAATTAACCCCACCCATGTCACTACCTTCCAGAATGGCACATTTTAAATTAACACCTTCCATATTGGCTCTAAAACCTGCAGGATCCTTAAAATTGCAATTTCTCATAGTAACACCCTCAAAATTGGCACAAAGACTTTTAACACCTGTAAAGTGAACTTTTGTTTATCAATTTCCCATTATTATAACAATAATCAAACAAAAATTACCTAGTAATTGAGCTGTATCTAAAATAGCATGAGAAAAATCGGCTCTTTCTAAACAACACCAACTCAAGTTGGCACCCATTAGGTTGCATCCTTGTAAATTAGCATATTTAAAATTGATGTTCCTTAGATCTAGTCGACTTAGATCTGCTCCAGATAAATTTACACCTTGGAATCTTAATTCTGCAGATTGGGGGCTCTTTATTAAAGCTTCAATGACATCCCTCCTAGTTAGTGGCAAACTATCTCTGTTTTGTTTTTGTTTCTGTATGTGTTGTTCTAGTAGAGGTATAACTGATTCTATGCCAAAAAATTTAGCTTCTTCAAGAATACCTTCAGGATTTATGTTTTTATCATATACTAACTGCCCACAACGGAGATAATTTAATAATGGTTCAAAGTAAGTTGGGGTTCTGTCTATTAAATAAGCCCCATTTTTGTCTAGACTACTTGGTGAGAATAAAAAACCACCAGTGTCTTCAGAAAACATTCTGGCAAGCATACTGGAAGGTTCGCTGGTCGTTAACGTTCGTTTTGACGTAGTAAACAGTTTTCCTCCTACATTTAAAGTGATCCATTCTGAATTAGAAACAAAAGGCATATTGAAAGAGGATTTAAATTCTTCACCTTCAGAGACAAAAATCTTATCTCTGTTACGAATATAGGAAACATCTTTGATTTCTGTTCCATCTTCTAAAAATATCCTTTGAGCTGTAATGTTTAGCTTACAAGAAGCTATTTTCAACAAGTCTTGTAGATCGTCTGACGGATTTATTGCCTGAAAATGGGATCGTTAATAATGTTTAAACTTCATTTCATAAGCAAAGTACCACTTCATCGTTTGTATTTTTTCCATTTATACTTAAAACTACATTTTTAACGCTCATTTTAAGTTGTATACAAATACAATCAATAATTATTTAAGTTTAAAAAGATACTACCATATTTGTCTTTGATTTATTTACATATTTGACAGAGTTGTCAAAAATTGAAAATTGGCCATTTTTTCGAAGTTAATCTAGTTTTAGTAGGTTAATAGTAAAGGAAAAAATTGCGTTTAGCAGGTTCTATTATTGGCAAATCAATTTTAATTGTGGTAAAATAATCTTTGAAACTATTTACTAACTTTTAGAATGATAAATTAGTAATTCATTACTATATTTTAAAATTATTTCGTATTTAACCGATTTAGAAGTGTTTCTGCTAGAAACAGACTTTTGCTCTGTGGTTTATCTTAGTATTTCAGGGACACCAACATGATAAACAAAGGAGAATAAAAATTAAAAAACTTTAGTCTCCTTTTTTGTTTTGTTTGAAAAACAGTTCTCGAGATTGAGTGAGAAATATTTTTAGACATTCCAAACTAAGAATAATTTGAAAATAGAAAGACGTCATTAATGAAACCTTGTAATTATAATGACCATTGTCATTTAATTCGTAATAATTGACGGAAATAATGAAAGCATTGACGTAAATAATGGTCAGTGATGTAATTAATGTACTGAGTTTCGATGAATATCTATAAATAAGTGATTTACGATGTGAAGAAGAAAGGGCATTTTTAAAAAATAGGAGAAATCAATAAATCGACACAAATGCGTGCGCATTTCAGTTTAAGATTAAAATCTTAATTCGGAAATAGTCAACAATCGTACTGGATTATTTTTATTTAAAATAACCTAAAATGAGGTGTGTTTTCTTTAAAGAAAACTTACTGTATAATACTTGTTATAAATTGGTAGTTATTTTTAAGTAGACGAGTTTTATCGTTAAACTAGTCTTTTTAATTACAACATAGTTTAGTAACAATTATGGGTTCATCAACTATACCTGTTTTACTAGTCACTGCTAACGTTGGATCTATATTTGAAGATGTAAGTAAACTTATTTTATTTATGCAATGCTACTTGTTTTGGTATTATTGCTTGGCACAAATACATAACCACTTCATCTATTATCAATCTTCAATTAAACAACAAACTACATAATTTAAACTAGTGTACTTATAACTAAAAATGTTTTACATTTCAATTATCATTTTTTCCACATTTGAAAAATATATTAATGGTTTATACAAATATTATTGAGTAATTAATAGTTCAATATTATTTCCATGTTCTATAATCTTTGATTTATTTTCTTTTTTTCCTTTTTTAATATATTTAAATATTGTGTACATTTTTTAAAAATATTTGTTCATTATTTTAAAATTTAATACAGATATAGGTATTTATTTTGATAATAAAAGAGTACTATTTTTTTAAGAATAAAATAGTTATTCACAAATAAATAATTGTAATGCAATCAATTAATGTATCTGACAAAAATTCAAACACAAATACAATTTATTTAAAATTACTTTTCCTTGAAAATTTTCATTAACAACTATTATAATCTCCAATTTATTGTGGTATAGGTAAAATGAATAATAAGTTATGTAAAATTTCACAACATAATACTATGATTAATTAAATTTTTTCTAACTAATACAGATGAGATATAAAGTTCTGAGAAATAAATTAATTTTATACATTATCATCTTTTATAATAATTATATTAGTAATGTGATGTTTCATATACACATATAAATTATTGGTAGAACAGAAATGTAAAAGTTACATAATTATAAATTAAAACTGCAACAATTTTAATTGCTGTACAATTAATGAAAAATAAATAATTATGTAAGTACAACTGTGATAGATAACAACAGCAATAAAAATAATGATGAAGGTAAATATTTAAAACATTTTAGATAGGTACATAATTAAACTGCATACTGTTTATTTTTATAGCAGGGTTTTTGAACTATCAACAGATATGTTACTGAAAAAAAAAAGTATTTTTCAAGTCATTTGATTTTTATTTTTATTTTGCCCTGTATAAAACGTACCTCCTCTGCTGCTGCATTTTGAATGTTACTTAGAATTAACAAAAGTTCCCTCTTAAAATTATTGGTTAAAAATAAGTCTAAACTTTTTATTTATGATCTGTAAACTCACTTAGAAATATTGTAGGCGTACAAAACTAAACAACTAATAAAAATACTAAAACACGGTCCACATTTCAAATAAAACAAATCACATTTCAAATTAAACAAATCACATTTCAAAATTAAATTAACTTTTTTTTTAAATATGTTATGTTTGCCAACACAATTATTAAAAGTTTTCACATTATGATAAATTGGAAAAAACCAAACTTAAAAAAGCTAGTAGGATAATTGAGTTGCAGTCCTCTTGGTGTTAAATTTAGGACCAAAACTACCCTTATGAATTCTACTGTAGAGCCCTCATTTAATTTTAGAACAGCACATTTAAAAAAATTAACTTTTCTAGTAATCTTAATAAGTACAGTCCAAAATTGGTATGTCTTACAGGGTACACTGAAAATCCCAACAACCTACACAGTTGTTCAACCCAATCAAATAAATGTTTCATATCTTAATATTTACCCTATACAGCTTTGGTCCTTTTAACATCAGTCTACTTAAACTTTGGTTTAAATAACAAGGATATTAGCCCATACTAGTGATCATCTTAGCATCTTAGCTGCATTTTGTAACCATGTTTCTGCATTATCATTAATGACATCTTTCTAAAGAATATTCAAATACCACAATCAGCAAGTACAAAATACCTAGGAATGCAGTTAAGAAATTAAGGAGAATTTGTCATTGGAGAAAACCTCCACAATTTAGTTTATGGAACTATGATTGTTTTGATTGCTAACAAATACATAATTGAAGAAAAATGTTTTGTTGAATTGTACCATGTTCTTGATGGGTTTTCTCTCTTACCAAGGTTATTTGTTAGGGTGATATCCAGATTATGAGCAGCTTTGGAAATAGCTGGAGCTACCAATATTTCAAGTTACCACCCTTTATATTATATGAATTGGCTCTTTTTGTAACGATTTAAAAAATCTGCATGTTGCCTCTTTTTGGAATAGCAAAAAATTGATTTGAAATTTATTTTATTGAAAATCTTTAAGTCATGCAGGAGAGACTCCATCATTTTTTCATTAAAATCGTAGCAATTATTCCGCACCGACATTTCGACGTAAAAATTAACCAAAAAAAATGTTGTGAGTTAAGAAAATTGAGTTATTTGTTCCTTGCAGCCAAATGAGATGCTTAAAATATGGACTGAAGAATTTTTATCAACTGTATCAAAGCTAGATCCTAAATTCATAGGTTTGCATTGCCAAGAAGTTGGAGGTAAAAACTATGAACTTAGTATGAAACATGTTGAACATTTCGTAAAGTTATTAATGTCCAGCAATGAATTACGCTTATTTGATAAAATTAGAGTATATTTAGATGAAGACTACAGTTCCGCCGAAAATTTTACGGTAAGTCCTTGAACTGTTTTATTTTGTAAGTATTTCCCGAATGTTTTGTTTTAGGCATTAGGAAATTTGTATTTTGTACATCAATCTTTGACGAATATTTCGATATGGGATTTTAAAGATTGCGTTTTTGTGCCCGTTCAAGGGAAAGAAATACATTCTGGTAACATTGAGAGTGTTGTTACTAAAGAAAAAGCGAAATTTCCCCAAGATTTTTTCCCAGAAGTAAGCTACACGCTATAAATCGTTGGAAAATTCTTTTTTTATCTGTTTTTTTCGCAGTGTAAATGGTCCAGGAAGGGTTTCATGCGTACAAGGTGGTCATTGAACGGCACTGTTGTGGACATGATAAATATACATTTATTTCACGATGCTTCAAACTTCATAGCCATGGAATCATCGCCTTCCGTTTATTGCAAAAATAGACGGAGAGCCTTACAACATACGATACAAAGATTCCACAATGACCAGTACGAGAACGCTCCATACTTTCTATTTGGGGATTTTAATTTTAGGACTGATACAGACGGTGTTGTTAAGGTAATTATTTCTGTTTATTATAGCTGTTTTTATTGTTTTATTGTTGTTATCTTTACAGAAATTGACTGATGGACTTAAGACAACAAGGGTTCAAAATAACAAAAATAATGAATTTACCAAACTGCAGTTCACGACTGAAGACAGCAAGTTGGTATTGACGGTGGGGAAGAAAGAATTCAACCACTCTGACCACCAGACTGTTTTTACCTCCGAATGGGTGAGTAAAAGTTTTTGCCAATTTTATATATATGCTAATCAATAATGAAAATTCGCTGCCAGTAGCTGAAAAATTTCTGTAAATCTATTTGGTGCCATTTTACTGTGGAAAAATTATCATATTTATTAAAATCTTGTCAAATACAAATTCTCACAATTGTCCAAAAATTGTCCTATGGGATTTTGGTCATATTGTACAGTGAAAAATTTTCATATTTATCAAAATATTTTATAAAAAATCTTTCTTTTTTATTTTACAGCTACAAATTACAATTTTCAATGAATGTTTTGTGCCAATTGCTTAAAAATTATCTTGGTCTCATTTTGCTTTAAAAAATTCTTATAATTATTAAAATATTCTGTCTGATGTCATTTGGTTTAATTCTACAGACATAGATTAAAATTTCCAATGAATATTTTCTCACAATTGTCCAAAAATTGTTCTGTGGGATTTTGGTCATATAGTACAGTGAACAATTTTCATATTTATCAAAATATTTTATTAGATATCTTTTTTTTATCTTACAGCTACAGATTACAATTTCCAATGAATATTTTGTCTCATTTTACTTTAAAAAATTCTTATAATTATTAAAATATTCTGTCTGATGTTATTTGGTTTGATTTTATAAACAGAGATCAAAATTTCTGATTCATATTTTCTGTAAAATTTCCAAATATTTATTGCACATTTGTGTAATACATTTTATGTCATAATACTTTGAAAAAATATCATAATTATTAAAATCTTTTGACACTATATATATATTTTTTAAATTCTACAGACATAGATTAAAATTTCCAATGAATATTTTCTCACAATTGTCCAAAAATTGTCCTATGGGATTTTGGTCATATTGTACAGTGAACAATTTTCATGTTTATCAAAATATTTTATTAGATATCTTTTTTTTTATCTTACTGTTCCAGATTACAATTTCCAATGAATATTTTGTCTCATTTTACTTTAAAAAATTCTTATAATTATTAAAATTGTCTGTCTGATGTCATTTGGTTTAATTTTATAAACAGAGATCAAAATTTCTGATTCATATTTTCTGTAAAATTTCCAAATATTTATTGCACATTTGTGTAATACATTTTATGTCATAATACTTTGAAAAAATATCATAACTATTAAAATCTTTTGACACTATAAATATTTTTTCAATTCTACATACATAGATTAAAAATTCCAATGAATATTTTCTCACAATAATTGTCCAAAAATTGTCCTATGGGATTTTGGTCATATTGTACAGTGAACAATTTTCATATTTATCAAAATATTTTATTAGATATCTTTTTTTTATCTTACAGCTACAGATTATAATTTCCAATGAATATTTTGTCTCATTTTACTTTAAAAAATTCTTATAATTATTAAAATATTCTGTCTGATGTCATTTGGTTTAATTTTATAAACATAGATCAAAATTTCTGATTCATATTTTCTGTAAATTGGTAGAATTTATTTTTTGTCATATTTTACTTTAAAAAATTCTTATATTTATTAAATTCTTTTGTTTAATATATATTTTTTTCGTTTCTACAGTTACAGATAAAAATTTCTAATAAATAAAATTTCCAATTGTTGCACATTTGTGTAATACATTTTATGTCATAATACTTTGAAAAAATATCATAACTATAAAAATCTTTTGACACTATAAATATTTTTTAAATTCTACAGACATGGATTAAAATTTCCAATGAAAATTTGCTGTAAATTGTTATATATTTGGTATAATATATATTTTGTCATAATTTCCTTTGAAAAATTATCATTTTAAATAAAATATTTTGTCAAATACTTTTTTTTCAATTCTACACACATTGAACAAAATTTCAAATGAAAATTTACTGCCAATTACTCAAAAATTGTTTTTTTTGTTAAATATGCTCTTGCAGCCACATTTTACCGTGAAATATTCTTATTTTCATTTAAATCTCTTGGTAAATACAATTTTACAGATATAGATTAAAATTTCTAATGAAAATTTGCTGTAAACAGATAGAATTTATTTTTTTGTCATATTTTACTGTAAAAAATTCTTATATTTATTAAATCCTTTTGTTTAATATATATTTTTTTCATTTCTACAGATAAAAATTTCTAATGAATATTTCCTGCCAATTGCTCAAAAATTGTTGCATAATTGGTGGAATGTGTTTTTGGTTCATTTTACTAATACATTTAAAAAAAAATTAGTTAAATATTTCATGGCAATTTTTTGTCGAAAATCTTTCGATTTTCGTCATTTGTTTTGATTCTAAATCTGGATAACAATAACAACAGGCAATAGTTATCGATCTGATATGAATGTAACAAAAAAAAATACGTCGTTTTCGCCTTATCTTCCTTCAGAAAAAGGAAATACGATAAGAGGTTTCCCGCATAAGTACAGGAATCTATGTTTGATTACGAAGCAATTAACGAAAAAAAGTATTTTCTAGGTTATCGTGAGAAATGATTAATTTTTGTTTTCAAGGAACTTTTCTAAGTGGACTATATGACTAATCTTTGATATATTACGACCTTACTATTTCTAAATATTTATTTATTTAGTTTATAACATCCTAAAGTATTTGTTTTGCCATTAAACCTCCAAAGATAATACGAACAGGACGCAAAATATATTTGGCAACACCGCTTCGTCCGTTCGTTACGAGGGGGTCACAAAATAGTTAATTTAAAATTAAAACTCCCGTGGGGATTTTTATCATTATTAAATTTATTTGATATACTGAAACAACAAGAAAATTATATTATTATTTTTATTATTTTAGTTTGTTCTATATTTAGAAGTCGAGTATTTTTGAATGTAAATAAAATGATTTTCAATTTTCATTTCAGCAGTTGAATTAATATTTTTTACTCCTTTCCCCGATTGTTTAGAGTTAAACCTCTATAGAAAAATGAAGTTAGCTAAATATTTAGTAGAAAGTGTTGACAGCTTATAAAGTGTGGAAATCACTTATATAAATGATATTAATTTTGTTCTTAGTTTATGGGATTGTAAAAAAACATTAAGATACGTGATTTGTATGACCAGTTCTAAAAAATTGACGTGTCTTAAATTTTTTTTAACTCTGTGAACTCTGAACAAAAATATGAGGTTTTCTCAATGTGTTAATAGTTAGGGGTGTACAAAATCATACTAGGAAATCAATTAATTTTATTGTATTAATTATCACACGGTTTTTATGTCGATTAGAAAATTCAATTTTTAGATGATTTAAATAGTCCGACATTCGTTCTATGACGTAGATAATTGAATAGTAAAGTTAGCTACATAAGAGTCGACATAGAACCGCAATTCTGTCGTCTTCTTTTTTTAAATTTTGATCCTCAAACCACAATTTTCGTCTAACTTTTACTGCAGGCACGGTTATAAATTTTTTATGAGGAGTTCTAACTGTGCAGTATGATACAAAACAAGATTTATATGATATTGACATTATTCAAATTTGAAAAAAAATGAACTAAACTTAGCTGTGGACAAATGTAAGATACAGAACACTCATATATTTTGAAAGTTCTTCAAACTTCAAATTAGATTGGCCTTTTTGTAACTGGCTATTAGCTATAAGTTCATAAAACATGTAAATCAGAAAGTGGCTTACTTCATATATGAATTAGTGATGTATCTGTAAATAAAAATTGCAAACATTTAGGAATTCTTAATTTCCAGTTTTCTCCCAAAATATTTGATTTAAAAATGTTTTAAATATATTTTTGCAAAGTAGTGGTAATATACTTTAATAAAATATCGGATATCGGTTTAACACCCCATCAATTCCACAAGTCGTTTCTACACTATTATGATAATGTCAATTATAACCTCAAATTTAACTTTTTAGGTTAATCTTGAGTTGATAGTTGAGAGAGGTGAAATTTGCATTGTTTAAATTTGTAGGTTATGTATACTTGTTTGTAAAATGAATTCAAATAGGTATGGAAAATTTTAATGTATATTTTTTTAAAATATGTTATAAATATAACAAGCAACAATGTTATAGTATATACTACTTACTAATAAGGCACTGGATCATATTTCTCGGTATTGCACAAACCTGGTAAATATTTAATAGAAAAAATAGGTACATGTTCGAAAATATTTGTTTTTGTTGTGCCGTCTCTTAACTATTACTTTTTACAATAATAATTGATCAAAAGAGAAAGAACATCACCTTAAAATTTATTTTTAAATCGAATGTGAGTGGTAATTTCTCCCAAATTTCATCCAAGCAAGACAATCATTGAATGTAAACGTAACTTTGGTGTTTACAACTTTTAATTTCATACTGTTCTTTAGCTAAAATCTTTCGACAAAGAATTAGAAGCTTTTGAAGAAACTTTGACTGAATTTCCGGTAACTTTTCCCCCATCCTATCCGTTTGAAGAAAAAGTATCACAGGGTACATCGTACATGCAGACAAGATGTCCCGCTTGGTGCGATCGTGTGTTGCTGAGCAAAAAAGCAAAGAAACTGGTTGCCAACGACTCGGATACCAAATACGGTCTTATGGGATTGGAAACGTGCATGGGCGACCATAAGGTAAATACACATTTATATAAATTTTCTTTTATAATAGATATAATAAAAAACGGGGTCAACTAATCTCCTAAGAAGAGTTTAATAATACAAGAAACCCTTTAAACATGACATAATAAGATTAGAATTGAATTTACGCTGCAGTAAAAATGTTTTCTTGCTAAAAATGTTTGTATTTACTATTTTAAATGAAATATATTCACTGGAAACTATTAAATTCATTTAATTAATTTTGTTTTTGTTTATTCTATGCAGCCAATTTATTTGGATATTCGTATTACAGTTTCTGATGATCAATAAGGTATTCGTGTAATGAATCTATGATATAATTAGAAGTTTTGTACCGGTTGAACCATTGTAGATATATCCATTTCATTAGAGTAGGATTTTCATTAGTTATCCCGTAAAAACCCACTTTTTTGTAAGAATCCTGAGAATTATTTAAGAGTATTATTTAGTGTAGTATAAATATCCAATCTGTTCCCACTTGGTGACTCCCAGGAGTACTAAATCCTGCAATAATCCTAGATTAGATTAAATTATCTTGATTTGTACAAGCCATTTTAACTTCTTTGCACCCTGACAAAATGAGAGTTTTGGTATTAATATCTTTGTGGGCCGGAACTCAAACCTGCCATTTTCTTAAATTGTTGTTTACATACCAAGACTAACCTTGACTCGTATGTAAAAGAACCCACAGCCTACAAAGCTAGCTGACAATCTGCGTTACTAATAATTGGCATTCCAACGTTTTCATCTAACTTGGACCCATCTGTATACCATGCCAGTGGGTGTCTTCTTGCAGGACATCTCCTACCGTCCCATAACCAATCAAAACAGACTGTCATGGTGTCACACGGTGAATTAATGGATGGCAAATCCTTATATGACCAATAAAGTCTCAGTGTCTGTTGCATTTGTTGAATATGATGAGGATCATAAAGGTTTCAGATAAGCAGGCCGAATTTTTGGGATGCCTATAGGTCGAATGGTCTGTATAACCAATAAAGGAGCACCTGGGAATTAAGGGCCAATTTTGTAGTAGATTTGCTAGCACACAGTCAAAAGTGCGTTATAATGGTAGTATGTTTGGTGACTGGGTACTGGAGGTTGAATAAACTAGTGGCTTATTGGCCAGACATAGTTAGATCTATGCAGGTTCTATCAGGAAGAAGGGGAATGATTCATTCTTGTCGTATGTCATTTTGGTGAGGGTTTAACAAGGCTGTGGTTTCTATAACTTGAAGAAGGAAAACCAGAATCACCAGGCTACCATTGAAGCTGATTTATTTAGAAGAGAAAAGTTGCATCTGCAAAATTAGAAGACTTCTAGACTGCTTGGTTGTTCCAACTGTAAGGCTCTGAATACATGTTTATGGATTAATTAGCCCAGGTATTAAAACATCAATTTTTCCGTTTCCTCTTTGACTCCATCTTTTTGACTGTTCCAAGGGGTTACTGTAGATCTGGACAATTGTAAAGTGTGAATAACCCAATAAATGGTGGAGTAATCCAAAAAAATCTTCCCATGATCCACCCCATGATTTTTATTAGAAAAAAGCGCCCTAATAATGAGTTAAATACAGGTAAACTGCAAACTAATGAACTATCCAAAAATTCGGTTCCCTGTATGAGCTCAGGCAGGTTCTATCTGTGATCCAGGCTCTCATAGTGGCATAGGATGTGTAGCGCTGTTTCACTTTCCTTTTTGCACCGTCTGCAAGGTCTCCATTGTAAAGCCCTAAATCAGTGTGTCACTATATTAACTGTCATCTGTAGTCCATCTCTGGTTATACTATTGAATTTACCTTGGGATAGGATTACCAGGTCTTCTCTCTGTGGGGTTCTAATGATTTCATCCATAACCAAGTTCCGCAACAGAAGGAATAATATTCCTCACTGTGGACATCCTCTGATTCCATAAACTATTGTTGTTTCTATTAGCCTGTTTTCAAGCATAGGGTCTATCCCTCTATGTCTAAAAAGAGTGCTCTCTCTGTGGATTTTCCTGCTCTATAGGAATAATGTATTGGTCGCTCTATTATGTCTGTCCAGAAGTTATTCCAGTCTAGTACGAATAACATGAGACTAATTGGTCTAAGAGATTTAGCTGTCTCCTATCCAGATTTTTCAGGATTTGGAAATAATAATAAATTGAAAACAGTTGCTGGTAGATCGGCTGTCATATTTTGTTGTAGTCTCCTTAAAAGTAGGCAACACATGTACTTGGAAAGTGTTTAAGGCAGAGACAACCCAGAGACGCTCGAGTACATGTTAAATTTTTGTTCTACAGTAATATGGAGGGTAGAAGGAAGAAGAACCAACTCAATGTATTAAAAATTGTCCATCGAAAAGGAACAAATTGGTGGCGCCACAGTAGCAAGAGTAAGTGTCACAGGACGACAAATAGTAGAAAAGAAGAATTTGTTCTGTGATCGGCTGTCAAAACGAATTTTTAGAGCAAGAAACGAAGTTAAATTACATTTGACTACGTAAATAGTTGAAATTTTAAATACTGCATAATTTTTAACTACTTGACTAAACATTTTTCAATTACGCAGTCATAAATTTATAACAATACAGATTTTAATAATAATTGATTAGAAAAAATTATTTTTAAATTATAGTTTAAATTGATTAGTAACCAAGTCACGAACAATATTAAATTTTTCAACCCAGCCCACTTCACTCTGTTTGTAACCTATAGAGTGTTACTGACTTGACGTTGTCTTTTTACCCTTCTGCTACTCTCGCGCCATCTACTATTTGCTACTCACCCCTGGACAGTTTTTCGACATTATTCCTATACAAGTTGGCCCTCCTTATCTCTATCCTACACAGTCAAAACAATAATGGCGCCTGAATAATTTGGCACTTCACATTCACGGAAGTCACACTTACCGCTTAGAACATCAAACAAAGTTTATGTTCTAAGGTTTGCAGTTGTGTCAAAAATTCCATGCTCCTAGTGCCATCTGCGCCTACTTTGCAAAATAATACAGAGATGTGACATGTCCTAAACTTATGAACTAAAAAAGGATAGAGCTAGCAGGACTTCTTTTTAAATCCAACATTAATGCTCATGTATTTGACCGTCTCTTTGGTTGATTCTGATTGGGGGTGAAGTAGTAAATGTATTAGTGAATAGCTTGTTAGTTTTATCAAATTCGTTGTGTATTAATGGTGTTTTTTCTGCTTATTTCAGCCGGTATACCTGAGGATAAATCTCAAGGAAAAAGCAGGTATTGACGTATGTTGTGAACACGCTCCTTTCGCTTGCTTGCCTGACAAATGCAAATGTTACCCCGCGTACGTTTCCGTTCAAATAAAAATAGTCGATATGGGCAACTATAAAAAAACCAGCTTCCAAGATCTGCCTAAACTCGACAAACGCTTACTCCAAGAACCCATCACTAGAAGTATGTTATCTCACGAACCTTACACCCCGGAGAGCGTCGATTCTCACGACCATTCCCCGTTGCGAATGGCCGAAGACCAAGAACCGGTATCTCCGTCGAAACTAAAATCCAGATTGGAGAATATCATCCGCATGGAAATGGATCCTCCGAATAAGCAGATGGTGAAAAGATCGGCTTCGCAAAACGTCGACGTCGACAAACCGAAAAGTAAATTCCGCACTAGGGCGATGTCGGAGGTGCCGAAAAACGCGCACGCTCGCGTCAAGTTGATCTCGATCGCTCGAGCGGAATCGTTGAATCGCTTACAGAGCCATCACAGCTCCTCGGACGAGGATTGGTTCGAGTTCGAAGAAGAAGAAGCGGCTCGTTTGAAATGTCTGGACGATTGTTTGGAGGAAATAACGCACGGAGATGAAACGGCCAACGTTCCTATTATCATGGAAAAGATGGAGAAACGGTGTAGGTTCGGGAAAGATAGGACGCGAACGAAAATCAATTGTTGTGCCATAGTGTGATTTGAGTTTTTTATTTATTTTTTATACTTTAGCGATCGCTGTAGAAAATTTGTGCTTGCATCGTTGCACCGTAGGCGGAAAGATGGCGCTGAACTGAACGCGCAAAAATATTTTTGGTTAACATATTTGAAGCTTTAGCTGCTCAATTTCTACGAAAAAAATCGCTTCGAAAAAAAATCAGCTTTTGGGAAAATCTAACGCGTTTGCGCAGTTCCGCCGTCTCTTCCGCAAAAAGTAACACATTTTTTTATTATTTTCTTTGCTAATTGGTGTTTTTTTTTGTGTTTTTTCTGTAGAGTTGTGCGCTATTCTGTGAAATTTGATTAGTCGTGACTAAAAAAAAAATCTTTTTTCATGTTTCATCAAAAAAAAATAATATTAGGCCTGCATTTGACGACGGAAAACGAAACCGAAAAATTGACAGACGTCAACGTCAAGAAGGCGGAGGACATTTTGGATCCCGCCACCGTCACCCGCTACATCTACATACAAAATATCGACAAACCCGTCAAGATATTCAGAGAAACCGCAGTCTAGGAAGTATAAAGTTTAATTTTTTTCATAAATTACAACGTTTTTATTGATATAACCGCATTTAGGTACATCTTGAAAGTAAATGAACGTAAAATATAATGTTATTTCCAGAAAACAGTAAAAACGGTGTACGTTTATTTACTTAAACGGTTTTTTAAAGAATTGTTCGAAATTTTTTACTTAAATACGGAAATCTGTAAAGCGACTGTCGAAATTTCAATGCATTATCGAATTTTTCTTTTTAAAACTGCAAAACGAGTCGGTGACGGTTCGTAGTCGAAGAAAAAATCACTGCCAAACATCGTAAATGTATTTAATTTTGTAAACTTGGTAAATTTGCCGGTTGTAGACATAGAATCGTTGTTTTGTGACATATAACACAAGAACCGGACCATGGAACCACAGAACCGAACCGCGGAACCACAGAATACAAGAAACGTACCACGGACCACAGAATACAATTTTTCACTTATATCAAAAGGGACGAACCGTCACCGAGTCGATTACAGTTATTTGGTTCATTTGAACTACTTTGTAAGTTGTTTTTATTTAATATAATGTTTAAAAATAGGTTTTTAATAAACTGAAGTCGAAAAGAAAACGGTCTAAGTCTCTGGCAAGATACAAACAGCATTCTGAACACGAGAAGGATGTGAGTGGCGAAATCCTGAGTGTTATTGATGGTATACTACAATTGACACTTACTCTTTTTTGAGTTTGTAAGGAAATAATGATGAGAGATAGTTTATTTGAGCAAAAACCGTGAAAAGACGAGCTTGATTAGGTTAGAGATGACATCAAGATCATCTATGACTCATATAATCTTGATTTGGGATAGAATCAGGAATCTGAATGGTATAGGGAGCCGATGCTTTCCAAATATTATCCAAATTTAGTGTAAAAACCGTATTTTGTGAACTGCTCTTTAAATCTAGTGGTATATCATCATAAATAGTATTTCTGGTTACTATTTTGCGAGTTTCTGAAGAGGCAAGGCAAGCACAGGTAGTTTGCATATATTAGGACCATCTATGACTCTGTGTCTTTGTTTTGTGACATGGAACACAAGAACCGGACCACGGAACCACAGAATACAAGAACAGGACCGCGGAACCACAGAATACAACTCAAATATCTTGGTTTGGGATAGAATCAGGAACCTGAATGGTATAGGGAGCCGATGCTTTCCAAATCTTACCCAAATTTACTGTAAAAACCGTAATTTGTGAACTGCTCCTTAAAGTTAGTAGTATATCTTGATGAATAGTGTTTCTGGTTACCATTTTGCGAGTTTCTAAAGAGATAATGGCGGAAAACAGTTAGTTTGAACAAAAACCAAATAAAGGCAAGCGTAGGTGGTTTGCATATGACATCAGGACTATCTATGACTCTGTGGTTAGAATCAAAGAGTCGCTGATCCCCCCAGTTGTGAGCCCCCAGTCCAACTCGACTACAGATATGCTAATTAGTGAACTGCTCTTCAAGTTTGGTTCATTTTCCATTTAAAAAGACCATCCCTAGTAACAAGGAGAAACAAATGCCAATAAATCAAATTAATTAGATTGACTTTTGGAGAGTTTCATTTCAAGAATAGTTTAAGATTGTCTCGAAGAATGAATCCTGAAGGATTATTTACCACTAAGAGTTATCGTGAACACCATCCGCAGATTTCCTGCAGGATAAACTTTTTTTGATGCGGATTTAACGCTTCCTGTAATTTGGTACATTTGAACTACTTTTAAGGTTATTTTTTTAACAGATAGTTTAGGAATAAGGGTTTAATAACTGAACTAGAATAGAAAATGATCTGTCACGATACTACAAATAGTGTTCTTAGCGAGTGAAGAAAAGTAGTGAGTGTGGTTGTTTGAATATAAAGGAATTGTTGATATGTTATTTGACATTTGATAGCAAGTGAGTGTTTCTTGGGGTTTTTTTTAACAAGTTTTCAAAGAAAGACTGATTGGGGACATAGAGTTTGAATAAAGACCATGGAAATAGCGATAAAAGAGGCTAAGACAAGAGATTAAGGCTAATCTAGAGGTGAAATCAAATGGAATAAAGGATCTAAACGGTAGTTAAAGTCAATCTTTCTCCGGTATGATCCAAAATTATCATATAACCGGTAATATGAATGATAATTTGTGAATTGCTCTTAAAATTGGTTTAATTTGCATATCTAATATGTTGACAAAAAATCTCTTGTTGCTAACTTTGAGAGTTTCACCAAAGAATATCCCAACTAACAAGAAGCATAAGCCAGCGAAAATTCTTTGATTTTCTTTATTCAAAGTATAGTGAAGCTTGACCAGAGAATATAAAAAGCTTTTCGTGTTCTGTGAGCATGACACTACTGACAAATGACAACCATCTTATCAAACATGCGCAGACAAAAAAGAAATTGACAGAAGCTGTGCGTTTTTTGTTTGTTTGTTATTTGAGGCATGCTTTGGTTTCAAATAACGTTGTTGTATCTTGCCAGGGAACAAATTACGTCAAAATATAGATTAAAAGTATACCGAGCCACGATGCGTACAGTACAAAATAATCAAACTCGATAATTTGGGGTAAAAAGCGAATTTTCGTATTTGCAGAATTTTTTTTGGTATCATAAAAGACAAATATATCAAGTCGGTCGATTTTCGGAATTGTTCTAAGTATAATCATATTTATACACATATTTTTCGAATTTATTTCGGCTGTGTACATGTTAACAATAAAGAAACATATTTGATAAGTAATTTAAATTTTTAAGGACATTGATATAAACGTTAATTTAGTCGAAATATGCCATTTTATATTTTTGTTCCTAGTAGTTTTTCGTACCTCAGTACTCTTAAAAATTTTTTTTATACTATTTACGTACGTACGTTTAAGTAGATTTTTTTTATCAATGGGTATTTTCGTTATGAAAAATGAACTCGGTGTTTAAAGGACATACCGAAACTCTCTCGTATAAGCATATATTCTTTGGTATGTCACTTTCTTCTTTTTTATGGATATTGAGAAAATCACGGAACGTGTTTTATTTCACAGAACTAACCTAAAAACAGAAGAAGACTCGTTTTTGTTTATTTGGTTAACCATTTATTTTGAAATTAATCTTTTAAATTGAAATTTTTTAAAAATCAAGTTAATAGAAATAAACTGTGAACTTTTAAATAACGTAAATTGAGGTGTGCATTTTTAATGTAAAAACAAAACAATCAGACAACACTTCCAAGTTTGAGTTACCAGGATCAATGTTTCATTTGGTTTTTCCCGTCAGTCACATTTGAGATATGGATGGTTTACTTTGTTAATTAATTAAGAAATAGAGAAGGCCTGTATGTTAGAGATAGCTTGAGCCAACTTGACTATACGCTATTCTTCATAAGCGATAAGACATCTGGTGGCCATAGCGGAAATCAAGCCGTGGGCGCTGTCAAATGTCAATTGTCAGGTCCTGAATTAAGTGTCCACACCTTTCCTGAAAGTTGTTGAAGGAACTTGTGAGTAGACGTTAGGTGTTGATAAAAAAACTCGAATTAAATGATTTTCTTCAAAAAAGTTGTGTTTATGATAAATTGATCATTTATTTGTTCATGTTCATGGATCGTCTTTGTTATACAGAGGATGAAGCGAAGAAACTTAAAAAATTGAACATTTTTCCCTCTGTGACATGTTTAGCATTCCAAATATCTCATAAATTCTACAATACTCAACTTAATTTCTAAAATTAAGAAGCACATTACCAACTTACTGCAAATCACCCACAAAATATTTTTTCTATAAAACGCTTTCAATAAACCAAAGAAAATCTGTAACCATCAAATGTTTTACAATTTAGACAAAAAAAGAATGGCCAATAGCTAGCTTTCACTTGTCAAAGTTGTCAAAGATCTTAATAAGAAAAGTCTATTCGCGATCACCACGAAGTGGGCGACATCTACATTTGGAAATTAGTACGCGAGAAAAACATTTTGTCATAAAATCCCCTTTAAAATTAAAAAATATTTCTACAAGCACCCTCTGAGTAACAGGAACTCCCAGTAGTTTCCAAACCAATCTTGATCGTTTTTTAAAGAAAAAACAACTACTTCCTAGGCATTGGGTTTTGTAGCGCCACCTGGTGATCGCGAATAACTACGTATTGATATATAGACCCTTGCAGCTGTCTTCCATTTCGTGATTTTCTTTATAAACAAGTAGGGGTTTTTGTTTGAAAGTCCCTGTTGATTGAATGTTCGATGTTTACTTCTAATTGATATTTATATATATGTGTAAAGATGTTTATTGTTATTATGTGTATGTAAGGCGTGTTACAAACATTTTTTAGTACTTATTAAAAAAAAACTAAAGGGTGTACCCGATCAGTCTGAAATCGTAATTTTTTTTAACAATAAAATTGTTTTAGTTGTAATATTATTAATAATAAATATAAAGTTACCTTGATTTTGTTCGGGACATCCGGTATATTAAAATGAATGTACTAGTCAACTATACTTACAAAGAATTGATTTTATTTACAAATTACGTTTTATTTTGTTTGTTATCGAATATAAATATTGTAAAATTTGAAAAAATTATAATTTTAGTGTTAAGTTTGTAAGACTGAGATATCGTACGTTTTGTGGAATTCCGTGCGGGATTCTGTTCGGAATTTCACATTTGATGTTCTACTTTGTACACCAGTGTGCCAAAATTTTATTTGGCTTTGCGTTTCAGTCATTCGGTTAAGAATATTATTAATACTTTTTTATTATTGTACTGTTGTTGAAAATGAATAAATATCTTATCCTAAATAACTGTCTCTTTTTTCCATCTTTGTAAAATATTTTGGTTAATATGTAACGCCACAGATTTTCACCAATAGAGTGTTTAACTAATTTTTAAATTCTGTTTAAAACCTTATAAATACTTAGTACTATATGAACAAATAACAACACACTAGTTTTTTTTCAATTGCATACATAATTTTTATAAACAAAAATTTTATTTTATTCTTTTTGAATATTGCTCCATTTCGAAAATTTCGTCATAGATGCTCGAAGCGAAGTTAGGTACAAGTTTAATGTCAAAATTGTCAAGTGTATTTCAGCCACTCATTTTTACACTTACGAATAGAGAATTAAGAAATTAAATTAATTAATTAATCAAGAAATTAAATTCTTATTAAAACAGTAATTTTTCTCTTTATTGTCAATTGTTATTATTTTTTTCTACGAATAAAGAATAGAAAGGAAGGAACGTTGTCATATTTTAATCTAGCAAATAAACACGACGGAAATCGGCCATATTGAAGAACCAAATATGACTCATTCGAATCGTGACGTTTGACATGTATAGTTTTTTCATGCTGTTTTGTATATTATTTTCTGATTTAAGTAGTTAACCCAACTCTTGAATAGGAATTACTTTACATCTGTAAGGTTCTATTTATCTGAATTATTAAAAATTAACAAAATATTTTGATGACAACCACATTGTTATCATAGACGTTCCTTTATTTTTTATATAGACCAACTAAGTCAACTATTTATAATTACCTGCTTAGAAGTTTTTAATCTAAATTTATATTCCTACAACTTTATGATAATGTATATTACTGTACAGATAATTACAAACGGAAAACAGTTATTTTTCTTAATAATTAATACGAGACATAAGTTTATAATAGCCTGCAAGCCATATGCAAGAACCATTGCGGACATCGTCAAATCGTATTATACTCCTTCCTTTTCTTAGAACAAAAAGATACAGGAAGGAGTATATGCAAAATGACCTTGAGTCCAGAAAGGAGCTTGCATATGGCGGCCAATTGTCAATTTTAATTTCCGGTTCCATTGACGTACCGAAAGGTTTTTAGTTTTAATAAATTTCAACCAATCAAGTGTGTGAATACAATTATTGTTAGAAATAATTTAGTATTTAAAAGAACCGAATGATACGCCTATGCGCTCATTTTTGACTTTTATATGCAAATATTACTTTGACAGATTGACAGTATACTTTACATACAAACAATGAGTCATACTAGGAGCTTCAAGATGGCCGACTTCCGTCGCAAATTTTCCTTTAAGTTAATATATGACAGACTCCTTCCTGTTTCTTTTTGTTCTAAGTTCCTTTTTATTATTTCTTCGTAGATTTTTTTCTTATGCGGCGTGCTTCTTTTTTATGTTGGCCTTTTACCGTAAGGGAAATCAGCCCAGCATCAGTGACGTATCTGTATTGCATAAAATCGTGAACATTTTCTTGTTAATTTTTTGGCAAAATAAGCAAATGAAAAATAAAGAAAACAATCAAGTAAGTCTAATTAGAAACATAAAACAAATAGGGTCAAATTTGTAATTAAACACCCTATTGATGAGATGATTATTGAGGAAAAAAGTTGAGGAGCAGACAGACACAAGCAGATAAATCCACTTTGGGTCAATTTTGAGGCGAGCTCTAACGACCTGTGATATTAGATTCGAGCTAAAACAAAGGGGGGAATCTATATTTAAATGTTGAGCGTCCGCGCAAATTAAAATACATCCATTTTTTAAGCAAATGCAGAACTAAGAACTAGCATCGGTTCTTAGAGTGTAGGGTAGGTTAGGATCGGCTTGTCTTAAGACTGGATTGGAACTCAAAAGTGTCTCCAGCTGATCGTTTGTGTTCCAGTTCCCATAGGCATTCTTTTTGAGGAGGATGGGCAGCAGCAAAGTTTTCAATGAAACGTGTAAACATCACCTGAACTAGAGACATCTCGTAGGAACAAAAGCAACTATGAAATGTAAATTATTTGCATTGAAGCGTCTTACTGGGTTACTGCAACAAGATAGTAAGTATGGAGTGATTCCAAAGTAGTAGGCACTAAATTCTCGGAATCGTGCAGAAAAAATGGTAAATTGGAGATAAGAATGTTGCATAGGAAGTTTTTGAAACATTCTGCATTATTTCAATCAATTTTCTATAATCATCATCTTTAACTTACTGGATAGGATATTTTTCATCTTAATTTTTCGCTTATATCGTGCATATAAACGAATAAAATGTATGAATTATGAAGTTTTCATAGACGGCGTTGTAACTTGATTCATCGATAAAATTCTTCGATATCGTTTGACATATAGGTTGCAAATACACCAAATAGATGGCGTTTCGAAATCGATAGAGATGGTTGCAAGTATCGACGAAGTCGGTCGCCATCACGTTTTCTATTGGCATGTAATTCAATGTCCGTTGGGGCATATAGCCCAGGAAGTAGTTGTTTTTTTGATAGAAAACGGTCAAGCATGGTATAGAAACTGTCAAGTTTCCTTACCCTGGGTGCAGGTGGAAACAATTTTCCACTTTTTCAATATAAATTCTGCTCCCCATTCTATATAAGCCCGCATATTTCTATAGAAACATTAGTGAACAGAGGTATTAAAGCTCTTTATTTTGTTTTGGCTGTAAAAATAAGGACATTAAATAGATTCAATCAAATTTAATCAAAACAATTCAAAAGTTTTTATTTTCAATTTCATACAAATTTGTAAGTGACCATTTTTTTGGTTAATACAATACATTTATAAAAAATACATTGTACAGATTAAATAAAGTTAAAAAGAACATGGAAAATCACATAATAAAGCGATACTTTCTTACGTATAAAGTGATGAAATAGTTTAATTCAATATTAACAAAGAATATCAGTCTGAGGAAAAAAAGTCATCAGTTTAACATTTCTAATATAACACTCCAATACTAATCCCTTTTTATAATGGAATATTTTTTTAAAAAAATATAAAAGGTAATTGTATATTTGGAATAGAAGGGGGAAAATTAAAATGAAGACCAAATTCCTTACTCTGTAAATATTTTTTCCACTTTGGATTTCATTAAAATTTTCTATGTACACTTATAATATTGTCAACTATTGATGTAATAAAGTCGATTTTTGGTAAAATTAATAATAGTTCAAGTCATCTGATAACATATTAACCATACAGAATTTACTCATGGCAGTTTATAATAATAGTATTATGCAAATTAACCCCCTTCTCTGAATGACCCCGACCCTTGTAAATTCACACATAATAAAATTGAATAGGTTGACACAAACTTTCACCAGATAATTAATATTTTACTAATGATCATTTTGTTTAATAAAATCTTTTTCTACTTTTTTCTTGTTGTTTTTGGTAGAACATTATGCCTAAAACTACACACACAACTACAGCAATACTTATTGCCAACATTATAAAAAATAACTTAATGCCTGACATGGATGCAGGTGGATCATCCACATGATCTCGTGGTGCTTCAAAATAACTAGCAGATGGTATTATTTTTGACCTATCTTCTTTTGCACCATCCTGAAAATAAATACCAAATCTGCAACTCTTCTAATCTTTATAGATAAACAAACTGATTTGCAATAAACATTACACATTTAGTAAACCAATAAATAAAATAAAAAAACCAATATATATTTAGAATTACTTACATCATCTCCTAAATCCAGTTCATAAAGTCTCACAGACATAATGTCATGGTTATCTGATAAATCTCCAGTTGTAGCTGAAACTCCAATAAAGTATCCAGTTGGTAACTTTACACCTTTAACTTGGAAACATTCTTTCCAAGCTGCTTTGTTTTCAAGATCTGTAGATACTAGAAAAGACAAAGTTTAAGTAAATCCATTTTAAAAACAAATTGATTCAATACCTGTTAATATATCATTTTCATATTTAATAGAAACATAAGTGTCATGATCAAAATTCCTGAATTTTGCTTCACAACCTGCTAATTGAGTATGAGTACCATCTCTATCATGATCATAAGATAAACTGCCATTATTTATCATAGCAGAAATATAGGGATGTTGATGCTAAGAAAAAATAATTCAAATACTGTTATCAATCTTAGGCTATTTTTACTTACATTATGAGGACCATTATGATTACTGTATGTATCTAAAATAATTGCTAATCCTTCAAAGAAATCTTTACTACCAAATACAGACCCATCTATTAATCTATCTTTGGCATACCAAATCGCAAATCCATCTCCAAATAAGTCTTTTCCTTTACCATGTACTTTAAACTGAACTTGAATATCCCAATTACGACAAGTAACTGGCTGAAATTAAGTTAATTAATGTAATATCACTTTAAGAAATAAATTAATATGTATACCACAGTGTTCCAAATAGCACCTCTTTTACTTTGGGAATCGTCGGTTAACCGAATGTAATTAGGTGTTACTATTGTGCTTCCAGTAAACTGCCAAAAAGGTATATCTATCCCTGATCCTAAAAAGAATTTTATTAAAAAATAAAACGTTAACCTTAAAAGTTAGTATCTCTTACCGTAGTATGGTTTAATTAGCGAGTGTTCCCTCTTCATAAAGTCTCTCGTATTCCATTGTGCTTGTGCATTTATTATATTTAAATATGATAAGAATAAGGTTAAAATAGAAAATAAATTACAATACATTTTTATACTCTTGTTTTAATAAACAGCACTAATCATCTCATTAATAATTTACTACGTACAGGTAGATTATTGGTTATTTATTTGTAGAGTAACGAATATTTATCTATTCACGTCAATGTCAAAAATTTAAAATACCAACTCATTACTCATTAAGCGATTTCGAATGGTTTTTTTGGTTGGTTAATGGTTAACCGGTCGTTTCATAAACGATGACGTCAGAATCTTGGTTTCGAATTCTTCGTAAACAAATTGGTTGGTTAAACCAGGTTAAACGTCTGTCAATCAAAGCAGCTATGGACTGGGAAAGTGGTGACGTAGGTGTCAAACCAAAAGATTCCAAACAAATTTTGTTAATGTATGTTTTATAGGTGTTATTGACTATTTTATTGTATTTTCTTCATATTTGGGAGTTACTTACTGTTTTTCATTGGTAAGTGTTCATTCATATATTTTACATATCACTAAAGTAGATATACGAACCATTTTCGTAAAAACATTATAACCTAACCTTCAAAGTTGTGCATTTTCATAAATTTTAAGAATACTTACTAAAAAAGGTACTTTAAAAGTCGAATTTTAAAAGACTTTGCATATATGTATTTAATTATGATACTTGTGTTATATTTTAATGTATAATAATAATAAAATAACTGAAACAAAATCTACTTCAGGAGAATGGACTGGGAAAGTGTGACGTCAAAATTTGTGTTCTATGCTGTTGAACTGAGAAATGTCAACGAAATGATTCCAAACGGCAACATTATAAATCTCTAGAAATAACTTTTGTTTGAGGTATTTTGTTATCATTATGCTTTGAAATATAACGGAAGTATCATAATTAAATACATATAAGCAAAATTTTTCCAAATTCAATTTTTAAATCGAATTTTAGTAAGTATTCTTAAAATTTATGACAATGCACAACTTTGAAGGTTATGTTATAATATTTTTACGGAAATTGTTCATATATCTACTTTAGTGATATGTAAATCATATGAATGAACACTTACCAATGAAAAAACAGTAATTAACTCCCAAAAATCAAGAAAATACAATATAATAGTTAATAACACTTATAAAACATACCATAATAAAAGTTGTTTGGAATCAGTTGGTTTGACGCTTACGTCACTACTTTCCCAGTCCATTATAATGTTCTTGTTTGGAATAATTTCATTGACATTTCACAGTTCGACAGCATAGAACACAAATTTTGACGTCACACTTTCCCAGTCCATTAGTAGATGAATTGGGTCATTCATCGAATAAAAAAAAAAATATTTTTAATAAATACAAATAAAAGTGCTACTATTAATTTAATGGCCATAAAAACATTTGTTTAAAAAAAAAACACGAAATGCCAAGGTACTTCTGTTTACAATACTTAATCCTCAAAACAGTAATGCTGGTAGAATAGAAAGAGATAGAACAAATAACCAGAAAGCGGTTCAAGTTTTGGTTAACCAACCTTAAACCAGACAATTTATGACGTCATCAATTTGTCATTCGAATGCGGTTGGTCCAAATATGACGGACCAATCTATAAACCAACATCATTCGAAATCGCCTGATAAAAATTTAAATCAAAACCAGCTACATTTTTTTGTTCCGTGTCAGGTCTTTGAAACTTTTGTTCCGTGTCAACAACGAGTTCCTACAAGTTTCAAAACAAAGGGAATTCTTTTCAATGAAAAGTTTATTTTGTTTCAGTTGTAAAGTATATTTTTTATTTGTATACATAAAACATGAACCAAGAATGCAAAGATGTTATTACGGACAATTTTGTGAAACTAATGAAGCATTGTGATGAACAAAATCTGGTCAAACCGCTGATTAAAAAAGGAGTCTTCAAAGAATATGAATTAAAACAAATATTTTCTGTAAGATATAACAAAATGTCGAGCAATAACAATAGCTAACTGTTAATCATATTTTTTTTGTTAGACAGATGATGCAAAACATAACAAGAGAAGATTCTTTTTCTCTCTGCAAAAAAAAGAAAGGGCCTGGATTCCATTTTTAGAAGCGTTAAGAGAAACTGATCAAAATTCGATAGTTGACATGTTACAGAGAAGAGGACCAACAGTATTTAATGAAATAATGAATTCTCCAGACATAGAGGAAAAACCACTGCCAGATTTAAGTAAATTAAATTTACCAATCAACAGTACAACAGATACTCTCAAAGTTAAAGTAATTCCAACTACAACATTTAGTGATACTTATGAACACAATGGTGCTGTAGGTTTTTATTCCTCTAGATCAAAGAAGAGAGGAAGATGTCTTATCATCAATAATTATGAATTTAACAACAAAGATCTTCCGTATAGAAATGGAGCTTTGGTAGATCAAGAGAATCTAAAAAGTTTGTTTCATCAAATGGGAGGATGGGATTTAGATTGCCATGTTAATAAAACTACTTTGGTAAGTGTTTTTAATTGTTTATTTTTCAAAACTGAGTAAAAACTTTTAAATTTTCTTACAGCAAATGGATATTATTATAAAAAACTTTGCCAATTATAAAAACAACCATTTGTATGACATTTGTTTTATTATAATTATGAGTCATGGAGGAGAAAGGTGTAATGACACTCTCATTTATGGAACAGATGCTAATGGTGGAGAATGTAATTATGTATCTGAAATAAGAAAACTGTTTTCCAATGAAAATTGTGTCAGTTGGAGAGGGAAACCAAAAGTTATGCTGTTTCCAGTTTGCAGGTGAATATTTATTTTTATTGGATATTGTTGAATGTATGTGAACTGAACTTGGGTGATTTTAGAGGTGCTGAACGCCATTTACCCATCAAACATGAACAAAAAACAGAAACTGATGGGGCTTTAGTTCCATTACAAGCTACAACATTAAGATCTGATGAAGATATGCTGATTGGATATTCTACATTGATAGGTAAATCTATTTTATTTAAAGTGTGAGATAATTATTTATATGTTTTATTTTTCTGAATTTAGGATACAAATCTCACAGGGATTACCATAGAGGTACTTGGTATGTGGAGTTATTATGTCAGAGTATAATGAACCATGCTCATAATCTTTCTCTAAATGACATAATGCTGATGGTAGATGAAGGTTTTAGATTAAGAATATCCGAAAAATGTACGATGCAGACTTCAGAGTTAGTTAATATTGGTTTTAAAAAATTGTATTTGCATCCAGGGTTGTACTACGAAGATGGCATTGTCAAGAAATATACTTCAGATGTGGATGAGTCGATTTCTAAATAGTTAAGATTAAACATTTTTTATAAAAGTCCAGTGTTTTATTTATTTTTACCCCAAGAATAAACTAATAATCTTTCCAATATTTACAAGTGCTGCAGATGTAAGGTCTGGTAAATTTTTGCTGTGTTAGAGAGAATAACACAAAACAATATTATGGGGGATAAGATTAATGATAATTTCAGACAGCTAATTAATATTTTAATGTCTAATTTATAAATGAATAAATATAATGTATTTTTATATTTTGCACTTATAAAAATCTTCATTATAAAACGCATTTGCGTATCGTAATGTAACTTTTACGCACGCAAATTTTTGTTTTAAATGGTTGGCGACATGAGTGAAGTATCTAATGACAAGACTATTGACAATGACATTTGTGGCTAAAAGCAATTTATTAATTTTATATTGTTCTTTAAAAAAGTATTTATGAATATGAATATAATCTTTTACTTATATAATATATTATTATTGGTGTATTATTCATTTTAAAATATTTTAAAACATTAACAATTGATAATTTAAATGTCACAACTGTCAAATGTTATAAATTACACAGTGCTACCGACATATTTTTTAAAATCAAAATTTTCGTAATTACATAAAAATAATAAATTAATTTAAAAAATGGTAAAAAGGGCAAAATATAAAAAATATTATAAACAACTTATTTCATATGGCTGTTGTAACACTCGTTCTTTAAAAAACTCATCGCTTGGCGATTCGATTTTTAAACTTGAACTCGTGTCATAACAGAATTCCATATGAAATGCGTTGTTTAATATACTATTATACAATTAAACAATAGCATTGTAATGATTAGTAGTAATCACGTAACAAAAGAAACCGACTAATGTAAGTGAGAATACATCCAGCGCCGGATTCCGTTATGAGGCTAAAATAGGCCAATAGAAATATTAGTAGGTGTGGCTTGGATATTTGGCGCACTTTTTCAATTTGTGCTTTCTAGGCTAGAAAGTAAAAAAATATATAATTGCAGTGTAAAAATGTATTATAAAGGTGTATTTTTTTATTATGCCAGGGGATAATTTCAGGTTTTTTTAAAATAAGTTTAATTTAATTAATATACATGTTTTGGTTATCAGTAACTAAATTAAGGGTAAAAATACTGAGGATTTTTTATTTCAATCCTCCAACCTTCGAGAGTTGAAATATTTCATAGATTTGGGCAAATTATTGTAGTTTTAATCCATAATGAAATCCAGTTTTTATCAAATATTTATAACTTGGGCATCTATTCCTATCTGCTAAAGCTGTGTTGTAGTCATCACAAGTTAGCTGGATATTGCACTTAATCATTTCTAATGCTGTTCCTGCTGTATGTCCATTCTTGTAGAGACGTAATAACTGTTCTCTTAGGTACATCATTACTAACTTTCCGAAACCGCAAATAATCTGTATTGCCTAATTGTGTGTTACAATAAGAGTTATTTCACAAGGTGCTTCTTGTAAAAGTTGGAATTTTCTTGTATGCCCATGTATTTTTTTCTAATAAGATGAATTTTTACTGTTAATTTTGAAGGGCAGTTGGTATTTCTCGTTTTAATTTGTGAAGATGGTTCGTAAGTTTTTGAGCACCGAGTAAAGTGGTGACATCTAAAATTAAATTTAAACTTTATATGGTAAATAAAACTTTTTAAATGTTTACTAAATAATTTTAATAATCTCAAAAATTCAATATATTATGTATAGGTACCAATATATCATTTAAATATTTCACTTAAGTTTAATCCGTTCTCTATCCTCAATAACCGTATTATTTATAACGTATGATGAATTGGTTAAGTTTTCAAACTCTCTTAACCATTTACCAAACACTTTTTTGTTCGTGCAATTAACAAAAAATTGCAACTGAACGATAGGGAACTTATCTTCACCTTCTATTATCTTTTTCTCCATAATTCAGCCAGGTGGCAAAACAGACTAAAAAATTGGTAGATTTAATTTAATAATTGTTCTTATTACTACCTATACAATTTTACAACATTATTAATGTAAAAATTAAAATAGAAATTACAAGACGTAACTGACAAAAGCTTAAGCCATTGACAACTATTTGACAGATGCCAAATACATAACACTCCTCCCCTATAAGTAATAGTCCCTTAAATAGTTCGGGGTATTTCTTTGTCTTAATGATTTTTCCCGAAGACTTGCAGTTGGTACAGGTGTTTGCTCTATTGGTGGCAAATCAACTCTGATAGGATACGTGTTCCAATCATTTTTAAGTTTATTGGTCTCTACTAAACGACTTCGTAATTGGTTCACATGTCTGTGCTGTCGTATGCCACTGTCTTCCAAAACCTCATAAGACAAAGGTCCTTTGATACGAACAACTGTGGCGGGATTCCATTTTTTGTTCCCATTAAAATTTCGGCTGTATACTAAATCCCCTTCTTTAAAACTTCTTGTCCCCGTCTCTCTCATAATTTCTCTTTTATCGGAGATTTTATTTGGATGAAGACCATCTAGGTGTGTAATCAAACGACGACCCATCATACGTTCTGCAGGTGTTTGACAAGTAACTGTTGAAGGTGTCGTGTGCTGTGCAAACAAGTATCTGGATATTTTTAGATCCCAGTCACCACCACCCATTTTCAATAAGTTTCTTTTAGTCTCTTGGACCATTCGCTCTGCTTGTCCATTTGATGAGGGGTGATAAGGGGCTACTCGGGCATGACGAATATTATTTTTATTAAGAAATTCGGTAAACTGCACTGATGTAAAAGATGTAGCATTATCGCTTACTACTACTGATGGTAAACCATGAGTGGCGAACAGTTGTCTGAGTACAGAAATCGTGGCAGATGATGAAGTTGTATTGACTCGACGTACTTCAAGCCATTTAGAGTAAGAATCCACGACAATTAGAAATATTGCGCCGTGAAATGGTCCAGCATGGTCGATGTGTATTCGATCCCAAGGACGTTCTGGCACTTCCCAGGGATGCAAAGGTGCCTTTCTAGGTTCATTTCGATCTTCTTGACAAATATGACATCTGCGAACGGTGTCTTCAATATCTGTATCCATGTTGGGCCACCACATGTAACTGCGTGCCAATGACTTCATTCTCACTATTCCAGGATGTGTGCAATGTAACATTGTCAATGCTTGCTTCTGGGCAATAGATGGAATAACGACTCGATTGCCATATAGTAAGCAGTCTTTATAAAGCGAAAGTTCATTTTTTCTGGACATGAACGCTGAAATATTTTTATCCACATTAGCAGTAGACCATCCATTCAAGACATATTCCCGTACTTTTGACAATATTGGATCGGTTAAAGTTAATTTAGCAATAACATCAGCTTTGACGCGGTTTTCTGGAGCAAGTTCGATCATTAATACATTATTAATTATAGCTGGACTGTTATGAATATCAGATTCGGGCCAACATATACGACTTAAGGCGTCGGCATTGGTCATTTCTTTTGCAGGCCTATAAACAAGTTTATATCTATAATTATTAAGGAATATTGCCCACCTGCTTAATCTTGGTGAAATTAATTCTGGTAATGAAGCATTTTCTCCCAGAATTCCAAGCAAAGGTTTATGATCAGTATATATCGTAAACTCTCTCCCACAAAGATAATTATGGAATTTCTTTACAGCTATAATGATGGCTAGGCCTTCTCTGTCTAGTTGTGAATAACGACATTCCGTTTCCGAGAATGATTTTGAGTGGAATGCAATGGGTAACTCCTTTCCTTTCCGAACATGACTGAGCACTGCTCCAGCAGCAAATGTAAAGCATCACAGCATAATACCAATTCTTCGGATGTGCTGTAATGTACAAGTAAGGAATCTGAAGTTATCAATTGTTTTACCTTTTGAAAGGCATTTTGCTCCACTTGAGTCCAATTCCATTTAACATCATTGTGAAGTAGCTTATGCAAAGGTTTGGCAATAGTAGCTTTGTCCTTTGGAAAAGAATGGTAAAAGTTTAACAAACCCAAAAAAGTCTGTAGTTCTTTTTTGTTCTTAGGAGCTGGAGCTTCTTGTATATCTTTGACTTTGTCTATATCTGGGCGAATACCTTTAGCATCAATAACGTAACCAAGAAATTTGATCGAGTCGGCAAAAAATACGCATTTATCTTTTCTTAATCTGGAGTCCTTTTACACTAAAACGATCAAGTACAAGGTTAAGTCTCTCACACAGTTCTTGCAAAGAAGGCGCGCATATTAAAATGTCATCATAATACGGAAAAACGCCCTGTAAATCTGTCAATAAATTGTTCATAAACTGCTGAAAAATTTGAGGAGCAATCGTGAGCCCGAACTGCAGTCTTTTAACTCTGTAACAACCTTTGTGCGTAATTATTGTTTGTAATTCCGACGAGTTTTCATCTACGGTCAACTGTTGGAATGCTTGAGCCATGTCCAATTTGCAAAAAACTTTAGCTCCATTTAATTTACTTAACATTTCGTTCACTGATGGCACTGGATAGGTGTAAGGCAAAAGAACTTTATTTAATGTGCACTTGTAGTCTCCACATATGCGAATTGCTCCATCAGGTTTTACTACACAAACAATTGGTGTTGTCCAATCAGCACGTTGTATAGGCTCCAAAACTCCTTGATTACACAATCTATTTAACTCCTCTTCTACCTTTGGTCGTAAAGCATACGGTACATTTCTCGCCTTTAAAGTAATAGGAGCTGCATTCTTATCAATTTGTAAGCTAATTGGAGAACCCTTAAATTCTCCCAGGGTATCCATAAAAACATCAGGATATTTAGCGATAATTGAATCTATATCATCACACACCTGTACTTGTAACTTGTTTATTCCTGTAATATTTATTTCTAGAGCATCGAACCAGTTTCTTCCCAATAAATTAGATGCAAAATTGTGGCAAACACTCAATGGCAAAATAGCACACTTTCCCTTAAACTGAACCTCTACCTCACATACTCCTTCAGTTCGGATTATATTCTGTTGTGCATCACGAAGTAGTCTTTCTCTCTTTGACAAAACTGGAGGATTGGTTGGCCAGATTTTTTTGAATGTGTCGTAAGCGAGAACGGTGTGACTAGCGCCCGAGTCAACTTCAAAACGGCATTTTTTATTATTAAGCGTTAAGTCTATTATGTACGGAGGTTTGCAGTTCTCACTAGTACAATGGAAAATATTATCGCAACCGTCTCCACTTCTTTCATCGTCATCTTCTTGTACATTATTAGTACCATTTTTGATCTTCTGTAAACAGACCTTCTGCAAATGTCCAACTTTTTTACAGTAATTACAAGTAGCTGTTTTAAACCTGCATTTATCAGCATAATGGTTTAAATTTCCACAACGAAAACAAACAATTTTGTCATTTTTATTTCTCTTTTCTCTTGTTCTTTCATTATGTTTCTTTAAATTTTCGTTCCTCATTTGTGAATTAACTTTTCTAACGCTATCCAAGTTTCCACTACTTACGGAATCGAAGGTTTGTAACTTTTCTACATTTTTAGAGGCAGTTTCTACAGCAATAGCTATTTTTGTAGCTGATTCCCACGTAAGTTTTGATTCAGCAAGTAATTGCCTTTGTATTTCCAAGTTTTTTATGCCGCAAACAAATCGATCTCTGAGCATATTGTCTCGGTCACTAAAATTACACTTCTCAGCTAGATTTTTTATTTCAGCAATGTATGTAATTAGATCTTCATCTTCTGATTGGTCTCTTTTGTGAAAAATAAATCTTTGTACAATTTCTGATGCTTGTGGTGCAAATCTATTGGTTAATTTTTGAATTATTTGATTATAAGTGAAATCTTTAGGTTTTTTCGGAATGCACTCAGTACTAATAATATCGTATGTTTTTTCACCACACATCGCTAGCAGTTTAGCTTTCTTTTTCGCATCTTCGGTAATTTCTGCAGCTTCGAACATGAATTCTAATCTTTCAGCATAATTAATCCATTTTTCTGGGCAATCAGGATTGAATTCACCTAGCACGTAATTTGACGCCATTTCCAATAGGTATGATTTTTATCCTCGTCGCCAGTATTATGTTTCGCAAAATAACTTTATTATATTAATCTTAAATACAATTTTACAACATTATTAATGTAAAAATTAAAATAGAAATTACAAGACGTAACTGACAAAAGCTTAAGCCATTGACAACTATTTGACAGATGCCAAATACATAACAATTTTTCATTTAACGAGGAAGACACAAAGTTTTCCATTTACACGTAGTTAAAATTTTCTATGACTATGAAATGAAGACAAGATCAAAGGAAAACAATCATAAAATAATAAATACCTGCTTAAAACCTTAAAAATTACTTTCAGTTATACCTAGTTTAAACGTCACGTAAAATATCAACGGTAAGAACTCCGCCCACAAGCATCATTTTAATTGGCTGTAACGTTTGACATAGAATTGACACTATTGACAGAATGCGTGTTGTAAATATCATCAAAGTGGATGTAAAGAATTGAATGCTTCGATCGGAGTTATTTTATTGGTAAAAAATACAAGTAAAATAATTAATTTATTATTTCCCACAAAGAGGATGTAAGAAAATTGAGTTTCTTAGTGCACATCAAGGTTAGTTCAGAGCCATTACGCCTAATATTAAAAGTTGGGCAGTTATATGGTGTATCAATAATATCACTAGTTTTTTCTTATGTATTTTTTATTCTATAATTCTACAATCAAGCCCGCGTCTTTTATCCATGACTCTCCGTCTGTCATCAGTGTCATCTTTCTACGTCCACGGTTACCAACGTCCTTTTTGTTAAAACATAAACCTAATACTACTAACCTAATAAACAAGATACACAAGATATGGCGCTTGTTCCCGTGTCGGAAATCCAACAAAACTATTTATATACGCACAAAAAAACTAAGAATATTGCTTATCATATGGAATTAGAATAATAAACACACTTTTTTTATTAAAATATAAAAACAGTAAAGAAACAAACACCATCATACGTAAATCGGATATTCTTCTTTTTCTCCTGTATAATTTGTGGCCTTATCTGTCAGGGCTATTCGTCCAAGTTTCTTGTCGCAGTGGGAGATAAATAATAAAATAAATTTAATAATATTGATGACAGAAAGTGTTTTATATTATTATAACAAAATTAGTAAGATCATGAGTTGATTCTCTTTTCTTTCTCATAGGGAAAGTTTATGGAAGAAGAGGACCGGGATGAATAATGAAAACATCATGGCCTAAGAGCTTACGAAAATGGTTTTCAAAAACGACTTCCCAATTATTTACAGCAGCCTAGAATAATGTTATCATATCTAGGATAAGTGTCAATATTAAAACAAATACGTCCATGCTGCATTTAATTTATTCTAATCTAAGCTTGTTTTCTAAATTTGAATCATCTAATTTACATTGTTTGCTTTAACAAAGTCACATAAGAGTATGATGTTTTGAGAATCTGGAAAAAATAATCAAAATTATTAAAAAGTAAAGCAAATTTTATCTGCTTAATTACCGTAACTATTGTACCGTAATTGATGGGTCCAAATGGTCCTGCCGTTAAAAATATAGGACGTCTACTTCTTATTATAATTAGAATAAGGTCTCGTTGTAGAGATGGCTCTACATCGTACCAGCAAATGCGATTCATGATATCACCAACAGAAATGCTCTAAAATTTAAGAATATTAACATTGTTGAGATTATGGAATAGCAAACTTACAGCTTCCATCAATCTCTGTCCTCCGTGGCAAACTATAAACGTTGATATCAACCAACCTACTACAAAAGCTATGGAATCTAAACTAATTTTCTTAAAAAAAGAAATAATACCTATGATTATATATTATTTTAATTAATAAAAATATTTATTACCGTGAGAGAAGTATATCCAGCAACACCTAAGAAAGGTCCTGTTAAAGAGATATGCACCATCATACAAGGACTAAAACATTCGTTGAACAGTGTTCCCATTCTAAATAAAAATAAAACAACAATTAGGTATTCTTACAATAGACCTAGCTCTTTATTGAATACTCATGCGCAAATATTTTTGAATTTTCCCCTTCCACTGCTAAAATATGACTACTTCTTTCCATGGAACACAACGTATTGCTACCCAGGAATACCACTACTTAAATGAAAAAAACCCTTGTAGCTTCTATTTGCCGGATAGACCCGGCACTCAGGCCATAAACCACAAAGAAGAAGTTCCAATTTTTATTAGTGCTTATAACAATAAAAATACTGCGATGGTCCAAAAAAACAAAATACAAATCCACTCAAATAAAATAAATAATGAACTAACCTCTTATGGTATTATGGGCAATTTTATAAGAGGCACGAACATATAGGGGGAACTACGAGAGTGGGAGTTATGGTTCGCGCATGAGTATTAAATTTGAGCCATTAACGAGACGGGTCTATTGACCTTACTTAATTACTGTTTGATGACAACGAACAGCTTTGTTAAATTTCTCTTTTCTGATCGTGACAACTTTTTCCTCAAATGATTCCACGAATTGGTCCTTAACGTGTTCGAATCTGACCGCAAAAAGTTCGCAGGATGCCAACATCGAAAATGATATAATCGCTGCTGTTCCATAAACAACAAACAGGCTATATAACTAAAACAAATAATAATGAACAAGATCTAATTTCTTATAAAGCATTGGTGAATTATTAAACTACTTCAACTTCAAAAGATTTAACTTTAATAATCCTAACTTCATTCTGTCTATTTTCGTGTTTTTCCATAATGTAAGAGTTATTTTCGTTACAAGTCCGGGAAGTGACTTATTACAGTACGAGATAGAAGTTTATGGACGAAGGAGCCGAGTCAAGATTATCTAATCGAGTACCGTAATAATCACTTCACGGACGTGTATCTTACTATATTTTTTTCATATTGCCTTTGGTTTTAAACGCAATAAAATATGAAAATGAAATAACATATTTTATTTGATCATTTTATTAGGAAGTCATGTAGACTGCTGTGAAAAAATTATGTTACTTGATTTATTCTTAACCCCAGCTGACAGGGTCACGTCATATAAACGTCGATATTAGGTAATTATTGGTAAATGACGTCGACGACCTTACATCTACGTCTCTACGACGTACCAAGCTAGATCAACCATATACGTCATTTTGACTATGTCGACTCTACGTCGACCTAAAGTGATGCAATAATATTTAACTATAAAACATGCACATTTGCATGGTGTAAATAAAAATTTTATTTCGTAGCTTTTTCTAATTTTCTGATACTTAGCAGGTAGGTAAATATATGTAATTTCAATATATATGATACATGCAGTTGAAAATATTTCTACCTAAGTGGTAATCATTATCAATAGTATTGTACACTTTACGTATTTATTTGCTTAAGTGATTTATCAACTTGTAAAAAATTATAATTGCCGTTAAATTTTAATATTCGCGCCAAACGCTCGTTACAACTCGGAGGCTTGTCGGGCAGATCGTGTTTGCCACGCCTTTCCTCTTTCATTGTTGTTGGCGTCTGTAATGTAAGCCAACACCATTAGCACTTTTTGACCAAGGATTAAAAGGAGAAGTGTTTTTGTGTATATTTATAACAGTATTCGTTGCAGATAAATTTAGGTAGGTAAGAAAAAGGTTATCTTCCAGTTTAACCATCCGCTAAAAATTCTCTGCGCATGTACAAAATTTGAAGTATCAAGGATAACTTTATTGGTTGATAAGGAGCGGCAAAGTTTAAATCTCGAGCTGCGTTGCCACATATTTATGAATAAATAAAGTGAGTGAATAAACATTGGAAAGACGAAAATTATAGACATTATTTAACAGATTGCGTAACTTAAGTTATGTAATCGAGTTAAGTAAATCTATGAAATAATGCATGTTGAACGTAAAGTATGTACATTTTGCAGATAAAGTTAATTTATTATAAAAAGAAGATTCAATTATAGGGTTGATTTTGGATTTAAATTTTATATGCATGTAAACATAATATGCCTTAAATAAATCAGAAGACAATATAAAATTTTAATTATATATTATTTAATTTTAATATAATATGCATTATTTAAAATGTTTTTCCTTATAGTTTCTACTGCATTTATTGTGGTAGTTTATATTTTTCATTAATTTAAAACCATAATAAATTAAAATCACAGAATACCATAAAAACGTGAGATTTTTATATTCGCATATTACAATATATTTAATTCGAAATAACGAAGGGAAGTACCTACCTACGTTATTATTCATATTTTCAACTGCTGTTCTTAGCATCTTAATTATTACTTATGAATTTTAGCAGTAACGCTCCTTATTAACGTGAGTTTTTTTATAATCAAATTTACTAAATCAAAACTAAACTATTCGCTTTCAGGAAAAAATGTTTGAACTGACAACACTGTGCGGCTCTCCCGCTGTAAATTTCGAATATTTTTGTACATGCGCAGAGAATTTTTAGCGGATGGTTAAACTGGAAGATAACCAAGAAAAATTTTGCTATTTCCTTACATTCAAGTATTAACAACTAAATAAACGGTTTATAATTTTTTTATTTGTCAGTATTCTTAATTGGCCTAAATGGCTACCAATGATTATTTAGAAAATGTAAATATATTATCATTATTAACCAGTTTAATATGTAACAAAGTATTGCTATTTTGATAGGTAAATAGTTAAAGCATTGTATTTAAATAATGATTATTGTATAGTACTCGTATACTGATGTAATTTTTGTCTAAATATAGCGGCGTTACTTCGTATGCATCCAATTCTACCAAACTGGCTTAGCACCTATTCATTGTAAATGGCGAACACCAGAGAAATCAGATTTTTTTCGCCATCTACAAAGTACCAGAAAGCATTATAATTTGGCGTTTCTCGAGACAAAAGCTGGACATCCTACAATGTAAGAAAAGTTTACTTCGAACAAGGTAAATTTAACAATAATTATTTAGTTTTTTTGAATAAAATATAATAACTATTAGTGACATGCTGTGTGCTGTGTATTAACTTGTAATATTAATTTAATTCAAATTAAGTTGTATCAATAATTTTTTTAATTGATGAATATCTCTTCGATACATTTTTTAAAGATACATTTTATGAATCAGAATTGATTTAAAATAGTTGCTTCACATTTAAACTATACTTCGCACACAGACTACGTTGTTAAATTCGAGGGACCTAACTTTTGCTATGTAATGTGCAACATATTTTATATTGTTTAAATAATATCGTTAAATATTTTATATACTTGAAGTAACTTGTAATATTTGTATGTAAAATTGAAATTTAATGTAATAGTTAATGCAAATAAAATTGTCTATCACCATTTTTGGTTTTTATTCTGTCCCAAAATCAATCCATACGTCATAAATAGGTAGAAAAAACTACGTCGTGAAATAACGTAAATATACGTTACAATTTCGTCGATAAAACATGTCTATTGTACGTCATGGGGTGACGTAATTTAACGTGACTGGGTGACGTCTTTGGGCTGTGACATTTTCACGTCATATTTTAGTAGATTTGACGTAATCCAAGAAGTCAAAACGACGTAACGGGTGACCAAAAAATTACGTACAATGTACGTCATGCTGTCAGCTGGGACATGGTTGATTTGCTTTATAAATAAAAAATGAACAGCGGTTACCAAGTAACAATGTAAATAAAGGCAGACATATCGAATTTTTCTGCACACACGAAATATCTGCGGAAAAGATGGATCTGAAATTTGATGAGATTGCTGAGAAAACTGCGGAAGCGATAGGGCAAATCATTCCAGTTAAGTCTGCGAAAAGATATGAAAAATAATTTGCAACTGGCGCGAAAAACACAATTTGAAAAGTAGTGCTGATGAAAATTTGATGTTGGCTTACTTTTTGGATGTGGTAAGAACAGTTTTTTTAAAGAATATTCTATTCAACAGTTTAAATTTTCAGTCAAAAACATTCAACCCTTCTTCATTATGGTACAAATACTCGATGGTAAAATCAATGATTATGGTTAATGAGAATGTCAACATATCAACTTTCCCAAAGTTGACAGTTTTTTTTTAAAAAACAAAATGTAGACTATCATTCAAACCAGTCGAGGGTGCTGACAAAGAAACAAATTGAAAGCTTCATGAGGGACGCTCCAGATAAAGAATATCTATTAAATGTCTGTCTCAAAGAGCTGGTATACCTACATACTGTTGGCGGAGCTCCTAAGAAAATAGCCGAGTTTTTAAAACTACACCAACCAGAAAAGTATACAGGTCATTGCTTCAGGAGGACTGTTTGTTTCATACTTATAATTTTATATATATATATTTTACATTATTATGCGCTTCGACTAGTACCGCTTGTTACGCCCATGTCTAAAGGTAGCATCAGTGCTGCCAACCGTACTATAAATTATAGTATTTGTACGATAATTACAACTTCATGTGCTATAAATTTTCGAAGTAGTTATAGTACGCACATTGTACTATAATTTGACTGTATTCGTAGATTGACACAGCCCACTGTGATATATTTTACTTTGCACTTAAACTGTACCATAACATTAGAATAATCTGAGAAACCACGCTCAGCGCCATCTTATAGTCAGTAGTCGAATTGATCTGATAACGAATAGAGAAAGGTACCTTTCACAACAGAAAATTAGAAATAAGGAAAAAGTAGATCTTTTTTGGTCATATGTCAATCTGACGATGCTAGTTATAGCGAAACAGCTGTAATTGATTTTAAAGCGAATTTTTCAAATAAATAGTGGAAGTTTAGTTTAACTGTGCAGTTATTTATTGTTCTTAGTAAGATAAACTTCCAAAAAGTAGAGGTTAACACAATCAATGGTATTCATTTTGCAATTAATTTTTCTCATTTCGTAAAATTTAGCAATAAATAATTAGTAAGTTTTAAACGTAGCGCCAACTAATAACCAATAATGAAGTGTGTTTAAAAGTCAACGTTGTCACATTTTAGCTACGTTCGTTTCAAGTGTTCTCAAAGAACTGGCGGCACAAAACACCGTGTTCTGTGACTAACTGATTGTACCAGTTGACAAGATATATGACAGGAGAGAAAATCGTGTTTATCTGTAATAAACAAACAAGACCCCTATTCTTGACGGTGATAAAATAGAACAGCCAATAAAAAGTGGGCGTGGTTCTATTGAAAATGTCAAAACGGTATTCTTGAAATTCGTTCTCTCACTGTACCGATAGAAGGGTTGCTCCCCGAGAGAACAATTACTTTTATTGGTTATTTTTGAAGGAACCGCTATAACACCAAGAGAAGGTGTTAGGGATTTTTATTTTCGAACCAAAAATAGTATAGAAGTAATTTCTTTCATAAACCAAACACAATCAAACAACAAATTAAACTAACGAAAATGACAGAATATTTTGTTTAGTGTTTTACTCCTTATTTGATGAAGTGTCAATCAGGGAACAAAAATAACGATATATTTATCTCTTTTTAATGACAACAAATAATAGAGAGAGATAAGTTTCTCGGTTAATATTAAAGCATGTCGACAACATCGCAAATTTTCTACCAATCTTATTGAAACACGTCACTTACCACTTATGACGTATGTAACCATTAAATTTAAATTTCACAAGCCGATTATGGCTAGAGGATTCATTTTATAAAAATTTTATTTGTACAGTTGAACCACTAAAATAGTATATTAAACAACGCATTTCATATGGAATTCTGTTATGCCATATGAAATAAGTTGTTTATAATATTTTTTATATCTTGCCCTTTTTACCATTTTTTAAATTATTTTTTTATTTTTATGTAATTACGAAAATTTTTATTTTAAAAAGTATGTCGGCAGCACTGTGTAATTTATAAAATTTGACAGTTGTGACATTTAAATTATCAAATGTTAATGTTTTAAAATATTTTAAAATGGATAATATACCAATAATAATATATTATGTAAGTAAAATATTATATTCATATTCTTAAAGAACAATATAAAATTAATAAATTGCTATTAGCCACAAAATGTCATTGTCAATAGTCTTGTCATTAGATACTTCACTCATGTCGCCAACCATTTAAAACAAAAATTTGCGTGCGTAAAAGTTACATTACGATACGCAAATGCGTTTTATAATGAAGATTTTTATAAGTGCAAAATATAAAAACCTATTTTATAAGATGCAAATATAAAAAAAAATCACTAAACTAGTCCATTAATGTCAATCTTCAAAAACTAGAATAAAAGCTTAGTTTATGTTGATTCACTTATTATTTCAAACAACATTGGGAGAATACACCTATCTCTTTATTGAATACTCATGCGCAAATATTTTTGAATTTTCCCCTTCCACTGCTAAAATATGACTACTTCTTGCCGTAGAAAACAACGTATTGCTACCCGGGAATACCACAATTTAAATGAAAAAAACCCTTTAAGGTGTCAAAAGCTAGCTTATATTTGCCGTATAGCCGCTGCAGCCCAGGCCATAAACCACAAAGGAGAAGTTATAATATGGTTCTAATTTTTATTTCGTTCGTGTACGCCGCTTGCTAGTTGTTATTGTGTTTTTCTTGTCTTTGTGTATTTAATATTAACGACTTGTGTGTGTACCTAGACTTCTCTTTGGATTTACTTTACTTTGGATTACTGATTACTTTTGCATGTCATGCCAACACAATTTTATAAGGGGCACGAACATTTAGGGGGAACTACGAGAGTGGGAGTTGGTACGCGCATGAGTATTCAATTTGTGCCATTAACGAGATGGGTCTATTGAAAAGTACTATAAAGTACAAGTGTACTTTACCGTACAGTATGAAAAAATAATAATAAATAACGTTCGAAATATTATGGTTTATTAATATAACCAATAAAACGATTCGACTTCATTAATATATCACTGTAAAAATGTCAAATAAGTGTAATTTGATTGGTTGAGCATGGATAAAACGTTTGGCAACAAGGTGCATAAAGATGTGAATTCACGTGATGACTGCTCAAGAATAGTGTTTTTTGAAGTAGGAGAGATAAGTGATATGGGAAAATCTAACTAGAGAGAATGCATCTCATGTCATCAGTTTTCGGGAAAGTACACCAATAGTGCGCATAATCCACTCTAATAATTCCATTGGAAATTAGATTCTCACATGACTTTAACCATGTGGAAATTTTCGTACACTTTTGTGTGAAAATATCCATGTGATATTGTCGAGAAGACTAAAAAAAAGTCCCATGTGAAATAATGTCGAGAATCGAGCCCCAGGAGATACCGTTTGGAATCATTTAGTTGACATTTCACAGTTCGACAGCATAGAACACAAATTTTGACGTTACCCTTTCCCTGTCCATTCACAGAGTTAAATGCTCTGTGCTCGATTTATAATTGATACCAACTTAACAAATTTCCGGTTCAACTTTTCACCATTTATTTGTTAAGTTTTTAATTTACTTGTGCAAAATACTTATTGTAATGACATTGTAAATCTTTATAACAAATGAGCCAGTATTAGACATATTGTCATATTTCTTTTACCTGATACATGTAGACTATTTCCTTAACTGGAAAATAATCAAATTTAAACGGCAACCAAGTCGGAATCGCTAGACCGCATACCTCTTCCCGGTTTTTTATCAAATTTTCTTCTTTACATTGCGATACATACAAAAAAGGTGCTGAGAATATTATTATTAAAACAGCGCTCTGATAAATTACGAATATCTTAGACCATTTATTTATACGTTTGTTTACATCGTCCCAATTGTTAGGCTTTCCAAACGTTTTAAAATCTGAAACCAACTTTTCTATTGGAACATTTAATAAAGTATACAGGGTGTCCCGAAAAGAATGGTCATAAACCACAGGTATGGCTGATATGCACTTAGTATTAGGTAAAGATTTCATTAGGAAAATAGCGGTTGTATGTATTACTTTCATTTTCTAATTAGGTGAATGTGAAGGAAATGGTGCGGCGGCTGCAAGGCGTTATGCCCTAATAAAAATGTACCTATCAGATAGGCGAATATTCCTCAATATTGACCGAAATTTAAGAGAAACAGGCACTTTAAAAAAACAAGTTCTCGGTAATAGTGGTCGTCCAAAAGATCTTGCGAACGCAGATGATATACTTAATAGAAATTCGACACCTTGGAAAGACAAGGTTCTAAGTAACATTTTTTGGTAAATTGCATTTTGTATATTTTGAGTATATTTTTACGTTTGCTTTTTTTATAAGAATTTTTTTGATTTCTGATTATAGTAAAAAATATATTAATTTTAGTTTCAAATGTTTTCACTTTTTTAATTTTTATTATTTGTGTTAGCTGAAATGTATTTATTTTGTTTTCATTACAGTATTAATATGAAACTCTGTTCCATTTATTTTCAATGCAACCCAATTTTTTTAATACTAAAGAAGAATAAAGGTAATAAAATGTAAAGAAATAAAATTCTTTGTGGTACATAGAACCTTATTTTACTAATAAAAATAACTCTTCTATTGAAATCTAAGGTGACAAAGTTCTAAGTGGCACATAGAACCTTATCTTGTTACAAAACAGCGTCAAAAGTTTGGACAAAGTTCTATCTGCATTTTGTCTGCCTGCAGTTTACTTCTTTTTTATTTGAATATAAATTGGGACGCGCAATCATAAATCCAGAAAAAAATAAACAGAAACCTGTAAAAAATTACAACTTTGTATAGTAGAATAGAAGAAAACTGCAACATTTCAAAACTTTCGAGGCCATTTTCTCAAAACAGCTGTCATGGTAGATAGAACCTTATCATTCCAAGGTGTCGAATTGTTGACGAATACCCGGACACGAGCATGAGAAAGATAGCGGCTGAATTAAGAGACTACCTCCTATGAAGGTATGGAGAACAGTTAAGAACCAGTTACTTCACCCCTCCCATATAACAGAAGTTCAAGAATTACTTCCCGCAGACTATGCTAAACGTTTGGGCTGGAATAATCGATAACTATTTGATAGGGCCAGTGTTTCTTCCAAACAAATTAAACGAGGAACATTATTTATCATTTTTACAAAATGATCTACCAATTTGTTTAGAAAATGTCCCATTTACACCTATCTCTTTATTAAATACTCATGCGCAAATATTTTTGAATTTTCCCCTTCTACTGCTAAAATCATAGATAAGAGATATATGCTAAAATATGACTACTTCTTGCCATAGAACACAATGTATTGCTACCCAGGAATACCACAATTTAAATGAAAAAAACCATTTTAACTGTCAAAAGCTAGCCTTTATTTGCCGTATAGCCGCGGCAGCCCAGGCCATAAACCACAAAGGAGAAGTTTTAATTTTTATTTAGTTGTTATTGTGTTTTTCTTGCCTTTGTGTATTTAATATTAACGACTTGTGTGTGTAACTCTTAGAACAAAAAGAAACAGGAAGGAGTCTGTCATATATTAACTTTAAGAAAAATTTGCAACGGAAGTCGGCCATCTTGAAGCTATATATTTAGGATAGGATACCTACTTACTTATATTGGTATTCATTTTGCAATTAATTTTTCGCATTTCGTAAAATTTAGCAATAAATAATTAGTAAGTTTTAAACGTAGCGCCAACTAATAACCAATAATGAAGTGAGTTTAAAAGTCAACGTTGTCACATTTTAACTACGTTCGTTTCAATTATTCTCAAAGAACTGGCGGCACAAAACACCGTGTTCTGTGACTAACTGATTGTACCAGTTGACAAGATATATGACAGGAGAGAAAATCGTGTTTATATGTAATAAACAAACAAGACCCCTATTCTTGACGGTGACAGAATAGAACAGCCAATAGAAAGTGGGCGTGGTTCTATTGAAAATGCCAAAACGGTATTCTTGAAATTCGTTCTCTCACTGTACCGATAAAAGGGTTGCTGCCCGAGAGAACAATTACTTCTATTGGTTATTTTTGAAGGAACCGCTATAACACCAAGAGAGGGTATTAGGGATTTTTATTTTCGAACCAAAAATAGTATAGAAGTAATTTCTTTCATAATCCAAACACAACCAAACAACAAATTAAACTAACGAAAATGACAGAATATTTTGTTTAGTGTTTTACTCCTTATTTGATAAAGTGTCAATCAGAGAACAAAAATATCGATATGTTTATCTCTTTTTAATAACAACAAATAAGAGAGAGAGATAAGTTTCTCGGTTAATATTAAAGCATATCGACAACGTCGCAAATTTTCTACCAATCTTATTGAAACACGTCACTTACCACTTATGACGTATTAACCATTAAATTTAAATTTCACAAGCCGATTATGGCTAGAGGATTAATTTTATAAAAATTTTATTTGTACAGTTGAACCACTAAAAACCTATTTTATAAGATGCAAATATAAAAAAAATCACTAAACTAGTCCATCCCAAGTAGCATTCAATATACAAAGCATATTCCTAGTATATTCATAATGTTCAAAATATATACCAAATTTAGTAGGTACATTCCCAATATATTGTTTGAAATCTTAGAAGGTATATCCCCTTCACAATGTACCAACAATGTAATAGGAATTACACGCAGGGAATGTCCATTCAAGGATGTACCAGTGAATGTTGGAATGTTGGAAAAAGTGCATAAAATGTACACGTAAAACTAGTATTGTATATCTATTCATGGATATACCTGTGAGATTCATAGTATATTGGAAAAAATACAAAAATGTACATTCCCGTTATTAGATCAATGTAATACCTAATTTGATATTCCTATTATTTTGTAATCTATGATACAAAATATATCACCCGCAACTGGACCTTTTGGTTGGGACTCAACTGTTGTTATTCTGTTGATTCTGTACCAACCTTACTTGAAACTAAAATTAGTATTATGTTATGTTGTCAACACTGGTCGCGTCGGATGAAGATCGAAATTTTAGGTTATGTAATGAAAGTGCTAGTGAGTGAGCGTGATATTATTATTTTGTGTAATTTAGTTTTATGTTTTTTTGACCACAGTTTAAAAAAGGCGGTAAATATGGGTAAGTATATCATTATTCTAACTTATCAAAGGATGCCATTGTTTTAAAAATTTAATAGTTACTTATTGCTTTTAATTATTTTGTACTATAGTCTTTAAGGTTATAATGTCGTCTTCACAAAAGAGACGAAAATTTAATTTGAAAGTTAAAAAAAGATTTTTATGAATAACTATTTTTTTCAGTTATGCATGTTTATTTTAAATTTTAAATAAATAAGATATAAGATAATATGAATAAGACTTCATAACTCTCTTAATCATCAATGTTTAAGTTTTTAAAAAATATTCATAAATTAAAATGCAATTTCTGTGGTCTACACATACATGTGAGTTTGTATATGATTTAGTAATATGATTTTGTAATGATTTGATCTTGCTTGTTTTATTGTAACTAAGACATTTCATGTACTGTCAACAGTGTTTATACTTTGTTACTTCAATTTGAAAAGTTTTAACCATCATTGTTTAATGTAATCATATATAACCTCTACTAATTATACTTCATTATAACTATTTTTGATTATTTCCTGATACCATTGTTTTCTTTATAGCCTGATAATGGTCTATGGACCGAAACATGTCTCTTCTTTATTATTAAAATTGTGGATTGACCTTTATTGATACTGTATATCTGCATCATCTACATTTGAGAGATGGATTACCTTTTCAATTTATAAATAAAATATATTGAATATATTGATATGTATTGTTTTTTTCTCTTTTAGAGTTTATTTTGTTTTTATAGTTATTATGTATGTTTTATAATGTTGTTTTAAATAAATAAGATTATAATGCAAAATGTAATTTTTTTCCGCCTATATATACCTATATTATATATTTTCTTTGACCATTGATTTTTTTCTTGGGTAGGTGTGATGGTTAAAATTTGAAATTTTTTTCTGCTTTTCAAATATTAACCAACTAACTAACGTTGGTGAACGGCGACCATACCCAAGAAAAAAAATCAAGTTAAGATTTATATTATATAGCATTATGTATATATTATATTTATAATATTTGACTAATTACAATAGTATGGCGAAAATCTGAGGACAGATTTAAGGAATATACCTGGTATATGTATTGCAATCATTTTGGACATTTTAAGAATATGAAGGGAATATTTATAAAGAATAATTCCTTCGGGGATATTCATGTTATATAACATCCATATATAAGGGATATTCTGAAAGTTCCTAAAACATGCCACACATATTCACTGGGGAACATAGTGACATACTAGGTACATACCAGGTACTTGATGTGACATACAAAAGACACTACCCTAGCAAGTTCTAGGGATGTACATAATGCAATTTATGTACATTCTTGGAATGTACTTTGGACCATGCCGAACATTCCCTGTACATTCCTAAGATATGAAAATGTTACTTGGGATTGAATGGCCACCGCGCGGTCCATGTTTGAATCCATTAGATTTTTGTTTCTGGGGATATATGAAAGAAAATGTTTATTCTGTGGAAATAACCAGTGAAGATCAACTGAGGCACCGAATTTTACAAATTGCTAACGAGTTTCGACAAAAACATTTAATTTTTCAAAATATTCGGTATTCCTTGTTGAAACGATGTAGAACTTGTATACAGGAACGAGAAGGTCATATAGAACACTGGTTGAGTTAAGGCAAATATCTTGTTTGTTTATAAATTGTAATTTAATAATAAAGATGTTTTTAATATTTGTGAAAATGTAGTTTAAATATTCAATATTGAAATTGGCATTTTAAAGGGTGGCTGTATTTTCCATAATAAAATATTTACAAAGAAATACAGAGAGACACCAAAGTTTAAGAATAGACGTTCGATTCCATATTTTGTTAAATTATAGCCCTAAAAAAAGTTGGGGGGTATTCTCTACTAGTGTTTCCTATACATTTTCATACAATAACGTTAAACCGTTTTATAGTATTGTTAAGTGTTAAAGTGGGGTTCAATCAACATATTTTTGACCCCAGAATCTGTGGTATAATTTATGACCATTTTTTTCAGAACATCCTGTATATTGTTTAATTATAAATTTTATAAACTCTTTATAAACTAAGAGGGGTAATTTTAATAATAGTTGATATTTCTGCTGATACCTGCTAGTACGATATTGAAATCAAGTACGTAAAAGTACGTTTTCGGGTATAAAAAATTGAATGTCTTACCTGATAATTGTTTAAATAAAAGTATGATTTTTTTAAGATTGAACAAATATCGAAACACAAAATACGAAGCTCCGTGATACGATATTACATTACCAATATCTTTATCAATGTGGTCAGCTATGCCTTCTAAAAACAATTTAGTAAAAATAACGAGCACATTCATTAAAAATATTCCTACTTACTTCTAAGGTTGAATATCATATGCAACAGAGCTCCCACTGAATAATATATGGTACTTAAATTCACCAATATGTATTTAATGTATAAATTTGCTTTGGGATTGTTTAGTTCCTTTTCTCCAGGAAAAAGATAAGGTATCTGTAATACTTTTATAGTATGTTCAAGAATTTTTATTTTTTTGATGTGTTTTGTATCCATTTTAACTGAAAATCAAAAGTAGACACGTACGTAAAATCTACTTCATTTCATTTGAAAATGATCAGCATGAGTTTTTCGGTTTTTATAAAAAAACTTTATAATTTAATAAGATAAATATACAGTAATATCTTGTGGGTATTTGAAAAAAGGCAAATATACTACTGGCTAATTATTTCCTTACTTAGTTATAGTTGAAGGTAAAAGATAACAGAATAATGAAACGTTTGCTATTCTGTAACATTCTCGCTAATAGAGAAATTACTGCTTCATATTTTCAAATAATGCAAAGCAATTTAAATTACTAATAAGATCGTTTTTTGCAATGTATAATTTGTTTACAAGAAACTCGTGGTATCAAATAATAAAAAACGTTTTCAGAAAAATAAAGAATCTTGATTTGGTATATAAAATGACCTCTTCTCTCTTCTATATAATGGTGACGATATTTCCCGAAAAGAAGCAGCGAAGATTTTGTTGGGGTAATAATGGCAACTCGTGACGTTTCGAAAGCTCGGATAGTGATTTAAGATCCAAATTAATAATGTCTTGCTCCAAGTCATATTTAATGTGATTAATACTATAACAAATTTGTGTGTCATAAGCATACAAAAAGGCTTGGTTCTTAAAATATATCATGGTTTTTATAATTATTAATTAAAAAAATGGGTTAACACAGAATATGGAGGGTAAAAGAGAGGAGAACCAACTCAACGTATTAAATAGTGTCCATAGAAAGGGAACAAGTTGGTGGCGCCACAGTAGCAAGAGTAAGTATCACAGGACGTAACAAATAGTAGAAATGAAGAATTTGTCCTGTGATCAGCTATGTCAAAATTAATTTTTAGAGTAAGTAACCAAATTAAATTACATTTGACTACGTAAACTCTTACTTTGTGAAAATCCATCTTATTAAGAACGTTAAATAAAATACTTTTTAACTATAACTTTCAGGATTTATTGAAAAAAATTCGAATATTTTAGAAATAACATGAATGATGTAGAAATTTGAATCTATGTATTGATGTTAGCAGTTCTGAATGATTTCATCACATTTTCTATGGACAATGTTAGTTGTACAGTCGACAGAAGCAAACATGGTCCGCGGAAAATATGCCAACTAATTTCAAGGTTATCACAATCAGCCAATCACGAGCCAATGTTAACGATAATATCAATTTTAGTGGCTGCATAAGTGAGATGAAAATACAACTACAGCGACAAGGACACGCCCACCCAGGGTTCATGTTTGCTTCTGTCAACTGTAGTTATAGTAACATGCTGATTCTGTTAAATGTTTTTTCGTTTTATGTCTGTACAATCTTTTATGTAAAATAAAAGTAAATTAATCAACTTATAATTATTTAACTGATCCAGTAGTTGAACACTCGTTAATGGGGGAGTCCCTTCATGGTGGCCAACCTGGAAAAACCACTGCCTTTTTTTTGGGAATTATTCAACTTTGAATGTATAGTTTTTGCCCCATTCAGTATACTGTAAAAGTTTTTCGTGTCACGAAGGTCTCATTTATTAGATATTGGAAAAAATCGATTTTTGTAGGATATTTTCGTATGTTATGTTTTCAGTAACGAATTGTGACAATTGACAATTTTCATTCATGCCATCATTGTCAATCTTAGACTAGGAAAGAGAGAGGACAGCGCATGGCAATGAAAACCTTATGCGTGAGAGTGAAGCCAATTTTCAAACGTTTGGTGGCAAACAAATTTGGAACATCGAATTGTATTTTTTTAGTTTTTTATTAATTTTCACCTTTTTTAATAAACTGAATAGACATTTTAAAATGGTTAATTGTGTAGCTTATAAGTGCAATAGTCAGAGTGCTAAAAAAGAGCAAGGAATTTCATTTCATAGGTAAGAAGTATTTTACAACTATTTCCTTGAAATTTATTTTTATTAATATTACAGCTTTCAGGTAATAGATGTTTAACTAAATTACATATGTTATGTACGATAACTTAAATTAATTGTACATACATTTTGAACATTGTTTTCATTCAGTTTTAAAGATAATTTTTCAATTAATTGTTATTATTTTCTCATAGATGTAATAGTTTTGCAGTGGCGTGGAACAAAAACATATATTTAAAATAGATAAAATAGATTAAAATTGTAATATTTATTAAATAAATATGTTTTAAAATGATTGTTCTTTTTTTTTGGAGCAGTATAAATTCAAAGACTTTTTTAAATTAGATTTGTAATACGAAATAATGAAAATGATTATTTAATAATCGTCTAAGAAAAATCGTATGATACGCCTATGTCAATATTGACCGCCATTAGTTTGGTGGTAAATGGGTTACACAAATTGATTCGAATGCGCAGTCCTCTCTCTTTCCTTGTCTAAGTTGTCAATTTTGCTATTTTGATTTTTACTTAGAACATAAACTTTTTTATGTTCTAAGGATTTTTATTTGTTCTGTGTTCTGCTTTTGTTTGAATTTCATTACATGATCTAGATAAATTGATACCGAAAGAAGTCAGAAATCCAATAAACTAAGTAGACAAGACAATTTTGGTTAAAAAATGAGAATAATTCAATAACTTGAAACTACTTGCTGATTTCTGCGAATAAACTGAATCTACAACATCACCTTAACCACGAATAAAAACACATACAATTAACCTCCAAACATCCACCGCTATAGTGTCAAAACGTTGTTGAAATATTAGACATTTGACAGACAAAGAAATAGAAAATGACATATGATAATGGTTTCTATTGGTTATCCTTTAGTGAAAACATAATATCAGAAAATCCCTACGAAAAACATTTTATCCAATATCTAATAAATGAGGCCTTCGTGACAAGAAAAACTTTTACAGTATACTGAATGTGGTGAAAACTATACATTCAAAGTTGAATCATTCCCAAAAAAAAGGCAGTGGTTTTACATCTATTTTTTCAGGTTGGCTACCATGAAGGGACTCCCCCATTCTATCCTCCCTTAACACAGAATATGAAAAATTCTTATTCTCTCGTTCTATGTATGACAGGTGTCTGAAAACGCATAAGCAAAAGTCTACAAAAACAAAGAGGTATGACTTAAAGTATATTATGTAGGATTCTGTAGAACATTATAAAAAAGTACCTGGTACCTACTTCGTTTAGAAGCCGATAAAATTATTATAAACAAAAATAAAATTTAGGAAATTTATAGAAAAGAAACAAATAAAACACAATCTTTACGATAAAAACTTTATTAACCGTTCAACTCGATTTTTTTTAAACCCTCCAAAACGATACTAAGATTTTTCGATATCCTGTCAAACAAAACGTCATTATTACTCGCTACAGTTTTGTATGCTTCACTTTGACGATTACTCACTTTCTTCCGCAACAAATTATTAACCAGACGTTCCATTTTTAAAAACCTTTCATCATCTATCAACTTCACTTTCTCTCCTTCCAAGTTACCCAAAAAGAAAACCGATTTTCCCTCACCTTTATCAGTCTTGAACATCTCGACGATGGTCTCTTTAACCAAGATGGCGTCCTTTTCGGTAAACCCAACGTTCGACTTATAGTTCCTGATAAAATTCAAAGTAATCAACCGCATTTTCTTCAGTTGACTGTCATCTATAGTTACACACTTCGCGTATCTGTGTTCGTCTAATTTGGGGTAAACAGGTTTGTTCTTGTCAACGGTATCCGCGTCTTCACCGCCTGTCAATCGACATTTTTTAAACCTAACTTTCGCCAGTTCTTTATAATACAAACACTGCTCTTTCACATAAGTGAAAACATTATACTCGTGACTGTTTGAATAGTAAAGTTGAGCCTCCCCATAGAACATACTAATCACAGCTATATAAACAGTCACGATGATCATACTTTGTATCATATACAAACAATAATAAATGCAAAACAAGCTAGATCTAGTCGATTTCATGTTAAACTGATGAAACCCCAAAGAAATCAAAATTAAATTCATCAAAGACACAGGAAAACTCTCAAAATCTCTAGATTTACCTCTAAACAACAAATACCCCGCCGTAGCGCACACCAGCAACAAATAAAAATGCACGACAAACAAACAAAACCAATACACACAAGCAATGGACAAAGTTTTTTCCACGACTTTTATAATCACCAAAAATCTCAACAGTTTCCACAATCTGAACGTGGCCGCGAACACTAACAGAGCAGCCAATGAAGTTAGAGCCGATTCGGCGTAGAATAAATAAAAATAGTTAACGAATTCGTTGTTTTTGGCTCTCTTAACTCGTTCCAAAAACTCTCCGACGGCTCGAGTTCGTTGGAAGAACAAAACCAAAACACATAACGTGATTGTTATGATGAGTATGTCGAACAAGCGCCAAAAATCTTTAAAGAACATCCTCTTCTGTCTTCTGACCGTGTTAATTAAACGCACGCTCAGTAAAACAACTATCGAGACGAACAAAATGAAAACTATCATCGTCGGAACGTTACTTTCTTCTCCTACAAGCAACAATTTTGCAGTGTTCGCCTAAAAAAGTATCTCAAGTTAAAAATCATCTCATACAATACAATATAAGAACTGTAGAAAGGGGTGATAAAAATCGTTTGATACAAACATGCACTAGTAAAATGTTGATAGTAAGCGAGATATGGGGCGTTAAAGTTGACCAAATATTTTTGAAAATTCGTAATATTTAGAAAACAACTGAATGTATAGGTCTCAAAATTGGTACACTGTGGGACACCCTGTATAAGAAATGGACTAGTTTAGTAGGATCATATTAATCAAAATGATAGCAACATATATTTAGGATAAGATACTTACTTACTTATATTGGTATTCATTTTGCAAGTAATTTTTCTCATTTCGTAAAATTTAACAATAAATAATTATGTAGTAAGTTTTAAACGTAGCGCCAACTAATAACCAATAATGAAGTGTGTTTAAAAGTCAACGTTGTTACATTTTAGTTACGTTCGTTTCAAGTATTCTCAAAAAACTGGCGGCACAAAACACCGTGTTCTGTGACTAACTGATTGTACCAGTTGACAAGATATATGACAGGAGAGAAAATCGTGTTTATCTGTAATAAACAAACAAGACCCATATTCTTGACGGTGATAGAATAGAACAGCCAATAGAAAGTGGGCGTGGTTCTATTGAAAATGCCAAAACGGTATTCTTGAAATTCGTTCTCTCACTGTACCGATAAAGGGTTGCTGCCCGAGAGAACAATTACTTCTATTGGTTATTTTTGAAGGAACCGCTATAACACTAAGAGAGGGTATTAGGGATTTTTATTTTCGAACCAAAAATAGTATAGAAGTAATTTCTTTCATAATCCAAACACAACCAAACAACAAATTAAACTAACGAAAATGACAGAATATTTTGTTTAGTGTTTTACTCCTTATTTGATAAAGTGTCAATCAGAGAACAAAAATATCGATATGTTTATCTCTTTTTAATGACAACAAATAAGAGAGAGAAATAAGTTTCTCGGTTAATATTAAAGCATATCGACAACATCGCAAATTTTCTACCAATCTTATTGAAACACGTCACTTACCACTTATGACGTATGTAACCGTTAAATTTAAATTTCAAAAGCCGATTATGGCTAGAGGATTAATTTTATAAAAAATTTATTTGTACAGTTGAACCACTAAAAACCTATTTTATAAGATGCAAATATAAAAAAAATCACTAAACTAGTCCATTAAGAATTTCAAATGTTGAATATACAGGGTGTCCCATAACTAATGGAATGGACAATATAAGAACTGTAGAAAGGGGTGATAAAAATAAGTCGTTTGGTACAAACATGCACCAGTAAAATGTTAATAGTAAGCGAGATATGGGGCGTTAAAGTTGACAAAATATTTTCGAAAACTCGTAATATTTAGAAAATAACTGAATGTATTGGTCTCAAAATTGGTACACTATGGTTTTTAATGGTAACAAACATGATATTGCCTTAATTTTTAATAATACTTCCAGATGGCGCTGGTTACACAGTTAACATTTGATAGATCAGCGGTATTTTTTTTACCCCCTGTATAATGTGCATTTTATTACAAAATAATAAAAACTGCATCATTTTGAAACAAAAAAGGTATACTAGTTCAATTATTTTATTTATTATTATTATTATTTATATTATTTTGTAATAAAATGCACATTATACAGGGAGTAAAAAAAATACCGCTAATCTATCAAATTTTAACTGTGTAACCAGCGCCAGATGCCAGTATTATTAAAAATTAAGGCAATATCATGTTTGTTACCATTAAAAACCATAGTGTACCAATTTTGAGACCAATACATTCAGTTGTTTTCTAAATATTACGAATTATCAAAAATATTTTGTCAACTTTAACGCCCCATATCTCGCTTACTATTAACATTTTACTGGTGCATGTTTGTACCAAACGACTTATTTTTATCACCCCTTTCTACAGGTCTTATATTGTCCATTAGCTATGGGACACCCTGTATAAGAAATTGTGTAGTCTAAAACGGAGATTTGGAACGTACTTGATAACGGGCATAGATGTAACCCGCTGGACTAATTTCGAACACCACTTTGATGTCGTTGAATAAATTCGAATTTACGTTGTAGGTGAGAAATTCGACGAACAAACATCTCGTGCATTCGTTTATCCAAGAATTTCGCGTCAAATACTTGTAGTTGATTTTGGAATTTCTGCTGGTTCTTCCTAAAGGAGCTACGAAACCACCGCCCGGATAAGTAGCGAACTTACCTATAAACACGTTAAAAATAATCTTTCGAAGAAAACTAGTGATACTAGTGATCATTTTACCTAAATAGCTCAATGTACCGGTTTTCCAAACGCTCTGGTACGCCCAGATATATTCCAATCTTGCAAAAGGATCGTAATTTGCCGCGTTTCCCCAATTTTGACTGAAACTCCCATATTCCGGTCCATCGGAAAATGGAGCTATGCAATTTTGGCCTGTGAAATTCATAGAGGCTGGCACTTTGCAACTAGTTTTAACAGCGCGATGTTGTCTAAGTCTGGCAAAGCCTATGAATTTATTGGAATTGTCTACGATGCAACCGGGATCTTTTTTCGAATATCTTTCGTACCATTCTTGGCTATGCATCGATGGTATTAGAGTGGCTTGAAGATAATTTTCAATACTGTAACATTAAACTGAAATTATTATTAACCTAACATAACCTAACCTAACTATAACATTACGCAAACTTGTAACAGTACCTGTTAACATATTAAGCACCTGGTATCGTAAATATTAAATTAAATTAGTACCGCGAGCTCCATGTTTCCGAAAGAATTCTTAATAATAAAATAATGAATTATAATTGAAAGTTCAAAGTAGCTACGCTACGAGGTGTACTAATGAGTTGCCATTATCGGGTTCAAGTGGTTTTAATAATTATTCCCAGTCTCATTTCTTGTATTGGTTTACTGTGATATACAGGTATTTTTTTTCCAATTTTATAATTCCTTTTTGTTAAAATATTTATAAAACATCGAAAGTTATATTCTATTTTATTACATCAGATGAGAATTTCAACATATTTCATTATTATTCAAAGAATCTTTTCATGGTAATTAAAAGTAGTATTTTTTAAAAAAAGGCTAGTAAAAGTACATTTCTGGAATTTTAATTAGTGTGTAAGGTTGTTACAAAGTAAATTTAATGTAAGAATGTATCTTTTGTAATCTATTAAAATACGTTAGCATCTAACTGTAGATTTCGGACTATGCTGATTTGTACTTTTTGTGCCAGAAAAGTAAAAAAAACACGTGTTTGACACTGGTAATTTTCAGAAAGTTGGAATATAATACAGTAAACTAGAAGCATCTCTTTAATTTGAAGATTCAGTAAACTCCGTTTATATCTATCTATATCGTCAACTGTATTAGAATAAGTAGTTGTAAAGAACTGTTTGCGGATTATTTTTTTTGTAACGTATTCTCAACTTCATTCCTTTTAGCACCAAGGAAATCTATTTATCTTTTATCTATTGGTACATTTTCATTTTTTTTTTACTTCATAGACAGTTTTTTCTGACATCTTATGATACTTATTTAAATCACTCAGCTTAAAACAACTTTCTTCAGTAGTATCATAAAAAATAAAAAGATTTCAGTGACGCCCTTATAATTTCTTAAAGAAACAAATATTGTACTATAGTCAGAGCTAATGAACTTACTCACCCCTAGCCGAGGTATTTAACTAGGTAAGTTAACTAAATATTTTTATAAATTCACTCTCAACATTAAAATCAAATCACAAATCGACGCCCAACGTCATAATTTGGTTACAAACTTACTCTTTTCTGCTGAGAATATTTTCAGAAAACTTTCTTATGTGATCACCCTGTACCAAAGACCGTATTTCCTCGTTGCTAACAGTAGCCATAGGATCTTTATTTTTAGCCAGAATAATGTACAGCAGCAGCACATACAAACCGAACATGATTATATCCTCAAACGTTTCAAACAGTTTTTCTTTTTCTTTAGCCCAATACTTCCTTTCCTAGAAGAGGTTTATAGAAATTTTAAAATAATTGTTACACGCTTATTGTTTTCGTTCTGGCATTTTCTTATTATGTTCCTTTTTGTGCATATTGTACATGGCTTGTACAACTGTCTATGGAGTTCGAAAGTACTGCATTAACTCTACCCTGCCCTGCCCTAACCTAACCTAACCTGACCTAACCTAACCTAACCTAACCTAACCTAACCTAACCTAACCTTACCTAACCTAACCTAACCTAACCTAACCTAACCTTACCTTACCTAACCTAACCTAAAGTAACTCGTACATTTCAGCCTTTTGCTTCTATTGCTAGCTTTTTTTGTGAAACAACTGCACATGCTTTTCAGACTTTGAATACTAGTAAACTAACTCACTTTTAAATGGTTTTTAGCAATTAATATTGGAAAGACTATACTATAATATACAAAATAGCAAAAAAAAAGTTTCTTACCTTAACCGCATCCTCGTCCAAGGGTTTATACACCCTTTTGAAATACGGTCTCATACTTAACCTTCCGAACAAGCTGTAAAAAGCGTTTCGCTGCGATTCGATATACTGAATAATCGAACTACTTTTACTAAAAATCTTCTTTATCTACAATTCGATTCAACATTACTCACTATCGCGTTTAATATTTGTTATTTGTTACTCGATCTTTTCGTTTTAGCAAGAATCCGTCAATCAGCCGCCTCAAATTCTCGAATAGCAGTAAATAAACAATCAAACTCGAGATGGAAGTAGTTAGCCACATTAGACTGGTGATGTGAGGCACCCAGAATCCGTATATCAGCACAATCGTGAGCGAAATTAATATTATCGTAATTAAAATAATCCTTAAAAACGATCAAATTTTAATAAAAAATCGATTTGTATATATATGCAGATAAATATTTACCAGCATATTCGATTTCCGCCGAAAATCCAGTACTTGACGTTTCGAATTGATTTGTCATTATTATTTTCAAGTCTGTCTAAACGGAGCCTAAAATTATAGTGGCATAATCAACGAAAGTCATCCATTTTCTAATTTGGGTAGATTCCAAAACAAAGATTTAAAACAAAGCGATACAGCAGCGAGAATTGCTCTAGTACAAGATGGTAGAGGTAATTTTAATATGAGCTATGGCCTTGAAAATAGCAAGGCAACAACGCACTAAATTCATAAAGTGAAAACTAAAAACATCGATTTGCAAGTAAATTCTAAGGAAAATACATTGACTTTAAAGAAAATACAGTAAATTTCAAGAAAATTCGGTAAATTTCACTGAACTCTTAAGAACACACTGTGAATTGTGAAAACATATATAGTATGTACAAAAAGTACGAGGAGTAATAAACCCTAATTAAGTGTGCAAAACCTTTACAGGGAGCACCATGAAATTTTTGATAAATCTCTTACTTTAAATTACATTTCTTCCGTAAATCTAAAAACCAGGTAGATCGACCCCGTATTTGTTTCAGTTGTAGCAAAGTTTAGGGTTTCTTCTTTGTTAAAGGATTAGCAGATTAGTAATAACGCAATGCAGTGGTGTGTATTTTGGGAAATAATACGTTTTAAATTATAATATAATAAAAAATGAAAAGAAATAATTATTGGAATACATTTATTACTTATATTTTATTCTATATCCGACTCGGAAGAGGAAGAATCGTTGTTGACATTAATAATAATAGGGTCGATTAAATCATCACAAATATTGTCAATTTTCCACATATTTGCCTCTACTTTGATAACATGCTCGATATAGTTTGTCCAATTTTCCTTACTAACATAACTTACAGCACTCTCAAACAATTTCACAACATCGTTTATTTTAAAAGTAGGATTTTTTTTCCAACTTCCGCCTTTACATGAGCCCATATTTGTTCTATGGGATTAAGTTCACAAGGATAAGGGGGAAGTCGAAGAACTGATATACCACGAGAAGAAGCCATTTCTTCTACAATGTAGGTTTTGTATTTATTCTTGTTCATTTTTGCAATTCTGTAAAGTTCTTTCCTTAGTGGATCTTTTGGAAACTTAATATTTTTCGAAATAAGCCACTCCAAAAGCTCTGCTTTACGCCAACGACTTGTGGGCAATGCTTCTCGTAACCGTGAATGGTAACTTGCGTTGTCCATAACAATAACAGCCCCTTTTGGAATCAGATCCAATATTTGAACAAACCATTCCTCGAAGACATCCCCATTCGTATCTTCGTGATAGTTCCCCGTGCGTTTTGAAATAAAAGTTAATAATCCACCATCAACAAAACCTTCAGAACTTCCAACATGGACAATGATAAGTCTTTTTCCTTTTCCAGATGGTGGCTGCAAACCTAACGACAAACCTTCCACGAATGCCTGCCTTCCGCTTTTAATGTTTTCATTTTGCCAAGATTTGGAAACTGTAATATCCAGCATTTATCCATGTTTCGTCTAAGTAGAAGATTTTCAAATTTTGTTCTTTGGCATGTCGAATGCTGCTTAAATAGTCTCTTCTCCAAAAAACTATTTCCGGTTTATCTATCAAGAGAGATTTTCTATTTTTTTTGTATATCTGAAACCCACATCTTTCAAAAGTTTGCATAATGTCATTCTGGAGAATTTTTTATAGTCCGTATCTTTTTGCACTGATGTCATAATTTTGTCAAGTGTTGGAATTTCCTTTCGTAAGTAAAATCCATGGACTCTACGCCTTAGTCTTTGTTTTAGTGACTCATCGATCTCAATTGGTTTTCGGCCTGAAGGAGTTTTAGGGGGTTGAAGAGTTCCATTCTTGCTTTCTTTTAGTAATCTATAAATTGTTGATTTAGCACACAACACACAACATAGCAGCCGTTAATTCAACAATATCATCAACACTTGCACTTGGATCCTTGTTTTTCAATGATATATAACAATTCAATATCAGAGTTTTTTCATTTAAAGATAATGGACCTGTTTTTGGTCGTTAAGATGGTCTTTGGCTTATCGACATTGTTTGGTGCTTGCACAATAAACATTCAACAAATGTTTTAAAATTTATTCCAACTGTTTACAATATCATGAAAACCATACGACTTCATACAACTTTACTAAAAGAACTAATACTAAGTACTGATTTAATGTACCTACTTTCTTTTAAAATAATATTCCCGATAATGTTTCTAAGAAAACTGGGGTGTTTGGAAAATCCCTCTCAATAATCGAATAATCTGTAAATAGGTGTAATCGTATTAAGCCGATTACAATAGGCCACTTGCCATTTAAAATTTCTGAGAAAAATCCCCCAAACACTACATATAGGAGTAATACAAATAAAAAATATTCATTTTGCTTCTTTGAATTTAATAAACATTATAACGATATCTTGCTATCTTGACTTTAATTAATTTTTAAAAAATATATTTCATTGTAATTTATTTGTGACAATATTCAAAGTTTGAATTAATCTTCTTACAAAAAGAACAAAAATATATAAAATAATTATTGTTACAGATTGGTTTGTTTTCTATTATGAATAAACTGTGTTGTCTTTCTTTATCAAACTTACTAAAATTTATGTACCTCTATCACTTTTTTTATTAAAATTAGTACATCCCGTTACCTCTGACCTAAATCGTATATTCTTTAGCATAGCTGCAACTCATTCGTTCAATAGAAAATGTACCTTACCCTCTTAAAATATATTTTGGTACGTCTATGAAATCTACTTAAATGAATGATTTATTACTCCTTGTCCTTTCTATATAGACTATAGTGTATTATTAAAAACAGACTGTATTTTCAAAAAATGGAAGTGAATTCTAAAGGAAATACTGAGAATCCCTAAAAAATGGGAAAAACACTAAGAATACACTGTGAATTCTGAGAAAATAGACTGGATTCTTAAATAAATTCTGCAAAAAATTCAGCGAATTTCAAGAAAACTCAGGGAATTCTAAGAACGGGTTGTGAATACTAAGAAAATATACTGAATTCTTGAAAAAACTGGTAATAAATAAAATAAAAATAAATTTTGCAGAAAATACAGCGAATATCAAGAAAACTCAGGGAATTCATAGAACAAATTGTGAATTTTAAGAGAATACAGACTGAATTTAAAGAAAATAATAATAAATTTTTAAGGAAATACAGTAAATCCCAGGAAAATACAGTAGACTTCATAAAAAATGAGTAAATTCTAAGAAAATAAATTGAATTTTTAAAAATCAGATTGAATCTACAAAAAATTCTATCAAACTATAAAAAAATGCAGTGAATCCCAAGAAAGCACAGAGAGCTTCAAGAAGATGCAGAAAATTTCAAAAAAAAGGAATGCAAAAAACCGCGTCAAGCAAACATTTGTTTTCATAAAACAACTTTAATATTTTAAGGTTATGTTTTTAAGACGCGCAATCTGTCAACGCCGAATAAGACAGTGCGCAAATGCAACTCACAAAACATTTGAATACTTTACCAAATACGAGGATTAAACATTACCTGAACAAAAAAACTATGGGATAGTGGATCAAAAATGATAACATTGTTGCCACTATAGTTACCCACACGATCTTCCCATCGAAACCGTAATCGAAATAATAATCTAGACTGTCGGTTATTTTGAAAGACGGCAAACCATAAAACAGCAACACAATTAAATACACTGTCATAAAAATCGATAAAACTATAGATAACCGTTCGACGGATTTTAGTGTATTTTCGCGATAACTAAAAATTAAAACAATTATAAAATAAATGAAATAAATTTCGTAAAAAAAATCACTTACAAAATATTCCAAAGGTACGGTTCACGAAAACCCGTTTTAATTCTCTTTATGAACATTTCTCGCCACGATAATTTTTTTTCCGTAACTGGTTCAGCCGAAAATATGTAATTTTCGGAATCTCGTATTTCGAATTTAAAATCTATCTCGAAGAACCAGTTTTTTTGCGATTGAAGATCTATCAGTTCGATTTCTAGGCAGTTCCTACAAATTCGTGGTTTTTGAATAACTAATTACTAGAAGAAATCGGTACCCAAAGCTCTGGTAATTTAATAACATGTAGTAAAACGCAAACAATAAAACTCGTCAACACTTCTCGCATAATTTCAGAAATATTGGGTAGTGGAACTAGGGATGTAATTCGGTGCCAGGTAAAGAACTACATTTGACCGACCACCGTAATGTTTTAGTGTTTTATTACAGATAGTGGGGTAGTTTTTACATATTATTTTGATTTGAAATAACTAATAATAGCAGAGACAACCAAAGAGACGGTCAAGTCTCTGTTCGAGTAAAATAGTCCTGCTAGCTCTATCCTTGTTTAGTTCACAAGTTTAGGAGCATGGAATTTTTGACACAACGGCAAACCTTAGAACATAAAGTTTTTTTGATATTTTGTGGTAAATGTGAAGTGTCAACTGCCAATATTTACTTCTACAGGGTTAATCAAAATTATGAACTTTGTTAAGTAACGTGGAATTACAATAAATATTCATTCACTGAACTAAAATACACTAGGGACCGCCACTGGGAATAAAACAAATTATTGTTTATTGTTGGTTCCGAAAAAACAATGCTGCATTATAATTTGAAATTAATTATTGTAGTAAGTACTCGGAATTATTTTTACAAAAATATTGTCATTGACTCGTCTGTATTCGTCAATGATCTGTGAATCTGTCAAATAATAGACGTCAAATTTTTACCCTTCGAGTTTTTTGCCGACATTAATAACAGAGCATTTACAAAAATGAAACTAACAAAAACAGAACGAATCGATATTTTAACCATGATTGGTTATGGAGATAGAGTGAGGACTGAAGCAGAAGTTCGTAATTTATTTAATGCTAAATACCCCAATCGCGATCCAATTACTCAATCAACAGTAAGTAAAATTGAAAAAAAATTTAGAGAAACGGGCCATGTTAAAGATCTTCCCAGAAGTGGTAGAACATCAATATCCGAAGCCAAAAACCTGGACGTTGTACTGGCGTTTCAAGAAAATCCTCATACCAGTTCTAGACAGGTCGCACTAGATAATAATGTCCACCAACTGTTTGTTGTAAGAGTGCTAAAAAAGGAGAAGTGGCATCCATACAAAGTACATCTGGTCCAGGAGCTATTAGAAGATGACTTTGATAGAAGAATCGAATTCTGCGAAATCGTTATGGAACAATGCAACAGAGATTCGGGTTTCATGCAAAAGGTACTTTCTTCAGTGTCTTTTATGCTGAACGGTCACGTAAATCGCCAGACATGTCGATATTGGGCTAGTGAAAATCCACATTGGATGGAAGAGTATAGGACACAATATCCCGAGAAGGTGAATGTTTGGGCCGGCATTATAAACAATCAAATTATAGGGCCATATTTTTTTGAGGAAAACCTAACTAAAATTATCTGTTGCCACAGCTGAATCAGCTATTTCCAAATAGAAATGATTTATGGTACCAACAGAATGGGGCTCCCCCAATGAAAAGTGCTTAAATGAAGATTTGTACAAATAGGAAGCGTCTAGATGAAAATCCAGAGAAAGGAAGCATCTAGATGAATATTAGAACCATGAAAATCGTCTAGATGAAGATTTAGACCAAGGTAAGGGTCTAGATGAAGATTTAGACAAAGGGAAGAGTCTATATAAAGATTTGTACAAAAAGGTAGCGCCTAGATGAAGATCTGGACAAAGGAAGCATCTAGATGAAGATTTAGACAAAGGAAAGCGTCTAGATAAAGATTTAGACAATGATAGGAGCCTAGATGAAGATTTGTACAAATAGGAAGCGTCTAGATGAAGATCTAGACAAAGGAAGCATCAAGGAAGGAAAACGTTTATATAAAGTATTCGAGAGCGTTTGGACAGTGAAAGCTCATTGGAAATCATTGAGACTTACACCTGGTAATTGTTCAGATGTCCAAAGACTAAAATTGAACAAAAGAAGGCTCTGCACTAAGGATTGTGGATAAGCATGTGGTCAATCTTAAACTAAAATCAATAGAAAGACGACCAGAACTTGAAACAAGTCAATTTACTGAATGTTGAAAGGGTAAAATTGGGCATAGGATGATACACAAGGGATTAAGAACAGTAAACAACTGAAAAGTTGAATTAACTTTCACTATTTATTCGTGAAATACTTTAAATGTAATGACGGCCGTTTCGCTATAGAACTAGCATCGTCATTACATTTAATAGTATATTACGTAACGTGTGTGTTAAATAGCATTTTACGCACGAATGGAATAGTTGCGAGTGCGTAATTCTGTGAGTGCGTAAAATTCTTTACAGCAATAGTTACGTACTATACTTTACCTACGACCTACTTGTACCTGCAACAAGTTAAAAAAAACAGTTTATTAATAAAAGAGCATCACCTTAGTAAGTGTTTATTTATTTCACAATTTGAAATAATAGTACTAAGAAATTTTCTTTCATTCTTAAACCTCTCAAAAATTAATAAGCACGCCCCCGATTTTTTGTCAACTGGGCCTACTTCTACTGTCAATCATTATTGATTTTAGTATAGTTTATAAATTAACACAACGAACTGTAAGTGCAACTGCAAGTTTATAAATTGGCGTTGAGGTACGAAATGACCTTATTAACGTTTTTCCAGGAAGGTGGATAGGTAGAAGGGGGCCTATCAAATGGCCACCAAGGTCTCCTAATGTGACTCCGTTAGACTTTTTTTGTAAGGAAATTTAAAGAGCAGAGTATATCAAAATCGACCAAATAATGTAGAAGAGTTGAAAACGTTAGGAAAGAATTTACTGCTCGCCTTTCTCATTGTATCATTGCTGAAGGTCGGGAATTTGAACATTTGTCGTAATTTAATTGTATTTAAGTAAACATTTATTTTAAGTTAATTGTATTAATAAACCAACAGTTTTGTTTAACCCTGTAGAAATAAATATTCAAATGATTACATTGTTGCAAAGGCAATAAGGAGACCTTTCATATGAGCTGTCACGTGACCTCGGTTTGTATTTAAAAAAATCCTCGATAACGTCATTACGCCATCACTAATGACGTAATGTCCTATAGCAATTGATGGACATTCAAAAATTAAAATTGACGTGTTTTAAGATTTTTTTTAAAGTCGTCTGTTTCTGCATGAAAAATTGAGTTTATTCCATACATTTGCATTATACTGTATAAGTTTGTTTTGCCCAAGTCACTATTAAAACATATAAATAATAGTAATAGTAGGGGAAAAAAAGACAGCGAAAAATTCGGGGTTAGGTTAGGTTAGGTTAGGTTAGGTTAGGTTAGGTTAGGTTAGGTTAGGTTAAAAAAGAACTGATTGGAAGAAAACTTTCAAACGCAAGAACTCACCAAGTAGGTCTATATCCAACGGAATCGAACCACACATCAATTTTACTAATATCCCCCAGATGGTATTGCGTGGCGAAGAAAAACCAATCTTCTTGTCCCTTTCGGAAAATTTTTTTATCCGGATCAGGAAAATTTAACACGTGTTCCTAAGAATTAAGATTTTTACCTTCGAAATTAATATTTCTACCTTCTAAATGATAATTTCTTCGATAAAAAAACAATAACTTACTTTACTATCAGTATTAGAACCAAATATCTTTATCATAACATTAGAAGTTGTACCAATACTTCCAGTATCGACGATAATTAGATAACCAAACCTATAGAAACTTGGTATGTCACTTAAAAAATAAATATCCTGAGTCATGTCCTACGAAACAATTAAAAATAACAATTTTAGCTTTCTAATCCATAGCTGTAGGCAAGAATTAATAAAAGGATTATAGGATTAAATAAATTCTTTGTGAAATGGTTAAAATCTTAAAATCCTACAATAGAGTAATACTTTAATTAAAATATTCAATTTAAATGACTGCTAAATATTATTTAGTTCCTATTTTAATAAAGATGTTCTTATTTCAGATTTACACAGCGTCAACTTATTGAGGTTTCCTTATTTCAGAGACCTTTGTGCGCAAGCGTAACTGTCAATATGAGGAAAACTTTATTAAGACAACAAAAGTGGTGTGCGATAATTTGTGCACAATGAGCTCTGTCGACAACTTTTTGAGTTGTCGTTCAGTAATTTGGTAAACAACACCAATTTTATTATTTTTCTTCATAAACAATATTGAAACTGATAAATTTGAATTGATTAATATACTTCTTAAATATTTTGTTTGTTTATATACAATTTTACGATTTTTTCCAATTATAATTTTAATACTATTTTTCCACTGATGGCATGTTTCCCATTTAACTTCGAAGAAAAAACATACAGGGTGGGAAAGAACACATTAACATAATTTTTATACCGATCGAAGACAATTTTTTGGAGAAGGAGGACTCCAATTAATGTCCTAGATCGGTTACCCTTAAAGTTCGACGTGCTGATAACGTTTTTTGCACGGTTGATACCATTATAAATTTTAAAATTAAATATTTTCGTCATATTGACTAGTTTCATTCATTTTATCAAGATAGTTACTTTGGTTGGTTAGGTACCTAGTAACTAAGGTGCATAACAACAATGGAAAATTGAGTTTTTATTGAGTTGTCAATAATTTTAAGTACAATTTTGATTATTATCAATTAAAATATGAGCGAAAGTGAATTTGAAGAAATTGAACGGGCTTGGAAAGAAGGGTGTTCCGCAATTATTCCCGAAAAATCCAAAATCCGTTATCAAAATACCTACCAAAGTTTTAAAAAATGGTGCGAATTCATTATTTCGGTTACTGTACATATTTATAAAAAATCCCGAAATACGTCAAATTTAAATTATAACTTGACATTCTTTAACGTGAAAATGCAACCCCTACCTTCAACCCCCTTAGAATGACAGGTACAACCCCCAATTTTTTAAATGGGAAGTATAGGCTTGTGATATATCATTTGAAAAGTCTCTTCATTCTCTATTCAAAAATGTTATTGTTTTTAAATTTAATGCAAAAATTAACATAAAAAAATTAATATCATGTTGTTATCGACATTCGCTACAATACAATCAAAAACTAAAATGTAATGCAAAACGTAATAAAATGAAGAACACGAAAAAGAACTATGAATGTTAATGAAGTAGATGTTCAAAATGTTCTCCGCGAACGTCTTGGCAACATCCTAATCTCAAATAAAACTGTCTTCTAACATTATTTAACATATCAGGCGTGATCGACCTAATCGCAAGCGTTATTCGTTCTTTTAAGTCATTTAAATCAGAAGGTTTAGTTTTGTACACATGGCTCTTCACATATCCCCATAAAAGAAATCTAATAATGTAAGATCAGGTGATCGCGCTGGCCATTCAATCGATCCTCGCCTCCCTATCCACCGATTGGGAAATATTGTATCGAGGTACTGCCGGACATTAAGTTGGTAATGTGGTGGTGCTCCATCCTGCTGAAACCATATCGTATTCGCTGGAACTTGAGGGTTACCTGGATCAGGATATAAATTTGCCAACGTTGGAATGACATCATTTTGAAGTAGTGCCAAATAATTGTTGCCATTCAAGTTGCCCTCAATAAAAAAAGGACCAATGATATTGTTCCCTACAATCCCTGTCTAAACATTAACCTTTTGAGGGTATTGAGTGTGTTCTTCTCTCATCCAGTGGGGATTTTTCGTGAACCAGTAGCGGCAATTTTGCCGATTAGCATGACCGTTAAGTAAAAAAGTACACTCATCAGAAAACATAACGTCTTCTAATTAGATAATATTGTTATCCAACATGTCCATCATTTGCTCACAAAAAAAAGTTCTCCTATCAAAATCGCCTTCCATGAGCTCCTGAGTAGGTATCATCTTGTACAGATGCAATTTATTTTCTTTCAATATGTTTGCTATCGATGTATGGCTAGCATTGAATGTAGTGGATGCCTGTCTACTCGATGTATGTGGGTTTTCCTGAAACTCAAGCAACACATCTAATTTGAGTTCATCACTCAGTGCATTGGCCGCTGCTTTTTTATCTGCCTTACATGACCAAACTCGCGAAACTGCTTTTCTATTTTACTTATTGTTCCTTGGGATATAGGCGGTAAATTAGGAAATTTCTCATGAAATAGGCGAGTTACTTCCTGTTGTGTTCGGATGTTATCTCCGTAACCAATCATTTGTAAAACTGTTATTTTATGCATTTCCGTTAATCTAACCATTTTTCAGAATTGAATTGAACAAACATTACACTTAAATTACAACAATGACAACTTAAATAAAACAAATTACTACTGCTTGTTAAAATAGCGTTGCCACGGAAATTCTTTAAAGTTTTTTAATGGTTACCATCTAAAAACCACATTGCTATGGTTTTTGTTCACTTTCTCATTATCAAGACCTAAACGGGAAATAAGTTTTAAGTATATTGTAATAAGTTTCGATTATATTTTAGCGAATTTCAGTAACAAGATGATTTTAATTTTTTTTATGTTAATTTTTGCATTAAATTTAAAAACAATAACATTTTTGAATAGAGAATGAAGAGACCTTTCAAATGATATAGGTATCACAAGCCTATACTTTCCATTTAAAAAATTGGGGGTTGTACCTCTCATTCTAAGGGGGTTGAAGGTAGTGGTTGCATTTTCACGTTAAAGAATGTCAAGTTATAATTTAAATTTGACATGTTTCGGGATTTTTTATAAATATGTACAGTAACCGAAATAATGAATTTATTCCATTTGGCTTTTACACACTGTATAATATTACTATTGATCAATCGTGCAAAAAAGTATTTTTCGTATTTATAACAAAGTAACTGTGTCTCACCTTGTCTTTTAAAAATGATATAAAAGTCAGAAAAGCACAATACAAAATCCACAAGACCAAAACAGACACAAAAATGACAAAACTAGCTTGCACCTCCAGCAAATGCTCAGCATAAACCGTATGTTCTTCCCGCATATTATTATTGGTCAGAATACCAGTTAATACGGACGTATGGTAACAGTTACATACAATGTTTTGTCCATTCGACTCATTGGTACCCTACAAGAAATCTTTTTTTTTTTAACTGAACAGAGGATAATTATTTCCACCTGCACCCAAGGTAAAGAAACTATACCAAGCTTGACCGTTTTCTATGGAAAAACAACTACTTCCTGGGCTATATGCCCCAACGGACATTAAGTTACATTCCAATAGAAAAGGTGATGGCGACCGACTTCGTCGATACTTAAAACCACTCTGTCGATTTGCAAATCAACGGCAAGAACGCCATCACGTTTTCTATTGGAATGTAGATCAATGTCCGTTAGGGCATATAGCCCAGGGAGTAGTTGTTTTTTCATAGAAAACAAGCTTGGTATAAAAAAGTTTCTTTACCTCGGGTTCCTAAATTCCAAAGTAAAAAAATGAACTTACTGCGCACGCGTAAACCCACGACCTTGTAGAAAAATCCCAACGGCTACAGGAATACGTGTAAACTTTTAATTTGAAATGTAATACTTTCCCAACGTTATTGGGCATAATTGTTAAATAATCCCAAGTGTCGTATGGCTCGTTATGTTCTACGTACTGTACATAAGGTGCTTCATTGATTGTAGTACGTTTGGCGAGAACTTCGTCACGTGTAGGTTTGTGAAATTGAGTAATATAGAACTACAAAAAAAATTGTAATCTATATATATCCCAAAAACAAAAATATTCGGTACGTTTAATAGAATTAAAAAAGAACCATCACGCATATAAAACAAGAAATAAATAATTAATTGATGTTACATTTATTTTTATTTTGGGAAAACTTACATACTTGGGACACAAAATTAAAAACCAATCAATTGATTCGTTAATTATTTACGGTAACAGCACATTTATTAATTATAACCACTTATTATTTAAAAGCGGTTAAAATTTTGAATTACAAATATCGCTAATCCCCTCTTAAATTTTAAAAAGAAATTATTTCATTTGTTTTGACTTGACGGCTGAGAAAAGTTATTAAATCGTAAAATGTTGTAAACAAGACCCTAAATCAGTAGCGCACGTACAGTCGGCTTTAGAATAGCATATACATGTTAAAAGTGAATTTCGTTAAAAACGCCCTTCTTAAACAACATAGGAAAGGCAATTTTTAAAACGCCTACATTAAATGGTTTTTGGGGATTAAGTTTAATTACAAGGGACAGGCAATTTGTCAATAAAATACCTTATGCTGCAAACATTAAAGATGTGGGCGTGGACAACTGTTTGACCGATTTCTTCTTAAATAAAGAAAGGAAAAACCAATGTCAATGTCACAAATTTTTATTATTATACAGGTTGAAAATCTAAAGCGCAACTAGTTTCGGCCTACAATAAGGCCATCATCAGGCTACAAAGAAGAAAACAAATTACAACAAATCAGAGACTAGTAAGTACATTGAAAAAGAAAAATGGTAGATTAAGTAAAGAAGAGAGAGCATTAAGCCCAATGAATTAATTATAAAAATTACATAAAAATTAGCGGAGCAAATATTTACTTTTGGCATCTAATTTTTACATAAAATGAAAATTTACATAGCCAAATATAATCAGAAAACCTTTTTTTGTAATAACAATTCTTATTTTAGTTTATATTCATTTTTAAAAACCTACTGCGTCATAACAATTTAACTATAAAATTTATCAAATAAACAATTTACCAACATCTAAAATTATTGAAAAAACAACTTAAAATTAAATATTTTATAACAATCCACAGTTTTAATAAATAATAACAATAATTAACCACTTAATATTAGGTTCATGTCTTTTCACTGCAATCACATCTTTTTAAGTTTATATTATCAGTTTGTGATCACTATATCACTATTTAAAGTGTCTTTTCACTGGATTTATCAGTCACAATGTCCTTAGTAAAGCTTTAATTATATAGTCTTGTTTGTAAACAACCAAATCACTTTCTAACAATTTTACATATGATAAATTTCAATATCTTTTTTAGACACTCTCAAGTTATGATCCTGTATCAAAACATGGAATGTACCAGGCTTGTACTATCATCCGATACATTGTAATATGGACTCATCACTTTGATGCTTAAATGAATTTATAAACATTGGTTGGGTAAGTCACATTTGTTTATTTAGTTATATTTATAATCTATGATACTGTTTATTTTATTCTGATAGCTAATATTTGTTTGTTGAATTTTGATTTTGCTAATCTTAACATTAATTGAATATAGTTGGATATTTTCTACCCTAAACAATAGTTTGTAATCATCTATACTTATTTAATTCTTATCTTATAACTACCTATGAAAATCATTATTAAACTTTGATTATAACTTATTAATATTTTGATTAAACTAACTTAATATAACTAATAGAATGGGTTTCTTATCACTAATATTAGATTCCTATTATTTATTATTGTCATGTTCTAATGTTCATTTACTTCCAAACTCTCTGAAATTGGCGTTCCAGAAAACCGAAAATAAATGTTCCAATGTGTAATCAGTAGAAAAAGGGAAAACCCAATAAGAAAAAGAAATATTAATGGATACAAATTAAGAAACATGGTGAAAGAATGGCTGATGAGCATCGTCCATATCCAATAATTAGCCTTTGCCAATCACACTATTGCAGAGAACCATAGTTTTTCCAACTCTAATTGCTCCAGATTGCATAAATGTTTTAAAGGACCTAGAATGAATCTTCTAGAGATATTTAGTAACATTTTTCGTATATCTACTTTAGCGATGTATAAAACATATGAATTAACACTTACCGATGAAATAACAATAATTAACTCCCCAAACACTGTCAAAAAAAGTTGTTTGGAATCATTTGGTTTGACAGTTCGAAAAACATGGCGTCAACTACGTCACTACTATCCCAGTCCATTGATTGAATCGATGATAAAGAGTCTGTACAAACTCTTTTAAAAAATTTGCAAGATTAAGTTATTAAAAAACACTACTTACGTCTAGAGACCTATCTATTTGGCCAAATTCAATAAAATAACCCTGATACCGCAAAACATCAATTTGATACATCGTCATAGCTTCGTACTTCCTATCGCTCTTATTTTGTAATTTACTGCCCGGATTTCTTAAAGATAATCCGTTACGCGAAGTAGCAGTTGCATTAGAAATAACAGCAAAAGAAATGGTAAACGGTAAGTGGAAACTTGTTAACAACACATCCTTACGAAATTCAACTATGGCCAAGGGAGTGAATAATTTATCCTTTTTCAGCGTATAAAATGGGTTAGTTTCGCTCGTACACATCTGAAATATTATTTTTGTTTAAAGATTATGTATAGTTTCTTTGGGCGCAGGATTTTGACAGTCATTAAATTTAAGACGTACTATATTGGCGCCCAACGTGGGTAGCAGTTAAATTCGGAAATTTTTGAAAAAAAATTACGTACAAATATTTTGACCTCTTTTAAGTTGACGAAATCCTCGGGCGGTTTCAATACGACACCATTAGAGGCTAGAAAAAATTCCTTTAAATCTTTTCCAACCATTTTTGCTGCTACGAGTTCTATTAAATCATGTTTAATACTAATTGGATCTTGATAAGGTGACAATGGAGCGACGAGTAATTTTGCATCGGTCAAACATAGATTGATCATGTTCTCAGTGGAATGTCCAAACTGAAACAGATTATTCAACAACAGGCACCTTAAAATAGCTAATGAAAGAGCGGGGACTACGGTACAACTTCTTTATTTTACATTTTATTGTGATCTGGCAACGCTGTGCGCTTACTGAGGGCAACGTTGCCAAATCGTCGCGACTAAGAATACTTGAGGGTATGCGTGAGTGTCTGTAGCCCGAGGCTTCCACTCTCACGCTGATATTTCTAGTTACCTTTGTAATGACTTTCGAAATACCGTCGTCGTCTATATAATCTTTATAATGTTCAGTTATGACGGGAAATTTTAACAAGGGATAAAGGGTAGTTGCAGCAGATAGAGAATATTTCGGTTGAACAGCTTTAGAATTGCTCGACAAACCTATTTCAATACACTCCGAAAACAATCTACGACAAATAATAATTAATAAATAAAAGTTTCATATATACAGGGTGTTTCTTAAGTAATCTAAAATATTATATGGGGCGCTTCGTTACTCAATTTTAAGACGAAAAGTTCATATAAACATGTGTGATAGGTGTTGTCGTTTATGAGATACGTGAAATTAATTTTTCTTGGTGACGCTACTGATTTATATTTTTTTATTATTTTATTACAAGCAACATGTGTTAAACATAAAGAAAAAATAATACATTTCAGAGCAAATGTTCAAAATGTCCACCTCTAGCTAAAATGCAAGAATCCGCTCGATGTCTAATGGATTGTCGAATACGTTCGAAGATACCAGGGACCCTATTCTCAAACAGTGACATATTTTGTCGCATGCGAGAAATCCTCTTTGTCGAAGAAAATCTGAATAACCTTATTCTCAAAAGTCACCTTTGCAAATTTTTGATAGACAAATTGTAGAATGGTCAAAAGCAGCCGACAATTTATGTCGAATGCGAGAATTTCATTACTTGCGAAATTTGTAGCTTATCATTATACATGTTAATTTTTGTTAATTTATATGGGAAATGAAACCACAATCCTTTTTTATGTTTTTATTTCAACGTTAAAAAAACATAAAATAGAGAAAATGGCAGTTTTATTAATTGCTATTGAAAATTTAGAAAATAAAGAAATGTATTAACGGCCTCGAGAGAGACGAGGAATATGTAGAAAAGTTTTTACATTATTTTCATCTCATAGAAAGTTTATTAAAACGTTCAAATTAACTAAAGAATTACCTAGGTAGGGACTAATAATTAATCTAGAACCCTTAATAGAACAAGGGTATCGTGAAAGTGCATTACATCTCTTGAAAAAAGGTATTTTTCTGATTGTATCATAATAGGTATATAGATATTATTAATCTAAAATACTAAAGTAAGTGAAATTGTAAGTACCTATAAGTGGAAACACTAATTTAAAAGTTATGAGTATTGTTAGTCATATGCCAAGCTTTTACTACTAATTGTAATTGTAATTTGCTGGTTTTGAACTAAGCTTTTTAATTTTTGCTTGCATGAATCCACCTTAAACACGAGCCTCAAACAAAAAACATTCCAATCTACTTACACAAATACAAATTGATACAAATATAACTATCAAAGAACCAAAACTCACATCCTACATTGGCATAGAACATATTTGAGAATCGTTAAATCGGTGTTGCCAGCTCCTGATATTCGACAAAATATGTCACATGCGAATTGGAAGACGAATCCAATCGAGAATACCACAATTTGAAGTTGTGCGACAATTTTCATCGACAAATGTCGAATGCGACATATTTTGTTCGACATTCGAGAATAGACCCCCAGGGCTGCGATTTTCGAAATCAATCGACTAACCGCATGCGACGGTCGCATCGAATGAATTATAAATGTTGTATTTTCGACTTCCTACCGATTGTTTTTTCCTATTTTAAAGTTTTGAACGTGGCAACACAGTAGATGTCAAAAATATGACCTCTAATTTTATTTGTTTGGAAATTAAATAACATAGCGGTTGTTTTAAGAGGTGGATTGTCTTCAGTCTTGGGCATTATTATTAAAAAAATGTCAGGAAAAGTGGCAGGAATGACAGAGAAACAAAAAAAATATTTATTGAGTATGTTAAGCGGCACCCACAATTACAAAGTGGAAAATTTTCAAAAGATTTTTCATTTAAAGAGGGAGAAAAACATTGGGTAGAAATAACTACCATATTAAATGGAATTCCTCGATCGCAAAAAAGTTGGAAACAATGGAGGAAGGTAGTTATGATACAAATTATATATATTATTTGAGTATAGAATTTAATAGAACATTGTTATTTTATCTTCTAATACATCTACTCCATTTAAATTGATTTGATTATTAAAATTCATGATGGCATGTATTAAATGTAATACATAAATAACAAATAAATAAACCAATACTGAAATGACTAATAACATACAAAATTACCGTCGTACACGACAGAAAACATCGGCTACTTCAGATCAACCGATGTCATATCGCACACGATAGATTGTGTCGGTCACGGGGATTCAAAAATACATGTTCTTTCAATCATAGATAAACACACTTTCAATTACGTGCAAAAGAGCATGCGACAGCGCATCGCACAAGCTCGAAAATCGCAGCCCAGGATTGTTACGAATAACATTACAGCCGTCTATGATACGATTTTGAAGATCTTGTACGTTTAATATCAGTGTTGTGTAAACAAGCGATTTCAAATATCCCCACACACAAAAATCCAGAGGATTGTGTCCAGGTGATCTAGGGGGCCACGGGTGTGGAGATCCTCGTCCGATCCAATGGCCTGGAAAAACTTTATTTAAAACTCGCGTACAATCACTGAAAAATGTGGAGGAGCTCCGTCATGCATGAACCACATGCGCCTTCTAATAATAATAGGTACATCTTCCAAAAGAAGTGGAAGTTCATTTTCTAGAAAATGTTGGTATGTCTCACCGGTTAACCGTACAGGAAGGAAAAATGGTCCAATTAAATAATCATCGATGATGCCAAGCCAAACATTGACCGAAAATGTTTGTTGAAATCGTTTTACACTTATGGTATGTGGATTTACATCTGCCCATATGTGGTCATTATGAAAATTCATAATCCCATGTCTAGAAAAGTTGGCTTCATCCGTAAATAGAATATTGGCCACAAAATTCGGATTGTTCGCGATTTCACGTAAAATACATTGACAATACTGTATGCGTAATGGATAGTCAGTAGGTAACAAATGTTGAACACGTTGAACGTGATATGGATACAATAAATTATCTTTTAGAATATTCCAAACAGTTTTGTTACTAACATTTACTTCATCTGCAACTTTTCTTGTACTCGTTTCTGGATGTTGGTCAATAATTTGAAGAATCTGGTTTTCCAATTGGGGATTTCTGACAGTTCTGGGTCGTCCAATAATATTATTCGATTTAGTAAAAGTTCCAGTTTCTTGTAAACGAATATGTAACTTAGTAAACGTATCTGAACATGTAAATGATTATTTGGATAACGCTGGGCATACGTACGTCTAGCTTCTAAGGCATTACCATTCACTAATCCGTACAAAAAATGCATATTAGCCATTTCAACATTAGTAAACACTGGCATAGTTATTAACTAAACACAGAGTCAATCAAATAAAAATGTACGATTTTTGCGTTGGTTTTCAAATTTGACACTTGTCAACATTATTTCAAAGGCCACTTAGAATAAGCATGTTTTTGCGTATTACTTCTAAAAACCAGTAGCGTCACCGGGAAAAATTAATTTCACGTACAATCAGAACTGATTTATTACAATAAATTCAACACCCTGTGTCTCATAAACGACAACACCTATCACACATGTTTATATGAACTTTTCGTCTTAAAATTGAGTAACGAAGCGCCCCATATAATATTTTAGATTACTTCAGAAACACCCTGTATACGAACCTGCCATCGTCCATTATTTCATCTGAGTACATCCCGATGTGTTCAACTTCTTCAAAATGTTTCAAAGTGTTCTTTACGGCGCCGAGACAAATATCAGTGACTTTCGACGCTATATCCGCATTCTGAGAATTTATATTTTTGTCAGCGACTTTTACGGCAATAGCGGCCGCTTGTTTACACAATTCTACACTATTCAGAGGTACCTAAAACCCGTTTTTGCGTTGGCACCACGGACTTCATCAAACAAACATAACCCTATTCCGATTATTGGTGAAATTGTGTAATCTGTAGACCGCCATGATAAGATTATTTGATTCGTCATGTTGGCTGCATTGATAAAATCTTTAGGTTGGCGGTACTTTAACCACAGACTTCATATTGTTTTATGACTTTTATGTTCTGTGAGAAAAAAATCCAACAAGTAAAACGGAGAATTTTTGCAGCAGGAAATGCTCTGTATAAACCTTAGAACATAAAATAGTAAGGAAGTATTGCTCGTTCAAGGACAGGTGATCGGGATGGTTATCCAAGATGGCTACCGGAAGTTACTTTTTAACAGTGGCGTCCTATATTTTTATTTGTAGAAAAATAATGTCCTTATTGAAACATACCTATTATTCAGTATGGACACTAATCATTATATATTAAAATAACCACTTTAATAAGGAAAGAAGAGGAAAAAAATTGTATAACATTGCCTAAAATGGGGGTACTAGATTTAAGGAAATAAAACCAGTTATATACTACACAATTTTTATTAAAATTTTTCATTCTACCACTATTGGCCCTTAAATTGAATTTTGTGTAAACATGTCTAATTTTTTCTACATTATTTATTTTACTTTTACATATATAATAAATTCTTCTTTTTAAATATACTACACAGATGCTTTTTATAAGTTGTTTTCTACGAGGACTTTCAGAAGTAGATGGTAGAGTTTCAGGAACAAGAACTGGTGAAATAGTTTCACTGCTAGTAGTTCTTATCTCTTCATCATAAGGGTCGTTAGTCCCTGCATAGAAAAGGTATATATTAGTGAAATATATGTTTAAGTAAAATATCTGTAAATAGATTTGAGACAAATATAGATTTGGTCAATGTTATTAAAGCAATTTGTGGATGTAATAATTACTTACATATTTCATTCTTACGATTTTAATTGTAGGTATAGCATTTGGTACTAGTAAAACAATTACTGAAGAAATTCTATCAAATGATTGTTCTGTAAAATGTTGTGAGCCTAAAAAGCTATTCTTGTCTGGACTCCAGTTATCTTTATCCACAATATTTAACCATTTCCGTCTAATATTTTCATCCCGTGGGAAACTGTGAATGTAATAATACTCCATAGACATAAAAATAATTGACATAATATACAGTTATGAGATTAACCAAAAAATTGTAAATTAATGATAATTAAAATAAAATATCCTCTTTCCATTATTGATACGCCTATGTCAATTTAAGTAGATAGGTTAGGGATCAATACAAAATAATAATTTAATTTAAACATAAAAACATAGTTTACGTATATATAATGTATATTTATTATAATAATAGCTGCTTACCAATAAATAATTAATCCAAATTTTTAACAGAAAACTAAATTTTTATAACTTGTCAACAAAGTATGAGTCATAAATGGTTATCCAATATGGCCGACTTCCGTCGCCAGATTTTAACATTGTAGATATAACACAAACTCCTTCCTTACTATTTTATGTTCTAAGGTATATACATTCTCCTAAAAAGTTCTTTTGATTTTTTGATAAATCCAATAAAACTTTTGTGAAGCAAAGAATAAGAATCCTATTTCAGTTATTTAGGTCTGTCCACCCCTTAGTTTGGCCCTGATATCTTATCATGGCGGCCACCATCGTGCAACAATTTTGATATTCTATGCTATGTTGTTTGTTTTATGAAGTCCGTGGTTGGCACAGAATAATTATCTATACAGAAGCGAACCTTTGGCAAATTTTCATGCGCATGCGTCACGCAAATGGTGCTTGACAATTCTAACACGAGTTGTTTACATTATTTAATACTTTATAATTCTTGTTCCCGTACTTATTTGAGAGTAATTTAATTTTCTGTGAAGTGTTTTTTTGCAAAACAGGAGGAGTTACTTTTATTTTTGTGGGTGAAAAACTCTATACAAAAAAATTTGTATGGAAAATATTTTCCATCGATTCAATTCAGATCTTCGACTGATATTTTGATGGTCTGTCCTTAAAAAAATATATAGGAAATAAGGAGTTTTCTATCACTAGAGGACAGTGGCCCAGCTCTGGCTTGTGGTGCCTGTGGTCACAGGTTCGAGTCCTGGTTGTGACTCACATTTGCGACCATTAATTGTATTGAATGAATGATGATATGAGTACTAATGAGTATGTTCTACTTACAAATGGAGTACAATCTGATTAAACTGGCAAAAGAAGTTGTGAAAGACAGAGACTTGTCTGAATTGGCTCAGAATTCGAGGACTGCTGCCCCCTCTGCAGGATAGGGACTGTAGATTGGGTTAGGTTGGGTTGCTAGGTTCAGATAATGTATTTTCAATAGGTAGTCTTATATGAGTTTCTCCTATATCTCCGCTTGGGAGCGTTTCCGCGCGGTGGGACCCCTACCACTATGTTTATCTCTTCATAAGCTATCCACCCATACGCACAGCCTCTGGGGGGAGCATGTTGCCCTAAATCCTAGAGTGCAGCCTTCTATTTTTTGATAAATTAGTTTTTAAAACCAATAAAACTTCCGTTTCACACGACATGACAGAGTGAAATGGATTGAGGTTTAGTTCTAACCAAGCAGTCCCTATATTTTTCTACTTTGGTTGAGAATTAAAAACTTTACTACCTCAACAATAGTCAATAAAGTTAGGTTATACAGCTAGTAGTGAGAAAAACTTTTAAAGAGTAAATTTTGAAAATAAAATTTTGAATTATGAAAAAATTGGGTATAAAAAGCATAGTTGAAAGAATCATTTTGAAAAAACATCAATTTTTTAATTAGTTTTTAGTATCTTGCTTTCGAAAAATTACTTTGTGAACATAAAATTGTGTATAATTCTGTAAATTGTAGAATGTTATAATTTCAGTTTGAATTTCGCGCCAACAGCTCTTATAAAACATTTTCGCGTTCCGTGCCAAGGAAGAGTGACAGTTGACGCCTTTCATGTGTAGTGCGGAAATAAGGAAAGTGAGGTTAGAACTGATCATTAGTTTTATGGTTATGTTCACGACACATTGTACTGGTGTGCAATAAATGTTATTATAAATTGTTAGTTTCCTTTATGGTGCAACCCGAAGTATAGTAGAATTACTACAAAATGGTGTCCAAGGTTGAAGATTTCGGTCACCACAACGTCCACAACACCAAACGAACTGCCATAGTAAGATTAGCATTTGTATAGTTGATTGTTGTGTGGTATTGGTGTAATGTAAATTGTAAATAGTAATTTACCGCGTTGAGGGCCGATAATAATTTAGTTTTGTAAGTTGTAACTTGTTTTTTCAAACTATCGTCTTCGTTTATTACGTTCAGTTCATCGACCATAATATTTAGCACTTGCATAAGTTCGGTGTACTTTTTCGCTTTTCGTAAATTGTTCACGGAGGAGGGGGATTTTTTATCGAAATATCTTTTATTTAGTTGTTTTTCCAAGTTTTTATTATTATATTCCAAAGTGCTACTTACCTGAAATAGTAGGTTCGTTTTTATATTTGTTTGATCTATTTTCCCCACTGGTAATAGATCTACAGGGTGTTTCAAAAAAAGGTAACACCGTCTCTAGGATAGGTAAAAAACTGAAAAATAATTGGGGCTTGCTTAGTAAAATTTTTTTCTAACGCCATCCGTTTTCAAGATAAAGGGCGTTGAAGAAAATGAAAAATTACACATTTCTTACGATTTTGCCGAAACTACTGGCACCATTGCAATGAAATTTTATACGAATATGTTTTGGAAGCTGATATATCCCATGAATTTGTTTTTATAACTAACTCTCATAGAGGGCGCTAGTTACACGATTCATACAACGTATTATTCAACATAACTTTTTTAGGGTAGAATTATTAGTCAAAACTCCAAGTGAACATAAACATCGTTTAATTCTACACCAAAAAGGTACTCTTGGTAAAACTCGATATTATGTACCGTTTTCGGAATATTTTGATTTGAAAATTATGAAGTAATAATCGCTCCTGGTATAAACTAATGATAAAGTTCGCTTTTCTCTAAGTTTGCCATGTAAAAGTAGTAAAACATATTCGTATAAAATTTCATTGCAATGGTGCCAGTAGTTTCGGCAAAATCGTAAGAAATGTGTAATTTTTTATTTTCTTCAACGCCCTTTATCTTGAAAACGGATGGCGTTAGAAAAAAATTTTACTAAGCAAACCCCAATTAATTTTCAGTTTTTTACCTATCCTAGAGACGGTGTTACCTTTTTTGAAACACCCTGTATGTGATTGATAGTGATCTGTGGTATAGGCAAATTCATATTTTTATGAAAATGAAAGTAGGAAATTTCTATTTCTGGAAAATACGGTCGAAGGAAAAGAAACTGGTGAATTAAATTAAAATATCTCGATTGTAAATAGACCTATCTCTTTATTTAATACTCATGCGCAAATATTTTTGAATTTACCCCTTCCAGTGCTAATTTATGAGTACTTCTTTCCATGGAACACAAACTATTACTACCCAGGAATACCACTACTCAAATGAAAAAAAACCTTCTAGCTGTCATAAGCTCACAAGCCATAAACCACAAAGAAAAAGTTCCAATTTTTTTTTTTGGAATGTAGGGGTACTATTATTATTATTATTATTATTATTATTATATTTTTAGTGCGTATAACAATAAAAATACTACGATGGTCCAAAAAAACAAAATACAGATCCACTCAAATAAAAAAACAATGAACTAACCTCTTATGGTCTTATGCATAATAATATACGGATTGATAGGCTTGCCAACACAATTTTATTGGGGGCACGAATATTTAGGGGGAACTACGAGAGTGGGAGTTGGTTCGCGCATGAGTATTAAATTTGAGCCATAAACGAGATGGGTCTATTAGTAAGTAATGAAGTATTAAAAGAAACTTGCTTCGGGGGTTAAAAAATAAATAGCTGTAAATTGGCGAACGTCTATCATCTTAACCAAGACGTGAACGTTGGCGTTTAAATAAAACTCGATATTCCCTAATCTTGTACTCTTCTCCAACAAAACTTCCGAGTTATCCGTTACACTGTACACCTCGAATTGGTAAGGTCCTTTTGGATATCTACAACTAACTTGAAATAATGTGGATAGAGCTTCCCCGTTTTGTGGTTGAATGCCGCACTCTTCTATAACCGGTGATTTGTAAGTTTTTATTTCTCTAGAAGTTCTTCCTTTTGTTGCACCTGAAAAAAAATAAAACCCCCAAAACCATATAACCTAAAAAACAAATAAAACATCGCCAATTTTTACCGTCCATTATTTCGACGGTTACTTTGTAAGTCCTGTCGTCTTCTAACACTTCTTGATTGATATAAAAGATGGAACCTTTTCGTCCATATTTGGTGTTCGTATCATAAGATATTTCAGGATTTATTGTCCATGTATATAAATCTGGATTAACCTTTTTGCAATTTTTCATGCAATTCACTTCAAATATTGTTACGTGTTTGGAATTTGTTACCAAAACATCTGGGGGACAGTTTTTCAAGCAACTAAAATGATTTAACAATCTCCTTCTGTATAATTTATAATATTTTTAAACTTACACGATTTCTAACAAAGATGCTCCTGATAATATATTAATCACTTGCTTTGTAGATTTCCAATCGGACTCTCTACTTTTTACACTCAGTGTAAATGTGTAGATTAAACCATCTACAGCATAAGAAGCTGGTATTTTTGTGATAGCATCTAAAATACGTAGTAAAGAATAGATTTAAGAAAAGTAATGTCTTTTAATTTTTCGTGTTTTCAATAGTGGCAACAGTGAATTTACTATTTACTTTATTTACAAATTAAAACTATAAAAACAACATGGTCGTACTAATATTGCATTTTTAATTTAATATAAAACACTTCTGTCTGCAATATTATTAAATGTATTAATGGACTAGTTTAGTGATTTTTTTTTATATTTGCATCTTATAAAATAGGTTTTTAGTGGTTCAACTGTACAAATAAATTTTTTATAAAATTAATCCTCTAGCCATAATCGGCTTTTGAAATTTAAATTTAATGGTTACATACGTCATAAGTGGTAAGTGACGTGTTTCAATAAGATTGGTAGAAAATTTGCGATGTTGTCGATATGCTTTAATATTAACCGAGAAACTTATCTCCCTCTCTTATTTGTTGTCATTAAAAAGAGATAAACATATCGATATTTTTGTTCTCTGATTGACACTTTATCAAATAAGGAGTAAAACACTAAACAAAATATTCTGTCATTTTCGTTAGTTTAATTTGTTGTTTGGTTGTGTTTTGTTTATGAAAGAAATTACTTCTATACTATTTTTGGTTCGAAAATAAAAATCCCTAACACCTTCTCTTGGTGTTATAGCGGTTCCTTCAAAAATAACCAATAGAAGTAATTGTTCTCTCGGGGAGCAACCCTTCTATCGGCACAGTGAGAGAACGAATTTCAAGAATAACGTTTTGGAATTTTCAATAGAACCACACCCACTTTCTATTGGCTGTTCTATTCTATCACCGTTAAGAATAGGGGTCTTGTTTGTTTATTACAGATAAACACGATTTTCTCTCCTGTCATATATCTTCTCAACTGGTACAATCAGTTAGTCACAGAACACGGTGTTTTGTGCCGCCAGTTTTTTGAGAATACTTGAAACGAACGTAGCTAAAATGTGACAACGTTGACTTTTAAACACACTTCATTATTGGTTATTAGTTGGCGCTACTTACTACTTATTTATTGCTAAATTTTACGAAATGTGAAAAATTACTTGCAAAATGAATACCAATATAAGTAAGTAGGTATCTTATCCTAAATATATATTGCTATCATTTTGATTAATATGATCCTACTAAACTAGTCCATTAGTTGCTTTAATATCAGGTCTGCTGAAGCAAGAAACTTGGCTGGGTAAACTTGACCGGATAGCCCTGGTAGCACAGGCCACAATTAATGTAAAAAAAGAAGCAGAGTGTTCTTTTAGTTTTGTGGTGCGCTTATTGTTTACTATTAGGAAAATTACTTCTACATTCCTCGAGAAAGTGTGGCACAGTATTGTTTTTCTCATGTTTGCTTAACCGTCAAAGTTTTGAAATTAATAATCCACATAACTATTGCAAACTTTAGAACATTTTAGTGTTTTGTGCATAAAAGCCTACATTTACACCGTCTCAGCGTGAAAATAAAAAGTAATGTACAGTAAAATTAAAACAAATAACGTTGTATGTCTTAATTGTGATATTGCCATATATCAAAACTATTAACAAAAAGTGGGATTTATAAAGTTTATAGTCAGAGAACTTCTAATTATACCATAGAACATAAATAATTACATACAGTTCCGAGATTCAACTGATGCGGTGTCAGTGATGATGACAGATTTGTATCAGTTCAATCAGTTGTCTTCTGTCACTTTAACAACAACAATTTTACTAAAACAACATTTTAAGAGCCACTATTTTGAAGATTACTTTGAAAATAAAAGTAAATAAATGTATTGACTGGTACATTTAATGAAATTGAAATAAAATACACAGGCAACGAAAAATTTCTTACTTACCTCTCCCAAGATCTTTTTCACAAAGATCGGATAGACTATTCTTATTAACGGTACAAGTCCATTTGTATAACAGGTGGCCCTTCTCATTACTAGGAACTTCCATATCAATAGATTCAGCACCACTGACAGTATAATCTTTACCACTCTCCACAGTAGTTTCTGAGCCACCTTTTATGTGGGGTATAGGATCTTCTCGACTTACTTCAAAATTACACTACAAAATAATCATAAAATTAAACGAAAATCACGTATAAATTGAAAGAATTTACTTACCACATCATATATTTCTCCAGAGTCTGCTTTATTTGTATAGTATTCATGAACGTAAAACATTACCTGTGAAATACCATTTTGGTAAGTAATGCTGTAAGGAGGCAGTACATAGGTAAAATTCTGTTTATTGGATTCTTCTTGAATGTCGAACGTACCATCTAAAAATATAAACAATCATAGAAGTGTGAAAATAAGGTAAAGACTCGTTTGCACCAGTTTTGGTTAAAATTTAACCGATACTTGATGTTTTTTTTCATTGAAAAGGTACTCACTGTTATAAGCTACGCCCCAATAATACCCGACTTTTTTAATTTTACAATTTTTACCGACGTCATATTTAGCAACAAAAATATTTTCGAAATGACGTGAAAGAACTAATGTTTGTGAAGAATCGTCGGAGCTGCAAAAGGAATAATACAATTATCTCATATATATACCGTTTGTTTTATAAAAGAGCAATAAAATAAATGACGAGAAGTTATTTAAGTTTAAATTGCTGTTAAAAAAGTACGAAGACTAATGACAAAAAGAAGAAGTAGGTTAAATCACAATACCAAACTTGGGCTCTGATTCTAAGTGAAAATTTCGACTCGAAATAATTTCGACTCGAAATTGTCGGCCATGACAGTCGAAATCTTTAGCGATTCCAAGTCATTTCGACTTTTGGTAATATCTGGGGAAAATTAATTTATGTCATTGGCATCGCATAAATATATGATTGGCACACATTTTTATATTTTGATCAGCTGTTTGTAGAGTTGTATTAAGATTAAATTAAGTTTGTTTTGTTCGGGTTGTTTAAATTTATTTATTATTTTAATAATCAAAATGAATTATTTGAAAGACGAAGGTGATGGTGCGTCCTTTCAGCAAAAGGAAATGATGTTATATTTTATATAAGAGCATCTGGATTTTATAAACAATATTCTGGGAGAGAAAAGCCGTGTGGGAAATCTTAAGCATCCTGTTAAACAGGATAAATAGGACAAGAAGAACAAGCCAAAAATGGCAGCAAGTAAGTACCTACAACTATTTTACATGTATAAAGCAATATTTTTTTAATAGATTTGTAATATATTGCCATTACCTGCTTAAAGGTATAATAATATTGTTAACATTTTAGGTAGGTATGTATTGGTTTGAAAAATAAAGTTAAAAGGAAAGCTAGTTCCATAAAGAAACCTTAAGACAAACAGCAAGGGGCATCCTTTAAAAATTATATTAACAAAAAACAACAAAAATTAGTGATAAGCCAGCACTAGCAGTCAGCCAATTTGGAACACTTTGTGATCTGGCATAAATGTATGCCCCTATTTTACTACAATAATGATTCTCTGGAAGATCAATATTATTATTATGTAAGTTTTCACATCAATTTCTTGATTTTGAATTTATTGTTAAAGCAAAGAGATAGGTTATTATATTATTTATTTTTATTGACAACTGTTTCAAAAAGAAGTTTAAATATTATTGGTGATCTCTTTAAGCACCATCTTTTTAATTTTCATAAATTTACAAACTTAAGTTTTCATATTCCCTTTATTCTTATTTTATATTTTTTAGTTGGGTGACAAATATCAGTTTCATCAATGGCAGAAAGATTTGACAAAACTTACAATACTCTGAACATGGAAAGGGAATCCATAAATTCAAAGCTGTACATTAACTCAGGAGAAGCAAGAAACAAACAGCATTCTCAAAAATTTTTTAAAATAATGGTTATAGTATCTAGGTTAACCCTAGGATACTTTTAGGTTTTCTATGAAAAAATTTTTTAATAAAACATGACATAAAATGCTATGCTCTTTTAATTTTTTACCTGATGCAGACATAAATTGGGTATGTTATATAAACTTAATTTATATATTGAACATGCCATGCTACCAACTACATCTAAGTAAATGTTGGGATTATAAGCCTACCTATTTGAATCAAAACCTGTTTATTTATTTATGTGGATGCTAGGATACATATTTAGATATTATACCTAGCATTAGGTGAGAGTTTTAAGTATCAAGAAAAATCTTAATAAAAGATAGACTTTGTTGATTTGAGACTATTTTTTATTAAAAGTCAAATTTCTGTGCAAAAGAAATATTGTTTGATAAAATTTATTAATAAAATAAAACAAATAGTTATTCAGCACTGTTAGCACAGGAAAAACATCACGACACTATGACTAATAGCAGGATCAACCAGGGAGCTCTGTTGTAGTGTACTAGTGTATACTAGTTTCGTTGAAAAAGAATACATATTGCCCAAACTGCCTATCATGCAATGTAGAATGTATTTTGAGCGTCCCGTATAATTCCGGATTTCTTCTGATTCCAACTCCGCTATCATATTACTACTTGTTCAAATAATGCAACCATTTTATAATAGAACCTAATTAATGTACAGATAAAGCTAAATGCTCGATATAATTGATATATTCGCAAATTAACACCATTAATGCCTGTATGCACCATTGTACAATTTCTCTGATTAAGACTTTAACCGTGATTACTTAATGTTTTTCTTATGCACCAAGCCTTTTTTCTCCTAATCAGCAATTAACTTTTAACCGCCCGATGGCCTGGGATTAAGACTAGATAACCGCGGTTAGTTAATAAGTGAGGTTAGGATGTTTTGTTTGGTTCTGATTTCTGATTTCATTTACAAGTATTTTTGTCAATAGTGAGTAGTGATAAACTGTGGTAGTGAAAAATAATTATGGAAGTGGAAGACATATTATTTGATGATGAACTAGACATTAATGACATAGTGTTAGATGGGTTTCCTAGTCGTTGGAATGAGAGAGAAAATTATTTCGAAGCCCTGGATGACCTTAGTTTCTTTCGTCGCTTCCGCCTCACGAAACCAACAAAGGTAGATTTTTTTGAAGAGGTTGCGAATCCCTAACTTATGATAATAGGGTGTAAGTATACCCTATGCAATTTTATGTCTCCAATAACTATCTGGAATTGCACTTTAAACTGTATTCTTAAAACAAAAGGAAACAAATTAAAGCTGACAATTACCTATAATTTTGTTGTGTTCTGTAATCGCGCCTTTATTTTATTTTTATTTATATATTTATTGATGAGATCTAGTAGTTAAGAATAACATGTGTCATGAAGATTCGATTTGAAGTTCTGTCATTAATTTATGTACAATCGAAATACATTCTTTTAAATAATATTTAATGTTATTAGTTACAACAAATTTCAAACACCCGAATCCCTCTTTGTCCGTAACCTTCACATTAATCAACATCAAATTGTGACAGACATAACGGATTCCTAGGAAAATTGCGATGTTGCCAGCTGGCCATAATTACCAAATCACGATTAGCTAATTTGAGTGCAAAATTCTTTGGTGCATCGAATCGACTTTTTAACCGTGATTAGACACTTAGCCATGGTTAGCTAATTACGATTAAACGTGAAAATGGTGCATACAGGCATAAAAAATGTACATATATTATACTGATACTAACTAAACTGACGAGTAACCTCAAAAACAGATTTAATGTAATTTCTAAAAATGTCATAATTTCGAGTCGAAATCCTCATTTCGACCTAAATGGTCTAGTCGAAATTAATTTCGACCTGTCGCGATTTCATGTCGTCATACACTCATTTCGCAATAGGTCCGCTAGGTGCGCACAGTCGCATTTCGACTCCGCCATGACGGTCGAAATTATTTCGAGTCGAAATTGTGACTTAGAATCAGCACCTTGATCTGTGTATTAAATGAGAACTCGTTACAAGAAAAAAGAAGAAGAATAATAAGTTATAACAAAGTTGGATAGGACTAATTTGTTAATAATAATACATTAATTTGGATTGTAAAAGAGACAATTACTTGCTGTGTAAAACTAAATCTAGAGAAAAACAAAACTAAGGTTTTAATGAATCAGTGTCCAAATTATAATAAGAGTATTATACCAATACATACCAATCTGAAAATGTCACTGTACTTCCACACGTTGATCCCTCGCCTAAAATGTGGAAAATAGTTTATAGAATCATACATAAACTATATACTTACTATATTTGCAAGATATAGGTGAAAATAAAAGAAACATCCATAAGTACTTCAATATTTTTGGGAGTTTTGCTTCAATAGTAAACATATTTGAATTTGAAAGTAGAAATGACAAATTATGCATGTTGACACATGTTATGTCAATTTGTTATGTCAGTTGTCAATTTGGTGTTAAGTAATTTGGATTGTTATTAAAAACGCATACTTTTATAAAATTTTATTTAAAAACGGATTTAAAATTATAAAACACATGAATATAATTTTTAAATCTTTTAAGATAACAAAAAACAAAATTAGGTTTACAAAATATTATTTTATAATTAACAGATGTGTTAAAATTCTTTAGAAAAAAATTCCAATTTATTTATACATTACAAGTACAATAAAAGTATTATTTTTTAAGAAAATTAGTAATAAAGATATGTTAATATTTTGTAATTACAATATATCAGAAAATATAACAATTTGATACAAAGTAAAACAATAGAACTTGTTATATTCCAGAATCATTTTAGGCATCTTACTATAATGGGCAGTTTGTTCAATAACAATTTAAGCTGTTTACAGTTTATGCTATTAACCAATTTTTAAATTGATAATAAACAAACAATAGTTAATCTCTTAATTATAATAAATAATTTAATATTTTTTTATCTAATATCATTAGGCAGATATGCTCTTTAACTATATAACATCAGGTAATGGGTATATTTCTACTAAATGGTATTGTATATACTAGACAAAGCTACAAGGATAAAAATACTGATATTATTGTTACTTTGTTTGGTCCTATCAAAGATTTCCAAAGCAAAATTGTCATACCCAACACATTTAACATTACAGATCTAAAAGCTATATCTCATTGACTTTTTTTATATTACAGAGTGGAAATGAAATTATTAATATTTTAGAGGGTACTAAAAATAGCAGTCTATGAATATTTTATAGATTTTTAACTGTATATGATTTTGTTACCACTCTGTATTTTCTTTATTTTTATAAGTGAGGCTTTACTTTATTGTACAATATGCAAAAATTATTGTGCCTCTATTTAGTACAGTACATTTAAAGCTAAATCAGTCATTATTGTGATGCACCAATTTTCAATACTATAAATATGCACTCATTTTTACACAGCAATTGTTAATACTAAAATAATACAGTATAAATAAAAAATATATAAATGTTATTTCATCAAATTCTAAATGATATATTTCATTTAATATTTACACACTTTTTATTGCAATTGACCAACTAAACCTTTCTGTATTATGTTTTTATTTATGGTAGATTTATTTTATCTACTTACATGAATAGTTATATTTTAAAACTCAATCGTTATTTCAATTAAAAATACAAAACAATATTCAGGTCATGCATGGCGGGCATTGTGGTTTTTCGCTTTGTTCGCGAATGTAGTCTTTTACGTTGAATGTGTTCGTATCCTTCGTTCCATTCTGTCGATATTTTAACTCCCTGCAAATATTTTAATATAGACTATTAATTAACTATATTTTTTATCAATTTAAACTTTAAATTTTACATTATATAACCTCGTTTGTTTACTTTTATGTCATTAAGTAGAGCCACCTATGATCGCACAGACAAACTACCTACTTAAATAGACGTCTACTTTTTAAATATTTAATATAATTTCAGATGGGTATTTTACTGGAAAAATGAGAGAAAATGTTAGAAATTCATTCGCAAATCGAATTTTGTAAATATTTTACGACCGAACTTTTCGATATAGCGGAGAAAAGATCAAGATTTGCCGAGAGAAAAGTTTTTTTTTGGTAATGTATTCTCTTCGGCTTTGATATAATCCGATCAAAAAGAATGCCTTTTCCTGTAAAAGTAAATTGAGGAAATTCGTTTAAAAAGTACATTACTTTGGAAACGTAATACTTTGAAACAATGTTAGAGGATTATAGCTTTGTGAAAAGTAAAATGGTATGTTGTATTATTAAAAAAATATGTAACAAAAGAACGCACCCACATTGACAGGTTGTCAAATAGTTTTGTTTTATGACTTTTATGTTTTATGAAATATTTTGTAACGAACATTTTTATTAAATACGTGATTATTGTGTGTTGTTATTAACGTAATTATGTAATTTCTTACCTTGCTACCGCTACGAAAGCCAGCTCGACGTTTTGCCCACTTTTAGCAGAAGTCTCCATAAACGCCACGTTATATTCCTTCGCTAATCTCTCCCCATCTTCTCTTCTTATCGCCCTTTCTGCACCACAGTCTGCTTTATTTCCTGCAAATAAACTTTCTCTTTACCGTCAATCAACTCAATTCCAGCTTGTTAATTTTAGCTTTTAATTAAGAAGAAAAACGGTTGTGGAGATTTACTTTAAATTTACGGTTACTTGAATGCAAAGTCAAGTGAGTCTTTTAAGACAATTTAAAATCTCAAGGGAGTTTATTATATACCTAGTCAAATATCAACGTAAAAGTTTTGGAAAAAAAGATGAAATAAACTGTTTATTTGGTAAGTTAAATATTTAGTATTCATTTATTCAATAAATTCCTTTGAAAAATAGAACTTGGACAGTAAATAAACACCCTTATTTCATTTTCGTATTCGGACAGGGTCAGACGTTCGAGGCATTCGTAATTAGAAACCTGAAATGGAATTTCGTGAGGGGATCTTTTCATACAGGGTGAACCTATATTATTGAATAAATATAAATTTTATTTAGTTGATGTAATAATGTATTGTTATGTAATAAATAATTAATTTAGCTTACCTAACAGCATGATTACGACGTCATCTTGGGCGTATTCACGTATCTCGCTTAACCAAGCTCTAATGTTGTCGAAACTGGTCTTGTTTGTTACGTCATAAAGCAACAATAAAGCTGAAATTAAATTTGTTGTTAAATTAGGTTTATTTTGTAGGAAAATGAAGATTTTTGTTACCGTGAGCGTCTCTGTAATAGGCGTGTGTTACGCTTCTGAATCTCTCTTGCCCCGCTGTATCCCATATTTGTAATTTCACCCTGGTATTGTTGACTGTTACTACTTTAGTCTAAACAGAAGTATTCAAATTATTTTTAGATTATAAATTAGCTAACCATCGTATTATTATTTCACTTAGAAAAATGTTATGTTCATAAAACTGTCTTCTCTTATTGATGTCTAATTTCCCTTTATTTTTGTTTGATTATACTTCATGTTAATTGAGGTCGATTTAAAATTGACTCTTGTTGAAAATCCCATGAAATTAATTATTGTAAGCAGTGGTGGCTTTTACAGTGTCAAAAGCTTCAAAGTAGTAGTCAAAGTAGAGAACAAAAACAATATTCTGGTCGATATCACTATTCTTATACAATATTTGTTAATTAATTAAATTTCCTAGATAAAATTATGTTCCTATACCTATTTTAACTCTCTTTACCTCACTACAAGACATCCCAATGATTTAATTAGTGAAATTTAAACTGTAAAAGACAATATAGTTAGAAATTTTCTTGTAAATACTTCCGCTGTCATCAGAAGGGTGTAATAATTATTCCAGCAAGTTGTTTGATGTTTCTCTATTTTTTTCATATTAATATTATTTTATTTCTCAAATTACATAAGAATCTTTTAAACAATTTAATAAAGTTGCTAATACTTGGCAAATTCTAATAGCAGTACATTTTAGTGAATGTCCATACAATTTTATTTTTTATACCACTGGAATTATGAAATATTGATTTCAGAAGCTGTAGGGCTCATTAATCAAGAGTTTATAAAAGTAAGTAGGTAACATTTTTTGTGTTACAGCTGTCAGACGTATAATAATGTTTTGCGAGTAATATGACTTTCCTTTCATTTGCAAAACAACAGAGATGGTCCATCACGTTTTCTATTGATCCGGTGAGGTATATAGCCAGGAAAGTAGTTGTTTCTTCTTTAGAAAACGTTTTTTTTTAATTTTTAAATCTTGTTACCCTTCTGGTAACAGCGAAAAAATATATTTCAACATTATTAAATATGTAAACTGTAGATTTTAAACTATTTGTAACTGTATCTGGGTAAGAAAATCTCTCCTGTTACTACATGGACAATTTTTAATGATATCGTACTGATTTTCGGAAACCATACAGCTTTCTAATATAACATTTTTTCTATGGAAAATAATAACGATGGACAATTTATATACAGGGTGATTAATTAGTTTGATAAAGTACAGTAGATCCGATATAATAATAGATAGCTAGCCAACGTTTAAGGTTCATATTACAACATTATTTTGGATGTTACAGGGTGTGATCGATAACATAGTGGACCAAACTGTTTTTTTTTAATGGTACATCCTGTCTAAACGTTTACAAATTTTAAATAAGCTGTTAGTGAATTGTCTAAATAAACAAAATTAAATAGCAGCACAGACAAAATATTAGGACACTTTTTGTCAGAGATTTAAGAGCCCTTGCCCGAGTAGAAAAGTTATGTCAGCTGATCACATAGACTCGTTCGTGGCATGATATTGTTTACAACGTATTTCCATCGTTTTTGCTAATTTATTGCTTATAATTATTTTATATATATAATATAACGGGTGTTCCAATTTCAAAAAAAGTATCAGTATGTTATCGAGCATCATTTATGTTTTAACTACTTTTGTAATTAACTTTTACTCATATACAGGGTGATTGATTAGTGTGAGGAAGCTCAGTAGATCTGTTATAGTAAAAAATACAAAAAAAGTTGACAAAAATTGTAGCCAACTTTAAATAAAGTAAAATGCAGGGTGTTCCATTTAAAAAAACATAAGTTTGGTGTGCCACCGTCTTATGGAACACCCTGTAAGATTGTAACTATACCATGTCAAGGGTATTCCGACGACATGGTTATCCTGGCAAAAGGGAAGTATGAAAATGTCCTCTGTGATATTGTTCAAAGAGGACTGAACATTGCGAAACAATGGTGTGACTCGGTGGGACTCAACATCAACCCCACCAAAACCACACTAGTAGCCTTTACAAGGAAAAAGAAACCTAATCTAAATATCATAAGAATAGGGGAGAACATCGTCGAGTGGAAAACAGAGGTCAAATATCTAGGGCTAATCCTAGCTAGCAGGTTACTCTGAAATAAACACGAAGACGAAGTAATACACAAAGCAACCAAGGCCCTCATGGTGTGCAGGAACATTGCAGGAAAGAACTGGGGATGCAACCCACGTATTCTGCAATGGATGTACACAGCAATAGTGAGACCAATAATCACATATGGGGCAGTGGCTTGGGGAGCAAGGGCTAATCTGAGTACGACGAGGAAAAATCTCTCGAAGATTCAGAGACTAGCCTGTTCATGTATCACTGGAGCAATGGGAACTTGCCCCACTGCTGCAATGGAGGTGATTTTAAACTTAACCCCACTGCACATTCTGTTAGAAAGTGTAAGGAAGAAAACGATATATAGAATGATCAAGGAAGGAATTATCAGGGAAAAACCCCGATCACTTCATTTTGATCAAACTTGGGAAATGCCCCAAGATGATATGCCAAAGAAATTCAACTTTGTGAGAAAATTCATCACAAGGTTGAGTAATAAATCTGAATGGGACGAAGACACCATACGGAATTTAAATCAGAATACCATAAAGTGGTATACGGACGGTTCCAAGCTAGACGAGGGAACTGGGATAGGTGTTTTTGGACCGAGAGCCAAATACTCAGAAAGCTTGGGCACATACCCGAGCATCTTTCAAGCAGAAGTCCGCGCCATCGAAAGATGTGTGGAATTCAATATTGGAAGAAACTACCGCAGACAAGAGATTGTGATCATGTCGGATAGTCAAGCAGCCATCAAAGCGCTGAGTTCAAATATAATCAGTTCGAAGATGGTTTGGGAATGCCTAGTCAAACTAAATGAACTGGACCAGAAGAACACTGTCACCCTCCTATGGGTCCCGGGACACATAGGAATAGAGGGGAACGAAACAGCAGATAAGCTGGCAAAAAAAGGAGCTGAAACCCCACATTTGGGACCAGAACCATCTTGTGGGATCAGCAGTAATCTTAGGAAAACTAAGGGAAGAAATGGAGAAAGAAAAATCCAAGTACTGGAAACAGCTGGAAGGACTGAGGCAATCTAAGATACTACAGGGGAACTATGACCAGAAGAAATCTCTTAGCTGCCTCAACCTCAGTAAAAAAAGGCTCCGAATTTTAACGGGAATATTAACCGGGCATTGCCGGTTAAGGAGCCACATGAAGAAACTAGGGTTGGTAGATGAAGCAAAGTGCAGATTCTGTGAGGAAGAGGATGAAACCTCAATACACATACTCGCAGAATGCCCTGCCTTGCAAAATTCTAGGGCTAGATACCTAGGAGCACATGGAATAGAGGAAGGGGATCTGCCTGACTTGAAGCCCGACGATGTCCTAAACTTCCTCAGGAAAATAGGACTCGAAGAGCTGCTATAAGTCTGAGAAAATATCAGAACATGGCAAGTAAGGGGGGACACAATAGATCCTATAGGTCGCAGTGTAATTATCACCCCTAACTTATACATACATACATACATATACAAGATTGTAACTAATTTTAAAATGTGGAGCTTAAAGTTGCCTACAATTTTTGTCTACTGAGCTTCGTCACACTAATCAACCACCCTGTATATTACAATAACTGCGAAGCTTTATATCAAAACTAAACAATCACCCTGTATATACAAAAAATATCCCATTTCAAATGTTTCTTTTACTTTTTTAATAAACGTTTTCCTTACTCTAAAATCGACTCCTACAGTAGATATGAAATTTCCAGCTAAAAAAGTTCCTTCCCTGAATCTCATGAGGATGCAAGTCTTGCCTACTCCAGAATCTCCCAAAAGCATCACCTAATCGAAATTCGTCACCGTAACATACCATTTTTACTAAAAAATTATTAATATCAAAATACCTTTCCGTAAATATCGTACAAATTATTCTGGAGAGATTCCCTTCTTTTTATCGTGTACGGATCCAGTTCTTCTTCAGATTCCGCCGAAGTTTTTTCCGTTCGGATACCATCCTCGATGTTTTTATCTTTTTTCGAACTCACCCTCACTATAGTTCTGCTAGTTTCCATTTTTTAACGAGCGAAAAACTTTTGAAAGCGTTAAAACATTGAATAAACTATCATCGTTACGATTATTGTCGATAAAGAATTGCAATATTATCGAGTTATTTTAGTATTTTCACTTAAATCTGATGGTTAATTAGTCGATGGGAAGTTAGATTGTTAATCACTATTTAATTATGGCTTAATTGAACGACCCGTTTTATCGAAACACGCCGGAAACTTTTAATTTCAAACTGATACGCTTCGACTGAGGATGGCTTGATCTATTAGCAAAGTGAAAACTCTTTTTTTTGATTTGGCGCTGACGGCGAGAGCTATGATTTTGCGCCGACAGGTTGGCAATGGCAACCGCAGGACCGTAACGGGAACAATGTGCAATTAATTGTTTATATTATGTCGATGGCTAATTATATAATTTTTTTATTTAAAAAAGGTTAATGTTGGGAGTTTTTTTTTTTTGAACAGTTGCAAGGACGTTTGCAAAAGGGATTGAAGGTCGTTAACACTCGTTACTAAGGACCTAGGAATCAAATGTGTCTGTCCCACTTTTGTTTCATAAGCTGCCGCTCATTCAATCGGGATACCGGGAGGCAAAGGACTCCCAATAATTTGCTGGTTGCTATAAATAAACTTTCAGGCAGTCAAGGGTTGAAAACAGAAGCGTATCGGCATGTTTTTGTCTATACGGGGTTGGGATAAATTATGGAACCAAGTAAATATCTTTTAAACAAATAGAACGATATTTGTGAAAATTTGCAGGTAAGTGCAATGGAACAAAACGCATCTGATGTACGTTTTTTTGATAATAATATACTTCTGGTTTAACCGGAAATGCCATCAACTTCTTTAATTTAAATGGGAGATCCTATATATTTTTACAGATTTTGAAAGAGCTCGTTATTTTGAATTCATAACAGGTCGGCTGAAAAGTCCACGGTCTGACCTATAGATGACGACACTAGAATTAAATCCATTTCATTTTTTGGATAGTATCAACCTTCAAAAGATTCGTGTAAAAATTTGACAGCTGTCGGACTATTAGTTTGTGAGATAATGCATTTTTAGTGAAGCAACTTTTGTTATTTTCAAAAAGATGGAAAAAAAGAATTTCGTGTGTTTATTAAATATTGTTATTTGAAAGGAAAAAATACAGTTGAAGCAAAAGCTTGGCTTGATAATGAGTTTCCGGACTCTGCGCCAGGAAAATCAACAATCATTGACTGGTACGCAAAATTCAAGCGTGGTGAAATGAGCACCGAAGACGGTGAACGCAGTAGACGCCCAAAAGAGGTGGTTACCGACGAAAATATCAAAAAAATCCACAAAATGATTTTGAGTGACCGTAAAGTGAATATGATCGAGATAGCTGACACTCTAAAGATATCTAAGGAACGTGTTGGACATATTGTTCACGAATATTTGGGTGTGCGGAAGCTCTGTGCGAAATGGGTGCCGCGCGTGCTCACAATCGACCAAAAATAGCAACGAATTGATGATTCTGAGCAGTGTTTGCAGCTGTTAAGTCGTAATAAACCCGATTTTTTGCGTCGATATGTGACTATGGATGAAACTTGGCTCCATCACTACACGCCTGAGTCCAATCGACAGTCAGCTGAGTGGACTGCGGCCGGTGAACCGCCACCAAAGAATGGAAAGACTCAACAGTCAGCTGGCAAAGTTATGGCCTCAGTTTTTTGGGATACACACGGTATATTATTCATCGACTATTTGGAAAAGGGAAAAACAATCAACAGCGACTATTACTGTGCATTATTGGAGCGATTGAAGACCGAAATCGCGAAAAAACGGCCCCATATGAAGAAGAAAAGAGTGTTGTTTCATCAAGACAATGCACCGTGTCACAAATCAATGAAAACGATGGCAAAATTGCATGAATTGGGCTTCGAATTGCTTCCTCACCCACCGTATTCTCCAGATGTAGCCCCCAGCGACTTTTTCCTTTTCTCTGACCTGAAGAGAATGCTCGCGGGAAAAAAATTTGGCTCTGATAGTGAGGTAATCGCCGAAACTGAAGCCTATTTTGAGGACAAACCGAAGGAGTACTACAAAAATGGTATCGAAAAGTTGGAAGGTCGCTATAATCACTGTATCGCCTTTGAAGGCAACTATGTTGAATAAAAAAAATGAATTTTGTCAAAATATTGTGTTTTACTATGGTAGACCGGGGACTTTTCAGCCGACCTGTTACATACTGAGTTTAATGTGAAAAAATTTGTAAAAACGAGGAATATAGCACTTTAACCAACCTCCTTTGAGTTTTTTTTGCATTAGATCAAAAAACTATTTAGATAAACTAATTGATGTTTGTATGCATAGTAATAAATAAACAAGTACTGTTTAGTACGTCTTTTGTTCTTCAAGTGTCAAATTCTAATTGACGGAAATAAATTGCACAATTTAGAATGGTTCAATTAAGTGAAAAAAAGAGCGTATTGAAATTTTAATGATGATCGTGTTAGAACTCGTGAAGAAGTGTGTCATATTTTTAATAATTTGCATCCGGAAAGAAATCCTATATCACGCTCAACAGTAACTAAAACATTACAACGTTTTAATACTGCTGGGATGGTAAAAAATTTGCTAAAACTTGGAAGACCGCGGACTGCAACTAACGAAATTGTTAAACAAAATATTGCAATCGATTTAGAAGAATCACCTCAAACTTCCACCACAAATTTGGCACTAAACCATGGTATCAGTCGACGTTCTGTAGGAAAGATATTAAAAAGTGAAAAGTCTCCTCCGTATAAGGTACAGTTGGTTCAAGAATTGTCATGACTTTGACCGACGGTTGGAATTTTGCGAACGGCTAATGGACATCTGTAATGTCGACGAAAATTTTGCTTCTAGCATAGTTTTTTCCGATGAGGCAACTTTTTGTTTAAATGGAACAGTTAATCGCCATAACTCAAGGTATTGGTCAAATGAGAATCCTCATTGGATTCATGAAGCACATACCCAGCATCCACAGAAGTTAAATGTTTGGATGTGAATTGTTGAAAATAAGCTTATAAGCCCATTTTTTATCGACGGAAACTTGAATGGAGACAAGTATTTGGATCTACTAAATAACGAAATTATTCCTGCACCTCAACAGAATGGGCAATTACCACAAAATATTTGGTTTCAACAAGATGGAGCACCTCCCCACTATGATAGACGGGTTAGGGATTTTCTGGATGCGAATTTTCCAAATCGATAGATTGGACGTAGAGGATTCATAGAGTGGCCTGCTCGTTCTCCGGATCTTAGCCCGTTAGATTTTTTTCTTTGGGGTTATCTAAAATCACGTGTTTACGTTAGACGACGAACAAACTTACAGGAATTGAGACAAAGAATTATTGATGAATGTGAACTAATACGTGGAGAAGTCTTGGAAAGAGTGACTTAAGAATTTGTTAATATATAGGATGACATATTGTCAGCAAGTAAACGGCGAGCATTTTGAACATTTGAAGTAATTTTGTTTCTCATTATTCTCAAATAATAAAATGTACATCTATTGTACTACTAACAGTGAGTTATTCCTCGTTTTTACAAATTTGTTTACATTAAACTCAGTGTGTATGAATTCAAAATAACAAGCTCTTTCAAAATCTGTAAAAATATATAGGGTGTCCCATTTAAATTAAAGAAGTTAATGGCATTTCCGATTAAACCGGAAGTATATTATTATCAAAAAAATGTACATCAGATGCGTTTTGTTCCATTGCACTTACCTGCAAATTTTCATAAATATCGTTCTTTTCGTTTAAAAGATATTTACTTGGTTCCATACTTTATCCCAACCACGTATAAAATGTATGACAAATCTGTAAATCTGTTACATTCCCAGATAGGAAAAGAAGGCATTTCGCAACGCGAAAAATTGTATTTGCCAACATGTTTCACACAATATTTTTTTTTTATTTTAAATTGAATTCAAATTAACAGTATCAAAACAATCTTCCATCGTCTTGTGAATTCCCTGTTATGAAGGTATCGATAGTTTTCCCCATTTACGTGTTGAAGTTACCTAATTAATAAATTTATTGATGTGCATAATGTGTAGTACAGGGATATCCTATAGATTAAAAATATTTAAAAATCAGTTTCAGTGGAAAATTTTATTCTTGATAAAAAGTTTTGCTAGTACTGAAACCCCATAAAATATAATAAATTGATGTTAATATTATTATTATTATTCGTTAGAAATTTGGCAACATGTTATGTTATTCTCTTTCTTTCTTGGTTGAAAAGTGTGCCGCCATGTTGTCACGTTAAAAAAGCTAAATGTCCTCAAATTGCATTACCACCTAATGCTTAATATAAAATATCAAATATTATGAGCCCATCATCATTGACAAGTGTCAACAGTGTTGTTTTCTTCCCCTTCTAATTAAATCGTGACGTCACTTGCTTGGTGCTGCAAAATTTCGACCTTTTGAATTTTATTTTGACTTTATTGGTGATTTAGTGTTCGTATGGAAACAAAATGATGTGCGTACTTATTATAAGAGACTTGAACATTGGTTGCCCAACGTGGGGAAAAATACAGAAAGTTTTTTTAGACAACATAAATACTCAGGTGAAAGGCTGCCAAAAGAAATCGTGGAAAAATTGGTCCCCGATGTATTGGATATTAAGAATGTAAGAAGTAGTTTTATGATATTCAGGCTAATATGGCTGGAATATACGAGGGTTGCTTTTTATATTTCTGGATCTGGCAACCTTGCTGTTGCAATCTGACAACTGACAGCTCTATCGTAATGTTGGACTTTTTGAGGTTATACGTACTCAGAACGTTTTGGGTTTTTTGGGAATTTGTTTAATTGGTATCTGTATATTGAATAATTTAACTAATTTTTTTCTTAAATCTGAATATTAATTAAATTTTCTTCGATTTCTAAAGTAACATTAATTTTAGAATGCCTATTAATATATTTTTTGAAAAATATCTAACTGTCGTTCGCTAGTACATTACCACGTGTTAGCCAGTCACCGTTTCACGTGTCTTATTACCTTTTTTTCGACCGACAACAACAACAATACAGAGCCAATGAAAACCTAATCGATTTACACGATTACCGACAAAAGCTTAAACGAACTACTTTCGAACAGAGAGGCAAATATCAACTGATTGGTTTTTGGCTTTTGTTCGTATGTAGGGAAATTAGTTTGACAATTCAACTTTCGATAAGATAAAAAAACCCTTGTTCGATTTTCGACGGGTAAATTGAAGATCGATATTATGTTGTTTCCCCTCTTCGTTAATAGCTTTTTGTATTTCTTTATTACGAAAACTTCCAAGGAAATTATGAGACTTTATTTGACAGGTGATTTGTTAACACGTGTTTGTTCAGCGAGTGAGGCGAATACAACGTAAATTCGGTAAAGTCTCTGGTTCACATGTTTACATTATGTTGATTAGATTAGATTGTCTTCTAGCGAAGCTAGGCAGGTTTTTAGATGGTATATTCGTGATTTGATAAGGAGTTATGCAGCTGGTACGCGAACTAGAAAAAATTATATCTGATTTTGACTGATAAAAATTTACCTTTTTCTAAGGGGTGTTTCAAATTATATATATCTAAATTAGAAGTTATAATAGAAAATTGAAATTATTAGAGCTTGTATGGAATTTTCTTGGCTTTTTAACTGTGCAAACTAGAAGTTGCTAGGATTTTTTATTTTTGAGTTATGCGTCAAAATCTGAGACCATGTCATAACGTTCAAATCACTAGTCGCTACAAGGCAAGATAATTTTTTTAGAATTTTTCTGATGACAGATTCGTTTTTAGGAGGGTCAAATTAGTCTAAATCCAGATTTTCTACTTTTTCAGAGGGATTTGGAAAATTTTCAATTTTTCGAAGGAAGGTATAGGTATGGAAAAAAGTCGGTTTTAGGAAGGTCAACTTTCGGATAGGATAAAATTGGTAAAAGTTATAATAAAAAATTGAAATTTTCAGGGTTTGTAGGAAATTTTCTTGGCTTTTTAACGTCGCAAACAAGAAGTTGCTAGGATTTTTTGTTTTTGAGTTATGCGTCAAAAACTAAGACCATGTCATAACGTTCGATTCACTAGTCGCTACAAGGCAAGATAATTTTTTTAGAATTTTTCTGATGACAGATTCGTTTTTAGGAGGGTCAAATTAGTCTAAATCCAGATTTTCAACTCTTTCGAAGGGATTTGGAAAATTTTCAATTTTTCGAAGGAAGGTATAGGTATGGAAAAATGTCGATTTTACGAAGGTCAACTTTCGGTTAGGATAAAATTGGTAAAAGTTATAATAGAAAATTGAAATTTTTAGGGTTTGTAGGAAATTTTCTTGGCTTTTCAATGGTGCAAACTAGAAGTTGCTAAGATTTTTTGTTTTAGAGTTATGCGTCCAAATCTGAGACCATGTCATATCGTTCAAATCACTATTCGCTACAAGGCTAGATAATGTTTTTAGATTTTTTCTGATGGTAGATTCGTTTTAAGGAGGATCAAATTAGTCTAAATCCAGGTTTTGAACTCTTTCGAAGGGATTTGGAAAATTTTCAATTTTTCGAAGGAAGGTATAGGTATGGAAAAATGTCGATTTTACGAAGGTCAACTTTCGGTTAGGATAAAATTGGTAAAAGTTATAATAGAAAATTGAAATTTTTAGGGTTTGTAGGAAATTTTCTTGGCTTTTCAATGGCGCAAACTAGAAGTTGCTAAGATTTTTTGTTTTTGAGTTATGCGTCAAAAACTAAGACCATGTCATAACGTTCAAATCACTAGTCGCTCCAAGGCAAGATAATTTTTTTAGAATTTTTCTGATGGTAGATTCGTTTTAAGGGGGGTCAAATTAGTCTAAATCCAGATTTTCAACCCTTTGGGAGGGATTTAGAAAATTTTCAATTTTTCGAAGGAAGGTATAGGTATGGAAAAAAGTCGATTTTAGGAAGGTCAACTTTCGGTTAGGATAAAATTGGTAGAAGTTATAATAGAAAATTGAAATTTTCAGGGTTTGTATAAAATTTTCTTGGCTTTTCGATGGTGCAAACTAGAAGTTGCCAAGATTTTTTGTTTTAGAGTTATGCGTCCAAATCTGAGACCATGTCATATCGTTCAAATCACTATTCGCTACAAGGCTAGATAATGTTTTTAGATTTTTTCTGATGGTAGATTCGTTTTAAGGAGGATCAAATTAGTCTAAATCCAGGTTTTGAACTCTTTCGGAGAGATTTTGAAAATTTTCATTTTTTCGAAGGAAGGTATAGGTATGGAAAAAAGTCGATTTTACGAAGGTCAACTTTCGGTTAAGATAAAATTGGTAGAATTTATAATAGAAACTTGAAATTTTCAGGGTTTGTATGAAATTTTCTTTGCTTTTTAACGGTGCAAATTAAAAGTTGCTAAGATTCTTAGTTTTTGAGTTATAAGTCAAAAACTAACACCATGTCATAACGTTCGATTCACTAGTCGCTCCAAGGCAAGATAATTTTTTTAGAATTGTTCTGATGGTAGATTCGTTTTAAGGAGGATCAAATTAGTCTAAATCCAGTTTTTGAACTCTTTCGGAGAGATTTTGAAAATTTTCATTTTTTCGAAGGAAGGTATAGGTATGGAAAAAAGTCGAATATACGTAGGTCTACTTTCGGTTAAGATAAAATTGGTAGAATTTATAATAGAAACTTGAAATTTTCAGGGTTTGTATAAAATTTACTTAGCTTTTTAACTGTGCTAACTAGAAGTTGCTAAGATTTTTTGTTTTTGAGTTAAGCGTCAAAAACTAAGACCATGTCATAACGTTCAAATCACTATTCGCTACAAGGCTAGATAATTTTTTTAGAATTTTTCTGATGGCAGATTCGTTTTAAGGAGGGTCAAATTAGTCTAAATCCAGATTTTCAACTCTTTCGGAGAGATTTTGAAAATTTTCAATTTTTCGAAGGAAGGTATAGGTATGGAAAAAAGTCGATTTTACGAAGGTCAATTTTCGGTTAGGATAAAATTGGTAAAAGTTGTAATAAAAAATTGAAATTTTAAGGGTTTGTAGGAAATTTTCTTGGCTTTTTAATGGCGTAAACTAGAAGTTGCTAAGATTTTTTGTTTTTGAGTTATGCGTCAAAAACTAAGACCATGTCATAACGTTCAAATCACTATTCGCTACAAGGCTAGATAATTTTTTTAGAATTTTTCTGATGGTAGATTCGTTTTAAGGAGGGTCAAATTAGTCTAAATCCAGATTTTCAACTCTTTCGGAGAGATTTTGAAAATTTTCAATTTTTCGAAGGAAGGTATAGGTATGGAAAAAAATCGATTTTAGGAAGGTCAACTTTCGGTTAGGATAAAATTGGTAAAAGATATAATAAAAAATTGAAATTTTCAGGATTTGTAGTAAATTTTCTTGGCTTTTAACGGCGCAAACTAGAAGTGGCTAAGATTTTTTGTTTTTGAGTTATGCATCAAAAACTAAGACCATGTCATAACGTTCAAATCACTATTCGCTACAAGGCAAGATAATTTTTTTAGAATTTTTCTGATGGTAGATTCGTCTTAAGGAGGGTCAAATTAAAAAATCGGTATCACGAAATTCCAATCTTACGAATCTTCGTGACTAAACATATTTATAATAGACAGTAATAGACTACCGTCCTGTATATTCGATGCAAATCAACAGTTGCGCATGGACACCTTATTAAAGATTTATTAGATTTCTATATCTGTAGGAACAAATAGACGATATAATTAAATCACGCTGATGCATTATATCAATTGGCCATATGCGATAATAAAATGACAATTTTGTTTGATTTTATTGTCGTCTGGAATGGATTTGCGTTAGTTTGTATTTATTACTACGCATTGGCGTAGCGAAAAGGGGATCAAAATGTTCAAAATATAGTTTAAAGCATTTAATACAGGGTGTCACCGTTGAAATTGGCACGTTTTGAGCGTTTATCGCCAGTTTATCGTAGACTGTATTTTTTGCTTCAAAATATGCTTTGATAGTTAGAAAATAAGTCAGGATTTATCAAAGTAAGAAATAGGCAACTCATATTACAAGATTCATAGTTTCAATTGATGTTGGTTGTTGAATTTTTCATGTATATTTCATTGAAAAACTAATAGATTAATGAATGTTGTTCATTTTCAATGATTTTTCTGGGTCATGATGAAATATCTCTAAATAGCGATAGACGAAATAAAACCAGCTTCAGATTTGTAATTTCTCGGCTACAAAATGTAATTATTCAAATATCTTGAACGCGAAAAATGTCAGAACGGCAATATAAGAGTTTAATCAAATTTGAAGTTTGTATAAATAGGACACGAAAATAGAATATTAAATTCTTGTTTTCTAATAATGTTACAGCGGGAAAAGTAAAAAAAAAAAATTTATATAAGGCTACCCAAGTAACACCAAACTGTTTTATTAGGTACTTCAAGGATGCTTTAAAACTATATTTTAAAACCTTAATAAAACCTTAATCTGTATTCTTAATGCTTTTCATTAAAGCTTGTATAAAAGCTAAAAAGTTTTTATGAACAGAGTACCTATACTTACATAGTAACTTTAAAACCATTATCACAGTAAAACTTTTTTAAAACCCCAATAAACCCAAAAGGTTTTATTGTGCTACTTGGGTAGTTACGACTAAATGCAATTAATAGTACGTTGTTTAAGTGCAGAAAAGTTCTTGATTAAATTTTTCGAACTCGTGAAAAGTTCTAGACGTAGAAGTTTCTACACGTGTTACACACTTTCTTTTTTCTATAACCATACTATTTGCTAGAAATAAACTAGCAGCAGTCAAAAATTTATCATAACGTTCAAATCACTATTCGCTACAAGGCTAGATAATTTTTTTGGAATTTTTCTGATGGTAGATTCGTTTTAAGGACGGTCAAATTAGTCTAAATCCAGATTTTTAACTCTTTCGGAGGGATTTGGAAAATTTTCAATTTTTCGAAGGAAGGTATAGGTATGGAAAAAAGTCGATTTTAGGAAGGTCAACTTTCGGTTAGGATAAAATTGGTACAAGTTATAATAGAAAATTGAAATTTTCAGGGTTTGTATAAAATTTACTTGGCTTTTTAACTGTGCTAACTAGAAGTTGCTAAGATTTTTTGTTTTTGAGTTAAGCGTCAAAAACTAAGACCATGTCATAACGTTCAAATCACTAGTCGCTACAAGGCAAGATAATTTTTTTAGAATTTTTTTGATGGTAGATTCATTTTAAGAAGGGGCAAATTAGTCTAAATCCAGATTTTCAACTCTTTTGGAGGGATTTGGAAAATTTTCAATTTTTCGAAGGAAGGTATAGGTATGGAAAAAAGTCGATTTTAGGAAGGTCAACTTTCGGTTAGGATAAAATTGGTAAAAGTTATAATAAAAAATTGAAATTTTCAGGGTTTGTAGGAAATTTTCTTGGCTTTTTAACGGCGCAAACTAGAAGTTGCTAAGATTTTTTGTTTTTGAGTTATGCGTCAAAAACTAAGACCATGTCATAACGTTCAAATCACTATTCGCTACAAGGCTAGATAATTTTTTTAGAATTTTTCTGATGGCAGATTCGTTTTAAGGAGGGTCAAATTAGTCTAAATCCAGATTTTGAACTCTTTCGGAGAGATTTTGAAAATTTTCATATTTTCGAAGGTATAGGTATGGAAAAAAGTCGATTTTACGAAGGTCAACTTTCGGTTAGGATAAAATTGGTAAAAGTTATAATAGAAAATTGAAATTTTTAGGGTTTGTATAAAACTTACTTGGCTTTTTAACTGTGCTAACTAGAAGTTGCTAAGATTTTTGGTTTTTGAGTTATGCGTCAAAAACTAAGACCATGTCATAACGTTCAAATCACTAGTCGCTACAAGGCAAGATAATTTTTTAAGAATTTTTTCGAGGGCAGATTCGTTTTTAGGAGGGTCAAATTAGTCTAAATCCAGATTTTCAACTTTCGGAGGGATTTGGAAAATTATCAATTTTTCGAAGGAAGGTATAGGTATGGAAAAAAGTCGATTTTACGAAGGTCAACTTTCGGTTAGGATAAAATTGGTAAAAGTTAAAATAAAATATTGAAATTTTCAGGGTTTGTAGGAAATTTTCTTGGCTTTTTAACAGCGCAAACTAAAGTTGCTAACATTTTTTGTTTTTGACTTATGCGTCAAAAACTAAGACTATGTCATAACGTTCAAATCACTATTCGCTACAAGGCAAGATAATTTTTTTGGAATTTTTATGATGGTAGATTCGTTTTAAGGAGGGTCAAATTAGTCTAAATCCAGATTTTCTACTCTTTCAGAGGGATTTGGAAAATTATCAATTTTTCGAAGGAAGGTATAGGTATGGAAAAAAGTCGATTTTAGGAAGGTCAACTTTCGGTTAGAATAAAATTGGTAAAAATTATAATAAAAAATTGAAATTTTCAGGGTTTGTAGGAAATTTTCTTGGCTTTTTAACGGAGCAAACAAGAAGTTGCTAAGATTTTTTGTTTTTGACTTATGCGTCAAAAACTAAGACCATGTCATAACGTTCAAATCACTATTCGCTACAAGGCTAGATAATTTTTTTAGAATTTTTCTGATGGTAGATTCGTTTTAAGGAGGGTCAAATTAGTCTAAATCCAGATTTTCTACTCTTTCGGAGGGATTTGGAAAATTTTCAATTTTTCGAAGGAAGGTATAGGTATGGAAAAAAGTCGATTTTAGGAAGGTCAACTTTCGGTTAGGATAAAATTGGTAGAAGTTATAATAGAAAATTGAAATTTTCAGGGTTTGTATAAAATTTACTTGGCTTTTTAACTGTGCTAACTAGAAGTTGCTAAGATTTTTTGTTTTTGAGTTAAGCGTCAAAAACTAAGACCATGTCATAACGTTCAAATCACTAGTCGCTACAAGGCAAGATAATTTTTTAAGAATTTTTCTGAGGGCAGATTCGTTTTTAGGAGGGTCAAATTAGTCTAAATCCAGATTTTGAACTCTTTCGGAGAGATTTTGAAAATTTTCATATTTTCGAAGGTATAGGTATGGAAAAAAGTCGAATATACGTAGGTCAACTTTCGGTTAAGATAAAATTGGTAGAATTTATAATAGAAACTTGAAATTTTCAGGGTTTGTATGAAATTTTCTTGGCTTTTTAACGGTGTAAACTAGAAGTTCCTAAGATTCTTAGTTTTTGAGTTATAAATCAAAAACTAAGACCATGTCATAACGTTCGATTCACTAGTCGCTCCAAGGCAAGATAATTTTTTAAGAATTTTTTCTGAGGACAGATTCGTTTTTAGAAGGATAAAATTAGTCTAAGTTATAATAAAAACTTGAAATTTTTAGTGTTTGTATGAAATTTTCTTGGCTTTTCAACGGTGCAAACTAGAAGTCGCTAAGATTTTTTATTTTTGAGTTATGAGTCAAAAACTAAGACCATGTCATAAAGTTCGATTCACTATAAGACAAGATAAATTTTTTAGAATTCTTCTGATGGTATATTTGTTTTGGTTTAACTAAAAAATCGGTTTCACGAAGCTCCAATCTCATACAATTTTTTAATTTTTTCTATAAAATACCTACGTATCTCTGACGCCTCTGAATATTGGGCGGCTAGACTGAAAATATTTGCACACTAAATCATCAGTATGATATATTATATCGATCTTTATGACAAAAAATGCGAAAATGTCACTTAAAAACCAACAAATCATTGCAGCCGTTGCCAAATTTATTAGGATTGATGGCAAAAGGGACTTTAAATGCAATTTTTACTAAGTGGCAAAAAACACGTACGTTTGGAATGAAGTCGAATTGGCCAAAATAATTCGTTATTCCCTCAAGGGACGTAGCATCTTAAATAAGAAGATTGAATCATCATGATAAATTTGGAAAAGAATTACATTAATGGCTTCTCAAGGATAAATTCCCTTGCAATTATTTCTCTCGAGGATTTCGTATTAAAAATGAAATTGAAACCAGTAATAAGAAAAGTTTGTTACATTAAATAGTGTTTATATTTCTGGAATAAATAATAGCAAACATTTTTTTTCGGAAAACTGTTTTATTAGTAAATAGTATCTATCCAAATGAAAAATCTAATACTATAGGTAGTAGAGATAAGTAATCACCAAATAACATGTAAATACGAAATTGTAAATATATTTAGTGATTACTTTTTGAATTATAACCATCTAATTTATGCAACCCATGTTATGGAATGAATTGCTCAATAAGCGACAATGCCGCACGGCTAGTCTGAATGATACCACGCGCAGAAGCGGTTATACTATTAAATTTGACACGGTCTCTAATTATTTGCAATAGTTCGTCATTGCCAAGTGTGTAAAAAACGGGACTATTTAAGCCCCAATGTTTCTTATCACCAGTAAGTTAAAATATTTGTTTGTTTGCGATAATTTCATTTAATGGGGTAGCGATGACGATTTCGATATTAAAATAAACAGGTATGGTAGGTAATTATTGCGTTAGTTGCCCTGTTTCATTGCTGTCTAAAATTTTAGAAAAATTAATAATAAAAATACCATAGGTTTCTAGAAAACTATCAATTCCTATCTAATTATCAGTATGCTTGTAGAAAAGGACGTGCTGCAGAAAATGCCATCAGTTAATATATGCATATTTGTCGATTTATCAAAAGCTTTCGACACAGTCAACCATATAATTACTTATTAGAAAAATTGAACTGTTATGATATACGAGGTCAAGCTTTCTAATTATTAATCCAGCAGAAAACAAATGGTAAACATAAATGGAGCCCCCGAGGAAACAGTTCTAGGACCTCTATGGTTTAATATTTATACCAACGGTTTGTTACAATCACAAAAGTTTGGAAAAATAGTTTGGTGATGATATGGCTATATTATTGTACGAGGTTTCACACTGGAAAAATCTTAAAATATTAGTAGAACAAAACTTAAAAAAAATTGACCCTAAATATACAAAAAACTATAGGCGACTGGACTATTTTTTTTATTGATTGTACTAACCCTTACTTTTTGGAAGTCCATCTTATTAAGAATAATAAAAAACTCTTCGTTTTAACAAAACTTCCAACCTCACTCTTACACACCAATGACATCCAAATACTACACACTTGTAATAAAAAACAAAATTTAGATTTCCTTGAAGAACTTGAAATAAAAAGACATCTAGCAGATCCACAATTTAAAGTTGTTAATGAACAAATAAATCTGGGAAGTTCTACACTTTTAAAGTGTTTGCTTTGATTGAGTCTTCATTTTATACATATATAAGACGTAATTGTAACACAAATATATTAAGTTATTGTAAAGATCAGCATGATATAGTTTTTTCCTGGATTTTCTATATCATTGCACAGTTATAATGATCTTAGAGGGAAGTACATCCAGGATAATCCCTTAGGGCTCATAATATCTAGGCTTTAATATTGTTATGTCTTATTACTTCCATACTTGGTCTAGCCTTATAACTACCTAATAAACATCAGGTACCTAGCTACAAACAAACAAAATGTAACTTCAATATGTCAATCTGACGATGCTAAGTCTAGCGAAACGGCTGTAATTAAGGTTAAAAAAGAAATTTTTCAAATAAATATTAGAAGTTTTGTTAAAACAAAGAGTTTTTTATTATTCTTAATTTTTTTTATTGATCATACGAACTCTAAATCACCAATAAAGTCAAAATAATATTCAAACGGTCGAAATTTTGCAGCACCAAGCAAGTGACGTCACGATTTAATTAGAAGGGGAGGAGAACAACACTGTTGCCAGTTGTCAAAATGAATCAGCAAGTATCAGGAAATAATCACAATTGATTCTTAATTATTGATGTTTTGAACATTAATTATCAAGTGAACTACTAAACTATTATACAGTGTGTAAAAGCCAAATGGAATAAATTCATTATTTCGGTTACTGTACATATTTATAAAAAATCCCGAAACACGTCAAATTTAAATTATAACTTGACATTCTTTAACGTGAAAATGCAACCCCTACCTTCAACCCCCTTAGAATGACAGGTACAACCCCCAATTTTTTAAATGGGAAGTATAGGCTTGTGATATATCATTTGAAAGGTCTCTTCATTCTCTACTCAAAAATGTTATTGTTTTTAAATTTGATGCAAAAATTAACCCGTCTCTGGGCGAGACGTTCCCGAACACACTAGAAGCAGTGGCGTATGTATAAACACTGTTTTATTTTGTTAATTTATTTGGGAAATTTAACCATTAATTTCCCAAACAAATTAAAAAATAAAATGAAAACACCACAAGCAACAGACAGAAGATATTAATACTGTTGTACAAAAAAATAAAACATTTGAAATAGGATATTTAAAAAAACATGTTACTTACTGTAAAACCGATGCCTACAGTTGCCGAAAAATTTCCAGATTGAAATTTCCCCGTGTCGAATTTAACCAATAACGATGTCTTTCCTACGCCACTGTCTCCTAATAATATAGTCTAAAAATATATTTTTTTTGGAAAATTCAATAATAAAACTAACTTGAATATCAAAAATAGTCTAAATTGGTGAAAAAAACAATAACCTTGTGTATAGCGGGTTCCGTACATTCTATAACATCATTTTCTGCTAATTTTAACACTTCTGCGGGAGGTTTATAGTTTCTGTAACCAGTAGGAGACGGCGTACCGCCTCTTTGAAACGAATTCTTATCGGTTACGTTTAACCTATCGTCTGTAGTTTCAAAAACGTCGTCGTCCATACTATCTCCGTCTGCAGCCATGATAAATACCTTTAACCAAAAGTAGAAACCTTAATAACAGTAAACAAATAACTTGGAAAACGTAATTTTCATTAATGGTACATTTAATTTCATAAACTTGCTTTTTAAAGAGAAAAATATTGTCCAAGCTCAGCAATGGTCATGCAACCCAAACAATTATCAAATAGAGTAAGTTTTCTATGTAATTTTAAATCGGTAATATCGTTGATAAAAAAAAGAAAGCTAAAAGTGGTACACCACTGTTTATATAGGGAGATGCTTATAGTTCATTTGTTTGAAGTTGGCAGCAGAGTGAATTAATTATAAATGCAAGTACTTCAAAGCCCAAGCAAAGGTGGTTCATGAAATATAATATAATATAATAAGTAGTATACATTTCTTTGTAATTTGCACTAATTCCGTTTTCAGCATGGTGTCGTCAAAAGAAATATCTCCTTTTTTCCATGACGTCGTTGCATGGTAAGTTTTCTACCAGTTTTGAATGCATAACTGGCGTTATTTAAGACAACCAATGCAGCACTTAACAAAAAGTCCAATAGTCCTGTTTTTGTAATTATATACATAGGGTTAAGAAGATTAAAATATGATGATTAAAAGAAATTGCTTAATACCGATATAAATAAGTATACGTGCGCTACTAATTTAGGGTCTTGTTTACAACATTTTACGATTTAATGACTTTTCTTAGCTGCCAACTCCAAACAAATGAACTTTAACAGAATTTAACTGATTAACGCAGTCAAATGCCTTGGCAAAATCGCAAAAGACGTAACTGTATAGAATTTATTGTTGATAAATGCTACAGTATTGCATAATAAAGAAGGATGCAACAGGCACAAACTTTAAAAAATCTGTACCTACTTGAGATTACTTTGATTATATAAATTCTACAATATTTACGTTTCAACAGGTTTTAATTATTTATTCAATCTTAAAATATTTATATTTAATACGTTTTTAACGATTTAAACGTAATAAAAACATAACACCCCGTATATATATTAAACGTCGATGATTTTAACTATTTTAAATTGAAATTATTACTCAATATATACTCAATATTGGTTTATTAAATGTTAAAGGAGCGATTAAATTGGTTACGCCCCGTATATATAAAATACCTGTTAGATTTAAATAATATATTTGTACTTACCAAAAATAAACACCACCCCTTTGCAGTGTATTTCGTTAAAGGTCACGGAGTTCATAAGTTCATTTTTTTTAGAGAACGAGAAATCACAATTTTCACGTTAATTACTTAGGTAGATTTATCAGGAACGTTTTTTTTAAGTCGCTTAAGGACTTGTGTTTTTTTTTAAGTATTAGTTATTAAGAAGGCATATTTTGAGATATGCGAACGTCAAAGGATAGTCGCCATGTTGATAACTAAACGATAAAGACAGACACGAAGGACAACGCCGCTCGCGTGAAACAGGATCAATGCATGATATCCAGTGGCGTAGGCCTATATCCTGTTAATTTATAATTTTTCTATTTCGGTCTAGGATAGCGATAGGGCAAATCATTCCAGTTAAGTCTGCGAAAAGATATGAAAAAGAATATGCGCTGGTTTGCAACTGGCGTGAACAACACAATTTGAAAAGTAGTGCTGATGAAAATGTGATGTTGGCTTACTCTTTGGATGTGGTAAGAACAGTTTTTTTAAAGAATATTCTTTTCAACAGTTTAAATTTTCAGTCAAAAACATTCAACCCTTCTTCATTATGGTCCAAATACTTGATGGTAAAATCAATGATTATGGTTAATGAGAATGTCAACATATCAAGTTTCCCAAAGTTGATAGCTTTTTTGAAAAAACAAAATGTAGACCAGCCAAACCAGTCAAAGGTGCTGACAAAGGAATAAATTGAAAGTTTCATGAGGGACGCTCCAGATAAAGAATATCTTTTACTCAAAGTGATACCATTACTTGGAGTTGCTGGAGGATGCCGAAGGGAAGAGAAAATAGCTGAGTTCTTAAAACTAGACCAACCAGAAAAGTATATATGATGATTTTCAGGAGGACATCTTCAACGATGTTGGCCAATGTTGGAGCTGACCTTAAAGTTCTAAAACAGCAAGGTGGATGGAAGAGTTCTTCAGTTGCAGAAAAGTATATAGAAGGCAAAAACAAGATTGCAAGAATGATCCAAAGGGGCGAAGTGCCACACGTCTGCTTGCGCGACTACAGAAAACACCTTAAATTTGTTCAAACCAAGACTTTCGGCAAGCAAATGATCCTGTGTAATTTTGAATTGAGAAAATCCTTCCAAATAATATCACAATAACATTAATAAGGAAGTTCTTCAATTGAGTTAAGGAAATATGTTGCTGGGACACTTTAGAAGGGCTCTGAAAGAGAATACACAAACGATACATAGAAAGCACTAGGAGATTTTGTCATATAACTATAGAGTTACTGGCTCAAGACCTGAATCAAGAGGTAGGTTCTAAAAAGACGCGAAGTTAAAGCTTGTATGGAATTTCTCCAGGATTTTAATTCTGGAAAGCAACCATCTGAATCCAAATGGAATATGGAAAGAATGTTACTATCTCTCAGGTGGAGGTAGTCGCGATAGAATTCTATGAAAGATAGTCTCTAAGCTGGATTTTGGTTGACCACAATAAAGATCTGAAATATTGGAATAGGCCATCTCATAAAAATCTATTTGTCCATCTCCTGGCCATCATCCAGCTTTCTCATTTTAGATCTATCTATGGTTTATATCACATTGCTTCAAGTAACATAGTTACCCTGCTTTGGGTGATGGAGTGCAATGTAATATTTAATATTGGGGATTGTATGGAATAAACACTTTGCACACTAAAGACATTAAACTAAATTTTCTATGAATGAATTAGAGTACAACACTTAATTACTATAAATGCTGGATCAGCAACATACTGAACTTGATCGTGAATAATACATTGAACTCGTCGTCTATGCATTGCTGTGTATTTATTTCTATCTTTTGTTTATTCAACCTTACTCACAGACAGGATGTGACATTGAACGTGCCATACTATAAACAAACTGAGGTGGTTTAGGCCATCGATATTTCTAATAAACAATTTAATTAAATATACAAAATATACGGGGTGTTCACCCCACAGCAATTAAAAAGCCGAATCTCTTGCAAAAAGGGGTGTAGAATCCCAGTTCATTAATTTTTGTTATTACCAAAAACAATATTATAGACACTATCTTGAAATGAGTTGAAAGGAAGAAGCTTTACCACTGGAAAGGTATCCTCAGGGTAGCTTACTACAAGTCTTTTCTGGTCAAAACCTTAGGAAGAGTCATATTGCAGAACCTGGTGTGTTATGAAACTTAATGTTTTACTATTTTCTAACCCTTCTGCTTACAGAACTTAAAGAGAGATGGGTTATGGTGATTTAAGGGTAAGTATAGGAGGCCTCAGTTGACAGCTCTACTAATAGACACAAAGGATCTTTTGGTATGAGTCTGACCACCTAAAGTATATTCAAGGACAGTTATTATAGTTTCAGTTGACATATAAAGTCTTTTCCTTTATGGTTGCTCTGATTATAACAAGAAAAAATAGGAAAACTAAATCTTTTACTGCAAAATAGATTTATTACTTATATTTACAATAACAATAATAAAAATTAACAACATTGTTTTGTTTATGTTCATTTTTCTTCGGGAATGGTCATATCCCAAATACCTAAATAAAAAATTCAAAAACATTAGCAACAGAATATTAGTTTTATAGTTTTAATATTTGAATAAATACCTGGCATTGTGTCTTCTGGAGGTTGATGTTTGTATCGATGGTTTGAGCATTCATTTAATTTCCTTTGTAGTTCTTCAGGAGACAATTTCATACTACCATAGAACTAAAAATAACCCCCAGAGAGTTATTGTTTTATTTTATTACTAGTTTGTTGAAAACTTACTTCTATACATTGTTTACAAGAGAATCCTTTCAACAACTTTCTAGCATGTCCTCTAACAACTGGTTCAACAATTGGTGAAACTTTTTTTTTCCTAAAAATAGATTTAAGATTATTTGTTTACAATTCTATGAAAATATTTACTTTGGTGATGGTTCTATCTCTTGGCTGTTATCAAATAGAACTCCTTTAGAGAATTCATCAACTTCATGGGAAGAACTCATTTCATCTTCAATATTTTTTTGATTATCATCATTTTCAGGTGTATTTTTATTTATAAAACTTAATAGCTGTGTTATACCCATCTCAGTTGCATCTGGATCATTCTCAAGTTTTGTATTTGTTTCTGGATTTTTACTTAAATTGAGATCAGACTTTTGTTCACTACAACAGAAAAATGTTTACCTTTTCAAAGAAATAGTTTGGGCATACCTTATCACATCAGTTTTGGATGATAAATCTGTAAATAATTGAGTAAGAGTTGTATTGTTCCTTTTCTTAGAACACCAAGAAGATTTGCGACTCCTAGTTTTGCTTGTATTTGATACTTTTTTTACTTCAGGTGTACATTCTACAATAACAGAGTTATCATTATCATTTACAGTACCTAAAATTTGTCTCTTTGTTATTTCTAGTTTATGATTGTTTTTTTTAATCTTTTTTCTTTTTGAAATGAGCGTGGGACTGTTTTCAATTTTCTCTTCATCTGATCTTGAAATATCTATTACCGAATTTCCTAAATTTTCATTTTTTGAAGATTCATTTCTAAAAATATCAGGACTACTCAATTCAGTATCTTCAGGAGGTAGTTTGTTTCTGAAAAATATTTTAGTAACATTAAATTATTTAATAGAACTAAAACACACTTACTGCGAGTTTAATTGAATAGAAACTTTTTTCTTTAAGTCATCTTTATGTGCTAATCTATTATTTAGATCTGTAATTTCCAATTCCAGAACTTGATGGACATCTAAAATATTGAAAAGAAGTAAATTTCACCGAGAAAAATATGTAGTTTAACAAGAATACTTTTTAATTCAAACTGCAAAGCTGTTAGGAGCATTGAAATAATTTTTAATTCTTTTCGTTCAGTTTTATATGACTGCGAAACATTATTATTAAAAATATTCGTCCAAACTGAAAAAGCGTCAGTTTCCATCGTATTTCTTACTTTTTCACTATAAGTTTATTTGCAATTATAAAAACATTTTTACTAATTCACTATAGATTGTAAGATATGTAAACAAAACAATATTTAAAAAGTGACATATAGATACCATTGACGAATTCTTCTTCTTTTTTTAATCTGATAGAGAGTCTCTTAATTTATAAATTTTAATTGTTTATTAATATGAATAAATAAATAATCTTATTAAAATAGTTAGCTTATTAATTACTGTTATGCTGTATTATTTATTTAAAAAGTAGATTTAGTGTACAGCACCATCTACTAAACGTTAAGAAAGGTTTTATATTAAATTAAACTGTTTTCTACGCAGTTTTTCAAGGTTCCAATAGGTGGCTAAATAAAAGAATCAATATAAAATTTTTAGTTTCATAATGATGTTATTATTTTAGATAGTTTTATTTAATATAACTAAAATAAATAGTATTTCACTAATTGCTTAAATTAAAAGTGATTTTTCTTTTACTATGTAAGTAATGTGCGACATAAAGTTTAATACATTTTTGGTAGCAGCTACAATATAACCTCCTTTTTTTATTTTTATTGAAAATTCGGAGGAATACTCCTACGATATATACCGAAGAAAAAGTAAAATAAAAGTGTAAATATGCCGGAACAGAGTAACGATTACCGGGTCGTCGTTTTCGGAGCCGGTGGGGTAGGAAAAAGTTCGTTGGTTTTAAGATTTGTGAAGGGTACGTTTCGGGAGAGCTACATACCTACCATCGAAGACACATATCGACAAGTAAGAAGGCACCTAGGAGATTTTTTTCACGTTAACATATTTTGTTATCAGTTTTGTTTATACTCTGTTTTGCTACCTACTTGATGTATTTTATTTATTTTTGGCTTGATGTTATTTATTTGGTAAGTAATTTTTATTTATTTAGTTAATTTATCTAACTGGCAATCCAACACTAACACAAGTTGTACAGATTTATTCGTTATTAAATTGTTTAGCTTTTGTGTGGTGATTTATTTATAATTGCTTTGTGTGTTTGCTACTTTTTTTCTAATTTCTGTTTTTTTGTGGTTTATATAAAACTTTTACAGGTTATAAGTTGCAACAAGAATATATGCACTCTTCAAATCACAGATACTACAGGTTCTCATCAATTTCCAGCTATGCAACGACTTTCTATCAGCAAAGGCCATGCATTTATACTTGTCTTTTCAGTATGTAGTCGTCAGAGTTTGGAAGAATTGAGGCCAATTTTTGATGTTATAAGAGAATTAAAAGGCCCTGATTTGAGTCAGATTCCAATTATGCTGACTGGTAATAAATGTGATGAGAGTGCTGAACTGAGAGAGGTATTTAATTAGAATCTAATTTTAAATGAATACTTTGAGGGTTTTCTTAGGTAAGTACATCAGAAGGACAAGCACAAGCAGCAGAATGGGGAGTGAGTTTTATGGAGACTTCAGCTAAGACCAACCACAATGTGAAACAGTTGTTTCAAGAACTCCTCAATCTGGAAAAATCTCGAAATGTTAGTCTTCAGATAGGAGGAAAAGCTAATAGCAGGGTTGCCAAAGATAAGTGTGATCTCATGTAAATATTTAATTAGAAATGATAATTTCTAATTAAATGTTACCGAAGATCGTTTTTTATTTAAACAATTTCAGTTTGTATTGCGAAATATTGTTTGAAGATAATTTTTTATGGTTCTGCTTGTGTATTTGTTCCCAAAAATACATGAGCAGAGAAATATTGTTTTTTATTTATAATACTCATACAGAAAATAGTAAAATTTACAAGAGGGGCTCATATTTGTTTGCAAAATTTACTGGTTGTTATAATTTTGTTTTCTCTGCTTTTATTTTTTAGTTTAAACATGGAAAATTTGATTTTAAACAATGTTTTGCAATTTACTTGCAATAAAAAAAAACAAAAATGTTTGATAAGCATGATTTTATTAGTGAAAAACTGTACAGTATTATCTAAAATACATTATCATGGTTACAAAAATTTCCTTGTTTCAGAAATCTTGTTCAAATAATTTGATTAAAAAGGTTAATTGTCCAATTCATCTATTATCTGTTGTTTTTTTGAAAAATAAAAAAAAGTGCCCATCCGCGGACAATATTATTAGCTAAACTCTGTGTATATGTTAACTTAAAAAAAAATATCGTTCACCCTGTAAATAATTTTATTTTTTTTGTTATATAGTTGGTATAATATATTTTCTTTTAAATCTCATTACACTTGACGCTCATTTTAGTAAAATAAAACCTTATTGCATAATTTTTGTCGACTGCACTTCACCATAAAAACATGTTAACGTTTCAAATTCCATTTTTAAACAAACAGAAGCCTTTAAAATTTTAAAGATTGTTCTTAGTCTTTTATTGGATGATAAAATTCCAACTTCCGTTTCATTGGCTTTGTCTGATGTCTAACGCGCCTTTCGAAAGTTTAATTCAGTGCCTGTAGAGTAATAGTTTAGTGTTTTTTGAGGTTAAGATTTTTATAATAGCACGGGCTTCTTTTTGTTTTTAAAATTTAGTATAAACATTCATGTCACAACTAGCATATCAGTAACAGTAGTTTTACAAAATACTATAACGCTATACAGTAAAAAAAATACATAAATAGTTGTTACTATTAAGATTAAGGACTTTACTAAGCATCTCGATGACTGTTTTATTAGGTCAGAGTTTTTCTAACGGAAGGCAAGTACTTTTTAAAATCCTGTTGTATAATTCAATGATATAATAATAGGGTGGTGGACATTGGCTGATTTTTGGCCTACAGGTAATATAAATCCATAATATCTCATCCACGGGCAGCGCTAGTTGTTAGGCGTGTCAAGTGTCAAATTTCAGACAAGCCGTGCGGCATTGTCGCTTATTGAGCAACTCATTTCTATGATCTAACCGAATGAAACAATTCAGTGGTTAAACATTCCATAACATGAGTTAGATATCCTGATTTGTTTGTGAAATGTGACGGTTTAAAGAAAATGAAACATTTTTAATTTTTTTATTCAATTTAAACAGAGTAATAAATAATTTTATAAACAAATAATTAAGAATAATAAGCAAATCATTAACAAAAATTAAAAATTCGAATATTAATACCAGGTACTTCCCCCACGAGAGCGAATAGCCGCCTCAATACGTCGTGGCATACCCTCTATTAAATGTCGAATCTCCATCTGGTCAATCTGATTCCATTCATGGACCAAAGCATCTTTCAATTGAGTTAAATTAGTTGTCTGCCCATCATATCCCAGACGTGTTCAATTGGATTGAGGTCTGGGCTACGTGATGGCCAGTTCATCCTTTGAATTTCTGTTTCGTCCAAATATAGATAGTCCTTGCAATATGTGGACGAGCGTTGTCATAGTTTCCTATAAATGGTGCAAATGGAATGACATGTGGTTCTAGGACATCACGAATATATGTCTATTTCCCCCTGAATGATAGTTTAGTTCCCAAAAATCGGTCTCATCAACCTCTTTCATCTACCAGGGACATTTTTTCCAGGTTCTATATATTACCAACCAAATCATCAGGTTCTAAGTTTTGTGTATCTTGCAGAAGCAGCCTTCTTCATCGCCTCAAGGCTGCTAGGGGGCTCATTCTCATTACCCCTGTTATTCCTAGACAAGCCAGTGGTTGATGGTTGAATTTTTGTCCATCGTGAAGTAAAGCATGGACTTGATAATCGTTTGGTACAACCAGTTCATTTTATGTTTTTAGTCTTCCCAAATATTATGCCAAAAATCTAGCTTAGCACTAAGGCTTCAGATAGAATTTTTCCTGTATGTATCAGATTTTGATATTGTTTAGAGTTGACCTTAGGTCCTTATTTGTGGCATCATTTCTCTATGATGTTTGAGGTAATTATGTTTGTCATTTGCATAATCTGGGTCATAAAACCAAAGGACAGCATTCCTTGTTGAGGACACTCTTTTGCTGAGTCTAGTTCCTTCTTATATTAGCTGTAATGATTCTGCATCTTAACATTGACTACATTCACTGTATTAATCAGCAAAATATCGTTGCACTTTTTTAAATTCTTTTATTAATGTTACTGAAGATTTTTTATTACCAAGAAATTTCTTTAATGAATAAAATAATTTGTCTGTTATCTTATGACTACTAGCTGCATATATGGGTGATTAAAACAATATAACAAAAGATATATAACAAAAAATCACAACCTGACAACAATGGTTTCGGTTTTTTGAGAATTTAGGGCCTACTGTTTTAGAATTGCATTATAGTGTCTTCTCTATTATCTCTAACCTAACCTAACTAGAACAATAAGTAAAAAAGTTCTGTTTTAACATTGTTAGGTTAGGTTAAAATGGTTAAATATTTTGTCGTACACTTCTCGTATACTATTTCTTTATTTCAGTAGGAGCATTAAATTTACGTTCCAGTATTAATAAACTTAGCGAATCTTTTAATAATTTATTGATAAACTTAATTCACATTCACCTTTGACATTGCGACCACAGAATACAAAAATATATATTGACATTCCTTGTTCCCTCTCATTCTTCTTTTTTAAGAAGTGTGTTGTGACTATTATGATAATACCAAACAGGTACCTGCGTGTGCTCGACACAGAACACATGAAATAATTTTATACGTCAATTTAATTTATAGTACCTGTACACCAAAAAGAAGAAGTAGAACCTTCTCTGTGGCATGGACTTTGTAGACGAATAGGTTAGAACTTGGGTTGAGAAAAAGTTGCACCTTCCTTGGGAAAAATCTGTTATTGTTGAAAAAAATTTCGTTGTTGTTTATTGGTATAGAGGACCACGCGTTAATTGTTTATATTAATAGTTGTTGTTTCGCGAAAAGTTTATCCCTAATCAAATCGAAATTTTAATTTGTTTAAAGAAACCTTCACATATCTGTCTAGACAGTCTGAATACCCACGTAAAAATAAAATTATATAATATAAATATTTTGAAGTAAAGTTTTTCTATTTTTTATAAGCAACTTTATAAAAATTCATATTTTGGTTAGGTACGATGTTTTCACCAGCGATATTTTGATTTGTTAGGGGAATATTTTTGTAGACGAGATGCTTGGTATAAGATAAGTTTTATAGTATGGGTGCTACTCCAGAAAAAAAATGTAATTTAAAAAAAATTGTTCGTGTTAACAACAAAAAAATATTTGTTATTATTCACGCTTATAGTGTTCACTATATGAACTGCAATTATTGTGATGACTTTATATATATTGTATTTATGCAACGAAATACGATAAAATATTAGAAGATGGCGGAAAAATATTCAATTACATTTAAAAAAAAAATTGGTTTTATTAACTTTAAAAATTGTTTTGTCTCTACCCTGTACGCAGTTTGTGCCTTTCGAATCGTTTACGCACTAGTTGCTTAAATAACATTGGCAATATTCACTTTTCCTTACAGGGTGTCCCAATTGGTATGTCTCGTGGAATGTACAATGAAATCTAGAAAGATAGAAAAAAGTAAGTAAGACTTCATCATTATAATAAATATTTACACTACATTAGTGTATGCTTATACCATAGGGATGTCGTTATGTAATGAAAAACTTATTTCATTCTGGCAACTTGATTTTCCATTTATAACAATTTTCTTCTCCATTTAGCGTAAAAAATAGTGGGATTTTCTTGGTGGTCTTCCGATTTTTTTTAGCGGAAATTGTGAGACTGATGTGTGGGAAAATTTGCGAGATTAATATTGACATATGACAGATGACAAATGAATACGTATTGACATACGTCACATGACAATTACTGTATCAAAATAAATGTATTGTCATTAAAGATTTAAATGTCATTTATGCATTTAACTTGTATTAGGTTTTTACACAAAAAATTATTTAAAGAGTAAGTATTTTATCTAACTTAGAATGAAATCGTAATGAGGTTGTTTTATTCAATATTTTTTTTGAAAAAGGGGTTTTTCGTTAATTATTGTATTAACAATGTAAATAAAATAAAAAAATTTGCGGGTTATCGAATCGAGTATTTTTCCAGAAAAATTCAATCAAAAACTCAAATTTTGTAGGTTAATACACAAAACATTCACTGTCTAAGGTGCGTTATGTCATGCAGATACCAGCGTTGCCATATCTCTAAATGAAACTTAAATATCAGAGTAATATTATTTTACATTATGAATATATGAAAAATTGATAATAAAATATGAAATGTAGAGAGAATATTACTGACCAAAACTAACTGGTCCTTCTACATATTATAAAATATATTACATAACAAAAATTTCCGTTTCCCTCCACATAGACTTGAAACAAAACTATCCTTTAGATAGTAATAACCTAATCAAACCTAACCTCTAAATGAAAATACAAAATATGAAAAACTTTTTAAAAAAAATTTTCTCCATTAACCAAGACACCATTTCCTCTTAATTTTTATTGTGTATATTTACTACATCTATAATATTCTTAATTTCCATTTATAAATTTTAAAAATAAAGTAAACTCGGTATTTAAAACTATAACCAACAATTGTGAAAAAAATATGGCAATGTTGGAAAGGCAACGTTAGACAACTTATGTCAAATGTCAACGTCGAAACAGTAAATTGTCATAAAAATCTTGATAAATTTTTAGTTCTATGACAAGAAATAATTCTAAAAGTGAGGTTAATCAATGGTTTTTTACAATTTATTGTAGTTTGATATTAAATGAAAAGGAATTATTGAGTTTTTTTTATCCTAACATAATGACTGAAAGCAATAAAAAGCGTCAGTATGTTTTTAGTGATTTTTTAGGGATTTATTCGGAAGTGGCAACACTGATTTCTTAACAAAAGTCCTCTATTGTAAATCCTTTCAATGTACCTTACGAAACATACCAATTTGTGAGTAAATATTCACTATTTTTTCGTCATTCTTACAGTATAATAAGTAAATAAAACGGTAGAGAAAATTAAAAACAAAAAAAATGTACTCAAAATGACTTGACTATTTTAAATTTCTGCTCCTAGAAGCTCGTCTGAAATATTTTAAATGCTTATCGACGTAGTACTTTCAAATGGTTTAAAAACATCTGAGCTATTTTAAGAATCAACAAATACTTACAACAACCTCATAATCTATCTCAAAATTATGTGAACAAATAGTTGACTTTTGACGTTGTTGAATCTTAAAATATCTCCAAAAAAATATTAGAGAATACATCTGTGAGTTTAGTTTGGCAGTAAATTGTCATTGTATAGTGAACTATGGATCCAATATTGTATACAGGTAGAAGAAAAATTAGTCAGAGGTACCTATCGTCTTGTATACCTACCTGTCCTCCCTTTTTACTGTGACTGACTAAATGTATTTGAAAATTTACGATGGGGAAGGCCACTGAATGATGGAATTGTTCCAAACCTCTTTGAATTTGTATTCATACTATTAAAAATATGATAGGGCAGTTTTTAGACAGAAAGACCGTTATGTGATTTCCAAAAATGAGTGGTTTTTCTAATTATAAATAAGTATAAGAATAAAAAGGCAATTTCTAGCAATAGGCCAGTGGACTATTTTTTTTTAAATTTATATTTAAATAATATACATGAATATTAGTCGGTTTAATATTTTTTTATTGATCATACGAACTCTAAATCACCAATAAAGTCAAAATAATATTCAAACGGTCGAAATTTTGCGGCACCAAGCAAGTGACGTCACGATTTAATTAGAAGGGGAAGAAAACAACACAGTTGTCAAACTGAATCAGCAAATTTCATTAAATTTCAGGAAATAAACACCCTCGATTCTCAAATATTGATGTTTTGAACATTAATTATGAAGTGAACTACTAAATTGTTGGATGTCAAGTGGAAATGGAACATCAACAGACCAATAAGGACACCCCTTAACAAACGACGTCGTCATGAATAACAGGTCGGCTGAAAAGTCCCCGGTCTACCATAGTAAAACACAATATTTTGACAAAATTCATTTTTTTTATTCAACATAGTTGCCTTCAAGGGCGATACAGCGATTATAGCGACCTTCCAACTTTTCGATACCATTTTTGTAGTACTCCTTCGATTTGTCCTCAAAATAGGCTTCAGTTTCAGCGATTACCTCAGTATCAGAGCCAAATTTTTTTCCCGCGAGCATTCTCTTCAGGTCAGAGAAAAGGAAAAAGTCGCTGGGGGCTAGATCTGGAGAATACGGTGGGTGAGGAAGTAATTCGAAGCCCAATTCATCCAATTTTGCCATCGTTTTCGATGATTTGTGACACGGTGCATTGTCTTGATGAAACAACACTGTTTTCTTCTTCATATGGGGCCGTTTTTTCGCGATTTCGGTCTTCAATCGCTCCAATAATGCACAGTAATAGTCGCTGTTGATTGTTTTTCCCTTTTCCAAATAGTCGATGAACAATATACCGTGTATATCCCAAAAAACTGAGGCCATAACTTTGCCAGCTGACTGTTGAGTCTTTCCACGCTTTGGTGGCGGTTCACCGGCCGCAGTCCACTCAGCTCACTGTCGATTGGACTCAGGCGTGTAGTGATGGAGCCAAGTTTCATCCATAGTTACATATCGACGCAAAAAATCGGGTTTATTACGACTTAACAGCTGCAAACACTGCTCAGAATCATCAATTCGTTGCTGTTTTTGGTCGATTGTGAGCACGCGCGGCACCCATTTCGCACAAAGCTTTCGCATGCCCAAATATTCGTGAACGATATGTCCAACACGTTCCTTAGATATCTTTAGAGTGTCAGCTATCTCGATCATATTCACTTTACGGTCACTCACAATCATTTTGTGGATTTTTTTTATATTTTCGTCGGTAACCACCTCTTTTGGGCGTCCACTGCGTTCATCGTCTTCGGTGCTCATTTCACCACGCTTGAATTTTGCCTACCAGTCAATGATTGTTGATTTTCCTGGCGCAGAGTCCGGAAACTCATTATCAAGCCAAGCTTATGCTTCAACTGTATTTTTTCCTTTCAAATAACAATATTTAATAAGCACACGAAATTCTTTTTTTTCCATCTTTTTGAAAATAACAAAAGTTGCTTCACTAAAAATGCAATATCTCACAAACTTATAGTCCGACAGCTGTCAAATTTTTACACGAATCTTTTGAAGGTTGATACTATCTAAAAATGAAATGGATTTAATTCTAGTGTCGTCATCTATAGGTCAGACCGGGGACTTTTCAGCCGACCTGTTACAAATTGGCGTCCTATCATGGATTATTTAAAATAGGTTATGAAATTTCATGATTTTGAACAACGAATAAGCTCATAAATCGCATTTACAATAGTTTTGATGGGATGCAAAAATTAATTAGGGTCTGTAACAATAAGATAATGAAGTTCAAAGTCCAATATTCAATCTCAGTCCAGTCGCCTATTGGTTACAATGCAAGAAACTTTTCTTGTATAACCCGGATTGAAGAAAGTGTTTCAGGATTTTCGATTACGTTTAGTCAGTGTTTCTGTTTCCTTCTTATCAATTAAAAATGTGCACAGGGTAATTTTTTTAACTATTAAAAAGTAATATGTAGAATATTAGTCAAGGATATTTTAATTTTTCGAACTGTCTATTTTGCTCTGTGCACGATTCTATTGTAAATTTTGTAACTTTTCAAATTTCAATGACTTAATCTAAAATCTTCTCTACACAATCGATAGTAACGATACAGCGAAAGTTCTTGATTATATTCTAAAGAAAATCGAATAAAAAAAATTAATTAATATTAAAAAAAGTTACAAAATTATTGAGATAACTCGTTCCTCTTTTTTGACACCTCTTTGTTTTCCGATATAATGTTACTTTGTATTTAAATAACACAGTTTATATTAAATAATATTCATTATAGCTGATTGTTTTATTTTATTTGGGTTTTTGATGTCGTAATTGTATGACAAAGTACAACGATAGTAAGGTCAAGGATGACCGAATAAAAATAGCGTAAAATCTTGTTTATCGATTCGTGTTGCAGTGACATTTTTCGGTATTTCCATCATTATCGCAGTCTGACTCTAACAGACACTTAATTAACTTATTGATACTACAGTTAGATGGCTGGAGGTGTAAAAGCTTCTACCAACTTTTGAAGTAATTTGACAATGGAACAAATAAAAGCCTGGTTGGTTAGCCTTGAATTGAGACTGATTGGTTTTACAAAACTTTGTACCCACAACTCTGTGCTTTTATAGTTTAAATAAATTGATTAAATAAAAAAATAAATATTTATTAAGATGTAGTAGAGGATCGTACAGAAAGCTGGGGCGCACTGCGTACGGCACTCAGTGAAACGGTGAGGCTCGGGAAGTGGGTCGTTCGACAATTTAAAAAAATAAAAAATAAAACATTAAAATAAACTTGAATAAAAAACAGGGCGCCACCTTATTTTTTCTTTACGAGAAATAAGGAAACTCGTGACAATCTAGGTGTCAGTTGATTGCTTAAAATTTTACAATTATGTCTGATCGGTTTAAAAAAGTTATATTATTTAATGGGTTTTAGAAATACATTTACTTTTGGGAAGGGTTATTTATTTAAACTGGAATATAACAAATAACGGAGTTTATTTAAAAAATAAACTATTTGGTACAAACAAAAAACAATGTTAAAATACAGACAAAATATCATGCAACGCAATACATTTGTTTATGTAATGATATCGGTGATTAGATATTATTTCTTTCATCCACCACCCTCTAAGTGTGATACAAAAATTTAAATGAAGTTATGAAATATTAAGAATTTACCAACCTAGATAACAAAATAAAATGAAAATAAAAATATTCTTATTGGGCTGTTGGATTTCCGGAAATTACCGAATGTGATCACACTCGAGATATATATTTATTAGGATAAAGTTAAATTACTTAGCATTACAACTTTTCTAAAAAAAAAATAAATTTGTATCATATAGATACAGTTTATAAAATTAAAAAAATGTACCCTCACGGCACTGGGTATTTTTTCGCTAATGACCGGGTGTTAATTAGTTTATCGGACTGAAACGCAACTTGTTCATACAAAAATTAACGCACACTGATCCAAATATCACCTTGCCAAATGGAGGTTAGTATAGAGAAAATGATGTAGAAACGTCTCGGTATTCGCCAAGTTATTGTTCTGCGATGATTAATTAATCAAATAAAACAACTTACAGTTTGCTATCTTCTCAATGATATCGAACTGCAGCTTCCTGGATGGCTGATTTCACAAATCACTTTTCAAAAACTTAGAAGGAACTTATACTTGAATTTGGTTTTGATTTACTTAACAACCAAATATAAATTCAATTTAAATCAAAATGGGAATAATAAGTTCCAAAATTAAAAACTAATACGAGTACTATTTGAAATAAAAATTTTTTACGGCACTTAAAAATGGCTTTAGCCGGCCGGTTTTTATTTTCGTCTAATAGTTTATACAAAATAAAATTCGTCTTTACTCGACGAAAAACAAAGTTAGTCTCCCCTGTTAACCGTTTTTCGTTCCTTTACAAGGGGGTCGGTTTTAATTTTTTGTCTTTACCGGCTCGCTCTTGATTGGCTGATTTCAAGGGCGAACTTAGATCGCAGTCAGAACGTGGTTTATGCAAAGGTAAAAATTAAAAATATTTTACTAGCACACGTGCTAGACAAGAATAGCTCGTGAAGGATAGGAAGATATTTGTAACTAGGAATTTCTGTTGCCGACCGGGGGTGAAGGCGGGTAGATTTTTTATCGTTCAACTTATAGGGATATATTCATGGTTAGAATATTTAAATGCTACAACTTCATGCCTCGACTTCTGAAGAGGCAAATCAGCATTTAAATGCAGGGGAAAGAAGGAAGTACCAACACCTGTTCCGAATATCAAATGTACCAAATGTTGTGGTTTTGTAGCCTAAATGTCCTTAAAATGACATTTCACAATCGAAAACGACAATTGGCATTTGAAAAACGACAATTGACAGATGACATTTGTAAAACGACAATTGACGGATGAAAAACATTTGACAGATGACATTTAAAAGTTTAAAAATGACAGTTGAAAACGACATTTGACAACCGTATTAAAGAAAAGATACACACAAGTAAGAAATAAGGATGATTTTGAAGTTCAAGCAGTAACAAGAAGAAAAGTCCTAAATGCTGTGCTGCGAACCTCGCTTCGCTCGGCACGCAGTGGTTTTACATCCTAAATGACAAATATCCCAAATTTCAAATGTCTTAAATTTTGTGCTGCGAACGCACGCAGTGGTTTTATATCCTAAAGGACAAATGTCCCAAATATCAATTGTTCTAAATGTTGTATTGCGAACCTCGCTTCGCTCGGCACGCAGTGTTTTTGTAGCCTAAATGTCAAATGTCCTTAAAATGACATTGGAAAGTTAAAAACCAAGTTTTTGGCATTGGCAGTTAAAAATGACAATTGACAGATGACATTTGAAAAACGACAGATGACATTTGACAGTTTAAAAAACGACATTTGACAACCGTATTAAAGAAAAGATATGTTGAGATACACACAAGTAAGAAATAATGATGATTTTGAAATTCAAGCAGTAACAAGGAGAAAAGTCCTAAATGCTGTGCTGCGAACCTCGCTTCGCTCGGCACGCAGTGGTTTTACATCCTAAATGACAAATATCCCAAATTTCAAATGTCTTAAATTTTGTGCTGCGAACGCACGCAGTGGTTTTATGTTATAAAGGACAAATGTCCCAAATATCAATTGTTCTAAATGTTGTACTGCAAACCTCGCTTCGCTCGGCACGCAGTGTTTTTGTAGCCTAAATATCAAATGTCCTTAAAGTGACATTGGAAAGTTAAAAACCAAGTTTTTGGCATTGGCAGTTAAAAATGACAATTGACAGATGACATTTGAAAAACGACAATTGACAGATGACATTTGTAAAACGACAATTGACGGATGAAAAAAATTTGACAGATGACATTTAAAAGTTTAAAAATGACAGTTGAAAACGACATTTGACAACCGTATTAAAGAAAAGATACACACAAGTAAGAAATAAGGATGATTTTGAAGTTCAAGCAGTAACAAGAAGAAAAGTCCTAAATGCTGTGCTGCGAACCTCGCTTCGCTCGGCACGCAGTGGTTTTACATCCTAAATGACAAATATCCCAAATTTCAAATGTCTTAAATTTTGTGCTGCGAACGCACGCAGTGGTTTTATATCCTAAAGGACAAATGTCCCAAATATCAATTGTTCTAAATGTTGTATTGCGAACCTCGCTTCGCTCGGCACGCAGTGGTTTTGTAGCCTAAATGTCAAATGTCCTTAAAATGACATTGGAAAGTTAAAAACCAAGTTTTTGGCATTGGCAGTTAAAAATGACAATTGACAGATGACATTTGAAAAACGACAGATGACATTTGACAGTTTAAAAAACGACATTTGACAACCGTATTAAAGAAAAGATATGTTGAGATACACACAAGTCAGAAATAATGATGATTTTGAAGTTCAAGCAGTAACAAGAAGAAAAGTCCTAAATGCTGTGCTGCGAACCTCGCTTCGCTCGGCACGCAGTGGTTTTACATCCTAAATGACAAATATCCCAAATTTCAAATGTCTTAAATTTTGTGCTGCGAACGCACGCAGTGGTTTTATATCCTAAAGGACAAATGTCCCAAATATCAATTGTTCTAAATGTTGTACTGCGAACCTCGCTTCGCTCGGCACGCAGTGTTTTTGTAGCCTAAATGTCAAATGTCCTTAAAATGACATTGGAAAGTTAAAAACCAAGTTTTTGGCATTGGCAGTTAAAAATGACAATTGACAGATGACATTTGAAAAACGACAGATGACATTTGACAGTTTAAAAAACGACATTTGACAACCGTATTAAAGAAAAGATATGTTGAGATACACACAAGTAAGAAATAATGATGATTTTGAAGTTCAAGCAGTAACAAGAAGAAAAGTCCTAAATGCTGTGCTGCGAACCTCGCTTCGCTCGGCACGCAGTGGTTTTACATCCTAAATGACAAATATCCCAAATTTCAAATGTCTTAAATTTTGTGCTGCGAACGCACGCAGTGGGTTTATATGTTGTATTGCGAACCTCGCTTCGCTCGGCACGCAGTGTTTTTGTAGCCTAAATGTCAAATGTCCTTAAAACGACATTGGAAAGTTAAAAACCAAGTTTTTGGCATTGGCAGTTAAAAATGACAATTGACAGATGGCATTTGAAAAACGACAGATGACATTTGACAGTTTAAAAAACGACATTTGACAACCGTGTTAAAGAAAAGATATGTTGAGATACACACAAGAGAAATAATGATGATTTTGAGGTTCAAGCAGTAACAATGAGAAAAGTTGGATTAACGTATAGGTGAAATGTACCTACTCCTTAACAATTTTTACAAAAATAAGACTACAATGGCTAGGTCATCAAGAAATATTAAATAAGGCTAAAAATTGAAAAGAATTGATATAAATATCAAAACTAGAGGTCTAAATGATCTGCATACGCTTTTTATATAAGTAATATCTACGTAAGTAATTATTTTTTCTGCGATCCCCAATGAAAGAGACACTTAACACTCAGTTTTGATACTTCGAAAATTACGAATATATACGCATTAACTATGCAACCAGATATACATACCATGTGTATTTCTGCAATAATTCATATAACTTTCAATTAAGCAAAATAAACAATTTTGATGATAATTCCTCAGAAAAGTGGTTATTTAGTTATATGATTTTAATGACTATTCAAGTTTTATAAATAAAATATAAAAACTCGTTCGAAATATTTCATTATCCACACTTGTTACGTGTGCAATAATTCGTTTAAAAATTAGCAGTTATTTACCTTAATCGTTAAATTTTGGTTACTGCAATTTTTTCGGTTTGTTTATTTTAGATATAAAACATTGTTGACACATAAATAATACTCTAGTTTTGACCTGGTAACAGATATTTTTAATTCAACTTTAAAATATTTATACGGATGCTATCGTTTTACGTCATTAATATTAATGACTAGGTTTGTGAATGTAAACAATTTATTCAAAACGATAGGAACAAAAGAAACTACAATCTGTAAGCGGGTCCGATAATACAGTGTGTTTTGAACGTAAGATATATTGGCAAAAACCTTTGGACTCGCCACAGTACGTGAGAAAAGAGAGAAAAATTATTCTGGCATTCTGATTTGGTTTTTTTACTTTTGAGGAAATAACTAGAGGACGTTGTCCAACAGGAAGAATTGTATCAGGTTTACCTAATCATTTCATGTTGGAGTTTTTGTGTAAATATTCCTACATTATATTTTTATTATCTCTTCTAGAGTCTCTAGAACTTTGTTATGGAAATTATATTCGAACAGCTTTTGAAAATAAACTTTTATGTTGTTTCAACCAATTTGTCATTATTCTAGTGGGAATTACCTAATTGTGTCAACGCGATATATAAAATGGGTGAAAATCATCAATTTAGTACCTACTTTTCTGATGCAGAAATAACAAGAAACCTCTTTTAGGAGCAAGGTGTTTTTGATAGGCCTTCCCCCTGCCCATAATCTCCTATAACTTCCTAAAAATAATTTTAATAATGTTAAATTTTACTTGACTCAGTGTAAAATGTCCCAAAAAAGTGTCCTAATTGTTTAATATCCCAAACGTTAAATGTCCCAAATGTTAAATTTCCTAAATGTCAAATGTCGTAAGTGTTGTGCTGCAAACCTCGCTTCACTCGGCACGCAATGGTTTTATATCCTAAATGACAATTGTCTCCAATGTTAAATGTTGTAAATGTCAAAAATCCCAAATATCAAATGTCCAAAACGTTGTGCTGCGAACCTCGCTACGCGCAGCACGCAGTGGTTTTATATCCTATACATCAAATGTCCTAAGTATCCCAGATTTTACATAGGACATTGGAAAGTTAAAAAAACAAATTTTTGACATGGCAGGTAAACATTGGGATTTAAAAATGGCACTTGACAGTTGAAAACGACATTTGACATTTGAAAAACGACAGATAAATTCAAATTTGAAAAATGACAATTGACAGATGCTATATGACAATTGACAGATGCTATATGACAATTCACATTTGAAAAACGACAATTGACAGATGCTATATGACAATTCACATTTGAAAAAGACAATTGACAGGTGACAGATGACGTTTGAAAAATGACAATTGACAGATGTTAAATTTTATATGACTCAGTGTAAAATGTCCCAAAAAATAAATATACCAAATATCAAATGTCCTAAATGTTGTGCTGCGAACCTCGCTTCGCTCGACAGGCAGTGGTTTTATATCCTAAATGTCAAGTGTCCCAAATGTAGAATATCTCAAATGTTAAATTTCCTAATTGTCAAATGTTCTTAATTTTAAATGTCCCAATTGTCTTAAATGTTTTGCTGCGAACCTCGCTTCACACGACACGCAGTGGTTTTATGTCCTAAAAGTATCCTAGATTTTACATATGACATTGGAAAGATAAAAAACCAAATTTTTTGACATTGGCAGTTAAAAATGACACTTGACAGTTGAAAACGACATTTGACATTTAAAAAACGACAGATGACAATTCACATTTGAAAAACGCCAATTGACAGATGCTATATGACATTTGAAGAACGACAATTGACATATGACATTTGACAGTTTAAAAACGACAGTTGACAGATGCCATCTGACAGTTTAAAAACGACAGTTGACACCTTAAATACGACATTTGACATTTGAAAAACGACAGATTTCAATTCACATTTGAAAAACGCCAATTGACAGATGCTATATGACATTTGAAGAATGACAATTGACAGATGACATTTGACAGTTTAAAAACGATAGTTGACAGATGACATTTGACAGTTTAAAAACGACAGTTGACACCTTAAAAACGGCATCTAACAGATGACTGTTGAAAACGACAGATGACAGTTGAAAACGACATTTGGCAGATGACAGTTGAAAACGACATTTGGCAGATGACAGTTGAAAAGGACATTTGACATTTGGAAATATCCACACGAGCCCTGCGCCCTCTCGTGCCTATATTGTCTGGCAACAAGTTTTCAAAAAATATATCAAATTATTTTCAATTTATCCTGACTCTCTTGTTATATTATTTCTGAAAACAAAACAACAACACCAAAAAACTTTGTATAATGTTTGTGTTAAAAGTAAGTTTTAACAATATCTATTTGTAGTTATATTTTTGTAAATAATTACGTAAATTATCACTTATCCACAAAAATGTAAATTTTCGGTGACGATAAAGCATATTCCATAATTTCTGAAATTTTTATAAAACTTCTAATCGTTTTTATGGATCGATTATTATACCTGAAAGCACCGATAAATTTATATCGCACACACTAGTGTCGACAATAATTAATTTATTTTGAAAAATTGCTTTACACAGATCCCATTCGACCTCTGTACTTTGTACCACAGATAAGCCTCGTATTTCAGTTCCTTTATTTTTGTAAAATGTCTTGTCGTATCATTTATACTTCGGTATGTCAAAAAGTTGTTGAGTATCAGAAATTTCGCGTACGATATGGTGGCCATCGATAAGAACTCCAGTGTGTTCATGCAAACACTGTTTTATTTGATGAATCAAAGCAACATCGTGCAGGATACGTCGTACAATTACTATTATATGCAGATAGGACAAGGTAAGCCGATCAAAAAAATGTTATTTTATTCTTTACCTGCGCAAAAAATGAAAAAAACACAAATTAATATCGAAAAAAAGCTTTATTCTGTGTTTCTTGTAGTTATTTCTAAATAATTTAATAGTCAGTAAATAATATTTAAATTTAGCAAGATATGCAAAGTGTAATTATTTATCAAGTGTGCCACAAAGTCTGGAAATAATCTTAAATTGGAACTAGAAGATATTTGGATGATATTTATTTATTTATTTGATTATCAAATGCAATATAAACTCCTAATAAGGGATTTACTAAGTTCTGGCTTCCAGCTGATCAAAAAATGAGTCTGGAATGTGAAAACAATCTATTTTAAAAATATACTTGCATTGATCTTTAAATATCATCTTACTTACTTCTCATTCAAAAGAATATACTTACCAGAAAGATATTAACAAATACTCAACGTAAAATAAAAATTATAAATAATGGAGCATTCAACTTTATTTTTAAAAACGGTGATAAAACACTGTACTAAGGTTACTTCTAAAATATGTGTGTACCTGATGATGGAATGGCTTTACGATTAGTAGTATTAAAAGTAACCCAAAGCTGGGATGACGTCTATGGGATAAAAACATCGGGACTGGAATCTGAAGACATTTCTCTCGGTGTTTGTTCGGTTTCTTTTTGGTGGGGTCGAGCTGGGCTTGCGGAATTCTCTCCCATTCTTCACGAGCAGCATCTTTCAGTTCTCGTAGAGTAATTAAGAATGTCCCAGGCATGTTCAATGACGTTCATGTCAGGGCAATTTGATGGTCATTTAATGTGGATATTCCTTCTTCTTCCAAAACATTTTGTACTGCAGCTGGTCGACAAATCCATCACCTACCGCCCCCCAGGAGAGATGTCCGTGTACCCCTCATAATACCACTCCAAACCATAATACTCCCACCTTCAAATGGAACACGTGGTTAGGCTGTTTCTAATCGGGCTTGTCGTCCTGGGGCCCTCCAAACTAGCGTTCTTCGCGAATCAGAAACCAAGCCAATTCTTGATTCATCAGAGAACATCACGTAATTCCAGTTAGGACCATGGTGTAACATTTCTTGAGCCCATTGCAACCTTACAATTTTTTGTTGATAGGTTAGTTTGGGAACACGTAGAGGTCTTCTGCGATAAAAATTTACCGCATTTAATCTTCGTGTAATTGTTTGCCTTGAGATATTCAGTCCTTCAAGTCTAGCAATTCCTCTGGATATGCCACTTGTAGATTCCTGTCGATTTCTTCGAGCTATCAATGTTATCTGCCAGTCTTGTGCTGCTGTTGTACATCGATTTCTGCCACTTCTGGGACGATCCTTCACATCATTTGCGTCTTGGAATGTTTTTTTTTAATTTTTGATACAGCACCCTGACTAACACCAACAATATTCGCGATATCACTTTGACCAAAGCCCTGTTGTAACAAAGCAATTACTCTAGACCTATTAAAATATGATATCATGACTCTGGGCATTTTTAAAGAGCTCAAATGAAATTTAAACAAGAATTGGAATAATGTGAAAGCACCCAAATCAATTAAATATGACCAAACTATAAAAAATTACAGGGTGTCCCATTTAAAATATTGAAGATGCTTATTAGGCACTCCCTTTATACAAAGTTCTGTCTGTTGTTGCTTTTTTGGTCGGTACAGATAAAATAATACAACTTTTATTTAAAACTTTTTTTTGTATTCCCGAAATTAAGTAAAATAAGTGGGGGTCAAAATATAATGAGAAACCCTGTACCTAACTAATTCGGGATATTTGATATTATTCAATATTTTATTTAAAAAATACTATCAATCTAAAACTAAGTGTATACGCACTTGTTGAATATTGATAAAATAGTTGTTTTAATTTTAACTTTATTATTAAAAATTATATCTAAATCAGCGTTGCAAAGTTTTAAGAAATACAAATATCTACAATTTTCATTATATTGTACAAAAACTACGTGTCTTAGAGAAAAGTTATCATAGAGTTATTCTAAATGTTTTTATAACCTGAAAAGTGTACTCCCTTTATAAACAATTTTTTGTATATAAATATTTCAGTTTCAACATTTTTTAATATGGTCCCTATAGTGTATTTGAAAATCAAGAGAGAGTAAATTCCCAGAAATGTTTTGCAGTTATCAGTGTTAAAGGCAGTAAACCATAGACGTGCGTTTTCAAAATTAAATTAATATGGAAATAGAAATATTTAATTTGTTTTAGTTATTTATACCTAGATTACCAATTTTAGATAGATAAACATAATTCGTAAGTAGTAATTTAATTTGGGTAAAATGAAGAAAAAGTCAATATTATTTTATCCATTTTGTTTTAGGCATATGTTTATTTACAAAATATGTATATAATATGTACAGTTAATTACAATTACTTATAAATTAATATTATGAGCTAAAATAACAATTAAGTAGGTATATGAGAAAAAAAAACCAACCGCAAGGATAAAATTTGACGAGCAACATGCAAAATATACGACAATATTAAATCTTAAAAAATAAAAATCTAAAAATAAAATTAAAGTACATGAATTAATAATTTTAAAGTTATGGTTCCTCGCACTCTGTGTCAGAAGATTCACCATCTGATTCTAGAGAAATTACAATGGGCTCTATAGTAATATCAATTATGTTATCTAGCTCCCACATTTTTTTTTCTATTTCTGTAACGTGTCTAATACATTTTTGCCAATTTTCACTTGTTACTTCAGATATTGTCTTATTGAAGAGATTTTTAACATCTGATAATTTAAAAGTAGTGTTATTTCTGGCAACATAACCTTTAACTTGAGCCCATATCAATTCTATCGGATTCAGCTCACAATGGTAGAGTGGTAAACGAAGGATTTCAATTTCTCGTTGTTTGGCTATCTCCTCAATAATATATTTTTTATAATTTTGCTTATGTTTTTTAGCAATAGTTAACAATTCTGCCCTCAGCATTGTATTGTCAAAGGCTAAATTTTTAGAAGATAACCATTTTGCAATTTCATCCTTTTTCCATTTAGTGGTTGGTAAAGGTTCAAGTAATCTGGAGTGGTAACTTGCATTGTCCATTACAATAACCGATCCTTTTGGTATAAATTGAATCATCTGTTCAAAATATTCCTCAAACACGTCTCCATTCATTTCTTCGTGATAATCAACGGTTTTTTTATTCAAATAAGAGTAAACCATTCTCAAGAAAACCGTTTGTACTGCCTATATGACAAATAATTAATCTTTTACTTTTCCTATAGGTTCCTTAAAACCAGTAGTATATCCTTCTAGAAAAGCTTGATGGGATGATTTTATATTTTTGTCTTTCCAAACTCTTCCTACACAATGTCCTTCATTAACCCGTGTTTCATCTAAATAATAAATGTTTTTATTTTGAGCTTTAACTTGTTATATTCTTTTGAGATACTGTCTTCTCCAACATACAATTTCTTCAGAATCAATTAGCATTGAGTGTCCATTTTTTCAAATTTAAAGTTTAGCAACTCATGTAACTTTATCTAAAGTTGGTATTTGCTTGTTTATAAAAAATGAGTGAACAAGCTTACGAATACCATTTTTAAAAAACTCGTCCACGTTGACTTTTAATAGTTTTTGTCTACCTGGTTTCGGCTTTGGTGAGGTTACTCCACCTGATTTTTCCTCCTTTAGAACTCTATATATTGTAGATTTTCCATATCCCATTGCCTTAGATGTTGTTTCAACTACACTGTCAATAGTGTTTGAGGGATTTCGATGTTTAAAATAGTGGTACACATTCACTACAGCACTCTTTTCATTGAGCGATAAATGGTCTAGTTTTAATTTTTTCACTGGCGTATACTCACAAACTGCTTCCATTTTTAGTCACTACTATTTGTCACGTTTATCGAAAATCAAATAACTGCATTTCTAGAAACTTAAGCACTATTTAAGTCAAAATATCTGTCATTAGAAGCTGTTGCCATTCGGAGGTCGTTAAATAACAATTATTCCTTTCTAATCTGGTTACGCCTATGACGCACGTTAATCCTCTTAGGCCTACTGTAGTAACAATGAAAGATCATAAAATAATGTGATAGTCCAAGAAATTTAATAAATTTTGTATTGAAATTAACAAAAACAATTTAGAATACATTACAAATATTGAAGTTTTACCGCACGTACTGTACTATAGTTTTGCATACCGAATTAGTTTTTATTCTGGGAATTAACTCTCTCTTGATTTTCAAATACAGTATAGAGGTTTATTTAGCCCAGAATGGATAATAGAATTATTTATTGTTAGCCAGCTGTAGAAAAATGCATGAATGGCCTTTTTATTTATAAAAATGGGATAAACAATTAAAAATTTTGCTAGAGCCAATCTTTTGCACGCACCGCAAGACCTAGTCTGATGTAGTTATTTTATTGTTTACATTGTAACAGTCACATACAAGCAAGAACTTCAGTGACTATAGTCTCAAATTAAACCCGTTCCTTTATCTTCAGCAAATCAATCACTGTTTACAATAATTTGAATATTTATTGTGATAAATATTTACTGTTTATATTAATCCATATCCTATTTGACAAAACAAACAAAATAAATATTTTTATATTTGATCAGTTATTTATACTTGATTAGATTAATCTTGCAAAACAATGTAAATAATCTTAATGAGAATTCATTTTAAATGACAATGGAAAGGTCGTAGAAAAAATAGTGGGTTCTACTGCGACCGTATAGCTGTCATTTAGATTTAATTAGTATTTATAGTCCATTTGAAAAAGAGAGACTCTGCGGGTCCCATATGCTAGTAACTAGTGTGGCAGCAGTTCCTATAATTTAATTAGATCATTGTCAAAAACGTTCTGTCCATCTTTTAATAGTATATTTCTTTTTAAATATCTCTTAAATACTTTATCTGGGAATTAAACTGACCAGTAGAGTACCGCAATACTAAAATGGCACCCAACGTGAGGCCCTTCTTCTTTTTCAAATGGAATATAGATAAATCTAAAGGAGACGTTCTTTTTATTCAACCTTTTTAATTTAAAGATAATGTTATAGAATCAAAAGCCTCAAAATGTTACGGGATATACGGCTGCTTCGAATTAAATTACCCTTGGACTTCAGAAAATCGACCTATAGCTTATTATCCAGAAGAACTAGAAAAAGTGAGTAAATCAAGTATAAAAAAACTATTTTTGTATACTATTTACGTTTATTTGTTGTAGATTGAACCACAGTATTTACTTCTAACACGCAGCAATCCCAAAAATCCTATAACATTGGATCTGAACGACTTCGATTACGAAGATGGTCTAGATTTCGATCCAGAAAAGCCTATATATATTGTAACCCACGGTTACATGGAACGTGGAAGGATAGGATGGGTTCGTATTAATATTTCTGTCCACAGTACAAAATATTCTTAGTATTCTAACTTCTTTCGCAACCTCCCTTTTTATCCTTAGCAGTATCTAGAAAATTCAATATTTTTCGTAGATTCCAGAGGTCTCTAAATATTACTTCAATAAATCATTTTAGTTTTTTCCAAATGATTCTCGAAGTCAGTCATGGTAACCTCTATTAGAGTGTTCCTATCTAAAAACCACTGCCCAAGCAACCTCTCTTGTCCCACAGTTGATCCGAATTAGTCGGAGCAGCCTTGAACTGGGATACATACCAGAAGCGTGGAGAAGGGCTAAAATCACCTTCATCCCAAAAGTAGGGAAACGGGACACTACGCACCCCAAATCCCTTAGACCGATCAGCCTCATATCGTTTGTTCTCAAAACGATGGAAAAAGCTGTAGACAATTACATTAGAACAGAAATCTTGGAACAGGTGCCACTGCACCCCCGTCAGCATGCGTACCAAGCGGGAAAGTCCACGGAAACCGCTTTAATACAATTGACTGACGAAATCCAAGACGCTCTGAATAAAAAAGAAACCGTGGTATGTGCCTTTCTAGACATAGAAGGGGCCTTTGACAATACGCCACATGAGGCAGTCAAAAGAGCACTGATTGAGAAAGGAGTAGATACGACTTCCATCTGGATGTCGCAACTGCTATCTACAAGAATCGCAGAAATGGAGGCAGGACAAGACACTATCTTCATTAATGTGACCAGAGGCTGTCCACAGGGGGGAGTTGCATCCCCGCTAATGTGGAGTCTCACTGTGGACAGTCTACTTAATAAATTAACCAGGGAAGGCATACCATGTCAAGGGTATTCCGACGACATGGTTATCCTGGCAAAAGGGAAGTATGAAAATGTCCTCTGTGACATTGTTCAAAGAGGACTGAACATTGCGAAACAATGGTGTGACTCGGTGGGACTCAGCATCAACCCCACCAAAACCATACTAGTAGCCTTTACAAGGAAAAAGAAACCTAATCTAAAAATCATAAGAATAGGGGAGAACATCGTCGAGTGGAAAACAGAGTTCAAATATCAAGGGCTAATCCTAGATAGCAGGTTACTCTGGAATAAACACGAAGACGAAGTAATACACAAAGCAACCAAGGCCCTCATGGTGTGCAGGAACATTGCAGGAAAGAACTGGGGATGCAACCCACGTATTTTGCAATGGATGTACACAGCAATAGTGAGACCAATAATCACATATGGGGCAGTGGCTTGGGGAGCAAAGGCTAATCTGAGTACGACGAGGAAAAATCTCTCGAAGATTCAGAGACTAGCCTGTTCATGTATCACTGGAACAATGGGAACTTGCCCCACTGCTGCAATGGAGGTGATTTTAAACTTAACCCCACTGCACATTCTGTTAGAAAGTGTAAGGAAGAAAACGATATATAGAATGATCAAAGAAGGAATTATCAGGGAAAACCCCGATCACTTCATTTTGATCAAACTTGGGAAATGCCCCAAGATGATATGCCAAACTTTGTGAGAAAATTCATCACAAGGTTGAGTAATAAATCTGAATGGGACGAAGACACCATACAGAATTTAAATCAGAATACCATAAAGTGGTATACGGACGGTTCCAAGCTAGACGAGGGAACCGGGATAGGAGTTTTTGGACCGAGAGCCAAATACTCAGAAAGCTTGGGCACATACCCGAGCATTTTTCAAGCAGAAGTCCGCGCCATCGAAAGATGTGTGGAATTCAAAATTGGAGGGAACTACCGCAGACAAGAGATTGTGATCATGTCGGATAGTCAAGCAGCCATCAAAGCGCTGAGCTCAAATATAATCAGTTCCAAGATGGTTTGGGAATGCCTAGGCAAACTTAATGAACTAGGCCAGAAGAACACTGTCACCCTCCTATGGGTCCCGGGACACATAGGAATAGAGGGGAATGAAACAGCAGATAAGCTGGCAAAAAAAGGAGCTGAAACCCCACATTTGGGACCAGAACCATCTTGTGGGATTAGCAGTAGAGTAATCTTAGGAAAACTAAGGGAAGAAATGGAGAAGGAAAAATCCAAGTACTGTAATCAGCTGGAAGGACTGAGGCAATCTTAGATACTACTGGGGAACTATGATCAGAAGAGATCTCTTAGCTGCCTCAACCTCAGTAAAAAAAGGCTCCGAATTCTAACGGGAATATTAACCGGGCATTGCCGGTTAAGAAGCCACATGAAGAAACTAGGGTTAGCAGATGAAGCAAAGTGCAGATTCTGTGAGGAAGAGGATGAAACCTCAATACACATACTCGCAGAATGCCCTGTCTTGCAGAACTCTAGGGCTAGATACCTAGCAGCACATGAAATAGAGGAAGGGGATCTACCTGATTTGAAGCCCGACGATGTCCTAAACTTCCTCCGGAAAATAGGACTCGAAGAGCTGCTATAGGTCTGAGAGAATATCAGAACATGGCAAGTAAGGGGGGACACAATAGATCCTATGGGTTGCAGTGTGATTATCACCCCTGACACATACATACATACATACATACATACATACAACCTCTCTTGTCCAAACTGTCATCTTTACTTTCTTTTTTCACATTTCAGATAAATGATATTGCTATGGCACTCTTACGATTAGAAGATTGTAACGTAATAATAGTGGACTGGCAGAGAGGATCCGGACCTCCATATACTCAAGCTGTAGCCAACATAAGATTGGTAGGAGCAATGACTGCTTATATGTTAGCAGATCTAGCTAAGTTTACAGATATGAATTTGGATCACGTCCACGCTATAGGCCATTCCCTGGGAGCACACTTATGTGGCTACATAGGATTTACATTACAGAAGGTAAGTTATCGTTCAATCACTTTTCTACAGGATGTTAGCCTCTTCAGCACATCCCTAGGAAATTATATTTTGTTCTAATTGCAACCATCTACTGCCTATCAGCCTATTGGTGGTCAGTATCTGATTTTCTTAGCCATGTAAGGTCTCCATTCTAACCGTTTTTTGGTCAACCAGTCTTGCACTCCAGTCCTCTTCCTTTATTTGTGTATTTCTTATTTGATTCGCTATACTGATCCTTCTGTCTTTCTCTTGGGTCTGATGGTTTCTTTGGCACCTTGTACTAGTTCTCTGCTTCGTTTGATTCTACTATGAGGAAAAACCTCTCGAAGTTTCAGAGACTATGGGAACTTGCCCCACTGCTGCTATGGAAGTAATTGTAAATTTGACCCAACTGCACATTCATTTAGAAAATTTAAATGTCCCAAGATGACAGGCCAAAAAAATTCAACTTTGTGAGAAAATTCGCCATACAGAATTTAGACCAAAAAGCCATAAAAAAAGAATGGAGTGGGGAATATGAAAAATTTTTTACGAAAATAGGTATGCAATTTTCCGGAAAATTCTCGGGAGAAAAATTTTGTTTTTGTTTTTTCACTCTAATTGTTTAAATAATAAATATATGGAAAAAAGTTTTAATTAAAATTTGTAGCTGATGCAATTATCTACAAAATTTGTCTGAAAAGTTTTTCTGTAAATTGAAAAGTGTACGAGATATAATTATTTCAGCGGAAGTGGATTCGTGGGTGCGCGCGAACGTCCCGTGAGCCGAGTTTATTGAAGGCTCGATTTAAAAGTTAATAATTTAAAGGTTGTGATGCACTGAAAAAACAGACAAAGTAATATAAAATGTAGAGAAAGACCTCAACTTTCAAAAAAAATTACTTTCAAGTTTAAAAAAGTAAATTTTCTAACTGTAAAATCCATTTATTTATAAAAAAACGAGCAGAAAAACGTCAATAAACAATTATATTTCCTATTTAATTAATTATTGTCGCAGCGAAAATTCCTTTTAAATTTAACATTTCAAATGATCATTGAACATTATTATCACAAAAACGAAGCGAAAAATGTTTAAATTTTTAAACAAATGCTTTTTAAAAATCTCTGTTTTTTACATGCTTAATTTCAATCGTTTTTTTCAAACTTTATTTAATTATATCTTTTTTCCAAATTAATATACTTCAATGAAACTTTATCTGTAAATACTTTGAAGTATATACTTTCAAAACTATTATACAGTTTTTCTTTTAATATCAAATTTTTTAAATAATAGACATTTATTTATAATAAGTGCTAAAATCAGACGTCTTTTAGAAAATCTAGCACAACTGTTTTCAGTGCTTACAAGATTATTCAGATTTTTGCCAGCTTGATAATAATTTCATAGAGAAGCGATCGCGATATTAACACACCTATGCGTCAGGTACGAAAGAGAAGGGAGTACGAATGAAGGTGAAAAAGCAGGTGAGAAAGCCGCTGGCAGCTGCTTCTCCGCGCCGTCGCGCTGTGAGCCAGCGCGCATGCTCTTACTCTGTAGAAGCAGACTAGTTGACGTGTAGTAGTATCATGGTCCTTAATTCTTTTCTCATGGAATAATTTTATTTTTAATTTTTATAATTCAAAAAATTACAAAAATATATAATAGTCAAAGAAGGTTTACGTGGAAAATGGCTAGAATTTTCATGAAAAACCAATTTAATGATAAAAAAAAGCACGGGATATTCTGAACATATTGATCAACAACAATACCTTATAAATGAAATATATTCGTCGTCATAAATACTAATTAAAATTATAAATGAAACTTCGAGAATTCGCTTATTTCAACGGTAGCATTTGGAAAATCGTATGTATCTTTTCGGAAAATCTAGTTACAAAAAAAAGTTTCAAATAAATTTTTTAGATTAAACCATCATCTTTTAAGTACACAATATTTAATAATTAAATTGTTTAATTTCTCAATGTTTAGTAGAAAGAATTAGTAAAAAAAACGACTTTTTATGTGGAAAATCGGTGATAATTCATTAAAAAAATTATTACAAAAAAAAATTTTTTTTATACAATTTTAGATACCTTCATTTATAGTAAATTTTATATGAAACAATTTTTTCTGCGGGTCATTGTATATTTACTATCTTAAAATTAAAAACTTGAAAATTGATGATGTTTAAAAGTAGTATTAGAAAAATTTGGTGTATTTCAAAAACTAATGAAAATATCAGAAAACTTTTCAAACAAATTTTGTAGGTAAATGCATTAGCTACAATTTTTGATTTAAACATTTTTCTGTATTTTCATTATTTAAACAATTAGAGTGAAAAAACAAATAAAAAAATTTTCGACCAATGTTTTTCCGGAAAATTGCTTACCTAAATTCGTAAACATTTTCTCATATTAAGCACAATCCTCTTAAATACCTAAATTTGAATTTCCAAATTTTTTGTACATTTTGCAGCATTTTACGAATATTTTGTGTACTTTGACCACGCTATTTTGGACATCTGTAGGGTCGCATGTTTTGTACATGATCATCATAAGAGCATTATTTCAATTATTCTTTATTATGCCGAGTTATCATTCACTTTATGGTGTTGTTTTTAGGAATTTAACCTTACACTTGGTAGGATAACGGGTATGGATCCCGCGGAGCCCCATTTTTCCAAAGCTAAGCCTCCGGTCAGACTCGATCGCACGGCAGCAAGATATGTAGACGTCATACATACCGATGCCAGTCAATTTATAAGGGGTGGTTTAGGGATACTGGAAAGTATAGGACACGTGGATTATTACCCAAATGGGGGTACAGACCAACCCGGCTGTACCAAAGGAGTCACTCAGTACATTAAAGACGCTAACGGCAGTTTTTTCAATGGTAAAGAGTATTTCAATTAGATTTTATATTTCGTTTCAATCTGTACATTTTCAGGAGTTAAGAAGTATTTGGGCTGTAATCATATTAGAAGTCATGAGTTTTTCCTTGACAGTATAACTCCGAATTCGAAATGTAAATATTTAACCATTTCTTGTGCATCGTTTCAAGTAAGTAAAAATACATTTGCATCATACTATATAAATAAATCAACATGAACTTTTATTTAAATTTTTTAATAGTGGAGATGCTAAAGTCTCTGTAGCTCTGCATTTCTATCTACCTCTTTTCTAATTTTTTAACATATAAACTTAAATATTTTAACAAATTTCGGAATTCACCTCTTTTTGGAATTAATTAAATCTATTAGCATATTCCTTTATTTTCTAATAACACTGGCAACAATGGAGGTAAATTTACATGTGATGCCATCTAGAATAAACACCTGGAACTAAATTTGATGGGTATGGTACATTTTCTGGCGATTACTCAGGCATATTTTCGCGAAAATCTACTATATTTTTGTTGTCAAGTCCAGCAAACAAACGAAAACAATTATTCAATATTTTATGTCGCCATATTTTCGATTATAATATAATCTGGGTCCTGAGACTAATTATAACAACCTAAAATGTTACTAAGAACATTAAAAATAGAAATTTTTAAACAAAAATCAATTTCGTGGTTTTCCGACGCTGCTAATTCTGAGATAATCATCATCATGTCTATTTATGAGATTAAGTATTCATTTGGAAGGAGTTTTTGGCAGATATCACTATATTATGAAGACAAATTTCCGGTAACCTTATTTTTAATCGGTGATTTGGCAGCATTGGATGTCAAGTGGAAATAAAACATCAACTGACCAATAGGAACACCCCTTAACAAATGAAGTCATCACAAATACAAACTGGTGCCATTGTCATGGATTGTTTAAAATAGGTTATGAAATTTCATGATTTCGAACAACGAATAAGCTCATAAATAGCATTTATAATAGTTTTGATGGGATGCAAAAATTAATTAGGGTTAGGTTACTTAAAGAGTGTTATTGTTTAAGGATTTTACAAGTGGCAGATGTTTCGGCTGTTCGAAGAAGGAAAATTGTCTTCCTTTCGGGTTTCACAGTAGAAAATACTACGATCGTTATGTGCGTAATAAATGGAGCAACACCAGTCGTATTCAGTACTTGATCACAGGAGAAAATCAACCATTTTGCAGTAAGTTGGATATACAAATCATCTTTTGATTCAAATAATCAAATAGTAAGGTATAATTTTTTGTGAATTCCAGAACATCACTACAGAATAACAGTTCAAGTATCGAATTCCAACCAAAGCAAAGCCCATGGAGGAGAGATAGGCCAGTTGGTGTTCATAATGCATGGTACCAGTGATGGTAGAGGACTTCGAACGGAACCCGTAGGGTTTATAAGTGGGTTCCATGAACCAGGAGGGCTGTATATGGGAGTCGTAGCGACCAATTCGGTTCCTCATTTAAAGGCAGTCGAAATAGCATGGAAATATGACAGCAGATTATTCAACCCGTTAACTTGGAGAATTTTGACCACGCCGAAAATATATCTGAAGAAAATCACTGTAGAGGCGATGGAAATAGATGAAAGGTAAGTCGGTTTTGATGATAAGTCGTCGATGTATTACTTTGTTTTGTTTTTAGTTTGACTGTGTGCCCAAAAGAAAAGAAACCACTGGCAAACGGTATTCCCCAACTTATGATCGCATCATATTGTTAATAAAAAATCTCTATTCATTTTGTTTCATTTGTTGTAATACTCATCTTCATTATTTATTACTATTTGTAAGATTATCTACTGTACCAAATAAATATTTAATTCAAAAATAATGTTTATTTACTTGAAACCCATATACACAGGGTCAAATCCTATTTCATAAACTTTGGGTATAGGGAATGCTCAACAAAAATTAAAGTTACATAATCGGGTATTCTATTTATGATATAAAATACAGGGTGTTCCATTTGAAAGAAGAGAGAAAATGAAAGGGTCGAGTTATCGTCCACCCTGTATACAAAAGGGAAAATAATTAATATTTAATAGACTACGGTGATATTGTATCATATTACGAAACTCTGATAGGCAAAATACTTTTTTTCTTCAACGTACAATAAGATACAGAGCGTTGATTTACCTACGATTTTCACATAAACGTGTCCATACCTTTTGAAGGACTCTGTATAACGTATCAAAACCTGATATCAAAAAGCTTCAAAAAATGTGAGCAGTCCGAATTCGATATAATATACAAGGGTTCCCATTTAAAAAATCATATGTTTGGTTTGTAACGGAGTTATACAACACTCTGTATAGTTTAAGGTAATTTCAAAATATGTACCCTAAGGATATCTACTATTTTTGTTAATAACATTTTTTGATAACTTCTAAAACAACCCATATACCGAATTTTGTTGTCAGATTGATACACCCTGTATGTAAACCATAAAACTAAACTTTTTATTCTTGCCCCGGGTAGAGTTCATCCTTTTTAAACTCTTTATTTTCCATTTTTACTGTCCCAAGAACCTTAAAATTCCACTTAAACCTTCTTAAAACTAAAAAAACCATTCCTAAATTTTTCATTCTCCCTTTATTGCATGCTTTAATTTTTTAACCCACCCTGTATATTTATTTTCCACTTTTTCTTTTATCACACTTTTTCTTACACTTCTGTATACTGTATATTCTTTTAAACCTCTTTATTTTGCACTCTTACTGTTCAAAAAACCTTAAAAGTCCACTCAAACTTTTCCTAAAACTAAAAAAAAAAATCCTAAAGTTTTTTTTCTCCCCCTGTATACAGTTTATCCTTTTTTACCTTTTTATTTTCCATTTTTACTGTTCCAAGAACCTTAAAATTCCACTCAAACCTTCTTAAAACTAAAAAAAACCATTCCTAAATTTTTCATTCTACCTTTATTGCATGCTTTATTTTTTTAACCCACCCTGTATATTTATTTTCCACTTTTATTATTATCACACTTTTTATTACACCACTGTATACTGTATATTCATTTAAACTTCTTTATTTTCCACTCTTATTGTTCAAATAACCTTAAAAGTCCACTCAAACTTTCCTAAAACGAAAAAAAACATTCCTAAAGTTTTTATTCTCCCCTTGTATACAGTTTATCCTTTTTAACCTATTTATTTTCCATTTTTACTGTCCCAAGAACCTTAAAATTCCACTCAAACCTTCTAAAAACTAAAAAAAAACATTCTTAAATTTTTCATTCTTCCTTTATTGCATGCTTTATTTTTTTAACCCACGCCTGTATATTTATTTTCCACTTTTACTATTATCACACTTTTTATTACAACTCTATATACTGTATATTCTTTTAAACCTCTTTATTTTCCACTCTTAATGTTCAAATAACCTTAAAAGTCCACTCAAACTTTCCTAAAACTAAAAAAAAACATTCCTAAAGTTTTTATTCTCCCCCTGTATACAGTTTATCCTTTTTCACCTTTTTATTTTCCATTTTTACTGTCCCAAGAACCTTAAAATTCCACTCAAACCTTCTAAAAACTAAAAAAAAACATTCCTAAATTTTTCATTCTCCCTTTATTGTATGCTTTATTTTTTTAACCCACCCTGTATATTTATTTTCCACTTTTACTATTATCACACTTTTTATTACAACTCTATATACTGTATATTCTTTTAAACCTTTTTGTTTCCCATTCTTACTGCTCAAATTACCTAAACTTTCCTAAAACTAAAAAAAAAACATTCCTAAAGTTTTTATTTTCCCCTTGTATCCAGTTCATCCTTTTTAACCTATTTATTTTCCATTTTTACTGTCCCAAGAACCTTAAAATTCCTCTCCAACCTTCTAAAAACTAAAAAAACATTCTTAAATTTTTCATTCTTCGTTTATTGTATGCTTTATTTTTTTTAACCCACCCTGTATATTTATTTTCCACTTTTACTATTATCACACTTTTTATTACAACTCTATATACTGTATATTCTTTTAAACCTTTTTGTTTTCCATTCTTACTGCTCAAATTACCTAAACTTTCCTAAAACTAAAAAAAAAACATTCCTAAAGTTTTTATTCTCCCCCTGTATACAGTTTACCCTTTTTTACCTTTTTATTTTCCATTTTTACTATCCCAAGAACCTTAAAATTCCACTCAAACCTTCTTAAAACTAAAAAAAACCATAACTAAATTTTTCATTCTCCCTTTATTGTATGCTTTATTTTTTTAACCCACCCTGTATATTTATTTTCCACTTTTACTATTATCACACTTTTTATTACAACTCTATATACTGTATATTCTTTTAAACCTTTTTGTTTCCCATTCTTACTGCTCAAATTACCTAAACTTTCCTAAAACTAAAAAAAAACATTCCTAAAGTTTTTATTTTTCCCCTGTATACAGTTTATCCTTTTATACCTTTTTTTCCATTTTTACTGTCCCAAGAACTTCAAAATTTCTCTCAAACCTTCTAAAAACTAAAAAAAACATTCTTAAATTTTTTATTATTCCTTTATTGCATGCTTTATTTTTTTTAACCCACCCTGTATATTTATTTTCCACTTTTACTATTATCACACTTTTTATTACAACTCTATATACTGTATATTCTTTTAAACCTTTTTGTTTCCCATTCTTACTGCTCAAATTACCTAAACTTTCCTAAAACTAAAAAAAAACATTCCTAAATTTTTCATTCTCCCCCTGTATACAGTTTACCCTTTTTTACCTTTTTTTTTCATTTTTACTGTCCCAAGAACCTTAAAATTCCACTCAAACCTTCTAAAAACTAAAAAAAAACATTCTTAAATTTTTCATTCTTCCTTTATTGTATGCTTTATTTTTTTTAACCCACCCTGTATATTTATTTTCCACTTTTACTATTATCACACTTTTTATTACAACTCTATATACTGTATATTCTTTTAAACCTTTTTGTTTTCCATTCTTACTGTTCAAATTACCTAAAATTTCCTAAAACGAAAAAAAACATTCCTAAAGTTTTTATTCTCCCCTTGTATACAGTTTATCCTTTTTTACCTTTTGATTTTCCATTTTTACTGTCCCAAGAACCTTAAAATTCCACTCAAACCTTCTTAAAACTAAAAAAAACCATAACTAAATTTTTCATTCTCCCTTTATTGTATGCTTTATTTTTTTAACCCACCCTGTATATTTATTTTCCACTTTTACTATTATCACACTTTTTATTACAACTCTATATACTGAATATTCTTTTAAACCTTTTTGTTTCCCATTCTTACTGTTCAAATTACCTAAACTTTCCTAAAATTAAAAAAAAACATTCCTAAAGTTTTTATTCTCCTCCTGTATACAGTTTATCCTTTTTTACCTTTTTATTTTCCATTTTTACTGTCCCAAGAACCTTAAAATTCCACTCAAACCTTCTAAAAACTAAAAAAAAACATTCTTAAATTTTTCATTCTTCCTTTATTGCATGCTTTATTTTTTTAACCCACGCCTGTATATTTATTTTCCACTTTTACTATTATCACACTTTTTATTACAACTCTATATACTGTATATTCTTTTAAACCTTTTTGTTTCCCATTCTTACTGCTTAAATTACCTAAACTTTACTAAAAATAAAAAAAAACATTCCTAAAGATTTTATTCTCCCCCTGTAGACAGTTTATCCTTTTTTACCTTTTTATTTTTCATTTTTACTGTCCCAAGAACCTTAAAATTCCACTCAAACCTTCTGAAAACTAAAAAAAACATTCTTAAATTTTTAATTCTTCCTTTTATTGCATGCTTTATTTTTTTAACCCACCCTGTATATTTATTTTCCACTTTTACTATTATCACACTTTTTATTACAACTCTATATACTGTATATATTCTTTTAAACCTTTTTGTTTCCAATTCTTACTGTTCAAATTACCTAAACTTTTCTAAAACTAAAAAAAACATTCCTAAAGTTTTTGTTCTCCCCTTGTATGCAGTTTATCCTTTTTAACCTATTTATTTTCCATTTTTACTGTCCCAAGAACCTTAAAATTCCACTCAAACCTTCTAAAAACTAAAAAAAAACATTCTTAAATTTTTAATTCTTCCTTTATTGCATGCTTTATTTTTTTAACCCACCCTGTATATTTATTTTCCACTTTTACTATTATCACACTTTTTATTACAACACTCTATATACTGTATATTCTTTTAAACCTTTTTGTTTCCCATTCTTACTGTTCAAATTACCTAAACTTTCCTAAAACTAAAAAAAAACATTCCTAAAGTTTTTATTCTCCCCCTGTATACAGTTTATCCTTTTTTACCTTTTTATTTTCCATTTTTACTGTCCCAAGAACCTTAAAATTCCACTCAAACCTTCGAAAAACTAAAAAAAACATTCTTAAATTATTTATTCTACCTTTATTGTATGCTTTATTTTTTTTAACCCACCCTGTATATTTATTTTCCACTTTTACTATTATCACACTTTTTATTACAACTCTATATACTGAATATTCTGTTAAACCTTTTTGTTTCCCATTCTTACTGTTCAAATTACCTAAACTTTCCCAAAACTAAAAAAAAACATTCCTAAAGTTTTTGTATACAGTTTATCCTTTTTAACCTGTTTATTTTCCATTTTTACTGTCCCAAGAACCTTAAAATTCCACTCAAACCTTCTTAAAACTAAAAAAAAACCTTCTTAAATTTTTCATTCTCCCTTTATTGTATGCTTTATTTTTTAACCCACCTTGTATATTTATTTTCCACTTTTACTATTATTACACTTTTTATTAAACCTCTGTATACTGTATATTCTTTTAAACCTCTTTGTTTCCCATTCTTACTGCTCAAATTACCTAAACTTTCCTAAAACTAAAAAAAAAACATTCCTAAAGTTTTTATTCTCCCCTTGTATACAGTTTATTTCATTTTCCACTTTTACTGTCCCAAGAACCTTAAAACTCCGCTTAAACCTTCCTTAACTAAAAAAATACCATTCCAAAACTTTTCATTTATAATAAGGATCTCGATAAGGATAATGAGAACAAATTATTCAATTGTCTGACCTTGATACGTACGCAAAATTTCAAATTAATCAGACTTCTAGAAACTGCTAAAAATTAAGCTCAAAGATACAACCCAAGCTAATAAATAGTTTTAAAAAGAGCAGAACTTGCAAGGACAGTTTATTAATGATTGTTATGAGCTACTTTACTTGAATTGTCAAATTAATTTAAAAATAAACTTTTTTGATAAAACGCCTTATACTCTAAAAACTGAAGGATACAATAAAACCACCTATAAACATTGAGATAGAATCTGAGTTATTTTTAATTCCAATTTTAGTACACTTAAAAGAAAATCACAGACAAAATAATATCACGATAGATAAACACGCTTCAATATTAGGACAGAGCTGATGGGAAATAAGCAACATCGAAAAACCAGAACCAAAACTCCTCAATCAGCAGCAGTAGTAATAGCCAGATTCTTGGTCTTGTAATTATCGAATTTATCCATAGTCTTGATATCCATTATAGCAGTTAAAGCAATCACCAAACCAACCCCTAAGATGAAACTAATAAATAATCCTGACCAAATTGGCACTGTCATGAACGGCACGCAATCATTTACATCTCCAAATTTGCCATTTTTCGAATCTATTTGCACTTGCAAGTCGTACAGATGCAATTCCACTCCCAAATTATCAGTGAACACAGTTTCCCCATTACAGTGATAAGAAAACGATTCTGGAGCGAAAATATCACTGGCGAACAAATTGTAATCTTCGTTATTCTGAGTATCGGTTATTTTAACTGAAGGCATGTACCAGTAACCGTTTTGCCAGGAAAAACTAAATCTCAAAGTTATCTTACCTCTGCTGCTAAGAGGAATGTTTATATTCAATCTGGTGTCGTAAATGATCATGTCGTCGGCTACGTTACCTAAATATATGTCCGAAGCATCAGAATCGTTCTTTTTTAATAGTAAAGGTTTAGAAGAATACAATAATGCATAAATATTATTATTAATTACATTAACTGTCTTGTAAATTACCGGACCTGTTGTATTAACAGCAGCGTCCGTTTGGCGTTTTGTTCTAATTAACCCATAATTAGGTATGATAATTACCGATATGAAATTAGTAGAATTGTTCACAGTCTTTTGAATTGTCTTAAAGTCGTTTACCGAGTCTCCAGTAAGATCTGAAAATTATAATAATTTAAATTAATTTCTAATATTAAACGTTTCATTAACATACTGACCTATAGTATTTTTATATTCTAAAATTCCATTGGGACTATACGTTGAAAAATATCCTTTCGTAGCCAATTTTATATTATTGGATACGTAACTGGGACTTTTGAATACAAAAACATCCGGTTTATTTAATTGCTCTAAATATTCGGTAAATTCTTTGGTGGAAAATTCTTGTAAAGGTGATATGTTAAGTTCATAAGTACTCCAGAGAAAAAGAGCGGCACTGGTAAAATGGATATTAAAAATACTCAAAACTGCGATTTTAAAAAACATTTTAATTTGTGAAATTCGTCAAGCAACCCAACGAAATAAAATCGATAATATACCAAAAAAAAAGAAGTTGACAGGGGAATGTATCGATTTTTTATTATAGGAGCGTTATTTAGTTATCAATAATTCTTATTATAAAAAAAATTACTCCACCTTATTATATCCAGAAAACTTTTAATTTTTATCCCCTTCTTATTTCTAAAAGTCATTTATTTATCTTTATATATAAATGGCTTGTTTGTTCTTCATCTATTTAAATCAGAAGAAGACATTTGACATTTTTGTCACAAATGACATTGACATGTCAGGTGTTATTTAAAAACACGTGCGAAAAGATTTATTTTAAAAATGGGAAAATTCAGGAGTAAATTGAAAGGGCAGACCAAAGGAAAAAGGTGGCCGAAAGGACAAAGCTCAAGCTCAAATCCAGAAACAAAAAAATACAGAGACTTAGCGAAATCACGTTTTTTTCAAGAAAATTTAGGTTAGTTTTTTTTCCGACTATCCGTGTAAATTGTCTCATAAATATTTATCGTCACTCCTTAGGTTCTAGTAATTTAACATCGGATGCCTTAAGAAAACATGATGCAGTCCAATTATTTGTTCCTAAGACTACAGAACCTCCCAAAATGGAGGAAGACACAGAGTCTTCTGTGGGTACTCAGTCTTCCTATATGACAATGAAATCCTTTGCATCAGAATGGTCTGATTGCAGCAACATGTCTTTCAATAGGTTTTTAACTGTGTTCCGCTCAGACTCTGCTCTTCATAAGGAAATGTTGGCAATTTTGGCAGCAATTACTGATGTTATTAAAGAAAATGGAGGCACCGAGACACCCACAGAATACTTTGGTTCCCTTGTAAGCATATTATAATGAGTACTTTAATATAAATTTCACTAAACACTGTTAATTATGTAGATGACAACTCTTGAAGAAGTTTACAATGCTGAACAAAAAAATGAAGATCAAATAACTGCAGTATTGGCACTGTTAAATATGGGCATAAAGACAGTTCCAGAAGGTGTTTTAAAGAAATATTTTGATGATATTACTCTGAAAATGTTACATATTCTTAAAGAATATGCAGATGGTGAGAATAATACGATAATAAAATCAATTTTTGGAATTTTGGGACATCTGCTAAAGATACAAGAGTTGGCAGTCTGGAGTCATGGGAATACTCTGCAGATTTATAATGCATTATTGAATCCTTTTTGTATCCATACTAAACCTAAGGTAAGTAACCAGTGATAAGTAAAAACAACAGTGGGAATTATATTAACATTTATTTATTGCTTTAAAATAATTTATAGTGGAGAAAAGCAGCTCAGCATGCTGTTTCAGTTATTATAACATCTGGAAATTTTGTGAGGGAGAATTCCTCAAATCCAGCAGCTGATAGAGCTGCAGAATTTTGTGAACAAACTCTTGATTCATGTATGGGTGGCACTTCAGGAACTGTTTTAGTTTCTTCAGTTCAAGCTGGACAAACTACAATTTTACATGTACTGGGATTGATGAAGGATATAATTTGTAAATTTTCTAAAAATCATATTAAGGTAAATGTGCAATTTTCTTCTAAGGGTACAAGTAACAAGTTGATTTTTTAGAAATGTTGTGAAACAATCTTAAAACTAATGACACTTAATTATCCTATTGTTACATCATGTGGCATGCAAGTACTGTATGCGCTATTTTCTGCTCAGACAACAGTAATACCAGCGAAACTAAATGCCCAACTAATAACTGCTCTTTACGAGTACCAACCTTCCATGTCAGATGTTCAACCTACACAAGCATGGGTGGCTGTAATGCAGCAAGCTCATGTACATTTATCAGAGTAAGTAAATTTCTGAATGTTTAAATTTTGATAAAATCAATTTTTTTCTATAGTACTGATGTTGCTTTGGCGATGGCCGCTTTACCGAAAATATTCGATAATTTAACTCAGTTGTGGTTGTCGGAAAAAGCTCAAGTGATGGTAGCTGCTACACACGCTTTGGAAATACTGTTAAAAGACGCCTTAATCAATGGTTGTACTACCAAAGACTTGGTAGATCAGCACCGATCTAAAATCGAAAAATGCATCAACAGCATCCAAGCAGCACTTAGTTATCAATTCAACGCTAGTTGGCACCAAGTCTTGCATATCATCAGCATTTTATTTGAGGTAATCGTCAAATTTACTGCATTTTCTTAACAAGTAATTTTTATATTATTTCATCAGGTTGCTGGTGCTAATTGCAGCGAAATGTTACTAGGACTTCTTACAAATCTAGCAGAATTAAGAGATTCTTACAAATTCAGTTACAATAATGAGTTGGAGCATGCCGTTGGTGCAGCTATAAGATCCATGGGACCCGAAGTAGTCTTAGAAGTCATTTCTCTAAAGGTATATAAAAATTAACTTGCTTTACAGACCACAATAGTGTCTTTTAATACATTTTCAGAAACCTAATGGTGACTTGAACATAGACAGGTCATGGTTACTTCCTGTTCTTAAGGAAAACATCCGATTTTCCACTTTAGACTACTTTGTAAAGGGTATTTTACCCTTAGCGCTGTTCTGTCATCGAAGATCCGCTCATTTGGCACAAAATAACGATGGAATTGGAGCGCACAGTTCTGAGTTGCTCTATTTACAGCTCTGGAATCTGCTGCCTTGTTTTTGTAACCAGCCCAGAGACATAAAGGATAACTTCAAGGTAAGTAAGTGTAATTTCCAGGATTCATCATCAAATGTATTATTTTGTGTTAACATATTGTTTGCCATGCTTTTTAGTTCACAGATTATCGAGGGAAATCCCCAAGAAGCTTTTGTCTCTTCCAATAACCCTTTATCTCTAATAACTTTGCTGCTCAGACCGGCTTTCCCACCTATAATATCAGCTTTCTTACCCCCTTTTCACTTAATAGCACCAGATATTCCTGTCTGCTGGGAAAAACACTACCCTGCCATATCCCTGATTGTTAAACATCCTTTTAGAGGCTTTTATTTTCCCATTATTAGATACTATTCAACCCTTGCCTTATTTTCTCATTCTTTCCAACATGCTGGAAAGCTGCCAACACCATCATGGTTCCTAAAACAAGGGAAAAAACCTACTAAGCCTAAATCATTCATACAAGTCCAAGACAGAATTTGGAACCTCTCAATATCACACCTTCCAGTTAGAATCCAGAACTGATCCATTTACCAATACTTCTTTAACAACTTCCATACTATTGACTCCAAGCTAATCATGCATCTTATTCAATATCCAGAAAGCTTTTGATCAAGTCTGGTATACTGGACTGATTAGGAAGCTTACAGTATTCGCCTTTTCCTTTTAATAGCCAAGTTAATATTCTCTTATATCTCCAACTGCATTGTTAGTGGCAAAATTGGTCCATTCTTTGGTGCAATCCATTCTCCAAGGCTCTATTCTGTTCTCTTTATTTAATCTCCAACGAATTCAAAATCTGCACAACCAAATTTAGCTCTCTATGCTGATGATAAGGGTTTTTGGCCAACACCTGGAAAAGGGACTTCCAAAAAACGGCATCTCCAGGAATTCCTCAATCAATTCTCAAACTCGCTATTAATATTAAAAAACCCCAAACCATTAACTGTAATTTTTATTGCTTTGGGAGAAGAGGTTTAAACTCCAAAAGAAATTATTTTCATTATGGGATTTTTGTCTTGGTTAGTTTAGGTTAAGTTAGGTTAAATGATGAACCCTTGTCTCAATATTTGTTAATTTTGCTTCTTTTGCTGCACCATTTATTTGAATCATGGTTCCATAATTCTGTTTTTCGGATTACGGATTGTCATTTGGTAAAGTCTGATAACTTTCCATTTTTCGTAACATTGTGTGATTGTATGAAATTGTTTGGGTTTGAAATATCTGTGTTTTTAAAGATTTCAACAGACATTCAGTCGATTCCAAATGTTTTTTTATCATTCGGGGTTTTCAGAGCATAATCAAATTCATCTCTTGTCAGAGGAGGTCCTATATCTGGTCCCCTTAAATATCATCTCCTATAGTACGTTTGAAGTATAAGGTGGAGTAAATTCTCAGAATACTAATCTCCTAAACCTCGAAATACATAGGCGTGCACAACTTCTAACTAAAATGTATTTCTTGTTATTTAATGGGTCATTATTTTAACGAAAAAAATAACCATAAATAAGGTTACTATTCATAAACAGATTTATATAAATATAAAATGCCTTGAAAATGGTTTATTTCTTTCTTGAAACGATTTTAGACGATAGCCAAAGTGATGGGCACTGCAATCTCCGATAAGAAGGAACTGCGTTTGGCTGTTATGGCCGCGTTAAGAAAACTAATTTCCAGTGCTAAAAATTCGGAGAACAAAGAAGATTTAGAAGAATTAAGTCGATTCGATAAAAATTACCTGCCGATTTTGTTCAACGTGTACACAACTAAACCGATAGGTACAGACGAAGAAGGACAACGATTAGCAGCTCTAGATACAATAAAAGTAACAAAAACGCAATTTTTATTGTCCAACTAGTTAAAATTTAAACATTTTCTTTTTTACAGTTATATTTATCCATCTCTAGACCCGAACTTACCCAGCAGCTATTTACCAGCGCCATAGATCGTCTAAACAGTAGTTCGGATGAACCGGAAGATCATTTCATCAAAGAATCCATCTTGGATCTGATTCGAGCTCTAATACCTTACCAAAACGCTTCGAATATCGAAATATTGTATCAACAATGCATCAAAAATTTGCCGGAAATTAAAAATAACAAGGAGCAGAAGAAAGCTTACAGGTTATTGGAAGAGATTTGCGGCAGCGAGTCAGAGGGCAGCAAAACCTTTATTAAAAACAATAGAAAAGAGGTAAGTAATATTTTTTTACAGCTGCACTTTTATCTCCAACTAAATACTGTTGTTATAAGAACAATTCTTTTATTTTAAATCAAATATTCCATCAGATAACATAAATTAAGTTCCCCTTAGGTTGCTTTCTAAGTAAATTTAATAGACAGCAAGATTTATTTCACGAAACTCGTCAATAATTCGATACAGCAGACAATAGAATCGACAAAAGGTTGTAGCTTAAAAAACTTTACAAACAATTCAAGTATTCTAGGAAAACACCAGGAAGCAACTAAATCAGTGACTGAGTTAACCAGGTACTTGGGAGTACAAAAAGCTATCCAAATATAAAAACTCCGGGAAAACAGTTTGCTTAACCAGCGATTGTGATGTTAACTGGGGTCTCCAAAAGCTACTGAGTTAACTTTTTTTTTGGGGCTGAGATGGAAAACTCATTTTCGATGGGTGGGTCATAAGCCAAAACCCAGCTACACCCACCTCAAACGCTCGTTGTTACCACCGCCTCGCAAGACAGGCGGCGGACCCTCTCGCACTCTTCGTAACATTCATACTACTACGCCATCAAGAAATTTCCTTTCCCATAACTATGTTTTCCACTGCTTCTCTAACCTCCACCTATTCTTTCTACCCTCTCAACATTATCTCAATACACTGCCACCCCAAATTTCCTCTTTACTTTCTTTAACTCCTCCTCGTTCTTCCAACATCTATCTAAACACGTGTCCCGCACTTGTCAAGTGAGCACCTGAATCAAGAAGTAGTTGACCTCCCCAAACTTCCGGTTCATCCGCCTACTCCTTCTAATTTCCTCCTCCATCTTCTTCTTCCTTCTTGTATAGAGGCTTTAAGCCTGTTTCTTCTTCAATATCAGCCTCCTGCATTGTTTAAACTATCACACCATCTTCTCTTTGGCCTACCAACACTTCTTCGTCCATTTGGTGACTTATCTCGTGCTACTCTTACTATCCTATCTTCTGCCATTCGACTAATGTGTTCGTTCCATTCCTGTTTCCGTTTTGTCACCCATTCATTTATGTCTTCCACATTGCATGCCCTCCTTATGTTTTCGCTTCTCTCCCTATCTAGCAAACTTTTCCCTGATATCCTTCTAAGTATTTTCATCTCTGTTGTTTCCAATATTCGTCTCGTTTCCTTTTAATTTCCTCCATCCAATCCTGAAATTCTTCTCTTGTAGGACTCTTCCACCGTTGTCTCTTTACCTTAGTCATCAGCTCCAATGGGTATGACCTTGACAGCACCCCTGGTATTGGACAACCGCCTTACCAATACCTTCCATTCTCCCGGTCCTTTGACATTACACATCAATCTCCCAGTCAGTTATCCTCTCAGTTATTTAAACTAAACAATAAAAAATCCCATGAAAAGACCGGAAATTAAATCAGCGTATACAGAAAGATGTTGAGCTCTTTATGAAGGAAAAAGTAGCAGTAAAAGAACTCAAATTAGTAATCAGGATCTCCAATAAGCTGGTCGGCTATCCAGGCAAGGAAAAAAATCTTGGATGAGACCAGAATACATCGAGACCACTGGGATATTAACTAGATACTGTCACTAAAAACACCATAGGGGTAAAAGTTAACAAAAACCACCATTTAGTAGATGTTAACAGAAAAGAAACTCCAACATATCCTATGGAACTCATACTAACAGGAAATTTATCCTAAACAAGTATTTTTGTCCTCATACAATGGATTTATTGAGGTCCAAGTTTATTCTTGGAGTCCATCTTTCTCCAATTACAGACAGAGAAAGGTTAGGCTATAAATAATTGGGTAATAATTAGGAAAAGTTATTCGTGTGGTGTGAACACCCCGTATATTTTGTATACTTAATTAAATGGTTAATTCGAAAATACCGATGGCCTAGACCACCGTGTCTTCAACTAAGGTTGAATAAACAAAAGATAGAAATAAATACACAGCAATGCATAGACGACGAGTTCAATGTATGATATTCACGATCAAGTTCACTATGCTGCTGATATAGCATTATTTAATTTATTTATAATAATTAAGTGTTGTACTCAGATTTAATTCATAGTAAATATAGTTGTCTATTGTTTATTCCAAACTACCCCCCATATTAAATAATACATTCGGGTTTCCAAAAAAGGTGTTCAGCTATCCAAGAAGTGGAAGTATTCTGGGAAACGTTTAAAAAAGAATCCAAAATAGAAATCAAGATGTTAATAAAACTTCGGGGGTCTCCACAAAGCTGCTCAGCTTTTCCAAATAAGGAAAATAATCCTGGAAAAACCCCCTGGAATGTTATCTAAACATTGGCGTCTCCAAAAAGTTGCTCAGAAAACAACTCTTATGGATGCTAATCAGACATTGAGGACTTCAAAAAACACTCATTTGGCATGCACAATTTTTCCAAAGAGCTGCTCAGCAAGGAATATATCCCAGGAAAAGAACTTAAATTAGTTATCAGAATGTTTAACTAACAGTAGGATCTACAAAAAGCTGCTCAGCTGTCTCATTTGACATGAACAATTTTTTCAAAGAGCTGCTCAGCAAGGAATATATCCCAGGAAAAGAACTTAAATTAGTTATCAGCATGTTTAACTAACAGAAGGATCTACAAAAAGCTGCTCAGCTGTTTCATTTGGCATGAACAATTTTTCCAAAGAGCTGCTCAGCAAGGAATATATCCCAGGAAAAGAACTTAAATTAGTTATCAGCATGTTTAACTAACAGTAGGATCTACAAAAAGCTGCTCAGCTGTCTCATTTGGCATGCACAATTTTTCCAAAGAGCTGCTCAGCAAGGAATATATCCCAGGAAAAGAACTTAAATTAGTTATCAGAATGTTTAACTAACAATAGGATCTACAAAAAGCTGCTCAGCTGTCTCATTTGGCATGAACAATTTTTCCAAAGAGCTGCTCAGCAAGGAATATATCCCAGGAAAAGAACTTAAATTAGTTATCAGCATGTTTAACTAACAGAAGGATCTACAAAAAGCTGCTCAGCTGTCTCATTTGGCATGAACAATTTTTCCAAAGAGCTGCTCAGCAAGGAATATATCCCAGGAAAAGAACTTAAATTAGTTATCAGCATGTTTAACTAACAGAAGGATCTACAAAAAGCTGCTCAGCTGTTTCATTTGGCATGAACAATTTTTCCAAAGAGCTGCTCAGCAAGGAATATATCCCAGGAAAAGAACTTAAATTAGTTATCAGCATGTTTAACTAACAGAAGGATCTACAGAAAGCTGCTCAGCTGTTTCATTTGGCATGAACAATTTTTCCAAAGAGCTGCTCAGCAAGGAATATATTCCAGGAAAAGAACTTAAATTAGTTATCAGCATGTTTAACTAACAGAAGGATCTACAGAAAGCTGCTCAGCTGTTTCATTTGCCATGAACAATTTTTCCAAAGAGCTGCTCAGCAAGGAATATATTCCAGGAAAAGAACTTAAATTAGTTATCAGCATGTTTAACTAACAGAAGGATCTACAGAAAGCTGCTCAGCAAGGAATATATTCCAGGAAAAGAACTTAAATTAGTTATCAGCATGTTTAACTAACAGAAGGATCTACAAAAAGCTGCTCAGCTGTTTCATTTGCCATGAACAATTTTTCCAAAGAGCTGCTCAGCAAGGAATATATTCCAGGAAAAGAACTTAAATTAGTTATCAGCATGTTTAACTAACAGAAGGATCTACAGAAAGCTGCTCAGCTGTTTCATTTGGCATGAACAATTTTTCCAAAGAGCTGCTCAGCAAGGAATATATTCCAGGAAAAGAACTTAAATTTAGTTATCAGAATGTTTAACTAACAGAAGGATCTACAAAAAGCTGCTCAGCTGTCTCATTTGACATGAACAATTTTTCCAAAGAGCTGCTCAGCAAGGAATATATCCCAGGAAAAGAACTTAAATTAGTTATCAGCATGTTTAACTAACAGAAGGATCTACAAAAAGCTGCTCAGCTGTCTCATTTGACATGAACAATTTTTCCAAAGAGCTGCTCAGCAAGGAATATATCCCAGGAAAAGAACTTAAATTAGTTATCAGCATGTTTAACTAACAGTAGGATCTACAAAAAGCTGCTCAGCTGTTTCATTTGGCATGAACAATTTTTCCAAAGAGCTGCTCAGCAAGGAATATATTCCAGGAAAAGAACTTAAATTAGTTATCAGAATGTTTAACTAACAGAAGGATCTACAAAAAGCTGCTCAGCTGTTTCATTTGGCATGAACAATTTTTCCAAAGAGCTGCTCAGCAAGGAATATATTCCAGGAAAAGAACTTAAATTAGTTATCAGCATGTTTAACTAACAGTAGGATCTACAAAAAGCTGCTCAGCTGTCAAACATGGAAAATATGTCAGAAAAAAACAGAAAGCTGCTAAACAGATGCTAGAGACCCAAAAAAGCTGTAGATGTTGGAAAAAATTGCTTAGCAATGCAGACATGGAAAACATCGTCTACATAGTGGGGTATCAGATAAACCCAACCTTTTTTTGTATGTGACAATCGCCAGCAAGGATGCCTGTGGCCAGACATAGGTCCTTTGTACTCCATGGCCAGGTATTTCTTGGCTGCTCTGCTATTCGGATACTTCAGAAGTTCCTTGGATGGTCTGCCACCTTTTTCTTCGTACCATAACAGTTGGCAGATTCACTAGGTCGTCTGCATAACCCATAGTGTAGAAGTTCTCACTACTTAGAGGGTAGACTAACAAGTTTCACAGTAGCGGTGAGAGCATTCCTTCTGGTGAACATCTTTTGACAACCAGGTTTTTTACAGTGACATCTTCCATACTGGAATTATTGCTCTCTTGGAGAGTATTTACTGTTTGGGGAATGTCCTTTCAGCAATGGAACTGATTATTTTTGGGAAGGTGCTTTTGTCAAAGTAGCTGAGTTCTTAAAACTAGACCAACCAGAAAAGTATACAGGTCATTGCTTCAGGAGGACAATTTATGGAGAGGCCTGCCTCAAACATAGTTTTTACGCGCTATGTAAAGCTAGATTCGACTGTGTGGTACAGTGCAGAACAATTGTAATACGCTAGACAAAGAAACGCGGAGTCCGCAGAGAGGCCAGCCTATATCCATATACCACCTAAAGCAGAAATGAGATGGATTTAATAATTTAATAATAATTCTAAATGATATAATAGTGAATGCAAATAATAAAATAATATATTTAACTATTTAGTATTATTTTGTTGAAGGTTCAACGGTTACTGATGAAATCTCTCAATTCGGCTGCCGTTTCCAGCAAAGGAGCCAGATTGAGGTGCCTAAATTATCTGGTTAAAGCGCAGCCTCACTTGGACCACGAAAGCAAATTGATAAAATCCATTATACCGGAAGCTGTACTGTGCTGTAAAGATATCAACGAAAAGTGCAGAGCTACTGCATACGAAGTTTTAAATACCATAGGAAATACTTTATTGGAACACGATAAAATGCAGGAGTTTTTGACTTTAATCATAGCAGGATTAGCTGGTACTCCGCAACTGGTTAGTTGCACCATCTTGGCGCTGGCTTCAGTTCTTCATAATTTCTCAGGTAGGTAGATATTTTAGTGTTTTATTAAAGTACGATTTTATCGGTTCGATTGGTTCGTAGGTACTTTGGGAATCGAAAACATCAAGATTATCTTGGATAATATTTGTACGTTCTTGCTATCGCCTACCAGAGAAATAGTCGCTTCTTGTTTGAGTTTTATTAAAGTGTACAACACGAGTTTACCCAGTCCCATGGTGGCTTCTTCGTTAGATAAAGTGGTAAGTAAAATTTTCGTTTAATTTTTTTTTTCTAACAGTTCTAAAAACTTTTTATTTCAGATGAAAGGTTTAACTGGAATGAGCGAAGATTGCAAAAGACATTTCAGGTTGAAAATACGAGATATTCTCGATAGGTTAGTCAGGAAATACGGTGCGGAATCGTTAACGAGATTCGTGCCGGATACCGATACCGTTATGTATAAAAGATTGAGAAACTTGCGCAAGTTAAACGCCAGAAAGAAGAGAAGGAAAGAAGCTGAAAGAGACGAAGGGGATAGCGAGGAAGAAGAGTTTACAGTTAAGGCCAAACCAAAGAGGTACAGTATTTCTTTATACAAATAATTAGATCAAGAAGGAATTGTTTAATTTAATCATATAGGTACAAAAAAACGGCAAGGAGGTTCCAAGGTATAGCAGGGAAAACCTGATAGTGTTTAAGTCATAGTTTGTTTATGTGCCTTCTTCCTGGGTGTTGATTTTTCTAATTTATTGTGAAACAGTAGTTTTTTACTTCGCAGCCATCAACACAACATTTTTTCTTGGCTGGTCTAGCATTATCGCATACATCCATTATAGCAAAGTAACAATGTTAATGAATGTTTAAAATAAAACTATTTGGCGACTCAAAAATCAAACAAAAACTAAAATGGAAAACACAACACGTGAACAACACACAATGGTGAAAAACGAAAGATGGAAACCCAAGCCAAGCGGCTTGACATAATGACAAATGACAAGTATGACGTTGAAGTCAGACGTCACGTCTTAGTCCCATGTAGCGCCTCTCACCGTAGTTCGCAAAACCAAAAACTTGGAACCATTAAGTTCTATTGAGCTTACACTTCTAAGGGGGTATATTTTAGTCTTCCCTTTTAATGGTATTTGTTTGTAACATATTTTACTCTGTCTTCCATATTTCCTTTGTTTGTTTTCTGTTGTCCACTTTGTTCAATGATTGGTTTTATTTCTTTCTAATGTGACTATTACACTGGAAAGGTTTTTAATCTGTATGTCTATGTTGAACTCGCCCCCCCCATTTTTCTTTCTTTTTAAACATATAAAAAGTTAATTATAGACCATAAATTTTATACATTTTATCCAACATGTTCTTATATTTATTTTTTATCTGTTGGTTCTTTTGAAAATGTTCTTCTTGTTCACACATTCTGTTCCAACGAATCTCACCAAACTTAAATTTCTTTTATACGGCTCGAAGGACCATGTAATTTTCTTCTACTAACAGGTTTTTGATATTTTTTTGAAGATAGCAAAGAGAAAGAGTTTACAGTTAAGGTCAAACCAAAGAGGTACAGTATTTCTTTATACTCATAATTAGATCAAGAAGGAATTGTTTAACGTAATCATATTTGTACAAAAAAAACGGCAAGGGGGTTCCAAGGTATAGCAGGGAAAGCCTGATAGTGTTTAAGTCATAGTTTGCTTATTCAGCCTTCTCCCTGGATGTTGACTTTTCTAATTTATTGTCGCCGAATGCTGGTATTCACATACAGTTCGACATTTTCATCTTCTTGTTCACACATTCTGTTCCAACGAATCTCGCCAAACTTAGATTTCTCTTATACGGCTCGAAGGACCATGTAATTTTCTTCTACTAACAGGTTTTTGATCCAAAGAGGTACAGTATTGATTTATACAAATACAAATTATTCATAATATTAAAGCAAATAATAATAAAGTTGGTTTCTCGGTTAGTTCTGCACAGCAGAACTTTTTCTTACTCTTGGATACTAAAAAAACGTTTCCTTTTTAATCCTCATCAAAAACTTTTTTAGCGTCTACACTGGACATGGCTTTATTTCTAGTACCTGCTTTTATTTCATTTGTAGGTCCTACAAACAATCTTGTCTTACCATGATCTACCAAGTTTTGGTGGATCCTTTTCTTTATTATACCCTTCCTTTTCAATATTAGTTATTTCATAACCACTTAACATCAATATGTCAATTTCAATTTAATTATTTTAATTAGTATTAGCAACTTAAGTTTTTTCAGTTTTTTCAATTACACATTATTATCCATTCTTTGCTAAGTTCATGCAAGCATGGTGGATGTTATTTTTCTTGTATCACTTTGTAAGTTTTTAAGGTATGTATCACTATTGTAAATCTGTATATCTTCTTATTCTGTACTTAATTTTTAGCCTGATGATGGCCTATAGATAGGCCGAAACTAGTAGCTGTCAATACTTTAAATAAAAATTTTGTGACATCGACTTTGATTTTTCTTCGTCTAAAGATCAGTCACATGTGTGTTATGGATGATTTACTTCTTTTTTACAACGTATTATGTTCTAAAATGCCAAGGAATAAAAAATCCGGCTCGAAGGACCACAAAATTAATAAATCTTCATTTAAAATGAAGAAAATTTGTACTAAATGAGTAAATTATAATCAGAACCCCATCAACATTAACAAATATAAAAATCTCGCTGTTAGGATAAAATTTTTGGCAATACAACCAATCGATCACTTAGTTATGGAAGCAATTTTTGCCTACAATTTATTGGATTTTACTTGAACGTCTTGATTAAAGTCGATTTGGGTTCTCCAGGGTCTCCTTGACCTCACAATTTTTACCTAAATAGATGGGGTGTGACAGAATAAAGAGTTCGATAGATACTAGAAGGCTGGCTGTCCTGGCTAGGTGGTTGGTTACTTGGTGAGCTGAGAACATTACCTGATAGACTACTCCTAACTATTTTGGGGTTAATTATACAAGGTTCCTAGATTGCCGTCGTTTTTTATGTTGGAGTTTAAAAGTATTAACTTCAATTACAGCTTCTTTTTTCCTCATGGTCAGTTGTCTGGTGTTAAGGTTCCTTCAGGCGTTCATCTCCTAATCTGGAAGACCAAGAGTCAAAATTTTTGGCAACTTTAGGACATCCATGTGTTCAGGAAGTTTGGAGGTGACAGTAGCGCTATTCTCAGAGATCCACCGGAAAGCATTCATGAACTTTGAGTTTTTATCCATACTAACAATGAGATTCTTTCTCCTATGATTTTGTTTGAGGTTAAGGGGAGGTGGATATTGGAGCTTTGATTTGGCTGCTGCTGGAGGGAACAAGAAAATATTTTCCAGCTCCTTGTTCAGTTTCCTTTTTATATTTGTGCCTTCACCTGTAGGCTTGTCTTTGGGATTAACTCAGTTTGGAGCCACATTTCTGTCACCATGAGCCATCTAAGATCTTGGTGTAGTTTTAATATATCATTTTATTTGACTTCTTTGATGGTGTTTAAATTGGAGTTGTACCCTTAAATAAAAGTGGTAGCAAAAACTTAACACTATAAAATGTACTATAAAATTTTTTCCAGAATCGCTGACTAGTAATAAAATCTTGAAATACAAAAAAATGTATAAATTTTCTTCTAAAAAACTAACAAAATATAAAAATCTGTACCAAAACAGAAAACGTGTAAATTATTTTCCATGTATGAAAAAATTTCTAAATCCGGCTTGAAGGACCAACAAAATAGGTCAAATTTCTTCTAAAAATCCACCAATTATGTCCTAAACTGATGAATGAATGAATGAATGTATGAATGAGTTAGGGGTGATGATTACACTGCGACCCATAGGATCTATTGTGTCCCCCCTTACTTGCCATGTTCTGATGTTTTCTCAGATTTATAGCAGCTTTTCGAGTCCTATTTTCCTGAGGAAGTTTAGGACATCGTCGGGCTTCAAATCAGGTAGATCCCCTTCCTCTATTTCATGTGCTCCTAGGTATCTAGCCCTAGAATTTTGCAAGGCAGGACATTCTGAGAGTATATGTATTGAGGTTTCATCCTCTTCCTCACAGAATCTGCACTTTGCTTCATCTGCTAACCCTAGTTTCTTCATGTGGCTTCTTAACCGGCAATGCCCGGTTAATATTCCCGTTAGAATACGGAGCCTTCTTTTACTGAGGTTGAGGCAGCTGAGAGATCTCTTCTGGTCATAGTTCCCCAGTAGTATCTTAGATTGCCTCAGTCCTTCCAGCTGATTCCAGTACTCGGATTTTTCTTTCTCCATTTCCTCCCTTAGTTTTCCTAAGATTACTCTACTGCTGATCCCACAAGATGGTTCTGGTCCCAAATGTGGGGTTTCAGCTCCTTTTTTTTTGCCAGCTTATCTGCTGTTTCATTCCCCTCTATTCCTATGTGTCCCGGGACCCATAGGAGGGTGACAGTGTTCTTCTGGCCTAATTCATTTAGTTTGCCTAGGCATTCCCAAACCATCTTCGAACTGATTATATTTGAACTCAGCGCTTTGATGGCTGCTTGACTATCCGACATGATCACAATCTCTTGTCTGCGATAGTTTCTTCCAATATTGAATTCCACACATCTTTCGATGGCGCGGACTTCTGCTTGAAAGATGCTCGGGTATGTGCCCAAGCTTTCTGAGTATTTGGCTCTCGGTCCAAAAACTCCTATCCCAGTTCCTTCGTCTAGCTTGGAACCGTCCGTATACCACTTTATGGTATTCTGGTTTAAATTCTGTATGGTGTCTTCATCCCATTCAGATTTATTACTCAACTTTGTGATGAATTTTCTAACAAAGTTGAATTTCTTTGGCATATCATCTTGGGGCATTTCCCAAGTTTGATCAAAGTGAAGTGATCGAGGTTTTTCCCTGATAATTCCTTCTTTGATCATTCTATATATTGTTTTCTTCCTTACACTTTCTAGCAGAATGTGCAGTGGGGTCAAGTTTAAAATCACCTCCATTGCAGCAGTGGGGCAAGTTCCCATTGCTCCAATGATACATGAACAGGCTAGTCTCTGAATTTTCGAGAGGTTTTTCCTCGTCGTATTCAGATTAGCCCTTACACCCCAAGCCACTGCCCCATATGTGATTAATGGTCTCACTATTGCTGTGTATATCCATTGCAAAATACGTGGGTTGCATCCCCAGTTCTTTCCTGCAATGTTCCTGCACACCATGAGGGCCTTGGTTGCTTTGTGTATTACTTCGTCTTCGTTTTTATTCCAGAGTAACCTGCTATCTAGGATTAGCCCTAGATATTTGACCTCTGTTTTCCACTCGACGATGTTCTCCCCTATTCTTATGATTTTTAGATTAGGTTTCTTTTTCCTTGTAAAGGCTACTAGTGTGGTTTTGGTGGGGTTGATGCTGAGTCCCACCGAGTCACACCATTGTTCCGCAATGTTCAATCCTCTTTGAACAATATCACAGAGGACGTTTTCATACTTCCCTTTTGCCAGGATAACCATGTCGTCGGAATACCCTTGACATGCTAGTCAAATGACAGAGTATACTGTCCACAGTGAGACTCCACATAAGCGGGGATGCAACTCCCCCCTGTGGACAGCCTCTGGTCACATTAATGGAGATAGTGTCTTGTCCTGCCTCCATTTCTGCGATTCTTGTAGATAGCAGTTGCGACATCCAACTGGAAGTCGTTCTATCTACTCCTTTCTCAATCAATGCTCTTTTGACTGCCTCATGTGGCGTATTGTCAAAGGCCCCTTCTATGTCTAGAAAGGCACATACCACGGTCTCTTTTTTGTTCAGTGCGTCTTGGATTTCGTCCGTCAACTGTGTTAAAGCGGTTTCCGTGGACTTTCCCGCTTGGTACGCATGTTGACGAGGGTCCTAAACTGATAAACTATCTTCAAAAAAACTAATAAAATGAGAAACTCCAGCTGGAAGGATAAAATTCCTGCGGTGTCTCTGTTTTCAATCGAGTTTTTTTGTTCGGTTCAAACTAATAACTAAAATTTGCAATTTTTCATTACACTCATTATTTTTCTATAAAAATTTCAGTGTTGAAGACATTTTGGCAGACTCTGATTCCGAATTCGAAGATATGGAGACTGACCAGCCGAAAGTTAAAGCCAAAAAGCAACCAAAAACGTGGATCCAAGAAGATCCTGAAAGTATAATCGATTTTACCGACCCTAACGTTGCTAGTAAAATATCAGGTGAGTTTTTCCACTCTTTAAAAAATAAATACCGATGTTAATTTTCATTTTGTAGCTACAAAACCGGTAGATAAACAACAACCGTTGTTGGAAAAGAAGAAGCCCGATAAAGATCGAGGATTTAAAACAGCTCCTGACGGTAGATTGATAATAAAGGACGATTCTTCGGATGGTAGTGACGATGATAAGAATCTCAAATTTTCCGAAGACTCTGACACCGATGACGATTCGCAAAGTAAAGCCGAAACGTTGTTATTGACGGATCGTAAACGGAAGCGATCTAGTACGAGTGTTAAGAGTGGTTACAGTTCCAGTTCTCAACCTCCCGTGAAATACAAGACCGGTGGAGTCGGTATACATAGACCTTTAGCTGGAAGTTCTTCGGTCAAGAGCGGTTACACTCCGGGATCTGAGTTTAGATCCAAAAAAGCTGCTGGTGATGTTAAAAAAGGAAAAGTCGACCCGTACGCTTATTTGCCGTTGAAAAGAACAACCCTCAACAAAAGGTAAGGATGTTTTATCGTGTCAATTGCCTTTCTGATTGTTTGGATTTTTAGGAAAAAGCATAAAGCGGCCGGGCAGTTCAAGAATATCGTGAAAGCCGCAAAATTGGGCGCTTTAAAAGGTGCAAAAGCGAAACGGAAAAACAAATAAAAATGTAAATAAAGCAATCAGTCGTTTTTAATAACTTTTATTTATAAAAAAGAGACAATGATTAAATTTTTATAGTATTTTCTGCATATAAAGGTTGAAAATAAAAATATTACAAATTACCGATGTTAGGATGAAAAAATGCAACCAAAATTACGTTCAGTGAGGTTACAAGCAAACTTCTATAATTGTTAATACAAAAAATACAAATAGATTGTTCATAATTTGCTCAGTCTCGATTCGTTTCTATTTTAATCAGTCCCAACTTAATCAACCCGGAATAAATAAAAATCTGATTTCTTTTGATATCTTCATTTTTCTTATCAAAAGCTATAACAATCAACAAGATACTACTGCAAATAATCAACGGATAGCAAGAAAAAACATCTAACAATTAAAAAAAAAACGAAAAATCCACCTGCACCCAGGGTAAGGAAACTTGACCGTTTTCTATCAAAAAAACAACTACTTCCTGGGCTATATGCCCCAACGGACATTGAATTACATTCCAATAGAAAACGGGATGGCGACCGACTTATTTATTTCTTGTATTGTTTTCATATAACAATTAACTTAAATTATTGAGCAGCGAATTCCACACAAAACCATTCTTTAATAGGAAGTAAATATTCCTTGAGGAATAATAAATTAAGTTCCTCCATGGTATAAGCAACAATCTGATAGGCACTAAAGGTTTGAAAAAAATTAGATTCCTTTATTAAATTTAAAAAAATCACACTATAACACTATTAAGTATACTAAATATTACCTTTTAATTATCAAAATGTGGTGTGAACACCCTGTATATTTTGCATATGTAGTTAAATTACTATAGGTAAATATCTACGACCTAGAAGAGCATAGTTGTGTTATGATAACATCACGTCCAATGTCATAGCGTGTATTTAACTAAGGTCCGGTAAACAAAACAAGTAAACATATATCAATGTCCAGTTTTTAATTTAAATAAAGCATTCAAAAGATTGTCGCTCCAATATTTAATGATCTTGAAAAATAATTTTTCCGCCTACCTTACCGGTAAACCAATCATATGAACACCAAAAATAGGCCGGGAAGTATTGTTTATCAACCTAAGGGCGGTAAAATCATAACAACCACTTTTTTTTACCAACATTGAAAAAGTGTGTCTTGGATTTGCCATTTGTAAATTATATGCAACAATCTCTGTAGAAGATACCTCGGTTATCGAAACACGCGTTAAAAATGTGTGTTGGTGTAGTGGTAGTGTAAACTGTGCTCGGTATCAGTATCTCCAAAGATTCCAGATTCAGCACATTACCAAAGAATGTATTCTATCCAACTCTGAGGAAGTGCAGAAAATTCTTTACAACCACAGTCTAAAGAACTCAAACCTAATCACAACCTGAAAATGTTTTCATTTATTCCATTGACATATCTGAGAATTTAGTGACTGCTATTTTGGCATTGAAGTATAGTTAACTAGCTTATACAACTGGAGCAGTCAAATTCTGCTGCTGAAAGCGCCAAAGAAGAACAAAGTATAATATTACTGTTACAAATTCGGTCAAGTTCAAAAGCTGACCCTGTCTATAACTTTCAATAATGTTGACAGCTTGTTCTAGAATAATCCCCATTGTTTTGTATTTCTCGAATATAATGTCGACTAGAATGTCCGCCTGGTAAACTTAGAAGAAGGTTCGAGAAAGCCTTAAAAGGCGATGCACGCGGAAGGATTTCAGTTATCATCCAGAACAGTCTTAGTGAACAGTGAAATAAATGCATAAAAATAGTGTTATATAGAAGTGGTATAAATAATTTAAGTGTCTCACAAAAACTATATAAATAAATAAATAAATAATACGATTTTTAGGGTGGAACCAATTAAATCAAACATATCGGGAAACTGAGCAAAGTAAAAGCTATCCGTTTGACATTTTTTAATTCACAATTACACAAAATCAACAGCTATTTTCATTTGGAATTTGCGTCTAAACTAAAAATAATTTTAAACTTGCCAATAACAGATGGACTTCCACAAAATAAAGGTTACTACAATCAATTTCTTTAAACTTGTCGACAAATTTTAAATTATTCTGTAGTAAAAGCAGCAATCCAACTAGGTACTGGAATAAATAATCTTTAAAAATGTTGTATACCAATATATTATATATAAAAAAAATCTCACTATCTAAATCAGCATAATTATAACATAGACATGTGGAAATAAATATACATCTTTTAATCTCTACATAGAAATTCAAAAAAAAATTGACTAATAAGATCTAAATATCTGGATTTGAAATCGTGACTACTAAAGCAATAAATATATTACAGTAGTGTATTTACTTTTATCCAATATAAAACCAGCAACGAGCCATACAGTAAGTACCAAAAACAATTTACTTTAACACAAACAAAAATAAACTTTTTTTTTGAATTTTGCTTCTAGTTTTTACTTCAAAATAAAAATTCTCTATTGTAATAGTTTTTAAATATTAACTTACCTACTATCATCAACATAATGAATACCCTAAAATTGTTTTGACAAGATGGGTAAATGGACACGAGGACAAGTAAATACTAAAAAGTAAACGCAAAGGTCTTTTAAAGCCAGAAAATGTGAGAATTTTCATCAAAAACAAGAGAAAAGTGTGGCTTAAAGCATAAAAAAATCCTAGAGTTTTCCAGGCTAATGGAACCAGAAAATACATGGATTTTCTTTGACAAAAAAAAAACAAGAAAATATGTTAATCTGGCCAAAAAACCGGAAATTCAGTTTGAACGATTAAAAAATGCTCAAATTGTTTACTAAAAACTCGGTAATACATATGCCCTAAAAACAAAAATGCGAGAACCGTCATCAAACACATAAGGAAATTAAAAAATCCGACTTGGAAGGACCAATAATTTATTTAATTAAACGGAATAGTTTTTTAATTGCACTAAAATAGTTTAAACATGGTTCAGATTAAGACTAACTGAATGCCAAAAAAAAGCAAAAAAAGTTGTAAAAAATAGCTGAAAACTTTCTTAAAACTAAGAAAAGGATGGATCCAGCTCAAATGACTAGAAAATGTATTAAATTAAAAAAATCCAGCTCACTGGGCCAGGACATACATTAATTTTCTTTAAAAAACCAATAACATTTTAAAAATCGACAAGAAAATAAAATGCATTTAAATTTCTCCTAAATACTTACAAAATCATAAAATATGCCCCAAAAAATATTAGAGAGTTATTAAAAACCTGAAAAATTTGAATACTTATAAGTACATACTTGTCCTATTTGTTTTTATTCACAAAATCCCAACTTTTAACAGTTTGAAGAATCAGAAGAACTTTTTTTTAGATTGAATGTATTCTTTTACACTTTTTACATACCAGAGCGTTTTGACATAATTAAAAATTGGTCAAAGTCAACATATTTTATGCTTGTCAACTGGCACAGTCTGAATTTCGAGTCTTAAAGTTTCTCTTCTCAGTTCACAAACTTTTTGAACCAACAAATTATGAGCTAAAATTTTTAGTTAACTACAGTACTATTTATTGTGCTTCCCAATTAACTTTTTGCTCAGAATAAGCTACATTGAAAATATTTTAAATGTATTATGCTGACATTGTTAAGCTATTTAGCACAAATTATTTAACCTAAGACAGATTTGGTTGTTTTCAACAAGAATGGTGTTTCAAAAACCTTCAAGAAATGTAAAATTTAATGTTGTTAACAACAAACTTAAGATTAATAGATAAAAATGTCCCAGTATATCACCATAATTGTTTAAAATAAAACCACATTTATATTATAATCTCTGAGGGACAAATGTGGTGGTAAATATGTTTACTTTGTTTAAGAAGGGTGTTGTCTTAAAAATTAGCACTTTGTTTAGTTGTAAACTACAATTTTAATACTAATTTAACGCATGCCAGATTTAGAGTGTGCAATGAGCCACTGTAATGTGATGTCAATGTTATCTTTTTCTTTGCAAGATATTGAATAACAGCATATTTCTCGATCTTGGATAGCAGACAAGTTCCTAACAAAAAATAGACATACAAAATTTTGTATCCAACATTTAAAACAGTACTTACATTCTTTCAATAAGGCCATTTTCATCTAGGGCTTGGGGTTTGTCTCTTTTATTACCCAATACCAATACAGGAATGCCAGCTAATTGTGGTTTGTCTAATAAATTATGAAGTTCATTTCTAGAAGCTTCTATTTTATCAGGGTCTGCAGCATCTACCATGTATCTAAATATAAAAAAGTGATTGTCTATCCTAATTTGTTTATGTTATAATTTCAAATTTGCTTTGAAAGATAAGTTATCTATTAGTAAAACAAAACAAAGTTATATTAAAACTAAAACATGCTTCCACTAGATTAACAAACAAAATTTATTATATTCTACCAATGAGTCATACAATTTAATTAACTTACACAATGGCATTAACTCCTCTACAATATCTTTCCCACATTGATCTGAACCTGGGTTGGCCACCAATGTCCCATACTTTAATAGTAACATTCCCTTTTGTAATTTTTCTCATATTGAATCCTACTGTCGGAATCATATCTTCACTGAACTGACCAGACTGCAAATTAATTTATTACAACTAAAACGTTTTTGTAAAATAATTTAATTTTCAACAATTAATACACAATGAACATGTATATCTTGAATTCGGCGATTAATTATTATCGAACAAAGTATGTACTTACAGCTATAACATTAACAAAAGTTGTCTTTCCAGAATACTGCAGTCCTACTAATGTTAATTCCATTTCTTCCTTCCAAAAAAGACTTTTAAACCAATCTAGTATTCTGTTCATTAAAGCCAACATCTTGTATGTTAACTTCGGTGTATCTCAAATTTGACAAGTTAAAACAGCTTATTTTAAAGTTGATAAATAAAAATCGAAAACGTAAATTGACTCCTACTCCAAACGTCAAAATATTTCTTGTTGTGTCACTGTCACTGTCATATTTCGAGTCTTTATTTTTGCCTTGATAATAAAGGTACACAGTTATTTAATGTAAAGATAACTTCACTGGCTGTATAGCTTTTTGGAACTCAGGCAGCTTTCAAAACAGGATAGGATTTGAATTTTTAATGCATTGCTACCTAATTATTTAATAAATTCTGAGAGAAAAGGGTAAATAAATTCAAAATGACAGATGTAATTCGTAATGTGCATGATAAAAGTCATTCTGCATTAAACTGGTAATTAAACGATATAAAATGTAACAAAATTAAAGGTTGTATTGAATCTAAAATGTTTTCTATACAGATGACAGATGTCAACCAATGACATATAATATGTCATATTATATGTCATTGATGTCAACCTCAGAGTAACCTTATTACTCTGAGATGTCAACTGGTGAAATTAGGTCATAGTTATACAGTTGGCACTATTGTGTTTGATATTAGTTAAGTGATTCACGTACTTGGTAAGTTATGATTGTTAAAAACAGTCAACGTAGTTATAAAGTTTATTTTAAATTTACAAAAAACTATAATAAATAAAACACCACAAGTGTATCAGTCACCTTTTCATCAAGAAAAGTCTTACAAAACACAAAAACATACAATGGAATATTTAATTTTTTGAAGGATCTGTAATAGTTCCCCAGAAAATCATAGCTTGTGTTTCTTCATGTCGTATAAAGAAGAAGAACGGTCTGTTTAAAACCATAGTTTTTGCTCCTCCCATATAATCCGTAAGACCACCACTGACAGCAGCAGCTTCTGTACCTTTTTCATTGATTGAAAATACCATTTGTTGAACAATGTCTGAAACTTTCAAGTCGGTGCCTCTAGCTGCACCTTCCAACAATATCTCTGGATAACTTGGAGCTGTGTAATTTTTAAATCTTTGCACCCTGTCTACGATTTCATCGATTGCATTTGATTCACTTCCATTTTTTCTCTCTTGTACCTTGAAAAAACTATTGTATTTTTGAAGAGGTTTCAATATACTGAACTTATTGGATAGTGAAAGTTTTGGAATTTTTACAGTAACATCACGCAGTTTCATGTTATCTATTGTACTAAATATTTCTTTAGGATCCATGGTATCAACAAACTGCCTGATATTGTATTTGTTCTCTTGATCTTTGTTGGGTAAGATAATGTACATCCCAACTTCTCTATTTTTATACGGAAGACAAACCATCCTGAAAGTTTTAGTTTCTGCAAAAGGTATATTTAGGATATTTGCCATCATGTACATTGTTTTAACTGTTTCTGTAGGGCTTATATTAAACACATCCACATTGTTTAGGATATCTGGGAAGGGCGATTCCCATTCAGCTTTGAAGTAAATTGAGTTCAAAAATATTGAGGCTGTCTCAGGAGTTAAGGGCTTTTCTAAGAAGGATTTTATTAATCCGTTGGTATGATCTGCCGTCCATTTATTGATTACACTGAAAAAATAATAATTTATACATAAAATCTATATGTACAGTGTGTAAAAGCCAAATGGAATAAATTCATTATTTCGATTACTGTACATATTTATAAAAAATCCCGAAACACGTCAAATTTAAATTATAACTTGACATTCTTTAACGTGAAAATGCAACCCCTACCTTCAACCTCCTTAGAATGACAGGTACAACCCCCAATTTTTTTGAATGGGAAGTATAGGCTTGTGATATATCATTTGAAAGGTCTCTTCATTCTCTATTCAATAATGTTATTGTTTTTAAATTTGATGCAAAAATTAACATAAAAAAATTAAAATCATGTTGTTACCGAAATTCGCTAAAATATACTCGAAACTTATTACAATATACTTAAAACTTATTTCCCGTTTAGGTCTTGATAATGAGAAAGTGAACAAAAACCATAGCAATATGGTTTTTAGATGGTAACCATTAAAAAACTTTAAAGAATTTCCGTGGCAACGCTATTTTAACAAGCAGTAGTAAATGGTTTTATTTAAGTTGTCATTGTTGTAATTTAAGTATAAAGTTTGTTCAATTCAATTCTGAAAAATGGTTAGATTAACGGAAATGCATAAAATAACAGTTTTACAAATGATTGGTTACGGAGATAACATCCGAACACAACAGGAAGTAACTCGCCTATTTCATGAGAAATTTCCTAATTTACCGCCTATATCCCAAGGAACAATAAGTAAAATGGAAAAGCAGTTTCGAGAGTTTGGTCATGTAAGGCAGATAAAAAAAGCAGCTGCCAATGCACTGAGTGATGAACTCAAATTAGATGTGTTGCTTGAGTTTCAGGAAAACCCACATACATCGAGCAGACAGGCATCCACTACATTCAATGCTAGCCATACATCGATAGCAAACATATTAAAAGAAAATAAATTGCATCCGTATAAGATGATACCTACTCAGGAGCTCATGGAAGACGATTTTGATAGGAGAACTTTTTTTTGTGAGCAAATGATGGACATGTTGGATAACAATATTATCCAATTAGAAGACGTTATGTTTTCTGATGAGTGTACTTTTTTACTTAACGGTCATGCTAATCGGCAAAATTGCCGCTACTGGTCCACGGAAAATCCTCACTGGATGAGAAAAGAACACACTCAATACCCTCAAAAGGTTAATGTTTGGGCAGGGATTGTAGGGAACAATATCATTGGTCCTTTTTTTCTTGAGGGCAACTTGAATGGCAACAATTATTTGGCACTACCTACTTCAAAATGATGTCATTCCAACGTTGGCAAATTTATATCCTGATCCAGGTAACCCTCAAGTTCCAGCGAATACGATATGGTTTCAGCAGGATGGAGCACCATCACATTACCAACTTAATGTCCGGCAGTACCTCGATACAATATTTGCCAATCGGTGGATAGGGAGGCGAGGATCGATTGAATGGCCAGCGCGATCACCTGATCTTACATTAATAGATTTATTTTTATGGGGATATGTGAAGAGCCATGTGCACAAAACTAAACCTTCTGATTTAAATGACTTAAAAGAACGAATAACGCTTGCGATTAGGTCGATCACACCTGATATGTTAAATAATGTTAGAAGACAGTTTTATTTGAGATTAGGATGTTGCCAAGACGTTCGCGGAGAACATTTTGAACATCTAGTTCATTGAAATTCATAGTTCTTTTTCGTGTTCTACATTTTATTACGTTTTGCATTACATTTTAGTTTTTGATTGTATTGTAGCGAATTTCGGTAACAACATGATATTAATTTTTGCATCAAATTTAAAAACAATAACATTTTTGAATAGAGAATGAAGAGACCTTTCAAATGATATATCACAAGCCTATACTTCCCATTTAAAAAATTGGGGGTTGTACCTGTCATTCTAAAGGGGGTTGAAGGTAGGGGTTGCATTTTCACGTTAAAGAATGTCAAGTTATAATTTAAATTTGACGTGTTTCGGGATTTTTTATAAATATGTACAGTAACCGAAATAATGAATTTATTCCATTTGGCTTTTACACACTGTATATGTATCCATATAAAGTAAATATACAGTGTGGGACAGCTAAATGGAGTGAAAACAGATAACCAAAACTATTTTTTTTATTCTAATACAAAACTATGTATATTATTTAATTTGTGGATTATTACCTAATCTTTAGTTTCAAAAATTTAATTTCGTAATTATTTTTTTACAGAATTAAAATTATGTTATGTTCCATGCTGTATATTATATTAATATTATGTTTGTGTTAAAATAAATAATCAGAAAATACTTTTGACATGTTAAGTGGTTTTATTACAGCAGTAAAAAATAAATTAAATCATTTGTTTTTAGTTTTTTTTAACAACAATAAGTTTATTAAAATACACGGAAATACCTTTTGCATATTAAACATGAGTTGTGTAACAATAATTACTTTGAGTTTAATACACTACGATATTTTAAAATTATTTTTAAGAAATATAAACCTTACCTTTGTGTATCTTTTCCAAGATCCAGTGGAGTAATGTCAGTGTTGTATATTTTATACAGGGTATTTAAAAATATAGTCCTCAAGGTAATATCTTGATTATAAAATAGAGCATTGTCTAGATTCAATACGAAATGTTCACCAGGTTTTCTGTTTCTTAAATTCTTCAATAGAATGGCTAATTGGAGATGGAAAGTGGCATAAGGCATTATTTGACTTTCATTTCTGTCTTTGCTGAAATGAGTTACGTTAAAAGAGGTAGTGGACGCTGGTAAAGATAGAAGATTGTGGAGTTGTTCTCTAAATTCGCCTAAAAAGAAATTAATTTGAGGTGTTACAACCTTGTTTATTTAGACTTTCAGCAGTGACTTACCTTCTGCTCCTAACATTAATTGAGCAATTATGGCTGTGGTACTGATGGGTGAAACGACAAAATTTTCGTTAACAGAAGTATCCATTATAGCGTGTAGTCTCAAGGTCATACTGAAGACGGCTTCTAGGGCTTGTCCGTACCTACGGTAATTGTTTTTTGAGATAACATCTTCAAATCCTACATAATTCGAAGTGGAAATGTGAATGATTAGGATACATAGTAGAAACAGGGGAGCTAGCAGCTTCATTTTCTAAAAAAAATAATAGTTATTTGTAAAACGATAGACCGTTGTCATTTTGGCAAAAGTTTTAGACAATATTTTTTATAATTTGCAATTATTTACGTTTTTTGAATTAAATTATTCAACAATTAGTACTTTTTGTGTTCATTAAATTATGTTGGTACTTACTAAAATGACATATGTCAGATATGTCAAGTTTAAAATTTGTTTTGAATATTAAATTGGAGTGATAAATAAATTAAGAAAATATAATTTAAGATATAAATATAACCAATTTAAAGGAAAATGTAAGAATCTTAGTTAATTTCAAAATTGTCTAATAAAATGCACATAGTTACCAACTGTGACACAAAAAATAACTAGACGAGTGTTACGAGTTACAATGAAGTCTGTTGTGAACGCGAACTATAAAAAAATTATTTAAAAACTTTGAAGGAAACCCATTTGAATTTACTCGATTCATTTACCATTGAAGTCGTGTTTCAAATATGGTTTTATCTGTCCATCAGCGATATATTTAGAACGATAATTAAATTTTCAAATAATAAAAACAAAATACAATGCTACCTTTGTTTGTTGATGGGAATAGGCATGATGACAGTCAGTAAAAATCACTAAAATATTGATTTGTTATAATTATATAAGATACGGAGATTCTAAAGAATTTACTCATTTTTATATTACATGTGTGATTACATTTATTTTAGTAAAAATATAAGCACTAATTTTAACAATCCGCCATATTAGCTGAAACACCAATCAGAAGAGAGTGACGTCGTACTTTCGTAAATATTGTTGACATTGACATTGGAACGTAAACAAATATCTTGTTCAGAGTTTTTATTGATATATTCTTACATTGTGGAATCGCACACCATCGATACACATTAGGATTCATGACTATGATAACTATTATAATCGCACAAAATAAGTAAAAACAAAATAAACTTTTTCAACCACCCTCTTTTAACCTGCAAAATGTTTGAAGTTTGACGTTTTTACCACAGAATCCACAGATCACACGGGTCGCAGTGTAGTATAAATGGTATTTACGAATCGATGATGTCATAGATAGACGCCATTACTATTTTAGCGTTTTGGCGTCGAATTTAAAATGCATTTTTAAAAAGTAAATTTCTCATTTAAAAACTCTTTTTTTACAAAAATAACATTTATCTTAGATAAAGTATATACGTGAAAACATCGTGGATCAGTTTTTAAAAATCAGTCATCATGCCTATTTTCAGCAACACCGAACCATTAAGTCATGTTAATTTTTAGTAAATGAGTTGTAATTTGTTTTATTTTGTTATAGAAAAACGTAATATTACTGATAGATTCCTTGAACTTAGATAACTTATGTGTAGATATTAAATAACATCTTTCAAGAAAGAACTGAATCACTGAAAGTTTAATATTTTAGTTTCTTACTTTATAAGAAGATTTCCTTGCAAATTTTTAGTTTTTCTTAAAGGTTTTTTCCATAAGCGCGTGATTAAACAAAATAAAAAAGGGTTTAAAGTAATATGGTCAAAGCGAACAGTTTTAAATATTATTTGATTCATTTTTAACTCCGATTTCTCAACAATTATCAGTAGTGAGCTAATAACGTCATTAAATGATTGGAAATTAATGAGATTTTAAGACGTATTTCTATGAAAATCTACTTATTAATAAATTTGATGTTTAAATTACATTTTTCCTTGCTAATTTGAATAAAATTAGCTAACTTTCTATGAAACAAATATTTTTGTCACTCAAAGGAAGTCTGCTTGATTATTTAAAATAATATGATCATTTATTGTTAATAATATTTATTTAAAATCTTATTTCATTGGGGTCGTACAGTTTTTCATTCTTCTTGGTTACTTAAGGAATATTTTGCTGCATAAAAAAAATATACATAATTTTCTTAAGACAATCAAAAATTAATTTCACTTTGATAGGAGTCCTGCCAACAAGCCCTAAATACAAAAAATAAACCATTGAATTTTGGCCTAAATAGGGCTAAACTGGATAAAAGAAGCAGAAAATAGAGGTAGCTGAAAGTCTGATAAGAAAGAGGCCTATGTTGGATTAACATATATGCCTCCTATGCCCTTTTCAACGAAACACTTTTATTATTTTCCAACTGAAACATTAATTTTTCATTAAAAATATTAAATACAACTACTGTATTTGGTAAATTTCGTTTTTGCTACTGTAAATATGAGAAGAATCAACAAGAACTAGTAAAAACGGATACGGAACACCTAAAGAAAGAAGAAGAAATCAACGGGGACCAAGAGATAGAACACATTAAAAGAGAAGAATTGGAAAAGGTATTTGGAATGTTAAAATTAGGTAATCCTTTTATACGTATATGGTAAAGGTGCGGTGAAAGATAATTATCGAACCAGATACAAAGGAAAATAAGGAGCAGAATGCCTACTTGAATTAACGAACGGTATCATGGATAAAGGAAAAATACCCGAGGACTGAAAAAAAGGCTCCAAATTTCCAATAAACAAGAAAAACTGTGCCAATCATAGAGAAATAACCAGATTAATGAAGAAAATAATAAGAGAGAGATTACAAGGAGATACATAGGTATATGTGTTATGGATTAAGAAAAGGCGTTTGACAAAATTCGACGAAAGCACGTGTGCAAGACATTACGAGAAAGACGGGCCAAAAAGTAACACAATAGAAGTTATAAAGGACATATAATAACAACAAACAATAAATAAACCAAGGAATTTATTACGTACCAAGGAGTTAAACAAATGGATTATAATAAACAAAACCTTTTGCTGATGGAAAATCTGCAGCAGTCAAACGGTTTACAGTGAATTTAAAACAAATTATTTGTTAATGCAATTTTCTAGAATCCATTTGTTTGCTTCTCGTATTATTGTTAATAATAAACATTGACTTTTCAAGGCGTAAAATGTATAAGGAAACATCCATAATTGACAGACATAAGGTAACACAAACTATCTTATAGTTATGAGTAATTATTTGACCATGACTGAAGAAAAACCCAGATTACAGTGTTTATATTTTTTTATATTATATTTGCATAAAATACTATTTTTTTTTAAATAATATAAATCGAGTTACAGTTTGTTTTTTATTTGAGTATAATTACTGATATGTCTGCAGGTCTGTAGGTTAAATTCCAAATCAAAAAGATGAAAGTTGGTCATCTATTTACTAAGATAATTTATTCTATTATATACGCCAGATTTAAATTCCGACGTATTTTAAGCAACAATTATAATATTTGAAATATATACTTATAATTTGTTTTACTTACCGATTTTTGGTAGATTTTGAATAAAAACTATTGTCGAACTCAATTATTATCACTAATTACACCACAAACTTAAAATTTTTTACGTCTATTAACAATGGAACCGGTTTTAATACGGGGTCCTCAACCTACTGACGCCAACATCTTACTGATTTCACGCTACTACAATTATACCCGTAGAAAATAATCTGAAATTTGCGGCGAGATCAGTATAAATATTTGCTACAATTCCTTCTTCCTCGTTGTTGCAATTCTAACGTGAAATGCAGACTAAATCGATGGCGATCGTATAAGTAACAATATTCCGAGGACAGGACCGTATTCGGAAAAAATAAATAAATGTACATATACAAAAATAAACAAATATTACAAACTTGAAACTTTTTGCTACCAATGGGTCATAGGTGTCCCATTATTTAAGGTTATTCGATATAATATGACATAATATATATGTTATGAGAAGAAACAGTTGTGGAGCTGTATCAATTAAAAGCCGAAACATTAAATGTGGAAAGAATTTTATAACTTGAACTTCTGAAGATCACTAAAATGTTGAATCTGGAACCGTTGGCGAAAATGATACCGAAAACCGTTTACACTACCACTACACCAACAGACACTTTTATATGCCTGACGCGCGTTTCGATAACCAAGTTATCTTCTTCAGAGACCGAAGGTAAACTTCGGTCTCTGAAGAAGATAACTTGGTTATCGAAACGCGCGTCAGGCATATAAAAGTGTCTGTTGGTGTAGTGGTAGTGTAAACGGTTTTCGGTTTCTGAAGATCACAATTAACGTTTTATTCTTGTAAAGATATAATAATATGATTTTTTGAGTTTCCTTTGAACTTTTTTGTGTTTCAACCCACATTTGAGATATGGATAGCCTACAAGATTTATATTTTTTTATTTTAAATATATTTAAGCCTCCTGGGCACCGAATACAGAACTACGAATAGAATGGCAAGAACCTAGTTACTGTCTAGATCCGTATGCGACATCGAGTAGCAGCGGTTGTGTTAAAAAGTATTGTAGATAATACAGATTCCTTAAATTTATACCTAGTGCCATCTATCTGTCAATAAGAAGTAGGTACTCTGCGATAAAATAGACAGCTACATTTCAACGAAACTAAAGTAAATATATATGTTTACAATCAAAAAATGATCATTTATTTATTTATTTTGCTTAAAATACAAGCCATGTTTCAAAAGTTTATTTCTCAAACACTTGAAAATATGAGGGACATCAAATATGGGAATAATTTCTTGGTCATTGATCACAAAACCAAAATTTCTATTCTCTTCTTTTCTTTTTAAGTATTCCTCCTTCGTTTCACTCATTAGCAGTCTAATAGCTCCGACATTATTTTCACATTGATCACAAACTGTCGATACTACCTTCAAACCTATAGTTTGACATTTGCAGATTAGAACCTTCAGCAAATTTTTTAATGTCATGGATTTATGAGGTCCTTCACTAAATGTAAAAGCTAATGGTTGCTTCAACTGTTTATACAGTCCTTTCAGCATAAAAACGTTTGCATGATCTGCTAGTACAGGTTTTCTTTCTTTATAAATTACAATTTGATTTATTCACTTACCAGGTAAATTTAAAGTTGGAACTGCTGTTCTTAAAGACCTCTTTTGGTACCTAAAACCTTACAGTTATTAGAAAAATGTTCCTCACAAAATACATGTTTTTTATAAATGTCTTCAACTGACAAGTCTTTATAATTTAAAGGCTGTATCTTTAAAATCCACTCACTAAACACACTTGGTTCATTTTTTTGGAAAACGATGCATTTTGCCTTTACGAGTTGTACATGTAGGTACACAACATTTCCTTTTAGACAAGGGGGGTTGATAGTTTGAATCCATTTTAGGGACAGAATTATTTGGAAGCACAAAACCAAACTTTTATATGCCTGACGCGCGTTTCGATAACCAAGTTATCTTCTTCAGAGACCGAAGTGTGTGTTGGTGTAGTGGTAGTGTAAACGGTTTTCGGTATCATTTTCGCCAACGGTTCCAGATTCAACATTTTACAAAACCAAAGATAATATACACCAACAAAACTAAAAAAACTGAAGACAAAACTCCTGCTCTTTTCCTGATTCTCAGAACTACTGTCTTAATTTTCTTAAAACTGTTTCTCACCAAATACAGATTGATACAGATCTGTTAAATTAAAAATATTGTCGTTAATAGTATTAGTAGAGAGACCTCTTCCGAAAAATAGAACAATTAAAATGAGTAGACGCAACGATCAGCGCCATCCTATGGTTGTGTTAAAAATATTATTACTATCATTTTGATTAATATGATCCTACTAAACTAGTCCATTATTAAACCATTACTAGAAGAATTCATGTTTGTGTAAAAGTTTCCACTACCTACAAATCAATTGGTAAATTTATTTTTGCATATTTGGTTCCCTGTTTGCAGGAAATGGGCTTTAAAGTTAGATGCTGTAAGTACTTGACAATCAACCAAATTTTTAATTACTTATAAAAAATGAAGACAAAAAACTGGCTCAAAAAATGTCCCACTATTTTATCGGTTAAATACTAAAATATACTCTTTTTGGCACGCATTTCAACTTGTCTGTTGTAGCGAATCCGGCTCTGTGATGGTTTTTATTTAATGGTTGGAAATTCCATTTCCGATCGAATGGATCACCGTTTATTGTTGACTAGTGATTTACAGGGCGTCCAATTCACTACAACTGTGACATAAATTGATGTTCCTTTTTTCAATGACGTCGAATAAACTGAATTCTATCGCAATATTGATTTTCTGGAATCAATAATTTTTTTTCTAAAAAACGTAAAGGGTATTTTTGAATTTTGTCGATCATTTCGATCTCTTAATACACTTTTACTGCCTATATTAAAAATTAAATAACTAGTTTAGTAAAATTGGGACCAATATACAGAACCCTATAGGAACACGGCCTCCTTCTGCAATAGTAAATGGAGTGGGGTTAGATCCAGGATGATCTCCATTGCTGCTGTCGGGGTAGTGGACATTGCCCCCCTAATGGTCACGCATGCCAGTCGCTGAAGTCAAGACAAACTTGCTCTGGTGGATTTCTGGAGCCCCTTGGACCACCAGGCCACCAAGCCATACGTGATCATTGGTTTGATCACTGTTTGATAAATCCAGTAAATCTGTTTGGGGTTCGTTCCCCAAGATTTGCCACAGATTCTCTCCAGGGAAATTCTGGCTTTATTTATTGTTCTTTCCACATGGGCGTTCCAGGTAAGTTTCCTATCCAAATTGATCCCAAGATATTTTACCTCCGTTTCGGTAAAAACTAAGATGCTGTTCAAATTCGTAGTAGTGAAATATTAGTATTAATATTAGAAAGGTTTATTGCTGTCTCTTTCAAATGGACTATAAAATCTATTTTAACATTATGTTAGGATACACACATCGTAAAAGTCTAAGAATATTGTTAAAAATCAACGTCAGTTTTACTTGTTTTAATATAAGTTATCTATAACTCAACCTCAGTTACCAATAAATCTATTATTTGATACATTTTGGCATAACCAAATTAATAATATCGAACCGCAATTATCTTCATTAATGACTAAATGTAAACATATGTTCACCGCGGTTTTTTTACGTTATCACTCTAAAGTAATTTTTTTAAAATCACTCGACAAATCGACCATTTTGTGGTATTTTCCTTATCTTCATATATTCCGGCAGTTTTTCCTGGTATTTTTTTAATAATTGGTATTTTCGGTGAAATGTATTTTATTGTTATCAATATAAAGTTCATGTGACCTTTAGCTATGATAGATTATTTACATTTTGACGATGCATATTTTGTTTTATATCATTTCACACTATAACCATCGTCATTTGAATACTACCAGAGGATTCACTAAGTAAACAAATCCAAAGTATCATAATTTAATCCTGCGGTGGGATTGAATCTATTTTTTAAAAACTTAAATATAATAATAACGCAGGCACGATTTTTCGTGAGCCGGATTTTTGTTTGACGGATTAACAGCTTTCTTAGAAACAACATACAGGGTGAATAGTTTGAATGGGACGATTCTTATAGAAATAGAGAAAACAGAACGTTAGTTTAGGTAAGACAATAACAATAATAATAACAATAAATTGTTGTTGTTGATTTAACCAAAGAATACACCAACTAACAAGAATTATTTTTTGTTTGCGCATATATTGACATATCTTGAAGCGTACAATAAGGACAGTAGTACTTTTGGAGGCTTGAGAGCTCCAAGTGTAGAATTTGTTAAATATATTTATAGATTAAAATTGCTTTTTGCAGCAACATTTGAAAACATTTCAACAAGAAAATGTGTATCTTATTCAATGTTCAAGGAAATGACATTCATTTTAAACATCCATGTAATTTATTCCCACTGGAATATGTAATTAAGTTATTTATAACCTAAATATAAACAAAATCGAAAAATAACTATGTTATCTACCCTATATATTTACCCTACTTAATACTTATACTTAGAATTATTAGTATATTATTTTTCTCCTTGTAACCATTACATACGTAAACATTTATTGTATTTCTCTCAGTGTAGAAACGTAGATATCTGCCAATTTCAGTTTTTCAAGGTCATAAATTTTAGCCCTACAAACATCAAAGGATATTCGCCGGTTTTCGTTTCTTGTTAGTTGGTGTATTCTTTGATTTAACTTTTCTGGCCCGGAGGTAGTTACCAAACATTACACATGAGGAAGAACTACCACGGCAAGGACTAAAAAAAGAAGAGGAATTAATAGGTTATGATGCATGAGAATCTATGACGTGCATCTCTTTTTGTTTTAATTTTACTATAGTCTATATAGAAAGGACAAGGAGTAATAAATCATTCATTTAAGTAGATTTCATAGACGTACCAAAATATATTTTAAGAGGGTATACCGTAAGGTATATTTTGTATTGAACGAATGAGTTGCAGCTATGCTAAAGAATATACGATTTAGGTCAGAGGTAACGGGATGTGCTAATTTTAATAAAAAAAAGTGATAGAGGTACATAAATTTTAGTTTGATAAAGAAAGGCAACACAGTTTATTCATAATAGAAAACAAACCAATCTGTAACAATAATTATTTTATATATTTTTGTTCTTTTTGTAAGAAGATTAATTCAAACTAAGAATATTGTCACAAATAAATTACAATGAAATATATTTTTAAAAAATTAATTAAAGTCAAGATAACAAGATATCGTTACAATTTTTATTAAATTCAAAGAAGCAAAATTAATATTTTTTATTTGTATTACTCCTATATGTAGTGTTTGGGGAATTTTTCTCAGAAATTTTAAATGGCAAGTGGCCTACTGTAATCGGCTTAATACGATTACACCTATTTACAGATTAATCGATTATTGAGAGGTATTTTCCAAACAACCCAGTTTTCTTAGAGACATTATCGGGAATATTATTTTAAAAGAAAGTAGGTACAATAAATCAGTACTGAGTATTAGTTCTTTGAGTAAAGTTGTATGAAAATGTATGGTTTTCATAATATTGTAAACAGTTGGAATATATTTAAAACATTTTTTGAATGTTAATTGTGCAAATACCAAACAATGTCGATAAGCCAAGGACCATCTAAACGACCAAAAACAGGTCCATTATCTTTAAATGAAAAAACTCTGATATTGAATTGTTATATATCATTGAAAAACAAGGATCCAAGTGCAAGTGTTGATGATATTGTGGAATTAACGGATGCTATGTTGTGTGTGGCTAAATCAACAATTTATAGATTACTACAAGAAAGCAAGAATGGAACTCTTCAACCCCCTAAAACTCCTTCAGGCCGAAAACCAATTAAGATCGATGAGTCATTAAAACAAAGACTAAGGCGTAAAGTCCATGGATTTTACTTACGAAAGGAAATTCCAACACTTGACAAAATTATGACAATATGCAAGAAGATACGGACTATACAAAATTCTCCAGAATGACATTATGCAAACTTTTGAAAGATGTGGGTTTCAAATATACAAAACATAATAGAAAATCTCTCTTGATAGATAAACCGGAAATAGTTTTTTGGAGAAGAGACTATTTAAGCAGCATTCGACATGCCATAGAACAAAATTTGAAAATCTTCTACTTAGACGAAACATGGATAAATGCTGGATATACAGTTTCCAAATCTTAGCAAGATGAAAACATTAAAAGCGGAAGGCAGGCATTCGTGGAAGATTTGTCGTTAGGTTTGCAGCCACCATCTGGAAAAGGAAAAAGACTTATCATTGTCCATGTTGGAAGTTCTGAAGGTTTTGTTGATGGTGAATTATTAACTTTTATTTCAAAACGCACGGGGGACTATCACGAAGATATGAATGGGGATGTCTTCGAGGAATGGTTGGTTCAAATGTTGGATCTGATTCCAAAAGGGGCTGTTATTGTTATGGACAACGCAAGTTACCATTCACGGTTACGAGAAGCATTGCCCACAAGTCGTTGGCATAAAGCAGAGCTTTTGGAGTGGCTTATTTCGAAAAATATTAAGTTTCCAAAAGATCCACTAAGGAAAGAAATTTACAGAATTGCAAAAATGAACAAGAATAAATACAAAACCTACATTGTAGAAGAAATGGCTTCTTCTCGTGGTATATCAGTTCTTCGACTTCCCCCTTATCATTGTGAACTTAATCCCATAGAATTAATATGGGCTCAGGTAAAGGGGGAAGTTGGAAAAAAATACTACTTTTAAAATAAACGATGTTGTGAAATTGCTTGAGAGTGCTGTAAGTCATGTTAGTAAGGAAAATTGGACAAACTGTATCGAGCATGTTATCAAAGTAGAGGCAAATATGTGGAAAATTGAGTTCGTATCACAGATCACCTACTTTTATTTTACTTTTCTATGGTTCGTACATGATAATTTATAGGAAAATATTAGCAATATTGATGAATTTTGGTAGCAGTTTTATTCTTTGTGGGTTGAGGTTGGGTAGAAGGGAACGAATATCAATAAGAGTTCAAAAATAATAATAAGCTTCAAAAAAATGTGAGCAGTCCGAATTCGGTATAATATACAGGGATTCCCATTTAAAAAAACATACGTTTGGTTTGTAAAGGAGTTATATACAACATTCTGTATAATTCTACTATTTCTGTTAATAACATTTTTTGATATCTTCTAAAACAACCTATATACCGAACTTCGTAAGGTTACTACACCCTGTATTTGATAATCAAAGCAACTAAATAATAAATTTAATAATTTGCAGACGGAAAATGTTATAATATAATAAATAACGCAATTTTAATAAAACCATAAGTTGATTTTAAAGTGTTGTTTCAAAAATAGAGTTTAAATATTAAATGCGCTGTTGTCACTTTCGAAAACACGAACAGAGGCGATTTTCCTCTTTTTATTTTACCAACTACCTGTTGTTGCTACTTTCGGAAATATAAATACCCCCCTCGTATTACAGATCATAATTTTTATTGTAATTCATCGTACTATAAATATTTTCTTTACTTTGAGTTTTTGAATCAAACAAATAAAACGACATCTTGCTTTCCATATCAGTTAATTTATTTACTACAGTTTCGGATATAAATAATGAACCCGACCTTACATTTATGTTAATTATATCTTCTTAGCGATTGAACTTTAGTTAATAATGATATTAAGAGTAAGTAATTTTACTTTAGTGTTTTGTGATTGTGATTAGTAAGAAAACTCCAGTTGAAATGGACAGAACGAACAGTGTGAATTCTACCATTAAAAGAATACATTATTTCAATAATTTGTTGTGGAGCAATTCGTTTTTGCACGGGAATTATTTGAGCAGTAAGTCTTCAAGAATGTCATTTAGTTATTCTAAATAAATTTATAATAATAGAATAGTAGTGGAAGCTTTTTAATAAAAAAAAAACAGATGACCTAACTGAATAATTCTGGAAAAAATATTTTAAAATGAGAAAAGAAAGTTTTTTTTAACTAATGCTGTTTTGTTTGTTGACACTACTCTTTAGCATCTGAAGCATAAAAGTATTTTTAAATGCATGTTAATTTTTTAAAACAATGTTCTTCCAATTTTATTTTCTGCCAGTCATTTGTTTCTTGTGTCCTGAATGATTCTCTCCCTTGTATAAACTTTTATCTAACAAATTAGTAGTGATTGCAGCATCTGTAACAAACAGTATGTTAATAATTGTCATCACAGTTTTTTTTAATCTCAAATCTTCATTAACAAAAATTAAAATTAGTTATTTCTTAATACTTTATCTCTTTTTTTAAATTTGTTTACAGTTATCTCCATAAACAATTTTTTTATAAATTAACATTATCTTTAAGGTGTAATTAACCTTCAACTTTGTCTCTTATTCAAATTCTTATTCTTTTATATTATTATTCAAAATTTATTTTTCTTAATTAGGTTACTTATTGTTAACTTTGTTAGGGCTATTGAGGGTTGGCGATTTTAACCTGAAAACTCTGTAAGATTTTTGGGCAATTCTAATTATTCTACAGGGTGTCTCAGAATAACTAGTTTTTAGAAATTATTTGAAGGTCACTTAAATGAACATTTTTTATCAAAACACTCGTGTACTAAAATGTCTATAGTTGTCAAGAAAAATAAGAAGTCTTATACTATATTTGTTTGGAGTTGGCAGTACAGTGAATTCATTATAAATGCAAATCCTTCAAAGTTCAAGCAAGTTCTAAAAATATAAACATATAAAAGGATTTTCAAAAATCTACAAAAGTGTATATTAAAAGTTCTTCTACGAATAACACCTGTGCATATGTACGACGTCAAACCTTAGAAGAGCACCTGCCTGTGTGACGTAAAATTAACAGAATTAGAGTGCTCGTAAACAATATTGCGTGTTTGAAGTGTTTAGTTCCTCGAACTCCAAAACCCTAGAAGAGCACCTGCACGTGTGACGTATGAGTTACTCGATAATCCTAGTGTAAAACTTTGTAACACATCACTTGTAAAAAGGGAGTCTCATCAACCAATAAAATGTACAAATAAATCCACAAGTGAACAATAATAAATTCCTACATCGTAAGAGTTTCTGTCTTTAATTAAACCATTGAAGTTTTCCATCCACGTGTTTGCTACAAGAGAAGATAGGCTGCCAGTTTCACGTTTCGTCAACGAAAATCTACCCCAGCGACATCTGCATGTGAACGGCGAACAATCGAGAGACAGAGTTAAAAAAGGTATAATTTTGTTTGAGTATAAATCTGTGGTAAAACCTGTACGACCTGAGATACAATTTTTCGATTAACGATAGTATTTATTTTTGAATTAAACAAACGAGCGTAGAAACATTTAATTTTATTTGAGCTAGTCATCATTATACATATTATTTAAGGGGCTAAGAACATTATTGTAATAAAAAACTTCAACAATTACCTACATCAAATCAAATAAAAACAAACAACTCATAATATCTTGTCGCAACCAACGTGGGTTTGCGAACATACCATTTAAAACATCAAAAAAATTAAAATAAAACAAAAATCATAGGAAAACTATAATAACGCAACAACAAAAAATTAATAAATTCATAATAATATATAAATAAGTAGGTACGTGCACTACTGATCTTGTTTACAACATATTACGATTTAATGACTTTTATTAGCGGCCAACTCCAAACAAATAAACTATAGTTTTTGAATAAAATAAATAAAATCGTAGGGGGGTTAATTTTTCGTTGAAACACCTTGTTCATTGATAATATTGACATTATTTTTTTACAGGAAGAGAAACTGAATGGAGTCCAGTCATATTAATCCCTCTCATCGCCACAGTAGTATTGGTTATCACCATTCTTTTATTATTAATTTTTAGACAGAATCCAACTTTTGTCATAAGCACTGTAGCCGGCTGCCTAATTTTAATAACCGTTTACTTGGTGGTAGTTGCCATGAATTCCAGTAGACAATATTTGTATTAAAACTAAAATATATTTAATTCTAGGCAAGAGTTCGTACTTAACAATCATCAAATATTATTTTATAAACAGCTGTAGGTATATGTTTTTGTTACGTTAATAAAATCGTTTTAAACAAAAGTCACCTTTGTAACAGTTTTTTTATATCTTTTATACCATAATGTGTCAGAATAATAAATAATCTGGTCTTGTCGACACCGATTTACTTTTAATTTTTTAATGATAAATGTGTATTATTTTTTATGCTTTTATGATTCATGTTTTTTTTGGACATTAGACACGTCGTAAATCATTGTCAAGTTTGTTGGGTTGTCCTATTTGCATAATTATGTTTTGCGGCTTTAAAGAATGGTTTAGAATACTGTATATTATTCAACCTCGAGTTCGTAAAAAATTTATTAGATAAACATCTAGGGCACTGATCTATGTTAAAGCTTTTGTTAGATGACATCGTTATTTTCGGAACAATACGTGTTGTAAATAATTGGAAAAACCATCGGTTTGTTGTAAATGTGATAAAATCCTCTGGGTCGATATAAATAAAAACAATTAATGTTACAAAAGTATTAACAATAGAATAACAAGTTTTTGTAACTAATATTACAACGAATGAAGTATTTTTAGTAGTAGGCAACAAGTAATACACCGTTGTTAACTTGTTTGCCTATACTTAACAGTTAAACAAGTCGGAAGAATGCCCTTGATTAACAAACTAGAAACATATAGCTTCATATAAAAAAGTTTTTACTACTTTTTTAATAATTAAAGGACCATTGGGTGTCTTTAATATTCCATAAATCTGCTTCTGCTTTTTATATTCCTATTTCTGATAAATCAGAAATATCTAGTAGTAAAACTAGGTTTTACAGAATATTCTCAATCTTAAGAAACTGATTTAATACGTAAACAATCTTCATGAATAATTAAACTTTATTTATTCAATTCATTCATACCTAATTATGGTTGTTGATATTTTTTATGGGCGTCACATTGGATCATGGGCTAATTTCCAAAGATTAAATTGTATAAGGCAGAAAACTAGCCTTCTAGTCAAGAAGGATGCTGAAGGAACCACCTGGTTACCCCGTTTTCTAGTACTCTGCTTTACAGATGATAAATTAGAATATTAGCCCTAGTTCTATTCATATTGACTGTAGTATAATTATTTACCAGTTATAAGCAACCAATAATAATATACTGCTGTTGATTTGGTTGTCTAACCTTTAGTGTCTACATTTTAAGAATATTTTATTATTTTGAAATTTGATTGATTAATGCATTATTTTTAATGAAATCCGAAGACAACTGAGTAGTGAACATAAAATTCAATATACAAGGGGCAGTCAATGATTAAAATATCGAAAAATAGAAATATATTTCCACTTGCACCCTCTCTGAGGTTTTTTCACTTTATTTTAAAACTTTTGAAATATTTTGGAGACTCTGACGTCAAAAAGTGTGTGTTCATGTACCTGCAATGTAAATTGCGTTTGGTATTAGACGATGATAATTATTATAAGTGGATAGAAACAGAATTTGACATCTAATGATTAAAAATGTACAGATTTAGTAGAATTTTATCCTTTATAATTATAGTTTTTAATTATACTCCCCCTTTAACGTACTTCATGAGACGATAATGGTTTTAAATATAAATTCTCCATAAATAAATCGTGATTAATAATTTTTCTTTATTCCAACGAGGAGATAATTTCTACATTCATGAAAATTTCCTCTAAATGCAACTCATGCAAATAAAAAAGAAACCAATGATTTAAAAGCGCCCTCTATATACCATTTACCTCAAACAACTTCAGTTTTATAGTCTACATATACAACATACAGTGTCAGACGAAACTAAAAATAATAAAGTGGAAATAAACAGTTTTATAGCAATGCCGATAAATCTGTCTAGAGATTTCAATCTCTACTAGGTGTGTATGTGTATGTGATGTTGATGATAATGGCATAAAGTATTGTCGCAATTTTTTAAAATTTCTCGTTCGGCTGCATGGTAAAGTAGTAAATCAACTTATTAAGTGTTTTGTATAGTTTATTAAAGCCTTTGGCGGTAGTTTGTATATCGTGGGTGTGTAAATGTACAATAATAACACCTTCAGCATCATCAATTTTGTGCCAATATTAAATTGTTTATAAAAAAATCCCTGAAATCAAACGATTTCTTTATCGCTTTGATTTTGCGGGCGGTATATTATTATCATAAGTCAAGTATAACATTTTGAAGAGTACAGGAAACATATTTTATGAAAAGATTGATTTGATTGATTGATTTGAAAAGTTAAAATGGAAAATGAGAGAGAGTCAAGAATAGAGCCTTGAGGAAAGGCGTTGTGTAAGAATTTTTTAAAGATGATTTAAGTAGGGTTAATCTTTGACGTATGTGAAAAATAATTTTAAATAAGGGAAAGAGAATGTCTTCTGTGGTCCACAAAATAATTAAATTATATATAGAAGTTAAAGATTTGTGGGTTTATGACCTTGACCAATTTTATCCTATCTGAAAAAAAATTATCCTGCCTTGTAGTGACTAGTGAATCGAAAGTTATGACATGGTCTCATATTTTGACGTATAACTCAAAAACAAAAAATCTTAGCAACTTCTAGTTTGCGCCGTTAAAAAGCCAAGAAAATTTCACACAAACCCTAAAAATTTCAATTTTCTACAGTAATTTCTACCAATTTTATCTTAACCGAAAGATGACCTACGTAAATTCGACTTTTTTCCATACCTATACCTTCCTTCGAAAAAATGAAAATTTTCAAAATCTTTCCGAAAGAGTTGAACATCTGGATTTAGACTAATTTGACTCTCTTTAAAACGAATCTACCATCAGAAAAATTATAAAAAATGTATCTTGCCTTGTAGCGACTAGTGAATCGAACGTTATGACATGGTCTTAGTTTTTGACTTATAACTCAAAAACTAAGAATCTTAGCAACTTCTAGTTTACACTGTTAAAAAGCCAAGAAAATTTAATACAAACCCTCAAAATTTCAATTTTTTATTATAAATTCTAATAATTTTATCTTAACCGAAAGTTGACCTACGTAAATTCGACTTTTTTCCATACCTATACCTTCCTTCGAAAAAATGAAAAATTTCAAAATCTCTCCGAAAGAGTTCAAAATATGGATTTAGACTAATTTGACCCTCCTAAAAACGAATCTGCCCTTAGAAAAATTCTAAAAAAATTATCTTGCCTTGGAGCGACTGGTGAATCGAACGTTATGACATGGTCTTAGTTTTTGACTTATAACTCAAAAACTAAGAATCTTAGCAACTTCTAATTTGCACCGTTAAAAAGCCAAGAAAATTTTATACAAACTCTAAAAATTTTAAGTTTCTATTATAAATTCTACCAATTTTATCTTTAACGAAAGTTGACCTACGTAAATTCGACTTTTTTCCATACCTATACCTTCCTTCGAAAAAAATGAAAAATTTCAAAATCTCTCCGAAAGAGTTCAAAATATGGATTTAGACTAATTTAACCCTCCTAAAAACGAATCTGTCCTCAGAAAAATTCTAAAAAATTATCTTGCCTTGGAGCGACTGGTGAATCGAACGTTATGACATGGTCTTAGTTTTTGACTTATAACTCAAAAACTGAGAATCTTAGCAACTTCTAGTTTACACCGTTAAAAAGCTAAGAAAATTTCATACAAACCCTAAAAATTTCAAATTTTTATTATAAATTCTACCAATTTTATCTTAACCGAAAGTTGACCTACGTAAATTCGACTTTTTTCCATACCTATACCTTCCTTCGAAAATGAAAATTTTCAAAATCTCTCCGAAAGAGTTGAAAATTTGGATATAGACTAATTTGACCCTCCTAAAAACGAATCTGCCCTCAGAAAAATTCTAAAAAAATTATCTTGCCTTGGAGCGACTGGTGAATCGAACGTTATGACATGGTCTTAGTTTTTGACTTATAACTCAAAAACTGAGAATCTTAGCAACTTCTAGTTTACACCGTTAAAAAGCTAAGAAAATTTCATACAAACCCTAAAAATTTCAAATTTTTATTATAAATTCTACCAATTTTATCTTAACCGAAAGTTGACCTACGTAAATTCGACTTTTTCCATACCTATACCTTCCTTCGAAAATGAAAATTTTCAAAATCTCTCCGAAAGAGTTGAAAATTTGGATATAGACTAATTTGACCCTCCTAAAAACGAATCTGCCCTCAGAAAAATTCTAAAAAAATTATCTTGCCTTGGAGCGACTGGTGAATCGAACGTTATGACATGGTCTTAGTTTTTGACTTATAACTCAAAAACTAAGAATCTTAGCAACTTCTAGTTTGCGCCGTTAAAAAGCCAAGAAAATTTCACACAAACCCTAAAAATTTCAATTTTCTACAGTAATTTCTACCAATTTTATCTTAACCGAAAGATGACCTACGTAAATTCGACTTTTTTCCATACCTATACCTTCCTTCGAAAAAATGAAAATTTTCAAAATCTTTCCGAAAGAGTTGAACATCTGGATTTAGACTAATTTGACTCTCTTTAAAACGAATCTACCATCAGAAAAATTATAAAAAATGTATCTTGCCTTGTAGCGACTAGTGAATCGAACGTTATGACATGGTCTTAGTTTTTGACTTATAACTCAAAAACTAAGAATCTTAGCAACTTCTAGTTTACACTGTTAAAAAGCCAAGAAAATTTAATACAAACCCTCAAAATTTCAATTTTTTATTATAAATTCTAATAATTTTATCTTAACCGAAAGTTGACCTACGTAAATTCGACTTTTTTCCATACCTATACCTTCCTTCGAAAAAATGAAAAATTTCAAAATCTCTCCGAAAGAGTTCAAAATATGGATTTAGACTAATTTAACCCTCCTAAAAACGAATCTGTCCTCAGAAAAATTCTAAAAAAATTATCTTGCCTTGGAGCGACTGGTGAATCGAACGTTATGACATGGTCTTAGTTTTTGACTTATAACTCAAAAACTGAGAATCTTAGCAACTTCTAGTTTACACCGTTAAAAAGCTAAGAAAATTTCATACAAACCCTAAAAATTTCAAATTTTTATTATAAATTCTACCAATTTTATCTTAACCGAAAGTTGACCTACGTAAATTCGACTTTTTTCCATACCTATACCTTCCTTCGAAAAAATGAAAATTTTCAAAATCTCTCCGAAAGAGTTGAAAATTTGGATATAGACTAATTTGACCCTCCTAAAAACGAATCTGCCCTCAGAAAAATTCTAAAAAATTATCTTGCCTTGGAGCGACTGGTGAATCGAACGTTATGACATGGTCTTAGTTTTTGACTTATAACTCAAAAACTGAGAATCTTAGCAACTTCTAGTTTACACCGTTAAAAAGCTAAGAAAATTTCATACAAACCCTAAAAATTTCAAATTTTTATTATAACTTTTACCAATTTTATCTTAACCGAAAGTTGACCTACGTAAATTAGACTTTTTTCCATACCTATATACCTTCCATCGAAAAAATGAAAATTTTCAAAATCTCTCCGAAAGAGTTGAAAATCTGGATTTAGACTAATTTGACCCTCCTAAAAACGAATCTGCCCTCAGAAAAATTCTAAAAAAATTATCTTGCCTTGGAGCGACTAGTGAATCGAACGTTATGACATGGTCTTAGTTTTTGACTTATAACTCAAAAACTAAGAATCTTAGCAACTTCTAGTTTGCGCCGTTAAAAAGCCAAGAAAATTTCACACAAACCCTAAAAATTTCAATTTTCTACAGTAATTTCTACCAATTTTATCTTAACCGAAAGATGACCTACGTAAATTCGACTTTTTTCCATACCTATACCTTCCTTCGAAAAAATGAAAATTTTCAAAATCTTTCCGAAAGAGTTGAACATCTGGATTTAGACTAATTTGACTCTCTTTAAAACGAATCTACCATCAGAAAAATTATAAAAAATGTATCTTGCCTTGTAGCGACTAGTGAATCGAACGTTATGACATGGTCTTAGTTTTTGACTTATAACTCAAAAACTAAGAATCTTAGCAACTTCTAGTTTACACTGTTAAAAAGCCAAGAAAATTTAATACAAACCCTCAAAATTTCAATTTTTTATTATAAATTCTAATAATTTTATCTTAACCGAAAGTTGACCTACGTAAATTCGACTTTTTTCCATACCTATACCTTCCTTCGAAAAAATGAAAAATTTCAAAATCTCTCCGAAAGAGTTCAAAATATGGATTTAGACTAATTTGACCCTCCTAAAAACGAATCTGCCCTTAGAAAAATTCTAAAAAATTATCTTGCCTTGGAGCGACTGGTGAATCGAACGTTATGACATGGTCTTAGTTTTTGACTTATAACTCAAAAACTAAGAATCTTAGCAACTTCTAATTTGCACCGTTAAAAAGCCAAGAAAATTTTATACAAACCCTAAAAATTTTAAGTTTCTATTATAAATTCTACCAATTTTATCTTTAACGAAAGTTGACCTACGTAAATTCGACTTTTTTCCATACCTATACCTTCCTTCGAAAAAATGAAAAATTTCAAAATCTCTCCGAAAGAGTTCAAAATATGGATTTAGACTAATTTGACCCTCCTAAAAACGAATCTGCCCTTAGAAAAATTCTAAAAAAATTATCTTGCCTTGGAGCGACTGGTGAATCGAACGTTATGACATGGTCTTAGTTTTTGACTTATAACTCAAAAACTAAGAATCTTAGCAACTTCTAATTTGCACCGTTAAAAAGCCAAGAAAATTTTATACAAACTCTAAAAATTTTAAGTTTCTATTATAAATTCTACCAATTTTATCTTTAACGAAAGTTGACCTACGTAAATTCGACTTTTTTCCATACCTATACCTTCCTTCGAAAAAATGAAAAATTTCAAAATCTCTCCGAAAGAGTTCAAAATATGGATTTAGACTAATTTGACCCTCCTAAAAACGAATCTGCCCTTAGAAAAATTCTAAAAAAATTATCTTGCCTTGGAGCGACTGGTGAATCGAACGTTATGACATGGTCTTAGTTTTTGACTTATAACTCAAAAACTAAGAATCTTAGCAACTTCTAATTTGCACCGTTAAAAAGCCAAGAAAATTTTATACAAACTCTAAAAATTTTAAGTTTCTATTATAAATTCTACCAATTTTATCTTTAACGAAAGTTGACCTACGTAAATTCGACTTTTTTCCATACCTATACCTTCCTTCGAAAAAATGAAAAATTTCAAAATCTCTCCGAAAGAGTTCAAAATATGGATTTAGACTAATTTAACCCTCCTAAAAACGAATCTGTCCTCAGAAAAATTCTAAAAAAATTATCTTGCCTTGGAGCGACTGGTGAATCGAACGTTATGACATGGTCTTAGTTTTTGACTTATAACTCAAAAACTGAGAATCTTAGCAACTTCTAGTTTACACCGTTAAAAAGCTAAGAAAATTTCATACAAACCCTAAAAATTTCAAATTTTTATTATAAATTCTACCAATTTTATCTTAACCGAAAGTTGACCTACGTAAATTCGACTTTTTTCCATACCTATACCTTCCTTCGAAAAAATGAAAATTTTCAAAATCTCTCCGAAAGAGTTGAAAATTTGGATATAGACTAATTTGACCCTCCTAAAAACGAATCTGCCCTCAGAAAAATTCTAAAAAAATTATCTTGCCTTGGAGCGACTGGTGAATCGAACGTTATGACATGGTCTTAGTTTTTGACTTATAACTCAAAAACTGAGAATCTTAGCAACTTCTAGTTTACACCGTTAAAAAGCTAAGAAAATTTCATACAAACCCTAAAAATTTCAAATTTTTATTATAAATTCTACCAATTTTATCTTAACCGAAAGTTGACCTACGTAAATTCGACTTTTTTCCATACCTATACCTTCCTTCGAAAAAATGAAAATTTTCAAAATCTCTCCGAAAGAGTTGAAAATTTGGATATAGACTAATTTGACCCTCCTAAAAACGAATCTGCCCTCAGAAAAATTCTAAAAAATTATCTTGCCTTGGAGCGACTAGTGAATCGAACGTTATGACATGGTCTTAGTTTTTGACTTATAACTCAAAAACTGAGAATCTTAGCAACTTCTAGTTTACACCGTTAAAAAGCTAAGAAAATTTCATACAAACCCTAAAAATTTCAAATTTTTATTATAAATTCTACCAATTTTATCTTAACCGAAAGTTGACCTACGTAAATTCGACTTTTTTCCATACCTATACCTTCCTTCGAAAAAAATGAAAATTTTCAAAATCTCTCCGAAAGAGTTGAAAATTTGGATATAGACTAATTTGACCCTCCTAAAAACGAATCTGCCCTCAGAAAAATTCTAAAAAAATTATCTTGCCTTGGAGCGACTGGTGAATCGAACGTTATGACATGGTCTTAGTTTTTGACTTATAACTCAAAAACTAAGAATCTTAGCAACTTCTAGTTTGCGCCGTTAAAAAGCCAAGAAAATTTCACACAAACCCTAAAAATTTCAATTTTCTACAGTAATTTCTACCAATTTTATCTTAACCGAAAGATGACCTACGTAAATTCGACTTTTTCCATACCTATACCTTCCTTCGAAAAAATGAAAATTTTCAAAATCTTTCCGAAAGAGTTGAACATCTGGATTTAGACTAATTTGACTCTCTTTAAAACGAATCTACCATCAGAAAAATTATAAAAAATGTATCTTGCCTTGTAGCGACTAGTGAATCGAACGTTATGACATGGTCTTAGTTTTTGACTTATAACTCAAAAACTAAGAATCTTAGCAACTTCTAGTTTACACTGTTAAAAAGCCAAGAAAATTTAATACAAACCCTCAAAATTTCAATTTTTTATTATAAATTCTAATAATTTTATCTTAACCGAAAGTTGACCTACGTAAATTCGACTTTTTTCCATACCTATACCTTCCTTCGAAAAAATGAAAAATTTCAAAATCTCTCCGAAAGAGTTCAAAATATGGATTTAGACTAATTTGACCCTCCTAAAAACGAATCTGCCCTTAGAAAAATTCTAAAAAAATTATCTTGCCTTGGAGCGACTGGTGAATCGAACGTTATGACATGGTCTTAGTTTTTGACTTATAACTCAAAAACTAAGAATCTTAGCAACTTCTAATTTGCACCGTTAAAAAGCCAAGAAAATTTTATACAAACCCTAAAAATTTTAAGTTTCTATTATAAATTCTACCAATTTTATCTTTAACGAAAGTTGACCTACGTAAATTCGACTTTTTTCCATACCTATACCTTCCTTCGAAAAAATGAAAAATTTCAAAATCTCTCCGAAAGAGTTCAAAATATGGATTTAGACTAATTTGACCCTCCTAAAAACGAATCTGCCCTTAGAAAAATTCTAAAAAAATTATCTTGCCTTGGAGCGACTGGTGAATCGAACGTTATGACATGGTCTTAGTTTTTGACTTATAACTCAAAAACTAAGAATCTTAGCAACTTCTAATTTGCACCGTTAAAAAGCCAAGAAAATTTTATACAAACTCTAAAAATTTTAAGTTTCTATTATAAATTCTACCAATTTTATCTTTAACGAAAGTTGACCTACGTAAATTCGACTTTTTTCCATACCTATACCTTCCTTCGAAAAAATGAAAAATTTCAAAATCTCTCCGAAAGAGTTCAAAATATGGATTTAGACTAATTTGACCCTCCTAAAAACGAATCTGCCCTTAGAAAAATTCTAAAAAAATTATCTTGCCTTGGAGCGACTGGTGAATCGAACGTTATGACATGGTCTTAGTTTTTGACTTATAACTCAAAAACTAAGAATCTTAGTAACTTCTAGTTTGCACCGTTAAAAAGCCAAGAAAATTTCATACAAACCCTGAAAATTTAAATTTTCTACAGTAATTTCTACCAATTTTATCTTAACCGAAAGATGACCTACGTAAATTCGACTTTTTTCCATACCTATACCTTCCTTCGAAAAAATGAAAATTTTCAAAATCTTTCCGAAAGAGTTGAACATCTGGATTTAGACTAATTTGACTCTCTTTAAAACGAATCTACCATCAGAAAAATTATAAAAAATGTATCTTGCCTTGTAGCGACTAGTGAATCGAACGTTATGACATGGTCTTAGTTTTTGACTTATAACTCAAAAACTAAGAATCTTAGCAACTTCTAGTTTACACTGTTAAAAAGCCAAGAAAATTTAATACAAACCCTCAAAATTTCAATTTTTTATTATAAATTCTAATAATTTTATCTTAACCGAAAGTTGACCTTCGTAAAATCGACTTTTTCCATACCTATACCTTCCTTCGAAAAAATGAAAAATTTCAAAATCTCTCCGAAAGAGTTCAAAATATGGATTTAGACTAATTTAACCCTCCTAAAAACGAATCTGTCCTCAGAAAAATTCTAAAAAAATTATCTTGCCTTGGAGCGACTGGTGAATCGAACGTTATGACATGGTCTTAGTTTTTGACTTATAACTCAAAAACTGAGAATCTTAGCAACTTCTAGTTTACACCGTTAAAAAGCTAAGAAAATTTCATACAAACCCTAAAAATTTCAAATTTTTATTATAAATTCTACCAATTTTATCTTAACCGAAAGTTGACCTACGTAAATTCGACTTTTTTCCATACCTATACCTTCCTTCGAAAAATGAAAATTTTCAAAATCTCTCCGAAAGAGTTGAAAATTTGGATATAGACTAATTTGACCCTCCTAAAAACGAATCTGCCCTCAGAAAAATTCTAAAAAATTATCTTGCCTTGGAGCGACTGGTGAATCGAACGTTATGACATGGTCTTAGTTTTTGACTTATAACTCAAAAACTGAGAATCTTAGCAACTTCTAGTTTACACCGTTAAAAAGCTAAGAAAATTTCATACAAACCCTAAAAATTTCAAATTTTTATTATAAATTCTACCAATTTTATCTTAACCGAAAGTTGACCTACGTAAATTCGACTTTTTTCCATACCTATACCTTCCTTCGAAAAAATGAAAATTTTCAAAATCTCTCCGAAAGAGTTGAAAATTTGGATATAGACTAATTTGACCCTCCTAAAAACGAATCTGCCCTCAGAAAAATTCTAAAAAAATTATCTTGCCTTGGAGCGACTGGTGAATCGAACGTTATGACATGGTCTTAGTTTTTGACTTATAACTCAAAAACTAAGAATCTTAGCAACTTCTAGTTTGCGCCGTTAAAAAGCCAAGAAAATTTCACACAAACCCTAAAAATTTCAATTTTCTACAGTAATTTCTACCAATTTTATCTTAACCGAAAGATGACCTACGTAAATTCGACTTTTTTCCATACCTATACCTTCCTTCGAAAAAATGAAAATTTTCAAAATCTTTCCGAAAGAGTTGAACATCTGGATTTAGACTAATTTGACTCTCTTTAAAACGAATCTACCATCAGAAAAATTATAAAAAATGTATCTTGCCTTGTAGCGACTAGTGAATCGAACGTTATGACATGGTCTTAGTTTTTGACTTATAACTCAAAAACTAAGAATCTTAGCAACTTCTAGTTTACACTGTTAAAAAGCCAAGAAAATTTAATACAAACCCTCAAAATTTCAATTTTTTATTATAAATTCTAATAATTTTATCTTAACCGAAAGTTGACCTACGTAAATTCGACTTTTTTCCATACCTATACCTTCCTTCGAAAAAATGAAAAATTTCAAAATCTCTCCGAAAGAGTTCAAAATATGGATTTAGACTAATTTGACCCTCCTAAAAACGAATCTGCCCTTAGAAAAATTCTAAAAAAATTATCTTGCCTTGGAGCGACTGGTGAATCGAACGTTATGACATGGTCTTAGTTTTTGACTTATAACTCAAAAACTAAGAATCTTAGCAACTTCTAATTTGCACCGTTAAAAAGCCAAGAAAATTTTATACAAACCCTAAAAATTTTAAGTTTCTATTATAAATTCTACCAATTTTATCTTTAACGAAAGTTGACCTACGTAAATTCGACTTTTTTTCATACCTATACCTTCCTTCGAAAAAATGAAAAATTTCAAAATCTCTCCGAAAGAGTTCAAAATATGGATTTAGACTAATTTAACCCTCCTAAAAACGAATCTGCCCTCAGAAAAATTCTAAAAAAATTATCTTGCCTTGGAGCGACTGGTGAATCGAACGTTATGACATGGTCTTAGTTTTTGACTTATAACTCAAAAACTGAGAATCTTAGCAACTTCTAGTTTACACCGTTAAAAAGCTAAGAAAATTTCATACAAACCCTAAAAATTTCAAATTTTTATTATAAATTCTACCAATTTTATCTTAACCGAAAGTTGACCTACGTAAATTCGACTTTTTTCCATACCTATACCTTCCTTCGAAAAAATGAAAATTTTCAAAATCTCTCCGAAAGAGTTGAAAATTTGGATATAGACTAATTTGACCCTCCTAAAAACGAATCTGCCCTTAGAAAAATTCTAAAAAAATTATCTTGCCTTGGAGCGACTAGTGAATCGAACGTTATGACATAGTCTTAGTTTTTGACTTATAACTCAAAAACTAAGAATCTTAGTAACTTCTAGTTTGCACCGTTAAAAAGCCAAGAAAATTTCATACAAACCCTGAAAATTTAAATTTTCTATTATAACTTCTACCAATTTTATCCTAACCGAAAGTTGACATACGTAAATTCGACTTTTTTCCATACCTATACAAAATTGCCAATTTCCAGATAATTTCCATCAAAATAGACTACTTTTGAGCTTCACCGCATAATTTCACCTACTAAATAAAAATTACAATTTATAATAACACCTCATCCGGTTTACCACCTTTTGCATATCGTCATAGTTATAGTTAATATAATTAAACAAATGTGGATTGTGTGGTATATATTTTTGTAATTTTTTCTCTGTTGCGTAGGATATTGGAAACCATGTGTTCGTATTTTTCCCGATGACATCATTGTTTTTCAAACATTAACTGCAAAAAACACTCATTTACAGAGTGTGTTTTTGAAAAAAACAAAATAAAAACAGATTACTTTCCCCACGGGTGTGGTTCTCAATTTTTATTAGAAACTTTAATTGTTATTCTCGTAAACAACGTAGTACCTACTAACCATTAGACGTTTTAATTAAAAGTATCCATTTAGGGAAATGTGAACTTCATTAACTTTTACTGCAAAGATAATTGTATTTGATAAAATGTTTACAGCCGTATGAAAATGTTCTTAGACAACCAGTATAAAATAAATTGTCGTTAAAATGACAAAAGCACGTGATAATGGCGTCAAAAATCTGCTCAATTTTTTAAACTTGTTTTAATACAAATTTATAATTTATTATAGGATTTATTGACTGTTTAAAATAAAATTAAAACATCATAGATTTCAAATTGTCGTTTTTCGTTATGCACTGGCGAACTGTAAGGAAAGCCATTTGTAGAACTAAAAATCCAAGACTTTAGTTCTATGACACGTAGTGAAGTTGCATATCTTCGGCATTGACCATTCCAGAATGACGTCATTGACGGTCGGCTGGGTGGCATACAAACTCATTAATTCCATTTGTTTATACAGAGTTTTGCACTTTTTGCAATTTCTTGAATAGACCCAGCTTCATATTGTTTATAAGCTTGGGTGCTTTTATAAGCAATACTTTTATAAGCAATATATAAGACTGTGTGCCACCCAGAGAAAATGACGGATCTTGTCAAAAAAGTGTCAAAGTCACGTGTTCTGGAATGGTCTATTGTTGCTGTTGATTCTTCGTATTTTTAGTCATTGAAGATTGAAGGGTTCTTCATTTCATACAATTATTTATAGTTTCTGAACGAATGTTATTTAATGATTTGAAATCTTGTTATTGTAGCATTTTGATAATAATACAAAGTAAAGTAATATATTGTTGTTGCTACAATAATTAACAATCAATTTAGAATGTATTTCAAACTTTTTATGCAAATTATTACTTATTAAAAATAGTGTACAACAGTTGGCAACAGTGATATAAGTTAGCTTTGTCAATCAAAGAAAAGAAAACAAAAAAAGAAGAAATTCCAACCTATAAGAAGAGTGAAATATAGTTAAATTTGTGGTTTTATTTTAATATTTTTGTGTTCAAACAATTAATTGAATTTGTCTAGAGCTAAAAGAATAACAAGAAAACAAAAATAATGTTTTATATGTCAGGCTATCAGCGCAAAAGTGGTGTAACCCCCGGCACTGCACTTAGGAAAAATAGGATTTAAAATTTGCTAAGATAGATTTGTTTTTATTAATTTATTTTTTATTTAGCGCCATCTTTTGTTTTGATAACAAAAGGTGGCTTACTCCACTTTTTTATTCAAAGTTAATAATGTATAGAATGTAGTTTACACCAAAACTGCAACCAATACAAATAGTGGGTTACACCACTTTTGCGCTGATAGCCTCATGTTTCCTAATAGAAAAGAAAATTTTGATGAGCAGCAAGATAAAACCTATAGATTTATTTAAATTAAATGAACTGTGAAGATGATTTACAACGAAATTAAATAGTCTGTGTTCACCTAAAACAATAAAACAGTGAAAAGATGTAAGTATTTAAAAAAACACTATACTTCTGTTTTATAATACACTTAATCAAGGAGAAAAATCTGTATCATAATGAAATACATTACTTTACAATACAGATTTTTAAATCTTTAAAAAAATAAGCTATCTGTGTTAATGGCTATCATTATATAAAATTTAGGACCATTTTATACATTAAATGTTATATTAGACTTTAAGTGAAGGGAGGCAAATATTAAGAGACATATTAATGGGCATCAAATATGCTCCCCAAGGCACAGGAGGAGGTGGTCCAGTTAAACCTTTGACTTAGAAGAAAGACTTACTGGCCCTTATTTTAACTTTTAACTATTAGTGCAGAAGGAGCAAATTTTGTGGAGGATCGAATCTCTTAAAATTTAAATAATTCAGTAGAAGAAATACCAGACAGATTATATGTATAAATATTGGATCTGATACCATACCTACTTATAATGAGACTGTAAACTAGTAAGTACCTATTAAGAAATATTCAAATTATTTTTTAAACTCTTTTTCAAAACTAATTAATATTTATTCATTTAATATTATTTAAAGGAATTCTCAACCAAGGAAGCACCTTAATTGGAAAAAGTAAACTTACCCCTCCCTGTTGGAAATGTATCAAGGGAATAAAAAAGAAATAAAATACAAAGGAAGAGGGTTGAAACTAGAAAAGTTTGTGCTGAACATTTAGCAAATTTCAAAATGGCAATTGCCCACTCTGTTAGATGTTTAGCCACAATTTTAAACCAATTGGCTAAAAACAAGTAGAAAAGGGACATAAATAGTGTTACTCATGTTGTTACTTTCAGATTAGTGTTTTTGTTTTTCTGCCAGGAATTTTATGGTTGTTTATTTTAAAATCTAGTAATGTTTTTATGTTTTTTAATAAATATTTTGTTATAATTAAACAATCCTTAAAATAAAAACTCAAACATTTTATTTAAAAGATTCTTATAAACGGTTGGAGTACTTTTTAATAATTATATTAGCATTATTAATTCATAAAATATTGCTGCATAATCATAGCCCTTATTTATTAACATCTTACTTGCCAATTGTTGTTTCTATGAATATTATTATCCTCATTGTGAACATCTAAATCTACTATTTTTTCTTCAACACTATTATCTTTTAAAATTTTTCTAACAATATCAAAATACGCCATTTTATAACACTCCTTTATTGTTTAAAGCTTTGTTTTAACATGCCTTTAAATAATACAATTTTAAAGGAATCCTTTAAAGTTTTAACGGAAATTTAGTTAGCGATTAACGAAATTAAAATCTTAACGCCCTCTAATCACTATCCAAAATCCCTTTTTTCCTTTTAATCGAAGACACTGGACGCCAATGCGGAAAGATTATTTATAGTGTACGTGGAAAAAGAGAAGAAAAATTTATACTGGGGAAAGTTATCGACATCTCGGATCTCCGATACGGCCCTGGGGGTATCTTGTTAGCACCGTGTTCGACATTACAACATTCGTTTGTGGATCTCTCTGACTGCCAAGTCGAGATGTTTTTTTTTCTTAAATAAAATGCTCCTTTCAAGGTTCGCATCGTGTTTCATCTCCCAAGTATATTATACGCCGTCTTTATCTTGGGTCGTTATATCACGCAAAATTATGCGCCTGTGAATGCGATTCCGACCTTCGGTGTGCATTTTAGACATTTCTCTATAAGAGCGGAGATTTTTCACAGATGAATCACTGCGTCACAGAATCGCCGATCAGTTTTCGAATTAATTTTTTTAATTCGGTTTTTTTTAGTCAAAATTTGAGTGAACAATCGACGCAAAAGCACATTCAACGGTCGATTTCTCACGTGGGTTTGATCGTCTTCCCAGTCTTAAGCCCAGTGGTGTAGTGGAAAAAATTAAATAATGAAACGTTTGAACAAAACCCCCACGTTTATTTAAAGATTTTCCCTTTTTAAATCAATGACACAGGACCTTATTGAAACTCTTGAGGTTTGAGCACCAAACAAACCTATACCAAGAATCACCAAAAGATTTACAGCGAAAGGCACAAGCACATCTCTCTGGTTTACAGAAACAGACTTGTCTGGTAATTACTGGTGCCATCAGCAGCTATGCAGCCATAGAAATTCTCAATAGGAAAACTCAGTAAAGTATTGCTGGTTTGAATAGCTTGCTATTCTATCTTGGAAGGCGACTAGTGAATCGAACTTTATGACATGGTCTTTGTTTTTGACTTATAACTCAAAAACTAAGAATCTTAGCAACTTCTAATTTGCACCGTTAAAAAGCCAAGAAAATTTCATACAAACCCTAAAAATTTCAAGTTTCTATTAAAAATTCTACCAATTTTATCTTAACCGAAAGTTGACCTACGTAAATTCGACTTTTTTCCATACCTATACCTAATCTTAGCGACTTCTAATTTGCACCGTTAAAAAGCCAATAAAATTTCATACAAACCCTGAAAATTTCAAGTTTCTATTATAAATTCTACCAATTTTATCTTAACCGAAAGTTGACCTACGTAAATTCGACTTTTTTCCATACCTATACCTTCCTTCGAAAAAATGAAAATTTTCAAAATCTCTCCGAAAGAGTTGAAAATCTGGATCTAGACTAATTTGACCCTCCTTAAAACGAATCTACCATCAGAAAAATTCTAAAAAAATTATCTTGCCTTGGAGCGACTAGTGAATCGAACGTTATGACATATGGTCTTAGTTTTTGACTTATAACTCAAAAACTAAGAATCTTAGTAACTTCTAGTTTGTACCCTTAAAAAGCCTAGAAAATTTCATACAAACCCTGAAAATTTCAAGTTTCTATTATAAATTCTACCAATTTTATCTTAACCGAAAGTTGACCTACGTAAATTCGACTTTTTTCCATACCTATACCTTCCTTCGAAAAAATGAAAATTTTAAAAATCTCTCCGAAAGAGTTTAACTTCTGGATTTAGACTAATTTGACCCTTCTAAAAACGAATCTGTCCACAGAAAAATTCTAAAAAAATTATCTTGCCTTGGAGCGACTAGTGAATCGAACGTTATGACATGGTCTTAGTTTTTGACTTATAACTCAAAAACTAAGAATCTTAGCAACTTCTAATTTGCACCGTTAAAAAGCCAAGAAAATTTCATACAAACCCTGAAAATTTCATTTTTATATTATAACTTTTACCAATTTTATTCTAACCCAAACTTGAACTTCGTAAAATCGACTGATAATTCTTTACAAGACTCCTGCAATAAAATCTGTGTTCCCCGACTCCGACCCTGTACTATTTTAAAATCTCGACAATCAGCAGATAAATAAAATGAATTCTTACTCGAGGCGTAGACTAGTGCCTACTGACTCAAGCAATGCGTAACGACAGTAGCATTCGAAAATGAAACGTCACTAATTTAGATGCATTGACAATGCTTACTGTCATCAAAGAAAGATAAAATACCTATGGAAATGCGAATACGACGAAGACGGCAACTTGTATGCCAACAATTTCAACTATTGTAATGCCCTGCGTGCGAGATTACGGAATATTTGTGCGGCAACCTTGCTATAGTGACCAAAAAAAGAAATATATATCTGTTAATAATACGCAACTTGATTGCGTCTAAGGTCAACAATTCAAGTATTTAGAACAGTAGTTTGTTACGGAGATGATACATGGTTAATTATTTCCTGTTGAACAATATTTATTATTATGGAATAATAGGGTCAAGGTACTAAATAAAAAAAACTACAAAATCCTGTTAATTATTTACAATAAATGCAGTAGTACATCTTTGGTACGACCCAAGTAACACCAAACTGTTTTATTAGGTAATTAAGGATGAATTAAATTTATTGTACCAACCCTTACTTTTTGGAAGTCCATCTTATTAAGAATAATAAAAAAGTCTTCGCTTTAACTCAATTTCCAAGAGTTTTTTTATTATTCTTAATATTTAATGATGATTTAAAACAATATTTTAAAATTATCAAAGTCTAAATAAAATTAAATTAAAGCTTGTATTAAAGCTAAACAGTTTTTATGAACAACGAGTATACTAACAAGAATATTAGAGACATTAAACCAGATAAATTCAAAAGTCAAAGTCAAATTATTAAAAATGACATTTTAGCTTTAAAATCAATCGAAAATAAAGTAGATCAAAATAACCTAATCATTACAAAATCAGATAAAGGTAACTCAACAGTAATTTTAAACCTGCTAACACATCATGAACAACTACTAACTTGGAAGATATCTAGATTAAGGTAATTTTGTTTAACAACGGCAACGCTGTACAGCTGAAGCGATTTCCCCACCTTCCTTCCTTCCGCTGAGGTCACTCACTCACACCAAGACTACCAAGAGGCCATGACCTTACGTTCTAGCGCCTCTCATTAATCTAAGGTATGATTATCAGATGGACTGCATCACGAGTATGTACATGTACTAGAAACAACTGTTGTTGTGTTATAGATCACCAAAATGCTAAAATTTTGATAAAAATCGTATAAACATTTTCCTAAACTTTGTTAAAAAAATTAATATGATATTAATAAAAGTGTATTGAATAAAGAAATTTAAATATTTATTGTGTTGGTTTGTGCTCTGTGCGATCATTGATATTTCTTGATTATTATAGTCCATTTGTTTGGAGCTGACAGCTAAGTAAAGTCATTAAATCGCAAAATGTTTTAAATAAGACCCTAAATCAGTAGTGTACGTACTTATTTCTTTTGATCATCATATTTTAATCTTGTTAGGTAAGGGATAAGTAGTCATAATACGATAGTTAGAATATTTTGTTTTTCGATTTTAACGAGAATAATTGTGGTCGTTAGGTGTGTTAAGGGATTAAGGTATAATTGGAAAAACAGGTACGTTAAAAGTCTATAAATTGAGGATTTGTTTATATTATAATACATAAGAAAATAGGTACTCGTTAGTGTTGGTGGTTTATATTGTGGATGTATATTTTTATTATTTTACTCCAAAAACATTTTCGGTAGTAAAAATGGCGTCAAGTTCGAGTTTTGTTCCAGTACAAGTAACTCATTTAAAACAAAGAGAAAAAACTATTGTTTTAAATGTTCACGATTTGCCTCTGATGTGTCTTCATCAATCATGGGATAGGGCAGCTAATCCAGTGAACATCAAGTATGGATTTAGGTGCACGGGGATTGTTCCATTTGTTACGGATCGCCCGATATCTGAACCTGTCAATGTACATTCTGCAACGACAGCTGTGGACCACCAGGCGACGTTGGACTCGAATGACAGGTCTCTAACTACTTCATTTCTACTGCGATCAGAGAATGAATCACCCAACGTAACACCGTGTTCTTCAAAGCAAGCCCAACGTACCTTCATATCTCTAGAGATCATTCAGCCTTTCCCAAAAGCGCCTGCTAGAAAAGGAAATTCGAATGGAGGAAGAAAACCCGGCCGATGCATGATTGCAACGGACACCCCAGAGAAAATTTTACTTGAAGAGAAGGTAAAACAAAAAGAAGATAAGATTGAAGCAAAAAAGAGGAAAGTTGTTACAAGGAAAGTTTTGCAGGATGAGTCATCTGAGGATGAAAGCAATAAGCAGATCATTCTTCAGAGGATAGTTGCCACTCTAAAGAAGATTGGGAGGATGGAGATATTTCTAAAGGCGACTATATAGTGTTACGGTTTCATTAGGAGTAGTATACAAATGAGCATGTTTATTTAAAAATATTATGAAAGAGATACTGAATTGGTGTACAACTTTCGGGGGGAAACAATGATTAAAAATCATTTTAAGTCTTTGTTCGATTTTTTTTATGAAAATAAATTAATAGATAGAAAGATAATAGAAAAACTACAAGATGAGTTTAATTTATTCCAGATAATTATTCCATAAATTTTATAAATTTCTTAAATTGTACCTTGAAAATAATTGATTAGTTTTAATTTCTAGATGTTAAGGACAAATTTGTGACCACTCCCAAAATCAGGAGGAATAATTTTGGAATTCCAAATCTCACTAAAATAAAATCACCCTGTACAACAAAGTTCCAATAAACATCATTTGAGCTTACCAGTCACCAACATAAAAAAACTGATATTTTTTTTAGTAACTTTGCCTTCACTGCCAACATAAATTTATTTATTTTTGTTCAAAAGGAAAGCTGGGAAAACAAAAGAATTATCGGTAACCATGGTTTTGTTGAATCTAAAATCTCTCTCTTGTTTTTTGTTCCTGAAAGCGAAAGGAAGGTAAGAAATTTGTCCTGATAAAATTAAAGTTTTTGTAAGTAAAATTAAACAATTAACGCATAATCATGCAAGATAAATGCTTAAATCGATAAAGTGTGTGTATAAAAGTGTATTTTCATAAAAATTCAACCTACCTGACAAGAAATTTGGGGCCAAAATGTATTGGCATCCAATACTAGCAGTTCCAGGAAGACAGGCAAGTTATTTAAGCCTCAAGGAACATATTCCTGTCCATTTGCAGGTGACAACAGTTGTAAAGATTCTACATCTGAGGTATTTGGGGCCAATTTGCTCCAACACATATTTGACAAGAATTAAGTACCAGTACTCTACAACATACATGCATGGACCAAGTTCTGAACATTTTAAGGTGATATCAATTATTATCGTTCATTTCAATATTTGACATTTTCGATAAACTCTAGAATTTCAACAATTATTATGGCTCTATCTTAATGTTTAACATTTTCAATGAACTTTAGAGTTTCATACTGATTTTTTTTGTCACTAATTCATTTGTGCGAGATCCATATTTATTGTCAAATTTATTCGTATCATAAAGGTTTTAATTAAATTAGCACGTGCTACAACTTTCTTCTTCTTCTTCTTCCTGCTTCCTTAATAGGCTTGTGCCTGTTCCATCTTCGGCTGCCTCACTATCTGATATCCAGATTGTCACTCCATCTCTTCCTTGGCCTTCCAGTACTCCTTCGGCCGTTTGGTGATCTATCTCGTGCTATCCTGACCATTCTTCTTTCTCCCATTCTGCTTATATGGCTATACCACTCCTTTTTCCTTTTTAGTGTCCACTCGTTTATGTCCTCAATATTACAGCTTTGCCTGAGGTCTGCGCTACGTTGTCTGTCCCATAAAGTACAACTTTGATGTAGTTTATTCTTGGAAGAGAGAACAGGATATTCAGGAATTTTAACATTCATACATTTCAATTGAAGAATACTGTTTTATAACTAAGAACACGCTATATCTTAATTTAAGGTACATTCCATAGGAATAAAAATATAAAAAAATTGTACTCACTTGTAACATCAATTCATTTTGGAATCTTTCTAATGCATTTTTTTTAGCGACATTGAATAATAAATGTCTCTTTTGAATTTCTGTTTATTTCAAACACAAATTAATTCGCAAAATTCGCATAAAGACAACGACCACTTCTAAATCTGCTTCCATCAGCTGTGACTTTCAGAACTTTAACCTCACAAAACACAGCATTTGATCAGAGATAATAATCATAGAACTCGAACCTACACGCGTAACCTGAGTGGGTGACGTCATACAGTGACCGGAGGAACTACTTAAGTATCTCTTTCGTTATTTGTTTTTCATCATAAAAAAATTTTAAGAGTCTCATTGCTTTGAGCAACCTGGTTTAATTTAATTTCATTGGCCTCATATTTGTTTTTTAAAAAAATATTGTGGGAGGTCATATTGTTGGCGTACCGCTATAGGCAACACGTTTCACACAAATACCTTGACAAAATATAAATTTATAGAATTAACAAAATTTAACCCCACAATAGTTGCGAATGTTTATGGGAAAGCTTGCGTTCGAAAATACGTTACACTTGTTGATAACAACAGGCCAAGATTTCAAGGAATGGTCTATTTTAACAATGATTTGACGGAGTTCAGTTTGCAATAACTTGTTTCACTTTTAGGATCAAGATCAATAATATTTTTTACTTTTTTTATTTTATACTTTTTGAGATCAGGTTTAGTTAACAGAAAAATATATATTCGCTTTAAAACATAAGATTTTTAATATACTACCACTGTCCATTTTCTCCCTGACTCTGGTCCATTATCTCTTCGGTAAATTTTTTCAATTATCTCAATTTTAATATAAAATAGGTACCTACCAAAATGGATACAGATGACGGCCAATTAATAGAACCGGTAAGGCAGTTCTCAGTACTTTATGATATATAAAGCATACCTACTTACGAAATAATAAACGAAAAAATAATGTATAGAAAACAATTAGTGAAGAGATGAATGCATCAGGTGAAGTAATGTGTGTTTAAAATTAATATGAATGAGAGTCTTCTTATGATGTGACATGTCTGCATAAATGCACTGAATTTATCTTAAGACTTATGACATAATAATAATAATAATAATAATAATTAATAATAATGTTCTTCCACTCAACCTGATATTGAAACAACTAAAATAAGTCACTGAGTACTGGGTACTACATCACAATAAATGTACATATTCCAAGTTCTAAGTAATAGACAAAACATGAGGCTGGGCACTATTTTGCTCGCGAAGCAAAGTTGATTTTATTTTATATTTGAATAGATGGCCATTCAAAGCTTTAAAACCTACTGGTATCTCATTGTACAATTTGGCAATTCTGTAACTAAATGAACGTTTAAATAATTCAGTTTTGTAACGCTATCACCCAGAACGAGGCCACCGCAGCCACTGCTGGCTGGTATTTCCCTGCGAACGAGACCATCTACCTGGGATGAAAGGGGACAGATGACAGGGCGCGTAGATAGACTCTAACTTGTTTTTGTTGCTCTGTGTTATACAATTATATGCTTCACTTTTATTTTCTCTAAAAAGGGCAAATATAGTTAGTTTTGGGTAAAGTTACTACTTTTATTATTTTACCCCAACGAACCCGCAATAAATGGCTTCCAACGTGCAGCTTTAAAATAAAAGTAAGCTAGTTAATACTCCAAATCATACACGTGGTGGACACTGGATTACATCAGTTCCTCGACGGTGAGCTATTGTAGTGGAAGTTTCTCGCATGTTTCTGCGCTCTGGAAGAATTACTTCAGTACCTGCTAGTGCCAATACAGTAATAATGATGCCAGACACAGATCCAGCAGCAAATCAAATTCAACAGGTGGTAATGACCCCAGATATGTTACAGAACCTTATTACCAGTATACAAGCAGTAGGTATACCTCAAAGTCAACCAAATGGAACGACTGTAAGTACAAACTCTAATTACTCAGCATGTAAACATAGATTTTGTGGAAATGCAAATGAAGATATCGAAGCATTCATTGATGCAATCACAGTATACAAAGAATGCCTTAAGTAAATCCAACAACTCGTTCACTTCGAAGTTCGCCCCGAGAAGAGATGGACCATACATAGTGACAAAGGTGATTACTCCGACCACCTACGAAGTGGCGTCTCCACAGAAACCCTGTGTACCACTGGGTAAATACCACGTCTCTGCTCTGACACCTTTTCGAGAAGCTGATACCACTGACGACCCTGTTCCAGTACTACCGTTACGAAGACGAGGCCGTCCTACCAAGTGCTTATCTAGTACGTCACTCTCGGAACCAAACCGTATCCCTGACGACGGTGAGTTGGATGTAACTGCTGATCCATCCCAAGACTCCTAGGACCCAACCTCATCTGCTAAGGACGAGGATCCCATACCTCCTACCCGGACTGAACCAGTTAAACGCCGACGACGGACAGCCCGACCAAAATGCTCCTGTTGCCTATAGTCTCTCTTTCGCTACTACTCCCGGGACGGTTCGTGTAGCTCAGGGGGAGATTGTAACGCTATCACCCAGAACGAAGCCACCGCAGCCACTGCTGGCTGGTATTTCCCTGCGAACGAGACCATCTACCTGGGATGAAAGGGGACAGATGACAGGGCGCGTAGATAGACTCTAACTTGTTTTTGTTGCTCTGTGTTATACAATTATATACTTCACTTTTATTTTCTCTAAAAAGGGCAAATATAGCTAGTTTTGGGTAAAGTTACTACTTTTATTATTTTACCCCAACGAACCCGCAATAAATGGCTTCCAACGTGCAGCTTTAAAATAAAAGTAAGCTAGTTAATACTCCAAATTATACACGTGGTGGACACTGGATTACATCAGTTCCTCGACGGTGAGCTATTGTAGTGGAACTACTAGAGAAAGATCCAGATTTATCACCTGAAAAATGGGAAATTCACCATTTTCAGGATAATAATAAAAAGTTTTTTATTTTTACACTTTATATAAAACAGCAACAAAAATATACATTTATTAACACATAAATTGTGAACCTTTGTAAACTCTAAATTGATACCAGAATACGTAACATTCTATACCACATAAAGCGGCAGTACGAACGTTGGCTTACACAATCCACATAAAGTAAAGTTGTTGCATACTCTAACAGTTCTTCTTTTTATTAACAATAATAATAATAATAATAATAATTTATTTCCACAAAAATTCTACTGAAAATAATTACCAAAAAGGACAAATCTCTCACGTGAAGCTAGTAATTATATCTCTTCATATTGATTACTCCCAAAAAATAATGATAATAATTGTACTTACTTTCTAAACAGCTGCTTGCCAGCTTACGCATTAACTTTTTAAATAATTGTTTGTACTTTTTATTTGATTTTCTAGATTCGCGTTTTCTTTTCGGCATTTTAAGTTTTTATGGCACTGCACTTGTGAACATTTTCACACAACAATGAATAATGAGGGGTTAAACGACAACAAGATAGGACAGAGGTAGATAGACTGGATAGCCGGGCAATACAGGGTGCGAAAAATGTATTTCTTTCAACGTTGTGGACATTTTGTAGATGATGAATACACTACAGTGTGTAATATATTGGAAACCAGATGTGAAGTATAATTAAAATAAATCTGGATATATTTTATAAAAATAAAACATAAAAAAAACAATACTTTAGGTACAGCAAAAGAAAATAAGTATATATTTATAACTAGAAAATAAAAAAAATTTAGGTATAGTTACAGTACCTAATTAACATAATATGCTATGAAAAAGATCTCTTAAGATTCTGTAGTTACAAAAACAGGTACATTTATTTTTAGCATGTTTATCTTTTTTACATTCAGCAATCCTTTCTAAAGCAGTCGCAATTCTTATCTCTTTCGGTTTGTTTTGCCAGTTCAGCTGTGGCAGATATCGTGTTTTCAAGCCTCTGAATCCTTCTAGGCCGTTTAACATTCGTTTTTCTATTTCCCACAATGGGTTGTGGAGGCAATTCTACTGGAGGTTTATTTTCATCAGAAACAGAAACATGGTTTATTGTATTGAATTCACCTTCCTCCTTTCCTGATGTTTCATTGCGAACCCGCAATAGTTTTATGAAAAGTACATACTGAATGCTATATGCGTCGATTTTTCATATTTAACCAACCAACTTTCGTAAAACATTGAGAAATACTTTCAAATTTTCGAATACCAAAAATTAATCGAATACAAGAATTTTGCACATTTTGTATCTTTTTGATAAATTAATTTTAAATGGGAATCGTACAGGCAATCAGCAAAATTAAAAATTGTCAAAACCAGACTCTCACAAAGCATTGTATTAATTTTAATTGAAAGAAGGTGTCTACAGCTGTAAATTAACTTTATTGCATTATAAGCTTTTTATATTAAGGTGTTGACATGTTTTTCGAATTTGAGATCTGTATCAATAATAACTCCTAAATTTCTTGACTTATCCACTAATTCAAGACAACTACCTTTTATCTTAATATTAATCTGGCTTTTTAAAGAATTGCGAATTGATTTTGGTCCAAACAGCATTACATGGGATTTAGATGAGTTAATTATGAGACGATGATCTTCTGCTGCTTCAACAAACCTTTTTATATCGTCGTAAATTTATTTACATGCTTCTTTAACATCCGTTCTAAATGAATAGTACAGTTGGGTATCATCAGCGTATTTTACTAATTGTCTAGTGTAAATAGTAAATAAAAGAGGCCCCAAAATAGATCCTTGGGGTACACCTCTCTCCACATACTTATAATCCGACGCGATTTATGACTAAGACTTAAGAGGAATACATACCCTCGTTTATTTGAAATAAAAGTCAAACGCCGTTATTTACCAACCGATTGTTTTGAAAATTTGGAAATTAATTTAATGTATACTTCTAAAAAAAAGTATGGAAACAGATTTTTTTAAAAAAGTCTAATTTCTGAGAAAAAAATTATTTACACTCCGATTTTTAATTTTTCAAAAATTCGCTCCCATAACTTTTTAGACATTAGTTAGATGTAACCATTCCCAAAATTTCGTGAATTTATCTTAAGTCGTTTGGGCGCACAACAAACATTTAAGTTTCTTAACTGATTGATGGCTCCCTCTTATAAATTCTGTGAAAACGGAACTACTAACATGTATAGAGGTGGTAACAGTAAACTCTGTTACTTGTGTTAGTTACTGTAAGTAACGGTTAGTACGACTGAATAAAGATTTGGTAAAATAGCTTCAATAGGTAATAAAAATTAAAATAAAATACGCTGTTTTCAACACGCGTTGTTTAAAGTAGGTATTTCTTTTGCATTAGTATTTTAAAAGTAATCATTATTTAATTAATATAGAAGGTTTTAAAAGGTAAAAATATAAAAAGTATGAAGAGTATATGATATAATTGGCATTTATATTTTATTAAAAGTTCTTTATGGATTTAGGTGTTGTTTCTTTTAGCATTTACGTAAAAACCTTAATGTTGATATTCTTATATGGTTGAAAGACATTTTATATCAACTTTGTTGAAAGCAATTTTTAATGTCACAACCATAATTATTTTAAACCTTATCAGTTAATGTAAGTAGCCGTTTACTGAATTATCGTTTAACAATATAACTTATAGTAGAGAGAAATTAGATAATAAAATAGGGATATTATTCTGTAGTTACGAAGTAGATTTTTTTGATTTATTAAGTAACTAAGAGCCGGAGCTTCATTGTAAAAAGCGTTAATGGTTACTTTTGCTTCATATTAAGTGCTTCGCTAAACAAAATGCCAAAAACACCGAACACTTGTTTTTATGAGATATTTTAACCGGTTGAGTTTGCTAGATATTTTTTAAGATAAGGAATTTTAAAAACAACATAAAGGTTATATACCGAAAACCGTTTACACTACCACTACACCAACACACACTTTTATATGTCTGGCGCGTTTCGATAACCAAGTTATCGATAACCAGGTCTCTGAAGAAGATAACTTGGTTATCGAAACGCGCGTCAGACATATAAAAGTGTGTGTGAACCAAGTTATCGATAACCAGGTCTCTGAAGAAGATAACTTGGTTATCGAAACGCGCGTCAGACATATAAAAGTGTGTGTTGGTGTAGTGGTAGTGTAAACGGTTTTCGGTATCAGTTTCGCCAACGGTTCCAGATTCAACATTTTATAAAGGTTATATAACATCTTTTATTATTTCTTTTAAATAAGCATTATAATAAAAACACTTTAATTTAGGAATCATTTTATTTTTCCAAAACACATCATCCCTGCTTATTTGTTCAGCATGTATCGGCCCTAAAGGAGACCAGACAATGAAATAGCCATCCTCATCATACGCAAGAAATTTAATTTTCTTTTCAGCTACTCCTTGTTCTATTGAGCAGCTTTTTAGGACCAAGGGACATTTAACTTCAATAGTGAAATTGTTGTCATCTTTAATAACACCATCTGGACTTGCCCCTAGAAAATATTCCTCTCCAGTTCCAATGAATAAGCCACAAGGTGCAATATTTAAACCTGTCAGTTCCTCAAATGCACGAATTGCTGTGGCTTCATTGTCCTGACCATATCGTGTAGCTCTGTTACCTGTAAAACCTTTGTAATACGATTTGTCATTTCTCGCAATCTACAGATAGTTCCAAAATTAGATGCAGTTAGTCTATACTGTCGTACTTGATGCCATAACGGATTTAAATGTTGTCCTCTTGTAGCTATTTATATACTAATTTTATCTGTCATTGTTTTTTTAATATATTCTGGAGCTTTTCTTTTCTAGCATTTAGTTCTTCTTCACTTACTTCATCTTGCACTGCCCCATAATCTTCATCGGCAACTGAAATAATTAATTTTGGTTTATATCCCCGTTTACATTTAAAATTTTGAGTTCTTTGTCGCTTGAATTTTCTTCTTGCTAAAAATTTTTTTGTGTAATCTCCGGTAGTTTCTTGAAATGCATTTATTTGTTGAAGGTAGGTATCTTTCGAGTTATAGGAAATAGCAGCCAATTTTCGGTTATTTATGGAATAATAATTATTAGGTAGCTACCTACAGATAAAAAGGTTTAATGGATTTATAGTTACTAAGAACAATTAATAACTGCACAGTTAAACTAAACTTCCACTATTTATTTGAAAAATTCGCTTTAAAATCAATTACAGCTGTTTCGCTATCACTAGCATCGTCAGATTGACATATTGAAATTACATGTTGTTTGTTTGTAACTAGGTGCTTGATGTTGATAAGGAGTTAAGGCTAGACCAAGTAAGGAAGTAATAAGACATAACAATATTAAAGCCTAGATGTTATTAGCCCTAAGGGATTATCCTGGATGTATTTCCCTCTAAGATCAGTATAACTGTGCAATGATATAGAAAAACCAGGAAAAAACTATATCATGCTGATCTTTACAATAACTTAATATATTTATGTTATAATAATGTCTTATCTATGTATAAAATGAAGACTCAATCAAAGTAAACAGTTTAATAGTGGAGAACTTCCAAGATTTATTTGTTCATTAACTACTTTAAACTGTTGATCTGCTAGATGTCTTTTAATTTCAAGTTCTTCTAGAAAATCTAAATTTTGTTTTTTATCACAAATGTGTAGTATATGAATGTCATTGGTGTGTATAAGTGAGTTTGGATGTTCCAGTAGGTGTTTTGCATAGTTCGACTTATCTGGTTGTTGTAATCTATATGCTCTTAAGTGTTCATTAAATCTTACTTCAAAATTTCTTTGTGTTTGACCTATATATACTGCATTACATTTTGGACAATTAATTTTGTAAACACCAGATTTTTTAATTTTGGTAGTTTTGTTTTTACATTTAACAATTTTGTTCCAATACTATTTTGTGTTTTAAATGATATTAATGTTGATGTTGCCGAAGATATTATTTTTGAAATTGCATTGGAAATATTTCCACAATATGTAATACTTTTATAGCTTTTAATTTCTTTAGTTTGTTTTGGATATATTAGTTCTAGTGACATTTTTTGTTCTTTCTTATTAATTAATTTATTTATCAAATGTATTGGATAGCCATTAGATGTAGCTATTTGTTTTATGATCTCAATTTCTTTATTAAAATTACTTTTGTTCATTGGAATCGAAAATGCTCTATGTATCATGGAATTATAAGCTGCTAATTTATGTGATAGTGGATGATTTGAATTATATGGTATGGTTACATCTGTTTGTGTAGGTTTTCTGTATATTGAATAATTTAATGAATTATTAACTTTTTCAATTCTTAAATCTAGAAAATTAATTGAATTATTTTCTTCAACTTCTAAAGTAAAATTAATTTTAGGATGCAAGGTATTAATATAATTAAAAAATATATCTAACTGCCGTTCGCTACCTACAAAACCTGCTAACACATCATCAACATATCTATACCAAAATACAATATTGTTTTTATAACTAGAATTAAAGATTTTGTTTTCTAAATTATCCATAAATATATTTGCCAAAATTGGAGAAATAGGACTTCCCATGGGAAGACCCTCATTTTGAATATAAACTTTGTTATCAAAAGTAAAATAATTTTGACTAATGCATACATCAAATAGATCAATTATGTCTGATATTATACCTGGATGGATATTTCTTTCATCTAATAGCTTTTTAACTAGAACTATACATTCTTTAGGAGGTATTTTTGAGAACATATTAGTTACGTCAAACGATACTAATTTAGTATTATTTTGTAAATTACAATGAACAAAAGTAATTTTAATAAAGAAATTGAGATCATAAAACAAATAGCTACATCTAATGGCTATCCAATACATTTGATAAATAAATTAATTAATAAGAAAGAACAAAAAATGTCACTAGAACTAATATATCCAAAACAAACTAAAGAAATTAAAAGCTATAAAAGTATTACATATTGTGGAAATATTTTCAATGCAATTTCAAAAATAATATCTTCGGCAACATCAACATTAATATCATTTAAAACACAAAATAGTATTGGAACAAAATTGTTAAATGTAAAAACAAAACTACCAAAATTAAAAAAATCTGGTGTTTACAAAATTAATTGTCCAAAATGTAATGCAGTATATATAGGTCAAACACAAAGAAATTTTGAAGTAAGATTTAATGAACACTTAAGAGCATATAGATTACAACAACCAGATAAGTCGAACTATGCAAAACACCTACTGGAACATCCAAACTCACTTATACACACCAATGACATTCATATACTACACATTTGTGATAAAAAACAAAATTTAGATTTTCTAGAAGAACTTGAAATTAAAAGACATCTAGCAGATCAACAGTTTAAAGTAGTTAATGAACAAATAAATCTTGGAAGTTCTCCACTATTAAACTGTTTACTTTGATTGAGTCTTCATTTTATACATAGATAAGACATTATTATAACATAAATATATTAAGTTATTGTAAAGATCAGCATGATATAGTTTTTTCCTGGTTTTTCTATATCATTGCACAGTTATACTGATCTTAGAGGGAAATACATCCAGGATAATCCCTTAGGGCTAATAACATCTAGGCTTTAATATTGTTATGTCTTATTACTTCCTTACTTGGTCTAGCCTTAACTCCTTATCAACATCAAGCACCTAGTTACAAACAAACAACATGTAATTTCAATATGTCAATCTGACGATGCTAGTGATAGCGAAACAGCTGTAATTGATTTTAAAGCGAATTTTTCAAATAAATAGTGGAAGTTTAGTTTAACTGTGCAGTTATTAATTGTTCTTAGTAAGATGAACTTCCAAAAAGTAGAGGTTAACATAATCAATTTCAAGGATTTATAGTTATTCCAAAGAATTTTAATTCCCTTTTATTATTTATCAAGCAATAAAGATTATTATGTACCTACTAAGATTAAATTTCTATAAAGTATGGTTATTCTAAAGGTAAATAAGGAAATTGCGGATTGATGGCAACTAATTTGGTTTTGATTAAATATTCCATGAATTTAGGCTAATAGCATATTTAATATTCAGAATTCAGAACTTTTGTACGATGACAAATCTACTTATAAAATATATTTAAAAAGATATAGGTAATAAATATTAAGTCCTAAATGTTCATTTAATTTCGTTAAATTATTTATAAAAATGTAAAAGGAAATTAAAACATACTGTAATTTTATTAAATATAAAAATCTAGAAAGAAACAACTCAAATTTTCAAAACAATCGATCGGAAAATAACGGCGTTTGATTTTTATTTCAAATAAAAGGGGGTATGTAATATTAAATGTGATTAAAAACGTTTTTTTTGTTCACGTATATATTAAATTTTATTTCAGTTAGTTTCTTAGTCTTATGAATTTTCTAAATGGTAAAATCCCATTAAATATCTCTTGTCACTTGTCACAGTCATTAGCCGTTTTTTCTAGATAGTGTTAACAAATTTACTTCACACTGACATCCAAAAATGGTTCCGCAAACAAATATTTTTCGGTCAGGTATCTCCACAACGTAAAAATCAATCAAACCAATTTTTTTCTCATCACAATAATTCTTCCCCTCTATTATATTCAAACCGAATACGAGATGAATAATTGAAGACACGTAAAACAAAATTCCTGGATTATCATACATAAAAAACATTGCCACACTGTCACAGTTTTTTATTTTTCTAGGTCTATTTATCGATTTTTAATTAGTAATAATAATTTCTTTCCCAGAAATAGAATTATACCTACTTTTTTTTAGTTAAAAGTTTTAAATAAATAAGAAAAGTTATCTTAAAATGTTTCAACTAAAAAGGTGTCTATAAATTTAACGATTCTTTAAAAATTTTATACATTTCAATTTTTTTAAAAAATGTTTTTTTAATTTCCCTCCTTAATACCCTCAATAATGTAGCCTAATTTAATTTTTTTAAAGTTTATTTATTTATAATTAAATTATATTAATAGTTTTGGAGATATTCAGAATAAAAAAATAGGACCGATGCCTGGTAATAAAATTATCTGCTGGGTGGTTGTTGTATTCGTTGTAAAATCCTTATCTGATCAGTTGAAACTACCGATAATAATATATTACGAATTTAATATGTGTATGCCGCCCGTACCCAAGCCCATCTCTAATTTCCTACCCACCCAAAATTCTAGCCCATGGAAGATTTAATATACGTCGACTTATGATTTGTAATCTACGTCAGCATTTAAAATATCTCGGCTTATCTCTGTTCGAACTTTGTGGGTGCTTCCGACACCGATTTTACGGACAGGGTATGTATTCCTCTTAAAACTCCTGCATAAATCCACCATTAGTATAGTTTCGATATTTTTCCTTGGTGATCGCGAAGTATCGTCGACGTGGCAACGCCGCCGCGATTTCTTCTTTTAACAAGCGAATATCGATGTTCGGCCATATTCTGTAAGTAGAACGCGCGCGATCTGTACCAGATTAAGCCAAGTAAGCCGGTTTTTTAGTGAATAGCGTTTGGTAGACGTGTGAATCTTTTTTTCTTGTTTTTAATATTATTAATCGAAAAAAAATATCGATCGTCATTAATGCCAGACGAATTTTCTACCGGTTTATTTTACGCATTTTGTTTGTGTCGTATTTTATGGATTTTACACTAGTTTTTGCTAGGTGAGTACAGTTACATTATAAAAGGTAAACATACGATGACAGCATTTATTTATTACAAGATAGTTTTCTTTAATTACTTCTACGAAAACAAATCAATATTTACTAATGTCTTTTTATCTATTTCAAAATATATTTACCTACGTTAAACAGTGTGTTAACTATTTTCGTCGATTCATCGGTGCATTCAGTAATTAAATTTAACCCGTAAATTTGTGTTGGAACATTATTTATTTAATGCGATAATAATTAAGAAGATTAACGTTATTTTAATTTAAATAGAATGTTGATAATTATTACGTTTTTAGTGACATGTAATCTAGATACGGACTGGTTTTAATGTGTGAGAAGAAAAACTAATAATGAAAGGACATTAACCGCTTTCCCCTTGATTAATCTGGAAAGTTGAGCCGTGTAATTAATTAAATAATTATTTTATAATTGCAAAGATGTCTTAGATTTGCCATAAATGCATTTAATTATTCTAAACATCAGGACAATATAGTTTTTTCTAACTACCATCTGTTAGCTTCTCATTGAAAAGTAAATCTAATAGAAAAAAGATAATAAATTGTTGTTTATACATATACAGGGTGAAAACCACTTGTGGAAAAAGTTTATATCACTTTTAGTTTACAGAATTATAAAAAACTATTTTATTTTCTCTACTATGTTAGGTTGAAGTATTAAAAATATTACAAAGCTTGGATTATTTCAAAAATTTGAGTAGCAATATCTTTCTAATGTAACAAATTGCTTTAATTCACTTTTTAATAATCAAAAATAACCTTCAAAATTTTTAATTCGAGTTTTTTTCCCAATTTTTAATATTTTTTGTAATCAAATTAATTTCCTAATAGATATTTTCGATCAATATAATTTGATAATCGTCGATAATGATACTGATTAATAATAAATAATAAATCAAAGTTATTAATAGCTAAATGCTATTTTGAACACCTGTAATCTTTTTCACCAAGCAACGTTTTACGTAACAGAAGTATACAGGACGTCCCGATAACAATTCCTCTGCTTTTACCCTTTAGTACACAGTTCCAAATCATGGCAAAACGATTTTCATTTTTTTTCTAATTGAATTTATCAATCCTTTCACTTCGACACTTTAATTTGCTGCATATTATGCTACCGGTTCGCTGGTATGATTCATTTTTGTCTATAAAATCTCTTACATCCATCATTGTTACTGACTTGTGTAATTTTACGCTCCAATAAGACCAAAGGAGTGTGTTGAGGGATTGAAAAAAAGCTGACAAGGTTGGAACCTTTATTTAAGCGGTGTAGTACTAAGGATCGATGAATCATTCGAATTAATAAAAGAATGCATATAAGTTTGATTGAAAAAAATTGATTTTTTTATTAATTGATCATTTCTATTTCGGTAAAATAGGAATTGAAAACATTCTGATTCACCGTTAGTAATTATCGATAGATTTTTATTAAATTCATAACTACGTAGATTCATATATGCTTACTAATTTATTAGTTTGTTTATGTTTATATACAAAATAGCTGTCTAGGAAGGAAATAAGTTTATCTTCATATTCATTGTTCAACAATTAAAATGGATATTACAAAAAATTGTAATTTTCTTTTGCCTTTGGTTAATAATAAATTAAAATTCGATAAAATGAGTTACCTAATCTTTATTCTTTCAGAGACATGATATCCTATTTTAATAGGTCTAGAGTAATTGCTTTGTTACAACAGGGCTTTGGTCAAAGTGATATCGCGAATATTGTTGGTGTTACTCAGGGTGCTGTATCAAAAATTTAAAAAAAATCCAAGACACATATTATTTGAAGGGTCGTTCCAGAAGTGGCAGAAGTCGATGTACAACAGCAGCACAAGACCGCGCACATAACATTGATAGCTCGAAGAAATCGACAGGAATCTACAAGTGGCATATCCAGAGAAATTGCTAGACTTGAAGGACTAGATATCTCAAGGCAAACAATTACACGAAGATTAAATGCGGTAAATTTGTATCGCAGAAGACCTCTACGTGTTTCCAAACTAACCTATCAACAAAAAAGTGTAAGGTTGCAATGGGCTCAAGAAATGTTACACCATGGTCCTAACTGGAATCACGTGATATTCTCTGATGAATCAAGAACTGGCTTGGTTTCTGATTCGCGAAGAACGCTAGTTTGGAGGGCCCAGGACGACAAGCCCGATTAGAAACAGCCCAACCACGTGTTCCATTTGAAGGTGGGAGTATTATGGTTTGGAGTGGTATAATGAGGGGTACACGGACGCCTCTCCTGGTTTTGGAGAGAAGAATCACTGGTGCTGTGTCCATCGAGGAAGTTTTAAATCCTTTTGTGCGTCTATTCCAGGGGGCGGTATGTGATGGATTTGTTTTTATGCATGATAATGCACCTCCACATCGAACAGCTGCAGTACAAATTTTTTTGGAAGAAGAATGAATATCCACATTAAGATGGCCATCAAATTTCCCTGATATGAACGTCATTGAACATGCCTGGGGCATTCTTAAAACACGCATTAAGAAGCGAAACCCTCCTCCAATTGCTCTACGAGAACTGAAAGATGCTGCTCGTGAAGCAAAATGGGGGTGTATAAAACAGTTTGCATTATTTCAAATTTCAAATCTATTTGCCTTAGATCAGCAATTGAAGAATTACGAACAGAGAAAAGATATTTACAAAATGGTTGATTACCTACATTCATTAAATTCTTCTTAATCAATTTTTATATTTCTTCATGGTTTCTTGGAGTTTAGAAGGCCAAGATTGTGTCTTTTTCGGAACTCCTTTTTAAATAGGTAGCTAAAAATATCCCTGCTGTCATTTCAAGCACCTATCATAGAGATTAAAGCAAGAAGAATTGATTGTTACTTGGTATTACAACCCAAAATGGAAGGCAATAATTAAAATGTCGTGATGGAGATGTTTTTGATATTGTTATTATTATTTTTTTTTTATTTCACCGAATTTTTCGTATACCAATGAGATCATTTCAAGGTTTCCATTCAAGGTACTATCAAAACGTTGATTGATACTGTTTTTTTCTGTGTGAGTGTACGTTATTGGTACTTATAATTTTAACAATACGTTTAATGTTAATAAATGTTGATTGGGACGTCTATTAAAATATACGTTTTGCGAAATCGAATTGCCACAACCTTTCAGTTAATTATACGAGTGTTCAAGTATAGCAGAAAACGGGTCAAGTTTCTAGTAAACGTTTGTTGACATACAGAGAGCCCGTACACTCCTACATTTAAATAGCGGTGATGTTATTTGGATTTGGTTTATTCAAAAGTTTCGGAACCTCTGGTAAATAGCGTAATTTTTGTATCTCAAACTTTGCTACCACATTTCTAAAAATATGTGTCTCAGTATGGGCGTATCTTTTTTTAATCACATAAAATTAGTCAGGAAGTAAACATGTTTTAGGGTTTTACGACAATTAAACAAATTTTTATTATTTTGGAACAATACACATGGCAGCTGTACCACTGTATCTACACTGGGTAGATAAGTCTTTTCCCTAACTAGGAAATTCATTATTATTCAAGATAATTGTCTTCGAAGGCGATACAGCCATTGTAGCCATCCTCCAACATTTTGATACCTATTTTCTAGCACGATTTATCATTGGCTTCAAAACTAGTGATGAGCGAGACTGGTCTTGGTCTTGGTCTTGCAGAAAATGCAAGACCAAGACCAAGATCAACTTCAGACTGCAAGAACAAGACCAAGACCGAGCAGTGCAAGACTTATGCAAGACCAAGACTTAGCATTGCAAGATATACGCAAGACCAAGACCAAGCTTGCAAGAGTCTTGCGGTCTTGCGTCTTTTAAACATATAAACCGAAAAATAAAGCAGCCATGGATTATTTTAAACTCTAAAGCTTTGGTTTCCTAGGATAGCGGTGCTTTCGTTTTGTGAGTTTATAGTTTGTTATATATCTTGTGTTTAGTTTCATTATTTGACAATAATTAGAATGTTTCTGTATTTAAAGCAAAAAATGGATGATTTGGACTTGGCAATGATAATATTTTTGGAAGACAAGTCTTCATCGGAAGCAGAAACGAAAAGGTCGGAAGAAAGTAAGATTTTTAAAAAACGGAAAACTGAAGGCGTCTATGAAATCTTAATATGTCGTCACCTTCAAACAAATGATGAAAAATTTAGACAATATTTTCGTTTGACAACATAATCGTTTGATTATGTTTTAAATCACATAAAAGATGACATTGTTTCAAAACCATGCAATGGAAATAAAAGTTCAATAACTCCTGAACAAAAACTATGTTTATTTAGGTAAGTTCATGGATAAGCTTTATTAATGTTTACATATTAAAAAACTTGGACAATGTTATGAATCACTTGGAGAAAAAGGCATTGTCGTATTGTACTCCGCTGAAAACGCAGGTAGAGGAGTCCTTGACGAAGACGAAGCTTGGTTTTGAGGGTTATAATTACTGATGGTACCATAACAAGCAGTAGTTGATCGGCTGTGCTTAGTTGCTATAGCTACAGTCGTGTATTTATTGACACTATAAAAGATTTAATTGTCACAATCGCATCTTTTCAAGTATCTAAATAATTTTCGAGGTGATTTTGCTTGTAAAAAAATATTGATCTTAGCTCTTGCGGAAATTAACTTTTCCGCACTTGTTAGGATAATAACTATTTCATACTTGATTTATCGCTACAATGTAATATAAAAAAAAACAAAATTTTTATAATGAAAAATACTATTCCTTTCATTTAATCTTTCTTTACTTGTAATGATTTTAAAAACTATTTTTCCTTTGTTTTGTAAAAATGGACCCCAGTAAATCTAAAAAAAAGTGCAAGACTTGCAAGAGTCTTGGTGCAAGACCAAGACCAAGACTGGACCCTGCAAGAACAAGACCAAGACCAAGACCAAGATTGCTTATTTGACTGCAAGACCAAGACCTTGTATGCAAGATCAAGACTAACCCTAACCCGGTCTTGGTCTTGGTCTTGCATTTGCTCATCACTATTCAAAACAGGCGTCTGTTTCGGCAATTACATCTATATTGGTCCTAAATTTCTTTTCAGAAGGCATCTTATTAAAGTCTGCGAACAGAAATGGTCACTGCGAGCCAGATCTGGTAAACACGATGGATGGAGAAGCTATTCGTAACCCAATTCAAGCAATTTCGCCATCGTTTCCATTGATTTGTGTCAAGGTGTTGATTGCTTTTTTTTCTAGACAGATTTTACATAAGTTTATATATGCCTGGCCTGTCTTTGCCGTAGTCTATGTACTATTGACACAACTTCCCCTTGAAGATAAATAACTTCAGTTAAAGAGTCTTGATTTTAACCAATGATCATAAAAACTTTTATAGATATTTGCGCCAGTGTTGATGTACAGCATCACTTTTATAGTTAAGACAGTTTTACAGAGTGTTTTTTATTATTTATCTACAATAAATCAATATATTTGTCACGGAAAAACTCATTTCCCCAAAACAAATACCTTTTTACCCGATTTGGCAACTCCGCGCATTCTCTTCGAGCATTCTACCGGCTCTACGTTCGGTCTTCGCCCTTCGAGTACCTTAAATGGACAGACCTTGACAAAGCAACTACTCTCCACTTCTTGTACATACACGAATATCTTTTATTTTGTCATTTTTCAAGTACCACATATCGATCTGAACAATTAGAATCGCATGACGTCATATTTTTTCGGTTCCTGACAATTTAAAACGAATTTCGTGATTAAGATCTCGACAAGAGAGGCCTTCGACATTGAAATCATTGTTGATATTTACAATTTACAAGGTTTTCTGCAGCTTTTTTCCCTGCTATTGTGTTATTTAAGGATCAGTAGGTAATAAATCAATCATTAATTTTTTGTTGGTCTTCAATCCATTGAAAATAATGATTTATTTAAAAAAGGCTCTAACTTCGAGCTCCAAGGCTGATTCCTTTGAGTTTTTTGCAGTAAAAGTTTTGCAGAACCCTTCTCATTTTACAGCCAGTTTTCTACAATCTAGTGAGTGAAGTTTACTATGCACCAAGTAACTGTCATCTTTTATAAATAATTTTCATAGAAAATCCCGAAACACGTCGAAATTAAAACATACATAGTCATTCTTTAAAGTGAAAATTTGATCTCCACCTTCAACCCCTTTTGAGTGACAGTTACAACCCCCAATTTTTTAAATATGACATATCATTTCAAAGGTCTCTTTATTCCCTATCCAAAAATGTAATTTTTTTAATTTCATTGTAAAAATGTATTATTTTTGTTATTATTTTGGTCCACGCTGTATAAACCAGCACTTTATACACAGCTTCATTTATTTGTGCATTTTTACACCATTGAAATGTCGTCGTAAAAAACATAAATATTTTTTTCCAGGCGCCGTAGAACTTTTATTGTAATAACTTATTTAACATTTTTTTATCGAGATAAGAATTTTCTGCTTGGATAATTAGAAAAAGGTGAGAGTTAATTTATTGTAATCGCTATAATATTTGCATTTTTATTGGCAAAACGTGTTTTGTGAATCTCTATTTCTATGACATAATTTTAAAAATAAATTAAAGAAATACCTGACCCCATGCAAACGACATATCTTTGTGATGCACAGCAGTTTTATATAAAAGAAATTGTTATACGTAAAAAAACGATTATAAACAATTTAAAATAGAACAGTAAATAACTAGATAATTTATAAAACAAAATCTTTAATTCTAGCTAGTTATAAAAACAATACTCGTATTGTATTTTGGAATAGATATGTTGATGATGGTTGGCAGGTTTTGTAACAGGTCGGCTGAAAAGTCCCCGGTCTACCATAGTAAAACACAATATTTTGACAAAATTCATTTTTTTTATTTAACATAGTTGCCTTCAAGGGCGATACAGAGATTATAGCGACCTTCCAACTTTTCGATACCATTTTTGTAGTACTCCTTCGGTTTGTCCTCAAAATAGGTCTCAGTTTCGGCGATTACCTCAGTATCAGAGCCAAATTTTTTCCCGTGAGCATTCTCTTCAGGTCAGAGAAAAGGAAAAAGTCGCTGGGGTCTAGATCTGGAGAATACGGTGGGTGAGGAAGCAATTCGAAGCCCAATTCATGCAATTTTGCCATCGTTTTCGATGATTTATGACACGGTGCATTGTCTTGATGAAACAACACTTTTTTCTTCTTCATATGGGGCCGTTTTTTCGCGATTTCGGTCTTCAATCGCTCCAATAATGCACAGTAATAGTCGCTGTTGATTGTTTTTCCCTTTTCCAAATAGTCGATGAACAATATACCGTGTGTATCCCAAAAAACTGAGGCCATAACTTTGCCAGCTGACTGTTGAGTCTTTCCACGCTTTGGTGGCGGTTCACCGGCCGCAGTCCACTCAGCTGACTGTCGATTGGAGATTGGAGCGTGTAGTGATGGAGCCAAGTTTCATCCATAGTCACATATCGACGCAAAAAATCGGGTTTATTACGACTTAACAGCTGCAAACACTGCTCAGAATCATCAATTCGTTGCTGTTTTTGGTCGATTGTGAGCACGCGCGGCACCCATTTCGCACAGAGCTTCCGCATACCCAAATATTCGTGAACGATATGTCCAACACGTTCCTTAGATATCTTTAGAGTGTCAGCTATCTCGATCATATTCACTTTACGGTCACTCAAAATCATTTTGTGGATTTTTTTGATATTTTCGTCGGTAACCACCTCTTTTGGGCGTCCACTGCGTTCACCGTCTTCGGTGCTCATTTCACCACGCTTGAATTTTGCGTACCAGTCAATGATTGTTGATTTTCCTGGCGCAGAGTCCGGAAACTCATTATCAAGCCAAGCTTTTGCTTCAACTGTATTTTTTCCTTTCAAATAACAATATTTAATAAGCACACGAAATTCTTTTTTTTTCCATCTTTTTGAAAATAACAAAAGTTGCTTCACTAAAAATGCAATATCTCACAAACTAATAGTCCGACAGCTGTCAAATTTTTACACGAATCTTTTGAAGGTTGATACTATCTAAAAATGAAATGGATTTAATTCTAGTGTCGTCATCTATAGGTCAGACCGGGGACTTTTCAGCCGACCTGTTAGGTTGCGAACGACAGTTAGATAAATTTTTTAATTATATTAATACCTTGCATCCTAAAATTAATTTTACCTTAGAAGTTGAAGAAAATAATTCTTTTAATTTTCTAAATATGAGAATTGGAAAAGTTAATAATTCATTAAATTATCCAATATACAGAAAACCAACACAAACATATGTAACCATACTATATATCTTGACCTATATAGTTTATATACATCCTAATTTATTTATACTACTGTAATAAAACACTATTTATATAGACTTAATTTACTCTTTGCTTGCTTTCGCGTTTCCTAAGACCGTTAGATTAAAACTGAACTGACTTAGCTCAATATGCAAATTCAGCCAAAGTTTATGGTACTTCATACTTGTTTATAAACAAATGTTGAGGCTTTATAGCCTACTGGTAAAATGAAACTTATAAAGTGCTTTTATAATTTGCTCTCAATATTAATGTATCACATATCCAATTCGATAGCGTGATAAGAAGCTGTAAATAAAAATTGACGATTTCTGCATTACGCTTTCATTAAAGATTAAAATGAAACTTGAGTCTCGCGTAATGTATTTAAGAAAATGTGCATAACGTGCACGATATTTTTATGGCATCTTTTTCCAATAAACAGTGGCGTAAAAACAATGTTACTAAATAATCAACCATTTTTTTTATCGTATGGAAGTAAATTCTTCTAGAATATCATATATTTTCGCCTTGTTTGAAGATGTTGCATTAGTAGTTTAGATTTTGGACGACCCTCACGGAATCCGTCAGCGACCGAGCTACAACCACCGTTGAGTTTACGTTACCAGCGATATAGTAGGGTGTTTTTTTATGCCTACATTTAAAGGTTGTAATAGGTTTCTATTTTTTAGGACGCTTGTCAAACGCGCCTTCGTTGCGAAGTACCAAATTAATTATAGTTAATGATTTATAAATGAGTTTAGGTTGATTTGTTGCTGCGAACCTCGCTTCGCTTGGCACGCAGTGATTCATTTATTGTAACTCATTTATATTTAAATTTGTCAAAATGTTAGCTAACATTGGTTTAACAAGCTTTTAAGCAACCGGTCCCTAAACTATAAACACAAAGAACATTTCAAAACAATGTGATCATTTTTGTGCTAAAAATTATCAAACTTTCTTATTGTATCCACCTATTTTTTTATAATTAGTTGCTCCGTCTATGTTTATACTTTAGTATTTATATACTATCAGCGTTAAAAAAAAGTATCGGTGTTGCAACAACAAAAAAACACGTTGTAATTTTTATTACGGTCAACTATTTATAGGACAAGTTTCTATGGATATGAAATTTTAATAAAAAAACGGTAACTATACGATCTTCAATTTCTAACCAAATAAAGAAGAAACGAATTTGAATAATTTAAAACTTTTGACGATGGAGGTCCGTGATGTTTGAAGACCTCCCACTGAAATGTCAAACCGAACTGACAACACAATCACAGGCTTTCATAACGTACAAGTACAAGAATAAGATGTAGGTATACAGGGTGTCTCAGAATAACTGACCAATAAGCCTTACACCTGTTATTTGTAAAGTCATGGAATCAATTATCACAGAGTGTCTTTCAGAATTTTTACTTCGAGCAAATATTATTCCTCCACAACAACATGGCTTTGTGAAAAGTAGATCGATCATGACTAATTTACTGTGGTGTGTTAATGTGGACAGCAGCATTAGATAAAAAACCGACCTGTGGATGTAATATATTTAGACTTAGACCATGAAGAAAATTGATGTATAAACTAGAACTCGCGGACAACTTCTTGAGTGGATTAATAATTTTTTAACAAACCGTGAGTTTTGTGTTAGAGTTGGCAAGTCGCTGTCATCTACAAAACCGGTTTTAAGTGGTGTTCCACAAGGATCTGTTTTAGGTCCACTACTATTTGTGTTGTATGCCTTAGATTCGATATTCAGGTGGTGTTCGGATTGGATGTTACCTCTAAATAGAGGTAAGTGTGTGGTGTTACATTTGGGAAAAAATAACCCAATACTATGATCTAGCTGAGGAATACAGAGCAATACATAAACTAGCAAAAGTAACTGCGATACCCATCATAATAACAGCTAACGGATTCATAGGAAAACCTCTAAAATCCAATCTGAAGAAACTGAAACTAATCGTCAACATGCAGAAAAACGTCATCATGGAAACCTGCAGAATCACACGGAAATACCTCAACATCAAAGAATGACCAAACTATAGGACTATGTGCGGAGCACCCCTACCATTACCAGTGATTGGCCACAAGCCCCACTGACTAATGAAACCATCCTATAATAAGATGAGAACCCCCAAAAATAATAATAATAATTTTAACAAGTGATGAAGGGCAGTTAAATAATAGTATATTATTCAATGAGCGTATACGAGGGTTATCTGAAAAATTTCCGACCTTAACGTGAAGCACACGTAAACAAAAGTTGGGGAATGTGTTTGCGCATGCTTTGAAAGGTACCCACTAAAATTTCAGCCATTTTGGACGCGCAGTTGTTGTTTGACAATCATATTAGTGAGTCGATGTGAGTGTTTTTATGAAAATGGAAAAAATCGAGTATCGCAGTGTCATTAAATATTTGTTTTTGAAAGGCAATACGCCTACGCAAATCAAAGACGAGTTGGACGCTGTGTACGGGGACTCTGCACCATCATTTACCACCGTGAAATTTTGGGCTGCTGAATGTAAACGTGACCGTACCAGCTTGGGTGACGATGAACGTTCGGGACGTCCAAAAACAGCAACCACTGACGATAATATCGCTCAAGTTCACCAAATGGTGCTAGACAACCGTCGAATTAAAATTAGAGAGATACCAGAGGCTATAAACATGTCCAAAGAACGTGTTTGTCACATATTGAATCAAGATTTAGGCATGAGAAAGCTGTCCGCGCGTTGGGTGCTGCGTTTGCTCACTTTGGACCAAAAACCAGAGTTTTGGCGCCGATTAATTACTGTAGATGAAACTTGGATACTTCATTATACTCCAGAAACAAAAACACAGCCAAAATAATGGACTGCGAAGGGGGAATCGGCTCCAAAAAAAGCAAAGGTTGTTCCTTCGGCTGGGAAAGTGATGGCAACTGTTTTCTGGGATAGTCATGGAGTTATCTTAATCGATTATCTTCAAAAAGGAAAAACCATTACAGGAGCATACTACACATCATTACTTGACAAGCTGAAGGCAGAAATTGCGGAAAAACGGCCACATTTGCAGAAAAACAGAATTTTGTTCCACCAAGACACTTCAGCGGTTGCCATGGCGAAAATCCACGAATTACCCTCCTTACTCACCAGATCTAGCCCCAAGCGACTTTTTTTTGTTCCCTAAGCTAAAAGTTGCGCTCAGAGGACAGAGATTTTCGTCGAATGAGGAGGCCATCACCTTCGTAAACAACTATTTTGCAGAGAAAGACGCCGAGTACTATTTGGACGAGTTCAGGAGATGGGGGCATCGCTGGGAAAAGTGTATAGACTTACAAGGGGACTATGTAGAAAAATAAAAATTAATTTGAAGAAAAAATGTCTAGTATCTTTGTTAGGTCGGCAACTTTTCAGACAACCCTCGTAATGATGGATGGATTATTCACGAGGCGAAGTTTACGGCCACTAGTAGAATACTATACTCTAAATGTCGGAGATGTCGCAGCTGTTAGAGCCTGAGGCTTTTATTTTATTGAAACATCACCACATGTTCTAGGATGCTGCTCTGTCGGAGAAACAGTCCGACATACATGGCACAATAAAATCCGTTTACTAATAGCTTTGGAACTTAAGAGGTCTGGTTATGAAGTCTACTCGAATAATAGATATTACGACCATAAGTCAAGATAATACACTGCTGAAAAATGAAGTGGATATAAGTGTGAGAATTGTAAATGATCGCATTGAATAATATCACGGTTTTATAAGAATGAACTTGCCACCATTTTCAATTAATCCGAGACTCGAACAACCCCCCATAACCCTAGAACAGCCCGCCAATGCCTTGCAGAGATTTTTGTAACATCCACTTCGATTGTCGAGCAGTGTATATACAGGGTGTTTCTTAAGTAATCTAAAATATTATATGGGGCGCTTCGTTACTCAATTTTAAGACAAAAAGTTCATTTAACATGTGTGATAGGTGTTGTCGTTTATGAGATACAGGGTGTTGTACGTGAAATTAATTTTTCTTGGTGACGCTACTGATTTATATTTTTTTATTATTTTATTACAAGCAACATGTGTTAAACATAAAGAAAAAATAATACATTTCAGAGCAAATGTTCAAAATGTCCACCTCCAGCTAAAATGCAAGAATCCGCTCGATGTTTAATGGATTGTCGAATACGTTCCAAGATACCAGGATTGTTACGAATAACATTACAGCCGTCTATGATACGATTTTGAAGATCTTGTACGTTTAATATCAGTGTTGTGTAAACAAGCGATTTCAAATATCCCCACACACAAAAATCCAGAGGATTGTGTCCAGGTGATCTAGGGGGCCACGGGTGTGGAGATCCTCGTCCGATCCAATGGCCTGGAAAAACATTATTTAAAAACTCGCGTACAATCACTGAAAAATGTGGAGGAGCTCCGTCATGCATGAACCACATGCGCTTTCTAATAATAATAGGTACATCTTCCAAAAGAAGTGGAAGTTCATTTTCTAGAAAATGTTGGTATGTCTCACCGGTTAACCGTACAGGAAGGAAAAATGGTTCAATTAAATAATCATCGATGATGCCAAGCCAAACATTGACCGAAAATGTTTGTTGAAATCGTTTTACACTTATGGTGTGTGGATTTACATCTGCCCATATGTGGTCATTATGAAAATTCATAATCCCATGTCTAGAAAAGTTGGCTTCATCCGTAAATAGAATATTGGCCACAAAATTCGGATTGTTCGCGATTTCACGTAAAATCCATTGACAATACTGTATGCGTAATGGATAGTCAGTAGGTAACAAATGTTGAACACGTTGAACGTGATATGGATACAATAAATTATCTTTTAGAATATTCCAAACAGTTTTGTTACTAACATTTACTTCATCTGCAACTTTTCTTGTACTCGTTTCTGGATGTTGGTCAATAATTTGAAGAATCTGATTTTCCAATTGGGGATTTCTCACAGTTCTGGGTCGTCCAATAATATTCTTCGATTTAGCAAAAGTTCCAGTTTCTTGTAAACGAATATGTAACTTAGTAAACGTATCTGAACATGGTAAACGATTATTTGGATAACGCTGGGCATACGTACGTCTAGCTTCTAAGGCATTACCATTCGCTAATCCGTACAAAAAATGCATATTAGCCATTTCAACATTAGTAAACACTGGCATAGTTATTAACTAAACACAGAGTCAATCAAATAAAAATGTACGATTTTTGCGTTGGTTTTCAAATTTGACACTTGTCAACATTATTTCAAAGGCCACTTAGAATAAGCATGTTTTTGCGTATTACTTCTAAAAACCAGTAGCGTCACCGGCAAAAATTAATTTCACGTACAATCAGAACTGACTTATTACAATAAATTCAACACCCTGTATCTCATAAACGACAACACCTATCACACATGTTTATATGAACTTTTCGTCTTAAAATTGAGTAACGAAGCGCCCCATATAATATTTTAGATTACTTAAGAAACACCCTGTATTATTTGATTGTTTGTTCCAAAAATTACCGTAAGATTTATTAAACTATACTTCGCTATAATAATTTCAGAACAAACAATTTTCTTTCCCATCATATTTTGCATAACGTAATCGTACTATAAGGATACCCAAAGTTCAACGAAACTGGTTTTGACGTACTACGTACTAAATCTGTTTTACTTAGTTACTGGCTCTGTCTTGTGGCTACTTATAGAAGAATGTCACCGAGGCGAGTTATTGGTATCGACCTAAAAATCGCTTATCGAGATCAAAACGGATTTTTAAAGATGCCCCCCTTTTTTTATCGAGTTATAAAAAAATCATTATTTTCAAAACCTACACACACCAATAAACAGTTTATTTGTCCCTCATTTGTAAACGTTAGTTCCAAAAACACAATATTAATCAAGAAAGTTTATTTTATCAAGTCACTAACTTGTAAAACTGACAGTTAGTAGTATTATTTATATTAGTGTGATTGGGGTAACTGAAGATGTTTTGTTGGTTGATAGAATTTGTTGATAATGGATGTGAAAAGCTATTCAGAACAATTATATATTTCAGACTGACAACAACAAAACACAGACATTGACATTAAGTGTACATAACAACAACGTTCCTTTTTTTTATATATTAACAGGTCGGCTGAAAAGTCCCCGGTCTACCATAGTAAAACACAATATTTTGACAAAATTCATTTTTTTTATTCAACATAGTTGCCTTCAAGGGCGATACAGCGATTATAGCGACCTTCCAACTTTTCGATACCATTTTTGTAGTACTCCTTCGGTTTGTCCTCAAAATAGGCTTCAGTTTCGGCGATTACCTCAGTATCAGAGCCAAATTTTTTCCCGCGAGCATTCTCTTCAGGTCAGAGAAAAGGAAAAAGTCGCTGGGGGCTAGATCTGGAGAATACGGTGGGTGAGGAAGCAATTCGAAGCCCAATTCATGCAATTTTGCCATCGTTTTCGATGATTTGTGACACGGTGCATTGTCTTGATGAAACAACACTGTTTTCTTCTTCATATGGGGCCGTTTTTTCGCGATTTCGGTCTTCAATCGCTCCAATAATGCACAGTAATAGTCGCTGTTGATTGTTTTTCCCTTTTCCAAATAGTCGATGAACAATATACCGTGTGTATCCCAAAAAACTGAGGCCATAACTTTGCCAGCTGACTGTTGAGTCTTTCCACGCTTTGGTGGCGGTTCACCGGCCGCAGTCCACTCAGCTGACTGTCGATTGGACTCAGGCGTGTAGTGATGGAGCCAAGTTTCATCCATAGTCACATATCGACGCAAAAAATCGGGTTTATTACGACTTAACAGCTGCAAACACTGCTCAGAATCATCAATTCGTTGCTGTTTTTGGTCGATTGTGAGCACGCGCGGCACCCATTTCGCACAGAGCTTCCGCATACCCAAATATTCGTATACGATATGTCCAACACGTTCCTTAGATATCTTTATAGTGTCAGCTATCTCGATCATCTTCACTTTACGGTCACTCAAAATCATTTTGTGGATTTTTTTGATATTTTCGTTGGTAATCACCTCTTTTGGGCGTCCACTGCGTTCACCGTCTTCGGTGCTCAATTCACCACGCTTGAATTTTGCGTACCAGTCAATGATTGTTGATTTTCCTGGCGCAGAGTCCGGAAACTCATTATCAAGCCAAGCTTTTGCTTCAACTGTATTTTTTCCTTTCAAATAACAATATTTAATAAGCACACGAAATTCTTTTTTTTCCATCTTTTTGAAAATAACAAAAGTTGCTTCACTAAAAATGCAATATCTCACAAACTAATAGTCCGACAGCTGTCAAATTTTTACACGAATCTTTTGAAGGTTGATACTATGTAAAAATGAAATGGATTTAATTCTAGTGTCGTCATCTATAGGTCAGACCGGGGACTTTTCAGCCGACCTGTTATTTTACCTTGTATTTATAACAAACAAAACGGAACCGTTATAAAACCATTAGGTATCCTACATTGTGTATTTCCTTAATGTTCTATTTTAAACAATTCTTATAATATTGCGTGTCAAGCTAACCTTGTTTTATGTTGAAAACCATCGGAACATATCCCCCGCTATAAATTTTATGTAAGCGACTATTTCTACAAATAAATCTTGCATCGAGAATTTTTTAAAGACTCCCGTAATTACTCAAGGACATTGCACAACGTCAATAATCGTTTTGAAGAATTTCATAAACTGTTCACAATCAGACGGCGCTAAGCAGAAAACTGCAATCAGATAAAGAAATTATTAGTGTGAGTTGGTTTACAATTTATTTCAATTCAAACTATTATAGATTTAGGGTAATATTCCGGATAGTTTTAAATTTAAATGATACGTTTTGACGCACCCTGTATGATACGAAAAGTCTTGTAACACCAACGACAAATCTGCGTGTTAATGAGAGAATAAAGGTCAAACAAATCCCACATAAAAATTCCACAGTACATTAGTAATGTCATCGAATTTGCATAAGAAAACTTGAAAGATCATTTTGCCTGTAAAAAGTGGACATTTCCGGTTCTTCCCGTATAACCGGAAGTAAAATAGGACCTTAAGAAAATGATTCACCAAACGGAAACCACGTTTTAATTGTTTAAAGGCTGGGATTGTTTATTTATAACCGATAAAATTATTCATACACATATTATGTTCAAAAGTTTGTAATCATGGAATATTTCATCCTTTTATTAATTTTTATAGATAATTTTTTTGATATAAGTAAACATCATTTTGCTACAACTCTAACCAGCAGCATCTTTCTGTTCTCGTAGAGTATTTGAGGAAGGGTTTCGCTTCTTAATGCGTGTTTTAAGAATGTCCCAGGCATGTTCAATGACGTTCAAAAACGCCAGTAGTACCAAGTGTATTGGAAGAAATCAAGAAACCGATAGTTTCACAAGCCTGTGTAATAGAGGAAAAACCATACCGAAGGTTAATTGGTTGCCTGATGTTCCTTATGTTGAATACTAGGCCAGACCCTAGTTTTGGAGTTAATTTCTTCAGCCGATTTCAAAGCAATGCGAAAGAAATTCATTGGTCAGGACTGAAAAGAATGTTGAGATACCTCCAGGGAACTCTCCATTATGGGTTGTTTTTTCCAAACAACAATAACCAACCCTTAATCGGTTATGCAGACTGAGACTGGACTGGGAGCGAAGATAGGAAGTCAACTTTAGGATTCCTGTTCCAATTATATGGCTCTACAGTATGTTGGTCAACGAAGAAGCAGAATACTGTGGCATTGTCTTCTACTGAGGCCGAATACGTCGCATTAGCAAACGCAGCAGCTGAACTTCTATGGCTGAAGAATTTATTGGTTGATTTTAAAGATCCAATTACCATATTCGAAGATAGCCAATCATGTATACATATTTTGCAGAAATTTGATAATCATCGTCTCAAGCACGTAGATGTTAAATACAACTTTGTGAGAGATCTTCAGCAAAATGGTGTGATAAATGTAATATATATTGATAGCAAGAATCAGAGAGCCGATATTTTAACAAAGCCTCTATCGATGGAACATTTCCAAAGGAATTCTTCTAGTTTAGGTGTGATTTCACTACAAAGATGTTGAATTCAGGGGGAGCAGGGGAATAGCAATTAAACATCTTGTAATCACGACCTATATAACAGGTCGGCTGAAAAGTCCCCGGTCTGACCTATAGATGACGACACTAGAATTAAATCCATTTCATTTTTAGATAGTATCAACCTTCAAAAGATTCGTGTAAAAATTTGACAGCTGTCGGACTATTAGTTTGTGAGATATTGCATTTTTAGTGAAGCAACTTTTGTTATTTTCAAAAAGATGGAAAAAAAAGAATTTCGTGTGCTTATTAAATATTGTTATTTGAAAGGAAAAAATACAGTTGAAGCAAAAGCTTGGCTTGATAATGAGTTTCCGGACTCTGCGCCAGGAAAATCAGCAATCATTGAGTGGTACGCAAAATTCAAGCGTGGTGAAATGAGCACCGAAGACGGTGAACGCAGTGGACGCCTAAAAGAGGTGGTTACCGACGAAAATATCAAAAAAATCCACAAAATGATTTTGAGTAACCGTAAAGTGAATATGATCGAGATAGCTGACACTCTAAAGATATCTCAGAAATGTGTTGGACATATCGTTCACGAATATTTGGGTATGCGGAAGCTCTGTGCGAAATGGGTGCCGCGCGTGCTCACAATCGATCAAAAACAGCAACGAATTGATGATTCTGAGCAGTGTTTGCAGCTGTTAAGTTTTTCCTTTTCTCTGACCTGAAGAGAATGCTCGCGGGAAAAAAAATTTGGCTCTGATCGCCGAAACTGAAGCCTATTTTGAGGACAAACCGAAGGAGTACTACAAAAATGGTATCGAAAAGTTAGAAGGTCGCAATAATCGCTGTATCGCCCTTGAAGGCAACTATGTTGAATAAAAAAAATGAATTTTGTCAAAATATTGTATTTTACTAACCGGCAAAACACCCGTTATTGGTCTGATGAAAATCCACACTGGATGCAAGAGTACCATACGCAAAGACCACAAAAAACTAACGTATGGGCTGGTATTGTGAGAAATACAATTATTGGTCCATATTTTTCTGATGAAAACTTAACAGGAGCATTAAATCTGGAATTCCTACAAAATACATTAATTGTTGATCTGATGCAGCTTTTTCCTGATATTCAAATACCCACTAATGTAGACCGCAGACTCTGGTTTCAACAGGATGGGGCACCACCACATTTCACAGTAGCTGTGCGCGATTTTTTAAACACAACTTTTCCACAAAGGTGGATAGGAAGAAGGGGACCAGCGGAATGGCCTGCTAGATCACCTGATCTGAGCCCATTAGACTTCTTTTCATGGGGTTATTTAAAATCTAAAGTCCACTTAAACAGACCTGGAAATATTCCTCAAGTACAAGACGGAATCAGACAAGAAATACAGAGCATAACACCCGGTGTGCTACAGAATGTTAGAGACGAAAGTAATGCCCGGTTCAGTCATTGTCCAACGGTCAATGGAGAACAATTTGAACATTTATTGTAAATTTTCGTTTGTTTGTTTTGTTTTAATTGCATAATTACATAACTCCATTTAAATTGTTTATTACGAGCATAAAACGTATATTTAAAATATTATATTTGTACGCAGTTTTCTGAAAATTTTCTGAAATTCAATTATTGTTGAGCAGTGTAAACATGAAAAGTTATCCCAATACGAAAAATTGATGCGGCAAAAAACGATTTTTTGGCCGTTTGCACAATGATGCAGCGAATGTTCAAACAGACAAAGATCATTGAACTCTAAAAAACTCGGCGAAGAATACATCTAGATTCTTAATACAAAAAAAACTTGATTGTTTTTAATCAGTGAACCATTTTTGGTATATAGACCGTTCGAGTTTCTAACGAGAAGTCGATACGATTGAACCGTAATAACATGTATACAGGGTGTTCCTTTAAACTACACCGATTTAAAGTATTTTTAAACGCATTTTAGAGCTTTTATCTCGTCCAGATTAATATTTAAATGATTTATTTCAATACAAACCAGTTTTTATCTTGATATATGGCAGTTGAACCTTTTAAAATATCGTTATTGTGTGACACCGACTAGCTCGGTATAACATCAGACAATGTACGCGACTTTTGCAGGATATATAAGAACCCGTAGGTCCTTATATGGACCTCGTCCGACAACCGGGTACTGGGGTATAACCATCAACCATCGGTTTAATACGAGTTTTGAACTTTGGTTCGTTTATATATTGGTATTTTGTGCTTCGGCGATGGTCGCATAGATGGCATTTTTGACGCCATACGGCTACCAAACCGTAGATATTTATCAGATTGTAAAATATCCGAAGAAAGAGAGTAAAAGTAACAGAATAAGGAATAAATTAAATAAAAGCAGGCATGCTTTATATGTAAAAACTTTAATCTACTACTAACGTTTTAATAGTTATACAGTGCGTCCATAAAGTAACGCATAAATTTATTATTGGCTGAATGAACAATAAAATTAGAAATTCCCGAAACAGGTCGATTTTTGATTTCAATTTACTATTGTTTTAAATCTAATATACAGGGTGAACCATTTTAGTGTAATGACGTCACGGCGATTGGATACAGTGTAACTGGATCAATTATACTGTATTTGAAAATCAAGAGAGAGTAAATTCCCAGAATAAAAACTAATTCGGTATGCAAAACTATAGTACAGTACGCGCGGTAAAACTTCAATATTTGTAATGCATTCTAAATTGTTTTTGTTAATTTCAATACAAAATTTATTAAATTTCTTGGACTATCACATTATTTTATGATCTGTCATTGTTACTACAGTAGACCTAAGAGGATTAACGTGCGTCATAGGCGTAACCAGATTAGAAAGGGATAATTGTTATTTAACGACCTCCGAATGGCAACAGCTTCTAATGACAGATATTTTGACTTAAATAGTGCTTAAGTTTCTAGAAATGCAGTTATTTGATTTTCGATAAACGTGACAAATAGTAGTGACTAAAAATGGAAGCAGTTTGTGAGTATACGCCAGTGAAAAAATTAAAACTAGACCATTTATCGCTCAATGAAAAGAGTGCTGTAGTGAATGTGTACCACTATTTTAAACATCAAAATCCCTCAAATACTATTGACAGTGTAGTTGAAACAACATCTAAGGCAATGGGATATGGAAAATCTACAATATATAGAGTTCTAAAGGAGGAAAAATCAGGTGGAGTAACCTCACCAAAGCCGAAACCAGGTAGACAAAAACTATTAAAAGTCAACGTGGACGAGTTTTTAAAAATGCTATTCGTAAGCTTGTTCACTCATTTTTTATAAACAAGCAAATACCAACTTTAGATAAAGTTTTGCAAGCCATTACGAATGATGTTGATTTACCCACAATAAGCCGGGATAAACTATGGAAAACGTTACATGAGTTAAACTTTAAATTTGAAAAAATGGGCAGACACTCAATGCTAATTGATTCTGAAGAAATTGTATGTTGGAGAAGACAGTACCTCAGAAGAATACAACAAGTTAAAGCTCAAAATAAAAACATTTATTATTTAGATGAAACATGGGTTAATGAAGGACATTGTGTAGGAAGAGTTTGGAAAGACAAAAATATAAAATCATTCCATCAAGCTTTTCTAGAAGGATATACTACTGGTTTTAAGGAACCTATAGGAAAAGGTAAAAGATTAATTATTTGTCATATAGGCAGTACAAACGGTTTTCTTGAGAATGGTTTACTCTTATTTGAATAAAAAAAACCGTTGATTATCACGAAGAAATGAATGGAGACGTGTTTGAGGAATATTTTGAACAGATGATTCAATTCATACCAAAAGGATCGGTTATTGTAATGGACAATGCAAGTTACCACTCCAGATTACTTGAACCTTTACCAACCACTAAATGGAAAAAGGATGAAATTGCAAAATGGTTATCTTCTAAAAATTTAGCCTTTGACAATACAATGCTGAGGGCAGAATTGTTAACTATTGCTAAAAAACATAAGCAAAATTATAAAAAATTTTATATTGAGGAGATAGGCAAAAAACGAGAAATTGAAATCCTTCGTTTACCATCCTACCATTGTGAGCAGAATCCGATAGAATTGATATGGGCTCAAGTTAAAGGTTATCTTGCCAGAAATAAACTACTTTTAAATTATCAGATGTTAAAAATCTCTTCAATAAGGCAATACCTGAAGTAACAAGTGAAAATTGGCAAAAATGTATTAGACACGTTACAGAAATAGAAAAAAAATGTGAGAGCTAGATAACATAATTGATATTACTATAGAGCCCATTGTAATTTCTCTAGAATCAGATGGTCAATCTTCTGACACAGAGTGCGAGGAACCATAACTTTAAAATTATTAATTTATGTACTTTAATTTTATTTTTAGATTTTTATTTTTTAAGATTTAATATTGTCGCATTTTTTGCATGTTGCTCGTCAAATTTTATCCTTGCGGTTGGTTTTTTTTCTCATATACCTACTTAATTGTTTTTTTAGCTCCTCATATTAATTTATAAGTAATTGTAATTATCTGTACATATTATATACATATTTTGTAAATAAACATATGCCTAAAACAAAATGCCTAAAATAATATTGACTTTTTCTTCATTTTACCCAAATTAAATTACTACTTACGAATTATGTTTATCTATCTAAAATTGGTGCACGGTGCATTGTCTTGATGAAACAACACTTTTTTCTTCTTCATATGGGGCCGTTTTTTCGGGATTTCGGTCTTCAAACGCTCCAATAATGCACAGTAATAGTCGCTGTTGATTGTTTTTCCCTTTTCCAAATAGTCGATGAACAATATACCGTGTGTATCTCAAAAAACTGAGGCTATAACTTTGCCAGCTGACTGTTGAGTCTTTCCACGCTTTGGTGGCGGTTCACCGGCCGCAGTCCACTCAGCTGAATGTCGATTGGACTCAGGCGTGTAGTGATGGAGCCAAGTTTCATCCATAGTCACATATCGACGCAAAAAATCGGGTTTATTACGACTTAACAGCTGCAAACACTGCTCAGAATCATCAATTCGTTTCTGTTTTTGGTCGATTGTGAGCACGCGCGGCACCCATTTCGCACAGAGCTTCCGCATACCCAAATATTCCTGAACGATATGTCCAACACGTTCCTTAGATATCTTTAGAGTGTCAGCTATCTCAATCATATTCACTTTACGGTCACTCAAAATCATTTTGTGGATTTTTTTGATATTTTCGTCGGTAACCACCTCTTTTGGGCGTCCACTGCGTTCACCGTCTTCGGTGCTCATTTCACCACGCTTGAATTTTGCGTACCAGTCAATGATTGTTGATTTTCCTGGCGCAGAGCCCGGAAACTCATTATCAAGCCAAGCTTTTGCTTCAACTGTATTTTTTCCTTTCAAATAACAATATTTAATAAGCAGCACACGAAATTCTTTTTTTTCCATCTTTTTGAAAATAACAAAAAATGCTTCACTAAAAATGCAATATCTCACAAACTAATAGTCCGACAGCTGTCAAATTTTTACACGAATCTTTTGAAGGTTGATACTATCTAAAAATGAAATGGATTTAATTCTAGTGTCGTCATCTATAGGTCAGACCGGGGACTTTTCAGCCGACCTGTTAGCTGGAAATGAAATGGCTGATCAATTCGCAAGACAGGCTGCTGCCTTCCATACAATAGATTGTACAACAGTTAAAGTTTCTGATATAAAGGCAAACATTTCTCAAAGTGTTATGCAATTGTGGCAAAGGCAATGGGAAGCTGAGTCTACTCAGCTGAGATCAATAAAACCTAGTGTAGTTAAATGGACACCTAATATCAAAATGAGTAGAGAAGAAGCAGTTCGGATCCATAGACTGCGATTAGGTCACACTGTATCTCACTCCTATCTGCTTTCTGGTCGAGACCATCCACTCTGTCCGTCATGTGAAATACGGTTAACTGTAATGCATATCATAATGGAGTGTCAAGCTTTAAATAATCTCAGAAACAGTTTTGGTCGCTCCACATTTTTTGGAGAAAACTTGAGGAACCCTGATCTGCTTAAAGCAACGATATCGTTTCTTAAATGCACTGGTTCCTACTGGAAACTCTAATGTATATGTGTTTGTGTATGTGTATGTGTTATATTCAATATAAATTGAATTGTATAAAGCCACGCAGCCAATGACGTAGTAGTCGACGCTGCATAATCTACAAAAAAAACTCAAAAACCACAAACAAAATGAGAAATACAAAACTAAATATACTAATCTGTGACAACGGCAACGACGCTACTTGTCAATCACGGCTACCAACTTTATGTATGTCCCTGGTGCCAACCTTATTTGATGTTCGTACGAAAATTCCTTTAGTATGCTCGCAACAAACAATTTTAACTTGCTATAAATCACCATCCACAAAATGATTTATTATCTTCAAGCTCGTCTGACGTTTTGTATTTAAATAAGGCATTTAAACTCTATATTCGCATATATATGTACATACTATAAGAGTACATCGCATTTGCAATGGTAATCCGCATTTAATGTTCTTACTTTTTTGGTTCAACCCAACGGCAGAAACACAAAAGTAAATTAAAACTATGATAGTAAAACCGTGCTGCAGTTTATCGATTTTGCTGTGCTTAAAACTAATTATATGTTAATTAAATTTTGAATTAACCCCTTGAAGATTTTCGAGTCGTGACGTCGTGTTTTAGAAAATTAATTTTCCATGCTTCCCATGCCTTTGCGTGCTCAAACAATTCCTAAAAAAACCAAAACAAAATTGTGTACAACGTCCGAAGAGAATATCCCACACTTGGAGGTGTAAAAATCTATAACGCCGATGTATATTTATTTATTTTTTTCGTTTTCTTTTTCGCGTTTTATCTTTCGGACGTAACAAGACTGTGAACATGCCTTAACGGGTGTTCAAACTTCTATCTATGTCGGTTTGCGAGGCACGATGTTGTCAAATGCAAGTCTTCGGTAAATTTGAGTGTGGATTATTGTTTTTGGAAGTGAAAATGTGAAAGAAAACTGCTTAAAATAGATGACAGTGAAGTTTAATTGTTTTGTTGGTTGTTTTTTTGTCTTTTACACTGCAAAAACAAGAATTCTATAGTACGTTTGAAGAATAAGGTGGAGTAAATTCTCAGAATACTAATCTCCGAAACCTCCACAACTTCTTACTAAAACGTAATCTTAACATTGACTTTTTACAATTTTGGTCTTCCTGTTCTCGGTTTGGGTGAGGTTATACCAGCTGATTTCTTCTCTTTTAAAATTTTATATACAGTTGATTATGCATATCTCATTACTTTAGACGAAATTTCAACTATACTGTCAACAGTAGTAGAGGGATTCTGTTGGTTAAAATAATTGTAGACATTCAGTATAACACTCGTTTCGTTAAGTGATACATGATCCACCTTTAATTTTTTAACTGGTGTATAATCACACGTTATTTTTTTAATTCCATATTCTATTTACTCTTTCAAGAAACAACTGTGTCAGATCTTTTCACTCGCTTATAATCGACTGAACAAAAATATTCTGATATTAATGAATTACTATTTAAAGACAACCTAACCTAACCTAACCTAACCTAATCGACTTTTTCTTACTAAACTTTCAAAACACCATTAACTAAATACCTATTCATTTTGACAGTTTCTTTATTTCTTGTTATTTAATGGGTCATTATTATAACGACAAAAATAACCATAAATAAGGTTACTACTCATAAACAGATTTATATAAATATAAAATGCTTTGAAAGTGGTTTATTTATAAATATCTAATAAACCGAAACAAATAATGTAATTCCCTTAAAGTACGTATACGGTGCGGTCCATATGTATGGAATAAATTCATTTGTAGCGTTATTATGTACTATATGAAAAAAAACCTGAAACAGGTCGATTTTTATTCTTAAATTGACAATTTACAGTATGAAAATATTATCCCCCTCTAGCACCCCTTCGGAATTATAAGCACTCCCTCGAAAATTTTAAATTACAAAGGGGGTTGTGTGGCACCTCGTTGGAAAGGGATTTTAGTCCTCTGTTCAGCAATATAAAGTTTTTTAAGTTTGGTGCAATCATAACTGAGAAAATTGATTTTTAAGATGTAAAATTTTGATAATGTCTCTAACACAAAACTTTGCGTAGAATGAAGATAATAATGCCACATAATGATTAGAATGTGTTTTTCAATGTATTTGACACTTAAATTAAATGTTCAAAATGACCACCATTCACTTCTTGACAATAACCGAGGCGATATTGTTTGGTCTATTAAAATAACTTTAGAAATAATCAGGTATTTTCGTATCTGTTCTGCTAAATATTAGGAAAAAACTTTGAAGATATTAAAATAATAGTCAAAAAACTAAATAAACAATTGATATAATGTTACGGTTGCATTAGAAGTAGTATACAAATGAGCATGTTTATTTATAAATATTATGAAAAAGATACTGAATTGGTGTACAACATTCGGGGGGAAACAATAATTAAAAATCATTATAAGTCTTTGTTCGATTTTTTTTATGCAACTAAATTAATAGAAAGAAAGATAATAGCAAAACTACAAGTTGAGTTTAATTTATTCCAGATAATTATTCCATAAATTTTATAAATTTCTTAAATTGTACCTTGAAAATAATTGATTAGTTTTAATTTCTAAATGTTAAGGACAAATTTGTGATCACTCCCAAAATCAGTAGGAATAATTTTAGGATTCCAAATCTCACTAAAATAAAATCACCCTGTACAACAAGGTTCCAATAAACATCATTTGAGCTTACCAGTCACCAACATAAAAAACTGATATTTTTTTTAGTAACTTTGCTTTCATTGCCAACATAAATTTATTTATTTTTGTTCAAAAGGAAAGCTGGGAAAACAAAAGAATTTTCGGTAACCATGGTTCTGTTGAATCTAAAATCTCTCTCTTGTTTTTTGTTCCTGAAAGCGAAAGGAGGGTAAGAAATTTGTCCTGATAAAATTAAAATTTTTATAAGTAAAATTAAACAATTAACGCATAATAATGCAAGATAAATACTTAAAACCATAAAGTGTGATATAAAAGTGTATTTCCATAAAAAATTTAACATACCTGACAAGAAATTGGGGCCAAAGTGTATTGGCATCCAATACCAGTAGTTCCAGGAGAGCAAGCAAGTTATTTAAGCCTTAAGGAACATATTCCTGTCCATTTGAAGGTGACAGCAGTTGTAAGGATTCTACATTTGAGGTATTTGGGGCCAATTTTGCTCCAACACATATTTAGCAAGAATTAAGTACCAGGACTCCACAACATCCACACATGGACCAAATTCTGAACATTTTTAAGGTGATATCAATTATTATTGTTCTATTTTAATACTTGACATTTTCGATAAACTCTAGAATTTCAACAATTATTATTGATCTATTTTAATGTTTAACATTTTCGATGAACTTTAGAATTTCATACTAATTTGTTTTATCACTAATTCATTTGTACAAGATCTATATTTATTGTCAAAATTTATTCGTATTATAAAGGTTTTATTTAAATTAGCACGTGCTACAACTTTGATGTAGTCTGTTCTTGGAAGAGAGAACAGGATATTCAGTTATTTTCACATTCTTACAGTTCAATTGAAGAATACTGTTTCACAACTAAGAACACGCTATATTTTCATTTAAGGTACATTCCATAGGAATAAAAGTATAAATTGTACTCACCTGTAACACCAATTCATTTTGGAATCTTTCTAATACATTTTCTTTTAGCGACATTGAACAATAAATATCTCTTTTGAATTTCTGTTTATTTCAAACATAAATTAATCTGGAAATTTATTTAACGAGAACGATCACTTCTTAATTTACTTCAATCAGCTGTAACGTCTCAGAACTTTAACCTCACAAAACACAGAATTTGACTAGAGGGAATAATCGCAGAACTTGAACCTACACCAGTAACCTGAGCGGGTGACGTCATACAGTGACCGGAGGAACTACTTAAGTATCTTTTTCGTTATTTGTTTTTAATCATAAAAATTTTTAAGAGTCTCATTGCTTTGAGCAGCTTGGTTTAATTTAATTTCATTGGCGTCATATTTGTTTTTTAAAAAAATATTGTGGGAGATCATATTGTTGTCGTAGGCGTACCGCTATAGGCAACACGTTTCACACAAATACTTTGAGAAAATATAATTTTATAGATTTAACAAAATTAAACCCCACAATAAATCTAGTAGGCTGCTGTCATTTAGGTATTTAAAGTTACTAAAAGACGTCAGTATAATATTTGTGCGCGTATTAAATTTAATTATGGCTCATTTGTCCGAGACTCAAAGAATAGACATTTTAATTATGATTGGTTGTGGTAATAAAATCAGAACTCAAAAGAAGGTTTGTGAAATTTTTAATAATAAATACCCTGGTCAACACGTTTTGCAGTCTACAGTTAGCAAAATTGAAAAAAAGTTTCGTGAAACTGGACATGTAAAAAATATTGAAAAACCAGGTAGAAATGTTCAATTTACTGATAAAAAAAGTTAGATGTACTTCTAGAGATTGAGGAAAATCCGCATAAGACAACTCGAGAACTTGCCGCCGACAATGATGTAAGTAAATCATCTATTTTGAGAGTTCTGCATAAAGAAAAATACCACCCTTACAAAGTTCAGTTGGTTCAGGAGTTAAATGAAGATGATCCTGATAGAAGGCAAGAATTCTGTGAATTGATGATGGATAGAATGAACGCAGATTTGCAGTTCATAAACAAAATAGTTTTTTCTGATGAAGCGACGTTTCATTTAAACGGAACGGTTAACAAACAGAACTGTAGATATTGGAGCAGAGAAAATCCTCACTGGATGTGTGAGGCTCACACTCAATATACTAAAAAAGTTAACGTTTGGGCTGGTATCATTAACAATAAAATTATTGGCCCTTATTTTTTTGAGGGCACAGTTACTGGTGAGGTTTATCTAGATTTTTTGATTAACTTTTTAGTGCCTACATTACAAAGAGTTTTTCCTGATGTTAATCATCCAAATGAGATAGATCGATCTATTTACTACCAACAAGACGGAGCTCCACCGCATTTTGCACGTACTGTTAGAAATTATTTAAACGAGGTTTTTCCCAATAGGTGGATTGGGGCGATCGAATGGCCGGCTAGATCCCCCGATTTGACTCCTCTCGATTACTTCTTATGGGGTTATTTAAAATCTAAAGTATATTTTAATAGACCAAACAATATTGCTGATTTAAAAGTTAGGATAACGGAAGAAATTAACAAAATAACCCCCGAGGTCATACAAAATGTTGTACGAGAATTCCAATATCGCCTCGGTTATTGTCAAGAAGTGAATGGTGGTCATTTTGAACATTTAATTTAAGTGTCAAATACATTGAAAAACACATTCTAATCATTATGTGACATTATTATCTTCATTCTACGTAAAGTTTTGTGTTAGAGACATTATCAAAATTTTACATCTTAAAAATCAATTTTCTCAGTTATGATTGCACCAAACTTAAAAAACTTTATATTGCTGAACAGAGGACTAAAATCCCTTTCCAACGAGGTGCCACACGACCCCCTTTGTAATTTAAAATTTTCGAGGGGGTGCTTATAATTCCAGAGGGGTGCTGGAGGGGGATAATATTTTCATACTGTAAATTGTCAATTTAAGAATAAAAATGGACCTGTTTCAGGTTTTTTTCATATAGTACATAATAACGCTACAAATGAATTTATTCAATAGCAGATAACTAAATTTTACGATAGTCCGTATGATGTGGCAAATTTTCTATCTGAATAGTAGAACCCAATTTAGAATTAGCTAAAATATTGACATTGTAAGAAAACTAAAATATGATTGATTGTACCAACCCTTACTTTTTGGAAGTCCATTTTATTAAGAATAATAAAAAACTCTTAGTTAGTAGTAAGATTTTTACTGAAAATTCGATCGACTCGACAACATCGCTGCATCATTATATTATCTCGAAAAGGCCTTGAGTTAGCACGCATCTTCTTAGATCGATTACGTTCCTCGGTGCTGGGAATATTTTATGGGATGATTTGCCATTTTATATGCTAAGTACTCTGGTATACTCTTTGGTAGTCTTGTACGAAGTGAGAGAAACGCACTACAGGGTGTTCTCAGGCGTGTTAGCTGTCTATTAGCAGAAAAAAAAAACTGAATCCAATACAATTAGCATGCCTTTGGCATATCGGAAGATAAACACGGAACCTAGAAATGGATTTTGTGCAATTTGTGACACGTAAAACTGAAACTACTCATATTTAAAGAAGAAAAATGTATGTCCGGTTTAGTCGACTTAAGAACTGTTTTAAAAAATTGTTCAAAACCTTGGCGAACCTTATTTCAGTTCATTAAACAATGAGCTAAAGTACTATGATCGGTGGTCTTGCTCGTAGGTGCGGTAATACCTTCTCGAATATAATATGCAAACCTCTAAATCCACTTTATATACATACGACAGTAGCTTTGTATATATGTAGTTTTTTTTTTAATTATAACAGTTCCTGCATGCCTAACCCATTTTTTACTGACCGACCCTGACCTTAACAACTTCTGTCATTCTCTCTTTCAATATGCAGGATTATTATCGTCTGTAAAAGTATCAACTTTAGCTGCAATACACAGATTAGCAATATGGATTTATGCTAGTAAATTATTATTATTATTACAAAACTTAACTTGGAAATATTAAATAGTTTTAAAAGCGCAAGATTTATTTAGTAGAGAGCAGTGACTTGCAGTTTTACAAATTATGCAGAGTATTTCATTGGTTAATGTATAAGATTTGCAGTCTTAAATTGACAATATCTCAACAACTTTCAGCAGAAAAATTAGTATAGAGCTTGAGAAAATTACTGTAACAAGTAACAAGTATTAAAATTTACACGAGATTTATTAGATTGAACATTTGTTGATGTATGTATGAATGTATGAGTTAGGGGTGATAATTACACTGCGACCTATAGGATGTAATGTGTCCCCCCTTACTTGCCATGTTCTGATATTTTCTCAGACCTATAGCAGCTCTTCGAGTCCTATTTTCCTGAGGAAGTTTAGGACATCGTCGGGCTTCAAATCAGGTAGATCCCCTTCCTCTATTTCATGTGCTCCTAGGTATCTAGCCCTAGAATTTTGCAAGGCAGGGCATTCTGAGAGTGAGTATGTGTATTGAGGTTTTATCCTCTTCCTCACAGAATCTGCACTTTGCTTCATCTGCTAACCCTAGTTTCTTCATGTGGCTTCTTAACCGGCAATGCCCGGTTAATATTCCCGTTAGAATTCGGAGCCTTTTTTTACTGAGGTTAAGGCAGCTAAGAGATCTCTTCTGGTCATAGTTCCCCAGTAGTATCTTAGATTGCCTCAGTCCTTCCAGCTGATTCCAGTACTTGGATTTTTCCTTCTCCATTTCTTCCCTTAGTTTTCCTAAGATTACTCTACTGCTGATCCCACAAGATGGTTCTGATCCCAAATGTGGGGTTTCAGCTCCTTTTTTTGCCAGCTTTTCTGCTGTTTCATTCCCCTCTATTCCTATGTGTCCCGGGACCCATAGGAGGGTGACAGTGTTCTTCTGGCCTAGTTCATTTAGTTTGCCTAGGCATTCCCAAACAATCTTGGAACTGATTATATTTGAGCTCAGCGCTTTGATGGCTGCTTGACTATCCGACATGATCACAATCTCTTGTCTGCGGTAGTTTCTTCCAATATTGAATTCCACACATCTTTCGATGGCGCGGACTTCTGCTTGAAAGATGCTCGGGTATGTGCCCAAGCTTTCTGAGTATTTGGCTCTCGGTCCAAAAACTCCTATCCCAGTTCCCTCGTCTAGCTTGGAACCGTCCGTATACCACTTTATGGTATTCTGGTTTAAATTCTGTATGGTGTCTCCATCCCATTCAGATTTATTACTCAACTTTGTAATGAATTTTCTCCTTCCTTGGCATATGATCTTGGGGCATTTCCCAAGTTTGATCAAAATGAAGTGATCGAGGTTTTTCCCTGATAATTCCTTTTTTGATCATTCTATATATCGTTTTCTTCCTTACACTTTCTAACAGAATGTGCAGTGGGGTCAGGTTTAAAATCACCTCCATTGCAGCAGTGGGGCAAGTTCCCATTGCTCCAGTGATACATGAACAGGCTAGTCTCTGAATCTTCGAGAGGTTTTTCCTCGTCGTATTCAGATTAGCCCTTACGCCCCAAGCCACTGCCCCATATGTGATTAATGGTCTCACTATTGCTGTGTACATCCATTGCAGGATACGTGGGTTACATCCCCAGTTCTTCCCTGCAATGTTCCTACACACCATGAGGGCCTTGGTTGCTTTGTGTATTACTTCGTCTTCGTGTTTGTTCCAGAGTAACCTGCTATCTAGGATTAGCCCTAGATATTTTACCTCTGTTTTCCACTCTACGATGTTCTCCCCTATTTTTATGATTTTTAGATTAGGTTTCTTTTTCCTTGTAAAGGCTACTAGTGTGGTTTTAATGGGGTTGATGCTGAGTCCCACCGAGTCACACAATTGTTCCGCAATGTTCAATTCTCTTTGAACAATATCACAGAGGACATTTTCATACTTCCCTTTTGCCAGGATAACCATGTCGTCGGAATACCCTTGACATGGTATGCCTTCCCTAGTCAATTGACAGAGTAGACTGTCCACAGTGAGACTCCACAACATTTGTTGATGTAAGAATGATTGGCTGTGTTTAGTTGTTGGAAAAAGGTTGAAATGTTAAAGCAGTTGGAGAAGAAACTTGGAGAGGTAGTATATTGGGAAAATATGGTGGAGATAACGTTGAAAAGGAAGAAAGAATGGGTGCAAGTAAGCGAAACGGTGGAGAGTGATTAGGGGAAAGAAATTTTCCTCTTGATGGCGTGGATGTTAGTGAAAAGTGTGTGAGGGACCGCCGCCCGTCTTGAAGTAGACTAGTGATTCAGAGGCGGGTTTTTGAGGTGGGTTTGGTTGGTAAGCATCCTCTAGGTGGATGAGTTTCCCATCTCTACTCGAAAAAAAACTGTGTTATAGTTTATTTGTTTGGAGTTGACAGCAAAGAAAATGTATACTACCTACTTTAAGTTATTTTTCATGAACCACCCTGGCTTGGACTTAATAATCTTCAGAAACGTTATGAAGCTTGTTTATTAAAACATCTACATACAATAATTGAATAAAAAAATTAATTGTTGATCATCCATCTCTAAGAACCATCTCACTTAACAGCTGTCGATGTCAAAGAAAGCCCCGTTCACACGAAACGGTACACCGTTAGGTCTACACACACATGTAAATAAATATATACAAATTTTTTACTGTAATAGTAATTTTCAACCTCTAGTTGTACATTTACTTTTTGTTTTTTTTCTCTGTGCATAATTGGATAGTACAAAAATTCCGAGTGTGTGTTGTCTTCATATTTACATGAACGTAATCGAACTTCGTAATGATAATGATTGATCTTTTAGGTCAGCAGCTATATCTTTTTACTTGCGAGAGTATGTGAGTCGTCCAAATATGGAGGTGGGTATGTTGTGCCTTACCTAATCATAGGTAGTTGCTTGGTTCGCTTTGTAACATTATAATGTATAGAAGGAAGTAGATATTTCAAACCAGGGGCGTATCGTATATATTTATTTCACGTAAATATTAGCCACAAATATTAATGACCTACAAGTTATGGAAAATATGGTTTAAATCTAGACAGAAATATTATTTCTAAAGATAAAACCAATGCAGCAAGAAATATAGAACTAAAATTGAGTGTACAATATCTGGGAGAATATTAAATACTTGAGATGCAATTTGAATGGTATTCAGTTTATTTGTTTGGGGTTGGCAGTGGTCGCAGACTCATAATCGCACATATTGGCAGTGAACTCGGTTTTGTAGAAAATGGGGTATTATAGTGTATTTGAAAATCAAGAGAGAGTAAATTCCCAGGAATGTTTTGCAGTTATCAGTGTTAAAGGCAGTAAACCATAGACGTGCGTTTTTAAAATTAAATTAATATGGAAATAGAAATATTTAATTTGTTTTAGTTATTTATACCTAGATTACCAATTTTAGATAGATAAACATAATTCGTAAGTAGTAATTTAATTTGGGTAAAATGAAGAAAAAGTCAATATTATTTTAGGCATTTTGTTTTAGGCATATGTTTATTTACAAAATATGTACCTATATAATATGTACAGATAATTACAATTACTTATAAATTAATATGAGGAGCTAAAAAAACAATTAAGTAGGTATATGAGAAAAAAAACCAACCGCAAGGATAAAATTTGACGAGCAACATGCAAAAAATACGACAATATTAAATCTTAAAAAATAAAAATCTAAAAATAAAATTACATAAAGTACATAAATTAATAATTTTAAAGTTATGGTTCCTCGCACTCTGTGTCAGAAGATTCACCATCTGATTCTAGAGAAATTACAATGGGCTCTATAGTAATATCAATTATGTTATCTAGCTCCCACATTTTTTTTTTTCTATTTCTGTAACGTGTCTAATACATTTTTGCCAATTTTCACTTGTTACTTCAGATATTGCCTTATTGAAGAGATTTTTAACATCTGATAATTTAAAAGTAGTGTTATTTCTGGCAACATAACCTTTAACTTGAGCCCATATCAATTCTATCGGATTCAGCTCACAATGGTAGGGTGGTAAACGAAGGATTTCAATTTCTCGTTTTTTGGCTATCTCCTCAATATTATATTTTTTATAATTTTGCTTATGTTTTTTAGCAATAGTTAACAATTCTGCCCTCAGCATTGTATTGTCAAAGGCTAAATTTTTAGAAGATAACCATTTTGCAATTTCATCCTTTTTCCATTTAGTGGTTGGTAAAGGTTCAAGTAATCTGGAGTGGTAACTTGCATTGTTAATTACAATAACCGATCCTTTTGGTATGAATTGAATCATATGTTCAAAATATTCCTCAAACACGTCTTCATTCATTTCTTCGTGATAATCAACGGTTTTTTTTTTATTCAAATAAGAGTAAACCATTCTCAAGAAAACCGTTTGTACTGCCTATATGACAAATAATTAATCTTTTACCTTTTCCTATAGGTTCCTTAAAACCAGTAGTATATCCTTCTAGAAAAGCTTGATGGGATGATTTTATATTTTTGTCTTTCCAAACTCTTTCTACACAATGTCCTTCATTAACCCATGTTTCATCTAAATAATAAATGTTTTTATTTTGAGCTTTAACTTGTTGTATTCTTCTGAGGTACTGTCTTCTCCAACATACAATTTCTTCAGAATCAATTAGCATTGAGTGTCTGCTCCTTTTTTCAAATTTAAAGTTTAACTCATGTAACGTTTTCCATAGTTTATCCCGGCTTATTGTGGGTAAATCAACATCATTCGTAATGGCTTGCAAAACTTTATCTAAAGTTGGTATTTGCTTGTTTATAAAAAATTAGTGAACAAGCTTACGAATAGCATTTTTAAAAAACTCGTCCACGTTGACTTTTAATAGTTTTTGTCTACCTGGTTTCGGCTTTGGTGAGGTTACTCCACCTGATTTTTCCTCCTTTAGAACTCTATATATTGTAGATTTTCCATATCCCATTGCCTTAGATGTTGTTTCAACTACACTGTCAATAGTGTTTGAGGGATTTTGATGTTTAAAATAGTGGTACACATTCACTACAGCACTCTTCATTGAGCGATAAATGGTCTAGTTTTAATTTTTTCATTGGCGTATACTCACAAACTGCTTCCATTTTTAGTCACTACTATTTGTCACGTTTATCGAAAATCAAATAACTGCATTTCTAGAAACTTAAGCAATATTTAAGTCAAAATATCTGTCATTAGAGGCTGTTGCCATTCGGAGGTCGTTAAATAACAATTATCCCTTTCTAATCTGGTTACGCCTATGAGGCACGTTAATCCTCTTAGGCCTACTGTAGTAACAATGAAAGATCATAAAATAATGTGATAGTCCAAGAAATTTAATAAAATTTGTATTGAAATTAACAAAAACAATTTAGAATGCATTACAAATATTGAAGTTTTACCGCACGTACTGTACTATAGTTTTGCATACCGAATTAGTTTTTATTCTGGGAATTTACTCTCTCTTGATTTTCAAATACAGTATAGACTTCATATCAAAGTCAACCAAAGAATACCACGAGAAAAGGACCTCTGATGTTTTTGAAGATTATTTTTCCCAGCTGTTGGACTTTTGCCAAGTACTGCAGCGGTTGTTTTAGATAACGTTAGTTATCATTCAAAACTGGTTGAAAAGTTACCAACTCCAATGCCTACAACACAACCTCGTGGCGCCCAGACTATAAGGTTATAGAACTGTTTTTAACAATCACGAGGCTTATAAACAATTTAAAAACGTCTTTAATTCCGTTTATTAGTTTTTTTTTATAAACTTTCACTTCCTGGACCGATAAATGACAGTTGACAGCGAATATAAAGTAAATATAAAGATGACCCAGTGTGATTTATGAGCGAGGTTAGACGTTAATGCTAATGAGTGGAACAGGAAAACGGTGTTAATGTTAAAACAGTCTCATCTTTGTCGACCTACATTCTTACTCCATCATCGTCAAGCTTAAAACCAATCATCAATAAAAAAACAAATGAGAAAATGTTTTATCAGTTATGAATAATCGATAATGACTACCGACCCACTAAATATAAAACGTAACAGTATCTTAATATTTTTTGTAAGGCATTTAAATGGCTCTCGATTCTCGATGAGAAATTTGAAACTAGCATTTAAAATTGTCGTACAACAGTAAAATTTCATTATAATCAAAGTGAGATATTAATACAGTGTGTAAAAGCCAAATGGAATAAATTCATTATTTCGGTTACTGTACATATTTATAAAAAATCCCGAAACACGTCAAATTTAAATTATAACTTGACATTCTTTAACGTGAAAATGCAACACCTACCTTCAACCTCCTTAGAATGACAGGTACAACCCCCAATTTTTTAAATGGGAAGTATAGGCTTGTGATATATCATTTGAAAGGTATCTTCATTCTCTATTCAAAAATGTTATTGTTTTAAAATTTAATGCTAAAATTAACATAAAAAAATTAATATCATGTTGTTACCGAAATTCTCTAAAATATACTCGAAACTTATTACAATATACTTAAAACTTATTTCCCGTTTAGGTCTTGATAATGAGAAAGTGAACAAAAACCATAGCAATGTGGTTTTTAGATGGTAACCATTAAAAAACTTTAAAGAATTTCCGTGGCAACGCTATTTTAACAAGCAGTAGTAAATTGTTTTATTTAAGTTGTCATTGTTGTAATTTAAGTATAAAGTTTGTTCAATTCAGTTCTGAAAAATGGTTAGATTAACGGAAATGCAAAAAATAACAGTTTTACAAATGATTGGTTACGGAGATAACATCCGAACACAACAGGAAGTAACTCGCCTATTTACGACTTCCAGTTGGATGTCGCAACTGCTATCTACAAGAATCGCAGAAATGGAGGCAGGACAAGACACTATCTCCATTAATGTGACCAGAGGCTGTCCACAGGGGGGAGTTGCATCCCCGCTTATGTGGAGTCTCACTGTGGACAGTCTGCTCTGTCAATTGACTAGGGAAGGCATACCATGTCAAGGGTATTCCGACGACATGGTTATCCTGGCAAAAGGGAAGTATGAAAACGTCCTCTGTGATATTGTTCAAAGAGGATTGAACATTGCGGAACAATGGTGTGACTCGTTGGGACTCAGCATCAACCCCACCAAAACCACACTAGTAGCCTTTACAAGGAAAAAGAAACCTAATCTAAAAATCATAAAAATAGGGGAGAACATCGTAGAGTGGAAAACAGAGGTAAAATATCTAGGGCTAATCCTAGATAGCAGGTTACTCTGGAACAAACACGAAGACGAAGTAATACACAAAGCAACCAAGGCCCTCATGGTGTGTGGGAACATTGCAGGGAAGAACTGGGGATGTAACCCACGTATCCTGCAATGGATGTACACAGCAATAGTGAGACCATTAATCACATATGGGGCAGTGGCTTGGGGCGTAAGGGCTAATCTGAATACGACGAGGAAAAACCTCTCGAAAATTCAGAGACTAGCCTGTTCATGTATCACTGGAGCAATGGGAACTTGCCCCACTGCTGCAATGGAGGTGATTTTAAACTTGACCCCACTGCACATTCTGCTAGAAAGTGTAAGGAAGAAAACAATATATAGAATGATCAAAGAAGGAATTATCAGGGAAAAACCTCGATCACTTCACTTTGATCAAACTTGGGAAATGCCCAAAGATGATATGCCAAAGAAATTCAACTTTGTGAGAAAATTCATCACAAAGTTGAGTAATAAATCTGAATGGGATGAAGACACCATACAGAATTTAAACCAGAATACCATAAAGTGGTATACGGACGGTTCCAAGCTAGACGAAGGAACTGGGATAGGAGTTTTTGGACCGAGAGCCAAATACTCAGAAAGCTTGGGCACATACCCGAGCATCTTTCAAGCAGAAGTCCGCGCCATCGAAAGATGTGTGGAATTCAATATTGGAAGAAACTATCGCAGACAAGAGATTTTGATCATGTCGGATAGTCAAGCAGCCATCAAAGCGCTGAGTTCAAATATAATCAGTTCGAAGATGGTTTGGGAATGCCTAGGCAAACTAAATGAACTAGGCCAGAAGAACACTGTCACCCTCCTATGGGTCCCGGGACACATAGGAATAGAGGGGAATGAAACAGCAGATAAGCTGGCAAAAAAGGAGCTGAAACCCCACATTTGGGACCAGAACCATCTTGTGGGATCAGCAGTAGAGTAATCTTAGGAAAACTAAGGGAGGAAATGGAGAAAGAAAAATCCGAGTACTGGAATCAGCTGGAAGGACTGAGGCAATCTAAGATACTACTGGGGAACTATGACCAGAAGAGATCTCTTAGCTGCCTCAACCTCAGTAAAAAAAGGCTCCGTATTTTAACGGGAATATTAACCGGGCATTGCCGGTTAAGAAGCCACATGAAGAAACTAGGGTTAGCAGATGAAGCAAAGTGCAGATTCTGTGAGGAAGAGGATGAAACCTCAATACATATACTCTCAGAATGTCCTGCCTTGCAAAATTCTAGGGCTAGATACCTAGGAGCACATGAAATAGAGGAAGGGGATCTACCTGATTTGAAGCCCGACGATGTCCTAAACTTCCTCAGGAAAATAGGACTCGAAGAGCTGCTATAAATCTGAGAAAACATCAGAACTTGGCAAGTAAGGGGGGACACAATAGATCCTATGGGTCGCAGTGTAATCATCACCCCTAACTCATTCATACATTCATACAACTCGCCTATTTCATGAGAAATTTCCTAATTTACCGCCTATATCCCAAGGAACAATAAGTAAAATAGAAAAGCAATTTCGCGAGTTTGGTTATGTAAGGTAGATAAAAAAAGCAACTGCCAATGCACTGAGTGATGAACTCAAATTAGATGTGTTGCTTGAGTTTCAGGAAAACCCACATACATCGAGTAGACAGGCATCCACTACATTCAATGCTAGCTATACATCGATAGCAAACATATTAAAAAAAAATAAATTGCATCCGTATAAGATGAATCCTACTCAGGAGCTCATGGAAGACGATTTTGATAGGAGAACTTTTTTTTGTGAGCAAATGATGGACATGTTCGATAACAATATTATCCAATTAGAAGACGTTATGTTTTCTGATGAGTGTACTTTTTTACTTAACGCGGTCATGCTAATCGGCAAAATTGCCGCTACTGGTCCACCGAAAATCCTCACTGGATGAGAGAAAAACACACTCAATACCTTCAAAAGGTTAATGTTTGGGCAGGGATTGTAGGGAACAATATCATTGGTCCCTTTTTTATTGAGGGCAACTTGAATGGCAACAATTATTTGACACTACTTCAAAATGCTGTCATTCCAACGTTGGCAAATTTATATCCTGATCCAGGTAACCCTCAAGTTCCAGCGAATACGATATGGTTTCAGCAGGATGCAGCACCACCACATTACCAACTTAATGTCCGGCAGTACCTCGATACAATATTTCCCAATCGGTGTATAGGGAGGCGAGGATCGATTAAATGGCCGGCGCGATCACCTGATCTTACATTATTAGATTTCTTTTTATGGGGATATGTGAAGAGCCATGTGTACAAAACTAAACCTTCTGATTTAAATGACTTAAAAGAACGAATAACGCTTGCGATTAGGTCGATCACGCCTGATATGTTAAATAATTTTAGAAGACAGTTTTATTTGAGATTAGGATGTTGCCAAGACGTACATGAGATAATTTTAATGATAGTAATTAACTGACAATTACAACTGACATCCTTTCAATTGCTTTAAACCCATAACCAATAAAAATACCAATAACAACAACAGCTACCTACCTATTTATTAATAAAACATCTCGTCTAGATAACAATCATATTTTTAAACAGTTAGGTACATCAATTATCTTTAAAAAAAAACATTAACAATAATTTAAAGTTGCTTCAATATAAATAACTGCCAACTATATAATTTAGATGGACTCTAACTGTTGTTTTTGTGACTAATTTATTACATTTTGACATATCCAGGTCTTGAACGTATCATTATGACGAATTTTTTAACAGTTATAGATAGAGGTCAACCAATTTTTCAACTTCCTACGCTAATTATTGAATTTTTAGGGTGAGAATGTCACTGATTTTCTTGGCAGAAATAAATTTTTACATATATCGAGTATTTGAAAATAAAATAGGTATAGTATTTTTCACAGTAAATGGTATTGGCTTATTAACTGCAATAATCCACCCGATTTAATCTCATTGTGTAGAAAATCATCAGGTAAAAGATGCAAATGTGCTACAGGGTCGAACTTAAGAAATTTGAATTTTGAATAATATAGGAGATATACGAGTAATTTATTTAAAGGTTACAATTCTATTCTATATTTAGTTCAGTATCGCTATTGCTGTCCTCATCTAAATTAATTATAGTTGGCGCAATTGATTTTACAGACAGGTACGAGTTTTGAACATTTATTTCATGACTAACAGAACTTTTCCAACTCTCGGTAGGAATGTCATTCATACAGTTCCTAATTAATTCTACCACACTACCACTTAATGTCGCAGAAGGATTTTTTCCGCACACACTGTACGTTGCGGTATAAAATCTTTGCTATTAATGTCTGTAATAACAAATAAATGTTATCAAATTATTGCACGCCGTAACACAAGTGAACAATTTCAACGAAATACAAAGTGTAAGCTATAATTCTCTACAATCCCTCTCTGAGAAACAAAATTACCTGAATCAGGTCCTTTTACATTTATGATGTGCATCTCGGATTTTACAAACTACTATATAACAGGTCGGCTGAAAAGTCCCCGGTCTGACCTATAGATGACGACACTAGAATTAAATCCATTTCATTTTTAGATGGTATCAACCTTCAAAAGATTCGTGTAAAAATTTGACAGCTGTCGGACTATTAGTTTGTGAGATATTGCATTTTTAGTGAAGCAACTTTTGTTATTTTCAAAAAGATTGAAAAAAAAAGAATTTCGTGTGCTTATTAAATATTGTTATTTGAAAGGAAAAAATACAGTTGAAGCAAAAGCTTGGCTTGATAATGAGTTTCCGGACTCTGCGCCAGGAAAATCAACCATCATTGACTGGTACGCAAAATTCAAGCGTGGTGAAATGAGCACCGAAGACGGTGAACGCAGTGGACGCCCAAAAGAGGTGGTTACCGACGAAAATATCAAAAAAATCCACAAAATGATTTTGAGTGACCGTAAAGTGAATATGATCGAGATAGCTGACACTCTAAAGATATCTGAGGAACGTGTTGGACATATCGTTCACGAATATTTGGGTATGCGGAAGCTCTGTGCGAAATGGGTGCCGCGCGTGCTCACAATCGACCAAAAACAGCAATGAATTGATGATTCTGAGCAGTGTTTGCAGCTGTTAAGTCGTAATAAACCCGATTTTCTGCGTCGATATGTGACTATGGATGAAACTTGGCTCCATCACTACACGCCTGAGTCCAATCGACAGTCAGCTGAGTGGACTGCGGCCGGTGAACCGCCACCAAAGCGTGGAAAGACTCAACAGTCAGCTGGCAAAGTTATGGCCTCCGTTTTTTGGGATACACACGGTATATTGTTCATCGACTATTTGGAAAAGGGAAAAACAATCAACAGCGACTATTACTGTGCATTATTGGAGCGATTGAAGACCGAAATTGCGAAAAAACGGCCCCATATGAAGAAGAAAAAAGTATTGTTTCATCAAGACAATGCACCGTGTCACAAATCATCGAAAACGATGGCAAAATTGCATGAATTGGGCTTCGAATTGCTTTCTCACCCACCGTATTCTCCAGATCTAGCCCCCAGCGACTTTTTCCTTTTCTCTGACCTGAAGAGAATGCTCGCGGGAAAAAAATTTGGCTCTGATACTGAGGTAATCGCCGAAACTGGAGCCTATTTTGAGGACAAACCGAAGGAGTACTACAAAAATGGTATCGAAAAGTTGGAAGGTCGCTATAATCGCTGTATCGCCCTTGAAGGCAACTATGTTGAATAAAAAAAATTAATTTTGTCAAAATATTGTGTTTTACTATGGTAGACCGGGGATTTTTCAGCCGACCTGTTACTTTTACTCGATCTTAATTTTTTCCAACTTTAAGCTTTTTTTTGTAGTTTTGAATAGCTAGTTTTTCTCATGTTGAATTTTAGTTGTTTTCGTAAGTATTGAAAGTTTTTATTTCAGATATTACGATGAGCGATATAATTTTTTTACACTTTGATCTGTGTCAGTTGATCGGGTAGCGGATTTAGATATTTTTGTTTTCTTTAGATTTCATGCAAATTTTAAGCAATTTTTACTGTTTCTAGTTGTTTCCGCGGAAAAAAAATCATTCTAGTAATGATAATAGTGTCTTAGACCCATCATAAAACCATTATGACAATCGGAAAGTTTACCAAATTTTAAAATTTCTTACTTCCGCTTTTTGACGTATAAACGTCATATTAAGAAAACCCTTCAAAATAAGTTTTACCCAATACGCCAATAATATCTAATAAAAACATTCAAGCAACCATCCAGGAGCAATAAATAAACTAGAAAAATGTCTCGTTTTATTCTTGCAGACATCTCTAGGTTACTACATCTAATAAGTTAAACGCAACACTATAATCACGATAGTAAATCTGATGCCGATAAAAATCTTTGGCACTTGTTGCGCGTCCGCTATAGTCAACATCGAGAATGTGTGCCTCGCATGATATATTTCTATCATCTCTATGGAGACGTGCGTCGAGGAAGGTCAGTCTGATGGCTCACTGACCACTGAGATATAATCCAACGATTCCAAAACCGAAATTATTGTTTTTATACACTTTTTGAGGCAGTATAGCGTGAAATTATATTAGAAAAGACACTGTGGGCTACAAATTTTAATAATACAATGTTTGTTTTCGGTAGTTTCTTTGGTTAATTAAAGGCAGGTTGCATAAACGCTTGTCAAATCTCTGTTACTTAACAACTCTACGTATATCAAATTGGTAAAAGTGTATTTTAGGTTACACCTCCCAGAGGATTTTTGAATTTTTTAATATATTTTGATTTCTTAGAGTGAATATATAAGTAGACTAGACTTTGAACAAACGAAAATTGTATACAGTATAATACATCAGTGTGTCAAAGCCAAATGGAATAAATTCATTATTTCGGTTACTGTACATATTTATAAAAAATCCCGAAACACGTCAAATTTAAATTATAACTTGACATTCTTTAACGTGAAAATGCAACCCCTACCTTCAACCCCCTTAGAATAACAGGTACAACCCCCAATTTTTTAAATAGGAAGTATAGGCTTGTGATATATCATTTGAAATGTCTCTTCATTCTCTATTCAAAAATGTTATTGTTTATATTTAATGCAAAAAAATGTAGAACACGAAAAAGAACTATGAATATTAATGAAGTAGATGTTCAAAATATTCTCCGCGAACGTCTTGGCAACATCCTAATCTCAAATAAAACTGTCTTCTAACATTATTTAACATATAAGGCGTGATCGACCTAATCGCAAGCGTTATTCGTTCTTTCAAGTCATTTAAATCAGAAGGTTTAGTTTTGTACACATGGCTCTTCACATATCCCCATAAAAAGAAATCTAATAATGTAAGATCAGGTGATCGCGCTGGCCATTCAATCGATCCTCGCCTCCCTATCCACCGATTGGGAAATATTGTATCGAGGTACTGCCGGACATTAAGTTGGTAATGTGGTGGTGCTCCATCCTGCTGAAACCATATCGTATTCGCTGGAACTTGAGGGTTACCTGGATCAGGATATAAATTTGCCAACGTTGGAATGACATCATTTTGAAGTAGTGCCAAATAATTGTTGCCATTCAAGTTGCCCTCAATAAAAAAGGGACCAATGATATTGTTCCCTACAATCCCTGCCCAAACATTAACCTTTTGAGGGTATTGAGTGTGTTCTTCTCTCATCCAGTGAGGATTTTCCGTGGACCAGTATCGGCAATTTTGCCGATTAGCATGACCGTTAAGTAAAAAAGTACACTCATCAGAAAACATAACGTCTTCTAATTGGATAATATTGTTATCCAACATGTCCATCATTTGCTCACAAAAAAGTTCTCCTATCAAAATCGTCTTCCATGAGCTCCTGAGTAGGTATCATCTTATACGGATGCAATTTATTTTCTTTTAATATGTTTGCTATCGATGTATGGCTAGCATTGAATGTAGTGGATGCCGGTCTACTCGATGTATGTGGGTTTTCCTGAAACTCAAGCAACACATCTAATTTGAGTTCACCACTCAGTGCATTGGCAGCTGCTTTTTTTATCTGCCTTACATGACCAAACTCGCGAAACTGCTTTTCTATTTTACTTATTGTTCCTTGGGATATAGGCGGTAAATTAGGAAATTTCTCATGAAATAGGCGAGTTACTTCCTGTTGTGTTCGGATGTTATCTCCGTAACCAATCATTTGTAAAACTGTTATTTTATGCATTTTCGTTAATCTAACCATTTTTCAGAATTGAATTGAACAAACTTTATACTTAAATTACAACAATGACAACTTGAATAAAACAATTTACTACTGCTTGTTAAAATAGCGTTGCCACGGAAATTCTTTAAAGTTTTTTAATGGTTACCATCTAAAAATCACATTGCTATGGTTTTTGTTCACTTTCTCATTATCAAGACCTAAACGGGAAATAAGTTTTAAGTATATTGTAATAAGTTTCGAGTATATTTTAACGAATTTCGGTAACAACATGATTTTAATTTTTTTTTGTTAATTTTTGTATCAAATTTAAAAACAATAACATTTTCGAATAGAGAATGAAGAGACCTTTCAAATGATATATCACAAGCCTATACTTCCCATTTAAAAAATTGGGGGTTGTACCTGTCATTCTAAGGGGGTTAAAGGTAGGGGTTGCATTTTCACGTTAAAGAATGTCAAGTTATAATTTAAATTTGACGTGTTTCGGAATTTTTTATAAATATGTACAGTAACCGAAATAATGAATTTATTCCATTTGGCTTTTACACACTGTTTGTATAGAATAAATTCATTATTTCAGAACCAGGCGATCTTAAAACACGTCAATTTTAATTTTTGAATGGCCATCAACTGCTATAGATGTGTTGGACATTACGTCATTAGTGATGGCGTAATAATGACGTCATCGACGATTTTTTAAATACAAACCGAGGTCACGTGACAGCTCATTTGAAAGGTCTCCTTATCGCCTTTGCAACAATGTAATCATTTAAATATTTATTTCTATAGGATTCGCTCCTTCAATTCTTCTACATTATTCGGTCGATTTTGATATACTCTGCTCTTTAAATATCCCCACAAAAAAAGTCTAACGGAGTCAAATCTGGAGACCTTGGTGGCTTTTCGATAGACCCCTTTCTACTTATCCACCTTCCTGGGAAAACGTTATTAAGGTAATTTCGTACCTCAACGCCATAGTGTGGGGGAGCCCCATCCTGTTGGTACCATAAATCATTTCTATTTGGAAATAGCTGATTCAGCTGTGGCAACAGATAATTTTGAAGAAATTCCAGATAACTATAGCAGCAGTTAGGTTTTCCTCAAAAAAATATGGCCTTACAATTTGATTGTTTATAATGCCGGCCCAAACATTCACCTTTTTGGGATATTATGTCCTATACTCTTCCATCCAATGTGGATTTTCACTTGCCCAATATATCGACATGTCTGGCGGTTTACGTGACCGTTCAGCATAAAAGACGCTTCATCTGAAAGAAGTACCTTTTTATTGATGAGCGAGACTGGTCTTGGTCTTGCAGAAAATGCAAGACCAAGACTGGACCATGCAAGAACAAGACCAAGACCAAGACTGGACACTACAAGAACAAGACCAAGACCTTGTATGCAAGACCAAGACCAAGATTGGACCCTGCAAGAACAAGACCAAGATTTCTTATTTGACTGCAAGACCAAGACCAAGACCTTGTATGCAAGACCAAGACCAAGACTGGACCCTGCAAGAACAAGACCAAGACCAAGACTGGACACTACAAGAACAAGACCAAGACCTTGTATGCAAGACCAAGACTAAGACCAAGATTGGACCCTGCAAGAACAAGACCAAGATTGCTTATCTGACTGCAAGACCAAGACCAAGACTAACCCGGTCTTGGTCTTGGTCTTGGTCTTGCATTTGCTCATCACTATACCTTTTGTATGAAACTCGGATCTCTGTTACATTGTTCCATAACGATTTCGCAGAATTCGATTCTTCTATGACAGTCATCTTCTAATAGCTCCTGGACCAGATGTACTTTGTATGGATGCATTCATTTCTCTTTTATACTGATTTTTTTACTTCCTATCTATTTGTTCTAGTACCCAGTTTATATTTTTTATTCATTTGAAACCATATTAAACAGTTGCATATACACTTGTCAAAAGTTAACGGAATGTTAGCCAACATAGGTTTAACAAACGTTTATGCAAACCGGCCCTAAGTGTGATACTGGGCCGTTATTGTGGAAATTATAAATATTTTAGAGCAGTCTTGAATTGATTTTTGTCGTCGACTAGACTATTTGCGACAAACAAAAAATCTAATTAAACCTGTAGGTACGTCGTCATTAAAAATATACTTTATTGGCATTTAAAATCTGGTCGACCTCTTCTCGCTTATTTTATTTAAATTCCGCACATTCTGTACATAATTTTGTTGTGTTCAATTAATCACTTTCCTTTATTGCATTTTCTTATTACCGTAATCAATGCAGCTCGTTTGTTATATTGGTCTTTTTTTTCCTTCCGAGGTATGTCGAAAAATTCCAAATACGCCAAACACATATATATATATATATATATATATATATATATATATATATATTATCGGAATGTTTTTGGGGATGTGGCAATAAAACCAAAGTGTACTCTTTTTAGAATTTATTAACCGAGCTTTCGAACCTCTATGGGTTCATTTTCAAGGTATATCTAGGTGAGATTATTGGTAAAATTTTGTAAAAAACTGTAATAAATGTGACATGTTATTATAAAAAACTCAAAAAACAATATGATTTAAAAAAAAAAAAAAAAAAATTTTTAAATCATATTGTTTTTTGAGTTTTTTATAATAACATGTCACATTTATTACAGTTTTTTACAAAATTTTACCAATAATCTCACCTAGATATACCTTGAAAATGAACCCATAGAGGTTCGAAAGCTCGGTTAATAAATTCTAAAAAGAGTACACTTTGGTTTTATTGCCACATCCCCAAAAACATTCCGATAATACAAATAGTTGGCAAATATTTCTATTTAAATTATATATATATATATATATATATATATATATAAAGGACATGCCGAGGATACTTCGGCGATAAGTCGATTCATGTTTAAACTATTGGGGTGAAAGTATACGGGGTTGGGATAAAGTATGGAACCAAGTAAATATCTTTTAAATAAATAGAACGATATTTGTGAAAATTTGCAGGTAAGTGCAATGGAACAAAACGCATCTGATGTGCATTTTTTTGATAATAATATACTTCCGGTTTAACCTGAAATGCCATCAACTTCTTTAATTTAAATGGGACACCCTATATATTTTTACAGATTTTGAAAGAGCTTGTTATTTTGAATTCACACATACTGAGTTTAGTGTAAAAAAATTTGTAAAAACGAGGAATATAGCACTTTAACCAACCTCCTTTGAGTTTTTTGCATTAGTGCAAAAAACTATTTAGATAAACTAATTGATGTTGTTTGTATGCATAGTAATAAATAAACAAGTACTGTTTAGTACGTCTTTTGTTCTTCAAGTGTCAAATTCTAATTGACGGAAATAAATTGCACAATTTAGAATGGTTCAATAAAGTGAAAAAGAGCGTATTGAAATTTTAATGATGATCGGTTATGGTGATCGTGTTAGAACTCATGAAGAAGTGTCATATTTTTAATAATTTGCATCCGGAGAGAAATCCTATATCACGCTCAACAGTAACTAAAACATTACAACGTTTTAATACTACTGGGATGGTAAAAAATTTGCTAAAACCTGGAAGACCGCGGACTGCAACGAACGAAACTGTTAAACAAAATATTGCAATCGATTTAGAAGAATCACCTCAAACTTCCACCACAAATTTAGCACTAAACCATGGTATCAGTCGACGTTCTGTAAGAAAGATATTAAAAAGTGAAAAGTTTCATCCGTATAAGGTACAGTTGGTTCAAGAATTGTCATACGATGATTTTGACCGACGACGGCTGGAATTTTGCGAACGGCTAATGGACATCTGTAATGTCGACGAAAATTTTGCTTCTAGCATAGTTTTTTCCGATGAGGCAACTTTTTGTTTAAATGGAACAGTTAATCGCCATAACTCAAGGTATTGGTCAAATGAGAATCCTCATTGGATTCATGAAGCACATACCCAGCATCCACAGAAGTTAAATGTTTGGATGGGAATTGTCGAAAATAAGCTTATAGGCCCATTTTTTATCGACGGAAACTTGAATGGTGACAAGTATTTGGATCTACTAAATAACGAAATTTTTCCTGCACTTCAACAGAATGGGCAATTACCACAAAATATTTGGTTTCAACAAGATGGAGCACCTCTCCACTATGATAGACGGGTTAGGGGTTTTCTGGATGCGAATTTTCCAAATCGATGGATTGGACGTAGAGGATTCATAGAGTGGCCTGCTCGTTCTCCGGATCTTAGCCCGTTAGATTTTTTTCTTGGGGGTTATCTAAAATCACGTGCTTACGTTAGACGACCAACAAACTTACAGGAATTGAGACAAAGAATTATTGATGAATGTGAACTAATACGTGGAGAAGTCTTGGAAAGAGTGACTCAAGAATTTGTTAATAGGATGGCATATTATCAGCAAGTAAACGGCGAGCATTTTGAACATTTGAACATTCCTTTTCAAAAATCAATAACAACCCCCGATTTTCCTTTTTTTTTCTTTTCTTATATTAAAATTCGCCCTCTATATCTCTAATTATTCTTATATCATTTATTGTCCAATCAAATTAACCTTATGGTTGTTTATAAATAAATTTAATAATATCTAATAAAGCTTTGCTTTGAGAATAGGAAACATTACATCTTATATTTCTAAATTGAATTGTTTGTGTCTCATCTATTATTATTTAATTCATCTAAATTACGTTAACCTTTTTCTTCTGTCATAGTTGACATATCAAAACATCTCTTTGGAAGCTACCCTATATCAGGTGACAATTGTTGTGACTGTCATTTAATTCATAACCCCATTATTTGTTTATTTTTCTTTATTTTTCAGATTGTATAATTAGATATAAACAAATTTCAGTGAAATTCTATAAGTACCACTTTTAAATAATTTGTTATAGGCACGATGAATGCATATTCGGATAATACATAGAAACCATCAACCTACTTATCTGTATGGTAAATCTTATATTATGTATCAGGTGATTTGTTGACAATTTTAATTTATATAAATATAATTTAAATTTTATTACTTTCCTTTATCTGTTTAAATTTAAATAAACTACCCTTCTTCTAATTAATTACTAAGATTTTCTTGTTAAATATTTTAATTTTCTAATAAGGCCATTTGATTACGTTACACTATATATAAAAAAAAACAGTTTTAAAGTCGACAGAAGCAAACATGGTCCGCGGAAAATATGCCAACTAATTTCAAGGTTATCACAATCAGCCAATCACGAGCCAATGTTAACGATAATATCAATTTTAGTGGCTGCATAAGTGAGATGAAAATACAACTACAGCGACAAGGACACGCCCACCCAGGGTTCATGTTTGCTTCTATCAACTGTATTTGTATACCTTAGACTATAAGTCTTAAGGGTGTAGCGAGGTCGGTATTTTATTTCAAGTAGCTTCTTTATTTTTTGTTTAATTAAAGTAATTACAAGGTGTTTCTATCTTTCTCACCTTAGTTTTTGTGTCGTTTGTTTGCTTAATCGATAGCGTACAAAAAGATAGTGGCGCCCTTATTACTTATACATCCCAATCCCCCTGGAGAGGGTCTCTTAGCCGGGATCTCTTTTGGAGAGTTTTTTAGTTACAAATTGCCTCCCTGCCACAGCTGCCCGGTTGCCGCCACACTATAAAGCAAATCAATGGCTCGATGAATCGTGATACGAATACGAAATACTTCCCAGTTTGACCCTAGGACATTTCGAAAAGTCCACCTGCTTTTAATTAACAAAAAATTAGCATCCATTTAAGAAAAAAAAACCGCAATTTTCAGCCGGAGTTACTTACGATAGGTAACGTTCTAACGTTACTTTCCAAAGCTACGGGTACAGTTAGACGATGCTCGTATCGAGCGCGTCCACCATTGTCGTAACAATTCGACGGAAAACGGGTCTTTACCTTTTTAGTCCGGTTTTACGTGGGCACAAACTTTACACTAGCAGCTGTTTGTAAAAGTTTAAGACTAGTTTCGACAGAGAGTGTGTGCGTCTTGTCACAAGACTCTTGGTGTCTTTGATTCAGTAAGATTTTGCTTTCTTAAGTGCACGGACGCGGGGCTAGCTCGCGCGGTAGTTCTAGATGCGATTGTAAATTTAATTATAAATTCACGCTTGGCTTGAGTGTTGTGAAAAGTACCTACGGTTGTGGTCATGCTGGATTTATGTGTTGTTATCGATAGAAAGTAAGTTTCTCGAATGATTTTATTGTCAAATTTATATTAACTGTTTAACAATCGTTCAAAAAAAGTGTATTTTTGTTGGGTTTCCACCAAAAAGAACACCTGCTAATAAATATTGATTTAAAAACTACGTAAGTTCACTCATAATCTTAAGAATGTCTCGAACAATCATCAAAAAGTGAAAAGGTCACTGGGATTCTACAAAATATAGTAATTATTTGAAAAAAATGGTACACCCAGAAGTAATAAAGTTTGACCAATGTCATATTACACATCTGACAGACTGTAGTCACTGCTGCTATATGCGGACGTGTATTATCTTGTTGAAAAAGACCATGGGAATATTCAGAAAATATGGCACAAGTACGGGTTCTACTACTTCCTGTAGATAGAGAGCTGCAGTATTGGCAGTGGTTCTGGAAACACCACTATAAGGGCGCCACTATCTTTTGAACGCTATCGATTAAGCAAGCAAACTACACAAAAACTAAGGTGAGAATGATAGAAACACCTTGTAATTACTTTAATTAAGCAACAAAGAAGCTACTTGAAATAAAGACCGACCACGCTACACCCTGTATACCTTATAGTATAAGGTATACAGGGTGAGTCATAACTATTGGGACATAGACTAAGGACAGGTTATTTGGACCAAAATATGTCTATTGGGCCAAATATGCCTTAATATAATGTTGCTGAGAAAAAAGATACAGGGTGTTAAAGTTAATTTTTGTTTTTCGTTTTTTGCTAATAGTTTCCCTGTATATTTATAAATTGATATAAAAATTTGCACAGAGGCATAATCTTAGACAAGAAATAGTATTTTATTAACAATTTTACGTTTTGTCATAGAGGGCGCCACGTGGATCATTCCTAATGATCAAATTGAGTCTAAACTTTTTCTGATGAAATTTTTTAGTAATTTTTATTAGAAAATATGACGTAAACATCATTTTTACGTAAAATTGGTACTCTTGTTTAAACATGATAATTTCAACCGTTTTCGATAAAAACGCAGTCGAACTGCTTAGAGTCTTAAAAAAGGATTTCAAATATTAATTCATTTATGAAAAGTATGCTTTGGACTGTCAGATAATTGTTATTGGTAAATGTCATTTGTTCAGAGTAAATTATTTTTGTGACAGTGTAGTGTAATGTTGCATTTTTTAAAAGTAATCAATACTTTTTTTGATTGAAATGCCTCGTCACAATCGTTTTACTAATGAAGAAATGCGAAATATGATTTGCGTATACGCACAAGAAAATTTTTGCGGTCGCTCGGCAGCCAGAAGGTATGGAATGTTATACGCAAACAGAAGGCAACCAAATCACAAAACTTTTGCAAGATTATATCGTAGTTTAGGTGAAACTGGGTCATTTCACACTAAAAATCGGGGTGGTCGACCGAAACAAATCACATCTAATCAAGAAGATTAACTTTTGGTTCGAGTAGATGAAAATCCTGAAATAAGTTCACAACATCTATAAGCAGCAACAGGAGTAAGTCAGTCGTCTATAATTATAATTCTAAGAAAGAGAACCTCCATCCTTATCACTTCACTCCTGTTCAAAATTTACTTCCAACAGATCTTCCACGATGGTTACAGTTTTGCCAACGTATTCTGAATAAACATCGCAATGACAGACACTTTATTAAGAATATTATGTTCACCGACGAAGCAACTTTTACCAGACGAGGGGTTTTTAATTGGCGAAAAAGTCATTATTGGGAAGAAAAAAACCCGCATGCTATTAAAGCTAGACATTTTCAGCATGAATTTAAATTGAATATTTGGTGTGGCAACTACTAGGGCCTTATGTTCTTCCTCCGAATTTAAATGGAAATTTTTATTTATTCTTTTTGGAAAATACTCTTAGTGATATTTTAGATGATCTGTCACTGGATGTAAGAAGAAAAATTTGGTTTATGCAGGATGGAGCGCCACCTCATTTTTCATTAGCTGTTAGAAATCATCTTAATGACGTATTTCCTCAACGATGGATTGGCAGAGGCAGTGATTTTCAATGGCCACCAAGAAGTCCTGAGTACAACCCGCTAGATTTTTATTTTTGGGGTCATATGAAGTCCTTAGTTTATGCCAATGAAATTAATACACGAGACGAACTTTGGAGATACATTCAAAATGCAGCTAATCTTATAAGGGGACAGAATAACATTTTTTTAACGTCCGAAAATCCTTTATAAAAAGAATTAGAAAAGGCATAGAAATCGGAGGAGACCATGTAGAACATTTAGTTTGAGTTTTTGTGAGTTCTTTTAAGTTAAAGTGTGTTTAGTTTTGATTTATCGTCAAAACGGAAACCTTAAGTTAGTTGCAACTTTGTTTATTAGTTTGGTAGTTGATAGTGGAATTGTAAATAAAATACTATTTCTTGTCTAAGATTATGCCTCTGTGCCAATTTTGATATCAATTTATAAATATACAGGGAAACTATTAGCAAAAAACGAAAAACAAAAATTAATTTTAACACCCTGTATCTTTTTTCTTAGCAACATTATATTAAGGCATATTTGGCCCAATAGCCATATTTTGTTCCAAATAACCTGTCCCTAGTCTATGTCCCAATAGTTATGACTCACCCTGTATAAATGAAGATGTTTTTTTTTAATTGATTATTTATTGAAACTGTACTTGCTGATAATGAACTGGAGTTGTAAAAAGTGGACTTAACTTTAGGTTTCTGTGCTGTCTAGGAGGGCGGCTTCAGCTTCTTCGTGGAGAGATGAAAGTTTCTTTAATGGTTCTGGCTGCTTGGGATGTAATAGTTTTCTTAACAGCCCAGAAGTGGTTTGAAGGACTGTCTTCACATAGGGACCTTCCAAAAGCGGTAACTGGGCTCTAAATTAGCGATAACTTGACTCCAACTTAGCGGGTTGTGTCTTTCAACAACCAAAAGGGGAAATTTCACAAGATGAGTACTTGAGCGTTTTTTCAGACTCTTCAGACGAGCGTATTAGTTGAAAAGGATATAGAATTGTTGGGCGATTCAATAAATAGTCTAGCTCAAGGTGAGTTCGTGTCATTTGTCATAAAAGATACATTCGGCACATTCAATTGCAAGCGAGAGACGCGTTCTTTGATTGGCCTCGTTCAAACAGATAAATAGTTAGCGTCTATAAGGGGTGTCTCGTGTACAGTAGCATTAACAGTGAATTAACAGTAATAATAAAAGGAAATTTAAACTATGAATATTTTGGGCTTTTATATATCTAAAGGATACCATACACTCATATTAAATTATTATAAAAAATATGATATTTTATTTTACACCATAATTCAATTTTTAAAATTATAAGTACTATACTTTTTGTGACGAGTTTATTTAATATTGACTTCAATAAAGATCTTACTAAAAGATTCGCCAAATCGACTGCATAAATTAGCGGAAAAAAAATAAAAACATAGTTATCTCATTAAAATTAGTTTCGAGTACACTTTTTGTGCGAATTTTTTCAGTCATCACTTTAAATTAGATGACAATCAACTTCTTCTACAAAATGACACTTCGTGATCCGAATCTGACGAGTATAATTAATGGATTGTGAATAGAATATGCCAAAAGGATTTATTGGGTTCGGAATACAAATTAATTATAGAATACCAAAGGAATATAATAATTAATTAGAGGTATTTCGTTTGGATATCAAGATCGTCTGATAAAATTATTTATGTCCGATAAAAAAAGCGGTCCATTGCTGGGAGTTTTATTGTTATATTTCAATAGTAAATAAAAATAATACATGTTATATTTTTTGTTAAACAACAAAGATTTGTAACTGCAAAAACTCTCCTAAATAAAGATAAGAAGTTCCTAGCTTATACAGTGTGTAAAAGCCAAATGGAATAAATTCATTATTTCGGTTACTGTACATATTTATAAAAAATCCCGAAACACGTCAAATTTAAATTATAACTTGACATTCTTCAACGTGAAAATGCAACCCCTACCTTCAACCCCCTTAGAATGACAGGCTTGTGATATATCATTTGAAAGGTCTCTTCATTCTCTATTCAAAAATGTTATTGTTTTTAAATTTGATGCAAAAATTAACATAAAAAAATTAATATCTTGTTGTTACCGAAATTCGCTAAAATATACTCGAAATCTATTACAATATACTTAAAACTTATTTCCCGTTTAGGTCTTGATAATGAGAAAGTGAACAAAAACCATAGCAATGTGGTTTTTAGATGGTAACCATTAAAAAACTTTAAAGAATTTCCGTGGTAACGCTATTTTAACAAGCAGTAGTAAATTGTTTTATTTAAGTTGTCATTGTTGTAATTTAAGTATAAAGTTTGTTCAATTCAATTCTGAAAAATGGTTAGATTAACGAAAATGCATAAAATAACAGTTTTACAAATGATTGGTTACGGAGATAACATCCGAACACAACAGGAAGTAACTCGCCTATTTCATGAGAAATTTCCTAATTTACCGCCTATATCCCAAGGAACAATAAGTAAAATAGAAAAGCAGTTTCGCGAGTTTGGTCATGTAAGGCAGTTAAAAAAAGCAGCAGCCAATGCACTGAGTGATGAACTCAAATTAGATGTGTTGCTTGAGTTTCAGGAAAACCCACATACATCGAGTAGACAGGCATCCACTACATTCAATGCTAGCCATACATCGATAGCAAACATATTAAAAGAAAATAAATTGCATCCGTATAAGATGATACCTACTCAGGAGCTCATGGAAGACGATTTTGATAGGAGAACTTTTTTTTTGTGAGCAAATGATGGACATGTTGGATAACAATATTATCCAATTAGAAGACGTTATGTTTTCTGATGAGTGTACTTTTTTACTTAACGGTCATGCTAATCGGCAAAATTGCCGCTACTGGTCCACGGAAAATCTACTCACTCAATACCCTCAAAAGGTTAATGTTTGGGCAGGGATTGTAGGAAACAATATCATTGGTCCCTTTTTGATTGAGGGCAACTTGAATGGCAACAATTATTTGGCACTACTTCAAAATGATGTCATTCCAACGTTGGCAAATTTATATCCTGATCCAGGTAACCCTCAAGTTCCAGCAAATACGATATGGTTTCAGCAGGATGGAGCACCACCACATTACCAACTTAATGTCCGGCAGTATCTCGATACAATATTTCCCAATCGGTGGATAGGGAGGCGAGGATTGATTGAATGGCCAGCGCATTCACCTGATCTTACATTATTAGATTTATTTTTATGGGGATATGTGAAGAACCATGTGTACAAAACTAAACCTTCTGATTTAAATGACTTAAAAGAACGAATATCGCTTGCGATTAGGTCGATCACGCCTGATATGTTAAATAATGTTAGAAGACAGTTTTATTTGAGATTAGGATGTTGCCAAGACGTTCGCGGAGAACATTTTGAACATCTACTTCATTAACATTCATAGTTCTTTTTCGTGTTCTACATTTTATTACGTTTTGCATTATATTTTAGTTTTTGATTGTATTTTAGCGAATTTCGGTAACAACATGACATTAATTTTTTTTATGTTAATTTTTGCATTAAATTTAAAAACAATAACATTTTTGAATAGAGAATAAAGAGACCTTTCAAATGATATATCACAAGCCTATACTTCCCATTTAAACAATTGAGGGTTGTACCTGTCATTCTAAGGGGGTTGAAGGTAAGGGTTGCATTTTCACATTAAAGAATGTCAAGTTATAATTTAAATTTGACGTGTTTCGGGATTTTTTATAAATATGTACAGTAACCGAAATAATGAATTTATTCCATTTGGCTTTTACACACTGTATAGTAGAGATGACCCTGTCTTTCATTGACACTCTTCAATCTGGTATCAATTTTTTTACCCAAAAATCAGCCTTTCAAATAAAAATAATGTCCCTGGCTCAGTATTTCCCAACTACAAACGAGCGAATCATTTTGTCGAAATGGTGAAAAAATCCGGTTGCGCTATTAGCAATTTTCAAATTCTTTTAGCATAACTACCGAGTTATAGGCCAACAATATCGATGATTCAGTTACTACTGATTTAAATAAATTGTTTAGTTTCTGTAATTTCCTGGTAATCGGTTAGAATTTTTGTTTATTTCACAACCAGTCGTCATGTAGACGGTTTTTACAGAAGCAAAACAATTTCACAGTTTTACGCCACCATAAAAAAAATAACTGTAAATTTTTGGATGAATAGAAAGTCCAATAAATTTAGTCACCAACAGGTCAAGGTCAAAGAACACACTTTAAATAACAAAGTGTTAATTAAGTAACAAGTAAAAGTGCTAATTTAATATAAATTTTAACAATTAGTAAACAAAGAAGGTGAAAATATAATAATAACAATAATGATAAACCGGATGTCTTTGTAAGAAATGGGAAAAATAAAGAAGATATTATTGTGACTATAGAGCGGGTCACAGTTATTATGCAGCATTGCGTTTATGGACGACGGCGTTGCCATATCGGCATGTTTTTCGAATTTGGTTCCAACTGGCGCGGGAATATAATTTGCCATTGTGTTACTATTATGATTTAAATGTTGACTAAATTATTCATTTGAAAATCGTTTAGTGAGTAATTAAGAATATTTATAATTATGCTTTTAGATAAATTTTACGCGTTTAAAGGAAAATATTGTAAATCCGCTAAAATATTCAAATTTTATACCTACGTTTAATTATCACGTATAAAGAAATAAATAAATACAGCGGCCTTACAAAAGACCTTTGTCAAATTATGAAATAATAATATAATTAATAATAAAAATATGTCAATAATAATAATATATACATAAATTACAAAACGAGTGGTAAAAAAGTCAGCTGTCATCTAAATTTTAAGGGAGAACGATTAACAGAGAAAAGCTAATGAAATCTTGCCGACGTTTCGATTATTTTTCCGAGGATTTTTCTTCTTCTGGCGGGTTGTTGTAACAAACAAAATATAGAATAAGTAAATGAATTAATAATTACGTATTTTAACTTGAATTAAAATTAAACTTTAAAAATGACGATGATTAGCAGGTAATAACTAAAATAAATGAAAATTGAATGGAACGTTTGTGGGTTAAAAAATATATTACTGATCTTCATCGTCATCCAAGTCTTCATCTTCATCGTCTTCATTTAGATTTATTATTATTGGCTCAATGTCTTCCATTAAATGATCTGTTTGCCACAACTTTTCCTCTGTCTTCTCTACCTTTTTTTCAAAATTAGACCACTGCATTGGGGTTACTTGCGAATACGCTGTTTTTATAAGTTTTTCCACATCCTCTTTTTTAAAAGTACTATTATTACGAGCCACATATCCTTTCACTTGGCTCCACACCATTTCAATAGGATTTAATTCGCAATGATAAGGTGGTAATAGTAGGACTGTTATATTATGTTCCGAGGCAATGTCGTCTATTTTTCTTAGGTCGTACTGCTCTCTAAACGCGTTTGCAGTAGCCAATAATTCTGTTTTTAAAAAATCATCCTCGAAGTAAATCTCTTTTTCCAGTAGCCAGTATTTTATTTGTTCCTTATTCCAAGTTGTCTTTGGAAAAGGTAACTTTGCCGAATGGTATGACGCATTGTCCAACACTACAACATTCTTTGATCCGTTTTTCGGCAAATTAGGGATCAATTGATCTTTAAACCAGGCCTCAAAGCCTTCTGCGTCCATTTCTTTGCCAGAAAAGTTTTTTCTGCACCCTCAAGAAAACCGTATTTCCAGCAGCACAAACAGATGTAACCATACCATATAATTCAAATCATCCTATAACACATAAATTAGCAGCTTATAATTCTATGATACATAGATAGGGCATTTTCAATTCCAATGAACAAAATTAACTTTGATAAAGAAATTGATATCATAAAACAAATAGCTACATCTAATGGCTACCCAATTCATTTGATAAATAAATTAATTAATAAGAAAGAACAGAAAGTGTCACTAAACCTAATATTTCCTAAACAAACTAAAGAAATTAGAAGTTATAAAAATATTACATATTGTGGAACTATTTCCAATAAAATTTCAAAAATCTTCGGCAACATCAGCATTAACATCATTTAAAACACAAAATAATATTGGTACAAAATTGTTAAATGTAAAAGCAAAATTACCTAAATTAAAAAAATCTGGTGTTTACAAAATTAATTGTCCAAAGTGTAATGCTGTATATATAGGTCAAACACAAAGAAATTTTGAAGTAAGATTTAACGAACATTTAAGAGCATATAGATTAAAACAACCAGATAAGTCAAATTATGCAAAACACCTACTTGAACATCCAACCTCACTCTTACACATCAATGACATCCAAATACTACACACTTGTAATAAAAAACAAAATTTAGATTTCCTTGAAGAACTTGAAATAAAAAGACATCTAGCAGATCCACAATTTAAAGTTGTTAATGAACAAATAAATCTGGGAAATTCTCCACTTTTAAAGTGTTTGCTTTGATTGAATCTTCATTTTATACATAGATAAGACGTAATTGTAACACAAATATATTAAGTTATTGTAAAGATCAGCATGATATAGTTTTTTCCTGGTTTTTCTATATCATTGCACAGTTATACTGATCTTAGAGGGAAGTACATCCAGGATAATCCCTTAGGGCCCATAACATCTAGGCTTTAATATTGTTATGTCTTATTACTTCCATACTTGGTCTAGCCTTATAACTACCTAATAAACATCAGGTACCTAGCTACAAACAAACATGTAACTTCAATATGTCAATCTGACGATGCTAAGTCTAGCGAAACGGCTGTCATTAAAGTTAATAAAACAATTTTTTAAATAAATATTGGAAGTTTTGGTAAAACGAAGAGTTTTTCATTATTCTTAATAACATGGACTTCCAAAAAGTAAGGGTTAGTACAATCAATTTAATTATAGTTTTGCACATTCATGGTTTGGGCATTTGGCATTGGTACTATAACATTTTTTGTTTGTTTCAGATTGATATCAATACGAATTGATAACAGAGCTAGACTAGCCGACGGCATTGAATAAAAAAAATTCACCAAAATCACACTTCGGTCCTGTAAACGATGGAGGTGGTAGCAGCGACATCTAACGGGACTCCTTTCCACGACCACGACGTCCGTGAATGGTCCAGGATTGATTCGTTAACGGGAGCTCTCGAGAGAGCTCGTCTGGAGACGGATCATTGGTCGGCGAATACCGTCAATTCTTCACATAAATATGGAAAAGTGAGTAAAAAAATCAATTCTAATAAAACTGTTATTGTTCAAAGCGGAGGCCTAAAATTAAATCGTTTGTCAAAATACAGTGCGGTCCATATGTATGGAATAAATTCATTTGTAGTGTTATTATGTACTATATGAAAAAAACCTGAAACAGGTCGATTTTTATTCTTAAATTGACAATTTACAGTATGAAAATATTATCCCCCTTCAGCACCCCTTCGGAATTATAAGCACCCCCTCGAAAATTTTAAATTACAAAGGGGGTCGTGTGGCACCTCGTTGGAAAGGGATTTTAGTCCTCTGTTCAGCAATATAAAGTTTTTTAAGTTTGGTGCAATCATAACTGAGAAAATTGATTTTTAAGATGTAAAATTTTGATAATGTCTCTAACACAAAACTTTACGTAGAATGACGATAATAATGTCACATAATGATTCGAATGTGTTTTTCAATGTATTTGACACTTAAATTAAATGTGCAAAATGACCACAATTCACTTCTTGACAATAACCGAGGCGATATTGGAATTCTCGTACAACATTTTGTATGACCTCGGGGGTTATTTTGTTAATTTCTTCCGTTATCCTAACTTTTAAATCAGCAATATTGTTTGGTCTATTAAAATATACTTTAGATTTTAAAGAACCCCATAAGAAGTAATCGAGAGGAGTCAAATCGGGAGATCTAGCCGGCCATTCGATCGCCCCACGTCTTCCAATCCACCTATTGGGAAAACCTCGTTTAAATAATTTCTAACAGTACGTGCAAAATGCGGTGGAGCTCCGTCTTGTTGGTAGTAAATAGATCGATCTATCTCATTTGGATGATTAACATCAGGAAAAACTCTTTGTAATGTAGGCACTAAAAAGTTAATCAAAAAATCTAGATAAACCTCACCAGTAACTGTGCCCTCAAAAAAATAAGGGCCAATAATTTTATTGTTAATGATACCAGCCGAAACGTTAACTTTTTTAGGATATTGCATGAGTGTGAGCCTCACACATCCAGTGAGGATTTTCTCTGCTCCAATATCTACAGTTCTGTTTGTTAACCGTTCCGTTTAAATGAAATGTCGCTTCATCAGAAAAACCTATTTTGTTTATGAACTGCAAATCTGCGTTCATTCTATCCATCATCAATTCACAGAATTCTTGCCTTCTATCAGGATCATCTTCATTTAACTCCTGAACCAACTGAACTTTGTAAGGGTGGTATTTTTCTTTATGCGAACTCTCAAAATAGATGATTTACTTACATCATTGTCGGCGGCAAGTTCTCGAGTTGTCTTATGCGGATTTTCCTCAATCTCTAGAAGTACATCTAACTTTTTTTCATCAGTAAATTGAACATTTTTACCTGGTTTTTCAATATTTTTTACATGTCCAGTTTCACGAAACTTTTTTTAAATGTTGCTAACTGTAGACTGCGAAACGTGTTGACCAGGGTATTTATTATTAAAAATTTCACAAACCTCCTTTTGAGTTCTGGTTTTATTACCACAACCAATCATAATTAAAATGTCTATTCTTTGAGTCTCGGACAAATGAGCCATAATTAAATTTAATACGCGCACAAATATTATACTGACGTCTTTTAGTAACTTTAAATACCTAAATGACAGCAGCCTACTAGATTTATATCATTTGTTTATTTAGTTTTTTGACTATTATTTTAATATCTTCAAAGTTTTTTCCTAATATTTAGCAGAACAGATACGCCTCGGTTATTGTCAAGAAGTGAATGGTGGTCATTTTGAACATTTAATTTAAGTGTCTAATACATTGAAAAACACATTCTAATCATTATGTGACATTATTATCTTCATTCTACGTAAAGTTTTGTGTTAGAGACATTATCAAAATTTTACATCTTAAGAATCAATTTTCTCAGTTATGATTGCACCAAACTTAAAAAACTTTATATTGCTGAACAGAGGACTAAAATCCCTTTCCAACGAGGTGCCACACGACCCCCTTTGTAATTTAAAATTTTCGAGGGGGTGCTTATAATTCCGAAGGAGTGCTGGAGGGGGATAATATTTTCATACTGTAAATTGTCAATTTAAGAATAAAAATCGACCTGTTTCAGGTTTTTTTCATATAGTACATAATAACGCTACAAATGAATTTATTCCATACATATGGACCGCACTGTATAATAAATATTTATATGGTTATTAGTCAACGAATATAGAGAAACTATGAATAAATGAAATTTTAAAACTCGTAGTTTGGAATAAATTTAAATGTAATTTGCAACGCAAACTGATTGTGGAGATGTTGGGTAATCATTTATCTGATGTACGAAATCGTAAAAACCTTTTCAATATTTTTTTCAATGAAAACTAAAGGACAGAAGTCAAACTTCCAAAAATAACTTTTTTGGTCCAAAAAAAGTATTAAAACCTTAAGCTTCAGTTGATTTAGAGTTTAATTGTGTATTGTGTATCTAGTGCGTGAAGTATACTTCACGCACGTGGTGCACACTATACTTTTTCTACGACCTTTTACTTAGAGATTGAACTAGAGGAAAATTTTACTAATTTTCTGTATTACAACAATAATTATTATGAACAAATACATTGGAATTTTGTAAATTGTCAAAATATACATTAACTTTCTCTAAAAAATTAGTGCTAATCGGTTTAAATCAAAATTTCGTCTCACTATTTGTTAATTCAGAGGGTAATTTATTACTATTTGCTGATGTAACTCTGAACTTCATCTGCGGGAATTCATCATATTTTTGAACCTCATCACGGCGAAGGGTTAAAGGGCTTGAGAGAGATTCTGATAGCGACAATTTTGTCAAAAAAAGACCTACATTTTTTATTATAAAAATTTTTTACGTATTTTTCATTATTTTTGAAATATTCTAAAGAAAAGGTTATTTTTTTTGTTAAATGTCAAAAAAATGTTTCTTTAAACAGTTTTTTTTTTTTAATTATTGTATTCCAAAGCAGCAAAATGACTGAAATCCAATAAACTATTCATACTAAAGTTCATTCTAGATGGAATTTTTATTTTGGTGGAATTGGCACTTATGATGTCCCTTTTTTCTTCATTATAACTCTATCACTTTGCGTGCGAAAGAGTTTTAAAGATTATTTCAAGCGCTATATAAAAGGTACTCGTATGTCATATGAACAAATTGCGCCCGTTTTACGCTAGATGGCATTGAACACAACGATCAAATGTCAATACGAGGTGCGTTCAGAAAATAAAACAACTCTTTTACAAACTATGAAAATAATTATAGCTATTTTAGTCCAGGCGTGCTGTACTTTTAGACGGAAATTCTGATACCTGGAATGTAACAGTTGGAGGTGGTAAAGGGGCTTATAACACATGAAAAAAAATACATTAACTATTTCAATAATGATCATAAACTTTTTAGGGGTGAAAAAGGGATAAAAAACTGAAGTATTGCTGTTTGCGGCTAAAATTGACGTCAAAATGAAAAGTGCCCAATAGAAAAGTTGTAGATCATGTAAAAATCTAAAACTTTTCTTTTGGTAATTTTTTCACATAACCTCAATTTTTCGAGGAAAATGGAAAAAAAACGATTTTTCGTTTTTAATTTTTAATTTTCCAACGGATTCGTCAATCTTGGTGAAACTTGATAAAAACTTACCTTTTTATGTCGAAAATAACCTCGAATTTTCTCAACCTTGTAACATAATAATTTTCCGAGAAATTTGATTTTTCTGGAAAAATCTCTTTTTTTTCAACTGTAAAGTTTGCTCGGTAAATATTATTGGAAAAGATTTTCTTGGGGCTCATTTTTTTCGTTTTTACGTCTACTTTCACATGAAATAAAAAAAATACACCTCTCATTTAAAAATATGCTCAAAAATGAATAAAAAGCAAAAAATAAATTTTGCAACAGCTAAATTTGCAATAATTGTTAAATTTTTGTTATAAAATATTAAAAAATGCAAAAGCCGACTGTTGCATTACATTTTAAGGGAAAAATTACAAAAGAAAATGTATTTCATTATTTAGTCGGATTTTTAGTTCATTTGAAATATTATTATAAACACTCAAGTCTATTAATGAAGTTAATAATCCCAGCGGGGATTTCATGGTTTTTACTATTGTTGTATACTGATTTGTTTATATTATAAGGTTTTTCATGAGATAAATCGATTTGTTGATATTATAAGGCCCAAATACCCTTCCATCAGAGCCCTATAGCCACCTTTCATAAGTGACAAAGTGTAGACATGACAACTCTAACTAGCCTAGGGGCCTAGGCCTTTTGTTTTCTCTTTGACCTTGCAACATTTCAGTATACAGAATATACTATCATTCGTAACAAACAAAATATTGTCTTTTCAATATATTTTTTAATTACAATTACGAATTACTTAAAACCGAACGATTATTATATTAAAAATAAACAAATTATTCCAAAAAGTCAAAGAAAATTGAAATTTTGATGAAAATTGGGCTATAGGGTTCTGATGGAAGGGTATTTGGGCCTTGTAATTATCAACAAATCGATTTATTTTATGAAAAACCTTATAATATAAACAAATCAGCATACAACAATAGTAAAAACCATTAAATCCTCGCTCGGATTATTAACTTCATTAATAGACTTGAGTGTTTATAATAATATTGCAAATGAAATAAAAATCCGACTAAATAATGAAATACATTTTCTTTTGTAATTTTTCCCGTAGAATGTAATGCACGAGTCGGCTTTTGCATATTTTAATATTTTATAACAGAAATTTAACAATTATATCAAATTTAGCTGTTGCAAAATTTATTTTTTACTTTTTATTCATTTTTGAGCACATTTTTAAATGAGAGGTGTATTTTTTTATATTCCATGTGAAAGTAGACGTAAAAACGAAAAAAATGAGCCCCAGGAAAATCTTTTCCAATAATATTTTCCGAGCAAACTTTACAGTTGAAAAAAAAGAGATTTTTCCAGAAAAATCAAATTTCTCGGAAAATTATTATGTTATAAGATTGAGAAAATTCCAGGTTATTTTGGACATAAAAAAGGTAAGTTTTCACCAAGTTTCATCAAGATTGACGAATCCGTTGGAAAATTAAAAATTAAAAACGAAAAATCGTTTTTTTCCATTTTCCTCGAAAAATTAAGGTTATGTGAGAAAATTACCAAAAGAAAAGTTTTAGATTTTTACAAGATCTACAACTTTTCTATGGGGCACTTTTCATTTTGACATCAATTTTAGCCGCAAACAGCAATATTTCAGTTTTTTACCCCTTTTTCACCCCTAAAAAGTTTATGATCATAATTGAAATAGTTAATGTATTTTTTTTTCATGTGTTATAAACCCCTTTACCACCTCCAACTGTTACATTCCAGGTATCAGATATTCCGTATTTTTTATTTTTTTGGTACCTACAGCACGCCTGGACTATTTCTATAGGTAAGATATCACACTTGAATGCAAAATTATCAACAAACAACAAGCATCACCGTCTTCGATATCTAAGCCAGCGACGTAGTTACGTTTTGTTGTAAATACAAAAGCCTACTTTATTAACTAATTGATAGTTTTGTCTACGATGGCAACTTTCACCTATATAGCCACGGCTATATAGATACAAACTAACAAAAAAAAACAATTGCACATTCTTTTTATAGAAATATATATAGGTTATGATATAAGCGCGATCTTTGATACAATCATCGAAGTTATTCTTATAAAATTACGTTTGCGTAACGTAGATTTATAAAAAAAATATCTCCTACATTATTTATTATATTTTATGCTATTTATTTATTTATTGGATTCATATACGCGCAAGAGGTGTGACAGCACGAAAACCTAGAAACAACGTTAATGTCTAACAAAGCGTAATATTGAATTGCTAACGTTAATAAATAAACTTGTATGACTTTTACTCGATTTTCTTCGATGTTTTTATTTAGTTAGTGCTTTCAGTGTGCAAATGGCGCCCCAACTTTGTTAAAAAAAAGTAACAATAATAAACCTTTTACGTGAACCATTTTTAATCTATTTTCGAATAAACACACACTCAAAATTGTTTTGTATAATTAGTGCAGTCGAATTACGTGAAAAAGTGACCAATTTATGACTTAAGTCAGAAAAAAATTGAGTTATCGTAAAAAAAAATTCAATTTTTTTGATATACAAAAAGCTATCACTGTACTGAATTTCATAACAAAATATTGATTTTTGGCTGAGTAAAAAATAAAAAACGAAAATTATGGTTTTTCGCTTTTTTAGCCTTTATTTTTAGGTTATGTGAAAAAATGTTTCAGACAAAAGTGGTCGATTTCTTTATTATCTACAACTTTTCTATTTAACTTTTTTCAATAAAATGCGTATTTACGTTGCAAATTGCAAAAAACCGTTTTCACCCCCTTTCCACCCCTACCGCGCACCCCTTGCACGCATCTAAGATCTTGGATGGTCGCCTTTCGATTTGTAATTATCAAACCTACCCCTTTCCACTTAGCTACCTCAATTCGGACTTAAGTCATGAAAAAAAGGTAAATCGACTGCACCAAATTGGAAATGCACTAAATCTAATAAAGTAATTTTAAATTTTATACCCCTAACTAGTGACTGGTATCATTGTAAAAATATAGACATTAGAAATTATTGCAAAATTAAGAAAAAGTCAAATAACTAACTTTAGTGTGTTGTCATTAGAATTAATATATTCCCTCAACAAACTAAAGAAATTTTAAGTTATAAAAGTATTACATATTATTGAAATATTTCTAACGCAATGTCAAAAGTAATATAAAAAAAAAACTGCAAAAGTAGAAAATTGTTTCCACCTGCACCCAGGGTAAAGAAACTTAACAGTTTCTATACCAAGCTTGACAATTTTCTATCAAAAAAACAACTACTTCCTGGGCTATATGCCCCAACGGACATTGAATTACATTCCAATAGAAAACGTGATGGCAACCATCTCTATAGATTTGCAAATTAACAGGAAGAACCTACTCGTAGACCGGTTTCGACATTATTGTGTCTCATCAGTACGAGGTAAGTAGTTCTTCTCATCCCAAAATAATATCTTCGGCAACATCTGCATTAATTTCATTCAGATCACACAATAATGTTGATACATAAATATTGTAGCCGTAGTAAAGATCCAAATTTTGCGGATTTTGGTTCTTGACATTCTTTACGATTGGTTACGATGCCTACGGTACGGAGACCTGTACGATTTCGTCAACTTAATGAGTTTGATAGTGGTCGTATAATGGGACTTCGGAAAAGTTGGATTTTCTTTTCGGGAAATTGCAGTTAGAGTGCAAAGAAGTGTAGACACCGTGGTAAGGTGTTGTTTGCTCCTGTTTCTTTACCCGATTATTCCGGAACACGCTGTCGACTGGAATCTTGTATAAAAATGAATTTTTGAGGCGTTATAAGCGATATAAAAGCGCACTCGGCGCGAATGTAGTCAGTTTTAATCTAACGGTCTTAGGAAATGCGAAAGCAAGCAAAAAGTAAAAAAAGTCTTTATAAATAGTGTTTTATTACAGTAGTATAAATAAATTAATAAATTTATGTGTGCAAACTTAAAGTTTAGCTTCGAGTTTTCCCTTTCCACCAAACATCCCTTTAAAAAGACGGTTAGACCCAAAAAATGTAACATTTAATCAATCAAGGATAATAAAAAACTCTTCGTTTTAACAAAACTTCCAATATTTATTTAAAAAACTGCTTTTTTAAAAGACTCAATGACAGCCGTTTCGCTAGACAACTAGCATCGTCAGATTGACATATTGAAGTTACTATTTATTTTTGTAGCTAGGTACCTCATGTTTATTAGGTAGTTATAAGGCTAGACCAAGTATGGAAGTAATAAGACATAACAATATTAAAGCCTAGATGTTATTAGCCCTAAGGCTTAGATTAGGAAAGCATATGGATACCGCACTTCGCTTTATTTTGAGCTTGCGTTCTGTGACACATTTTTAGCAGCCGCCATTATTTCTGTGGCAAACAAAGCGAATACAGCGTGTGCTTTATTTGTGAATTTTTAAGTGAAAATTATTGAGATAGTGAATTATTTTTGAACTGAATAATGGTGAATTGTTGTGCTTACGGATGCCGAAGTCGCAGCGAGAAAAGGAGATAGGAATTTCATTTTACAGGTAAACAAACGATTGTATATACAATGACCTTTGTAGATTTTTCTATTTTAAAAGATAAAAGAGTTATCTTTGAGCAATTATATTTAAGTATGTAATTATTCAGTCTTTAATTCATCTAATTATAGTGTTTGGATAACGCGGTTTAATAATATTCATTCTAAATCTGCATAAATAATATATTTTCTTGCTTCAAAACAGCCATTTTACCAATGGCGTAGGTAAGCAATTTTTAAGTTTCTCCAAATAAATCTAGCTATTCATTTCAATAGGAGATTAATGCAAAAAGGACTAACTCAAAACGACAAAAGAATTATTCACTGTAAAATAGGAGAATTTTCACTAGAAAAACATGTAGGTATTTTATGAACTTTTTATTTTTTGTTACAGCCTTCCTACAGATGTAGAAAAACACAAATTATGGATATGTAACAACAAAATTAAGGATTTGGGAACCAACTAAAAATGATAGAATTTGGTCAAAACACTTTGAGGAATGTTGGTTATATAAAACTGATGTAAATTCAAGACTACATTTGCTCCATGAAGCTGTTCCAATAATTTTTCATCAGTTGCCCACATAACTGCAACCCAGGAAGGTATGTACCTACATAACTAATAACAATAAAACACTTTGGCAGTTCTAAGTAAAACATAATTTAAATTTTTTGTGAATTGGAAATATTTATATAAAAATATTGTTTTTTCTAGGACAAATAGAGAGCACCATTCGAATATATTCAGAGTACAGAACCTGGTCCTTCTACTTCCTCAACACAGTCATTAAACCCAACAGCTGACTGTCCTGGTTAAAAATACTAAAATGGAAGTTACTTCTAGAAACTATTAGAAGTTAAGAGAAGACTAGAAAAATTAGGGTATTGAAACAATCTATAAACAGGCTAAAAAGAAAAGTTGTTTTCCTTAAACAATTAATAACTAGTTTGAAAAATAAGAACTTGATTGATAATGAAAAAGCCATTTTATTAGAAAATGTGAGTAGTGTAAATAAGCAATTGTTACAAAAAATGCAATGTCTAAAAATAAAAAATACCCACTTTTCACAATTGAATAATTCAATACTCTGAGTAAACTTATAGAAAATTCAAATAAACCATTACTTTGTTCTCTTATCATTGATGAGATGTCAATTCGGCAGCACTTGGTATGGAATGGTAAAAGTTTCTAAGGTTAGTCAATTTTGGGGTTGATTTGGATGATGATTCAAATGAATTAGCCAAAGAAGCTGTTGTTTTAATGATAGTTGCAATTAATGACACATGAAAGCTTCCACTTGGATATTTTTTGTCTAATGGTTTAAATGGTGAACAAAAATGTTCTATAGTCAAACATCACTAATCACTATTAATATCAGCAAATAAACAGTTTTAATTTATTTAATATTAAGGTAGTTATAGATTAATTATGTTAATATTTTCATAACAAATAAAGATTTTTTATAATTACTAGTAAATTTTATTCACTTCCTTCCTTTGATACCAATCTATTATTTGTATCTAAGAAACATACAATTATTACCTATTATGTGGGAAAAATGTATTGTAAACATTATGTTACGCCACTGACCACATCGACTATGTGGCAAGTGGTAACAGTTTCACGACTCGGGTTACGCGTCCTCTCTCTTTCCTTGTCTAAGCCCTAAGGGATTATCCTGGATGTATTTCCCTCTAAGATCAGTATAACTGTGCAATGATATAGAAAAACCAGGAAAAAACTATATCATGCTGATCTTTACAATAACTTAATATATTTTTGTTACAATTACGTCTTATCTATGTATAAAATGAAGACTCAATCAAAGCAAACACTTTAAAAGTGGAGAACTTCCCAGATTTATTTGTTCATTAACAACTTTAAATTGTGGATCTGCTAGAAGTCTTTTTATTTCAAGTTCTTCAAGGAAATCTAAATTTTGTTTTTTATTACAAATGTGTATTATTTGGATGTCATTGGTGTGACAGAGTGAGGTTGGATGTTCAAGTAGGTGTTTTGCATAATTTGACTTATCTGGTTGTTTTAATCTATATGCTCTTAAATGTTCGTTAAATCTTACTTCAAAATTTCTTTGTGTTTGACCTATATATACAGCATTACACTTTGGACAATTAATTTTGTAAACACCAGATTTTTTTAATTTAGGTAATTTTGTTTTTACATTTAACAATTTTGTACCAACATTATTTTGTGTTTTAAATGATATTATTGCTGATGTTGCCGAAGATATTATTTTTGAAATTTTATTGGAAATACTTCCACAATATGTAATATTTTTATAACTTTTAATTTCTTTAGTTTGTTTAGGAAATATTAGTTGTAGTACCACTTTCTGTTCTTTTTTATTAATTAATGTATTTATCAAATGAATTGGGTAGCCATTAGATGTAGCTATTTGTTTTATGATATAAATTTCTTTATCAAAGTTAATTTTGTCCATTGGAATTGAAAATGCCCTATGTATCATAGAATTATAAGCTGCTAATTTATGTGTTATAGGATGATTTGAATTATATGGTATGGTTACATCTGTTTGTGTTGGTTTTCTGTATATTGAATAATTTAGTAAATTATTAACTTTTTCAATTTTTAAATCTAGAAAATTAATTAAATTATTTTCTTCAACTTCTAAAGTAAAATTAATTTTAGGATGCAAGGTATTAATATAATTAAAAAATATATCTAATTGTCGTTCGCTCCCTACAAATCCTGCTAACACATCATCAACATATCTATACCAAAATACAATATTGTTTTTATAACTAGAATTAAAGATTTTGTTTTCTAAATTATCCATAAAAATATTTGCTAAAATTGGAGAAATGGGACTTCCCATTGGAAGACCCTCATTTTGAATATATACTTTGTCATCAAAAGTAAAATAATTTTGACTAATGCATACATTAAATAAGTCAATTATATCTGATATTATTCCTGGATGGATATTTCTTTCATCTAATATATTTTTAACTAGAACTATACATTCTTTAGGAGGAATTTTAGAGAACATATTAGTTACATCAAATGATACTAATTTAGTATTATTTTGTAATTTACATTTATTTAATTTATTTATCAAATCTAATGAATTTTGTACTGAATATTTAGATGTGTAACCATAATTATTTAGAATAGTATTTAATTTTTTAGCTACCTTAGTATTAGGAGTGTTAACATACGAAACTACTGGTCTAATTGGTTGTGACTCTTTATGTAATTTAATAGTTCCATATAATTCTGGACATTGAGGATTTTTATTTACTAGATATTTTTTATCATAGTCATTTAATAGATAATTTCAATCATTTACATGTTCTCTTATTTGGTTAGAAAATTTTTGAGTGGGATCGTTCTTTAGAATTTTGACATTACTTGACATTATGAAATCATTCACTTTAGATTTATAATCTTCTTTTTTCTTCTTCTTTATGAAATCATTCACTTTAGATTTATAATCTTCTTTTTTATTTAAATTACTGTTGAGTTACCTTTATCTGATTTTGTAATGACTAGGTTATTTTGATCAACTTTATTTTTGATTGATTTTAAAGCTAAAATGTCATTTTTAATAATTTGACTTTGACTTTTAAATTTATTTGGTTTTATGTCACTCATAAGATTTGCTATTTGCATTTTTTCATAAATAAAATTGTTTGAATTTGTTCTTAAAGCTATTTCAGAATCAGTGGCTAAAATTTCTTTTATATTATTAGTTAATTTAGGTGGTCTGCAATATTTTAAACCTTTATCTAAAAATTTATTTTCATTATTTTGGAAGTTTTGTTAAAACGAAGAGTTTTTTATTATCCTTAATAAGATGGACTTCCAAAAAGTACAATCAATTTATTTAATCAATCATTTAGACTCTTTATACTAAATAGTAGGTACCTATTGTGAATAAATCCAAATCATTACACAACTCAATCCCAAAGAAAACCTAACATATTGTGGTTTTTTTTGCGAGGTTCTGTAGACCGTGACGTGAAGTGTGTTGCGATTTATTTTTTATTTTAATTATATCTTGTACAGATAAATCGGTTTTTTTGACCTTTTTAAATTTGTAATGGGAATTAAAACAAAGAGATTCAACTTCGGTGTTTGTTTATCTTCTCATCTAACCCCTTGGCACGGGTTCATCGTTTTTTTCTTTTCATTTAAGTTGAAGGCTGCACAAGGTCAAATAAAATTCGAGTTAAAAAATTTCAATGTTTTGCTTTTTTTTCATTTTTGAGCACATTTTTAAATGAGAGGTGTTTTTTTAATTCCATGTGAAAGTAGACGTAAAAACGAAAAAAATGAGCCCCAGGAAAATCTTTTCCAATAATATTTACCGAGCAAAATTTACAGTTGAAAAAAAAAAGATTTTTCCAGAAAAATCAAATTTCTCGGAAAATTATTATGTTATAAGGTTGAGAAAATTCGAGGTTATTTTGGACATAAAAAGGTAAGTTTTCACCAAGTTTCACCAAGATTGACGAATCCGTTGGAAAATTAAAAATTAAAAACGAAAAATCGTTTTTTTTCCATTTTCCTCGAAAAATTGAGGTTATGTGAGAAAATTACCAAAAAAAAAGTTTTAGATTTTTACATGATCTACAACTTTTCTATTGAGCACTTTTCATTTTGACGTCAATTTTAGCCGCAAACAGCAATATTTCAGTTTTTTACCCCTTTTTCACCCCTAAAAAGTTTATGATCATAATTGAAATAGTTAATCTATTTTTTTTTTCATGTGTTATAAGCCCCTTTACCACCTCCAACTGTTACATTCCAGGTCTCAGATATTCCGTATTTTTATTTTTTTGGTACAGCACGCCTGGACTATAAGGCTAAAAATGTTATCAATTGTTTATTTCAGTAAAATAAATACACTATCTTGTAGGACCTAAATCTAAGTGAACATTTTTAACTTTTAAGTGACATTTTAGTCCAAAATCACTTTTATTTTAGAGTTTGCTCCACTTCTTCCTAACAGTCTGTGTAAGAGAAAAAGACTCGTACATATTACACACCTTCAAAAATAAAACAAAGAATCTAAGGTCATCGTTTCTTCAATTTTGATACGGGTCTTCTTTTACATTGTAACAAACGTTTTTTGCTAATTAGTTAGCTTATCACTGACAGCTAAAGACTGACGATAATTGCCAAAGGACCACAATTTTACCATTCTAAAGATACAGTTCTTTGATTGTGAGATATTTCGTTTTGTGTGCTTCAAATTTTATTTTCTTTTTCGGTTTGTTGCTTGCATTAAATTGTGTTTTGGCTCGAATTTGAAACCTTCTACATTCTATTAAATAAAATATACTTTTTTTAACAGAAAACTTCGCAAAATTCCTTGTGTCTGTAATTGTTTTGACATTCCGCAGTTTTCTTTGTTTAGTATCCTTCTTTCTGATTCCCTTTTGAGCCAGTACATCTGATTTTATGCCTAACCTATTTATTGCCTGGACGCAGCCGTCTTAATGGGCATATGAAAAAAATTGTTTTGGCAGAGACTGCATTTTCTGTCAGGAAGGATCAATAAATTTGGTCTACATAAACTCGAGTCCAAGGACTTCATGGATGTGTCGTCAAAGACTTTTTTAGAGGCATAGAGCTGATAGAACTCCTTTTGATGCCAGAAAAAAGTACAGTTCTAATGGCTGCGAGTACAGTATACATTGTTTCCCCAATACGAACTATATTTTTGTATACGACAAAATGAAACGAGTATTTTTCATTTCAGAATTTAATTTTTTAACAATTAAATCAAGATAGATAATCTTTTATGATTGTAGTTTCTATTTTAGCAACCTAATAGAGATACAATCGATACATTGAAGCACACATAAGCAAAACCGATGAATGTACACGACTTATTGAAAAATAAAACACGCAATATTGACTAAGTACATACAATTCGTGAGATATCATTTTTTTTATAGTAAATATAACTATCGAAAGCACTAAATGTTCTGCTAATTATTGAGAATGATTCTATCTAAAGTTGTTTATTGAATAAACTGAAATGTGAATGTCCTTTGATTGGTATCTGGCAGTAGAACTTCAAGAACGGTTGTGGGAAGCTTCGCATTAGAATATTTTGTTCCCTACAATAACTTTAAAACTAGTATGAAATAATGACAAAAATACAAAGGGGACTTTAGATTACCTTAAATTCGGGATCAAGTTTTAAATAAAATACTTTTAGGGTTAAATTTTGGTAGCATAGTTTGTTTATGTTTTTGACATGACATTTGACCTACCGTTGAATGTTTATTTAACAACTTTTTTAAGTCAATTCAACTAACTAATTAAGAATTGAAAAGATCCAATAAAACTCAAAGTCAAAACCACAGACTTTTATTCAGTAAATTTATAATTATCGCAACTAGTTTCGGTCTACATCAGCCCATCATCAGACTGTAAAGAACAATATAATGGTAAGCAAGAAGTGCAACAAAATTTTAACAGTAATAGAAAAAGATATTGAACAGGATTAACAGTAATACCAAAGATAATAATTATTTAAGTATAAATGAGAATGTGTCAACCAAACATAGGTTTTATCACTGATAAAATATCAATATTTTAAATTTCTTTTTTGATTACAATGAGCAAATCTCATGTATGTATGTATAATACTAATATTTGAAATTTTTTTACATTTTAAATAGATAAAACAATGATAGTGTAAAATTATTACAATGAGAATATCAATATTTTGAGTTTCTTTTTGGATTACAATTGTCAATTTTCCATTAATCGACTTGTTCATGTATCCACTTTTTATAAAATTTAATTTATCATTGTTTAGTCTATTTAAAATGTAACTTTTCATATAACAGTATTATACATGTATACAGTGCGGTCCATATGTATGGAATAAATTCATTTGTAGCGTTATTATGTACTATATGAAAAAAACCTGAAACAGGTCGATTTTTATTCTTAAATTGACAATTTACAGTATGAAAATATTATCCCCCTCCAGCACCCCTTCGGAATTATAAGCACCCCCTCGAAAATTTTAAATTACAATGGGGGTCGTGTGGCACCTCGTTGAAAAGGGATTTTAGTCCTCTGTTCAGAAATATAAAGTTTTTTAAGTTTGGTGCAATCATAACTGAGAAAATTGATTTTTAAGATGTAAAATTTTGATAATGTCTCTAACACAAAACATTACGTAGAATGACGATAATAATGTCACATAATGATTCGAATGTGTTTTTCAATGTATTTGACACTTAAATTAAATGTGCAAAATGACCACCATTCACTTCTTGACAATAACCGAGGCGATATTGGAATTCTCGTACAACATTTTGTATGAACTCGGGGGTTATTTTGTTAATTTCTTCCGTTATCCTAACTTTTAAATCAGCAATATTGTTTGGTCTATTAAAATATACTTTAGATTTTAAATAACCCCATAAGAAGTAATCGAGAGGAGTCAAATCGGGGGATCTAGCCGGCCATTCGATCGCCCCACGTCTTCCAATTCACCTATTGGGAAAAACCTCGTTTAAATAATTTCTAATAGTACGTGCCAAATGCGGTGGAGCTCCGTCTTGTTGGTAGTAAATAGATCGATCTATCTTATCTATCTAGATAAACCTCACCAGTAACTGTGCCCTCAAAAAAAATAAGGGTCAATAATTTTATTGTTAATGATACCAGCCCAAACGTTAACTTTTTTAGGATATTGAGTGTGAGCCTCACACATCCAGTGAGGATTTTCTCTGCTCCAATATCTACAGTTCTGTTTGTTAACCGTTCCGTTTAAGTCGCTTCATCAGAAAAAACTATTTTGTTTATGAACTGCAAATCTGCGTTCATTCTATCCATCATCAATTCACAGAATTCTTGCCTTCTATCAGGATCATCTTCATTTAACTCCTGAACCAACTGAACTTTGTAAGGGTGGTATTTTTCTTTATGTAGAACTCTCAAAATAGATGATTTACTTACATCATTGTCGGCGGCAAGTTCTCGAGTTGTCTTATGCGGATTTTCCTCAATCTCTAGAAGTACATCTAACTTTTTTTCATCAGTAAATTGAACATTTCTACATGGTTTTTCAATATTTTTTACATGTCCAGTTTCACTTTTTTTCAATTTTGCTAACTGTAGACTGCGAAACGTGTTGACCAGGGTATTTATTATTAAAAATTTCACAAACCTCCTTTTGAGTTCTGGTTTTATTACCACAACCAATCATAATTAAAATGTCTATTCTTTGAGTCTCGGACAAATGAGCCATAATTAAATTTAATACGCGCACAAATATTATACTGACGTCTTTTAGTAACTTTAAATACCTAAATGACAGCAGCCTACTAGATTTATATCAATTGTTTATTTAGTTTTTTGACTATTATTTTAATATCTTCAAAGTTTTTTCCTAATATTTAGCAGAACAGATACGAAAATACCTGATTATTTCTAAAGTTATTTTAATAGACCAAACAATATCGCCTCGGTTATTGTCAAGAAGTGAATGGTGGTCATTTTGAACATTTAATTTAAGTGTCAAATACATTGAAAAACACATTCTAATCATTATGTGACATTATTATCTTCATTCTACGTAAAGTTTTGTGTTAGAGACATTATCAAAATTTTACATCTTAAAAATCAATTTTCTCGTTATGATTGCACCAAACTTAAAAAACTTTATACCTATTGCTGAACAGAGGACTAAAATCCCTTTCCAACGAGGTGCCACACGACCCCCTTTGTAATTTAAAATTTTCTAGAGGGTGCTTATAATTCCGAAGGGGTGCTGGAGGGGGATAATATTTTCATACTGTAAATTGTCAATTTAAGAATAAAAATCGACCTGTTTCAGGTTTTTTTCATATAGTACATAATAACGCTACAAATGAATTTATTCCATACATATGGACCGCACTGTATATGCATACATGAGATTTGCTTCTTGGAAGTCAATCTTATTAAAAATAATAAAAAACTCTTCGTTTGAACTTAACCTCCAAGTTTTCGCCAATTAAAAAAGTTTTCGTCCAAACTAAAATTGTATCGGTAAAATTTTCAATTTCTGAAAAATGGTACAAAAAAAAACTTAAAATAATGGTGCGAGAATAATTTAAAATAATGGCGGATGTTCCGGTTTAAAATTTTGGCGGACACTCCCCCGTTATCAAACCGGTTTAGATTTTTTCCTAGTACAAACGACGAAGTTAAATCTAGCAACGGGTCTCATCACCATAACGGAAACACGCAATTTTCCCACGATACAGATCCTCCGATATCGATTGTCGTCTATAATTAATCAATATTTCTTTGGCTAGATAGGTACCTACGCCTATGTAAAACGTACACCCAGATCGTTTTGATTTAACCTAGATTTAATTAATATCATTACGCGAATAATATACTGTGATATTGGCACAGATATAATCAAGACGGAATATATAATTTGAAATTTAGCTTGACGATAAGTTCAAACACGGTATTTTTGAACTTGATTGAGGTTGTTTGTTAAATTATATATTTGTTTTTCGATCAAGGGTAACTGGTTATGTACAGATACTATTATTTAACATGGACGATTTATCGATGGACGAAATAAAAATTAAACAAGAGATAGAAACTGTGAAAAGTCACTTTTTTCCTACGGTCTTTGGTTTAAGACCTTCGATATCTCCAGTTTTTCCGACATACGACTTTTGACGTAATTCAGATATCAAATAAAATTTTAGACTGTGAAATTTCACGACTATAGTATGTACAAAAAGTACGAGGAGTAATAAACCCAAATTAAGTATGCAAAACCTTTAGGGAGCACCATGAAATTTTTGATAAATCTCTTACCTTAAATTACATTTCTTAAGTAAATCTAAAAACCAGGTAGATCGACCCCGAATTTGTTTCAGTTGTAGCAAAGTTTAGGATTTCTTCATTGTTAAAGGATTAGCAGCTAAGGAATAACGCAATGCAGTGGTGTGTATTTTGGGAAAAAAATACGTTTTAAATTATAATATAATAAAAAATGAAAAGAAATAATTATTGGAATACATTTATTACTTACATTTTATTCTATATCCGACTCGGAAGAGGAAGAATCGTTGTTGATATTAATAATAATAGGGTCGATTAAATCATCACAAATATTGTCAATTTTCCACATATTTGCCTCTACTATGATAACATGCTCGATACAGTTTGTCCAATTTTCCTTACTAACATGACTTACAGCACTCTCAAAAAATTTCACAACATCGTTTATTTTAAAAGTAGTATTTTTTTCCAACTTCCCCCTTTACCTGAGCTCATATTAATTCTATGGGGTTAAGTTCACAATGATAAGGGGGAAGTCGAAGAACTGATATACCACGAGAAGAAGCCATTTCTTCTACAATGTAGGTTTTGTATTTATTCTTGTTCATTTTTGCAATTCTGTAAAGTTCTTTCCTTAGTGGATCTTTTGGAAACTTAATATTTTTCCACTCCAAAAGCTCTGCTTTACGCCAACGACTTGTGGGCAATGCTTCTCGTAACCGTGAATGGTAACTTGCGTTGTCCATAACAATAACAACCCCTTTTGGAATCAGATCCAACATTTGAACAAACCATTCCTATAGAAGACATCCCCATTCATATCTTCGTGATAGTCCCCCGTGCGTTTTGAAATAAAAGTTAATAATCCACCATCAACAAAACCTTCAGAACTTCCAACATGGACAATGATAAGTCTTTTTCCTTTTCAAGATGGTGGCTGCAAACCTAACGACAAACCTTCCACGAATGCCTGCCTTCCGCTTTTAATGTTTTCATCTTGCCAAGATTTGAAAACTGTATATCCAGCATTTTTCCATGTTTCCTTTAAGTAGAAGATTTTCAAATTTTGTTCTCTGGCATATCGAATGCTTCTTAAATAGTCTCTTCTCCAAAAAACTATTTCCGGTATATCTATCAAGAGAGATTTTCTATTATGTTTTGTATATCTGATATCTGAAACCTACATCTTTCAAAAGTTTGCATAATGTCATTCTGGAGAATTTTGTATAGTCCGTATCTTCTTGCACTGATGTCATAATTTTGTCAAGTGTTGGAATTTCCTTTCGTAAGTAAGATCCATGGACTTTACGCCTTAGTCTTTGTTTTAATGACTCATCGATCTTAATTGGTTTTCGGCCTGAAGGAGTTTTAGGGGGTTGAAGAGTTCCATTCTTGCTTTCTTTTAGTAATCTATAAATTGTTGATTTAGCAACACACAACATAGCAGCCGATAATTCCACAATATCATCAACACTTGCACTTGGATCCTTGTTTTTCAATGATATATAACAATTCAATATCAGAGTTTTTTCATTTAAAGATAATGGACCTGTTTTGGTCATTTAGATGGTCCTTGGCTTATCGACATTGTTTGGTACTTGCACAATTAACATTCAACAAATGTTTTAAATATATTCCAACTGTTTACAATATTATGAAAACCATACGACTTTACTCAAAGAACTAATACTAAGTACTGATTTAGTACCTACTTTCTTTTAATATAATATTCCCGATAATGTTTCTAAGAAAACTGGGTTGTTTGGAAAATCCCTCTCAATAATCGAATAATCTGTATTTAGGTGTAATCGTATTAAGCCGATTACAGTAGGCCACTTGCCATTTAAAATTTCTGAGAAAAATTCCCCAAACACTACATATAGGAGTAATACAAATAAAAAATATTCATTTTGCTTCTTTGAATTTAATAAAAATTGTAACGATATCTTGCTATCTTGACTTTAATTAATTTTTAAAAAATATATTTCATTGTAATTCATTTGTGACAATATTCAAAGTTTGAATTAATCTTCTTACAAAAAGAACAAAAATATATAAAATAATTATTGTTATTGATTGGTTTGTTTTCTATTATGAATAAACTGTGTTGCCTTTCTTTATCAAACTTACTAAAATTTATGTACCTCTATCACTTTTTTTATTAAAATTAGTACATCCCGTTACCTCTGACCTAAATCGTATATTCTTTAGCATAGCTGCAACTCATTGGTTCAATACAAAATGTACCTTACGGTATACCCTCTTAAAATATATTTTGGTACGTCTATGAAATCTACTTAAATGAATGATTTATTACTCCTTATCCTTTCTATATAGACTATAAGTGCTGTCACTTCTACGTCAGTGGATAGTCTTCCAATTTCCAAACTTTTTTCAAATTCTAGAAAAACTACTGAATTTTGTTTCAAAATTTCAAAAAACTTTTTAAAGAACGGGTTTAAATCTAAGGAAGAAAATGTCCGGCAAAAATAAGCAAACTTCCAGTAAGTTTGGGGAGGTGCTGAAAATAAGTTAGACAACATATTTATTTTAACCCAAAAACATAGCCATTTGGGTTTTTAATGGTTTTAGGGTCATTTGTACCAGTGATGCCTCTATTTTCCTCTTCTCCGTGGTGCGTGTTTGATGGATATAAACCAGGTATTGTCAAAAGCTCCCTCTATGTCAATGAAAGCGTAACAGTGATCTTTTTAACCCTTAATATACAGTGTGGAAACAACTTATGGAATAAAATTACTTGTGGGGTTAGTTTAGAAAATTACAAAAAAATAAGTGACGAAGTAAAATATTTGGAGACTTCAATTGAATCCAATAAGCAGTTGAGCACGTAATTTGTGAGGGAGATGCCTACTGACGACCTTATCACCTACTTTAAACAGGTAGGTTGGTTGACGAGCTAATAAGTAGGCTCAATCTCAAAAGAACGACTCATAATGAACCAAATGTGGCCTAAGTGCAGTGGGGCAACCCACCCTTTAAGAATTACAGACACAGAACAATAAATTTTGATGTAATCGATATTTTTTAACGCTTGGCTCTTCAGTTTTGTGGGTTTTTGAAATACGTTGATGTAGAATCCGAACGAATCGACATAAAAACAGAAAGTCTGAGACTGTAAATATAATAACTATGGACAACTTATATCTAATACGATTTAAAATGTAGTGTGCCATTTCGTGCCTTTCTACAATTAACATTTCAGCTTGTGTTTTATAGAAGTTGATGTTTATATATCGAATTTTGAAATGCATACAGACGTATATATAGTGGCAACAAATTGAGATAGATTTTAACACATTTGCATGTTGTTAGACTTTCACCGATACCATTTATAACAAACAGTGTCATTGTTCAGCGCGTGCTTCATTTTCGTTATACTCAAATCGAAGGCTACTTATCAGATTCACGATTCGGAACATTGCTTTTGCATTACTAGACCAGATCAATTTTTATTTTTAGTTTTATCAATTTCTAATAAAGTTTGACGCTTCTATAAGATGACATTTCACGAACCAGAAGTTTTAAAATCCAAGAGGATTATTTTATCTGGGTATTGGTATACTTATAGTTCATTTGTTTGGAGTTGGCAGCACAGTAAATGTATTATAAATGAAAATCCTTCAAAGCCCAAGCGTATGGAAATTTTAATGATGATCGGTTATGGTGATCGTGTTAGAACTCATGAAGAAGTGTCATATTTTTAATAATTTGCATCCGGAGAGAAATCCTATATCATGCTCAACAGTAACTAAAACATTACAACGTTTTAATACCACTGGGTTGGTAAAAAAATTGCTAAAATTTGGAAGACCGCGGACTGCAACGAACGAAACTGTTAAACAAAATATTGCAATCGATTTAGAAGAATCACCTCAAACTTCCACCACAAATTTGGCACTAAACCATATGGTATCAGTCGACGTTCTGTAGGAAAGATATTAAAAAGTGAAAAGTATCATCCGTATAAGGTACAGTTGGTTCAAGAATTGTCATACGATGATTTTGACCGACGGCTGGAATTTTGCGAACGGCTAATGGACATCAGTAATGTCGTCGAAAATTTTGCTTCTAGCATAGTTTTTTCCGATGAGGCAACTTTTTGTTTAAATGGAACAGTTAATCGCCATAACTCAAGGTAGGTATTGGTCAAATGAGAATCCTCATTGGATTCATGAAGCACATACCCAGCATCCACAGAAGTTAAATGTTTGGATGGGAATTGTCGAAAATAAGCTTATAGGCACATTTTTTATCGACGGAAACTTGAATGGTGACAGGTATTTGGATCTACTAAATAACGAAATTATTCCTGCACTTCAACAGAATGGGCAATTACCACAAAATATTTGGTTTCAACAAGATGGAGCACCTCCCCACTATGATAGACGGGTTAGGGATTTTCTGGATGCGAATTTTCCAAATCGATGGATTGGACGTAGAGGATTCATAGAGTGGCCTGCTCGTTCTCCGAATCTTAGCCCGTTAGATTTTTTTCTTTGGGGTTATCTAAAATCACGTGTTTACGTTAGAAGACCAACAAACTTACAGGAATAGAGACAAAGAATTATTGATGAATGTGAACTAATACGTGGAGAAGTCTTGGAAAGAGTGACTCAAGAATTTATTAATAGGATGGCATATTGTCAGCAAGTAAACGGCGAGAATTTTGAACATTTGAAGTAATTTTGTTTCTCATTATTCTAAAATAATGAAATGTACATCTATTGTACTACTAACAGTGAGTTATTCCTCGTTTTTACAAATTTGTTTACATTAAACTCAGTATGTATGAATTCAAAATAACAAGCTCTTTCAACATCTGTAAAAATATATAGGGTGTCCCATTTAAATTAAAGAAGTTGATGGCATTTCCGGTTAAACCAGAAGTATATTATTATCAAAAAAATATACATCAAGTGCGTTTTGTTCCATTGCACTTACCTGCAAATTTTCATAAATATCGTTCTTTTATAGACTAATAACGTACCTGTTTTTGCAATTATACACATAAGGTTACAATTATTCTCGTTAAAATCGAAAAACAAAATATTCTAAATATATATAATACCCAAGAAGATTAAAATATGATAATTTAAAGAAATTTCTTAATACCGATATAAATAACTACGTGCGTTACTGATTGAGGGTCTTGTTTACAACATTTTACGATTTAATGAGTTTTTTTAGCCGCCAAAACAAATGAACTATAAATATTCAACAGACAGATTATCAATTTTTTGTTTTATAATAGTAAATACAAATTAATTTCATTAAATCAGTTGATTTTTGTCATATTTAGATTAAGAATAGACATTCAAAGGAAGATTTAACTTAAAATTTCGATATTTGAACTGGCTTTGTTTCAGAAATATTTCAAAAAAATTGTAGATATTATTAAAAAGGGTCTTAAGTCCTAATAGATTGAGAAAAATGGCCTAAATGACATAGATCACTGTTCCTCAAATTAGTTTCTTTTCTATAGCAAGAATGTGACTTAACAAATTGAATCAACCTCGTATCATTGACACAAAGAATCAAAGAAGCAAAAATCCGATTGAGATTGAACGCTTGGTGAAATTAAAAGCCTCTACCTTCTAAATAGTATTAAGGACGGGGTATCGCTGTACATCAGAATGGCACCTACAGACCAAAAGTTTATTCTAACTTTCTCCGTTATTACAACTCAAATCGTTTTATTTTTTTCACTAAATTGCATATAAAGGTCTAACTTAGGTAAGGATTGCATTGATTTTTTGTTAATTTATTGTTTAATATTGAAAAAGAGCTGTTGAATGCGAACTATTTTAGACCTTTACATTTGTATAAATAAACAACAATCTAAATAAATTTTCTTAAAATGAAACTAAACCTTTCCTAAGTTGAACATTTTTCTATCAAATAGCCCAATTAGAATTTTCTAAAGAGATCAGACCTAAGAAATAGTTAGAAACTAAAATCATGCTGCATTTTATTTTTATTTTTTCACTTTGGATCAAAAATGGACGTAGTTAATGACGAAATAATTGTACTTTAGTTTATAACTTTTATCATAGATGGAACTAGGCACTATATATTTTTTTTTTTTTTATTAACGAAGTCAAAACAAATTTTTGTATTATAAATTAATGTAACGTTTTTTAAATATTTTGCGATATTTACAAAACAATTATTCCATAAAACAAATTAGTAAAATGAAAAAAAGAATACTGATTTGCGGATATTGATTTTCAGTAGACCAGTTATATCATTGTTATATCTTGAAGAAATTTTAATTATAATATGCCCAGCGTACGGCTGGCCATCTATAGTTATATATGAGGGTAAATAAAATTATTGTTAGTGCCGAGCGATCGCGCTTACAGAATAAGTGTTTATTATTCCATTTTCCGAGCACAATTAGAAAAACATTAAACACAGAATAAACATCGTCGTAAATAAATATAATTACTATAAAATTGTTAATAACAAAAAACTGTAAATTCAAAATTCTGGAAAAAAAACAATTATTGGTGGCCATATAGACACTTCTTGGTCAAATTTTGGAAGAAATCTGGTCACAGGTTTCTGAGAGAAAAAAATGTTAGCGTAAATTTTGTATACGTGGTATTCTGAATTAAGTAAAAAGAAAAACTGGCATCAAAATATTTTATTTAAAAATATACTTTTATTATTTTTACATTTAAATATTTTCTGGTGGATCTTTACATTTTAATCTTTTGCCTCTCCTGTTTAAAATAACTTCCGGCCCAACGCAATCCTCATAGAATCGTCTCAACTTTTCTACCATATTGTTAAAAAAAGTTTCGTTGAAATTTATGTTTTCGGTAAAAAGTGGATTATCATCTCCTGTATAAATAATAGATCTGTTCCAACGAAGCAGAGAACTGTTCTAAAATAGTAATTTTTGTGCGCAGTGGTATACTGAGTTGCGCAGTGCACTAATTTGGTCTCGTGAGTGGTAATATTACCGTTCCAGAACGGTTCTTTGCTTGGTTGGAACAAACCTAATAAAATGGCATGTTTTTCTTCTTGTGATGACGAGTTGTCCTTGTATCTAAAAACAATAATTTGTAATATTCTAAAAAAATTAGAAAAATGAAAAGCCAGTAACAAATCTTACCTGATAATAATAATTGTGATTTTCCTTCAAGTGAATTTCACTATTTTCAATTTTTAAGCAAGGAACCATACGCTTTTCTACGGCCTCTCTCAATGACATTTTTGATGTGGCTACTTTTAAAAAACATTTTACTTCAACAAGTTCATCTGAATCAATTAAACCTAAAACATAATAAGTTATTAAACTCTGATATGTATATAATAGTTACAATAATTCGTTTACCATCAGGCGATGCACCTAATAAACCGTATTTCAAGTCAACAAATAATCCTGAAGGGTTAACATTCGGGTAGTAATAGTGGGTAGTTTACAGCACTTCATCAAATTTTAAAACATTAGTTTAAATCCAGCAACGTTCTAGAAAACATCATTATTCTTCATAAGTATCTAGTCTCCGAATTTTCGACGCAAGTAAATAGGTATTACAAAATTAAAATATGTTGACCACTTTAATGTGTCATTTGTAAATGCATCGCCTCTATAAGTTAATAATATTTTAATAATTTTTTGACACTTACCTAGAGCTGATCTAAAAAGAATCACACACAACTATAAACTTATAAAAATAATAAACTTATCCTAACGGTGATTAGGTATATATAGAATTAAAAATACAAATAAAAAATGGTAAATGGTAAAAAATAAAGATAAAAGTAATAATTACTAGAGCACCTATTTATATTACTAAATGTTGATCTACCCTCGTTCTTTCCCGAGATAAAATACAAAATATATTTTGTTGGCTGGCAAGGTCTAGAAATGAGAATTATATAAATGGTTTTTAGCCCTAAAACATGTGTTTTTAGCAGGTAAAATTTTTTCCGATGAATAGAGCAATTTAGTGAAAGGATTCTATTATTATTTCTGTTAGTTTATCCTATTACTAAGAGATGTCTGCACTTCATGGCTAAAAAAATCATTGACACATTTTCGTTTCAGATTGCATGGGATACGGGCTCCTTAATAAATAATGCATTAATGGGTTCAAACATAAAAATAGACACACATATACACAAAGACAAGTAGGCAGAGAGAAAGATGCATTAAAAAAAGTTGAAGTGGGAGTTTCTTCTAAGTACCGACTCCAGTACTGCCTTCTTTACTATTCGCTTTTAATGTTCGCCGTTTACCAGTGGCGTACGCCACAAAATCATCCGATAGGAGTCCATGTTTATATGTAGTAACATTCAAATATTCGATAACAGTATAATGAGTATAATATCAACAGAAGTGGTTTAATATTACCTTAATCAAATAACTTTTATCGTATATTTTGTGTATTTGTTAGAAAATCAATATTAGAATAGCATATACATGTTAAATATGAATTTCCTTTACCTACCGAAGTTATAAAATCGCCCTTTAAACGCCTACATTAAATGGTTTTCGGGGATTAAGTTTATTTACAAGGGACAGAGGAACAGGCAATTTGGCAATAAAATACCTTATGCTGCAAACATTAAAGATGTGGGCGTGGACAACTGTTTAATTGATTTCAAATTTATTATTATTTAAACCGTTATTGGTTATATACAATAAATAGGCCGTCCTTAAAATTAAGGCCGTCCTTAAAATTAATTCATTGTAAGCGATTTGAGTTTGAAAATGTATATGCTATTCTGAAGCCGATAGTACATAAATATGTTATTTAAACCTACCAGAAACTTCGAGAAATTGATAATAAAATGTGTAAAAAGAAGACAGATGTATTTCTACTATATTGTCATCTAGAAAGATCGACAGTAGACGAAGTGAGTATGTCTAGTTATATATAGGAAAGAGAGAGATGCATATAAAAAAGCGACATTGAAGAAGGCTTGTAAGGAAAAAAATAGATTTATTAAACAAGGATATTTGGAGGATGGAAAATAATTATTGTGTTTGTGTCAGGTCATGAGAATAATTTACAGAAAGTATTGTAGTAGTTTGCGTTGTCAGAATTTACCATTACAAGTACCTTTCTTTGTTAAACTTTGTAAAACATCATTTACGTCATTATAGACCAGTCTATGATCATCATACTGGAACAAATGACACAATATTTTGTGTTATTTTACTCATCGATAACCTAAAGGAGAGCTTTGATTGTTTCGTGGGTTTTAAGGTAGTTTTTTGTGACTGTGAATGAAGAAAATGTCGACAGAAGATAACGAGATGTCCTGTACGCCACCTGCCATTCTCAATATTGCAACTACTGCAATAGAAAATCTTCTACCACAAAAATCACGGCAGAAGTGTTTATGAAAAGTTTTTAAAGTGGCGAGCAGAACAAAATACAACATCGTTTTCTGAAAATATTGTATTGAGTTATTTTGTGATGCTGGCAGAAAAATATTCATCTTTTTCTCCTTGGAGTTATTAATCGATACTTAAGAGTACTTTAATTATTCATCACGATATAAATATTGAGAATTATAAAAAAATTCAAGCATTTTTTAAACGAAAATTCGAGGCATACCTATACACCTAAAAAAGCCAAAATTTTAACCTCTGAACAAATAATGAAGTTTATCGAGAGAGCACCCAATGAAAAATATCTTGTAACGAAGGTAAGAAACACAGATTGCCAAAACAGTTAATAAATATCTAAATGGGTGCCTGCCAATTCCAAGAATTGCACGCAATGAAAGTAGAGCACATTGAAGATTTGGATCGAGCTTTGCTTGTCAAAGTTCCTGAAACTAAAACCAAAATTTGTCGGAGTTTCACAGTGACTGGAGAATTTTACGATATTTGTAAAAAATATATCAGTCTTCGCCCAAAAAAAGTACAATGTTCAGCTTTCTTCTTAAATTTTCAAAGCAAAGGGAAAAGTGGTTTAAAATAAGAGATGCTCTAGACATTTACATCAAAACTGTTCATTCAGAATTAACTTATTCAATGCATTCTGTAGAATTTCACTGCCAAGATGAAACAATTAGAGAACAGGTCAGTAATTTAAGAAACGATAATTATTAAAAACAAATAAGTAGATTAAAAAAATTAATGAATTTACAACATAAAAAAAATACATTATACATAACATAATAACACAGTAAATATTGATTTGGATTTCTTAACAATGACTGCATCATTAATAACAATAACAAAATAACAACAAAAATGAGAGTCTCTTCAAAATTAAACCGCTTCTGGCATTTGTTTTGATAGTGAAGCCTTGGACGACGAAGCTTGAAGCATTTTGTGTTGTGTATATACAGTGTGTAAAAGCCAAATGGAATAAATTCATTATTTTGGTTACTGTACATATTTATAAAAAATCCCGAAACACGTCAAATTTGAATTATAACTTGACATTCTTTAACGTGAAAATGCAACCCCTACCTTCAACCCCCTTAGAATGACAGGTACAACCTCCAATTTTTTAAATGGAATATATCATTTGAAAGGTTTCTTCATTCTCTATTCAAAAATGTTGTTTTTAAATTTAATGCAAAAATTGACATAAAAAAAATTTATATCATGTTGTGGTGGTGCTCCATCCTGCTGAAACCATATCGTATTCGCTGGAACTTAAGGGTTACCTGGATCAGGATATAAATTTGCCAACGTTGGAATGACATCATTTTGAAGTAGTGCCAAATAATTGTTGCCATTCAAGTTGCCCTCAATAAAAAAGGGACCAATGATATTGTTCCCTACAATCCCTACCCAAACATTAACCTTTTGAGGGTATTGAGTGTGTTCTATCATCCAGTGAGTAGATTTTCCGTGGACCAGTAGCGGCAATTTTGCCGATTAGCATGACCGTTAAGTAAAAAAGTACACTCATTAGAAAACATAACGTCTTCTAATTGGATAATATTGTTATCCAACATGTCCATCATTTGCTCACAAAAAAAAGTTCTCCTATCAAAATCGTCTTCCATGAGCTCCTGAGTAAGTATCATCTTATACGGATGCAATTTATTTTCTTTTAATATGTTTGCTATCGATGTATGGCTAGCATTGAATGTAGTGGATGCCTGTCTACTCGATATATGTGGGTTTTCCTGAAACTCAAGCAACACATCTAATTTGAGTTCATCACTCAGTGCATTGGCAGCTGCTTTTTTTATCTGCCTTACATGACCAAACTCGCGAAACTGCTTTTCTATTTTACTTATTGTTCCTTGGGATATAGGCGGTAAATTAGGAAATTTCTCATGAAATAGGCGAGTTACTTCCTGTTGTGTTCGGATGTTATCTCCGTAACCAATCATTTGTAAAAGTGTTATTTTATGCATTTCCGTTAATCTAAACATTTTTCAGAATTGAATTGAACAAACTTTATACTTAAATTACAACAATGACAACTTAAATAAAACAATTTACTACTGCTTGTTAAAATAGCGTTGCCACGGAAAGTCTTTAAAGTTTTTTAATGGTTACCATCTAAAAACCACATTGCTATGGTTTTTGTTCACTTTCTCATTATCAAGATCTAAACGGGAAATAAGTTTTAAGTATATTGTGATAAGTTTCGAGTATATTTTAGCGAAATTCGGTAACAACATGATTTTAATTTTTTTGATGTTAATTTTTGCATTAAATTTAAAAACAATAACATTTTTGAATAGAGAATGAAGAGACCTTTCAAATGATATATCACAAGCCTATACTTCCCATTTAAAAAATTGGTGGTTGTACCTGTCATTCTAAGGGGGTTGAAGGTAGGGGTTGCATTTTCACGTTAAAGAATGTCAAGTTATAATTTAAATTTGACGTGTTTCGGGATTTTTTATAAATATGTACAGTAACCGAAATAATGAATTTATTCCATTTTGCTTTTACACACTGTATACGTCTTGGATCCTTACTTTCTAATAACTTTGCATAATAGCACAGATAACTGTAAACACCCTGAGTTTTACATTGCAATATTTTTAATTGTTTTTTAATGAACTTTGCTTAAAGATTTTGGAACAATTTATAGCTTTATAGCTTCATAATAACCTTGTAATGTGTACTCTATTTTATTGTGTAACCAATATGTAAAAATTATAGTGAACACACCTGATTTAATATGGAAAACCCCTCGGTAAAAACAATTTTGCTACGTTTATGGATTGTACTATAGACATAAATTTCGATGACACCTTTTATTAGATTTTTTTTATTATTTCAAAGGGTGCGTTCAGGTTAATAACCGCTCATGCAAAATTATAAAGAAGAAACAATAAACTATAATTATTACTATTATATCGTTTTGTGACGTGAATCATTCTTTTGTTGCTAACTTTAATGTATGCGTATTTTTAATAAATAAATCGATATATATTCATAAACATTAATGCACCTAGTAAACTGGTAGAAAGACAAATAATTAGAACACTAGATTATTATATTCTTCGTCATTTGAAGAAGAGTTAATAAAATATTGTTCTTTATTCAATTAGTAATTTTCATTTAAAATTCTACTTAATGTCATTCTCAAGCCAACCCTGTCCACTTTATGGCATATTTAAAAGGTCGAACCTTACACAATGGGGATTAAAGCTCGGATTGATTTATGGTAGCAAAACCAACGGTATATCTTTAATCGCACTATATTAAAATTGCAGACAAATTACATCCCAAAAATGGCATTTTATTATTACCTACAGTTCATTTGTTTTGACTTGGTAGCACAGTGAATTCATTATAAATGTAAATCTTTCAAAGCCCAAGCAAGGTTGGTTCGTTGTGATGGACGATACTACCCAAATTAAACAAATTCGCATTTTGTTACTCCATACCTTTTTGAAACAAACTATAATATCAATCTTTTTGCTTCAATTATTACATTTTCGCGGAAACAACCTCAATTTTCTCGGTTAGAACCAAAGGTTAAAGTTTTCCTCGTCTGATTTTCAACGCGTATGCCCATCCTTTGTTGCATGTTATCTCTCAAATCTCTATTCTCTTGCATTAAAGTGCACGCAAGGTCATGGATTGGATTGCGGGGAAGAAGAAAACTTCAACAAAATGCAAAACATTAGAACCCGTACATAATATATACCACTAGTATATACGTATATGTATATATATACACGTATATGACTAGCCGTACCACTAAACATATGCATAGGTAATTTTATTCAACTTAAAAACAAATAGTACAGTTAGCAACAATTAAAATAGAATGAAACTGTATTTGTTTACATTTTATTTGGAGGCAAAGAATAAAGAAAGATTAGACAGTTCACACGCAAGTTGGCATATGTTAGCCAATTCTTGCCGAATACAGAAAATCGCGAGTGTTGGACATTGACAAAAGTCGTCTTATCTTCTTGTACACATAGTCTATACAGTGCGGTCCATATGTATGGAATAAATTCATTTGTAGCGTTATTATGTACTATATGAAAAAAACCTAAAACAGGTCGATTTTTATTCTTAAATTGACAATTTACAGTATGAAAATATTATCCCCCTCCAGCACCCCTTCGGAATTATAAGCACTCCCTCGAAAATTTTAAATTACAAAGGGGGTCGTGTGGCACCCTCGTTGGAAAGGGATTTTAGTCCTCTGTTCAGCAATATAAAGTTTTTTAAGTTTGGTGCAATCATAACTGAGAAAATTGATTTTTAAGATGTAAAATTTTGATAATGTCTCTAACACAAAACTTTACGTAGAATGACGATAATAATGTCACATAATGATTCGAATGTGTTTTTCAATGTATTTGACACTTAAATTAAATGTGCAAAATGACCACCATTCACTTATTGACAATAACCGAGGCGATATTGGAATTCTCGTACAACATTTTATATGAACTCGGGGGTTATTTTGTTAATTTCTTCCGTTATCCTAACTTTTAAATCAGCAATATTGTTTGGTCTATTAAAATATACTTTAGATTTTAAATAACCCCATAAGAAGTAATCGAGAGGAGTCAAATCGGGGGATCTAGCCGGCCATTCGATCGCCCCACGTCTTCCAATCCACCTATTGGGAAAAACCTCGTTTAAATAATTTCTAACAGTACGTGCCAAATGCGGTGGAGCTCCGTCTTGTTGGTAGTAAATAGATCGATCTATCTCATTTGGATGATTAACATCAGGAAAAACTCTTTGTAATGTAGGCACTAAAAGTTAATCAAAAAATCTAGATAAACCTCACCAGTAACTGTGCCCTCAAAAAAATAAGGGTCAATAATTTTATTGTTAATGATACCAGCCCAAACGTTAACTTTTTTAGGATATTGAGTGTGAGCCTCACACATCCAGTGAGGATTTTCTCTGCTCCAATATCTACAGTTCTGTTTGTTAACCGTTCCGTTTAAATGAAACGTCGCTTCATCAGAAAAAACTATTTTGTTTATGAACTGCAAATCTGCGTTCATTCTATCCATCATCAATTCACAGAATTCTTGCCTTCTATCAGGATCATCTTCATTTAACTCCTGAACCAACTGAACTTTGTAAGGGTGGTATTTTTCTTTATGCAGAACTCTCAAAATAGATGATTTACTTACATCATTGTCGGCGGCAAGTTCTCGAGTTGTCTTATGCGGATTTTCCTCAATCTCTAGAAGTACATCTAACTTTTTTTCATCAGTAAATTCAACATTTCTACCTGGTTTTTCAATATTTTTTACATGTCCAGTTTCACGAAACTTTTTTTCAATTTTGCTAACTGTAAAATGCGAAACGTGTTGACCAGGGTATTTATTATTAAAAATTTCACAAACCTCCTTTTGAGTTCTGGTTTTATTACCACAACCAATCATAATTAAAATGTCTATTCTTTGAGTCTCGGACAAATGAGCCATAATTAAATTTAATACGCGCACAAATATTATACTGACGTCTTTTAGTAACTTTAAATACCTAAATGACAGCAGCCTACTAGATTTATATCAATTGTTTATTTAATTTTTTGACTATTATTTTAATATCTTCAAAGTTTTTTCCTAATATTTAGCAGAACAGATACGAAAATACCTGATTATTTCTAAAGTTATTTTAATAGACCAAACAATATCGCCTCGGTTATTGTCAAGAAGTGAATGGTGGTCATTTTGAACATTTAATTTAAGTTTCAAATACATTGAAAAACACATTCTAATCATTATGTGACATTATTATCTTCATTCTACGTAAAGTTTAGTGTTAGAGACGTTATCAAAATTTTACATCTTAAAAATCAATTTTCTCAGTTATGATTGCACCAAACTTAAAAAACTTTATATTGCTGAACAGAGGACTAAAATCCCTTTCCAACGAGGTGCCACACGACCCCCTTTGTAATTTAAAATTTTCGAGGAGGTGCTTATAATTCCGAAGGGGTGCTGGAGGGGGATAATATTTTCACACTGTAAATTGTCAATTTAAGAATAAAAATCGACCTGTTTCAGGTTTTTTTCATATAGTACATAATAACGCTACAAATGAATTTATTCCATACATATGGACCGCACTGTATAGTGGGGTATCAGATTGTAACCTTTAACAGTTGCCAAAAAGGCAGGGAGCCAATTTGTAACTACAAAACTCTCCAAGTTAATGCTTACCATAGGAAGGATTGGGATGTATAAGTAATAAGGGCGCCACTATCTTTTTGTACGTTTTCGATTTCAGGCTTCTGCGATCTCAACATCAGCTCCAAATGGTTTGAAGGACTATCTTCACATGGGGACCTTCCAAAGGATGCTTTCAACAAGGGCATTATCTTCCAACTTAGCCTAAGCTTGGCTCGAACTTTGCTCTAACTTAGCGGGTTGTTTTTTCCAACAACCAAAAGGAAATTTCACAAGACGAGATACTAGAAGCTTTTTCAACTCTTCAAATGAGCATATTAGTCGAAAAGGGATATAAAATTATCGTACTCGTCTATATATAGTCTCGTTCAAGGCGGAAATCGTGTTTGTGTCATTTTTCAGAAAGATGCGTTTGTCACATTCGCTTGTAAGTGGGATGCGTGTTTTTTGTTTGGCCTTGTACAGACGACTACATAGTTACGCGTCTATTAGGGGTGTCTCGTGTACAGTAGCGTTAACAGTGATTCGGGGTCAGTTTTAACGGTAATAATAGCGGTCGAATAATAGTGCAAGGTGACATGAAGATAGACCCAACACGTTTTTGTAGGTGATAATCGCCAGCAAGGATGTATATGGCCAGACATAGGTCCTTTGTACTCCATGGCCAGGTATTTCTTGGCTGCTGTTATTCGGATACTTCAGAAGTACCTTGGATGGTCTGCAACCTTTTTCTTCGTACCATCTATCCTTTAGTTTGTCCTTTTTTTGCAGGTTTCAGTAAGGGCCATGTGACCAGTGTTTTTTCTTTTGGTAATCTCTTTTGCGGTTTTGAAGATAACAATTTGCAGACTCACTAGGTCGTCTGCATAACCCATAGTGTAGAAGTTCTTACTACATAAAGGGTTGACTAAGAAGTTTAAGACCAAGTCTCACAGTAGCGGTGAGAGCATTCCTCCTGGTGAACATCCTTTGACAACCAGGTTTTTTACAGTGACATCTTACATACTGGTTTTTATTGCTCTCTTGGACAGCATTTACTGTTTGGGGAATGTCTTTCAGCAGTGAAACTGATTATTTTGGGAAAGGTGGTTTTATCAAACTCACCTTCGATATCTATAGATATACCTAAGGTGGTTTTTTTTGTTCAGCGATATCTTCGCTGCTGCGAACCTCGCTACAATTAATATTGATAGAACTACCAAACTTTGTGTTGCCATGGTTACGTCGTTGAAAATACCAAATCTGACTCTCCAATCAGAATGGATGAGTTCTATAAAAGGGAAATGTTGCCAAATTAACGAGCAAAAAAATACTGAAAAAGGTTAGTCGCATAAGGAAGCAGTTTTTTCAATATATTTTTGGTTTTTCTTATGTATTTTGGGCCCCTTTATCACCCGTGTTGTACCCGAAAGATATGGAGGTATTTTAACATATTTTTAGTTTGTAGTATTTTACTTCTTACAGTTGACGAAAAACTAAATGTCAGCTGTCAACACATACACGTATCATTAGATATTGTCCTGTTATTATTTAGCATTGTTTGGCTTCGTGTTTTTGCATTACTGATTTTTTATTCTAACTTTATCTGTTAGTGATTTGTGTTACTCTGATCTGCTTTTATTATTGCAAATATCATCGAGAAGAGTAATTCTACCAGGATTTGTATCTTCGTATTGTGATTCCACAATACAAATTGCGATGAAGCATTGTGCATATCAAAATTGTAGCAATAATACAAGAACTTTAGTTAAAGGACGAAGAAGGAATTCTATTAAGTTTATTCCGTTTCCTAAACCCAGAAAATGTCCGAGCAGATGCCTCAAATGGATTGATTTATGTGGCAACCAAAATCTGAATTTTGCCACAATCAACAAAACCACCTATATTTGTAGTGAACATTTCGTTCATAATTGCGTAGATCCAAAACCTTATTGTAATAATGAATCTACTGAAGTTGAGGAAAATGCAGAAATAACTCAAGTTGATGTACAAGAACATGCTAGTGTCTCAGACAATCAAATAGATGTTGACAATCAATCTAAGAATTTCCCAATTAAACCCACTACAAATATGTTAGAACACAATTATAGCTCTACTAATTTTATAAGGCAAAGAAAAATGCTAAATAATAACAGGACAATATCTAATGATACGTGTATGTGTTGACAGCTGACATTTAGTTTTTCGTCAACTGTAAGAAGTAAAATACTACAAACTAAAAATATGTTAAAAGACCTCCATATCTTTCGGGTACAACACGGGTGATAAAGGGGCCCAAAATACATAAGAAAAACCAAAAATATATTGGAAAAACTGCTTCCTTATGCGACTAACCTTTTTCAGTATTTTTTTGCTCGTTAATTTGGCAACATTTCCCTTTTATAGAACTCATCTCAGCTGATGTTATCGTGATAATAGTAATTGTAAATGATCTAAGATTGATGGGTGGGTATGCATTATATAATTTTGTATCTAATAAATCATTCAAAAAAAGATTACGCTGATTTATGATTAGATTTTTTACCTTAATTAATTTAGTATGTCAATTTGGCACTTAATCGGACGAATTTGTGTTGCGTATAGATCCCAGTACCTCGCTAATATTTCTTAAAAACCTCGTCGTGGTTTCGTACACGTTGGTGACACCTTCTTCATCCTCCGGTTTCCTAAAATCGCCCACGATGCTCGTACCATAACCACACCGCGTGTTGAATCATATCGCCGTGGCCGTCGAATACGATATCCATTCTATTATTTCTGTACATCCGCAGGTAGTGGACTCGAGAGCTCGTACGGACGCAGACGGTGTTATCCACCAAAGCGCAAAACGACAATTGGAAGTGTATTCCAGTGAAGTACCCGGTGGAAGGCTGCAAGTGATTAAAACGCACACTGTGTCTACCAGTAAGTGGAGTTCGACAGGCAGCAGCAAAGATTTCGAAAACCTGAAGGTGAGTTTTAATTTTATGTTTGTTTTATATATATAGGTAATTTTTGGAACCGAAAAAAATTACGGTGGGATGAAACTCGTTAAAAAAGGAGGGAATGTAATAAAAATGAAAAGAAATATTAATTCTATGGAATATATAAAGTCCTATGGAAAAAATGTTTTTCGCGTAAACTCGAAATGTATGAAAAATTCAAATAGTAGTGCAGTCGAATTACCTTTTTTTCATGACTTAAGTCCGAATTGAGGTAGCTAAGTGGAAAGGGGTAGGTTTGATAATTACAAATCGAAAGGCGACCATCCAAGATCTTAGATGCGTGCAAGGGGTGCTTGGTAGGGGTGGAAAGGGGATGAAAACGGTTTTTTGCAATTTGCAGCGTAAATACGCATTTTATTGAAAAAGTTAAATGGAAAAGTTGTAGATAATAAAAAAATCGACAACTTTTGTCTGAAACATTTTTTCACATAACCTAAAAATAAAGGCTAAAAAAGCGAAAAACCATAATTTTCGTTTTTTATTTTTTACTCAGCGAAAAATCAATATTTTGTTACGAAATTCAGTACAGTGATAGCTTTTTGTATCCCAAAAAAGTAGAATTTTTTTTTTTACGATAACTCAATTTTTTTTCGACACATTAACAGATTTTCGAAAAAAAGACCTCATTTTGTAACGGTTCCCAAGGTCCGAATTTTTATTTTAGACGCCTCTTGAAGGTCTCATTTTTTTCGTAATGACTTTAATTTTCATATACAATAATAAAAAAATACTACTCCTAGCAAAAAAAATCGTTTAAAATCGAGAAAACTGAAAAATTCATAATTTTTCACGCGTATCTTTTTCCTACCCTTCTACACGTTATATTACTCTCAAAAATATTTCATGTACATGCATTTAATTTATCACACCTTATTGTAGTTTGTAGGATTAAAATAAAGGAAATTATGGACGTCTATATTGATTAAAAAAATAAAAAAAAATATTTTATACGTGCATACGATGAATTATACAAAGAAAGTACAATTTTACTGTTTCTTATTTATAATTATATCTCGCCCTTTTGACTTGCGAATTACATTCTTCTTCCTCTTGTACTTCTACTTCATCGTCATCTTCATCATTTTCGTCTTCATTTTCATCATCTCCGTCTTCATCTTTATCATGTTCGTCTTCATCTTCATTATCATTTTCTGATTCTTCTTCGTCAGATTCGACATTTTCTTCCTCTTCTAGCATGCGATTCTCATCTTGAAATGCATCGTTTTGGTCAACGTGTTCTGAAGCATGTACATCGGCAATTTCTGTGATTGATTGCTCGATATTAGTACAATCATTAACGCCGTAGCAATTCGAGCATAAATTCGTACACTTTAAACCGTGTTTTCGACAACTGCATCTTGAAGAACTGCAACCTTTTTTGCAACTGCAGGAAATTTTTTTAAGCAGACTGTCTGGAATTAACTGAAATATTTTTGAGAGTAATATAACGTGTAGAAGGGTAGGAAAAAGATACGCGTGAAAAATTATGAATTTTTCAGTTTTTTCGATTTTAAACGATTTTTTTGCTAGGAGTAGTATTTTTTTATTATTGTATATGAAAATTAAAGTCATTACGAAAAAAATGAGACCTTCAAGAGGCGTCTAAAATAAAAATTCGGACCTTGGGAGCCGTTACAAAATGAAGTCTTTTTTTCGAAAATCTGTTGTGTCGAAAAAAAATTGAGTTATCGTAAAAAAAAATTCTACTTTTTTGGGATACAAAAAGCTATCACTGTACTGAATTTCATAACAAAATATTGATTTTTCGCTGAGTAAAAAATAAAAAACGAAAATTATGGTTTTTCGCTTTTTTAGCCTTTATTTTTAGGTTATGTGAAAAAATGTTTCAGACAAAAGTTGTCGATTTTTTTATTATCTACAACTTTTCCATTTAACTTTTTTCAATAAAATGCGTATTTACGCTGCAAATTGCAAAAAACCGTTTTCACCCCCTTTCCACCCCTACCACGCACCCCTCGCACGCATCTAAGATCTTGGATGGTCGCCTTTCGATTTGTAATTATCAAACCTACCCCCTTCCACTTAGCTACCTCAATTCGGACTTAAGTCATAAATTGGTCACTCTTTCACGTAATTCGACTGCACTAAGACAAGTTTTTGATTTTTTATTTTTATCTTTTTCAAACAAAATTTTTAAGATTAGGTTAGGTTAGGTTAGGTTAGGTTAGGTTAGGTTAGGTTAGGTTAGGTTAGGTTAGGTTAGGTTAGGTTAGGTTAGATTAGGTTAGGTTAGGTTAGGTTAGGTTAGGTTAGGTGAAACAGAAACAGAAATTTCGAGGAAGACAAGGTCACCTTACCTGAGATACTCTTGATCGTACCTTCAAGCGTCGACTAAGAATACGGCCCTTAGTCTGCGACCTTTTCCTCGAGGAACATTTAATCCTGTTGAATATCCCTTCAAAAATGCCTGACGGGAATTTAAAATATTGGAGGCCATCCATGCTTTAGAAACAGTGTCCCCCAATTTTGGCAAGAATAGGCTTTTGTCACTTCCATAAGTATATCTGGATGAAGCAATTCATTTTAAAACTGAGTATTTTCACGGTTATTTTAGTTTTTTTTATGCACGATAGCTTCCAGTTTATTCTATGTCATCGTACAAATTACACAAATAATTTATTTCAAACGAATTATTGTATAACTTTTGCGCAATAATTGAATAATAAATTCATTTTGATTAGCGTTAATTAAGATTGTGCATTGTTTTTTATATACATATTATATATGTATAAAATGGGAAATGTTATTGTTACAATCGAAACAAAAACCAGTGGTGGGTTAAATTCAGTTTCTTATTGTACAGTGTGGAAAAGCCAAGTAAAAAATTTGAAATAACAGGTCGGCTGAAAAGTCCCCGGTCTGACCTATAGATGACGACACTAGAATTAAATCCATTTCATTTTTAGATAGTATCAACCTTCAAAAGATTCCTGTAAAAATTTGACAGCTGTCGGACTATTAGTTTGTGAGATATTGTATTTTTAGTGAAGCAACTTTTGTTATTTTCAAAAAGATGGAAAAAAAAGAATTTCGTGTGCTTATTAAATATTGTTATTTGAAAGGAAAAAATACAGTTGAAGCAAAAGCTTGGCTTGATAATGAGTTTCCGGACTCTCCGCAAGGAAAATCAACAATCATTGACTGGTACGCAAAATTCAAGCGTGGTGAAATGAGCACCGAAGACGGTGAACGTAGTGGACGCCCAAAAGAGGTGGTTACCGACGAAAATATCAAAAAAATCCACAAAATGATTTTGAGTGACCGTAAAGTGAATATGATCGAGATAGCTGACACTCTAAAGATATCTAAGGAACGTGTTGGACATATCGTTCACGAATATTTGGGTATGCGGAAGCTCTGTGCGAAATGGTTGCCGCGCGTGCTCACAATTGACCAAAAACAGCAACGAATTGATGATTCTGAGCAGTGTTTGCAGCTGTTAAGTCGTAATAAACCCGATTTTTTGCGTCGATATGTGACTATAGATGAAACTTGGCTCCATCACTACACGCCTGAGTCCAATCGACAGTCAGCTGAGTAGACTGCGGCCGGTGAACCGCCACCAAAGCGTGGAAAGACTCAACAGACAGCTGGCAAAGTTATGGCCTCAGTTTTTTGGGATACACACGGTATATTGTTCATCGACTATTTGGAAAAGGGAAAAACAATCAACAGCTACTATTACTGTGCATTATTGGAGCGATTGAAGACCGAAATCGCGAAAAAACGGCCCCATATGAAGAAGAAAAAAGTGTTGTTTCTCGAAATCTCCTACCCATCATATCCCACACGTGCTCAATTGGGGATAAGTCGTAAAATCTTGGTGGCCAAGGTAACAATATGACATCATTATGTTGAAAGAAGTCTATTGTGACTCTAGCGACATGTGGTCGGGCATTATCTTGTTGGAAAGTTGGATTTGTTAAGGTGGTAAGATAGGGTAAAAGAACTCCAACAGTTTAATGAACATGTCAACCCAATGTTCATGTTCGTTTTCCAGGATTTAGATTCATATAACAGAGTACTTAAAAATGATAGCTTTGATTTTGATAGACCTTACAAAATTATTATAAATCAGGACAATATGATCAGATGAATCAAAAGCTGCAGGTTGCGGGTTTTAGTCCAAATTAATGAGGCTAAAAGTGGAGTAATAGCTAGTGGAGTCCATAAAGAGCTGACTAATGATCTGTATGAACCAAATGCACGTTAAGATTAACAAAACAGCTCCATCTTTTCATGCTGGATAATTTTGGTGTCCAATTCTAGGTTGGATCTTTAGTTGTGTTTATACTTTTTGTTTTATTCTTTTGACTTACCTCGTCGGTTTCGATGTTGGTGAAAATTCTTGGGAAAAGTTATATTTTTGGACACTACTAGCAGTAATTGAGCAGTCGATTAGTATGTATCTTTATTTATTGCTAAGATAGGATCGTCTGGAAAAAATCTACCGACAGTATTGTCATGAGTCAAATGCTGACAAATCTGGTGCTTATGTAGTGCCTTTTGTGAGGAAGGTAGTTTTTTTATTGTATGCAATTAATCAGTAGCTCGCTATTTAACAAGTCTTTATTATATCTACACATATGTCCAACAGTTTGGAATAATGGAATGTATTACACTCTTTTTTAAATAAATTAATAAGCAAAAAAAGGTTTTTAAATAAAATTAATAATCAGTATTTCCTCCATGGGCCTGTATTCATGACTGTAGGCTATGTGGCATGCTATTGATTAAATGGTCGAGCTGAGCTTGCGGAATTCTCTTCCATTCTTCACGAGCAGCATCTTTCAGTTCTCGTAGAGTAATTGGGGGAGGATTTCGCTTCTTAATGCGTGTTTTAAGAATGTCCCAGGCATGTTCAATGACGTTCATGTCAGGGAAATTTGTTGGCCATCTTAATGTGGATATTCCTTCTTCTTACAAAAAATTTTGTACTGCAGCTGTTCGACGTGGAGGTGCATTGTCATGCATAAACACAAATTCATCACCCACCACCCCTCGGAATAGACGTACAACAGGATTTAAAACTTCCTCGATGTACACAGTACCAGTGATTCTTCTCTCTAAAACCAGGAGAGGCGTCCGTGTACCCCTCATAATACCACTCCAAACCATAATACTCCCACCTTCAAAAGGAACACGTGGTTGGGCTGTTTCTAATCGGGCTTGTCTTCCTGGGGCCCTCCAAACTAGCGTTCTTCGCGAATCAGAAACCAAGCCAATTCTTCTATTCTATTCTATTCTTCTGGGGTGCGTTTTATGCATGTACTGGAGCTCTAGGCTCATTGTACCCCCCTGAAGTAATCATACCAGGTTCGTTTCCTTCATGTATTCTAGAACGTCCCTGATATTCGCTTTCACGATTTCCTCTGGCTCAGGAAACTGAATGCCAAAGTGTCTCTGTCTAAGCCACTTAAGGCTCGGACAGACATATTACGTGAAGAGGAGTTTCGTCTTCCTCACCACATTTTCTGCACAATGGGTCCTCAGCGAGTCCTATTATGTTCATGTGTTTTCGGAGATGGCAGTGTCCTGTAAGCAGTCCCACTGCCTTTCTCAATTGGGTTCTACTTAGGCTGAGTAGTTCTGTAGTTTTCTCCCTGGATGGACCTGTTATGAATAATCTGGATTGACTGAGTCCAGGCAGTTCCATCCAGAGTTTCTTATGTTGTTCCCTTAGTCGTTCCTCTATTGTTTCCCTTACATGTTGGTATGAGACCCCACATGTGGGAAGAGGTCCGATCAGGGTTCCTTCTGAAGCTTCCCTGGCTAGGAGGTCAGCTTTTTCATTTCCAAGAATCCCTGTGTGTCCTGGTACCCATTCAAGGATAACCTTGTGGCGTTGTGCCAGTTCAGCTACAGTTCCTTGGCAGTGCTTCACTGTTCGTGACGCAGTGTGTACGCTCTCTATTGCTTTGAGAGCTGCTTGGCTATCACTTCTGATCCTGACAGTCCTGTTAGGGACTGTCTCGTTCAGGATGATTTCCGAGCATGTGTTGATGGCAACCACTTCAGCTTGCAGGATAGTCTCTACTGAACTCAGGTTGAGACTATACGTCTTCCCTGTATTTTCATTGTAGATTCCAATCCCAGTGCTGGTGCTTGTTTTGGATCCGTCTGTGTACCAAACGGATTCATGTTGTTTCCTAGTCTTGGTACGAGCTTCGTCCCTATCCGGAATATGAACCGTATATGGTTTGGAAAGGTCGTAGCAGATAGGTATTCTATCTGAGGGCATGCTCAGTAATTGATTATGTTCAATCTCTCTTTCGAGATTGTGGAATGATACTTAGGGATCGCCCTGCCCCATTCGTTGTTTATTTTCAGCCTGTAAGCAGCTGCCAGTGCTTCCCTTTCCACAATAAGATGTAGTGGAGGTAGTCCCAGCATAGCTTCCAGGGCTGCCGTGGGCGTTGTTCGCATCGCCCCGGTTATGGCTAGACAGGCTACTCTTTGTACCCTGCCTAGCTGTCTAGATGCTACTGAGCACCTCGCTTTATGCCACCACACAACAGAACAATAGGTTATGATGGGTGCCACCACCCTCGTATAAAGCCAGTGCATCATACTGGGTTTAAGCCCCCACGTATTGCCCACAGCTCTTCTGCATGCCCAGAGAGCTCTTAGACCTTTATCTGTTGTGTTTCTAATGTGGTTGGAAAGGGTTAGTTTGCTATCTAGGGTTACCCCTAGGTATTTGACTTCCCCTTTAAACTTTAGCGTTTGGCCCCACCTACGAAGTTCCCTCAAGTCAAGGTTCCTTCTGAGGGTGAACGCTATCACGGAGGTCTTTGCCGGATTAGTTGACAATCCCCCTTGTCTGCACCATTTTTCGGTAATCCTCAGTGCCAGCTGCATTCTCTCGGACACAGTGGCCCCGAATCTACCGTTTACAACTATGCTGACGTCATCAGCAAAGGCTTGGGCATAGATACCCTCGTCATTGAGTCTACAAAGGAGCTCGTCAACCACCAGGTTCCACAGAAGAGGAGATAACACCCCTCCTTGCGGACACCCCTTAGTGGCTGAGACCATTCTCGTCTCCCCAAAGAGCGTACCTATTATTGTTCTTTCCCGTAACATATTACCAGTCCATCTTACAATGTCTTGTTCTATGCCACGGTTCTGCATGGCCCTAAGTATGGAATCGAAGGAGGCAACATTAAATGCCCCTTCAATATCCAGAAACGTACCTAGGGCTATCTCTTTATTTAAGAGTGCCTGCTCTGCTTTCAGGAGCAGCTTGTGTACCGCGACTTCGCAGGACACCCCACTCTTATACGCAAACTGGTTTCGATGCAGAGGTTTTACCCTCAAAGCACCGTCCCGTACGTACCTGTCCACCAGTTTTTCCAAGGTTTTAAGAAAAAAGGAGGTCAGGCTGATAGGTCTGAAGGAGCCCGTCTCAGCATACGTGGCCTTACCAGGCTTCGGTATGAAGACTACTCTTCCAGACCTCCAGTTCATAGGGATAAGCCAATTCTTGATTCATCAGAGAACATCACGTAATTCCAGTTAGAACCATGGTGTAAAATTTCTTGAGCCCATTGCAACCTTACAATTTTTTGTTGATAGGTTAGTTTGGGAACACGTAGAGGTCTTCTGCGATACAAATTTACCGCATTTAATCTTCGTGTAATTGTTTGCCTTGAGATATTCAGTTCTTCAAGTCTAGCAATTTCTCTGGATATGCCACTTGTAGATTCCTGCCGATTTCTTCGAGCTATCAATGTTATCTGCCGGTCTTGTGCTGCTGTTGTACATCAACTTCTGGCACTTCTGGAACGACCCTTCAAATCATTTGTGTCTTGGATATTTTTTAAAATTTTTCATACAGCACCCTGAGTAACACCAACAATATTCGTGATATCACTTTGACTAAAGCCCTGTTGTAACAAAGCAATTACTCTAGACCTATTAAAATATGATATCATGTCTGGGCATTTTTAAACAGCTCAAATGAAATTTAAACAAGAATTGGAATAATGGGAAAGCACCCAAATCAATTAAATATGACCAAATTAATACAAAAATCAATCAAATTTAGTAATATTTTGATTTAAAAACGCTTTAAAATAAATATCAACAAGAGTTTTCAAAAAAAAACTATATGCGTAGATATATTATTTTTAAATATTCCAAAATAGAATTCGTTTAAAAAATATTTAGAACCAGAAATTAAGAAATTGCTGGATATAGGTAGCTACAATAAAAAGATAATTATTTCTGTTTATCTAAAATGAATAAAAACATAATTTTTATTTTATTTTTACGGCAATCATTAAAATTATATTTACATGGTGTTTAAAAGAAGCACTGACCTTGACTAAGTAATGCAAATAACGAGCCGATACTAAATTGACACTGTTCATTACTATTTACTCGAATACCTGTTTTATGTTTGGTTACGTGGAAGGACTAATTAATATATAGACTTACTTGAAATGCAGAATAAACAGCGGTGAATTAATTTCTTCAACAACTTTTACATAAAGAATTAAGTTTATTTAACGAGTAGTGTGTCTTCTTCGGCTCCCAGGATACTCGAGAATCATGGCCGTATCTAAGGCGCGGCAAAGGTGGCAATGGCCAAAAAATAGAAGCCACAACAAACTATTTTTCACTATGTGTATAACTATTATACATATTTGGCGCCCAACGTGGTGAAAAATGCAGCATTAAAAAATGTTTAATGCGAAAATAATGCAAACGGGTGGCGCTGTTTTGTAGATTGTGTCAAGAATAATGAGGTCTGAACCATTTTGAGGGGTAAGACATGCAAAAGTCTTGTAGGGTAGTTACAATCAAAAAAATCCTTATATAGTCTCGGACTAAGTAAATATTTACGGGGATCCTAATCCTAATTGAACATTGGGAGTTGAAAACTCAATAGTACTATAAAACTAGTACTTATTTTAATTTCTCTTCGGTTGTCTCTAACGTGATAAAAACTTCCTGAACACGCTGTATACACGTTCGATTTTAATAAAACGGTAACAATAGTTGAAAGTGCTCGTACAAATACTAACATAGCAAACATTAACTGCCTAGGTGTTATTTCCTTTACCTAACTATAATTATACACGCGTTATGCAATGAATATAATTTCACATAGCATTGAAAGCGCGCTTGTTTGCTTTGTTTTTAAATATATTTTTTCTTTCTAGTATTCTTAATTACAAACGAGTTATTCACTTCCTTATTAAATATTCCAAGGAATAATGTCAAAAGAAATTGTCGGTTTTTTAACGCCATCAGCTTCGAGACCGTTTTGTCGTGACATTGGCGTAATTTGTTTTATTTCCTTTTCTAAAAATCCACGCTTAATTTAGTTGCCTCGATTATTTAAATTAATAAGAATTTACCTTTGTATACTTGTTTGTTGGCCAGTAACTCGTCTTATATGTTCTAAACAGTGTGTAAAAGCCAAATGGAATAAATTCTTTATTTCGGTTACTGTACATATTTATAAAAAATCCCGAAACACGTCAAATTTAAATTATAACTTGACATTCTTTAACGTGAAAATGCAACCTTCAACCTCCTTAGAATGACAGGTACAACCCCCAATTTTTTAAATGGGAAGTATAGGCTTGTGATATATCATTTGAAAGGTCTCTTCATTCTCTATTCAAAAATGTTATTGTTTTTAAATTTGATGCAAAAATTAACTTAAAAAAATTAATATCATGTTGTTACTGAAATTCGCTAAAATATACTCGAAACTTATTACAATATACTTAAAACTTATTTCCCGTTTAGGTCTTAATAATGAGAAAGTGAACAAAAACCATAGCAATGTAGTTTTTAGATGGTAACCATTAAAAAACTTTAAAGAATTTCCATGGCAACGCTATTTTAACAAGCAGTAGTAAATTGTTTTATTTAAGTTGTCATTGTTGTAATTTAAGTATAAAGTTTGTTCAATTCAATTCTGAAAAATGGTTAGATTAACGGAAATGCATAAAATTACTCTTTTACAAATGATTGGTAACGGAGATAACATCCGAACTCAACAGGAAGTAACTCGCCTATTCCATGATAAATTTACTAATTTACCGCCTATATCCCAAGGAACAATAAGTAAAATAGAAAAGTAGTTTCGCGAGTTTGGTCATGTAAGGCAAATAAAAAAAGCAGCTGCCAATGCACTGAGTGATGAACTCAAATTAGATGTGTTGCTTGAGTTTCAGGAAAACCCACATACATCGAGTAGACAGGCATCCACTACATTCAATGCTAGCCATACATCGATAGCAAACATATTAAAAGAAAATAAATTGCATCCGTATAAGATGATACCTACTCAAGAGCTCATGGAAGACGATTTTGATAGGAGAACTTTTTTTTGTGAGCAAATGATGGACATGTTGGATAACAATATTATCCAATTAGAAGACGTTATGTTTTCTGATGAGTGTACTTTTTTACTTAACGGTCATGCTAATCGGCAAAATTGCCGCTACTGGTCCACGGAAAATCCTCACTGGATGAGAGAACACACTCAATACCCTCAAAAGGTTAATGTTTGGGCAGGGATTGTAGGGAACAATATCATTGGTCCCTTTTTTATTGAGGGCAACTTGAATGGCAACAATTATTTGGCACTACTTCAAAATGATGTCATTGGCAAATTTATATCCTGATGCAGGTAACCCTCAAGTTCCAGCGAATACGATATGGTTTCAGCAGAATGGAGCACCACCACATTACCAACTTAATGTCCAGCAGTACCTCGATACAATATTTCCCAATCGGTGGATAGGGAGGGAGGATCGATTGAATGGCCAGCGCGATCACCTGATCTTACATTATTAGATTTCTTTTTATGGGGATATGTGAAGAGCCATGTGTACAAAACTAAACCTTCTGATTTAAATGACTTAAAAGAACGAATAACGCTTGCGATTAGGTCGATCACGCCTGATATGTTAAATAATGTTAGAAGACAGTTTTATTTGAGGTTAGGATGTTGCCAAGACGTTCGCGGAGAACATTTTGAACATCTACTTCATTAACATTCATAGTTCTTTTTCGTGTTCTACATTTTATTACGTTTTGCATTACATTTTAGTTTTTGATTGTATTGTAGCGAATTTCGGTAACAACATGATATTAATTTTTTTATGTTAATTTTTGCATTAAATTTAAAAACAATAACATTTTTGAATAGATAATGAAGATAACTTTCAAATGATATATCGCAAGCCTATACTTCCCATTTAAAAAATTGGGGGTTGTACCTGTCATTCTAACGGGGTTGAAGGTTACAACAATGACAACTTAAATAAAACAATTTACTACTGCTTGTTAAAACAGCGTTGCCACGGAAATTCTTTAAAGTTTTTTAATGGTTACCATCTAAAAACCACATTGCTATGGTTTTTGTTCACTTTCTCATTATCAAGACCTAAACGGGAAATAAGTTTCAAGTATATTGTAATAAGTTTCGAGTATATTTTAGCGAATTTCGGTAACAACATGATATTAATTTCTTTTTATGTTAATTTTTGCATCAAATTTAAAAACAATAACATTTTTGAATAGACAATGAAAAGACCTTTCAAATGATATATCACAAGCCTATACTTCCCATTTAAAAAATTGGGGGTTGTACCTGTCATTCTAAGGGGGTTGAAGGTAGGGGTTGCATTTTCACGTTAAAGAATGTCAAGTTATAATTTAAATTTGACGTGTTTCAGGATTTTTTATAAATATGTACAGTAACCGAAATAATGAATTTATTCCATTTGGCTTTTACACACTGTATACGAGCAGGTGAGCGATTTGCTCAGTATAACATAAGAGCAGCCAGAAATTATGGAGGTGGTTCGATTATGGTACGGGGAGGCATCTATTTTGAAGGCCACACGGAGTTAATTATGTTTCGTAAGGAATCACTAACCAATCGTAAAGAATGTCAAGAACCAAAATCCGCAAAATTTGGATCTTTACTACGGCTACAATATTAATTGTTGGATTGTTAGTGGATTTCAAAAAAAGCAGTATAAAAACCGGAATCTCCAACTGATAAGGCTGAAAATTTGATTAAAATAAAATCATTTAAACTTGGATTTTTATGTCACTCTGAAATATAATTCCAAATTAATTTCCTACCATTTCCCAAGAGAATAATAGAAACTCTATTCATAAATCACTTTGTGACGAGTATTAATTATGGTTGGTATTTGTTTCAGCTTCCTCTGAATCCTTTGGATCTATCATCGCAGAAATCCAAAGCGTCGGTAGGCAGGAGTGCAACCAGACGTCCTCCAACGCGACATCGACCCAAAGAAAACCTCCAACCTTCCGCAGATCTCAATGACCCACTACGCAGCGCTCATATCACTGCAGCCACCAACCTCCATCGAGTATCGAGACTTTGCCATCAAATACACGAATCTGCCGTGAAGCAGGCCTTCGGCAGACGATCTCCTCCTCGCCCCACGATATCCGATCGAGGAAGCGGAGATGGAGGTGTAGAAATATACGAAATAGAAAACGAAACTACAAACAACACCAATAACAACACTAATCTGGCGCGAACCAAGAGCAGCAGTAGCAGTGATTACATTAATCTAGTCCCAGAAAAAGATACCAACGGCAATAAGAGCGTGGACGATTTGGAAGACTTGGAACAGTTGCAAAGTTGGAGGAGAACATCGAAGATACGAAGATCTCTGCAATTTCCCAAGCAAAATAAGGAGATCGGGAAGCCGGTTGATCTGCCAGAAAACGTAGGCAGCGTAAGGAAGATTCGGGAGGAATTGGAAAAGGGTAGAAGACTGAATACGGCTTTGAGGAACAATAGTGTGGATTTGGATGCTTTGGATCAAATCCTGCGGTCGATTTCTTCGAGTTCTGGTAGTGATAAAACGAATGAGGATCAGGATTCGGAGTTTGCTAAAAAACAAAAGAGGAATTCCTTCGTCACCGTTGAGTCGATACAAGCAATTAAAGGACGTCTCAGGAAAACAAGTTCGCCTACAAGTGACATATATAAGGTACGTTTCCAGAATTTTCCAGATGTTGTTTGGAACAGCTTCAATATGCTTTATGTGTTTTCTTTCCAAAACTAGTCAGTAACTTTATCAGATCATCCAAATCAAAGTTTAAAACAAAGTTTTTGTCCTTACCTTGAGGTACGTTCCTGCTGGATTTACAGAATTTTTCAGATGTTGTTTGGAACAGCTTCAATATGCTTTATGTGTTTTCTTTGCAAAACTAGTCAGTAACTTTATCAGATCTTCCAAATCAAAGTTTAAAACAAAGTTTTTGTCCTTACCTTGAGGTACGTTCCTGCTGGATTTACAGAATTTTCCAGATGTTGTTTGGAACAGCTTCAATATGCTTTATGTGTTTTCTTTCCAAAACTAGTCAGTAACTTTATCAGATCTTCCAAATCAAAGTTTAAAACAAAGTTTTTGTCCTTACCTTGAGGTACGTTCCTACTGGATTTCCAGAATTTTTCAGATGTTGTTTGGAACAGCTTCAATATGCTTTATGTGTTTTCTTTCCAAAACTAGTTAGTAACTTTATCAGATCTTCCAAATCAAAGTTTAAAACAAAGTTTTTGTCCTTACCTTGAGGTACGTTCCTGCTGGATTTACAGAATTTTCCAGATGTTGTTTGGAACAGCTTCAATATGCTTTATGTGTTTTCTTTGCTTGATTTTCCAAAACTAGTCATCAATTTTATCAGATCTTCCAAATCAAAGTTTAAAACAAATTTTTTGTCCTCATCTTGGTTTCCAAACTTTTCTCATATTTTTTTAAAGAATCCAAAAATGTTTTCCTCTTAATGCAAGATTTCCAGGAATGTAGGTACCTACATTGAAATATTTTATTGCTTTCAGATTATTCCTGGTATTATTTGCCAAGCTTTTTAAGAGCAATCGTATGTAATTTTACATCAAAGTTTTTCTTCTTTCCTCACTGAGATTCCAAAAAATTTTCCGGTATTTTCAAAATTTAAAAATTTTGCTAAAATTTTTGCCTTCTTACTGAGGAGAAGAGTGTGTAGTACTTTGTATTTTAAAGTTGTTGGTCTTTTTCTATTGTCTTGCTACATTTTCCAGAATTTTCCTAATATTATTAACCAAATTTGTTGACAAAAAGCGAATATAATTTTACAAGAAGAGTGTGTAGGTACTACTTTTGACAGAATCCTTCAAAAACTGTGGATATTGTATTTTAAAGTTGTTGGTCTTTTTCTATTGTCTTTCCTTGCTGCATTTTCCAGAATTTTCCTAATATTAATTACCAAATTTGTTGACAAAAAGCGAATATAATTTTACAAGAAGAGTGTGTACTACTTTTGACAGAATCCTTCAAAAACTATGGATATTGTATCTTAAAGTTGTTGGTCTTTTTCTATTGTCTTTCCTTGCTACATTTTCCAGAATTTTCCTTATATGAATTACAAAATTTTTTGACAAAAAGCGAATATAATTTTACAAGAAGAGTGTGTACTACTTTTGACAGAATCCTTCAAAAACTATGGATATTGTATCTTAAAGTTGTTGGTCTTTTTCTATTGTCTTTCCTTGCTACATTTTCCAGAATTTTCCTAATATTATTAACCAAATTTGTTGACAAAAAGCGAATATAATTTTACAAGAAGAGTGTGTACTACTTTTGACAGAATCCTTTAAAAACTGTGGATATTGTATTTTAAAGTTGTTGGTCTTTTTCTATTGTCTTTCCTTGCTACATTTTCCAGAATTTTCCTAATATTATTAACCAAATTTGTTGACAAAAAGCGAATATAATTTTACAAGAAGAGTGTGTACTACTTTTGACAGAATCCTTCAAAAACTGTGGATATTGTATTTTAAAGTTGTTGGTCTTTTTTTATTGTCTTTCCTTGCTACATTTTCCAGAATTTTCCTTATATTAATTACCAAATTTGTTGACAAAAAGCGAATATAATTTTACAAGAAGAGTGTGTACTACTTTTGACAGAATCCTTCAAAAACTGTGGATATTGTATTTTAAAGTTGTTGGTCTTTTTCTATTGTCTTTCCTTGCTACATTTTCCAGAATTTTCCTTATATTAATTACCAAATTTGTTGACAAAGAGCGAATATAGTTTTACAAGAAGAGTGTGTACTACTTTTGACAGAATCCTTCAAATACTGTGTGGATATTGTATTTTAAAGTTGTTGGTCTTTTTCTATTATCTTTCCTTGCTACATTTTCCAGAATTTTCCTTATATTAATTACCAAATTTGTTGACAAAGAGCGAATATAATTTTACAAGAAGAGTGTGTACTACTTTTGACAGAATCCTTCAAAAACTGTGTGGATATTGTATTTTAAAGTTGTTGGTCTTTTTCTATTATCTTTCCTTGTACTACTTTTGACACAACCCTTCAAAAACTGTGGATATTGTATTTTAAAGTTGTTGGTCTTTTTCTATTGTCTTTCCTTGCTACATTTTCCAGAATTTTCCTTATATTAATTACCAAACCAACAAAACTTCCTGTTTGCTATTTTTAATCCAGTATAAAACTTATCACCAAGATTCTACATTGCATTTCGATCTGTTTAGGATAAAGGCAAAGAGGAGGATCCCGATGACGGTATAGTAACGGAAGAAACGTCGCTCATTCCCCAAAACGAAATGCCTGTGATGGAAAATTCCCGAGTGCGATCCTACGTGTACGGAATGGAAGCTTTGCTCAACAAAAAACCCGGTATAGGTACCGGCAGTTTGGAATCCCGAGTCAAATTAATACCCACCAATAAGAACGAAGACTGGTACAATAGAAGAAAATCCTACGGGTTCGAAAAAGTCCATCATCACAACGATTCCCAAAATTCCATACTGTTGAAAAACAAAAACGTCGTAGAAAGTTCAACCGATAGCGGAATATGCAGGTCGACGGAAATCGACGTGCCTACCAGAAGAAACGGATACCCAGATGATGAGTACACCTCTGACGAACACCACGAGTACAAATACAAGGAATTCGATAGAGGAAATCAGCAACAGTTAGGACAGGTCAGTAGAAATCATGGTAATAACAAATCTACAACCTATAAATACTTGCAGACACTAATTAAATGGAAAACTCCTTTAAAATGTACCAATTTTACTATAATTTTTGCTATACATGATTCTGGGTATCTACATAACCTCAAATTTAATTTTTAATTTGCTTAATTCTTCTCAGAGACAGTAAAATATGTTTTGCTGTATCACCTAATTAAATTATGTGACCTCCAAACTGATCCATAGTTATCAGTCATCTTGGATGCAAATTTATATATAGCAGCTACTAGCAGTTACTGCAGTCAAATGTATCATAAATTTTATTCAGTGAACCAAATTAATATAAAACTTCTTCCAAAGGTACCAATATAGCTCTATATTTTGCTCTAAATGCTTCTATATATTTACAGAAACTCAAATTCCATTCTAATTTGCTTAATTCTTCTCAGAAACATTAAAATATGTTTTGCTGTATCACCTAATCAAATTATTTGACCTCCAAACTGATCCATAGTTATCACTCATCTTGGATGCAAATTTATATATAGCAGCTACTAGCAGTTACTGCAGTCAAATGTATCATAAATTTTATTCAGTGAACCAAATTAATATAAAACTTCTTCCAAAGGTACCAATATAGCTCTATATTTTGCTCTAAATGCTTCTAAATATTTACAGAAACTCAAATTCCATTCTAATTTGCTTAATTCTTCTCAGACACATTAAAATCTGTTTTGCTGTATCACCTAATCAAATTATTTGACCTCCAAACTGATCCATAGTTATCACTCATCTTGGATGCAAATTTATATATAGCAGCTACTAGCAGTTACTGCAGTCAAATGTATCATAAATTTTATTCAGTGAACCAAATTAATATAAAACTTCTTCCAAAGGTACCAATATAGCTCTATATTTTGCTCTAAATGCTTCTATATATTTACAGAAACTCAAATTCCATTCTAATTTGCTTAATTTTTTTCAGACACATTAAAATCTGTTTTGCTGTATCACCTAATCAAATTATTTGACCTCCAAACTGATCCATAGTTATCACTCATCTTGGATGCAAATTTATATATAGCAGCTACTAGCAGTTACTGCAGTCAAATGTATCATAAATTTTATTCAGTGAACCAAATTAATATAAAACTTCTTCCAAAGGTACCAATATAGCTCTATATTTTGCTCTAAATGCTTCTAAATATTTACAGAAACTCAAATTCCATTCTAATTTGCTTAATTCTTCTCAGACACATTAAAATCTGTTTTGCTGTATCACCTAATCAAACTATGTGACCTCCAAACTGATCCATAGTTATCAGTCATCTTGGATGCAAATTTATATATAGCAGCTACTAGCAGTTACTGCAGTCAAATGTATCATAAATTTTATTCAGTGAACCAAATTAATATAAAACTTCTTCCAAAGGTACCAATATAGCTCTATATTTTGCTCTAAATGCTTCTATATATTTACAGAAACTCAAATTCCATTCTAATTTGCTTAATTTTTTTCAGACACATTAAAATGTATCACCTAATCATGACCTCCAAACTGATCCATAGTTATCAATCTTTGCAAATTTATATATAGCAGCTACTAGCAGTTACTGCAGTCAAATGTATCATAAATTTTATTCAGTGAACCAAATTAATATAAAACTTCTTCCAAAGGTACCAATATAGCTCTATATTTTGCTCTAAATGCTTCTATATATTTACAGAAACTCAAATTCCATTCTAATTTGCTTAATTTTTCTCAGACACATTAAAATATGTTTTGCTGTATCACCTAATCAAATTATTTGACCTCCAAACTGATCCATAGTTATCACTCATCTTGGATGCAAATTTATATATAGCAGCTACTAGCAGTTACTGCAGTCAAATGTATCATAAATTTTATTCAGTGAACCAAATTAATATAAAACTTCTTCCAAAGGTACCAATATAGCTCTATATTTTGCTCTAAATGCTTCAAAATATTTACAGAAACTCAAATTCCATTCTAATTTGCTTAATTCTTCTCAGAAACATTAAAATATGTTTTGCTGTATCACCTAATCAAATTATGTGACCTCCAAACTGATCCATAGTTATCAGTCATCTTGAATGCAAATTTATAATATAGCAGCTGATTCCTGTATCCAGTTTCCATCACAATATTTTTAATTCTCTTTTACTACAGTCAATAAAAATATGATTCAGTGAACCAAATTAATATAAAACTTCTTTCAAAGGCTCTATATTTTGCTCTAAATGCTTCTATGCATTTGCAAAACTCCAAATTATATGCTTAATTTGCTAAAACCATTCCATCCCCAAACTGGTCCATACCTACCACTCAACTTGGAGGTTGACTCCCATAAATTTCGATCACAATATTTTTAATTCTCACCAGCAACTCTCGCTGCTACAACATCCCAACAACTTATTTAGATGATATTTTGGTAGGTAAAGAGGATAGCCAACACCTTTAACCAAGAAGATTCGACCTCGCCGACCAGCAAAACGGAAAAATGGAAAAAGAACTTCCCCGATTGGTCGATCCCCCCCAACGAAATCAAATCCACCACCATAACCATCCCCATATCGAAAAACAATAACGTAATCGACTTGCCATGGAACGATACCAACAAAGAACATTTGAGGGACGTCAAAAGACACTCGATTGCCGTAGATGAATCCAAATACGACGTCAGGAATGATGATAACGGTTTCAGGAGGATCAGTTTGACTTTGAACGATCAAATCAGACATGATGATGACGAGAATGGTATGAGGAAAACGAAGAAAGTGGAGTTTTGTAAAACGGAAGTACATTACGCTGCCGAGTCCGGGAAAGTTAACATCGTAGCCACCGATGACAAGCCGCCTCCCACGCAGAACTTTAGAAGGAGGCGCAGGAACTCCGGACCGACTATAGAAGAGTTTAACAAAAATGGTTTGCCGGTAAGTTTCATCTACTATAGCATATTAAAACTTTCTGGTGGGGTGTCTTGAATTTGGAGAGTTAAACATGGTTTTGGTAGGGCAGAAAAATTCCAACTTGGTCAAAATTTAGCAGTAATGGAGCTTTTCCAGTTCAATTTTTTTAGAATATTATTGGAGAAAAGTTTTTTTCAACTTGGTGAGTTCTGTTAGTGACTGAAACATTCAGAAGTAGTTCATATTAACTTCCAGAATAAGCAGATCTAGTTTTATAACTTTTGAGTTATCTTGGAATAATTTTGAGTACTGCTCCAGCATTTCCATTACAGTAACATGATTAAAGTTGGATAAATACTGTTGCTTACAATTTGGTCAAGCACATAAGTAGCTTTTTTAGTTCAATCTGTCTTGTATACCGTTGGAGAAAAGCTTCTTTCCACTATGATGATTTAGAAATTGTTTTATCTGTAACCCAAAAATTTTAGTGTAGTTCAAATGAACTTCCAGAACAAGCAGATCTGTTTTTACACTTTTGAGTTGTATTATTGGTGCTGTTTCATTGTGTCCAACAGTAATATGGTGAAACTTTAAGAAATAATACTTCTCATGATTCTTTCAAGCACATGAGTAGCTTTTCCAGTTCAATTTTTCTTGAGTAATTTAGAAGAAAAGCTTCTTTCAACTTGGTGAGTTAAAAATCGTTCTATTTGTGACTAAAACATCCAGTAGTAGTTCATATTAACTTCCAGAATAAGCAGATCTAGTTTTATGACTTTTGAGTTATCTTGAAATAATTTTGAGCACTGCTCTAGCATTTACATTACAGTAACATGATTAAAATTGGAGAAATATTGTTGCTTATAATTTGGTCAAGCACATAAGTAGCTTTTTTAGTTCAATCTGTCTTGTATACCATTGGAGAAAAGCTTTTTTCCACTATGATGATTTAGAAATTGTTTTATCTGTAACCCAAAAATTTGAGGGTAGTTCAAATGAACTTCCAGAACAAGTAGATCTGTTTTTTGAATTTTGAGTTGTATTATTGGTGCTGTTTCATTGTGTCCAACAGTAATATGGTGAAATTCCAAGAGATAATACTTCTCATAATTCTTTCAAGCACATGAGTAGCTTTTCCAGTTCAATTTTTCTTAAGTAATTTAGAAGAAAAGCTTCTTTCTACTTGGTGAGTTAAAAATCGTTGTTTGTGACTAAAACATTCAGAAGTAGTTCATATTAACTTCCAGAATAAGCAGATCTAGTTTTATAACTTTTGAGTTATCTTGAATTAATTTTCAGTACTGCTCCAGCATTTCTATTACAGTAACATGATTAAAATTTGAAAAATACTGTTGCTTATAATTTGGTCAAGTACATAAGTAGCTTTTTTAGTTCAATCTGTATTGGATACTGTTGGAGAAAAGCTTCTTTTCACTATGATGATTTAAAAATTGTTTTATCTGTAACCCAAAAATGTGAGGGTAGTTCTAATGAACTTCCAGAACAAGTAGATCTGTTTTTTGAAGTATTTTAAAACTTTTGATTTGTATTATTGGTGCTGCTTCATTGTGTCCAACAGTAATATGGTGAAACTTTAAGAAATAATACTTCTCATGATTATTTCAAGGACATGAGTAGCTTTTCCAGTTTAATTTCTCTTGAGTAATTTTAAAGAAAAGCTTCTTTCAACTTGGTGAGTTAGAAATCGTTCTGTTTGTGACTAAAACATCCAGTAGTAGTTTATATTAACTTCCAGAATAAGCAGATCTAGTTTTATAACTTTTGAGTTATCTTGAAATAATTTTGAGGACTGCTCCAGCATTTCTATTACAGTAACATGATTAAAATTTGAAAAATATTGTTGCTTATAATTTGTTCAAGCACATAAGTAGCTTTTTTAGTTCAATCTGTCTTGTATACCGTTGGAGAAAAGCTTCTTTCCACTATGATGATTTAGAAACTGTTTTATCTGTAACCCAAAAATTTGAGAGTAGTTCAAATGAACTTCCAGAACAGGTAGATCTGTTTTTTGAAGTATTTTAAAACTTTTGAGCTGTATTATTGGTGCTGTTTCATTGTGTCCAACAGTAATATGGTGAAACTTTAAGAGATCATACTTTTCTTGATTATTTCAAGCACATGAGTAGCTTTTGTGACTAAAACCACCAGTAGTATTTCATATTAACTTCCAGAAGAAGTAGAAGTATTTTTTTGAAAAGTTTCTTGAATTAATTTTTGGTACTTTTCCAGCATTTTCAGTAACATCATAACTTAACTTTGGGAGATGATGTTGTTTACAATTTGATAAAGAACATAAATATCTTCTTCAGTTCAATTTGTCTTGGATACTCTTGTAGAGAAGCTACTTTCCATTATGGCAATTATTTAAAAATTGGTTTTAACCCTAAACTTTGAGAGTAGTTTCGATGAACATCCAGAACAAGCAGATCTATTTCTAGAAAAGTCTTATAACTTTTAATTTGTCTTAAGCTGCTTATTGCTCCTGTTTCAGTATACCCAACAGTAATATAGTGGTCAAATTTTAAGATAATATTTCTTATGATTATTTCAAGCACATAAACACTTTTCCTACTTCAATTTATACTAGAAAAACTTGCTAAATTTTCTACTATAATGAAAAATAGCTTTGTTTTTGACAGGAACATTTGAGAGTAGTTCAAATGAACTTCTAGAACTATCAGATCTGTTTCTTGAAAAATAGTATGATCAAACCTTAAGAGATAATATTTCTCATGATTCTTTCAAGGACCTAAGATAATATTCTTGGATAATCTTACCAATATTTAGTTTCTTGGGTTAATCATTGGTACTTTACCAGCTAAGAGATATTCTTTTTAGTAGTAGGTCTGGGATATAACTTTAAAATTGTTTTGTTTGTGAGGAGTAGTTCAAATGAACTTTCAGTGAAAGCAGGTGTTTTACTTGGAAACTTTTTTCATTTTCCAGTTGTTTGAGTTGCTTATTGGTACTTTCTACTGTTAATAACAATAATCTAGTCAAACTTGAAGGTATAATCTTGCTTGTATTTCTTTCAAGTCAATAAGTAGCTGTCCCAGCTTCTATACAAACTCAAAGAGCAGCTTTTTTGGAATTTATGGCTGATGATCATTTTGAGTTTGACAAAAACATACAGAAGCAGTAGGTCTATCATTTTTTTTGGTTTTAGCTTTTGCATTTCGGAGACACTGCATTCGAAGACACCCCCCAACTATTCAACAACAGCCCCGAAGACTCGATTTACGAGAACCTCCAATCAAACTACGGTTTAGTCACAGTCAACTCGAATTATCCCCCGAACGCCGAAGCATCCGAAGAAGAAGAAAAGAAAGATCTGACAGATAACGAAATAAGAGGGATATTGAAAAACAAACCGATCAAACCGAAACCGTATCATTTGGGGGAGACGACGTCGTTTTCCGACGAAGATAGTAAATGGGTGGTGCGATTGAAACGCGTAGACAAACCCGAAGTGCCGATATGGAAATCGACAGTCACCGTCCACAATTACAACTTCATGAATCGAGTAATTTTTATATACTTCTTCTTCGATAGTCCAAATTTTTATTAACTTTGTTACAGGATAAAGAGAACGAACCGGAGTTCCAGAAGTTGCTCAAAAACCTTCGACCCACCCGAAAATCCGACTACTCCAGCGATAACGATGCGAGACAAACCGATGCCAGTAACAACGACGAAAATAAAAGTAGAGTACCATCATCTTGGCCCACTCCCGAAACAATCGAACCTTCCAAAGAAGTGAAAGGAATGGAAAACAAGGGGTATTCTACTAAGATATGTTTACGAGAAGGAGAAGCTACCGTAGTGGAAAACGAGAGTTATGACAGGGAGAGACAGTCCATTAGGCCGAGAATTGAGAATTTGAGGAAAGGTAACATTATTTCGGATCATTTTCTTAGCATGTGTATGGAAATAGTAACAAATGTAGCACTAAACTTAGACAAAATTGGAATCTGTTACTTTATTAACTATAAATGACATTGGATCAAAGAGAATTGTTGAAAAGTTTTACTTGTGAGTTTTTGAGTGGACAGTTTTACCAGCATTGTATATTGGATCTGTTTACCAACAATTGTTCATCTAATTGCATCTAAATCATCTTTAAATACGTTAAAACTTTCCCTGATTACTTAAATATGAATTAAAATATTTCAGAAGATAAAAGAACATTAATAGTTTGTGCAAGATCTTGCAAAACAACATCTAACAGCTGTAGGATTTCCTATTTAGGTAATTTGACAACCTGGTCACTATAACTTCATCTGTAGCTTTTTTTAGTTCACTACAAGTCCGAACCCTTTTGTCATGAACTATAAAAAGGTGTTGGGTGACATTTGAACTACTGAAACTTTAAAGTAGGGCCTTTTTGGGTATACTAGAACACAGATTGTTTGTTTAAGATCTTGCAAAACAGTATCTAACACCTACAGGATTGAGATTTGTACAGTTTTTGACTCTTTAACTTAACAACGACCTCCTATTTAGCTAATTTGGTCCTTGGTCACTATAAAAGCTTTTTTTTAGTTCACTACAAGTGTTGTTGTGACTTCATGTCGCAATATATCTAAGTAAAACGTCCGGACCCTTTTGTCAGGAACTATAAAAATGTGTTGGGTTACATTTGAACTACTGAAACTATAAAGTAAGACCTTCCTGGGTATAATAGAACACAGATTGTTTGTTTAAGATCTTGCAAAACAGTATCTAACACCTACAAGATTGGGATTTGTACAGTTTTTGACTCTTCAACTTAACAAGGACCTCCTGTTTAGCTAATTTGGTCCTTGGTCACTATAAAAGCATCTGTAGTTTTTTTTTAAGTTCACTACAAGTGTTGTTGTGACCTCATGTAGCAGTATATTCAAGTAAAACTTGAAGACCCTTTTGTCAGGAACTATAAAAAGGTGTTGGGTTACATTTGAACTACTGAAACTTTAAAGTAAGACCTTCCTGGGTATAATAGAACACAGATTGTTTGTTTAAGATCTTGCAAAACAGTATCTAACACCTACAAGATTGGGATTTGTACAGTTTTTGACTCTTCAACTTAACAAGGACCTCCTGTTTAGCTAATTTGGTCCTTGGTCACTATAAAAGCATCTGTAGTTTTTTTTTTAAGTTCACTACAAGTGTTGTTGTGACCTCATGTAGCAGTATATTCAAGTAAAACTTGAAGACCCTTTTGTCAGGAACTATAAAAAGGTGTTGGGTTACATTTGAACTACTGCAACTATAAAGTAGGACCTTCCTAGGTATAATAGAACACAGATTGTTTGTTTAAGATCTTGCAAAACAGTATCTAACTCCTACAGGATTGGAATTTGTACAGTTTGTGACTCTTCAACTTAACAAGGACCTCCTGTTTAGCTAATTTGGTCCTTGGTCACTATAAAAGTATCTGTAGCTTTTTTGTAAGTTCACTACAAGTGTTGTTGTGACCTCATGTCGCAGTACATCCCAGTAAAACGTCAAGACCCTTTTTGTCAGGAACTATAAAAAGGTGTTGGGTTACATTTGAACTACTGCAACTATAAAGTAGGACCTTCCTGGGTATAATAGAACACAGATTGTTTGTTTAAGATCTTGCAAAACAGTATCTAACACCTACAGGAATGGGATTTGTACAGTTTTTGACTCTTCAACTTAACAAGGACCTCCTATTTAGCTAATTTGGTCCTTGGTCACTATAAAAACATCTGCAGCATCGTTAAGTTCATTTTGGGCTCCAGCAGTGTTGTTGTGACCTTATGTAACAATATTCAAGTAAAATGGAAGGTTTCAAACTTTTTTTTATGGACTGGATTATCAGGATTTATAAAAAGGGTACATTTGAACCACTGAAAGTATGATATAGGATGTTCCAGAAGATAAAAGAACATTAATTGTTTGTTTAAGATCTTGCAACACAGTATCTAACAGGTACAGGATTTGGATTTGTACAATTTTTGAAAGTTCAACTTAAACATATGGTTTCCTATTTACCTAGTTCTAGAACCCTGGCTACTATAACAGCATCCATAACATTTTTAAGTTCATTATGGACTTCAATAGTGTTGTTTTGGCCTCATTTGATAATATCCAGATAAATTGGGATTTTTAGAACTATTTTTAAGGATCAGTTTGTCTGGAACTGTAAAAAGGTCTTGGGTTATATTTGAACTACTAAAACTTTAAAGTAGGGTGTTCCAGAGAACTTGTAAACCATTATCTAACACCTACAGGATTGGGATTTGTACAGTTTTTGACTCTTCAACTTAACAAGGACCTCCTGTTTAACTAATTTGACAACCTGGTCACTATAACTGCAACTGTAGCTTGTTTTAAGTTCATTAATGTCTCCATCAGTATTATTGTGACCTCATTTGGAAGACTCCAAGTAAAATGGGAGGTTTAAAACTATTTTTACTTTTGTCAGGAACTATAAAAAGGTGTTGGGGTACATTTGAACTACTGAAACTATAAACTAGGGCTTTCCTATGTATAATAGAACACAGATTGTTTGTTTAACATTTTGCAACACCTACAGGATTGGGATTTGTACAGCTTTTCACTCTTCAACTTAACAAGGACCTTCTGTTTAGCTAATTTGGTCCTTAGTCACTATAACAGCATCTGTAGCATCGTTAAGTTCATTTTGGACTCCAGCAGTGTTGTTGTGACCTCATGTAACAATATTCAAGTAAAATGGGAGGTTTCAAACTATATTTTATGGACTGGATTGTCAGGATTTGTAAAAAGGGTACATTTGAATTACTGAAAGTATGAATTAGGGTGTTCCAGTACAGAATAAAAGAACCTCATCTGGTTGGGTTTGTTGTAAGATCCTGGAAAAGAATATCTAATAGGTTAAGAATCTAAATTTGAATATTTCTGACTAGTACTGTCTATTAATTCATCTGCAACTACTGCATCTGCTGGAGCATTGTTGAGTTTCTTATGGGCTGTAGCAGTGTTCAACGACAATGTTCAAATAAAATGGGACGTTATATTCTATGTCATTTAAATTACTGAAGGATATTAAACAGATAATATATTTTATTGCCTACTGGATCTGTCAAAATGACTTGAGATGCCTGAAACTACTATCTAACATCTAGAAATTTTGGAATGTTTTTGATTCTCCAATTTAACTAGGATTGCATTTGAACTACTGAAGTATGAATTAAAGGATTCTAGTAAATAAAAGAATTCTAATTGGATATGGTTGGTGTAAGATCCTGCAAATAGTTTTTTTATAGCTGGAGAGTTTGGATTTGTGTAGTATTTAGAATGTATATCTTCTTCTTCTTGACAGTAGTAATTTTTAACAAAACCCTAGAAAATATAAAATTATAAGACCCAAAGTGAGTTTATTTTGTACAAAAACTAATATTATATTAAAACTAACTGTATACTAATGTCCCAAAAACCTTTTCCATCCAAAAAACTTTCCTATATTCAAACCTCTAGCTACAGTACCACTGCCTGATTCATTACTTGGCACTATTCCTTCTAACCAGTGTAAATTTTATACTAACCCAAAAAATAACTTTGTAGATTATTGAAATGCATATTAGTTCTTAAATTATTTGTATTTAGTACCTTTTTCTATTTTTGTGCATGAAATATACTGTAGTTGGTAATTATGTAATTTTGAGTAGTGCTAACAACTGTAGAGTTGCTGTAAAATGTTTGCAAAGCTTATAGCAAGTTGTGTTGTGACGAACTATGTTAATAGACCAAGCGTGATGGTTTTGAGGTGTCACGGCAGAACTGTGCGATTCAAAACGTAGAAAAATTTGGAAGTTTGATGATTAAAATCATGTTTAAATTGACCTTCTAGACTCCAAACGGCTTCTCAACAAAAGTCTAGTGGTGCGAATAGGGAAAGAAGATTCGGCTCTCAACCATACTCTCTGTTCGAAAACGTCTACGGTCGAAGATACCAACAACACGACAACTACCACAAAAATCACCATCGATCTATCTCCTTCGCCTCCCGCTGCTAATAATAAAACTACAAATAAGACTTTTTCGTATACGAAATTCAAAAGATCTCAACCGACTAGTTTCAAATCTACCTCGTTAATATTAAACACTATAAATAACAATAATAATAATAATAAGACTGGAGAGAACAAAGATAACATTCCGAAAGAATTGGAAGCTCTGAAGAAACTTTATGAAGAGGCGCAAAGCGATAGCGACGCCGATAAAGAAGTGCAGTATTTATTATCGAAAATGACAAGTGACAGTTGTTCGGAGAACGACAACAGCAGCAGCGTCCTCAGCGGCAGCTGGAGCAAAATGAAGACTTACAGAAACCTGCATAGCGTTAAGGAAGCGACCAATACTAAACTAGGTGCTAAAATAGAAAAAGGTACTAAATTTAATTCCTTTGTCTTACTATTTCCATCTTTCTTTTGGTCTGCCTCTCCCTTTCTTCCCTCAATACCTTTCTCTTTATTTTCTTTCTATTCAAGGTTACATGATAAATATCTGATATAAAAGTTGTTTATTTAATTACTAAGCCCAACTTGTTTCCTCTAGATGGCCATTTTTGTTCATGAACCTTCAGATTTTAAGAAAACCCCGGTTCATAAAAGCTCTTACAAGGTTTTCTAGTTCTTTATCCATTCTTATTTCCATAACAGTTATAGAATTCTCCTATATAGCCACATTTTAACCACCCTTGTAATTAATCTTTTGCTTCCAAAGCTACACTGTGAGACCTTATATAATTATCACTACTTTTAGATGCTAGGAAATTGACATGTTTTCCATCCAACGACCCCATGCAGAAAGGGAAGTTTTGTAAAGTTTTGAAGTTCCATTCCTTTGGAGTACTTAGAATCCTGAAAAAAAAAATAATTACTTACAAAACAAATTCATCTAACAAAATACCTTTATGTATCCAATACATTTTTAATTGAATTGAATTCTCCAGTTTCTTCAAATTCATTTTTATGATAATAATAATAATAAGGGTGGTACTCTTAACCCCCTAATAATCCGGTCCCTTCCTGGATTGGTTTTGGAGGTCGAGTTCCTTGTCTCGGAGAACTCTCCAAGGTGGTACTTTTAACCCCCCTAATTATCCGGTCCCGTTCCTGGATTGGTTTTGGAGATCGAGTTCCTTGTCTCGGAGAACTCTCCAAGGGGTACTTTTAACCCCCCTAATATCCGGTCCCTTTCCTGGATTGGTTTTGGAGATCGAGCTCCTTGTCTCGGAGAACTCTCCAAGGTGGTACTTTTAACCCCCCTAATAATCCAGCCTCTTCCTGGATTGGTTTTGGAGATTGAGCTCCTTGCCTCGGAGAACTTTCCAAGGTGGTACTTTTAACCGCCCTAATAATCCGGTCCCCTTCCTGAATTGGTTTTGGAGATTAAGTTCTTTGTCTCGGAGAACTCTCCAAGATGGTACTTTTAACCCCCCTAATAATCCGGGCCCCTTCCTGGATTGGTTTTGAAGGTCGAGCTGCTTGTCTCGGAGAACTCTCCAAGGTGGTACTTTTAACCCCCCTAATAATCCGGTCCCTTTCCTGGATTGGTTTTGGAGATCGAGTTCCTTGTCTCGGAGAACTCTCCAAGATGGTACTTTTAACCCCCCTAATAATCCGGGCCCCTTCCTGGATTGGTTTTGAAGATCGAGCTCCTTGTTTTGAAGAACCCAAAAACCTATTTATATAATATTGATTTCTGGGTTCATCCTAGAATATTTACTTCTATATGCCAAATTTTCATATTTTCACACATTAAACTACTTCATAGTTTTGTCTAACACTTAAACAATTTAATTTTCTTCTTTTTTAACCCCCTTTTTTTATAAATTTAACTTCCACTATACAATATAATATTCATTTCTCTCATTTTACATTAAAAAAGTTCCCTACACATGGAGGTGATTCTGGTATATGTTTTAAGATTGATTCTATCTGTTCTGTAAATGTTAAAATACATTATTTACTATACCATATTCTATTACATGTTATATTTTGTCTTATATAATTTTACTTTTGTAATTCTTCATTCTGGCACGTTGTGGTCTTCTCTTCGAGCCTGAAGATGGTCTTGTGACCGAAACATGTAACATTTTCATTAAATTACATACTGTGGGCCAAATTATGATATAAAAATTTTATTATGTTATATAAATATAATTGAATGGCTTAATTACTGTTTTACACTTGGACATTATGTAGATACTATTGTCCAATCTTAAAAAAATAAAGTAGGTCTCTGGATCATCTTGAAGTAATTAGTTGTGTAGGAAACTCCAGACACCTTTTCCAACGTCTCCCCTTTGGAACCATTTCTCTTGCCAAGTTTTCTTTACTGTCTCTCAGTAATGCTTTTTTGCAATATTTTCTTTCGAAACAACAATATAGGTCTTTTTTTAGTATAAAACACAAAAGTTTTACCTACTAAACAATTTTCTATCCAAATTAACCTAACCTAACCTAACCTAACCTAACATAACCTAACCTAACCTAACCTAACCTAACCTAACCTAAACTAACCTAAACTAACCTAAACTAACCTAAACTAACCTAAACTAACCTAAACTAACCTAACCTAACCTAAACTAACCTAACCTAACCTAAACTAACCTAACCTAACCTAACCTAAACTAACCTAACCTAACCTAAACTAACCTAACCTAACCTAACCCAACCTAAACTAACCTAACCTAACCTAACCCAACCTAACCTAAACTAACCTAACCTAACCTAACCCAACCTAACCTAAACTAACCTAACCTAACCTAACCTAACCCAACCTAACCTAAACTAACCTAAACTAACCTAAACTAACCTAAACTAACCTAAACTAACCTAACCTAACCTAACCTAACCTAACCTAACCTAACCTAAACTAAACTAAACTAACCTAACCTAACCTAACTTAACCTAACCTAACCTAACCTAACCTAACCTAACCTTACCTTACCTTACCTAACCTAACCTAACCTAACCTTACCTAATCTAACCTAACCTAACCTAACCAAACATTTTTTTTCCCAAATTATTGTAGAAAAGTCCATCTTAGTAAGAAAATTAAACAAAGAACATTGAGCTCAAAAATTATTTAATTTTATTAATTAAATGGAAAGGGGCATGATTTATTGGATCAATTTTTTTATATACAATGGTTGGTCAGTATGAATGCTCAATTTGTGTCTTTAGAGCTCCAAGAACCTTCTGAAGCTTCTCCACTTTCAACTAGAATACAAGGAGTCCCCAAAAAACAACACAGTACTGTCAATATTACAGGAGCGAACCTCCGTAGAGCTGATTTGAGGCCCAGTGAGCAACTTTCTAGTCCTTCGATAGTAAATAGAAGTAAAAATATAGAAGTAACCACAAAACCCGATAACAACTCGATAGATACTTTTAAAATTAACGCGGATACCAAGAAAGTACTGCAAAGACCGAACGATGGTAATTACAGTCAACAAATTTCGATTTTTTTTCAGCTCGGTAATTGTTTTCAAATTTTTAGGTGTGGTATTACGTACTCCTAAAAAGTCTGAAATGACATATTTCGGAGTGAACGTGTCTCCTAAGCCGGCCAAAAAGATCTCCCAAGCTGTGATCCGCAAAGAAAATCGTTTGTTATCGGAAAAATCCCCGTCGCCTGTAAGACGATTACGAAAAACACCTTCGCCGACCAGAAAAAGTCCTCCTGCGGTCCAAGAACCCGTCTACGAGAACATCAAAAACAAGTACGGCAAAGAATTCGACAGCACCATCTTGGAGGAGCTCACCAAAGCGGCAGATCAAATTCTGCAAGCCGTTAACGGATACACTGACGAAGAACTTCATAACAGGTAAGCCAAATCGATAACAAAGTATTAGAAACGTCATTGTCGCCATTGCTTTGGTCTTATTACTAAAGCCTCACGTTGGGCGCCAATTTGTCACCACAGTTCTCGCCTTTTGTTTTATCACAAATGCCCCACGTTGGGTACCAATTTGAGAAGGGTGGTTTTTATGGGTTCTTTGGGATAAAGGCAAAGTATTGTGGGTTTATTTCTCACTTTCTCAGCAATAAATCCGCTTATTAAATTATTTATAATTACCAAAAACAAAATAGTTAACACAATAAAAACTGCATTAATAGTCACAATAACCAAGTAAAAATGTTCGTTGCTTGTCACTACAGTTCTCGTCTTTTGTTTTATCACAAAGGCCCCACGTTGGGTACCAAATTGTAAAGGGTGGTTTTTATGGGTTCTTTGGAATAAAGACAAAGTATTGTGGGTTTATTTCTCAATTTCTCAGCAATAAATCCGCTTATTAAATTATTTATAATTACCAAAAACAAAATAGTTAACACAATAAAAACTGCATTAATAGTCACAATAACCAAGTAAAAATGTTCGTTGCTTGTCACTACAGTTCTCGTCTTTTGTTTAATGACTAATGCCCCACGTTGGGTACCAATTTGTAAAGGGTGGTTTTTATGGGTTTCTTGGGATAAAGGCAAAGTATTGTGGGTTTATTTCGCACTTTCTCAGCAATAAATCTGCTTATTAAATTATTTATAATTACTAAAAACAAAATATTTAATACAATGAAAACTGCATTAATAGTTGCAATAACCAAGTAAAAATATTCGTTGCTTGTCACTACAGTACTCGTCTTTTGTTTCATCTCCAAAGCCCCACGTTGGGTACCAATTTGTGAAGGGTGGTTTTTATGGGTTCTTTGGGATAAAGGCAAAGTATTATGGGTTTATTTCTCACTTTCGCAGCAACAAATCCGCTTATTAAATTATTTATAATTACCAAAAACAAAATACTAACACAATAAAAACTGCATTAATAGTCACAATAACCAAGTAAAAATGTTCGTTGCTTGTCACTACAGTTCTAGTCTGTTGTTTTATCACTAGGGCCCCACGTTGGGTACCAATTTGTGAAGGGGGGTATTTATGTTTTTTTATGGGATAAGGGCAAAGCATTGGGAGTTTCTAAGCAATAAATCAACTTATTTAATTATTTTTAATTACCAAAAGCAATGTTCGTTGCTTGTCACTACAGTTCTCGTATTTTGTTTTATCACAAAGGCCACACTTTGGGTACCAATTTGTGAAGGGGGTATTTATGGGTTTTTTGGGATAAGGGCAAAGTATTGTGGGTTTATTCCTCACTTTCTCAGCAATAAATCCGACTATTAAATTATTTATAATTACCAAAAACAAAATACTTAACACAATAAAAATTGCATTAATAGTCACAATAACCAAGTAAAAATGTTCGTTGCTTGTCACTACAGTTCTCGTCTTGTGTTTTATGACTAAGGCCCCACGTTGGGTACCAATTTGTGAAGGGTGGTTTTTATGGGTTCTTTGGGACAAAGGCAAAGAATTGTGGGTTTATTTCTCACTTTCTCAGCAATAAATCTGCTTATTAAATTATTTATTGAAAACAGTATTAATAGTCACAATAACCAAGTAAAAATGTTTGTTGCTTGTCACTACAGTTCTCGTCTTTTGTTTTATCACCAAGGCCCCAAGTTGGGTACCAATTTGTGAAGGGGGTATTTAGGGTTTTTTGGGATAAGGGCAAAGTATTTATAAAAAAATGAAAACTACACTTTGAATATAACTCAAATTACTTCTTAACCTATCTATATATCACTAAAATGTCTGAAAAACTTTTAACTACTTGCATTAGGCCAAAATTTGTTTGGATAAAATGCTTTAACCTCTCCCAAACAATGGCAAGTTCCTCTTGTAATTTATTTCTTCATTCGTAAGGTTATCGTTCGACGAAGAGGAAGATTCGCACAAAGACAAATTAGAAACGATATTGGAGTCAAAATCGATGCACCAAAAGACCACGGCGACGCGGCACAAGACTCCCGACGCCAAAGCGAAATTGAAATCGGCGTCGCCTTCGTCTTCGATAGAAAGTTTGGGTAAAAACAAGATGCAGACGAAAACCTGTTACGAAAAACACCGAAGAAGAACCGAAAGAACGGAAAGAGTAGACAAACCCGATAAAATAGAACAAAAGTAAATAGAAATTAGAATTTAACTTGACATCTATTATCGTTTGAACTTTTTTTAGGGCTGCAAGTACGAAAGCGAGACGGTTACAAAGAGCTAGTAGCAGAGAAGCGTTGCTCAGATCCAACGGTTCGTCTTCGGAAGATTTACCCGCCAAAGTCGAACCGCCCAGGAAACCCAGATTGATTAAGAAAACGAAAGTGCAATTGACGGTTAGCAACGGATTAGAATTGAAGAAACCTACTGGTGGTAGCGAGGGAAAAAGAAAAGAAGAGACCAATGAAAGGTAATATGTTCCTTCGATCTATATTAACACCTTAAAGAATCTTGATTCCTACAAATGACAGGAAACATCTTTTTATAATTGATTGATCACGATCTCGCTTACTGTTCATACTGTTCTCATAATTATCTAACTTGTAATGTTTTAAAAAGGTTTAAAAAGTTCATCTAGTTTTCATAAATTCATTGTCCAATGCTTATATTCTTGTATGGTTCCCTTTGTTCCCAAAATGTTTAATTTATGGAAAAAGCAAACTCTCTTACACTTTAATCCTTCAAATCCTACCCTGATGCTAAAATCTCCATTTTAACTCTGATTCTTTCCATCTATTTCATTCTATTCCTGCATTAATTTTCACCCTCTCAACTTTTAAGGAACTTCATCTTCTACTGTAATATTTTTACATTTTTATAAAAAAAACTGTCTCTGTTTATTTTTATTTAAATATTTTCCCCCTTTCTAGAAGTTGACTATGACTGTGGTAAATTATTCTGCGTTTTCTATGAATCATTTTTCCTTGCAAGTACTCCTTCCCAAAACGTTTAAGGTATCTCTCTGAACACTCTTAACCTTCAAGCACTTCCCTTCCTTTGCTAAAAGTTGGGCATAATTGTAATAACATATGTCTGACTCCAATTTTTCTTCTCAAGTTTTCTTTCTTTCTTAAATCTCCCAACCTACTGACTTCTCGCTGACATTTTTCTTTTCCAGCATTTTTTCATCATTTCTTTATCTAAACCGGTTTTTCCCAAAATGTCAGCCTTCAAGTTACTTCTGCTTCTTTATAACCTTTCTATTTCTTGTATTCTGTGCCCCAAAGTTTCCTCTTCCATACTTCTCTATTCATCCACTGACACTAAATTAATCTGAGCTAGTCAAAATTTTAAAAGATGGACCAAACTGTTCTTTGTTCTCAAAACTTTCTCAACCTTCAAACTATTTCTGCTTCTCTATTTGTTGTTTGTTTGTTATTGGATGTACCTAATTGTGGGTAAATCTTCTCAATGATTTTGGATTTTTTTTATTTTATAGGATACTCAACAGCTTGCCGGAAATACGACACAAAACTGCCGTGTCTACTATAAGGAGTACATCAGAAAAAACGTGCAGAGAGAGATTGAAACATAAAATCGAAGACCCGAAGCGAAAAATCCACCAAAAGAAGGAATCAGTCAAAAGTAATTATAAATATATTAAATTTCACTGTTCACTTTCCGCGCACATTTGTTGGCTTTTAACTTAAAATGTTCTAGCTGATAACTGACCGCCTCGCGCGTGTGTCGCCTAAATATATGACCCTTACGTCTTCTCGAATCTTTCACGAGAATTATTAATTGCTAGTTCTTTTTTTCAGCGATGAACTCTTCTTCGACGAGGGCAGATAGAGGCACGCACCTTCAGAAGGAAACGGTAACGCATCGAATATCCACAGCGTACGTACCAGTTTGTAGAAATAGAAGTCGAAATATGCATGCCAGGCAACAAGACAGAGATTGTCCCTGTTTATGTTCATGACATTTACTATGTTAGGTAGACGTATAAAAGAAAATATAAGAATACACAATAAGTATCTATAAAATTGGAACAAATTGGAATATATATATAAAGACTGGCAGATTTGGTGACAAAAACTTTTAAACATATAAATTGGAAAGTATTTACTGGGAGAGTTTTTTTAAATTCCTTATAAAAGTTATTTTTGCATGAAGTTTTTGTTGAAAATATTTGCTTGTCTTGACACGTGTGCCATTATTTTGTGCAAAAATGTAAACTTGAACGAAAAATTACAATTAAACATGAAGTTTAAATATTTTTCAGGATATCTTCAATATTTTAGAAGACGAGATGGACTCTGAGGATCTCTGATCAATAAACAATGTGGAAACTTTTATCATGTTTTTCTAAACTGTTTTGCTCATGTTTCAATTCCACTAAATCAGAAGTCCCATCTTCTTTTTTTCCCTGTAGGGAATCTATCAAGTCACTTTGCAGAACCTGGAAAATACCTGATTTTATTTTCAAAAAAAATGCTTAAAAATCTTCCAGATCTTCAAAAATTCTTGAACTTCTGCTTTATCATCTCATATTTCCCTAAAAGTTGGCACATTGCCTCAAAAATAAGGGAAAGACCCTACAAAGGATGAGTCTTTTTCTTTAAGCAGTCTGTCAAGTTTCAACTGAAAAATACTGTTCCAAACTCTGAGACTAGCCCAGAAAATATAATATCTCAAAAACTTTCCAGATATTTTTCCCAGCCTAAAAAACTCTTCATCTTCTATCTTATATTTTCTTGCTTTTCCATAACTGTTGCAAAATTACCATTAGCAACTCAAAATCAAGTAAAGATCCTACAAACCTTGAGTCTTTTTCTTTGTCTATAGACTCTATTTGGTCCACTTGCTCAATCTCATAAAACAATAAACTTTCCAGATATCTTCATAAACTCTTTTCTGTTTTGTCTTATTTTGCTTCCCTAAAGGTTAGAAAATTACCAACACCGCTCGGATCCCAAAAACAGAGAAAGATCCTACAAAGAATGAGTTTTTTCTTCCTCTATCAAGTCTATTTGTAGAGCCTGGAATATACATCTCAAAACCCTGATTTTATTTTCAAAAAATGCCTTAAAAATCTTCCAGATCTTCAAAAATTCTTGAACTTCTGTCTCATCATCTCTCATTTCCCTAAAAGTTGGCACATTGCCTCAAAAATAAGGAAAAGACCCTACAAAGGATTAGTCTTTTTCTTTATGCGGTCTGTCAAGTCTCAGCTTAAAAATACTGTTCCAAACTCTGAGATTAGCCCAGAAAATATAATATCTCAAAAACTTTCCAGATATTTTTGCCCAACTTAAAAAACTCTTCATCTTCTACCTTATATTTTCTTGCTTTTCCATAACTATTGCAAAATTGCCATTAGCAACTCAAAATCAAGTAAAGATCCTACAAACCATGAGTCTTTTTCTTTGTCTATAGAATATTTTAGAAAATTACCAACACCACTCGGGTCCCAAAAACGGCTCCCTACAAAGAATGAGTATTTCCTTTCTACAGGTTATCTATCAAGTCTAATTGTAGAGCCTGGAATATACTCCCCAAAACCCTGATTTTATTTTCAAAAAATGCCTTAAAAATCTTCCAGACCTTCAAAACTTCTGGAACTTCTGCCTCATCATCTCTTATTTCCCTAAAAGTTGGCACATTACCTCAAACATAAAGAAAATACCCTACAAAACTGTTCCAAACTCTGACACTAGCCCAGAAAATATAATATCTCAAAAACTTTCCACATATTTTTGCTCAACCTAAAAACTCTTCATTTTCTACCTTATCTTTTCTTGGTTTTCCAAGTCTATTTGTAGAGCCTGGAATATACTTCTGAAAACCCAGAATTTATTTCCAGAAATACTAAATATCCCTTCAGAAAGTTTTTCCCATACCTTCTGTATTATCTTTTCTTGCTTTTCCATATCTGTTGCAAAATTACCAACACTGTCCTGATCCCAAAATTAGGAAAGGTCCTACAAAGCATAAATCTTCTTCTCTTTCTTTGGAGTGTTTTAAGTCTTCTTGAACAACTTGAAAAAATACTGCTCCAAACTCTTACCCTATTTCCAGATATCCATCAAAAAACTTCCTATTTTTAAAAACTCTTCTGCCTTATCTTGTCGTGCTTCCCAAAAGATTATGAAATTGTCAACACTGCTTTGATCCCAAAAACAGAGAAAAATCCTACAAAGAATGAGTATTTCCTTCCTCTATGGAAGTCTATTTGTAGAGCCTGGAATATACATCTCAAAATCCTGATTTTATTTTCAAAAATGCCTTAAAACTCTTCCAAACCTTCAAAAATTCTTCAACTTTTGCCTGATCATCTCTTATTTCCCTAAAAGTTGGCACATTACCTCAAAAATTAGGGAAAGACCTTACAAAGCATCAAACTTTTTCTTTATGCGGTCTGTCAAGTCTCAGTTTAAAAATACTCTTCCAAATTCTGACACTAGCCCAGAAAATATATCTCAAAAACTTTCCAGATATTTTTCCACAACTTAAAAAACTCTTCATTTTGTACCTTATCTTTTCTTGCTTTTCCAAGTCTATTTGTAGAGCCTGGAATATACATCTCAAAACCCGGAATTTATTTCCAGAAATACTATAAATATCCCTTCAGAAAGTTTTTCCCATACCTTCTGTCTCATCTTCACTTGCTTCCCTAAAGGTTGGAAAATTACCACCACTTCTCTGGTCAAAAAATTAAGGAAAACTCCTGCCAAACCTGAATCTTTTTTTTTTTAAGGACTTTATTATATACGCTTGTAAACCTAGAAAAAATACTACTCCAGATCTTGACGCTAGTCTATCTTATACTCTATTTAATAGAGTCAGAGGCCTGCTGGAAATCAATAAAAGTAATTCTACATCTATGTTGTATCCATCTATACTTTCCCCTAATTTGTTTATTGCATCTATTGTGATATTCCTTTGGGTACAACTAACCTAGTAAAAAATATAATAATTATAATTTAAATATGTTACTTTTAGATAATTGTTTATGTTTATTGTATTTTAATTTTTGATTTGCACAAAATGATGTGCACTATAACTAATATTCTCGAGCACTAACAATATAACAAGCCAGTCACAGTTCCCTTAGTATATTGTTACACCAAAAACACAGGTAGTTTATAAAATAAACAAAATAACCTTTTTAAAAACATTTTTCATTATTTTACTAACTTTTTGATTACATCTACAGTGACATCTAAACGATTCAGTAATTTAACAGTAAAAGTAGATACTATTGTGAAACCTACCTAATGTAGATCTAAATGTAGAACATTTTTAACCTAGTACAATAAAGCGTTTAGTTTTCATCTAAATTCCATCCTATTTTTCAACTATTGTCGGTTTATTTTTTACAGGAACATCAAGAAATGCTATCGCTCAGAAGTCAGTAGTAAACACTGAAACGTCCCACCGCCCCGCTACGAGAACTACAGTTCCTACAGTTTTCAACGAAGCTCATCGAATTTTATTTTTTATTTTTTTGTGCCTCACGACTTTTGTAAATTAATGCTTTTTTAACGCTTTGTGTTATTGTTTTGACTTGTGTCTATTTATTATTTTTTTTTGAATTTATATTCTCCAATAATTGTGATTGTAAACTGCTTTTTGGTTTTGTGATGTTTATACAATAAAATTTTATTAATGATTTTTATAGTAGTATTATTTATTTACCATCTTTCTTTTTCTTTTATCCTTTCAACTTCTTCTTTTCTCAGCGTTTATTCCTGGGTCTCTGGCCCTGAAATTCTGCAAGGCACTGTGTTAAATATTTACTATATATTTATAACGAATATTTAAATATTAGAGAGTTTGCGGTAAGGTGTTTTACGTTATAAAAATGTCCGTTATAATGTATAACGTAAAAATGTAATAAAAATTATACCGTATAAAGCTTATTTATACGCTATTTTTGAAAATAACGTTAACCAATCAAATTTTAATGCTTATAATTTACTTCCATGGTACAACAAATTTACATTGTAAATTATTGTATCATGACTATCATTAGTTTCAATCCTGTTAGGTATTTGCAAAAATTTATAGTTCAATAATGTCTTGTTTTTCAAAACGAAACAAGAAGCTACAATTATTGCTCTGCACTGATTATAAATTAAATTTAATTTGAAGAATCAAGTATTTTTCTTTCTTCGAATGCTTTTTGTTAAGCAGTAAATAGAAGGAAATCTTCAATAACCAATGTTACTAGATGTATACAATTAGGTTTACAAAGGCTTTGTTAATGATTCTTATGGTTATTATTTTTCTTAGTTTTGTTAATTATTTTTAGCGATCATTTTTAAACTTGCACTAGTGACATATCATATGTCATCTGTAACCTTGATTTTTAAGGTACGATAACCGCAAGCTATGTTTACAAATTTTACAATACACTACAGTATAACGTAAAATAGGAGTCTAACGTAACGTAAAACGACTGACCGCAAACTCTCTATTAAGTTGTAAAAAAAGGAATCACGTTTATGTCAAACAATTTTTATACAACTAAATTATTAATGCACATTTAAAAAAATAATTAATAAATAAATAATTAATTATGTTTGAATTATTTAAAATGGGCCGATCCCAGCTGTACTGCAATACCGGGCCAACCCGCGACGGAGGTGGAGCAAGCCCCTAACCCTAACCCTCCATCAATTTCCAAAAATCAGTTTAATATACTGGCCCCGCATGCGGGGCGTATCAGATATTAAGCTGATAAGAACAGATACTACACTTTGATCTTAGCCAGAGGCCGAGAAGCGATAACTACAATAATTTTAGTTCGGGTATACATCCAAAACAGTCACGAATATGTCAGTTTATTACAAGCGCAAACGATGCATCGCCATCTACCGGAAGATCCATGCAACGCCACTATTAGAAAGGGGCCAGGCAAAGAGACTCCGTACATTAGTATTTATGTAACCTGTAACTTCTGGAAAAAATGGTACATGAATTGATTAATCTACTAATTTCTGCACAAACATTATAAAAAGATTATCAAATAACATGTATTAAGAGTTACATAAAAGAATAATGTAAGATTTCAGTATGGTTGTGCCCTCTAGCGAGTTACGGGTTACCTACCTACTATCGCCTGGTAGAGTTCTATCGTTTTGTAAGAGTGGCGTTGCATGAATCTTCCGGTAGATGGAGATGCATTGTTTTCGTGTGTAATAAACTGACATATTCGTGACTGTTTTGGATGTATACCCGAACTAAAATTATTGTAGTTATCGCTTCTCGGCCTCTGGCTAAGATCAAAGTGTAGTATCTGTTCTTATCAGCTTAATATCTGATACGCCCCGCATGCGGGGCCAGTATATTAAACTGATTTTTGGAAATTGATGGAGGGTTAGGGGCTTGCTCCACCTCCGTCGCGGGTTGGCCCGGCATTGCAGTACAGCTGGGATCGGCCCATTTTATACAATAAAACAAAAAATATTTTGAATGTGGCAATAATACTAGTCATAATTTTATTTATTATTATATTTCGATGGCTTAAACTGTAAACCAGCTAATTCCAAAAATGTAAAATGTTGCTCTGGAGACATCCCAACCAGTTTTTATTGTCTTCTGTAAAATTTACATTTTTGGAGTTAGCTGGTTTACAGTTTAAGCCATCGATTTATTAGTCTTATATAACAATAAGGTACGGGGTTATGTTCTGAATAAAATTAATAAAATACAGTGTTGCTGGCGGTAACGAAATTTGGCTATTTGTAGCGGAATAGCAGCGATAGACTAAAATTGATGCAGAATAGCGACTTTTTACTATTTTATGTTAAATATCCAACATTTTTAAAAAAATTCTGTATATTTGATTTGATTGCCTAATTTATGGTTGACTGCAGATAACATAATTTTATACTGACTGTAGCTTGCCTGTGATACAGGGTGATTGATTATTGTGAGGAAGCTTAGCAGATCTGTTATAGTAAAATTTACAAAAAAGTTATGAACAAAAATTGTAGGAAGCTTTTAACTCCACATTTTAAATTAGTTAAATCTTACAGGGTGTTCCATAAGATGGTGGCACACCAAACATGTTTTTTTAAATGGAACGCCTTGTATTTTATTTTAAATTTGAAATCTGCTTAAGTTCCACATCACAACAATGTAAAGCTTTACTATGTTATACCGGGTATTTAAAAAGTTATAACCAATATTACCTGAAAATCGTATCAAGTTTAACCCCCTGTATAATAAAAAGTAGAATGGTAATATTAATCTATTGCAACCATAGTTTTTTAATAATTGTTGAAAATTATAAAACATTCGTTTTCATAATATTCGTTAAATCAAATACAGGGTAAGTCAAAATGCTAGTACATTATTTTATCGGTAATTTTAAATAGAACACCCTGTATTTTATATCATTGAAAAGTACTAATGTCATACTTCAAATTTTATTAAGTACTTCCTATACCTAGAGTTATCAGTTTTCTAGATATTTTTATTTTCAAATACGTACCCAAAGAAGAAACCAACATCAGCCGCAAGAAAATCAGATCAGAAACCAAATCAATCTAAACTAATTAAAAAAATGTTTTTTCTCACTCAATGATTTTTCAAATCTGTATTATTATACTCTATGCTAAAGTAACCAAAACAGAAGTAAGAAAGAAAACATATTCGAAATGATCAAATCCTCCCCGCAGTGTTGCCAGACCGCATCATTGAAATTCCCCCAAACCGAGCTTTAAAAACCCCCAAAATTGACCATTTACAAAAAAACCCAAAAAGCTTTTGATTACCCGAATCTTTTCATAAATTTCATTTTCGATTTTAAAAACTTCCCTAATTTTAATCATAAAAGCCGTGATATTGACTGTGTACTGAATTATGACTTTGCAAATCAAGAGTAGGTAATAAAAATATAAATCTTAAAATCGATGGTGATGGTATGTTTGAGTTCGATTTACAAAATAACACCGAAAGCATAATTTTAATAAATTTCATGTATTTGTAAGTATAGTGGAATGTTCCTCCGCTTCGAGAAAAATTCTCCAAAAAAATACCCTTGAAAATCGAATCCCAAAAATTTCCCCCAAAGTAAACAAAATCCCCCAAACACTGCCTCGCCGAATCACTTGGAAGAAATGAGAAATGTTTTGCTATATTTCAGGAAATCATGAAGCAACAGGACGGACACTTATTAAAAGATGAGAGGGATCCTAGCAAAGTACAGCTTTAGCACCTTTTAATGTCATGTTCAGGTGCATTTAGCATAATAGTTACACAAGTTTAAAACCAAGTATACTAAATGATCTATTATGTTTTAATTATATAATCATCGGGACAGCGCGTACGCAGTCCCGACTACCAAAAATTACGCGCCCGAGTTATCCGCATTAGGGATAATCGCAGGAGTCAGCCCTATCGTAGTGCAATGAAAAGGCCTCGTCCTGGGGGAACCGCCTTGTTGATCACGGTAACCCCTACGCCAGGTAAGTATGCTTTCATCAACGCAGTGTCGGTATATAGTAAAAAATATCACGTACGAGTCGGTTTAATACTTCAAATACTTAACAGCGCCATCTAGTGTTGACGACATACAACTATTATATTGTAGCAATCCATTTTAAATAGATACAATGGTTTCGCCAAATGTTCTTACTTAGGAATCTGTATATATTTTAATTCAATGAAGTAATTTATTTTTATAATAATATACTGAAAATAATTTAATATTAATCATTTAAGTTTATTCCATGGAAATATTTGAAATACAAAACAATAGTGATAGTTGGGAAGGAATAGACCATTGATTAAGTCAATAATTTATTGGTTACTGTGAAAACAAATTATTTTCGGAAATAATTATCCTCCCAGGAGTATCTACTTATATTAATTTAATATTTTATTTTTTCACTGTTTTTTTTGTGTTTTAGGGCGCAATACCTATGAAATCAAATATTTAAAGTCACAGTATGTAGAATTAATAGTATCCCAATACCTGTAGAAGTTCTTTTAATTAAAATCCTATAATATAGGAGCAGAAATTAATTAAATACAAAATTTGAATCAATCTAGGACTTTTAATGAATTGCAAATTGCCTAACTACTAGTTTACTAACGCGTAGTATGGATTTGTTTGAGTTGCGTTGCATGTATCCTCCGCCAGATGGCGGTTTCATTTAATTTTAATTTTTGCTTTTTAAATTTTTAATAGTAGTTTTTAACGGTTGATTTTCATAAATTTAAGGAAGTTCTGAAAGGATATCTTGTATTAGTGAACTTTTATCCCCTAAATTTGTAACAACATTATCATAAAAACTCTTCAGGACCTCAAGTTAATTAAATATTCATAATTTCAATTTTTAAAGTGTGTTTCTCACCCCTCATATTATTTATGTTTAATATAACTATCTTTACCAAAAATTAACACAAAAGTTAAGTAATGTAGAATATGAACATTGCCGTGAATTTCAAAGAAAAGTAGGGTTATTAATTCAAAGTTTAAGGAGACAATGTCGATTTTGAGTAAAAGACTAAAATCAAAACCCAAAACAGTTTCTGTGGAACCTATTAATAGTTTTGAAAATTTTTCTTCCCACACTTTTGACAATAATGAAATAGAGTTGTTATAAACAATGGTTTGAATTTTTCTGTGTCTTCTCGTGGGGATCTGGGTGAATTTATTGGACATAGCCAAAGTTCTATTCAATGGTTTGAAAATCCACCCATAAAATGTAATCGTTTTTCAGTTAAAAATTCATTGGAATTTATAAATAGATGTTATTCTACAAGGTGGGGAAATTTTAATCACTTTCGATGTTAGTTCTATATTTCCTAGTGCTCCAATTCCAAAAACTTTGCTATATCTACAAGAATTACTTATCTGGAATAATGTGGGTATTGAAGTTAGAGGTGAATACCTACGTTTAGCTAAATAATGGATGGATCAAAATTATTTTTAATGTAAGAATCAGTTTCATCAACAATATAAAGGAACAGCAAACTAAAAATGTTTCAAACAATAGATTGTTGAATGTATTTAAAAGTATAGAATTTTTTAAGTAAAAAAATAAATTAAATGAGTACAAAGAATTTATCCCAGATAGTCGACTAGTTTATTAAAAGAAAATTTATTGTAAAATGACTTCGCGCTTAAAAATTGGCATTATTTAAACTGAAACATTCATTTTATTGAAAATAGTAAATTATTATGTGAATTGGAATAATTTTTTCATAAAAAATTATAGAATACAAGTAGAAATCAAAAATATATAAGAATAAAATACCTTGTATATAATACACTCAATTCTATCGAAGAAATATCATAATAGTTAGTATAAGTGAACGCTAGAGGGCACTCACAGATATTTGAAGTATTAAACTGACGCGTACGTAACATTTTTTACTATATACCGACCCTGCGTTGATGAAAGCATACTTACCTGGCGTAGGGGTTACCGTGATCAACAAGGCGGTTCCCCCAGGACGAGGCCTTTTCATTGCACTACGATAGGGCTGACTCCTGCGATTATCCCTAATGCGGATAACTCGGGCGTGTAATTTTTGAGAGTCGGGACTGCGTACGCGCTGTCCCGAACATTATATAAGCTAAACATAAATCTTCATAAATTATTATTAAGGATTGATTAATTGTAAAAAACTATTGACCATATTATAATTATAATTTAAGTGTTTTATTATATTCTAATTATTTATTAATTGGAAAATTTTGGAAAGTTGAGATTTTCTCTGTCTTTAATTGTGGGGAACCGCGGAACCTGTTGACTTTATGGGAAGAAGATCACGGGGAAATATTTGGAATAAAAAATGTAGATTGAGATATGGATAAAATGAAAATAATATAGAATACGGGGAATTTAGGGATGATAAAATAATAAACAGAAGTCTAGACATAAGACAACATAAAATAATACTAATTGGAGGAACGGGAGAATGGGAAAATAAGAATAAACCTGGATAAAAATATCCACTAAGTGTTTCTGCCACTCATAATAAAACTTTTGTAATTCTTCCAACAATTTTTCCTTCTTCCTTCTATAACAATTTACTCAGGTATATCTTTTGGTCAAGAACCTTAAGTCTTTGAAAATCACTTTTTTTACCGGCTACTTACTTTTTAACAACTTTTGAAGTTGCGAATAACTTATTTAATTTAATAATAACGTAGTTATAAAATGAATGTTTGTTTAAGATGTATAATAGTAAAAATATTAGTATCTACTTGATTGATACCTATCAAAGTTGCCATTAAACAGGTTAATAAAAAGTATATTATTCATTGAGCATATGATGGTAACTATTATTCATGAAGATAAAGTGTAAGTCATCTGAGTGAATAATAAACATTATACGAGAGTAGAATACTATATTTTGTCCATAAAGTTAAATAAAATTTACTACTATTTAGGTTAATTCAACATGATAGAACTGTAGCATAATACAATGATATTATACAGACCAATACACACATACGTAATATGTGTTGCCTATGCACATACACGAAAATGGGACCCGGTTTATTTACAATACTTTATATTTATGATCTTTGATTTACATACTATTCTCGGCAATTTTCTTTGCTTTATAGTCTTTTTGGATTGTTATTTTGAAATAATAAATAATAAATATTTGACAATATAAAATCCAAATTTTTAGGACATAGTCGATTATGGCGAATTATACCCACGTATGTTTTTAAGGTTAGATTTTATTTTAACATATTTAAATCCCTTTTTATAAGATTAAAAAAGTTTGGCAATATAATAATGAATATTATTTAGTCCTGAAATATGTTATAGTTAGATAAAAACTTAAAAATCAAACAATACTCTGTAACAAAGGTATAAAAAATAATGAAGTTTTATTTATACGTGCTCTTGAGAAGTTATAAAGTGAATAAAAGTTCATTATTCACTAGTGAATAATAAACTAGTAAGTAGTTAACTACTGCATTAAATTTATGCTATTTAGAAGACTGGGATAGAAGAGTTGGAGCTAAGTTATTGAGAATTGGTAGAATAGCGCTGACAATCCGCCATTTTGCTTATAGTAGGTATTATTGAAATTATTTCCGCTCAAAAAATTATTAAATATGTTCGCAAAGGTGGAATTTGATGTTTCTGCCACACTACGTACTATTTAGTATGTTCTTGATTTTCAATTTTTTAAAATTAATAATTTTTACTTTAGAAACTGTCAAATTTAGATACTCTTGCAATCGCTTTTTTCGGCTGAACGTTCCCATTGTTACTCTTTTATTGGTACAAAGTGAATCTACTGCAATCCTTTTACCTGATAATGGAAGTTCTCTTTAATGCTCTTAAAAGTTAGATAGGGAAGTTTTGACCAATAGACTTTTAAGAGTTTTAGTGGAAATACCAAAAGGTATCTTGAATTAGGGTTTTTTAAAACGGGAAAATATTGGTTTTGCTAGGAGTAAGATACTATTAGAAACGGAAATAGAATATCTATATGGATTAGGTATATATCCATATCCATATGGGATTTGAGTCTCCCCATATACAGTTTAAGCCCAGAAATTAATAGTATATACTAGTTTTGTTTGTATGGTATAATGATCGGGACAGCGCGTACGCAGTCCCGACTCTCAAAAATTACACGCCCGAGTTATCCGCATTAGGGATAATCGCAGGAGTCAGCCCTATCGTAGTGCAATGAAAAGGCCTCGTCCTGGGGGAACCGCCTTGTTGATCACGGTAACCCCTACGCCAGGTAAGTATGCTTTCATCAACGCAGGGTCGGTATATAGTAAAAAATGTTACGTACGAGTCGGTTTAATACTTTAAGCGCCCTCTACTGTTGACGACATACAACTAACATAGATGTGGTCTTGTATAGGACTCTATTTTAAATACAATCGTTTTATCGTCTAATTAGTTTTATTAAAAGTTCTTACTTTCAGTAGCGTAGGAATCCCCTGGGGCCCTCCAAGGTAAGGGCCCCCGCGTGATTCCTGGGAAAAAAGGAGGGTCATTGTCTAGTTTATTTACTTCTCGAATTTTGAAAAACTAAATATACGTACTTTTAAACAAAATATCTATTACTATTTTCCCGGTATTAGTTACTAAATTTTCTGGGATTTTTCCATTGTCCTTCAAGGATCCCATCAACTTCGCAAATACGTAATTATGTAGGTACGATTAGTGTGACTAATTGCTTGCTCAGAACGTAAAAACATGTAGTAGGGGTCCCGTGAGTGGGCTTAGTTATTTGAGTAATAAATATAGTTTTTATAGTTTGCGTATAAAAAAATCTACTTTGTCTGATCTGGTTTGGCTAGTATTGACTTATTATTTATCCTTTTGAACCGATGCTCACCTTATCTTTACCGTCATCGTCCATTCTTATAATTAGGGACTGTTCTTTCTCCAACAGTGTGCAATTCATTTTAAGTTAATTTAAAAAAGTACAGTGTGCTATTAAGAAATTTAAAGTTGGGGGTTGTAACTAAGGGATGAAAATTTAGGGGTTACATTTTTCTAAGCCATATTGAAGTGCATTGGAAATGGAATAAATCAGTTTTTGTCCCATTCGAGAATTTGTATTCGTTTAAGAGATATAGTTTGGGACACCCCGTATAATAGAATATATTTCATGTCGTAAATGCCTTATTATTTCAATGCTGAGGTGTACCTCCCTAGGGAGCGAAATAACATAATAATATAAATTATTATAACTGTTAAAGTAAATGTATTAATAATATTTTATGTTTTATTGTATAAAATGGGCCGATCCCAGCTGTACTGCAATGCCGGGCCAACCCGCGACGGAGGTGGAGCAAGCCCCTAACCCTCCATCAATTTCCAAAAATCAGTTTAATATACTGGCCCCGCATGCGGGGCGTATCAGATATTAAGCTGATAAGAACAGATACTACACTTTGATCTTAGCCAGAGGCCGAGAAGCGATAACTACAATAATTTTAGTTCCAGTATACATCCAAAACAGTCACGTACATGTCAGTTTATTACAAGCGCAAACGATGCATCGCCATCTACCGGAAGATTAATGTAACGCCATGTTACAAAACGATAGAACTCTACCAGGCGATGTGAATCAGAACATTATAGTAGGTAGGTAACCCGTAACTCGCTAGAGGGCACAACCATACTGAAATCTTACATTATTCTTTTATGATAATTGTTTGATAATCTTTATATAATGTTTGTGCAGAAATTAGTAGTTTAATCAATTATTCATGTACCACTTTTTTCCAGAACTTACAGGTTACATAAATACTAATGTACGGAGTCTGTTTGCCTGGTCGGTTTCCAATAGTGGCATTGCATAAATCTTGCGGTAGATGGCGATGTATCGTTTTCGTTTGTAATAAACTGACATATTCGTGACTGTTTTGGATGTATACTGGAACTAGAATTATTGTAGTTATCGCTTCTCGGCCTCTGGCTAAGATCAAAGTGTAGTATCTGTTCTTATCAGCTTAATATCTGATACGCTCCGCATGCGGAGCCAGTATATTAAACTGATTTTTGGAAATTGATGGAGGGTTAGGGGCTTGCTCCACCTCCGTCGCGGGTTGGCCCGGCATTGCAGTACAGCTGGGATCGGCCCATTTTATATAAATCAAACAAAAAACTTCTATTTATTCTAGTCACTGTGATAAACTATTTATTTGTAATTAAGATGAAAAATATTCACGCGTGCAGACACAGTGATCGAGAGTCTTTTTCAGTTCACCTTGCACGAGAGCAAAATTGACAAAATTTATCCATTCATTTTATGATTATTTATGATTTATTACATATTTATTTTATTGTTATCGTTAGTAATTACGTCTGTATTTATTTTAAACGACGTAGTAATCTTGCACCAGTGCAAGATTTTCGTCTATTTGCATGCCCCTTGGCTAAAACCTCGGCTAAAACAACAATAAAAAATGGAAAAAAAACACTGCCGAAATGTCAAATTTGACGTATGAAACCAATTTCAGACAAAGCTGTAGAGTACCTTGTATTTGAGAACACTGCATTGGAATTTTAACAGACTGCTTTATTATTTTCTTATTGTTTGTTATTTCATAAACTGTTGCCCCTAAAATATTTATTGGTTTTTTTCAACGTTTTATACATTTTTAAAATAAGCCAAACTTTGCAATTTCCGACTTGTTTTCTACTTGTATGTCATATAATTAATCTTCGTTTTTAGTTCTGTATAGTTATTTTGACATTTTTTTGTTGTTAATGTAATGGAAATTAAACAAAAATATTCCATATTTCAGAATTTCAGTTACATGTAACTTAAATTATTCATTCTTATAAGGTCATTATTTTCTTTCTAAAACTTATTTTAAGATTGGAAAAGAAATTAGTTGTATATATTATTTGCTTTGTATCCTATTGTTTTAGTAACAAAGCCTATTTCTTCTTGTGACAACGTTAAGGAAATTACATTACCAAGGTCTTGTATTTTTGTTAAATTGGAAACTTTCAGACCACCCCCGTATAGATAACCCGAAAGAAAACTTAAATTTTTAATAAAAGCGAGAATATAAAATTATGTTATTGAGAAGCTTTTAATAGTCTAATATTTTAATTTGTGTTTATTATAACAATACCTTTATATTTATATAATATTTATAGATATAAAAACTTAATTAGCGTGTTTTTTTTGGCAATAACTCAAGAAATAAAAAAAATTAAACATTTTTCATAGCTTTGGTATTGGATATCAAAAGCCTTATACAAAAATGAATATGAAAATTTGAAAACACAAGTCAAAGTTTATTAAATATAGACGTAAACTTTTTCTAAACCACTAGTATATAAGTGGAAGACCGTTATACATTAGGTATATAAATTATCGAGTAAATTATATACCATTATCTATTTTACACAAAATACACAATATCGAACCTATATTGCCTGATATTAAGTACAAAACATGCATCATGCTGTTAATGATAAAAAAATATCATACCTTCTATTTATCGAAATATTTTAATTAATAATTTGCAGGCACTAGTAAAATTCACTCTGCACTGCACGTACACAATGGTTTACAACTAACAAAAATAAATTATTTAAATATATTAATAAACACTCTAGTCACTACTAGAACGCTTCCATTTAGTTAAATTCACTGATTTTAATATTGTCAAAAACAATAATAATATGCATTTTATGATCATAACGGTTACACCCTATTTTTAAAAAAGCAGACATCACGTGACCATAGACGAAGAATCACAGAAATCGCTTGACTGCACATACTTAAAAACCAGCTACTCCGAGTTACACCGAAAAATAAACTAGTTCAAAATGGTGGCGATTTCCACCGTCTTTTCACATAAAAACAATCTACCGACCGAGTATTATAGTCCTAATGCACACGGAATAAAACCAGTTCGAAAATTACCACCATTTTGAACTAGTTCTTGTTTCGGTGTAGCTCGGAGTAACTTCCGTAACTTTGGTGCTTTGTCGGTGCTTTTAATTAATAATTTATAGGAACTATTAAAATTCACTGTGCACAATGTTTTACAACCAATAATAATGAATTATTTAAATCCATTAATAAACAATCTAGTCACTACTAGAACCTTAGACCATATAAAAATAGACGTCAATTTTCTGTCCTTGTTGTGAAGCCAAAATAACTTTTTGTTGTGTTCTATAACTATATGTTTACAAACAAATCCACGTTTGAATAAAACTTCTTCGGTTGTTTTCGTATATCTTCGACTGCACTGTCTCTTATATAGCATGGAACATTCCGAATCATTATGTAAACATTAATCTTACCCTGTTAATAAACTAATTGTGGTCTTGTTTTCGTTGTTGTATTAATTTTGGGTTAAAGTTATGATTTAAGCATTTTAATTAGAGTTAAAACCTTGTGTTATTATATTAAGACCTTGTTACCTATTAAAAGACATTTGCGCCGCTGGTATTTGTTATTTGTAAACAGTACCGCCCACACACCTCATCCCGTAGCTCCACGAACTTGATGCGACAAAGAGAGATAATATTGGCTTCAGTATATTGTTCAGAAAAATGACGTCACACCCAGTCTATTTGTATATGGTCTAAGACTAGAACGCTTCCATTTAGTTAAATTCACTGTTAAAATTCATTGTTAAAAACAATAATAATATGCGTTTTATGGTCATAACGGTGACACCCCATTTTTAAAAAAGCAGACATCACGTGACCATAGACGAAGAACCACAGAAATCGGTTGACTGCACATACTTAAAAACCAGGTACACCGAAAAGTAAACTAGTTCAAAATGGTGGCGATTTCCACCTTCTTTTATTTTCACATTCTTAAAAACAATCTACCGACCGAGTATTATAGTCCTAATGCACATGGAATAAAAGCAGTTCGAAAATTATCACCATTTTGAAATAGTTCGTGCTTCGGTGTAGCTCGGAGTAACTCTGTCTGTCAATATTTGGCAATAAAAATAAACTAGTTTTTACTTTAAACAATTAATTATTTATAATTGTGTGGTTTTTATCGAGCTCAGGTGCGGCTGAGGCTTGTGTGCCTTTTGTGATTTCTAAATTAAGATTTTGTTTGTGTTTGTGCTATTTTAATTTTAGTGACAGTGGTTATAATAATGAGTTGTTTAGTAAAATAATGTAGCGTAGCCACACTAAAATACCTACAGTAGAAAGAAGTACCTGTCTGTATTAGCTACATTAATTTTCCCACCGCTATAATTTCCAGAAATTAATTAAGCTAGAACACAACTTTATTCTCACGTGTGGAATATATATTACTTTCTGCACACAATACACTTCTACATTTGTTTTTCAAAGTTTTATTTCCAATAATAATATCAAAAAAATTTTGGCCAAGTGTATAAGGTGTACAATACAACACAATAATTCTTCAACAGGTAAACTTCCAAAAAGCATATTCAAATTTTCAAAATTTGTCATTTGTAAACTATCCTTCGATGCTACTTATACAAAGTCGATTTAAAAAAAATAAGGTTTTTTTGTATCTTGCTAATTAGAATAACACTGTTATTTTACCCTAACTCCTAGTGACGCTTACAATATTAAATAGAAAGCTTATTGTCGATTTTGTGTATACAAAAAAAATCTACAAATTTTTACAGAAATTCGTTGAAAGATAAATAACGTGCAGGCTTTCGCCACTAGCTGCCGCTGCCGTTTATAATGATGGTTTATTATTGGAACAGCAGCTGTTTTAGGAGGGGCAAAACAGGGAATATTATCCAAAACTTGACAGTGTACGTTCATAGACGCGAGAGTAAAGTGCTAGAAGTTTTAAGTGAATGTTTGTGTATCCCGAAAAATCTACACATTCTTACTGCAATTGCGATTCACCTTCAAAAATAAAGGTAAGTCACACGAAACTAATCAAAATTCAGTACCTGTTTAAGTAATCGGTTGTTAAATAATCATGTGTGAACGTTTTCACAGCCGGTTTTGTACTTTTTTTCTTGTTACCTATCCTCTCTGCTGCTCTCTTTCTTTATTTAGCAACTACCCTCGTTCTTCGGATGGGAGGGTGAGCGAGAGATGTAGCGAAATATTTCCTCTACATGAATGAACAGTTAGTTAAGTTAGTTTATTTATAGTACTACATACACTACTACTACTACGTGCATCGATGGGTCACTAAGGTTAAGTTAACATTTTCAAGATGCATCAATAGGAATTGAATTATAACTTCATCTACTATTATAACTTGTTATTTAAATTAGGAGTGATGCTTTTCAAGCGATTAGGTTTTCTTTATTCGGTGCATAATAATTAAAATGAATTGGGTTGAGCGTAGGACGATAATTGTAGAACTTTCTTGATGTTAACAAGGATATCGGTTTATTCTAATAGGAAATATTATCAAAGATTCAGTATATTTTTGTACTAACTGTAATTTTTTGTTTCTTTTATGTTTTACTGCATCTTTAGAATAATGATAATTTTAATTTGTCCCAAAAGTAATAAAATGTAGGTACATCTTGTTTAAATGGTTACTAAAAAACCATTTTGTGTTATTTGTGGTAGACATTATTATCAATCAAACAATCAATTAATTTAGTTGTATTATAAGAAGTAAGCAATTGTCTTAAAAACTGTTTAGTTAATGGCTTGGAACTGACAATGTTAAAGCTATATGCACACTCATTAAATCTTTGAGTACAAGACTCCACATAAAACCAATATTTATGTACTTATACAGGGTGAGCCATTGATTTTAGAAAAAAAAATCATTTGATCAGGACAATATCGATGTTGAATTGTTGATTAAAACTCAAAAAAGCTAATTTCTACTAATATTAACACCCAAAGTGCTTAGAAGAAATTGTTGAAGGCATTACATTTCCAGAAATTGTTTTAGATATTTAAAATTATACTAAGTGACTGAATTTTTGGAATTTTTGCTTAATGTGTGGGTACTTGTAGGAAAAAAGGCTACAATTGTTGCATACTGTAGCAAATTCCATAGAATGGGGTGTTAACTTGATTAGGGCAACCCATTATCTTGCAGTTTTTAAAAAACGTATATGTTTTTTTAAATAATGATCGGAAAGGGATCGCCTATATATCATCCAATTTCAGTCTAGTTTAATTAATGTTCGCTTCAGGTCCAAACTCGGGATGAAATTTAATACACAGGGCGGTGGATTTAACGACTTCATTAATTCCAGTTAATGCCATCACAAAATATATACCGTAATTAAAAAAATTTCATAATAATGAACGTGTTCATTCATTAGTTCGTGTTAATCGTTTCACACTGAGCCAATTTAAATCTTATAATCGAGTTAAATTTCAACAGTAGGGTTTATATATCAATGTTTTAGTCATTTAAAGCAAGTTGATCGAGCCTTATCTTTGAAATTTTTCTTTCGAGACTAACAAAACGCAGACTGATTTAAGAATGCTTCGATTTACCTACATATTTATTTACAAAAAAATGGGTTAAAGTTAAATGACCTTTTATCTTGAAACGTGTGAGTGTATGTGCAGTTTAGGTCTACACCCATGTCATTGTGGTCGATCTGACAATAAACGAATGTTATGAATGATTAAATCTATTGTTTAAAGTCGAGGTACGTTCAGTTTATTGATTTACAAACGGCTTTTCTTGAGATTTAAATAACTCAAATCGGCTTAAGGTTCGAGAAAAGCTCCTAATATTTGTTTATTCGATGGTGAGTGGTGTGTAAGATTGTTTTTTGTCGATAAATCTTCAAATGGAACGTTCTACAAGTGTCCTATAGTTTATTTGATGGATGTAGATTTTCTCGAACAGCATAGAACGTTCCGGTATATTCTAGATCACATTATCTTTATCTAATCAATGTAAAACTGACATAGGTACGTGATTGCCGCGCGCCTAGTGGCGTCAGACGGAAACGTTCCCTAGTTTCTGGACTCCGGAGAGAACATTTTGCAGTTGCCTGGCCGTAACATGACGAGTTCGCAAAATCTGAATTCTTAAATAACGGCCATCTGCAGGATTAGTACACCTGGGACGTCCTGGAACTGGTCTATTATAACTTCCAGTTTCTCTAAACCTTCTTAAGACTCTAGAAACGCTGGATTGGTTGATTCCCATGACTTCAGCAACATATTGCTGAGATCGTCCATCTTCAACAACTAAAGCCACGATTTGAGCTACTTGTAGGATTAAATTAGTCATTTTTACTCAAAATGTTTCTAGACACTTCCAAATGAAAAATTAAACAATACACTGATCATTGCCGACGAGCTTGCCAACATGCGCAATTAATAGAGGTTCTATTCTAAAATGTCACTTACATATTTTTTTCCAAACGCACCTTAAGACCTATAACTTCAATAATTACAAAAAAATCGCTCAAAAAGGGTTTCTATAATATTGAGGAGGAAACTTTATTATCTTAAATGACAACCCCCTACTTGTGAAACACTATATGAAAGCTCTTAAAAAATCTTCAACTCTACCCTACAAAAGTAATCCACTTCAATTTTTGAGCAGTGTAGTTCATTCAATTGCTCTATATTTAGTCGGGTTGCGTCTTGGTTTTAGAAGACCCCAGTGTTGGGGTGGTATTAAGAGGGTCCTGGTTCTGGATAGAAGAGTCACTGGTGCTATGTACATCGAGGAAAAAATCCTGTCGTTTGTTTTTTTCTCCATATCAAACAGCTGCAGTTTAATTTTTTTTAAGAAGGAATATCCTAATTAAGATGGCCCTCGAATTCTCCTGAGATAACTGCCTTTGAGTATGCATGGGACATTCTTGAAACACGCTTTTCGATTTAGAGTTGTATCCAAAATCCAACCTATTAAAAAATTATTTATACAAATCAACAAAAAGACAGAACACTGTAAACTTTGGACGTATGTGTATATACACCTCTGATTTATTTAATATTCCAATATCAAATCAAACAAATTTATTGAGTAAAGTTTTTAAAATAACCTCATCGAAATTGCAATCCAATTTTTTTTTTGCTAAAAATTTCATCAAAATAATTGGATCCCGATATATATAAGCGTATGTAAATATCAAAATATCATTTTTATTAAGTATCACATGCGTGAGAATTTGATTACAGTAATAAAATATTAACTGCCAATATTGCTGGAGGATTAAAAAAATGATCAGCTTGTTTTTATAAACCGCCGATGATAGCTGGTCATTTTTTATATAATATATTGATAGAGGTCTAATAAAAATAACTGGATGATGAGTATAATTATTTTGATTGTATTATAATTGTTATAAGTATTGTTATAATTTGTGGTATAATTGATTTAAGTCGAAGAAATGGGGTTTGTTGTTCTAAATTTAATAAAAATAAACTACCAATAGATGCCAATCTGTGGGACAAGCTATGTCTACAAACTAACCTTATATAATATATAACATTTTTAGCGCCAAATGTTTTCGCGGTAAGCGAGACGGTAAGTCTTTTGGCGGAAAATTCATTAGAATTTATCAAGAAAGTTAAAGATGTTGTTATAGAAGATGAGAAAATTTTAATCTCGCTCGATGTTAGTTCTTTATTTCCTAGCGTACCGATTCCACAAACTTTACAGTATCTAGAAGAACTACTCATCTTGAATGATCTGGGTGTTGAAGCTGGAACTGAATACCTACGATTAGCTAAACTATGCATGGACCAAAATTACTTTCAATACAACAATCAGGTTTATCAACAATATGAAGGAACAGCAATGGGTAATTGTTTATCACCATTTATAGCCAACCTTTTTATGAGCAATTTTGAAACACAGATTAGTCAAGAGTTCTAGTATTTCCCAAGGATATGGTATAGATATGTGGACGACATTTTCGCAGTTTTCAATACGAAGAAATCATCAGTAGAAGATTTCATTTCAAAATTAAATTCAAAATTCACAAGCATAAAATTCACGTTTGAACTAGAAAATAATGAACAGTTACCATTTTTGGACACATTAGTAATAAGAAATGTTGGGCAAACAAAAAGATCGGTTAAAACTAGATTTAAAGAACATTTAGCTCATCTAAAATATGGACGCATAGAAAAATCTAGTATTGCCGAACATGCTTTTACCAAAAACCATTCTGTAAATGTAGATAGTTTAAAATTGTTAAAAAATGTATCGAACAATAGATTGCTGGATGCATTTGAAAGTATAGAAATTATTAAGTGTAAAAATAGATTAAATAAGGACAAAGGACCTATCCCAGATAGTCCACTTTATAGTTTATTGTAAGAAAACTTATTGTAAAAATGTTTTCGCGCTAAAAATTGGCTTTGCCGCCAAAAGACTTAACATTTTTAGTCTTGAAAACGTGATATTTCGAGGATTGTTTCAACGTTTGTATATCAATTAAGCGCTTTCTCTAAAAATTAACGGATCTTCTAAAATTCGTAAACATTTTTTACTCAAAACAAACAATAACAAAAAAAAGAGAGATCCTCTTTGAAGTCTACTTTTACCATTTACCAAAGCCAAATTAAATTTTCCTTTTTGGAGATGTTCCTTTTGATGTGCTGTTATCTGGTTATTCCTTTTCATTTATAATATTCTGTTTTTTTTTTTTAATATTAACGGCGAGTTATAATTAACGTTATATACGGTAAATAAATAAACAAATTTGATTTGTTCTGTATAATGTAGTTACAAAAAAATACTGCACGAAATCATCCAAAGCCACTGTAAGGTGCTGGGAGGATTAATTTTGTTTGATAGTGCTCGTCCAACGAAATTCCACATGTGCTCAACGAGATTCATGTCTGGAGAATTTGCTGGCCGTGGTAATCTTTGACTATTCCCAATCTACAGTGCATTTTGTACTATTCTCGTGCCATGGAGCCTATAGTCTGTACAAAAAGTACGAGGAGTAATAAACCCTAATTAAGTATGCAAAACCTTTACAGGGAGCACCATGAAATTTTTTATAAATCTCTTACTTTAAATTACATTTCTTCCGTAAATCTAAAAACCAGGTAGATCGACCCCGTATTTGTTTCAGTTGTAGCAAAGTTTAGGGTTTCTTCATTGTTAAAGGATTAGCAGATAAGCAATAACGCAATGCAGTGGTGTGTATGTTGGGAAAAAAAAACGTTTTAAATTATAATATAATAAAAAATGAAAAGAAATAATTATTGGAATACATTTATTACTTACATTTTATTCTATATCCGACTCGGAAGAGGAAGAATCGTTGTTGATATTAATAATAATAGGGTCGATTAAATCATCAGAAATATTGTCAATTTTTCACATATTTGCCTCTACTTTGATAACATGCTTGATACATGACTTACAGCACTCTCAAACAATTTCACAACATCGTTTATTTTAAAAGTAGTATTTTTTTCCAACTTTCCCCTTTACTTGAGCCCATATTAATTCTATGGGATTAAGTTCACAATGATAAGGGGGAAGTCGAAGAACTGATATACCACGAGAAGAAGCCATTTCTTCTACAATGTAGGTTTTGTATTTATTCTTGTTCATTTTTGCAATACTGTAAAGTTCTTTCCTTAGTGGATATTTTGGAAACTTAATATTTTTCGAAATAAGCCACTCCAAAAGCTCTGCTTTACGCCAACGACTTGTGGGCAATGCTTCTCGTAACCGTGAATGGTAACTTGCGTTGTCCATAACAATAACAGCCCCTTTTGGAATCAGATCCAACATTTGAACAAACCATTCCTCGAAGACATCCCCATTCATATCTTCGTGATAGTCCCCCGTGCGTTTTGAAATAAAAGTTAATAATCCACCATCAACAAAACCTTCAGAACTTCCAACATGGACAATGATAAGTCTTTTTCCTTTTCCAGATGGTGGCTGCAAACCTAACGACAAACCTTCCACGAATGCCTGCCTTCCGCTTTTAATGTTTTCATCTTGCCAAGATTTGGAAACTGTATATCCAGCATTTATCCATGTTTCGTCTAAGTAGAAGATTTTCAAATTTTGTTCTCTGACATGTCGAATGCTTCTTAAATAGTCTCTTCTCCAAAAACTATTTCCGGTTTATCTATTAAGAGAGATTTTCTATTATGTTTTGTATATCTGAAACCCACATTTTTCAAAAGTTTGTATAATATCATTCTGGAGAATTTTGTATAGTCCGTATCTTCTTGCACTGATGTCATAATTTTGTCAAGTGTTGGAATTTCCTTTCGTAAGTAAAATCCATGGACTTTACGCCTTAGTCTTTGTTTTAATGACTCATCGATCTCAATTGGTTTTCGGCCTGAAGGAGTTTTAGGGGGTTGAAGAGTTCCATTCTTGCTTTCTTTTAGTAATCTATAAATTGTTGATTTAGCAACACACAACATAGCAGCCGTTAATTCCACAATATCATCAACACTTGCATCAACACGGTATACCCTCTTAAAATACAGGGTGTTTCTTAAGTAATCTAAAATATTATATGGGGCGCTTCGTTACTCAATTTTAAGACGAAAAGTTCATATAAACATGTGTGATATGTGTTGTCGTTTATGAGATACAGGGTGTTGTACGTGAAATTAATTTTTCTTGGTGACGCTATACTGATTTATATTTTTTATTATTTTATTACAAGCAACATGGTTAAACATAAAGAAAAAATAATACATTTCAGAGCAAATGTTCAAAATGTCCACCTCCAGCTAAAATGCAAGAATCCGCTCGATCGATGCCTAATGGATTGTCGAATACGTTCGAAGATACCAGGATTGTTACGAATAACATTACAGCCGTCTATGATACGATTTTGAAGATCTTGTACGTTTAATATCAGTGTTGTGTAAACAAGCGATTTTAAATATCCCCACACACAAAAATCCAGAGGATTGTGTCCAGGTGATCTAGGGGGCCACGGGTGTGGAGATCCTCGTCCGATCCAATGGCCTGGAAAAACATTATTTAAAAACTCGCGTACAATCACTGAAAAATGTGGATGAGCTCCGTCATGCATGAACCACATGCGCCTTCTAATAATAATAGGTACATCTTCCAAAAGAAGTGGAAGTTCATTTTCTAGAAAATGTTGGTATGTCTCACCGGTTAACCGTACAGGAAGGAAAAATGGTCCAATTAAATAATCATCGATGATGCCAAGCCAAACATTGACCGAAAATGTTTGTTGAAATCGTTTTACACTTATGGTATGTGGATTTACATCTGCCCATATGTGGTCATTATGAAAATTCATAATCCCATGTCTAGAAAAGTTGGCTTCATCCGTAAATAGAATATTGGCCACAAAATTCGGATTGTTCGCGATTTCACGTAAAATCCATTGACAATACTGTATGCGTAATGGATAGTCAGTAGGTAACAAATGTTGAACACGTTGAACGTGATGTGGATACAATAAATTATCTTTTAGAATGTTTTGTTACTAACATTTACTTCATCTGCAACTTTTCTTGTACTCGTTTCTGGATGTTGGTCAATAATTTGAAGAATCTGGTTTTCCAATTGGGGATTTCTCACAGTTCTGGGTTGTCCAATAATATTCTTCGATTTAGCAAAAGTTCCAGTTTCTTGTAAACGAATATGTAACTTAGTAAACGTATCTGAACATGGTAAACGATTATTTGGATAACACTGGGCATACGTAAGTCTAGCTTCTAAGGCATTACCATTCGCTAATCCGTACAAAAAATGCATATTAGCCATTTCAACATTAGTAAACACTGGCATAGTTATTAACTAAACACAGAGTCAATCAAATAAAAATGTACGATTTTTGCGTTGGTTTTCAAATTTGACACTTGTCAACATTATTTCAAAGGCCACTTAGAATAAGCATGTTTTTGCGTATTACTTCTAAAAACCAGTAGCGTCACCGGGAAAAATTAATTTCACGTACAATCAGAACTGACTTATTACAATAAATTCAACACCCTGTATCTCATAAACGACAACACCTATCACACATGTTTATATGAACTTTTCGTCTTAAAATTGAGCAACGAAGCGCCCCATATAATATTTTAGATTACTTAAGAAACACCCTGTATATTTTGGTACGTCTATGAAATCTACTTAAATGAATGATTTATTACTCCTTGTCCTTTCTATATAGACTATAGTATTGTCATTTCGGAGAGGATAAATAATGTTTGAACATATCTATCCCCTTTCATAGTGCCTGGAATAGTAATAAACATGATTACATGTATAATTTTAGGAATTTTCAGAATTACCCACTATCAGGAGCTTCTTCGTTTAATATAATTCAAGGTTGGGGTATTAACGGATGTTACCCACACGTGTGGATGTTTACATACACCGAAGATGTAAACAACAGTCCAACAGCACCTGTACAAAAACCGCTGGCTACATTTTGATTAATTTTGTTCCAATAAAAAACATTTAAGTATAGTTAGACAACGCGTATTATGCTTATGCCTGAAACACCCTGTTTATGTATTCTACTATTTTAATGTTACAGAAAAAATAAACAAGGATGAGAGATAATTGATCGGGAAGAGAGTAGGAATAGCTTTTTAGATTGGCTCGAATTTCACGGGGAATTTTATTCAGGACTGAAGTCGTACAGTGCGGTCCATATGTATGGAATAAATTCATTTGTAGCGTTATTATGTACTATATGAAAAAAACTTGAAACAGGTCGATTTTTATTCTTTAATTGACAATTTACAGTATGAAAATATTATCCCCCTCCAGCACCCCTTCGGAATTATAAGCACCCCCTCGAAAATTTTAAATTACAAAGGGGGTCGTGTGGCACCCAGTTGGAAAGGGATTTTAGTCCTCCGTTCAGCAATATAAAGTTTTTTAAGTTTGGTGCAATCATAACTGAGAAAATTGATTTTTAAGATGTAAAATTTTGATAATGTCTCTAACACAAAACTTTACGTAGAATGAACATAATAATGTCACATAATGATTAGAATGTGTTTTTCAATGTATTTGACACTTAAATTAAATGTTCAAAATGACCACCATTCACTTCTTGACAATAACCGAGGCGATATTGGAATTCTCGTACAACATTTTGTATGACCTCGGGGGTTATTTTGTTAATTTCTTCCGTTATCCTAACTTTTAAATCAGCAATATTGTTTGGTCTATTAAAATATACTTTAGATTTTAAATAACCCCATAAGAAGTAATCGAGAGGAGTCAAATCGGGGGATCTAGCCGGCCATTCGATCGCCCCACGTCTTCCAATCCACTTATTGGGAAAAACCTCATTTAAATAATTTCTAACAGTACGTGCAAAATGCGGTGGAGCTCCGTCTTGTTGGTAGTAAATAGATCGATCTATCTTATTTGGATGATTAACATCAGGAAAAACTCTTTGTAATGTAGGCACTAAAAAGTTAATCAAAAAATCTAGGTAAACCTCACCAGTAACTGTGTCCTCAAAAAAATAAGGGCCAATAATTTTATTGTTAATGATACCAGCCCAAACGTTAACTTTTTTAGGATATTGAGTGTGAGCCTCACACATCCAGTGAGGATTTTCTCTGCTCCAATATCTACAGTTCTGTTTGTTAACCGTTCCGTTTAAATGAAACGTCGCTTCATCAGAAAAAACTATTTTGTTTATGAACTGCAAATCTGCGTTCATTCTATCCATCATCAATTCACAGAATTCTTGCCTTCTATCAGGATCATCTTCATTTAACTCCTGAACCAACTGAACTTTGTAAGGGTGGTATTTTTCTTTATGCAGAACTCTCAAAATAGATGATTTACTTACATCATTGTCGGCGGCAAGTTCTCGAGTTGTCTTATGCGGATTTTCCTCAATCTCTAGAAGTACATCTAACTTTTTTTCATCAGTAAATTGAACATTTCTACCTGGTTTTTCAATATTTTTTACATGTCCAGTTTCACGAAACTTTTTTCAATTTTGCTAACTGTAGACTGCGAAACGTGTTGACCAGGGTATTTATTATTAAAAATTTCACAAACCTCCTTTAGAGTTCTGGTTTTATTACCACAACCAATCATAATTAAAATGTCTATTCTTTGAGTCTCGGACAAATGAGCCATAATTAAATTTAATACGAGCACAAATATTATACTGACGTCTTTTAGTAACTTTGAATACCTAAATGACAGCAGCCTACTAGATTTATATCAATTGTTTATTTAGTTTTTTGACTATTATTTTAATATCTTCAAAGTTTTTTCCTAATATCTAGCAGAACAGATACGAAAATACCTGATTATTTCTAAAGTTATTTTAATAATAGACCAAACAATATCGCCTCGGTTATTGTCAAGAAGTGAATGGTGGTCATTTTGAACATTTAATTTAAGTGTCAAATACATTGAAAAACACATTCTAATCATTATGTGACATTATTATCTTCATTCTACGTAAAGTTTTGTGTTAGAGACATTATCAAAATTTTACATCTTAAAAATCATTTTCCTCAGTTATGATTGCACCAAACTTAAAAAACTTTATATTGCTGAACAGAGGACTAAAATCCCTTTCCAACTAGGTGCCACACGACCCCCTTTGTAATTTAAAATTTTCGAGGGGGTGCTTATAATTCCGAAGGGGTGCTGGAGGGGAATAATATTTTCATACTGTAAATTGTCAATTTAAGAATAAAAATCGACCTGTTTCAGGTTTTTTTCATATAGTACATAATAACGCTACAAATGAATTTATTCCATACATATGGACCGCACTGTATATACCCACAGTCGTACAATAATAATAATAAACATGTTCGTTCATATTTCAAGATATTAAATTCCACGTATCGATATCGACAAGCTGTTACTTACTGAATATCGAACTAAAACATTGAACCCAGTTTCATGCTCGATTAAACTTTTAAATAATATTACACGTTTTTTTTTGTTATGCTCATTTTTGACAGATTCTATCTCTTGATAGTACAGGAAACGAAGTTCAAAAAAAGTTAAAACCTCGTAATTCTTTGGTACTTGCATGGATTGACTTGAAATTTTAACAAAAGGTAGTTAATAGTCCAAGGATCAAAATCTACAGTGTGTCCACTTAAGTTCGCACCATATGGGAAACTTTCTTATTATTAGTTTTACGAAAAAAAGTTTTTCTTCATAAAAAGTTGTGCATGGTGTAAAAACTAAAATACAACCATCAGATATTAAAATTTTTCAGTCGTATACGAGGTATGTTCAAAAATATGAATTTTACCAAGAGCAAAGTACCTCAATTTTTTATAATATCGAAAATTGTTATCAAGAAAATTTATTTAAAATTGTAAACTATATCTAACAAACATTTAACTCATTTGTTATCAAATATTTGATAAGCTTTTAGTTTTCCAACTTGACTGTTGCAGCATTTTGTTGATGTTTTAAAATAATTCGTACACATAACAACGTTATTTATTTTACAATCTAACATGAATAGCAATTATTATAACAATAAGTTGTTAAAAATATTTGCAAAAAATATTAAGTAATAGATTTTCTTCGATCAAACCGCCATTGCCTCAACGTACCCATCTTCTCTTTCAATACAAGTTTCCGTTCTACGACAAAATTCTCTTAACACATTTCTAATCATGTTGGGAGTTATAGTCTGAATGGTTTCCGTAATAACCCTTTCCAAATGTTGGACATTTGTAAACGGCCCTTGTTTGTATACATTCTCTTTCAAGTAACCCCAAAAGAAATAATCTAACGGGGTTAAATCTGGTGACCGAGCTGGCCAAAAAGTCTCTGAATATCTGTGGATTACTCTTCCGTTAAACAAATGATCCAGATACTGCCTTGCTTCCAATGTACTATGACATGTAGCGCCGTCCTGCTGGTACCATATTTGTTGCCGTTCATGTAGTACTTTTACCTGCATTTTGCAACAACAATGCCCCTTTTCGTAGAGAACATTTAGGACCCTGCACTGTAGATAACATTACATCTAATTTCGTCGCCTCATTTGCAACGCGTTTTTCACGTTTGTTGCTGAATTTATTTTTAACATCTCCGTATACTTTGAATTTTACCATAAGTCTCATAACTGTTGTATGTTGTATATTTCTTCCTTGATGTCTGTTATTAAATATTTCAGCTGCTTCCCGATACGTTTTATAATTATCACCCACAATTAGCACAATTTCTATTTTTTCTTCTAAATTCAATACCACCGGCATCTTTAATTAGAATTTATTGTAACTGTCACATATGGCAACTTGATTAAAAATGTACTTATGCATTTATTACTGTTGTAGGGTAGACATGCAATAGCAAAATGTAGAAAATCTCCATTTTAAACATTTTGTATACATGGCTGTATATTTGAACATGTTGTAGACTTCGAAATAAATTTTCTTGATAACAATTTTCGATATTATAAAAAATTGAGGTACTTTGCTCTTGGTAAAATTCATATTTTTGAACATACCTCGTATACGACTGAAAAATTTTAATATCTGATGGTTGTATTTTAGTTTTTACACCATGCACAACTTTTTATGAAGAACAACTTTTTTTCGTAAAACTAATAATAAGAAAGTTTCCCATATGGTGCGAACTTAAGTGGACACACTGTATATCAAAGCGAAGGGTGTCAAAGCGTTTGGGGTGGTTAACACCCCATCTCGGAGGGTGGAAATTTTTTATTACATTTTAACCACAGGTATCGATTAAAATAGTGATTCTAAGTAAAATATGTTCCATACATTTTTTTTAAAAATGATATTTTTCAAGTTATTCGTGATTTTTAATCTGGATTTCGGTTTTTTTAACGTATTTCCTTTAATTTTGATGAAAAGGTGTTTTTTCTTTTTCTTAAACGATTTTGTAGGGTTTTTCAAGAGCAAGGGTTTGTAAATTAAATTCCTTAACATCCCTTGGTTTTTAAATGGGGTGAGTTTAAAGGGCTCATAAAAAGGTGCTCGTTGGTAACTAAATGTTTTAAATAGATATCTCGCCAAGTGTTCACTGCAAAGAAAATCTGTGTAGAGGAAAATTTTAGTTATTAAAAAAGCCAATTTTTTTCGTATTTTTAGTATGCTCGGAAAAATATTAAGTTGTGGAAAATCGCTTTTCAATTTAAGCTCCAATGTTTCTGAAATTAGGCATTTCTTGATCGTATTAACAACATATGTTTAAAGAGAAATGCAGATAAGAGTGAAGTTCAATTTTAGTTAGGGGATAGTAAGGGGTTGTTTTCATTGATTTTTTTCTTATAATAAATTGGATACTTATACTGACCCTAGTTTTATCATTTTTATCACTCAATTTTCATGCTAGATATTTTTTTTTCAATAAAAAAGTCTGATTTTGTTTTTTAAAGAAGATTCTATGAGTTTTCGTTGAAAAATACAGAGTTTTCCCGGTATTTGACATTGAATCTATCAAATTTTGCATTCGGAGAAAAAAGCTATAGTTCATTTGTTTGGAGTTACAGTGACAGTGAAAAAAAATGTCGGAATGATATCAAGATGTACAAAAATCTTTGCTACTAGTTTCGGCTTAACATTGAGGCCATCATCAGGCTGTATAGAACAGTTATGTTGTATAAAGCAAGTAATGAAAAGGAAAGAACATACCTTGGTGTAAAAATAAATACAAATACAGGTTATTTAATATTTACAACTATTTCTATATTTTACAAACTGTTTTATAGTTCAGTTACAGAATAATTTAACATATTTCTTGTTTTCCTTGTACACTTTTCATTAAATCAGTTTGCGTTGAATTGTCATTATCGATATTTGCTTAAATTGATATAAATAAAACGCAGCAATTAAAATCCAGATGTTTCCATTGAAAACAAAATCTTTGAATTGAATGATTTTAATGAGAATTTTTTGTAATAAAAACAAAAGGTAAGATTTACATTTCCATTGAATTTGTTTGCTTTTGGGGATGCTCTAATTAGAAGTGGTATCAACAAACAAAGGGATGTACAGTATTTAAAAATTTACTTAATGTTTTTTTTTTATATGAAGCACTATTAGAAATTTTTTGTTTAAGTAAGTTCTTTAAAACCGTTTCCGCTGTTATCAGTATTCCAACAGAACACAATTTTCTCTAATTGCTTTTAGAGCCATTATTTTAAACTTTTAGTGTCTTATTCTTGGGAAATTTTAATTTTGAATTGTGGAAAAGCTTCAGTTGTAAAAGCAATTTTCAGTAATCTTATTCTAGACGATCTAATTTTCTCCGGATATTGCATAGTCTTAGCTTGAGATTTTCGCAGAGAAAAAACAAAAAATTTGATATTTTCTTTTCTTCAAAACTTTAACAACTTATACATTTTTTCAAAGGGAAAGAGTTCATTTTTCAGATAGAATAAAAATATATACCTAGGGTGTTCCATTAAAAAAATCCACGATATTTGCATTTAAAAAACACATTTTTTTAAAACACCCTATATAAGATTTTACTAATTAAACATGGTTTTTAATTCCGATATATTTGCTGTTAAAATGGGTCAGAAACTTCTGGGACACCCAGTATTATTTATTAAAAGTCAAATATTTAAATACAGGGACACTATTTGTTAAAAAAAATTAAATAATGATTAATATACAGGGTGTTTCTTAAGTAATCTAAAATATTATATGGGGCGCTTCGTTACTCAATTTTAAGACGAAAAGTTCATATAAACATGTGTCATAGGTGTTGTTGTTTATGAGATACAGGGTGTTGAATTTATTGTAATAAGTCAGTTCTGATTGTACGTGAAATTAATTTTTCCCGGTGACGCTACTGGTTTTTAGAAGTAATACGCAAAAACATGCTTATTCTAAGTGGCCTTTGAAATAATGTTGACAAGTGTCAAATTTGAAAACCAACGCAAAAATCGTACATTTTTATTTGATTGACTCTGTGTTTCGTTAATAACTATGCCAGTGTTTACTAATGTTGAAATGGCTAATATGCATTTTTTGTACGGATTAGCGAATGGTAATGCCTTAGAAGCTAGACGTACGTATGCCCAGCGTTATCCAAATAATCGTTTACCATGTTCAGATACGTTTACTAAGTTACATATTCGTTTACAAGAAACTGGAACTTTTGCTAAATCGAAGAATATTATTGGACGACCCAGAACTGTGAGAAATCCCCAATTGGAAAACCAGATTCTTCAAATTATTGACCAACATCCAGAAACGAGTACAAGAAAAGTTGCAGATGAAGTAAATGTTAGTAACAAAACTGTTTGGAATATTCTAAAAGATAATTTATTGTATCCATATCACGTTCAACGTGTTCAACATTTGTTACCTACTGACTATCCATTACGCATACAGTATTGTCAATGGATTTTACGTGAAATCGCGAACAATCCGAATTTTGTGGCCAATATTCTATTTACGGATGAAGCCAACTTTTCTAGACATGGGATTATGAATTTTCATAATGACCACATATGGACAGATGTAAATCCACATACCATAAGTGTAAAACGATTTCAACAAATATTTTCGGTCAATGTTTGGCTTGGCATCATCCATGATTATTTAATTGGACCATTTTTCCTTCCTGTACGGTTAACCGGTGAGACATACCAACATTTGCTAGAAAATGAACTTCCACTTCTTTTGGAAGATGTACCTATTATTATTAGAAGGCGCATGTGGTTCATGCATGACGGAGCTCCTCCACATTTTTCAGTGATTGTACGCGAGTTTTTAAATAATGTTTTTCCAGGCCATTGGATCGGACGAGGATCTCCACACCCGTGGCCCCCTAGATCACCTGGACACAATCCTCTGGATTTTTGTGTGTGGGGATATTTGAAATCGCTTGTTTACACAACACTGATATTAAACGTACAATATCTTCAAAATCGTATCATAGACGGCTGTAATGTTATTCGTAACAATCCTGGTATCTTCGAACGTATTCGACAATCCATTAGACATCGAGCGGATTCTTGCATTTTAGCTGGAGGTGGACATTTTGAACATTTGCTCTGAAATGTATTATTTTTTCTTTATGTTTAACACATGTTGCTTGTAATAAAATAATAAAAAAATATAAATCAGTAGCGTCACCAAGAAAAATTAATTTCACGTACAACACCCTGTATCTCATAAACGACAACACCTATCACACATGTTTATATGAACTTTTCGTCTTAAAATTGAGTAACGAAGCGCCCCATATAATATTTTAGATTACTTAAGAAACACCCTGTATAATGAAGTACTTGTATTTCATGGTAAATTATGTCGACAAAAATATTTATTAGATCGTTATTTCATAATTTTAAATTGTAAGAGCATATTTAATTATTTCATACCTAATTGGACGGAATTAAAATATAAAGAACCCTCAACAAGACCACATTCAATTATCCTTCCCCTCAAAGATTAAATATATTTTCAAATGGACTCGGATTTTATCATAAAACTTGACAAAGAAAGTTCCCATTCGTGAGTATATTTGTACAAGTTTGTTTGTGCAGAATCTTTTCTCTTCTCAAAAGGCATTTAATCTACTTTTGTTTTTTGCGAAATCGGATTAACGGAAGTAGACAGTACCGGTTCCAGCACAAATTACTTTTCGGATAATAAATAAACCAGAAAAAATTGAAATATCTTTATTGAAGTAGATAACCCTAATATACAAACAATTTTGAAATATTAGGAAGAAAAGAATCAGCACTTGAAATTTAGATTGTCCAAATATTAAAATAATTACATTATACAGGGTGGAAAAACCAAATGGAAAAAATTCAATATTTCGGTTACTGTATTTAAAGAAAATCCCTAAACAAATCAAATTTAAATTATAAATTGACATTTTTTAAAGTGAAAATTTGATCCCTAGGTACCTTCAACTCCCTTTGAGTGACAGTTACAACCCCCAATTTTTTAAATGGGAAGTATGTGACGCTTCCGCAGGAAATAATTGGACCAATCGTTTAGTATCTGAAGCGATAACCACGAGAAATATAAATTGGTCTGAGTTAGTTTGGAGTTCATTTACCGGAAAAATGTTGGAATTGAAATAATCATTGGAGGCTGTAACTTTAGATAGAAATTAATTGGGCAATGGAATAAAAAGATACGTCAAATGGCATAGTTCACTTATAGAAAAAGAATTGGAAACAATAGATGTGACTTTAATTGGTTTATTTAATTGTTGAGTTAACTGTTTGGTTAAGATAAGGGTAGGAATTGTATATACTTTAGGTTATCATAAGCGTAGCTTCAAGTATATATAAGGGATTTATTACTTTAAATAAATATTTAAAAATTATTTTGCCAGCTCAACTATGTTTAAATTTGGTATTTTTATAAAGGATCGTTAAGACATGGTCTCAGATTTTGATGCATAACTCAAAAACAAAAAATCATAGCTAGTTCTAGTTTACACAGTTAAAAAGCAAAGAAAATTTCCTACAAACCCTGAGAATTTCAATTTTTTATAGTAATTTCTACCAATTTTATGCTAACCGAAAAATGACCTTCGTAAAATCGACTTTTTTCCATACCTATACCTTCCTTCGAAAAAATGAAAATTTTGGAAATCTCTCCGAATAAGCTGAAAATCTGGATTTAGACTAATTTGACCCTCCTAAAAACGAATCTGCCCACAGAAAAATTCTAAAAAATTTATCTTGCCTTGTAGCGACTAGATGACAATCAAGCTAGCACCCCCACACTGACTAAATTAAAAAAAAAGTAGCCCATAATTAAGTGCTAATTAAAGGCTAATTTGTACCACAAAAATTAAAATTTGTACCACCGCGATAATCGAGAAAAATCGCCTTGAAAATGGGGGGTGCTAGGTTGAGATCAAGGCAGCACCCCCACTTTGATCGAATTCCAATTTAATTACATCAAAATAAAGGGCATATTAAAGGCTAATTTGTACCACAAAAAGTTAATCCATATTATTATTTATAATGTCAAAAAATAAAATCGAACGCTGTAAATATCGCTGCTCTATAATTTTAGCACCCCCACTTTCGTCTATTCAAAAAGTGAACACACAATATTATAAAACTAATTAAAGGCAATTTTGTACCACAAAAGAAATTTTTATACTTTTCAATATAAAACCGCCAATTGAATATAACTCATTACGGTCGTATTAAATGGTGGCGGATGCGCTTATATTTGTCAATATTCTAAAGTTAAAAATAGTGTTTCCCGTTACGGTCCCTTTTTAAAAATACCTACGTCCACATTTTCTCTTTATTATAAATATCGATTGTTTATAATATCGGAGAAGTTGGAGTGGCAGTGCGTACATCTATATGGTTTCTATTATATTGTATGACTAAATTAAAAAAAAGTAGCCCATAATTAAGAGCTAATTAAAGGCTAATTTGTACCACAAAAACTAAAATTTGTACCACCACGATAATCGAGAAAAATCGCCTTGAAAATGGGGGGTGCTAGATTGAGGTCAAGACAGCCCGCCACTTTTATCGAATTCCAATTTAATTACATCAAAATAAAGGGCATTTTAAAGGCTAATTTGTACCACAAAAATTAAAATTTGTACCACCGCGATAATCGAGAAAAATCGCCTTGAAAATAGGGGGTGCTAGGTTGAGGTCAAGGCAGCCCTCCACTTTCATCGAATTCCAATTTAATTACATCAAAATAAAGGGCATATTAAAGGCTAATTTGTACCACAAAAATTAAAATTTGTACCACCGCGATAATCGAGAAAAATCGCCTTGAAAATGGGGGGTGCTAGGTTGAGGTCAAGACAGCCCGCCACTTTCATCGAATTCCAATTTAATTACAACAAAATGAAGGGCATATTAAAGGCTAATTTGTACCACAAAAATTAAAATTTGTACCACCGCGATAATCGAGAAAAAAATAAAAGATTTCAGCGCATCCGCCACCATTTAATACGACCGCAAAGAGTTAAATTCAATTGGCGGTTTTATATTGAAAAGTATAAAAATTTCTTGTGTGGTACAAATTTGCCTTTAATTAGTTTAATATTATTGTGTGTTCACTTTTTGAATAGGCGAAAGTGGGGGTGCTAAAATTATAGAGCAGCGATATTTACAGCGTTCGATTTTATTTTTTGACATTATAAATAATAATATGGATTAACTTTTTGTGGTACAAATTAGCCTTTAATATGCCCTTTATTTTGATGTAATTAAATTGGAATTCGATCAAAGTGGGGGTGCTGCCTTGATCTCAACCTAGCACCCCCCATTTTCAAGGCGATTTTTCTCGATTATCGCGGTGGTACAAATTTTAATTTTTGTGGTACAAATTAGCCTTTAATTAGCACTTAATTATCGGCTACTTTTTTTTTAATTTAGTCAGTGTGGGGGTGCTAGCTTGATTGTCATAGCGACTAGTGAATCGATCGTTAAGACATGGTCTCAGATTTTGTCGCATAACTCAAAAACAAAGAATCATAGCCACTTTTAGTTGACACAGTTAAAAAGCCAAGAAAATTTCCTACAAACCCTGATAATTTCAATTTTTTATAGTAATTTCTACCAATTTTATCCTAATCGAAAAATGACCTTCGTAAAATCGACTTTTTTCCATACCTATACCTTCCTTCGAAAAAATGAAAAATTTTCGAAATCTCTCCGAATGAGCTGAAAATCTGGATGTAGACTAATTTGACCCTCCTAAAAACGAATCTGCCCACAGAAAAATTCTAAAAAATTTATCTTGCCTTGTAGCGACTAGTGAATCGATCGTTAAGACATGGTCTCAGATTTTGACGTATAACTCAAAAACAAAAAATCATAGCTACTTCTAGTTTACACAGTTAAAATGCCAAGAAAATTTTCTACAAACCCTGATAATTTTAATTTTTTATAGTAATTTTTACAAATTTTATCCTAACTGAAAAATGACTTCCGTAAAATCGACTTTTTTCCATTCATCCTTCGAAAAAATGAAAATTTTCGAAATCTGTCTGAATGAGCTGAAAATATGGATTTTAAGTAAATAAATTAGTTATACTTAATTTGGTGCTACGAACCTCGCTTCGCTCGGCACGCAGTAATTAATTTATTGTAACTCAATTTATGTTTAAATTTGGTATTATAACAAGTTAATCACTGCGTGCCGAGCAAAGCGAGGTTCGCAGCACCAAATCAATCTAAACTAATTTAAAAATCATTTCTTCCAACCCAATTATTATCTTATTTTACGATAATTCAAGTGCAAAAACATCCTGTATGTCTCTGATACTGTAGTTGTTAATCACTATCGATTTTAAGTCCAAACATTTTGTTTCATCCATACTGGATACGCATTTCCAACATCCAGAATTCGTAATTTTGAACGAAAAGTGATTTACAATTATACTCTATCGAAATTTTGTTTGCCAGATGGTCCAGATGGTTGGTTTAGTTTCGTTATTAATATTATTTATTTGCTTATTGATCTATTAAATGATTTGCGGGCTACAATTCGTGTTAATGGGTTTTTAATAACGCATTGGTCTCGATTTTTTATGGGGTTATTCAATCTGGGACAAGTCAGAACATAAATTTAATGTATTTCAATTAGTTTTGCGCTAATTTTTTTATTGTTAGAATTGGGACGCTACTAGTCTAACGTCGTCGTGTAGGCAAATAGAGAATAATTCACAAAATCTTCAGCATTACTGATTGTAGCAGTTTTAGTAGTACAGTTATACCTAAAATAATTATTTAAAGCATTATTTGCACAAAGGATAAATTTTGCGACAACTTATAGTTCATTTGTTTGGAGTTGGCAGCTAAGAAAATTCATTAAATCGTAAAATGTTTTAAACAAGACCCTAAATCAGTAGCGCACGTTCTTTTTATATCGGTATTAAGATTCAGAACAATAAACAACTAAAAGGTTGAATTAACTTCCACTATTTATTCTTTAAATACTTTAAATGCAATGACAGCCGTTTCGCTATCGAAATAGCATCGTCAGATTGACATATTGAACTTCAATAACATTAAGAGCTATATATTATTAGCCCTAAGGGACTATACTCTCTTGCCCAAAAAATTATTGATTCAACCAAGATTCCTTATTTTAAAAGATCCATACCACACAATCAACATCTCAGACGCCGCACCGAATCCCTAAAAAATGAGATCCGCAGTTATTCAGTTTTCATAAGTTAAAAAAAAACACCGGAAATGCTTCTCCGTTCGCGGATGATTGATGTAAAGTTACGCCGGAAGTATGCACAAATCACCAACTAAGATTGTGGCACGTGAATCTAATACAAAATACCCCTTTCGTCGTACATTTGAATGGGTTATTACCAGTGTTGTCAACTTAGTGGATTCTACGCTAGAACTGGTGGTTTGAATTTCGTTTTGTGAAAAAATATGACATCTAGTGGCTGATGTGTATTTTGTAGATTTTTTGAAAAATATACAGCGAAATATGGTGATTTATAAGGTGATTAACAATAGGTTTGTTTTATATTAAAACCATTGTAGGACGGTTCACATAGACAATGATTAAATGTCAAAAGATCGTGCAGAACACAGAATCAAAATCAAAAATATAAATTCTGTAGTTCTGTCATCTCCATGTTTTGTTTCGTGCTTTTTGCAGTTGTTGTGTATAATTCTAACCTCAAATTGGATACAGTGCGGTCCATATGTATAGAATAAATTCATTTGTAACGTTATTATGTACTATATGAAAAAAACCTGAAACAGGTCGATTTTTATTCTTAAATTGACAATTTATAGTGTGAAAATATTATCCCCCTCCAGCACCCCTTCGGAATTATAAGCACCCCCTCGAAAATTTTAAATTACAAAGGGGGTCGTGTGGCACCTAGTTGGAAAGGGATTTTAATCCTCTGTTCAGCAATATAAAGTTTTTTAAGTTTGGTGCAATCATAACAAACTGAGAAAATTGATTTTTAAGATGTAAAATTTTGATAATGTCTCTAACACAAAACTTTACGTAGAATGAAGATAATAATGTCACATAATGATTAGAATATGTTTTTCAATGTATTTGACACTCAAATTAAATGTTCAAAATGACCACCATTCACTTCTTGACAATAACCGAGGCGATATTGGAATTCTCGTACAACATTTTGTATGACCTCGGGGGTTATTTTGTTAATTTCTTCCGTTATCCTAACTTTTAAATCAGCAATATTGTTTGGTCTATTAAAATATACTTTAGATTTTAAATAACCCCATAAGAAGTAATCGAGAGGAGTCAAATCGGGGGATCTAGCCGGCCATTCGATCGCCCCACGTCTTCCAATCCACCTATTGGGAAAAACCTCGTTTAAATAATTTCTAACAGTACGTGCAAAATGCGGTGGAGCTCCGTCTTGTTGGTAGTAAATAGATCGATCTATCTCATTTGGATGATTAACATTAGGAAAAACTCCTTGTAATGTAGGCACTAAAAAGTCAATCAAAAAATCTAGATAAACCTCACCAGTAACTCACCAGTAAGGGCCAATAATTTTATTGTTAATGATATCAGCCCAAACGTCAACTTTTTTAGGATATTGGGTGTGAGCCTCACACATCCAGTGAGGATTTTCTCTGCTCCAATATCTACAGTTCTGTTTGTTAACCGTTCCGTTTAAATGAAACGTCGCTTCATCAGAAAAAACTATTTTGTTTATGATCTGCAAATCTGCGTTCATTCTATCCATCATCAATTCACAGAATTCTTGCCTTCTATCAGGATCTTCTTCATTTAACTCCTGAACCAACTGAACTTTGTAAGGGTGGTATTTTTCTTTATGCAGAACTCTGAAAATAGATAATTTACTTACATCATTGTCGGCGGCAAGTTCTCGAGTTGTCTTATGCGGATTTTCCTCAAACTCTAGAAGTACATCTAACTTTTTTTCATCAGTAAATTGAACATTTCTACCTGGTTTTTCAATATTTTTTACATGTCTAGTTTCACGAAACTTTTTTTCAATTTTTCTAACTGTAGACTGCGAAACGTGTTGACCAGGGTATTTATTATTAAAAATTTCACAAACCTCCTTTTGAGTTCTGGTTTTATTACCACAACCAATCATAGTTAAAATGTCTATTCTTTGAGTCTCGGACAAATGAGCCATAATTAAATTTAATACGCGCACAAATATTATACTGACGTCTTTTAGTAACTTTAAATACCTAAATGACAGCAGCCTACTAGATTTATATCAATTGTTTATTTAGTTTTTTGACTATTATTTTAATATATTCAAAGTTTTTTCCTAATATTTAGCAGAATAGATACGAAAATACCTGATGATTTCTAAAGTTATTTTAATAGACCAAACAATATCGCCTCGGTTATTGTCAAGAAGTGAATGGTGGTCATTTTGAACATTTAATTTAAGTGTCAAATACATTGAAAAACACATTCTAATCATTATGTGACATTATTATCTTCATTCTACGTAAAGTTTTGTGTTAGAGACATTATCAAAATTTTACATCTTAAAAATCAATTTTCTCAGTTATGATTGCACCAAACTTAAAAAACTTTATATTGCTGAACAGAGGACTAAAATTCCTTTCCAACGAGGTGCCACACGACCCCCTTTGCAATTTAAAATTTTCGAGGGGGTGCTTATAATTCCGAAGGGGTGCTGGAGGGGGATAATATTTTCATACTGTAAATTGTCAATTTAAGAATAAAAATCGACCTGTTTCAGGTTTTTTTCATATAGTACATAATAACGCTACAAATGAATTTATTCCATACATATGGACCGCACTGTATATTATTTTGTTATTACCTGAATGAAATGCTTTGGAGCATAGTATATAGTAAGGGTAAAATAATTAATGTTACGTTTTTATAAACATAGATCTGTTAACCCATAGAACACTAATATTTTGAACTGTAAAAGTAAAAATATCCTCGCTAAAATTCCGTTATTATCTAGTGTTTTTGAAGTTAAAACCACCAAAAAACTACTAGATTTGCAAAAAAAATCGCCCGCGGGACATTTCTTCCCCATTCCCCCAGATTTTGAAGTGTCCATTTTGCGACTTTTGAAAATCTGCTTTGGCAACACCGCTTATTACAGTAGCTAAACAGATATTCGTAAATATAGAGGTGCATACGTTACTTAAAGAATGAATTTAAAGATGATTTAGATTTAGAGAAAGAAATACCCACGAGAAATTGGATCGTTAGTTAGACGATGAGACAAACGAGAACTTAAACTTCCTACACAAGAAATGCTTATATGGAAAACAGGTTCGCTTTATCTCATTAAAAGCATACCACTTTTATGAGTTATTGACGTTCGAAAAATACATAATTCAGTGGTCGGACGATTCTTCTTCTTATAATTCGTTTGTAGAGAAGTTTTTAAGAGTTACGCGTGTCCCTGTATAACCGTACACATGCCAGAAATGCAAGTACAACCGTTCTATTATTAGCCGCAAACAAGGCACGGTCATAAACCGCAAATACATGACGGTTGACACACAGATTTCGTTGGGATGGATCATTTCAAGTTTTATTTTTTTATGGTCGTCATTTCGGTATTGTTCGTTGTTCTATTCTGATGTCATGGTGATAAAAAGAAGAAAAAACGTATGTTTACACGATGTGAAAAATGTATAAAATGATTCACTCATTGCTCATTAAACAGAAAGTAAACTAAAGAAGTCTTGAATAAATTGTTTTTAAGAATTTATAGAATATGCCATTGGCGATTGAAAGTATTCTCTAACTTTACACCCCCATAACTTATTTAAATAAACATTTTATGAACTTATACTGTCTTTCTACCCTCGGGTCTATAGACTATTTCTGCGTTTAATTTTTTTTTTCTGAAATCGTTTGGAAATGGCTATTATCTCGGATCAATTTCTAACCCCAAAGTACACTTATCTGGTACAATAGTCCGTTGCTAGTCAACGAACATTCCCGTATTGTACGAGAAAAATATTCCCGGCCTAGGCCCAGAAAAATCTGTCTCCCTTGCTATAATTTTCTATAAAAGGGTATATATTATTATGATTTTATTGATTTTATTGTTGTTGGGTTCTTATGTTTTCTTTTTTTTGTTTTATTATTTTAATTTTTTCTGATGATTGAATGTTATTTTAGTAAATTCACGTTAATTTTGACATGATATTATTAGTGGTTTGTTTTTATTTGATTTAACGTAATTGTTGAAGTTTTTTACTACAATAATAATGTTTTTTAGCCCCTTAAATAATATGTTGTATAATGATGACTAGCTCAAATAAAATTAAATGTTTCTTGAAAATAGACACTATCGTTAATCGAAAAATTATATCTCAGGTCGTACAGGTTTCACCACAGATTTACGCTCAAACAAATTATAAATTTTCTATCAAAATGAAATTCAAAAATCTTTACAATAAAGTAGTATAAATGTTCTCTAGCGGCTAATAATTATTATCGCTTTAAAACAGTTTATACGCACACTTAATACAAATCAAATAACGGTACCTTTTTTAACTTTGTCTCTCGAGTGTTCGCCATTCACATGTAGGTGTCGCTGGAACTGGTGGTCTATCTTCTCTTCTGGTAGACACGTGGTATGCAGAAACTTCAATGGTGTAATTAAAGACAGAAACTCTTACGATGTAGAATTTATTATTATTTAATTGTGGATTATTTTATACAATTTACTGGTTGATAAGACTCCCTTTTTACAAGTGGTGTGTTACAAAGTTTTATACTAGGATTATTTCTGATATAAGGTAAGTCAAGCTTCTTATATTAATTTAATACTAACTTTTGTATCATTAAAATTACAGTTGAAACTGTTATATTATAAGATTATTCTGCTCGATTCAACAAACCGATTTTCGATTCAAAGTCGAATACTGTTAACTTATAAAGTTAATAAAATTTGTGACTAATCAAAGTCTTTTTTAAAAATGTAGATTACGAGTTGAATATTATAATAACTGTTGTTGAATGTTTTGAGAATGAGTCTTGAATCTTTTTTTTTAAATTAAACTTGAGTATTGAGTTGTGAAAGTTTTTTAAAATTAAATCTTAAATGTTTGTTGAAAAATTTTTTTAAACGAAGCTTTAATGTTTGTATAAAGGGTCTTGACTCTCTTAAAATTAGGCTTGAATCTCCTTTTATTCTTTCTGACTGGTTCTTTTACGTAAAGACTGAGATCCCTCTCTCATTATTCTCTGACCAATAAAAATGCTTCATTTAAAAACTCCACGAAAACCAATCAGAAGGAGCTATTTCTTAATTTGCTTATTTCTAACTAACTACTTATATTTTACAAACAATTTTTTTACATAATATATACAATAATCATTTTTAATGTTCAATAATTTTTATATCATTTATTATGGTCGGAAAAGCTCTTAAATTATATTCACTGAGGCTTGAAGTCATAAATTCGACCGATACATTTCCGAGTAACTCTTACGTCACAACGTGCAGCTGCTAATCTAAGCTCTTGGATTTCGAGGAAACTAAACATTTCAAACACGCGATGTGTTGTGTACGAGCACTCGTAGTTCTGATAATTTGACGTCACACAGGCACAGGTGCGTTTCTAAGGTTTTGGAGTTCATGGAAACTAAACATTTCAAACACGCGATGTTAGCAGTCGTAGTTCTGATAATTTTACGTCACACATATGCACAAGTGTTATTCGTAGAAGAACTTTTTATACACTTTTGTAGATCTTTGAAAATCCTTTTATATATTTAACAGAAAAATATTTTACAAAAATTTATAATTTGTTCGTTTGTTTTATTTTACATTTTGAATTATATTTTCATTATTATTTATTTTTTTAATGGTGATTTTTATTATTTTTATGTAATGTGATTACTTTTTTATTATTTATTTTTGCTTTTAATTGACTTAACGATTTTGTTTTTGATTTAATCATCATAATACACATTCTTATTGAAATTAATATTTTCTTTAATGAATAAATTTTTTATGATAATAAAACTTCGTCTCAATATGTCTCATTTATTAAAAAAGACCTTGATTTATTAGTTTTATTATCAGGTATTTTGATTAAAACTTTAGATCCCCAATCTTCTACGTCGTTCAATGATTAATAAAGGTTTCAATATGCTCAAGGCTCAAAACTTTTGATTTTTTGGATGTGTAGTTGTCACTTTGACGTTTTAGGAAAGCACACAATTTTAAATAGAAAATCGCAATATTGAATGCGATTTCAGAAAAAATAGTATGTGCACCTCGGGGTAAAAGCACATTCCCAGACTCCAATTTTTACATTTACATTGTCGTTCGGGTATGTATCGCTTTTATTCCTAGATAAACACTTTGTATGAGCTTCAAAAGGTCTTGGTACTAATCTTTTGTCCAACAGTACCAGCAAACTTGACTTACGTGTTCTAAAACGTCTGGGTACCAACATACGTGCAATATTTTTAGTACAAACACATTTTCTATGGTTCCGAGACTTTCTGGTAGTGATATATCCTTGGACATAGTTACTGCAGTACCAAACGTTGCTTTAGGTACTTAAACAAATCTTTGGTGAATATATTAGTGCTTTCACCAACCCTTGTACACTAATAGTGTTCTATAAGACATAAAACACACTTTGAATGAGCTTCAAAAGGTCTTGGTACTAATCTTTTGTCCAACAGTACCAGCAAACTGGACTTACGTGTTCTAAAACGTCTGGGTTCTAAAACATACATGCAATATTTTTAGTACAAACACATTTTCTATGGTTACAAGACTTTCTGGTAGTGATATAGCCTTGGACATAGTTACTGCAGTACCAAACGTTGCTTCAGGTACTTAAACAAATCTTTGGTGAATATATTAGTGCTTTCACCAACCCTTGTACACTAATAGTGTTCTATAAGACATAAAACACACTTTGAATGAGCTTCGAAAGGTCTTGGTACCAACCTTTTGTCCAACAGTACCAGTAAACTTGACTTACTTGTTCTAAAACGTCTGGGTACCAACATACGTGCAATATTTTTAGTACAAACACATTTTCTATGGTTCCAAGACTTTCTGGTAGTGATATATCCTTGGACATAGTTACTGCAGTACCAAACGTTGCTTCAGGTACTTAAACAAATCTTTGGTGAATATATTAGTGCTTTCACCAACCCTTGTACACTAATAGTGTTCTATAAGACATAAAACACACTTTGAATGAGCTTCAAAAGGTCTTGGTACCAACCTTTTGTCCAACAGTACTATCAAACTTGACTTACGTCATTCTTGCAATCTTGTTTTTGCCTTCAATAGAATCTTCTACAAGGTTAGTATAAAGTATGGAATCCCCTAAGTATCTCCTCAACGGTTTGATATTTTTAAATGAAATTGCTTATCCCCTTCTAAGAAGATCCAAGGAATTCAAAAATGCTATCAAATTTAATGTACCATTTGCGGTTAAACCGGAAATGCATATCAACTTTTTTATTTTAAATAGAACACCCTGTATATTTTTCCATTTTTGAATTCCTTGTGAATTTCTGCATACAGTAAAAGTTTCCATTCATATTGTTATTGAATAATTGAGTTATTATTAATTTGACTTAGTTAGCCATGGATGAAATGTCATATGGTGAGTAAGGCAAACTTAATTTATGGAAACATCCTAAAAACTTGGCAACATCAAAATTTATTTATTTTAACAAAATATAACACAAAATTAACAAAATTATATTAAATGTTCAAAATTACGCCCTTCTGCTATTTGACAATATCCTAAACGGTCTTCAAATTCTCGTAAAGAATTTTGCAAAAATTCGTTCGGCACTTGCAGCAATAACTTTCGTATGCGTATTCGATTCTCTAATAATAATGTATATATCACTTGATTGGGCCAATATTAACTGCCCGATGGTATTGACAACGTCAATCAAATAGGACGACAAAATAGGTCATTGTACATACATCGTATAGCGTTTAATGTTTTGGCATCTCAATAATTTGTTTACATCTCACAAATAAACATATATTTAGTCGACAATCACATCTAAATCGAAATATTTTCAACGCATGTCGATTTCGGACCATTAAATTTCCATCAGTGACAACTTAACAGCATCATAATGTTCGTTATTTATATCATATTATCGGCATTAATAGTTGAAAAACATCCACCGTCATTAAATAATTAAAATTATGGCTATAATTATAACTATAAAGTAGAATTTAAGATGCGAACTAATTAAGTTTAATAGATCGAATCCATATTTAGTAATAATTAAATGCACACTTTGGAATGCCATTAAAGTATACAGGGTGTTGGTATAAATATAGGTATAGTTGATATAATAAATTAAGATCTACTTTCCATAAGAATGGACTAGTTTAGTAGGATCATATTTATCAAAATGATAGCAATATATATTTAGGATAAGATACCTACTTACTTATATTGGTATTCATTTTGCAATTAATTTTTCTCATTTCGTAAAATTTAGCAATAAATAATTAGTAAGTTTTAAACGTAGCGCCAACTAATAACCAATAATGAAGTGTGTTTAAAAGTCAACGTTGTCACATTTTAGCTACGTTCGTTTCAAGTATTCTCAAAGAACTGGCGGCACAAAACACCGTGTTCTGTGACTAACTGATTGTACCAGTTGACAAGATATATGACAGGAGAGAAAATCGTGTTTAGCTGTAATAAACAAACAAGACCCCTATTCTTGACGGCGATAGAATAGAACAGCCAATAGAAAGTGGGCGTGGTTCTATTGAAAATGCCAAAACGGTATTCTTGAAATTCGTTCTCTCACTGTACCGATAGGAGGGTTGCTCCCCGAGAGAACAATTACTTCTATTGGTTATTTTTGAAGGAACCGCTATATCACCAAGAGAAGGTGTTAGGGATTTTTATTTTCGAACCAAAAATAGTATAGAGGTAAATTCTTTCATAAACCAAACACAACCAAACAAAAAATTAAACTAACAAAAATGACAGAATATTTTGTTTAGTGTTTTACTCCTTATTTGATAAAGTGTCAATCAGAGAACAAAAATATCGATATGTTTATCTTTTTTTAATGACAACAAATAAGAGAGAGAGATAAGTTTCTCGGTAAATATTAAAGCATATCGACAACATCGCAAATTTTCTACCAATCTTATTGAAACACGTCACTTACCACTTGTGACGTATGTAACCATTATATGGTTGTACAGTTGAACCACTAAAAACCTATTTTATAAGATGCAAATATAAAAAAAAATCACTAAACTAGTTCATTGTTAGTATATTCGAGTATAGAAAACAAGTACAGTTCTCATGCATAGTTTGGATAACAAATACATATACGGGGTGTCCAGGAACTTAATGCCAAAAATTCGGGAGCAAATAGAAGAGGTCAAAATAATGTTAGAAGTTCAAATAAATTTTTGTCATACGAGCCTTCGTTTCCGAGTTATAGACCTCTAAAGTTTCGAAATAAAAATCTTTGTTTTGTCATAATTTCTAAACTATACATTGGAATACTATAAAATTCCAGTGACGGATTGCATACATCCATGTCCTGTGTTTGACGGTATAAATGAATCTTCATTACGTACAGATAAGCAGAGACGGCTTGTGCTCATTGGTTAATAATCCGTAATTTTAAAAGGGACCATCTGAATAATATTTAAATTTCAAAAATACATTTTCCAATCCATTTACTAATGAAAATGTACTCTTGTTTGAACTCGATAAAATTAAGGGTTTAGGAGAAATTTGAACTTTTAGATCTGATCGCCATATTTTGTAGAATTTGCAGAATGTCCATCTTTACAAAATATGGCGTGGTGTCCATCATCCATGCTTTAGAAACAGTGTGTTCTTCATTTACCAAATTTCATCTAAATAAAAGATAGTTCTTCCCTCGCTCCGAAACTTTTTAATTTTTCTTAAGTATTTTGTTCTCCATCAAATAATTTCTTCTGTCTCATTCAAAAATTTTCGTTTTTTATGCGACTCATACATAAAACCAATTTTTTTTAGGACGTATTTTTACGTATTTCGTCCAAATTTGGGAATCGTATCTACTTCTGCTATAACAGTCATTATCTTTGTATCTTTTAAAGTGAATTAAAAAAAGATTTTGCAGAGATTTTAGTATGATCTCCCAGAAGTTTTTTTTATATTGCTTAATTTTGTATACAATGAGAATCGGTAATATGTAACTCCCCTTTTCCCCTCGTATACACTTCACTAAATTAATGTACACCCCCTAAATTCTAAGCCATAAATCATCATTTGCCATGGATTGTTATTAACGTTGGAGCTACGTTTATCTTAATATAAATATAACACCCCATTCAAACACTACATACGAGTCGCTACTGTGTAAATAATGGTCCAGAATATTATCTATAGATTTTCTCGATAACTTTACAAGTTTTCAGCCATACTGCATTGCAGTTTAATGCAGTAATTGCATATTCTCGAAGTTGTTTGCTATATCGCCTGCGATTGAAGTGAATTATGTAAAAAAAAACGTATCTATAAACGTGTATTTAACATGTATAAAATTCTATGGCTCTTATCGTAAAAAAACCCTGTATATGAACACTAAACAAATAACCTTGTAGGCAAGACAAAAATAATAAATAAAAAATGTGTATGAATATTTGATATAATTGTACTAAGAATTTTTCTTTCATTCTTAACCCTCTCAAAAATGAATAAGCACGCCCCCGATTTACTGTCAACTGGGCCTACTTTAACTCTCAATCATTACTGGTTTTAGTATAGTTATAAATTTTTTTTAAATAAGCGGATTAGAAAAAAACGATTGCCTTTAAATTGCATGCTATAAATTGTTTTTAATTATGAAAATACAGTACGATCAAATTAAAATTGTTAATTCCGCGAATACTTTGTTATTTTACTTATTATTTAATTACTCGCTGAAGGTAACAAAAAACCACCCTTAGGTGAGCTCTTTAAGATTGGAATTTAATATTTTATGGCGTCTAGACGCTCGGGGATTTAAAAGAAATGTGACGCTTTGAATTTTTACGTTCATGCTGCTGCAACTTAAAATATCAAATTACCTTTGTTCGACAAGGAAACATTTTTCTTTTTTTTGTAATTATTAAACTTTGACTTTCGGACAGGAAACTGTGAATGCCCCGTATAATATCGATTATTAGATCAATAAAAATATAGAAAATGGACTGAGAAGTTCAAAGACACTAAGAATCCGCATATTATTACGATGGGGCGTTGAAGAAAATGAAAAATTACACATTTCTTACGATTCTGGCGAAACTACTGGCACCATTGCAATGAAATTTTATACGAATATGTTTTGGAAGCTGATATATCCCATGAATTTGTTTTTATAACTAACTCTCATAGAGGGCGCTAGTTACACGATTCATACAACGTATTATTCAACATAACTTTTTTTCGGGGTAGAATTATTAGTCAAAACTCCAAGTGAACATAAACATCGTTTAATTCTACACCAAAAAGGTACTCTTGGTAAAACTCGATATTATGTACCGTTTTCGGAATATTTTGATTTGAAAATTATGAAGTAATAATCGCTCCTGGTATAAACTAATGTTAAAGTTCGCTTTTCTCTAAGTTTGCCATGTAAAATTGACATTTATTGATTGTTATGACAATAAGTCAACAATAAATAGAGTTTTGAAACCTTGTTATTTGTAAAATTAGATATTGTTAAACAAAATGTACTCAAATGTTGAATACACCGACATGTTATTAACTTTAGGCGAGTGTTTAGGAAACTCTAGTGCAGCTTTTACGCGTTATGCAGAAAAGTTTCCTAGAAGAAACTTACCAAGTAAAAAAACATTTAGAGCAGTTGAACGACGTTGTCGAGAAACTGGGAATGTAAGACCAAAGAAAATAAATTCAGGTAGACCAAGAACAACAAGAACAACTAATAAAGAAAATATTATTTTAAATTTAGTTGATCAAAATCCAACATTAAGTGTAAGGAATATGGCAAGACAAACAAATACATCTTCTTCAACTACTTGGCGGATACTTAAAGAGCAGCAGCTACATCCTTACCATTACAGACAAGTTCAAAAACTCTTGCCGGACGATCTACCGGTTAGAGTCGATTTTTGTGAAACATTGCGAGAAAGAACAGCCTTCAATCCAAATTTTTTAAAATTTATTCTTTTTACGGACGAGGCCACCTTTACGCGTCAAGGTATGTTTAACTCCCATAACGCACACTACTGGTGTGATGAGAATCCACAAGCCAAAAGGGTATCACATTACCAACACTCATTTAAAGTTAATGTTTGGGCAGCAACTTTAGGTAACAGATTAATAGGTTATCATATTCTACCTGGAAATTTAAGTGGTGATATGTACCTTGATTTTCTAAATAATCACTTATTTGAGATATTAGATTTATCGATAAATGAGTGAACATCATTATTTTTTATGCATGATGGAGCTCCACCGCACTTTGATAGAAGGTGTCGTAATTGGTTAAGTAACAATTTTGGGAATCGATGGATTGGTAGAGGTGCAGAAGCTCCTATTCATTGGCCTCCTCGGTCATGCGATTTTAATCCTTTGGACTACACAGCACCCCTACAGCACCCCTTCGGAATTATAAGCACCCCCTCGAAAATTTTAAATTACAAAGGGGGTCGTGTGGCACCTCGTTGGAAAGGGATTTTAGTCCTCTGTTCAGCAATATAAAGTTTTTTAAGTTTGGTGCAATCATAACTGAGAAAATTGATTTTTAAGATGTAAAATTTTGATAATGTCTCTAACACAAAACTTTACGTAGAATGAAGATAATAATGTCACATAATGATTAGAATGTGTTTTTCAATGTATTTGAAACTTAAATTAAATGTTCAAAATGACCACCATTCACTTCTTGACAATAACCGAGGCGATATTGTTTGGTCTATTAAAATAACTTTAGAAATAATCAGGTATTTTCGTATCTGTTCTGCTAAATATTAGAAAAAAACTTTAAATATATTAAAATAATACCACCCTTACAAAGTTCAGTTGGTTCAGGAGTTAAATGAAGATGATCCTGATAGAAGGCAAGAATTCTGTGAATTGATGATGGATAGAATGAACGCAGATTTGCAGTTCATAAACAAAATAGTTTTTTATAATGAAGCGACGTTTCATTTAAACGGAACGGTTAACAAACAGAACTGTAGATATTGGAGCAGAGAAAATCCTCACTGGATGTGTGAGGCTCACACTCAATATCCTAAAAAAGTTAACGTTTGGGCTGGTATCATTAACAATAAAATTATTGGCCCTTATTTTTTTGAGGGCACAGTTACTGGTGAGGTTTATCTAGATTTTTTGATTAACTTTTTAGTGCCTACATTACAAAGAGTTTTTCCTGATGTTAATCATCCAAATAAGATAGATCGATCTATTTACTACCAACAAGACGGAGCTCCACCGCATTTTGCACGTACTGTTAGAAATTATTTAAACGAGGTTTTTCCCAATAGGTGGATTGGAAGACGTGGGGCGATCGAATGGCCGGCTAGATCCCCCGATTTGACTCCTCTCGATTACTTCTTATGGGGTTATTTAGAATCTAAAGTATATTTTAATAGACCAAACAATATTGCTGATTTAAAAGTTAAGATAACGGAAGAAATTAACAAAATAACCCCCGAGGTCATACAAAATGTTGTACGAGAATTCCAATATCGCCTCGGTTATTGTCAAGAAGTGAATGGTGGTCATTTTGAACATTTAATTTAAGTGTCAAATACATTGAAAAACACATTCTAATCATTATGTGACATTATTATCTTCATTCTACGTAAAGTTTTGTGTTAGAGACATTATCAAAATTTTACATCTTAAAAATCAATTTTCTCAGTTATGATTGCACCAAACTTAAAAAACTTTATATTGCTGAACAGAGGACTAAAATCCCTTTCCAACTAGGTGCCACACGACCCCCTTTGTAATTTAAAATTTTCGAGGGGGTGCTTATAATTCCGAAGGGGTGCTGGAGGGGGATAATATTTTCATACTGTAAATTGTCAGTTTAAGAATAAAAATCGACCTGTTTCAGGTTTTTTTTATATAGTACATAATAACGCTACAAATGAATTTATTCCATACATATGCACCGCACTGTATACTTATGAGCTTTCCATTGAGTTAAAACCGTTAAGCCTCGGTGGTGCAATGGGTAAGCGCATCGAATAATAAAATGTTAGGTTCTGAAGTTGGTTGGTTCGATTCCCACTAGCAGCAAGAAATTTTTAAATTTCTAACCTATTCAGTATATCCCATACAGAGGTAGTCCATAAATGGCTCTTTCTGTGCAAATTTACTGATATATAAAATTTCTGTATATCCTCTCATTATCACGGTTCTGGGATCTTCGGGATGGAAACGCAGAAAACATTTTTATAAAAAAAAAACAACATTATAATTAGTATTTTGTAATGTTTTATAATTATTTCTGGATATAAAGCATCTAAAATGAATTTAATTTAAAATAAATTGGTTTTTGATGGAGTTGTGCAAATCTCAGAGTGTTTAGATGGTAATTTTATTTAAGGATCTCACGTAAATCCGTTTTAAAAAAGTTAAATATAGATTTTGATTTATTTATAGAGTTTTATTAAATATTCACTTCTAAAAAGTATTTGGTTTATGTTATAAGTTTCCGGTAATAGTTATTAGTAAAAAATTCTTGGTGTTTTATATAGTTTGTTATGTAAACAATAAATGATTAATACAGGGTGTCCCATATCGACCTTCACCTAGAAGTTTCTGAGGAACTAGGTGGATGAAATTTGGTATACAGGGGTTTTCGATACTTCTGAATTCAACTAAAATATTTTCAAATTTATAGCACTTCCGGTTATACTGGAAATTGACACCAACTTACTTTAAATGGAATACTATATTTTTTTTTTCATTTTTTGGTTAGACGGTTAAATTTAAAGGCTACTTTATGTAAGGTACTAGGTACCTAATACACTTTTAGAGAAATTTAAGTTTTTGTGAAAAAAATGCCAAAAAGACTATTAATAAAATGTTAATTATTTCAATTAACTAATTGATAAAATTTAAAAATTATTACATCGTTTTGCACCTAAGGGCCTAAATTATAAGTTATAGTGTTTAAATAAGAAATTAATTATACAGGGTGGTCACAACGTTGAGTTAAATTTTAACTTGAGAAAACGACGATTTCTTCTTTTTTTTAAATTGCAACCCCCATTTTTTATATTTTTATTTGATTCCTCATAGAAAAATAAGGTAAGTTTGTATTTAGTTTCCTATATCAATTTTTATGCGTTTGTAAGATTTTGTAAGATATAGAGGAAATTAGGTTTTTTTGAGTACCAAAATTGTAATGTGGATTTCCTTCCTTCATTATTATTGATTTTAGTTAACTACAGAACATAAAATGAAATACTTTCTTTGTAATTTTTAATAAATTTAATACAATAAATACTAAACACAACTAAATACAAACATCATAACGAGAAAGGTCCAAAGCAATTGTCAAAAATTTATTTCATACATAATATACGAATTTGGTTTCAAGTTGCTACTGATGGTCCTTTTAAATTGCCTCCTCAGTCCCCTGACATGACCCCAATGGATTTTTCCTTTTGGGTTATGTCAAGAATAAGTTGATTGTGTTAACCTTTACTTTACTTTTTTATATATTTATAATTTTGTGGAATATGTAATGACCTCATCCTGTTTTTTCTAGCCTGATGATGGCCTTCTAAAAAGGCCGAAACTAGTCGCTTTTTGTACTAAATAAAAATCTGTGACATTGATTTTGTGTTTTCCTTCAATCATTGTTTAGTCACATTGGAGAAATGGATGATTTACTTCTATTGTATTTTGTTTCAGATCCCAGTACAACTGCATTTTGGCCGTAAGTTTCTTTATCATTTATATTGATTTTAATTAAAAATAATAAACTATTTTGTTCACTACTAGCCTCTTAACCTAACTTTATTGGATTAGGTAGAGAAGTTGTTCATTATTAATAGGGGTAGAAAAATACAGAGACTAACAGGTCGGCTGAAAAGTCCCCGGTCTACCATAGTAAAACACAATATTTTGACAAAATTCATTTTTTTTATTCAATATAGTTGCCTTCAAGGGCGATACAGCGATTATAGCGACCTTCCAACTTTTCGATACCATTTTTATAGTACTCCTTCGGTTTGTCCTCAAAATAGGCTTCAGTTTCGACGATTACCTCAGTATCAGAGCCAAATTTTTTTCCCGCGAGCATTCTCTTCAGATCAGAAAAAAGGAAAAAGTCGCTGAGGGCTAGATCTGGAGAATACGGTGGGTGAGGAAGCAATTCGAAGCCCAATTCATGCAATTTTGCCATCGTTTTCGATGATTTGTGACACGGTGCATTGTCTTGATGAAACAACACTGTTTTCTTCTTCATATGAGGTCGTTTTTTCGCGATTTCGGTCTTCAATCGCTCCAATAATGTACAGTAATAGTCGCTGTTGATTGTTTTTCCCTTTTCCAAATAGTCGATGAACAATATACCGTGTGTATCCCAAAAAACTGAGGCCATAACTTTGCCAGCTGACTGTTGAGTCTTTCCTCGCTTTGGTGGCGGTTCACCGGCCGCAGTCGACTCAGCTGACTGTCGATTGGACTCAGGCGTGTAGTGATGGAGCCAAGTTTCATCCATAGTCACATATCGACGCAAAAAATCGGGTTTATTACGACTTAACAGCTGCAAACACTGCTCAGAATCATCAATTCGTTACTGTTTTTGGTCGATTGTGAGCACGCGCGGCACCCATTTCGCACAGAGCTTCCGCATACCCAAATATTCGTGAACGATATGTCCAACACGTTCCTTAGATATCTTTAGAGTGTCAGCTATCTCGATCATATTCACTTTACGGTCACTCAAAATCATTTTGTGGATTTTTTTGATATTTTCGTCGGTAACCACCTCTTTTGGGCGTCCACTGCGTTCACCGTCTTCGGTGCTCATTTCACCACGCTTGAATTTTGCGTACCAGTCAATGATTGTTGATTTTCCTGGCGCAGAGTCCGGAAACTCATTATCAAGCCAAGCTTTTGCTTCAACTGTATTTTTTCCTTTCAAATAACAATATTTAATAAGCACACGAAATTCTTTTTTTCCATCTTTTGAAAATAACAAAAAGATGCTTCACTAAAAATGCAATATCTCACAAACTAATAGTCCGACAGCTGTACAATTTTTACACGAATCTTTTGAAGGTTGATACTATCTGAAAATGAAATGGATTTAATTCTCGTGTCGTCATCTATAGGTCAGACCGGGGACTTTTCAGCCGACCTGTTACTTGATTAGAACTAAATTTAAGTCCATTTGACAGAATGTGAAACTGAGGGAAAGACAACTTGAAAAATTAGTTTTTTCACTGCTAGCTTATATACATAACTTTATTGACTTTTGTTTGCTCAACCATTGAAGTGGATATTCCAAAATCTGTAATAATATCTGTAATAATAAATAGAGTTTACTGATGCATAAAAAATATATTTAAAATATTGTTTTTGTACCCAATTTTCTGAAATTTAAAAATCCACTTCAATGGACTAGTTTAGTAGGATCATATTAATCAAAATGATAGCAATATATATTTAGGATAAGATACCTACTTACTTATATTGGTATTCATTTTGCAATTAATTTTTCTCATTTCGTAAAATTTAGCAATAAATAATTAGTAAGTTTTAAACGTAGCGCCAACTAATAACCAATAATGAAGTGTATTTAAAAGTCAACGTTGTCACAGTTTAGCTACGTTCGTTTCAAGTATTCTCAAAGAACTGGCGGCACAAAACACCGTGTTCTGTGACTAACTGATTGTACCAGTTGACAAGATATATGACAGGAGAGAAAATCGTGTTTATCTGTAATAATCAAACAAGACCCCTATTTTTGACGATGATAGAATAGAACAGCCAATAGAAAGTGGGCGTGGTTCTATTGAAAATGCCAAAACGGTATTCTTGAAATTCGTTCTCTCACTGTACCGATAGGAGGGTTGCTCCCCGAGAGAACAATTACTTCTATTGGTTATTTTTGAAGGAACCGCTATAACACCAAGAAAAGGTGTTAGGGATTTTTATTTTCGAACCAAAAATAGTATAGAAGTAATTTCTTTCATAAATCAAACACAACCAAACAACAAATTAAACTAACGAAAATGACAGAATATTTTGTTTAGTGTTTTACTCCTTATTTGATAAAGTGTCAATCAGAGAACAAAAATATCGATATGTTTATCTCTTTTTAATGACAACAAATAAGAGAGAGATAAATTTCTCGGTTAATATTAAAGCATATCGACAACATCGCAAATTTTCTACCAATCTTATTGAAACACGTCACTTACCACTTATGACGTATGTAACCATTAAATTTAAATTTAAATTTCAAAAGCCGATTATGGCTAGAGGATTAATTTTAACAAAATTTTATTTGTACAGTTGAACCACTAAAAACATATTTTATAAGATGCAAATATAAAAAAAAATCACTAAACTAGTCCATTGTTGAGTAATCTAGTTCGCAAGCTTCAAGCGTTTTTTAGATAGAGAACTAGTATACATTTGCTTTTCATCAGCATAAGGATGCATTTTTCAGATGAGCAGTAAATCAAGAAAACAAGAGAGGACCAAGTAATTAACCTTGTGAGACCTCCGATTTAGCATGTAAAAAATTTGTATTTTTATTTTCTATACAAACTGCCTGTTTAAGACCTTTCAAATATTCGGTTATCAATGCAAGAGCGTTTGCGCATGCTTCTTACGGTTCGAGAACGGTCACTGCTAAACCCAAACCAACTGAACTAAACTTAAAAATAAAATAGATCTAAACTGCCTACTATACTTTTTGCTGTTCTTTTATTTGTTGCCAAATTTTAATTCCTACCATATCTGTCCTTGTCGTTCTAAATAATTTATGGATACTTTAAGCCGAAAATCGTGAATTTTCATCAAAAACTCGTGCTTTTTCCGCCGATATTCAAGCACCATTAACATTTCACCTTCTTTCGCTAGAATTTATATTTATTATACCGTAAGAAAAAGTATATGAAACTTTCTATTTTCTTCACGTGGTGTGGAAATTGCAGCAGTCAAATATTGAGACGGGTAACGGATACATTTGTTAACGTCGAATCAAAATCAACCAAATTCCAAACAAATAAAAAGAGGGTGGTTGTTTTTTCCGCTTGGTTTTGGCAATCAGTTTGTTTAACGACAACATCCATATTCATATATACGTCCATATTTCCCATCACTCGATCGTTTCGATGGCTTGATTTCTTTTTTATCCACAATACAGAATCATCGTTTCGAATGTAAACAAACCCACATCCATCCATCCTTCAAATCGACGTATTTACATCGAACTATATAAACTCGACCACGGGGTAGGTTTTCATATCGGCAAACAATCGGCGTAAACAACCCCAAAAAAAAGATATGCTCGCAGATTTGTTGACATTGTAGAGACGGATTAACAAAAAATGCTCTACGTTTGATTGCAAATCAATGCCACAAACTATAATTCGGAAATTTACACTGGGCATGCGAAAAAAAACTTCAAAAATAATTTTTAAATATGAAAATTATCAAACTAGTGCAGTCGAATTACGTGAAAAACGGACCAATTTATGACTTAAGTCCGAATTGAGGTAGCTAAGTGGAAAGGGGTAGGTTTGATAATTACAAATCGAAAGGCGACCATCCAAGATCTTAGATGCGTGCGAGGGGTGCGTGGTAGGGGTGGAAAGAGGGTGAAAATGGTTTTTTGCAATTTGCAGCGTAAATACGCATTTTATTGAAAAAAGTTAAATGGAAAAGTTGTAGATAATAAAAAAATCGACAACTTTTGTCTGAAACATTTTTTCACATAACCTAAAAATAAAGGGAAAAAAGCGAAAAACCAAAATTTTAGTTTATTATTTTTTACTAAGCAAAAAATCAATATTTTGTTATGAAATTCACTACAGTGCTTTTTGTATCCCAAAAAAGTAGAATTTTTTTTTTACGATAACTCAATTTTTTTCGACATATTAACGATTTTCGAAAAAAAGATCTCATTTTGTAACGGCTCCCAAGGTCCGAATTTTTATTTCAGACGCCTCTTGAAGGTCTCATTTTTTTCGTAATGACTTTAATTTTCATATACAATAATAAAAAAATACTACTCCTAGCAAAAAAAATCGTTTAAAATCGAAAAAACTGAAAAATTCATAATTTTTCACGCGTATCTTTATCCTACCCTTCTACACGTTATATTACTGTCAAAAATATTTCAGGTAATTCCAGACAGTCTGCTTAAAAAAATTTTCTGCAGTTTCAAAAAAGGTTGCAGTTCTTCAAGATGCAGTTGTCGAAAACACGGTTTAAAGTGTACGAATTTATGCTCGAATTGCTACGGCGTTAATTATTGTACTAATATCGAGCAACCAATCACAGAAATTGCCTTCAGAACACGTTGACCAAAACGATGCATTTCAAGATGAGAATCGCATGCTAGAAGAGGAAGAAAATGTCGAATCTGACGAAGAAGAATCAGAAAATGATAATGAAGATGAAGACGAACATGATAAAGATGAAGACGGAGATGATGAAAATGAAAACGAAAATTATAAAGATGACGATGAAGTAGAAGTACAAGAGGAAGAAGAATGTAATTCGCAAGTCAAAAGGGCGAGATATAATTAAAAATAAGAAACAGTAAAATTGTACTTTCTTTGTATAATTCATCGTATGCACGTATAAAATAATTTTTTTATTTTTTTAATCAATATAGACGTCCATAATTTCCTTTATTTTAATCCTACAAACTGCAATAAGGTGTGATAAATTAAATGCATGTACATGAAATATTTTTAAAAGTAATATAACATGTAGAAGGGTAGGAAAAAGATACGCGTGAAAAATTATGAATTTTTCAGTTTTTTCGATTTTAAACGATTTTTTTTGCTAGGAGTAGTATTTTTTTATTATTGTATATGAAAATTAAAGTCATTACGAAAAAAATGAGACCTTCAAGAGGCGTCTAAAATAAAAATTCGGACCTTGGGAGCCGTTACAAAATGAAGTCTTTTTTTCGAAAATCGTTAATATGTCGAAAAAAAATAGAGTTATCGTAAATAAAAAAAATTCTACTTTATGGGATACACTGTAGGTACTGAATTTCATAACAAAATATTGATTTTTCGCTGAGTAAAAAATAAAAAACGAAAATTATGGTTTTTCTCTTTTTAAGCCTTTATTTTTAGGTTATGTGAAAAAATGTTTCAGACAAAAGTTGTCGATTTTTTTATTATCTACAACTTTTCCATTTAACTTTTTTCAATAAAATGCGTATTTACGCTGCAAATTGCAAAAAACCGTTTTCACCCCCTTTCCACCCCAACCACGCACCCCTTGCACGCATCTAAGATCGTGGATGGTCGCCTTTCGATTTGTATTTATCAAACCTACCCCTTTCCACTTAGCTACCTCAATTCGGACTTAAGTCATAAAAAAAAGGTAATTCGACTGCACTAAACATGTAAAGTAGGGTGTGTCGTTTTGAGAAAACTTTGTTTTAATCTAAATATTCTGTGTTACAAAGTGAAGTAAAAAATACCAAGTTGATTGTATTTTAATTTTATCCTTATATAACTGGATATCGCTTCAAATGTAGGTACAAAGAGTTAAACTCGTGAGAGTTTATTCGCTCAATTTATCTTCCAACCACTTATTCGTACTCGGAAACGAGGATAATATAAAAAAGAGGATGTGTGTTACGAGAAGGCTGTTGAAACTGAAGTACTATAAAAAAAAGGCGAATATTTTGAAAGGAGTTAAGGGAACGTGCATTTTTTTTAAACAATTTAGCGTAAACTGTATTATTTCGACTGAGGCAGTGGTGGTTGAACTGACATTTTATTTATTCAATTATTATTAAATTGTTTTACATTTCTTATATAACAACAAATCAATCTTAACTAATCTTGAAGTCAGATAAACATACAAAAAAAAGTTTATTCTTTTGAGGTGAAAAATGTACAAAGTATTACAAATTTTTTTAAATAAATTAATAAGATAAAAAAGGTTTTTAAATAAAATTAATAACCAGTATGTCCTCCATGGGCCTGTATGCATGACTGTAGGCGATGTGGCATGCTATCGATTAAATGGTCGTGCGGAATTCTCTCCCATTCTTCACGAACAGCATCTTTCAGTTCTCGTAGAGTAATTGTGGGAGGGTTTCGCTTCTTAATGCGTGTCTTAAAAATGTCCCAGGTATGTTCAATGACGTTCATGTCAGAGGAATTTGATGGCCATCTTAATGTGGATATTCCTTCTTCTTCCAAAAAACTTTGTACTGCTGTTCGATGTGGAGGTGCATTGTCATGCATAAACACAAATCCATCACCTACCGCCTCCCGGAATAGACGCACAACAGGATTTAAAACTTCCTCGATGTACGCAGCACCAGTGATTCTTCTCTCCAAAACCAGGAGAGGCGTCCGTGTACCCCTCATAATACCACTCCAAACCATAATACTCCCACCTTCAAATGGAACACGTGGTTGGGCTGTTTCTAATCGGGCTTGTCGTCCTGGGGCCCTCCAAACTAGCATTCTTCGCGAATCAGAAACCAAGCCAATCCTTGATTCATCAGAGAACATCACGTAATTCCAGTTAGGACCATGGTGTAACATTTCTTGAGCCCATTGCAACCTTACAAATTTTTGTTGATAGGTTAATTTAGGAACACGTAGAGGTCTTTTGCGATACAAATTTAAAACATTTACTCTTCGTGAAATTGTTTGCCTTGAGATATTCAGTCCTTCAAGTCTAGCAATTTCTCTGGATATGCCACTTGTAGATACCAAGGAAGGATCAGGATGTGGAGTCTACTCCAGATCACTTAGCCTAAGGATTAAATGCGGAATGGGAAAAATACCAGCGTGGTTCAAACAGAACTGGCTGGTATCTCAATCGCCGCAAAAGAGCTTACCAGATAAGAAATTTCTGGCAAAAACATAATAATAGTAGACAAGCCCTACTAAACTTGAATAGACAACCGTATTGCTGACTCTCTGGCCAGGATGGCGGCTGGACTGAAAATTTTGTTACCAGGCGACACCCATGGTTTGACGACTTCGACAATTGCGGAACTAGCCAAACGTTACACCCGTACTCAATCCCTTAAGAGATGGGATGAAACCAAAGGATGCAGTTTTGCCAGGATTACCCTGGGCAACCCTGAGAAGCTGGATACGAATAAATATTTAGCGATGACCAAGAAGAACCTACGTTTAACAGTGGGATTTCTGACTGGACACTGTCAACTAAGGAAACACCTCCATATTATGGAGCTAGTGGACATAGCTCTATGCAGGAGGTGTGAACAGGAAAATGAAACTGTCAGGCATGTCTTATGTGAATGTGCGGAGCTATCGTCGATAAGAGAGTGTGCGTTCGGTGAGTCTTGGCCTACACCTGCCGACATTAATGAGATGTTCCCTGGTGACCTGTCTTCCTTCCTGGATAAGGCAGGATGGACAATGTCCTCGGAGGGCTAGTCCTTTGGAGGATGTACAATGGGACATATTGTGGCCTAAGTGCTGCGGGTCTATACAGTGTGTAAAAGCCAAATGGAATAAATTTATTATTTCGGTTACTGTACATATTTATAAAAAATCCCGAAACACGTCAAATTTAAATTCCCAATTTTTTAAATGGGAAGTATAGGCTTGTAATATATAGTATTTGAAAGATCTCTTCATTCTCTATTCAAAAATGTTATTGTTTTTAAATTTGATGCAAAAATTAACATAAAAAAATTTAAAATCATGTTGTTACCGAAATTCGCTAAAATATACTCGAAACTTATTACAATATACTTAAAACTTATTTCCCGTTTAGGTCTTGATAATGAGAAAGTGAACAAAAACCATAGCAATGTGGTTTTTAGATGGTAACCATTAAAAAACTTTAAAGAATTTCCGTGGCAACGCTATTTTAACAAGCAGTAGTAAATTGTTTTATTTAAGTTGTCATTGTTGTAATTTAAGTATAAAGTTTGTTCAATTCAATTCTGAAAAATGGTTAGATTAACGGAAATGCATAAAATAACAGTTTTACAAATGATTGGTTACGGAGATAACATCCGAACACAACAGGAAGTAACTCGCCTATTTCACGAGAAATTTCCTAATTTACCGCCTATATCCCAAGAAACAATAAGTAAAATAGAAAAGCAGTTTCGCGAGTTTGGTCATGTAAGGCAAATAAAAAAGCAGCTGCCAATGCACTGAGTGATGAACTCAAATTAGATGTGTTGCTTGAGTTTCAGGAAAACCCACATACATCGAGTAGACAGGCATCCACTACATTCAATGCTAGCCATACATCGATAGCAAACATATTAAAAGAAAATAAATTGCATCCGTATAAGATGATACCTACTCAGGAGCTCATGGAAGACGATTTTGATAGGAGAACTTTTTTTGTGAGCAAATTAGAAGACGTTATGTTTTCTGATGAGTGTACTTTTTTACTTAACGGTCATGCTAATCGGCAAAATTGCCGCTACTGGTCCACGGAAAATCCTCACTGGATGAGAGAAGAACACACTCAATACCCTCAAAAGGTTAATGTTTGGGCAGGGATTGTAGGGAACAATATCATTGGTCCCTTTTTTATTGAGGGCAACTTGAATGGCAACAATTATTTGGCACTACTTCAAAATGATGTCATTCCAACGTTGGCAAATTTATATCCTGATCCAGGTAACCCTCAAGTTCCAGCGAATACGATATGGTTTCAGCAGGATGGAGCACCACCACATTACCAACTTAATGTCCGGCAGTACCTCGATACAATATTTCCCAATCGGTGGATAGGGAGGCGAGGATCGATTGAATGGCCAGCGCGATCACCTGATCTTACATTATTAGATTTCTTTTTATGGGGATATGTGAAGAGCCATATGTACAAAACTAAACCTTCTGATTTAAATGACTTAAAAGAACGAATAACGCTTGCGATTAGGTCGATCACGCCTGATATGTTAAATAATGTTAGAAGACAGTTTTATTTGAGATTAGGATGTTACCAAGACGTTCGCGGAGAACATTTTGAACATCTACTTCATTAACATTCATAGTTCTTTTTCGTGGCCTACATTTTATTACGTTTTGCATTACATTTTATTTTTGATTGTATTGTAGCGAATTTCGGTAACAACATGATTTTAGTTTTTTTATGTTAATTTTTGCATTAAATTTAAAAACAATAACATTTTTGAATAGAGAATGAAGAGACCTTTCAAATGACATATCACAAGCCTATACTTCCCATTTAAAAAATTGGAGGTTGTACCTGTCATTCTAAGGGAGTTGAAGGTAGGGGTTGCATTTTCACGTTAAAGAATGTCAAGTTGGGATTTTTTATAAATACAGTTGACAGAAGCAAACATGAACCCTGGGTGGGCGTGTCCTTGTCGCTGTAGTTGTATTTTCATCTCACTTATGCAGCCACTAAAATTGATATTATCGTTAACATTGGCTCGTGATTGGCTGATTGTGATAACCTTGAAATTAGTTGGCATATTTTCCGCGGACCATGTTTGCTTTTGTCGACTGTATGTATAGTAACCGAAAAAATGAATTTATTCAATTTGGCTTTTACACACTGTATAATGATTTTTATCGAACTAAACCTTCAATTTTGACAACCTGTCAACTATTTGACAGTATCAAGCACATTTTACATGATAATCTTCTAGATGATTACCTTTCGTATTAAAATCCGTACAAATATAGTAAATTCCAAGTAGCGATGATTCTAGCGGCTGTGACCAAAGACATTAGATTCTACAAATGGCCGAATATCAGTTACTTAGACATATACGAAACCCCAAGCGACACATCCGTGCGCAGCATATCTTGGTCCTGCGACGGACAAAACGTCATAGCCGTAAAAAATAAAGGAAATCCCATAATCGTACACGCGCCAGACAAGAAGGTAGGGTTACAATATTCGGAATGTAATATCGTGCAATTCGTTTCTCACGCAGTTTTCTCCAACATCGATCCGTGCGTAGTTGCTTTAGGAACCGACGAAGGTTCAGTGTATGTTTACGACGTGAGAAACACCGAAAGACCCCAAGGTTATGCCAAACTCTCCGCGGGTGTTCAATGTATAGATTTTTCCTATGGAGATCACTTCATAGCAGTCGGTAGTCGATCCGGAAGCGTAGTTTTGTACGATACCGGTTACAAACCCCGCGCTACTTTTTCCGTCCCAAATTTATTAAATGTAGTGTACTACAAGTACTCCAAGAATTTACTAGCGACTTCCGCTCGACCATCCATCGTTTCAGTATGGAATGCCGATACGTCAGATAATTTATTCACCACTCAACATCACGATAAATTAATAACCGACATAGCTTTCTTCGAAAATGGCATTTCTTCCGTGGGTTTGGACAAAAAATTCGTCACCTACGATTTGAGATGCACCGAAGCGAGTTGCTGGATAATGGACAGTTCCTTGTCGAGTCTGGCTTACGCTGACGGCACCAACGACATAGCCATTAGCACGGTTTCCGGACAAATAAGAAACTACGATTTCAGGAACATGAAGGTGCCTTTGATAACCTTCGTCGCGAACAAGCCTATAAGGAAAATAGCTTTCCCCTTTGGCGGGAGGCACAATTCCTCGAATAAGGACAACGATGCCTCGGGGGATTTCAGCTGCACCACCGATTCTTCCCCAAGACGTTCTCTTAACAATGAAGAAGGTGTTGTTGTATGCGACTCGGCTCCCTCGATTCCTCCTAATCATAGCGAAGATTACTCGCTACTCATGCAGTTCGTCGAAGAGAAAATTGAAGAGGCCACCAAGAAAATGGAGACGAAAATAGTCGATACTTTTTACAATTTGAGAATCGATACGAGTAAGAAGTTTATCAATTTGGAGGAAAAGTTAACGAACAGTTGGAATTCTTTTATGGAGTATTTGAAATTTTCCGGTCAAGAATTTGCTAGCAGCGGCAATGTAGATTCGTTGGGTAAGGTAGCGATCTTGAACGATAAAATGATGGCTTTGTATCAGGATAAACCGAGTGAAACGGGTAGTCAAGAGAGACCGGAAGAAACGAGTAGTCAAGAGAGACCGAGAGAAACGAGTAGTCAACAGAGGCCGAGAGAAACGAGAAATCAAGGGAGACCGAGAGAATCGGGAAATCAAGAAAATTCTAAAGAAATGCGAAATCTGTATACTCGATAATAAATTCTATTAGATTATTTGCGGTTGGAGTTTTTAATTTGAACAAGAAACTGTTTTATAGATCTTTTAGATGGTACCTACACCTTCTCCGTAGTAACAAGTCCGGAAAATACTGTTTTTTTTTTGGACGAGTCCTTCAGCGACATTGGTCGACTTCCAGTCTCTTCAAATTTGTGATGTTTCCACCATTATCAGCAAATAACGTCGCTGAAGTTCGACGAATGCTATGGCCTAAAAATTCTGCGGTTATAGGTATGTATGTATGAGTTAGGGGTGATAATTACACTGCGACCTATAGGATCTATTGTGTCCCCCCTTACTTGCCATGTTCTGATATTTTCTCAGACCTATAGCAGCTCTTCGAGTCCTATTTTCCGGAGGAAGTTTAGGACATCGTCGGGCTTCAAATCAGGTAGATCCCCTTCCTCTATTTCATGTGCTCCTAGGTATCTAGCCCTAGAATTTTGCAAGGCAGGGCATTCTGAGAGTATGTGTATTGAGGTTTCATCCTCTTCCTTACAGAATCTGCACTTTGCTTCATCTGCTAACCCTAGTTTCTTCATGTGGCTTCTTAACCGGCAATGCCCGGTTAATATTCCCGTTAGAATTCGGAGCCTTTTTTTACTGAGGTTGAGGCAGCTAAGAGATCTCTTCTGGTCATAGTTCCCCAGTAGTACAGGGTGTTTCTTAAGTAATCTAAAATATTATATGGGGCGCTTCGTTACTCAATTTTAAAACGAAAAGTTCATATAAACATGTGTGATATGTGTTGTCGTTTATGAGATACAGGGTGTTGTACGTGAAATTAATTTTTCTTGGTGACGCTACTGATTTATATTTTTTATTATTTTATTACAAGCAACATGTGTTAAACATAAAGAAAAAATAATACATTTCAGAGCAAATGTTCAAAATGTCCACCTCCAGCTAAAATGCAAGAATCCGCTCGATGTCTAATGGATTGTCGGATACGTTCGAAGATACCAGGATTGTTACGAATAACATTACAGCCGTCTATGATACGATTTTGAAGATCTTGTACGTTTAATATCAGTGTTGTGTAAACAAGCGATTTCAAATATCCCCACACACAAAAATCCAGAGGATTGTGTCCAGGTGATCTAGGGGGCCACGGGTGTGGAGATCCTCGTCCGATCCAATGGCCTGGAAAAACATTATTTAAAAACTCGCGTACAATCACTGAAAAATGTGGAGGAGCTCCGTCATGCATGAACCACATGCGCCTTCTAATAATAATAGGTACATCTTCCAAAAGAAGTGGAAGTTCATTTTCTAGAAAATGTTGGTATGTCTCACCGGTTAACCGTACAGGAAGGAAAAATGGTCCAATTAAATAATCATCGATGATGCCAAGCCAAACATTGACCGAAAAAATGTTTGTTGAAATCGTTTTACACTTATGGTATGTGGATTTACATCTGCCCATATGTGGTCATTATGAAAATTCATAATCCCATGTCTAGAAAAGTTGGCTTCATCCGTAAGCCACAAAATTCGGATTGTTCGCGATTCCATTGACAATACTGTATGCGTAATGGATAGTCAGTAGGTAACAAATGTTGAACACGTTGAACGTGATATGGATACAATAAATTATCTTTTAGAATATTCCAAACAGTTTTGTTACTAACATTTACTTCATCTGCAACTTTTCTTGTACTCGTTTCTGGATGTTGGTCAATAATTTGAAGAATCTGGTTTTCCAATTGGGGATTTCTCACAGTTCTGGGTCGTCCAATAATATTCTTCGATTTAGCAAAAGTTCCAGTTTCTTGTAAACGAATATGTAACTTAGTAAACGTATCTGAACATGGTAAACGATTATTTGGATAACGCTGGGCATACGTACGTCTAGCTTCTAAGGCATTACCATTCGCTAATCCGTACAAAAAATGCATATTAGCCATTTCAACATTAGTAAACACTGGCATAGTTTTTAACTAAACACAGAGTCAATCAAATAAAAATGTACGATTTTTGCGTTGGTTTTCAAATTTGACACTTGTCAACATTATTTCAAAGGCCACTTAGAATAAGCATGTTTTTGCGTATTACTTCTAAAAACCAGTAGCGTCACCGGGAAAAATTAATTTCACGTACAATCAGAACTGACTTATTACGATAAATTCAACACCCTGTATCTCATAAACGACAACACCTATCACACATGTTTATATGAACTTTTCGTCTTAAAATTGAGTAACGAAGCGCCCCATATAATATTTTAAATTACTTAAGAAACACCCTGTATATTAGATTGCCTCAGTCCTTCCAGCTGATTTCAGTACTTGGATTTTTCCTAATCCATTTCTTCCCTTAGTATACCTAAGATTGCTCTACTGCTGATCCCACAAGATGGTTCTGGTCCCAAACGTGGGGTTTCAGCTCCTTTTTTTGCCAGCTTATCTGCTGTTTCATTCCCCTCTATTCCTATGTGTCCCGGGAGTGACAGTGTTCTTCTGGCCTAGTTCATTTAGTTTGCCTAGGCATTCCCAAACCATCTTGGAACTGATTATATTTGAGCTCAGCGCTTTGATGGCTGCTTGACTATCCGACATGATCACAATCTCTTGTCTGCGGTAGTTTCTTCCAATATTGAATTCCACACATCTTTCGATGGCGCGGACTTCTGCTTGAAAGATGCTCGGGTATGTGCCCAAGCTTTCTGAGTATTTGGCTCTCGGTCCAAAAACACCTATCCCAGTTCCCTCGTCTAGCTTGGAACCGTCCGTATACCACTTTATGGTATTCTGGTTTAAATTCTGTATGGTGTCTTCATCCCATTCAGATGTATTACTCAACTTTGTGATGAATTTTCTCACAAAGTTGAATTTCTTTGGCATATCATCTTGGGGCATTTCCCAAGTTTGATCAAATTGAAGTGATCGAGGTTTTTCCCTGATAATTCCTTCTTTGATTATTCTATATATTGTTTTCTTCCTTACACTTTCTAGCAGAATGTGCAGTGGGGTCAAGTTTAAAATCACCTCCATTGCAGCAGTGGGGCAAGTTCCCATTGCTCCAGTGATACATGAACAGGCTAGTCTCTGAATCTTCGAGAGGTTTTTCCTCGTCGTATTCAGATTAGCCCTTACGCCCCAAGCCACTGCCCCATATGTGATTATTGGTCTCACTAGGAGTATGGGATAGTCGTAAAGATAAATATTGCCTATACAACAGCAGGTTTTCTTGCCCAATTACAACAAAAGTTCTCTCGATATGTGTTTTGGAATCTGGTATTTTCAAACGACATTGCCTAATCCGTTGTGATTTCATAATAACTTGCCTTTTGTCAATTTTGCAGTATTTGAAACCTAGTTTGGATAAAAGTGTCCATAGGTTTCCAATTGATATCCTTATCTCAGTGGAGCTTCTTAGTCTTGTTTGCAATGATCTGATAATAGGCATCAAGTTTTCTTCGTACATAGAGTAGATATTTCTTCTTATCAAATCTTTATCACCGTCATCAGTGGTTCTGGAAAAACCACTATCGTTTTGTTTTCTCTTACAGCAGAAGTAAAAGCCTAACCCCTTTGGACCAGCTTCTGATGAACATGTCTGACGATTTCTTTGGCATCAATGTTGATTCATGAGATCTCGTTACGTTTACAGACATGGACGTTGAAGAAATTATGAAAATGTTCTGAAACGACACTAATGAACCAATAGAAAAATATTAAAGGAGTATAAAAATAGTCACCAGACTATGCTTGTTACTTATTTTTACAAATTATAAGATAACTTGCAGCTTTTTAAGGTTATTTTTACAAGAACAAGATTAGAATGTCAAGTAAACTCGAACCAAGCACCCTTTCGTATTTGTATATAGCTCTAAATCTTATTCCCATTGACAGACTCTAATTTATCGTTAACTCTATCAAAACTTTTAGAAGAGCTTTGGGAAATAATTAATAAAGAGTGTACTTCGGTGAGTTTTCAGAAGTGGTTTCAATCTAGTTGTTAAAAATATATATAGCAATCAATAAATAATTTGTTATTGTTTCAAACGAATTACTATAGTTTTATCATGGTTCGTGACAAAGTAACGTATTAACAAAAACACGCTCACACACTATGAGAAAAGGAATAGGGATCTAAAAATAATCGCAAGATCCACTTAGGAGAATTTGGAGTATACGTGATAAAAAAAAATCCAATTAAATTGTCAATTTACGAATGGAAAAAGCTTTTTTGGTTGGAGCGGGAAACCTCCAGAGTATAAGTTTACATAGAAAAATGAATGTTATTGTTACAGTTTACTGTGGCTAGTAGTTAATTCTTTATTGAACTAGTTTCAAATTAAATAGCTAACTCTATTTGGCAGCCATTTAATAATTTCTAGTTTTCTCAACATATGGTATTAAATATACTTAACTGAAGACTTCGCGAGAAACAAAAATTGACAACTTTAACCAAAAAAGCTTAAAATTTTACCTGCTGTGCCAATTTCAAATTATTATAATCCGGTCCTCACGGCTATTCAGGTATCATAACTGCAGTCAACCACTATACTTCCCATTTTATTGCTATATATATTTTTAAACAAGAGTATAATAGTGCTATGAAACTTCTTAAGGTGATGGTAGATTTTTGTCTGCAGGAAGCAAATAGCCTTGTTTGTCCTGGAAGCTATGGTCTATATCTAAGGTTTAATTGATCTTGATCATGTCTTTTTGACAATTTTTGTTGACAGGAATAGCTACAAGCCATCATCAATCCACTTTTGTCTAGCTTCTGAATAATCAGCAATGGAAGCTTCATCTGATTCTGAATGTAATATGAAATTGATGAGGTCTGATGAGCTCCTTCCCTTGTAAGGGATCTGTCTAAAAACAGGTCTCAAGATCTGCTGAATGTGAGCAGACAGAACCTACGAATTATAATAGGACTACTGACTGGACACAGTCGTCTTAATAGGCGTATGAAAACAATTGGACTGGCAGAGAGTGCAGAGAATTAGGATCAATAAATTTGGTCTGCATCAACTCGAGCCAAATGACTTCATGGAAGTGTCGCTAACGACCCTGATGAGCTTCATCAATGGCACTGATAGAACGACTATAACGCTGGGGTGAGTCACAGGTCGTAGTGGAAAGGACCTTTAACGACCAATCACATAGAACATAACCTAACCCTAACATAAGACACCCTAGGTCTCTTTAAGAACACATTAGGACTCTTCAAGATATACTAGGACTCTACAAAATATACTAGGACTCTTTAGGAATATACTAGGACTATTTGAAACACCCTAGGACTCTTTAAGAATACTTTAGGACTTTTTTGAAACACCCTAAGACTCTTTAGGAACATACGAGGACCCTTCAAGACATACTAGGACTCTTTGAAACACCTTAGGCGTTTTCAAGACATATTAGGACTCCTTGTAACACCCTAAGACTCTTTAAGAACACACTAGGACTCTTCAAGACATACTAGGATTCTTTGAAACACCCTTCAAGACATACTAGGAATCTTTGAAACACCCTAGAAGTCTTTAGGAACACACTAGGACTTTTCAAGATATACTAGGACTCTTTAGGAATACACTAGGACCCTTCAAGATATACTAGGACTCTTTGGGAACACACTAGGACCCTTCAAGATACACTAGGACTCTTTGGGAACATACTAGGACTCTTTGAAACACTCTAGGAGTCTTCTAGACATACTAGGACTCTTTGAAACATCCTAGGAGTCTTCAAGACATACTAGGACTCTTTAGGAACACATTAGGACCCTTCAAGACATACTAGGACTCTTTAGGAACACACTAGGGCTCTTCAAGGTATACTAGGAGTCTTTGAAACACTCTAGGAGTTTTCTAGACATACTAGGACTCTTTGAAACACTCTAGGAGTCTTCAAAACATACTAGGACTCTTTGAAACATCCTAGGAGTCTTCAAGACATACTAGGACTCTTTGAAACACCCTAGGAGTCTTTAAGAACACACTAGGAATCTTCAAGACATACTAGGACTCTTTGAAACACCCTAGGACTCTTCAAGACATACTAGGACTCTTTGAAACACCCTAGAAGTCTTTAGGAACACACTAGGACTTTTCAAGATATACTAGGACTCTTTAGGAATACACTAGGACCCTTCAAGATATACTAGGACTCTTTGGGAACACACTAGGACCCTTCAAGTTATACTAGGACTCTTTGGGAACATACTAGGACCCTTCAAGATATACTAGGACTCTTTGGGAACATACTAGGACTCTTTGAAACACTCTAGGAGTCTTCAAGACATACTAGGATTTTTTGAAACATCCTAGGAGTCTTCAAGACATACTAGGACTCTTTAGGAACACATTAGGACCCTTCAAGACATACTAGGACTCTTTAGGAACACACTAGGACTCTTCAAGACATACTAGGACTCTTTGAAACACCCTAGAAATCTTTAGGAACACACACTAGGAATCTTCAAGACATACTAGGACTCTTTGAAACACCCTAGGACTCTTCAGGACATACAAGGACTCTTTGAAACACCCTAGGAATCTTCAAGACATACTAGGACCCTTTGAAACACCCTAGGAGTCTTCAAGACATACTAGGACTCTTTGAAAAACCTTAGGCGTTTTCAAGACATATTAGGACTCTTTGTAACACCCTAAGACTCTTTAAGAACACACTAGGACTCTTTGAAACACCCTAGGACTCTTCAAGACACACTAGGACTCTTTTAAACACCCTAGGACTCTTCAAGACATACTAGGACTCTTCAAGATATACTAGGACTCTTTAAGAACACAGTAGGACTCTTCAAAATATACTAGGACTCTTTGAAACATTCTAAGAGTCTTCAAGACATACTAGGACTCCTTGAAACACACTAGGACCATTCAATATATACTAGGACTCTTCAAGACATACTAGGACTCTTTAGAAACACACTAGGACTCTTCAAGACATACTAGGACTCTTTGAAACACACTAGGACTCTTCAAGATATACTAGGACTCTTTAGGAACACACTAGGACTCTTCAAAATATACTAGGACTCTTTAGGAACACACTAGGACTCTTCAAGACATACTAGGACTCTTTGAAACCCCCTAGGAGTATTTAAGAACACCCTAGGACTCTTCAAGACATACTAGGACTCTTTGAAACATCCTAAGAGTCTTCAAGACATACTAGGACTCCTTGAAACACCCTAGGACTCTTTGAAACACCCTAGGACTCTTTGAAACACCCTAGGACTCTTTAAGAACACACTAGGACTCTTCAAGACATACTAGGACTCTTTAGAAACACACTAGGACTCTTCAAGACATACTAGGACTCTTTGAAACACCTAGGACTCTTCAAGATATACTAGGACTCTTTAAGAACACACTAGGATTCTTCAAAATATACTAGGACTCTTTAGGTACACACTAGGACCCTTCAAGACATACTAGGACTCTTTAGAAACACACTAGGACTCTTCAAGACATACTAGGACTCTTTGAAACACACTAGCACTCTTCAAGATATACTAGGACTCTTTAGGAACACAGTAGGACTCTTTGAAACACCCTAGGACTCTTCAAGACACACTAGGACTCTTTGAAACACCCTAGGACTCTTCAAAATATACTAAGACTCTTTAGGAACACACTAGGATTCTTCAAGACATACTAGGACTCTTTGAAACACACTAGGACTCTTTAAGAACACACTAGGATTCTTCAAAATATACTAGGACTCTTTAGGAACACACTAGGACCCTTCAAGATATACTAGGACTCTTCAAGACATACTAGGACTCGTCAAGATATACTAAGACTCTTTAGGAACACACGAGGACTCATCAAGACATACTAGGATGACATACTAGGACTCTTTAAAACACCCTAGGAGTCTTCAAGACATACTAGGATTTTTTGAAACACCCTAGGAGTCTTCAAGATATACTAAGACTCTTTAGGAACACACGAGGACTCATCAAGACATACTAGGATTCTTTGAAACACCCTTCAAGACATACTAGGAATCTTTGAAACACCCTAGGGCTCTTTACGGATCTACTAGGACTCTTCGAGACATACTAGGACCCTTCGGGACACCCTAGGATTTCTAGAATACAGACCCAATTTCCAGACACCTCAACAAGCTAGGTCTTGTCTTTGTAGAACAATTTATTTGCCACCGTTTTGAGTTTCATACAAATTGTAGTAAAGCGTGCATACAATCATAGATCTCATATACAAATCAAGTAATTTGTTATATTTGAATGGTAAATATCAACAATGAGACAACGAAATTTTCATTTATATCATTTTAAACGGCAGAATTCGAAAATGTTTTCTCGATTACGGGCAAACAGGTGTTAAATTCCACCGGATTACCTTCGATAGGGCTTCCCATTAATCCCATCCATATTCAATTACGATATTAGTTAAGGCTTGCTTAACCGTTTGTCTTATTAATTGATAGCGGTCGGATTTAACCGATATTCATTCGGATTAGATACCTATTATCGAAATTCGAGATTACAGATATAAAAAATTTCAACAACTTTTTAACTTTTATAGAATTTCGATAAATTAAAATATATCATTGTCTCTCTCTTTGTTTATTTAGGTCAAACAAAACTGTGATATTTTAAGCATGTGTGTGCATTACACACAAAATTATTTAGACGTTACAACGGATATTGTTACCTAGTAAATCGTGGAAATTATCCTATTATGAGCCTCGAAATAATCCACGTGAAAATTGGAATTGGCCACGACCGCACATGGAAATTTATAACACGCAAAAGCTATTCCTGAATTTGGAAAAGAACATTTTTGCTGATAGTTAAATTAACGGGCAACATGTACGTGTCACTAACAAATTTGTGAGATAGGGTTCTAAGTAAAAACAAAATTTTTATTGAAAAATTTAAATTAGTTAAAAAATCAAAATAATGGAACTATGCAGAGTGAGTCATAACTATTGGGACATAGACTAAGGACAGGTTATTTGGACCAAAATATGGCTATTGGGCCAAATATGCCTTAATATAATGTTGCTGAGAAAAAAGATACGGGGTGTTAAAATTAATTTTTGTTTTTCGTTTATTGCTAATAGTTTCCCTGTATATTTATAAATTGATATCAAAATTGGCACAGAGGCATAATCTTAGACAAGAAATAGTATTTTATTTACAATTCCACTATCAAATACCAAACTAATAAACAAAGTTGCAACTAACGTAAGGTTTTCGTTTTGACGATAAATCAAAACTAAACACACTTTAACTTAAAAGAACTCACAAAAACTCAAACTAAATGTTCTACATGGTCTCCTCCGATTTCTATGCCTTTTCTAATTCTTTTTATAAAGGATTTTCGGACGTTAAAAAAATGTTATTCTGTCCCCTTATAAGATTAGCTGCATTTTGAATGTATCTCCAAAGTTCGTCTCGTGTATTAATTTCATTGGCATAAACTAAGGACTTCATATGTCCCCAAAAATAAAAATCTAGCGGGTTGTACTCAGGACTTCTTGGTGGCCATTGAAAATCACTGCCTCTGCCAATCCATCGTTGAGGAAATACGTCATTAAGATGATTACTAACAGCAAATGAAAAATGAGGTGGCGCTCCATCCTGCATAAACCACATTTTCCTTCTTACATCCAGTGACAGATCATCTTAAATATCACTAAGAGTATTTTCCAAAAAGAATAAATAAGAATCTCCATTTAAATTCGGAGGAAGAACATAAGGCCCTAGTAGTTGGTCGCCTATAATGCCACACCAAATATTCAATTTAAACTCATGCTGAAAATGTCTAGCTTTAATAGCATGCGGGTTTTCTTCTTCCCAATAATGACTATTTCGCCAATTAAAAACCCCTCGTCTGGTAAAAGTTGCTTCGTCGGTGAACATAATATTCTTAATAAAGTGTCTGTCATTGCGATGTTTATTCAGAATACGTTGGCAAAACTGTACCCGTCGTGGAAGATCTGTTGCAAGTAAATTTTGAACAAGAATGAAGTGATAAGAATGGAGGTTCCCTTTTTTTAGAATTCTAATTATAGACGACTGACTTACTCCTGTTGCTGCTGATAGATGTCGTGAACTTATTTCAGGATTTTCATCTACTCGAACCAAAAGTTCATCTTCTTGATTAGGTGTGATTTGTTTCGGTCGACCACCCCGATTTTTATTGTGAAATGACCCAGTTTTACCTAAACTACGATATAATCTTGCAAAAATTTTGTGATTTGGTTGCCTTCTGTTTGCGTATAACATTCCATACCTTCTGGCTGTCGAGCGACCGCAAAAATTTTCTTGTGCGTATACGCAAATCATATTTCGCATTTCTTCATTAGTAAAATGATTGTGACGAGGCATTTCAATCAAAAAAAGTAATGATTACTTTTAAAAAATGCAATATTACACTACACTGTCACATCAAAAAATAATTTACTCTGAAGAAATGACATTTACCAACAACAATTATCTGACAGTCCAAAGCATACTTTTCATAAATGAATTAATATTTGAAATCCTTTTTTAAGACTCTAAGCAGTTCGACTGCGTTTTTATCGAAAACGGTTGAAATTATCATGTTTAAACAAGAGTATCAATTTTACGTAAAAATGATGTTTACGTCATATTTTCTAATAAAAATTACTAAAAAATTTCATCAGAAAAAGTTTATACTCAATTTGATCATTAGGAATGATCCACGTGGCGCCCTCTATCACAAAACGTAAAATTGTAAATAAAATATTATTTCTTGTCTAAGATTATGCCTCTGTGCCAATTTTGATATCAATTTATAAATATACAGGGAAACTATTAGCAAAAAACGAAAAATAAAAATTAACTTTAACACCCTGTATCTTTTTTCTCAGCAACATTATATTAAGGCATATTTGGCCCAATAGCCATATTTTGGTCCAAATAACCTGTCCTTAGTCTATGTCCCAATAGTTATGACTCACCCTGTATAAGGTCAATTTCGGGAAGCCACAAACGTCATTACGACGACGTTTGATGGAGTCTTCGTTTTTTTACGTGAAGTATATACTACGAAAGATTGAAGTAAACAAAGAATGAGCAATAAAAAATATATAGAGTAAAACAGAGCAAGGAATTTCAATGAGCTATTATCTGAATAAAAAATAAGTTTTCCGACAATTGCAAACAAAGAGGAAAGGTTAATGACTGGCGAAAACTAAATCGTGTCACGAGCATCGACTGCATTTAGTCATAAAACCATAAATTTAACAAATTATTGTTTAGAATAATATTTTAAATAACACAAACAGGCGCCTTATAATTGACTCATACTTATTTAGACTAAAATAAATGAGATTACTCATTTTACAAACTAAGATAGAATGTGCTATATAAATAAACAATATGTTTTCCAGTGGTCGGGGATGTACTAAAGTAGAAATTATTTTTCCTACGACCACATATGAAAGTGCTAGTTTGCACACTTACTTGTACTTAAGAAAGTAGCTAATATCAATACACGTATTGAAAAGTAAATATCAATACACGTATTGAAAAGTAAAAAAATATAGTTCTATGATCTGTGACATTTACGTCAAATTTACCAATAGTAAAAACACATGAATGTCAAAGCAAGGACCATTTATTTTTTTTTTAAATTTTCCTTGTGTCAAATATTGTACTGTAATTGCCAATACAAATTTTTCTGTATAAAGTAAGAATAAAGAATAAAGTTTCTTATAAGTTTTTACATTTTTAAAAAATAAACATATTTTTATTCAGTATTATTATTTTTATAAAAACACTTTTAGAAAGAAGAACAGTTTATTCTTCTTTTTTATTATATTGTGTTTATGTTCCGTGCATGTGTCGAATGTGGATTTTTGAAGTTATGTTTGTGTTTCTGTTTACAATTATCTTTGTGTCTATTATTATTACATTACTTTTCAATTAATTTCACCAACTGACCATTTTACTTTTAATTTTTATAGAGCCCACAAAAAAATTAAAATGTCATTTATCTAATAAAGAATTTTGATGTGAATTCCTGAGAAAGGTGGTTATTTGATTTTAATTAATTATATTTCCATGCAATATATAAACTCGTTTAAATCCTAATTTTTAACATGACTAACAATTAAAATAAATTTTATAAATAAATTTAAAATATTTATTATAATAAGAAATATTGGGGTCGTAGGAAAAATCGTGTACACAACGCGTTTGAAAGTGTATTTCTTGCACTCGTTACGTTTCCGCACTCGCCACTACGTGGCTCGTGCTAAGCTTCACTTGTGCGTAATACTTCACTTTCCACACTCGTTATGTAATATACTATATTCGTATGGCATTGTTGGCATTCAACACTAGAAGATCTTATATTTAGTTATTTCAATTCAAAACAATATGTACCTATCCCACTATCTGTATAGTCTATATAGAAAGGACAAGGAGTAATAAATCATTCGTTTAAGTAGATTTCATAGACGTACCAAAATAGATTTTAGGAGGGTATACCGTAAGGTACATTTTGTATTGAACGAATGAGTTGCAGCTATGCTAAAGAATATACGATTTAGGTCAGAGGTAACGGGATGTACTAATTTTAATAAAAAAAAGTGATAGAGGTACATAAATTTTAGTAAGTTTGATAAAGAAAGACAACATAGTTTATTCATAATAGAAAACAAACCAATCTGTAACAATAATTATTTTATATATTTTTGTTCTTTTTGTAAGAAGATTAATTCAAACTTTGAAAATCGTCACAAATAAATTACAATGAAATATATTTTTAAAAAATTAATTAAAGTCAAGATAGCAAGATATCGTTAAAATGTTTATTAAATTCAAAGAAGCAAAATGAATATTTTTTATTTGTATTACTCCTATATGTAGTGTTTGGGGAATTTTTCTCAGAAATTTTAAATGGCAAGTGGCCTACTGTAATCGGCTTAATACGATTACACCTATTTACAGATTATTCGATTATTGAGAGGGATTTTCCAAACAACCCAGTTTTCTTAGAAACATTATCGCGAATATTATTTTAAAAGAAAGTCGGTACATTAAATCAGTACTTAGTATTAGTTCTTTGAGTAAAGTTGTATGAAAATGTATGGTTTTCATAATATTGTAAACAGTTGGAATATATTTAAAACATTTGTTGAATGTTAATTGTGCAAGTACCAAACAATGTCGATAAGCCAAGGACCATCTAAACGACCAAAAACAGGTCCATTATCTTTAAATGAAAACACTCTGATATTGAATTGTTATATATCATTGAAAAACAAGAATCCAAGTGCAAGTGTTGATGATATTGTGGAATTAACGGCTGCTATGTTGTGTGTTGCTAAATCAACAATTTATAGATTACTAAAAGAAAGCAAGAAAGGAACTCTTCAACCCCCTAAAACTCCTTCAGGTCGAAAACCAATTGAGATCGATTAGTCATTAAAACAAAGACTAAGGCGTAAAGTCCATGGATTTTACTTACGAAAGGAAATTCCAACACTTGACAAAATTATGACATCAGTGCAAGAAGATACGGACTATACAAAATTCTCCAGAATGACATTATGCAAACTTTTGAAAGATGTAGGTTTCAGATATACTAAACATAATAGAAAATCTCTCTTGATAGATAAACCGGAAATAGTTTTTTGGAGAAGAGACTATTTAAGAAGCATTCGACATGCCAGAGAACAAAATTTGAAAATCTTCTACTTAGACCAAACATGGATTAATGCTGGATATACAGTTTCCAAATCTTGGCAAAATGAAAACATTAAAAGCGGAAGGCAGGCATTCGTGGAAGGTTTGTCGTTAGGTTTGCAGCCACCATCTGGAAAAGGAAAAAAACTTATCATTGTCCACGTTGGAAGTTCTTAAGGTTTTGTTGATGGTGGATTATTAACTTTTATTTCAAAAAGCACGGGGGACTATTACGAAGATATGAATGGGGATGTCTTCGAGGAATGGTTTGTCCAAATGTTGGATCTGATTCCAAAAGGGGCTGTTATTGTTATGGACAACGCAAGTTACCATTCACGGTTACGAGAAGCATTGCCCACAAGTCGTTGGCGTAAAGCAGAGCTTTTGGAGTGGCTTATTTCGAAAAATATTAATTTTCCAAAATATTCACTAAGGAAAGAACTTTACAGAATTGCAAAAATAAACAAGAATAAATACAAAACCTACATTGTAGAAGAAATGGCTTCTTCTCGTGGTATATCAGTTCTTCGACTTCCCCCTTATCATTGTGAACTGAATCCCATAGAATTAATATGGGCTCAGGTAAAGGGGGAAGTTGGAAAAAAAATACTACTTTTAAAATAAACGATGTTGTGAAATTGTTTGAGAGTGCTGTAAGTCATGTTAGTAAGGAAAATTGGACAAACTGTATCGAGCATGTTATCAAAGTAGAGGCAAATATGTGGAAAATTGACAATATTTGTGATGATTTAATCGACCCTATTATTATTAATGTCAACAACGATTCTTCCTCTTCCGAGTCGGATATAGAGTAAAATGTAAGTAATAAATGTATTCCAATAATTATTTCTTTTCATTTTTTATTATATCATAATTTAAAACGTATTTTTTTCCCAAAATACACACCACTGCATTGCGTTATTGCTTTACTGCTAATCCTTTAACAATGAAGAAACCCTAAACTTTGCTACAACTGAAACAAATACGGGGTCGATCTACCTGGTTTTTAAATTTACGGAAGAAATGTAATTTAAAGTAAGAGATTTATCAAAAATTTCATGGTGCTCCCTGTAAAGGTTTTGCATACTTAATTAGGGTTTCATTGTTTCATTTTCGCGTTCCTCTTTTTCACCAATTATCAAGTAACTTTGCCTCGCCATCCCTCACAATCTATCATTGTCCAAAAGCTTTATAACAGAATTAAAAGCAAAAAACCTTCGAAAACTCTTTATGCAACATAATATTTTACGAAATCAAAGAATCTTCAATTTTTGCAACTTTAAAACTAATATCTACTTAAATACAATATAAAGGATTCGTCCGAAGACAGAGTTCCGTTTAAACAGAATCCTTGAAGTTAATACCCATCTTTTGCTGGAGTGCATTTCGGCATTTAATCTCTTTAAAGAAGGATTAAAACGGGCTGGCGATGTCGCGATAATGAAAACAACTCCTATGCAGAAAATTTATTACCAGAAAATGAAATTCCTGGAGGCAAATGTAAACGTGGATAAATAATTAAATATTGTGCTCAAATATTCGGTTCAAATATTTTTATGCGCTCAACTGAAATGAAAAAAAAAGTAATTATTAAGGATCTCAAGTGCAATAGATAGATCACGTTTCTTCAGCAATATTACCATACCTAACCCTCCTACTATTATAGTAGAAGTACTTGACGATCTTGATAGTCTTATGATAATATTTTCTGGATAGCCGATAACTTTTGTGGTTAATTATTTTCTGAAATTGTCAACAAAGAGTTTAATGGATGATTTCAGACTGCAGATCAAAAGTTTTTCTATATTTAAAGACATTATAGCTATAACAGGTCGGCTGAAAAGTCCCCGGTCTGACCTATAGATGACGACACTAGAATTAAATCCATTTCATTTTTAGATAGTATTTGGTTGTCTCTGATAGTATCAACCTTCAAAAGATTCGTGTAAAAATTTGACAGCTGTCGGACTATTAGTTTGTGAGATATTGCATTTTTAGTGAAGCAACTTTTGTTATTTTCAAAAAGATGGAAAAAAAAGAATTTCGTGTGCTTATTAAATACTGTTATTTGGAAGGAAAAAAACAGTTGAAGCAAAAGCTTGGCTTGATAATGAGTTTCCGGACTCTGCGCCAGGAAAATCAACAATCATTGACTGGTACGCAAAATTCAAGCGTGGTGAAATGAGCACCGAAGACGGTGAACGCAGTGGACGCCCAAAAGAGGTGGTTACCGACGAAAATATCAAAAAAATCCACAAAATGATTTTGAGTGACCGTAAAGTGAATATGATCGAGATAGCTGACACTCTAAAGAAATCTAAGGAACGTGTTGGACATATCGTACACGAATATTTGGGTATGCGGAAGCTCTGTGCGAAATGGGCGCCGCGCGTGCTCACAATCGACCAAAAACAGCAACGAATTGATGATTCTGAGCAGTGTTTGCAGCTGTTAAGTCGTAATAAACCCGATTTTTTGCGTCGATATGTGACTATGGATGAAACTTGGCTCCATCACTACACGCCTGAGTCCAATCGACAGTCAGCTGAGTGGACTGCGGCCGGTGAACCGCCACCAAAGCGTGGAAAGACTCAACAGTCAGCTGGCAAAGTTATGGCCTCAGTTTTTTGGGATACACACGGTATATTGTTCATCGACTATTTGGAAAAGGGAAAAACAATCAACAGCGACTATTACTGTGCATTATTGGAGCGATTGAAGACCGAAATCGCGAAAAAACGGCCCCATATGAACAAGAAAAAAGTGTTGTTTCATCAAGACAATGCATCGTGTCACAAATCATCGAAAACGATGGCAAAATTGCATGAATTGGGCTTCGAATTGCTTCCTCACCCACCGTATTCTCCAGATCTAGCCCCCAGCGACTTTTTCCTTTTCTCTGACCTGAAGAGAATGCTCGCGGGAAAAAAATTTGGCTCTGATACTGAGGTAATCGCCGAAACTGAAGCCTATTTTGAGGACAAACCGAAGGAGTACTACAAAAATGGAAGGTCGCTATAATCTCTGTATCACCCTTGAAGGCAACTATGTTGAATAAAAAAAAAATGAATTTTGTCAAAATATTGTGTTTTACTATGGTAGACCTGGGACTTTTCAACCGACCCGTTATCTACCTTCACTGCATTTTATACAAGAATGTTTAATTCAAAATTAGATGGAGGATTCACCGTCACTTTTTTGATAGTAATATTTTAAAAGCACCTTCGTAATTGCATATTTTATTTTCCAAATATTGTGATTAAGGAGAATATGCCACCTTTAGGGCTGTTGACGAAGGGAACAATAGAAGGGTGGGTTTGATGAAATTGTTATGGCAAATGAAACTGGCTGGCTGTGTGTGTGGATGTGTTCGGGTGTGTATATCCTTGGGATGAAATTCCGCTGCGGGCGAACATGCCAGGAAGGCGAACGGAATGTTACCAGCTACGCTTCATTTAATTGGTGCCGGTGTAACCTGATTTCTGGATAATGTGAAAAATATGAAGGTAACTCTGCCATCCTATACCTCTGATTACTCGATATTTTCGATGGAAGTCAATTTCTGTTAAAATATTTCCGCGGATGAGTTTTGTAAAATAATGTCGCCAACTAGAAAAAAGAAAAGTGGTGGAATATTTGTATAGAAAGGGTGTTCGAAACGTTAAAAAACTAGTGCAATGCAATTGACTGAACTCGGAAAAATTGCAGTGTATGAGACAATTAAGAGGATAAAAACTGGTACAGATATAAGACATAGAGCAGTTTCGGGAATACCGCGTAAGATTCGCGGAAACAATGTAAACGCTTTAGTGAATTTAGGACGACAAAATCCGCACCTAGGGTTTCGAAAACTGGCCAGCAGATTTAGAAATCAACGAACAATAAATGTGTGTCCAGAAACTGTCCGCATGGCACTGAAAAGACAAGGCTACATATCAAGGAAGCTAAAAAAGATTCCTGCAATAACACCTCTACAAAAGCAACGAAGAATGGATTTTTTCAACGTTTTCAAGGAGATAATTTCAGCAATTTGTTATACAGTGTGTAAAAGCCAAATGGAATAAATTCATAATTTCGATTACTGTACATATTTATAAAAAATCCCGAAACACGTCAAATTTAAATTATAACTTGGCATTCTTTAACATGAAAACGCAACCCCTACCTTCAACCCCCTTAGAATGACAGGTACAACCCCCAATTTTTTAAATGGGAAGTATAGGCTTGTAATATATCATTTGAAAGGTCTCTTCATTCTCTATTCAAAAATGTTATTGTTTTTAAATTTAATGCAAAAATTAACATAAAAAAAATTAATATCATGTTGTTACCGAAATTCGCTACAATACAATCAAAAACTAAAATGTAATGCAAAACGTAATAAAATGTAGAACGCGAAAAAGAACTATGAATGTTAATGAAGTAGATGTTCAAAATGTTCTCCGCGAACGTCTTGGCAACATCCTAATCTCAAATAAAACTGTCTTCTAACATTATTTAACATATCAGGCGTGATCGACCTAATCGCAAGCGTTATTCGTTCTTTTAAGTCATTTAAATCAGAAGGTTTAGTTTTGTACACATGGCTCTTCACATATCCCCATAAAAAGAAATCTAATAATGTAAGATCAGGTGATCGCGCTGACCATTCAATCGATCCTCGCCTCCCTATCCACCGATTGGGAAATATTGTATCGAGGTACTGTCGGACATTAAGTTGGTAATGTGGTGGTGCTCCATCCTGCTGAAACCATATCGTATTCGCTGGAACTTGAGGGTTACCTGGATCAGGATATAAATTTGCCAACGTTAAAATGACATCATTTTGAAGTAGTGCCAAATAATTGTTGCCATTCAAGTTGCCCTCAATAAAAAAGGGACCAATGATATTGTTCCCTACAATCCCTGCTCAAACAGTAACCTTTTGAGGGTATTGAGTGTGTTCTTCTTTCATCCAGTGAGGATTTTCCGTGGACCAGTAGCGGCAATTTTGCCGATTAGCATGACCATTAAGCAAAAAATTACACTCATCAGAAAACATAACGTCTTCTAATTGGATAATATTTTTTTCCAACATGTCCATCATTTGCTCACAAAAAAAAGTTCTCCTATCAAAATCGTCTTCCATGAGCTCCTGAGTAGGTATCATCTTATACGGATGCAATTTATTTTCTTTTAATATGTTTGCTATCGACGTATGGCTAGCATTGAATGTAGTGGATGCCTGTCTACTCGATGTATGTGGGTTTTCCTGAAACTCAAGCAACACATCTAATTTGAGTTCATCACTCAGTGCATTGGCAGCTGCTTTTTTTATCTGCCTTACATGACCAAACTCGCGAAACTGCTTTTCTATTTTACTTATTGTTCCTTGGGATATAGGCGGTAAATTAGGAAATTTCTCATGAAATAGGCGAGTTACTTCCTGTTGTGTTCGGATGTTATCCTAGTAACCAATCATTTGTAAAACTGTTATTTTATGCATTTCCGTTAATCTAACCATTTTTCAGAATTGAATTGAACAAACTTTATACTTAAATTACAACAATGACAACTTAAATAAAACAATTTACTACTGCTTGTTAAAATGGCGTTGCCACGGAAATTCTTTAAAGTTTTTTAATGGTTACCATCTAAAAACCACATTGCTATGGTTTTTGTTCACTTTCTCATTATCAAGACCTAAACGGGAAATAAGTTTTAAGTATATTGTAATAAGTTTCGAGTATATTTTAGGGAATTTCGGTAACAACATGATTTTAATTTTTTTTATGTTAATTTTTGCATTAAATTTAAAAACAATAACATTTTTAAATAGAGAATGACATATCACAAGCCTATATTTCCCATTTAAAAAAATTGGGGGTTGTACTTGTCATTCTAAAGGGGTTGAAGGTAGGGGTTGCATTTTCACGTTAAAGAATGTCAGTAACCGAAATAATAAATTTATTCCATTTAGCTTTTACACACTGTATCTGACGATAGTTGTCTCCAGATTGGTGCAAACCATCTTAAAATCCTGTCAAGACAAAATGTTACCTTTCCAATTTCCAAATTTCCCCCTAAAATAATGGTTTGGGGATCAATATCTCAACGTGGGGCTACGCCTCTCTGTATAGTTGATGGCACTGTTAATAGTGCAAAGTATTGTGATATTTTAAATGGTTTTCTTCTTGAAACAGCTCATGCTTTATATCCAGGGGGGTGGCGTTTTCAGCAGGATAATGCAAGATGCCATACTTCTGCCTTTACTCAAGCTTAGATGCAAGAACACCAAGTGACAACAATTCCACGGCCAGTAGCTTCACCAGATCTTAGTCCCATTGAAAACATATGGGAACGAGCAGCCCCACGAAATAAAGAAGGTTTGATTCGTTCGGTTTTACAGTCCTGGACCACCATCACCGAGCAGTATGACAGTGACCTAGTTTCTAGTGCACCTGGACGTTTACTTAAGTGTTTAGAATTAAATGGAGATTTTATAAGTAAATGAGATGAATTGTTTTTGGTTATTTTATAATTCAAATAATAAAAATATGTACTGCAAAATTATAATTGTGCATTCTTTTTTCCGGATACTTTCTAGACGGACACCAAAAACAAACAAAAAAACAAGAATTTAAAGTATAAAAAAAATCAAATTTAACCTCAAGTATTGAAAATTAATTTAAGTTCGAGCGTTGCCAGTACGAGGACGGAACAAAGAGAATTGATTAGTATTCTTTGTCATACTCATAGATATTCTCTTGTAATTATTGCAACAAAACCATGGAACTTTTTTAATTCAGTGTTGGTTTGTAAATGCATCGTTTTACAAATCCAGAATTACCATACACGCATCTTAAAAATTAGGAATGGTTATTCTGAGACATCCTGTATATACTCACTCCATTAAAGAACCGTTGCTTGTATTTTGAACCAATAAAATATTATTTTTATTAAATAGTTTCGTTTTTATGCGTGTAAATAATATTCAAATGTAGAATCCACTTTCAGTTTAGGGTATTGACCATCAAGAAAAACTTTTTAATAAAAAAAATGTTTGCTACTATTTGCTATCCCTGAAGTTATACTACGTATTACCTTATAGGTAAAAAAAGACAAAATTCTGCGCATTTCATAGGTTGTGAACGACGGAATCTTAAAATTAAATGTCATAATACGTTTGGCTTGAGGATTCTGATTTCTAATGCCGTTTTTATTAAGGAACACGCGAATTTCACCTTTAAAATATGGAAATATCGATTCAGACGAATTATTTGTCGAGAATATCAAATATGTAGTAAATTTTATGGAAGATTACAGTAACCGTCATGTTCGGATGCCAAAGAGAACAAAAGCTCGTCGTGGAAGAGAAAAAATTAACATATTGACGACTTGTACAATGTGAAAATTAATGCAATTCATTTCAAATATAGGATTTTCTATTATTATCAGTAACTGTACGGTTTATACAGTGTGTAAAAGCCAAATGGAATAAATTCATTATTTCGGTTACTATACATATTTATAAAAAATTCTGAAACACGTCAAATTTAAATTATAACTCGACATTCTTTAACGTGAAAATGCAACCCCTACCTTTAACCCCCTTAGAATGACAGGTACAACCCCCAATTTTTTTAAATGGGAAGTATAGGCTTGTGATATATCATTTGAAAGGTCTCTTCATTCTCTATTCAAAAATGTTATTGTTTTTAAATTTGATGCAAAAATTAACATAAAAAAAATTAATATCATGTTGTTACCGAAATTCGCTAAAATATACTCGAAACTTATTACAATATACTTAAAACTTATTTCCCGTTTAGGTCTTGATAATGAGAAAGTGAACAAAAACCATAGCAATGTGGTTTTTAGATGGTAACCATTAAAAAACTTAAAGAATTTCCGTGGCAACGCTATTTTAACAAGCAGTAGTAAATTGTTTTATTTAAGTTGTCATTGTTGTAATTTAAGTATAAAGTTTGTTCAATTCAATTCTGAAAAATGGTTAGATTAACGGAAATGCATAAAATAACAGTTTTACAAATGATTGGTTACGGAGATAACATCCGAACACAACAGGAAGTAACTCGCCTATTTCATGAGAAATTTCCTAATTTACCGCCTATATCCCAAGGAACAATTAGTAAAATAGAAAAGCAGTTTCGCGAGTTTGGTCATGTAAGGCAGATAAAAAAAGCAGCTGCCAATGCACTGAGTGATGAACTCAAATTAGATGTGTTGCTTGAGTTTCAGGAAAACCCACATATATCGAGTAGACAGGCATTCACTACATTCAATGCTAGCCATACATCGATAGCAAACATATTAAAAGAAAATAAATTGCATCCGTATAAGATGATACCTACTCAGGAGCTCATGGAAGACGATTTTGATAGGAGAACTTTTTTTTGTGAGCAAATAATGGACATGTTGGATAACAATATTATCCAATTAGAAGACGTTATGTTTTCTGATGAGTGTACTTTTTTACTTAACGGTCATGCTAATCGGCAAAATTGCCGCTACTGGTCCACGGAAAATCCTCACTGGATGAGAGAAGAACACACTCAATACCCTCAAAAGGTTAATGTTTGGGCAGGGATTGTAGGGAACAATATCATTGGTCCCTTTTTATTGAGGGCAACTTGAATGGCAACAATTATTTGGCACTACTTCAAAATGATGTCATTCCAACGTTGGCAAATTTATATCCTGATCCAGGTAACCCTCAAGTTCCAGCGAATACGATATGGTTTCAGCAGGATGGAGCACCACCACATTACCAACTTAATGTCCGGCAGTACCTCGATACAATATTTCCCAATCGGTGGATAGGGAGGCGAGGATCGATTGAATGGCCAGCGCGATCACCTGATCTTACATTATTAGATTTCTTTTTATGGGGATATGTGAAGAGCCATGTGTTCAAAACTAAACCTGATTTAAATGACTTAAAAGAACGAATAACGCTTGCGATTAGGTCGATCACGCCTGATATGTTAAATAATGTTAGAAGACAGTTTTATTTGAGATTAGGATGTTGCCAAGACGTTCGCGGAGAACATTTTGAACATCTACTTCATTGACATTCATAGTTCTTTTTCGTGTTCTACATTTTATTACGTTTTGCATTACATTTTAGTTTTTCATTGTATTGTAGCGAATTTCGGTAACAACATGATATTAATTTTTTTTATGTTAATTTTTGCATCAAATTTAAAAACAATAACATTTTTGAATAGAGAATGAAGAGACCTTTCAAATGATATATCACAAGCCTATACTTCCCATTTAAAAAATTGGGGGTTGTACCTGTCATTCTAAGGGGGTGGTTGAAGGTAGGTGTTGCATTTTCACGTTAAAGAATGTCAAGTTATAATTTAAATTTGACGTGTTTCGGGATTTTTTATAAATATGTACAGTAACCGAAATAATGAATTTATTCCATTTGGCTTTTAGACAAAGAAGATTTTCTAACAGGACAGATTTCAGCAAAGACTTTTAATGGCCTAGGGATTGCTAGAACTCTGCCAGAAATTTATTGTACCAGCCTTTTATTCTTTCGAAGCCATCTTACTAAGAACAATAAACAAGGAAATAAATTTGAATGAATTTTGCGGGATTAAAACCCTAAAATCATCATTTTCGGTCAGTGGCGTAACGATAATCTGGCCTTTATACGAAGCTTTAGGAGCAATTTAGTTCCTCCAGGTGTAATCTACGATATACTAGATTAATGGATAATAAAACACATTTATTTTATAGAAGTGCCTATAAATTTTTAGCCGAATTTGTGATACGTAAACTGAATGAAATATTTAGTAGCTACACACATCAACCGATTGAATTTTTCAATAAGGTGGAGGAGGTTTTTATGGGACTTGAAATGATGGTTAGTTTTTCTGTAAAGTGTAAGATCGAGAAAATTATAGTGTATCCCAGTGACTTTTGAAAAATTTTCGTGAATACAAGTCATTTTTCCGTGAATTTTAATGGATCCTAGTCAGTTTCCATCGAGTTTTGTAGATCCCAGTAAAGCTTTAGCGAGTACCGAACACGTTCCACGAATTTAAGTGAAATCCCAATGATTATACAAGAACTTTTTGTGGATGTGGATTTTTGTGGATATTCTTCAAAAAATTTTAGTGGATCTCAGTGATGTTTAAGATTTGTAGTGGATACCGTATGTTCCCAAACTTTTAGTGGATTCTAGTCAATGATTTTTAGTGAATTTCACTTATTTTTCAAGGAATTTCAGTAAATGTCAACCACTTACCATAAATATCAGTGGATCCTAGACCATTTCCAAAAATTTTGGTGGATCCTAGGCATGTTACGAGGATTTTAGTGGATACCTTTTACTTTTTACTAATTTTAGTTGTCCTAGTAACTTTGTTACCACTTTATACGAGTTTGAGTAGATTCCAGTCGTTTTTCCATTAATTTCAATGGATCACAGTATCTTTAATTAAATTGTTGTGAATTCTAAACGCATTTAAATTAATTTCCAATGGATTTTGAAGTTTACATCCGTCAGCATAGTTGTAAACGGTAGATTCGGGGCCACTGTGTCCGAGAGGAATACCTGGCACTGAGGATTACCGAAAAATGGTGCAGACAAGAGGGATTGTCAACTAATCCGGCAAAGACCTCCGTGATAGCGTTCACCCTCAGAAGGAACCTTGACTTGAGGGAACTTCGTATGTGGGGCCAAACGCTAAAGTTTAAAGGGGAAGTCAAATACCTAGGGGTAACCCTAGATAGCAAACTAACCCTTTCCAACCACATTAGAAACACAACAGATAAAGGCCTAAGAGATCTCTGGGCATGCAGAAGAGCTGTGGGCAATACGTGGGGGCTTAAACCCTTAAAATGCACTGGCTTTATACGAGGGTGGTGGCACCCATCATAACCTATTGTTCTGTTGTGTGGTGGCATAAAGCGAGGTGCTCAGTAGCATCTAGACAGCTAGGCAGGGTACAAAGAGTAGCCTGTCTAGCCATAACCGGGGCGATGCGAACAACGCCCACGGCGGCCCTGGAAGCTATGCTGGGACTACCTCCACTACATCTTATTGTGGAAAGGGAAGCACTGGCAGCTGCTTACAGGCTGAAAATAAACAACGAATGGGGCAGGGCGATCCCTATGTACCATTCCACAATCTCGAAAGAGATTGAACATAATCAATTACTGAGCATGCCCTCAGATAGAATACCTATCTGCTACGACCTTTCCAAACCATATACGGTTCATATTCCGGATAGGGACGAAGCTCGTACCAAGACTAGGAAACAACATGAATCCGTTTGGTACACAGACGGATCCAAAACAAGCACCAGCACTGGGATTGGAATCTACAATGAAAATACAGGGAAGACGTATAGTCTCAACCTGGGTTCAGTAGAGACTATCCTGCAAGCTGAAGTGGTTGCCATCAACACATGCTCGGAAATCATCCTGAACGAGACAGTCCCTAACAGGACTGTCAGGATCAGAAGTGATAGCCAAGCAGCTCTCAAAGCAATAGAGAGCGTACACACTGCGTCACGAACAGTGAAGCACTGCCAAGGAACTGTAGCTGAACTGGCACAACGCCACAAGGTTATCCTTGAATGGGTACCAGGACACACAGGGATTCTTGGAAATGAAAAAGCTGACCTCCTAGCCAGGGAAGCTTCAGAAGGAACCCTGATCGGACCTCTTCCCACATGTGGGGTCTCATACCAACATGTAAGGGAAACAATAGAGGAACGACTAAGGGAACAACATAAGAAACTCTGGATGGAACTGCCTGGACTCAGGCAATCCAGATTATTCATAACAGGTCCATCCAGGGAGAAAACTACAGAACTACTCAGCCTAAGTAGAACCCAACTGAGAAAGGCAGTGGGACTGCTTACAGGACACTACCATCTCCGAAAACACATGAACACAATAGGACTCGCTGAGGACCCATTGTGCAGAAAATGTGGTGAGGAAGACGAAACTCCTCTTCACGTAATATGTCACTGTCCGAGCCTTAAGTGGCTTAGACAGAGACACTTTGGCATTCAGTTTCCTGAGCCAGAGGAAATCGTGAAAGCGAATATCAGGGACGTTCTAGAATACATGAAGGAAACGAACCTGGTATGATTACTTCAGGGGGGTACAATGAGCCTAGAGCTCCAGTACATGCATGAAACGCACCCCAGAAGAATAGAATAGAGAATAGAAGTTTACATCGATTTTAGTGGATCTTAGCCAATTTTTAGGATTTTAGCAAACATTCCAAATTAAATCCCAATGATTATCCAAGAAATTTTTGTGGATGCCAGTCACTTTTATTAAAATTTTACTGGGTTCAGTCATTTTACAAAGGATTTTATTGGATCCAGTCATTTTATAACAATTTTAGTGTAGTTCCTGTACATGTTAATGGATTCTCGTCAATGAATTTTACTTTTTAGTGAATGTCAGACATTTTCCATGAACATTAGTGAATCTCAGTGATTTTTAAGCATTGTATTGGATCACAAGTATGTTCCCAAACTTTTAGTGGATTCTCGTGATGATTATTAGTGAATTTCACTTATTTTTCAAAGAATTTCAGTAAATGTCAGCCACTTACCATAAATATCAGTGGATCCTAGACCATTTCCAAAAATTTTGGTGGATTCTAGGCATGTTACGAGGATTTTAGTGGATACCTTTTACTTTTTACTAATTTTAGTTGTCCTAGTAACTTTGTTATCACTTTATACGAGTTTGAGTAGATTCCAGTCGTTTTTCCATTAATTTCAATGGATCACAGTATCTTTAATTAAATTGTTGTGAATTCTAAACGCATTTAAAATAATTTCCAATGGATTTTGAAGTTTAAATCGATTTTAGTGGATCTTAGCCACTTTTTTAAGGATTTTAGCAAGTTCCAAATTAAATCCCATTGATTATCCAAGACATTTTTGTGGATGCCAGTCACTTTTAAGAAATGTTACTGGGTTCAGTCGTTTTTCAAAGAATTTTAGTGGATCCAGTCATTTTATAAGAATTTTAGTGGAGTTCCTACATGTTAATAGATTCTCGTCAATGAATTTTACTTTTTAGTGAATGTCAGACATTTTCCATGAATATTAGTGAATATCAGTGATTTTTAGGCATTGTATTGGATCACAAGTATGTTCCCAAATTTTTAGTGGATTCTAGTCGATGATTTTTAGTGAATTTCACTTATTTTTCAAGGAATTTCAGTAAATGTCAGCCACTTACCATAAATATCAGTGGATCCTAGACCATTTCCAAACATTTTGGTGGATCCTAACCATGTTACGAGGATTTTAGTGGATACCTTTTACTTTTTACTAATTTTAGTTGTCCTAGTAACTTTGTTATGAATTTTAGTGGATCCTAATCACTTTATACGAGTTTAAGTCGATTCCAGTCGTTTCTCCATAAATTTTAATAGATCACAGTATGTTTGATTACATTTTTTGTGAATTCTAATTGCATTTAAATTCGTTTCCCATGGATGTTATGAGTTTACATCGATTTTAATGGATCTTAGCCACTTTTTTAAGGATTTTAGCAAGTTCCAAATTAAATCCCATTGATTATCCAAGACATTTTTGTGGATGCCAGTCACTTTTAAGAAATGTTACTGGATTCAGTCGTTTTTCAAAGAATTTTAGAAGATTCAGTCATTTTCTAAGAATTTTAGTGGATTTTCTTTACTTTTAATGTTGATACCTCAATGAGAGTGGCAAAAGTGCTTCGACAAATTGGTTCAAACGCATGCAAAAGTGTATAGAGCTCCATGGGGAATATTTTGAAAAACAACAAAGTGATTTTCGATGATCAATACATAATTATTTTTGTTCTCTAATCCCAAAATATAAAAGGCAACCCTCGTAATACCTCAATTTTATAATTTTGATTTCACCCGTTACATATAGACAAAACCCTTTTTCATGCTGTGGATTTTTTTTTAGTATCATAAATTTAAACTTTTCAGACGCTTAATTTGAAAACTCTCGTCGAAAATCGATATGGAAGTAGTTTAAATAACTCTCTTCACGTAGTATAAGACCCGAAGTACAATGCAAAAGTTTCCATAAAGTTTATACCCACTTTAACAAAAGCCACATAGTTTCTGTTGTGTACAGTTTTTAAATCTTTGTTTCACGGCATGTTAGGTATTTTAAAATTTCATATTATGATCTCGAGTATTTTTCCTATTCTTTCTTGTTTCGTTAATACGAAAACAGTCAGCTTATTTTGAACAGATTAACTTGAAAAAAATAAGTCAAAGGTTGTATAGATGTATAAGAAGAACGTTTGATATTATTCCAAGAAAACTAATAAAACAAAGGATAAAAAAAAGAAGAATTAAAAAAAGAAGAATAAGGAGTATTTTTAAAAAATAATAAACGGGAGTGGCTGTTGACGCGTCCAAAATTTTTAACAGCTTCAAAAACTATTTAAAAAAATAGACTGCTCGAATCTTTGTTTCTCGGTCTTTAATACGTGGTCTGGCTATTAAATAACGAGACTGCTTATGAAAAAGAGTTTTATTTTAAAAATTATTCTACAATTGAATGCTCCCCTTCAATATACTCCCCCTTACTCGCCACACACCGTTCAATTCGTTTTTTCCATTGGTCAAAGCAATGCTGGAAGTCTTTTTTTGTAAGAGCATCGTTATTTAATAGCCAGATCTCGTAGACAAGATGAAAATAAGATAGAAATTAAAAAAATAATGAATTTTTTACTTACTGTGTACAGCCAAAGGGATACGATAGATTGCAGTACAGGGGCGACTGTCTTCGTCGAGTTTTCGTCAAGAAAAAGGGACAGTGTATTGGGTGTATCGTAATTTATAGATGAGGGTTGACAATGGTTTCCGGTAGGTGTGCGTTCATTCAAGGGTTTTGTTTCAGGTGCTTTCCATGTTAAGAAGTATAATTGGTAGTGGTTGGAAGGAAATGTCTAATATAAGGTGAATCGTAATGACGGTAATCTGAAATAAGGTAGCATGGCGATAGACATGTTACAGTCTGTAGGAACGAACCTTGAAGGACAACTATATCCTTGGAGAGCTTCATAGAAGGCCTTCTAAATTTAAATATTTATTCCTGTTTTGTTCAAACTGATCTTGTTGGGATAAAGGTTGGGATAAAGTATGCAACCAAGTATATATCTTTTAAACGAAAAGAACGATATTTATGAAAATTTGCAGGTAAGTGCAATGAAACAAAACGCATCTGATGTACATTTTTTTGATAATAATATACATCCGGTTTAACCGGAAATGTCATCAACTTCTTTAATTTAAATGGGACACCCTATATATTTTTACAGATTTTGAAAGAACTTGTTATTTTGAAGTCATACATACTGAGTTTATTGTAAACAAATTTGTAAAAATGAGGAATAACTCACTGTTAGTAGTACAATAGATGTACATTGCATTATTTTAGAATAATGAGAAACAAAATTACTTCAAATGTTCAAAATGCTCGCCGTTTACTTGCTGACAATATGCCATCCTATTAACAAATTCTTGAGTCACTCTTTCCAAGACTTCTTCACGTATTACTTCACATTCATCAATAATTCTTTATCTCAATTCCTGCAAGTTTGTTGGTCGTCTAACGTAAACACGTGATTTTAGATAACCCCAAAGAAAAAAATCTAACGGGCTAAGATCCGGAGAACGAGCAGGCCACTCTATGAATCCTCCACGTCCAATCCATCGATTTGGAAAATTCGCATCCAGAAAATCCCTAAGCCGTCTATCATAGTGGGGAGGTGCTCCATCTTGTTGAAACCAAATATTTTGTGGTAATTGCCCATTCTGTTGAAGTGCAGGAATAATTTCGTTATTTAGTAGATCCAAATACTTGTCACCATTCAAGTTTCCGTCAATAAAAAATGGGCCTATAAGCTTATTTTCGACAATTCCCATCCAAACATTTAACTTCTGTGGATGCTGGGTCTGTGCTTCATGAATCCAATGAGGATTCTCATTTGACCAATATCTTGAGTTATGGCGATTAACTGTTCCATTTAAACAAAAAGTGGCCTCATCGGAAAAAAACTATGCTTCTAGCATATGCTAGAAGCAAAATTTTCGTCGACATTACAGGTGTCCATTAACCGTTCGCAAAATTCCAGCCGTCGGTCAAAATCATCATATGACAATTCTTGATCCAACTGTATCTTATACGGATGATACTTTTCACATTTTAATATCTTTCCTACAGAACGTCGACTGATACCATGGTTTAGTGTCAAATTTGTGGTGGAAGTTTGAGGTGATTCTTCTAAATCGATTGCAATATTTTGTTTAATAGTTTCGTTCGTTGCAGTCCGCGGTCTTCCAGGTTTTAGCAAATGTTTTACCATCCCAGTAGTATTAAAACGTTGTAATGTTTTAGTTACTATTGAGCATGATCTGGAATTTCTCTCCGCATGCAAATTATTAAAAATATGACACACTTCTTCATGAGTTCTAACACGATCACCATAACCGATCATCATTAAAATTTCAATACGCTCTTTTTCACTTAATTGAACCATTCTAAATTGTGCAATTTATTTCAGTCAATTAGAATTTGACACTTGAAGAACAAAAGACGTACTAAACAGTATTTGTTTATTTATTACTATGCATACAAACAACATCAATTAGTTTATCTAAATAGTTTTTTGCTTTAATGCAAAAAACTCAAAGGAGTTTGGTTAAAGTGCTATATTCCTCGTTTTTACAAATTTCTTTACACTAAACTCAGTATGTATGAATTCAAAATAACAAGCTCTTTCAAAATCTGTAAAAATACATAGGGTGTCCCATTTAAATTAAAGAAGTTGATGGCATTTCCGGTTAAACTGGAAGTATATTATTATCAAAAAAATGCACATCAGATGCGTTTTGTTCCATTGCATTTACCTGCAAATTTTCATAAATATCGTTCTTTTCGTTTAAAAGATATTTACTTGGTTCCATACTTTATCCCAACTCTGTATTTATGTATAAATTAGGGGTAATAGGTACACTGCGACCTATAGGATCTATTGTGCCCCCCCTTACTTGCCATGTTCTGATGTTTCCTCAGATTTATAGCAGCTCTTCGAGTCCTATTTTCCTGAGGAAGTTTAGGACATCGTCGGGCTTCAAATCAGGTAGATCCCCTTCTTCTATTTCATGTGCTCCTAGGTATCTGGCCCTAGAATTCTGCAAGGCAGGGCATTCTGAGAGTATGTTTATTGAAGTTTCATCCTCTTCCTCACAAAATCTGCACTTTGCTTCATCTGCTAACCCTAGTTTCTTAAAAAAATCTGATCTTGCTTACAGGAACTGTAGGACGTTTTTTTTAGTTCAATATATTCTCTTGATTCCACACTTTGTTCCAACCCCGTACATGCATTAATATAGTTAATTGGTACATCGCGTTGAGTCCTTAATAGTGTAATTGAGGCGATTGCGTGCCCACTATAAAAGATGTCGACCAAATGGAAACCTCAAGTCGATCAAGGAATTTACATTAAATTAAATTGATGCATGCCATTCCTTTATATTATTCTTTGTATACGATACCGCTCGTTTAAATACGATTTGGGACAGCTACCAACTCAAACATCAGCATAATACATTTCTTCCTAATTTATTTAATAACCGCTTTAAACTATTTTGTACCTTCATCAAGTCACTAGAGAGAATTACATAAAACACGGTAAATTAGTCGCATTCTGTGTTTTCTCATTTGTAACTCCGTCTCAGAAATTGTTCTCTCTGATTATGCATCCTTTAAACGTTACCTAAATATTTCTCGCAGGATAAATTCAATTCAAAGTTGGCTTCTGCGAAATATCTCGCCGCCTAGTAAAAGGGGATGGTTTTGTATAGTATGCGGGTTACAAAAATATTTTCGTGTTCTTTTTTCAACAGTGGTGGGGTAAAAATAGAATAAATTGTGTCGAAAGAATTTGATTTTGTTATTTATAGTTTTAAGGACGGGGTATCGCTGTACATCAGAATGGCACCTGCAGACCAAAAGTTTATTCTAACTTTCTCCGTTATTATAACTCAAATCGTTTTATTTTTTTCACTAAATTGCATATAAAGGTCTAACTTAGGTAAGGATTACATTTATTTTTTGTTAATTAATGGTTTAATATTGAAAAAGAGCTGTTGAATGCGAACTATTTTAGACCTTTACAATTGTATAAATAAACAACAATCTAAATAAATTTTCTTAAAATGAAACTAAACCTTTCCTAAGTTGAACATTTTTCTATCAAATAGCCCAATCAGAATTTTCTAAAGAGATCAGACCTAAGAAATAGTTAGAAACTAAAATCATGCTGCATTTTATTTTTATTTTTTCACTTTGGATCAAAAATGGACGTAGTTAAAGACGAAATAATTGTACTTTAGTTTATAACTTTTATCATAGATGGAACTAGGCACTATGTATTTTTTTCTCTTTTTTAATAACGAAGTCAAAAAAAGTTTTTGTATTATAAATTAATGTAACGTTTTTTAAATATTTTACGATATTTACAAAACAATTATTCAATAAAACAAATTAGTAAAATGAAAAAAAGAATACTGATTTGCGGATATTGATTGTCAGCAGACCAGTTATATCATTGTTATATCTTGAAGAAATTTTAATTAGTGTTTATTATTCCATTTTCCCAGCACAATTAAAAAACCATTAGACACAGAATAAACATCGTTGTAAATAAATATAAAAATTATAAAATTGTTAATAACAAAAAACTGTAAATTCAAAATTCTTGAAAAAAATACCAATTATTGGTGGCCATATAGGTATACACTTCTTGGTCAAATTTTGGAAGAAATCTGGTCACAGGTTTCTGAGAGAAAAAAATGTTAGCGTAAATTTTGTATACGTGGTATTCTGAATTAAGTAAAAAAAAACTGGCATCAAAATATTTTATTTAAAAAATATACTTTTATTATTATTACATTTAAATATTTTCTGGTGGATCTTTATATTTTAATCTTTTGCCTCTCCTGTTTAAAATAACTTCCGGCCCAACGCAATCCTCATAGAATCGTCTCAACTTTTCTACCATATTGTTAAAAAAAGTTTCGTTGAAATTTATATTTTCGGTAAAAAGTGGATTCATATCTCCAGTATAAATAATAAAATGGCATGTTTTTCTTCTTGTGATGCCGAGTTGTCCTTGTATCTAAAAACAATAATTTGTAATATTCTAAACAAATTAGTAAAATGAAAAGCCAGTAACAAATCTTGCCTGATAATAATAATTGTGGTTTTCCTTCAAGTGAATTTCACTATTTTCAATTTTTAAGCAAGGAACCATACGCTTTTCTACGGCCTCTCTCAATGATATTTTTGATGTGACTACTTTTAAAAAACATTTTACTTCAACAAGTTCATCTGAATCAATTAAACCTAAAACATAATAAGTTATTAAACTCTGATATGTATATAATAGTTACAATAATTCGTTTACCATCAGGCGATGCACCTAAGAAACCGTATTTCAAGTCAACAAATAATCCTGAAGGGTTAACATTAGTTTAAATCCAGCAACGTTCTAGAAAACATCATTATTCTTCATAAGTATCTAGTCTCCGAATTTTCGACGCAAGTAAATAGGTATTACAAAATTAAAATATGTTGACCACTTTAATGTGTCATTTGTAAATGCATCGCCTCTAAGTTAATAATATTTTATTAATTTTTTGACACTTACCTAGAACTGATCTAAAAAGAATCACACACAACTATAAACTTATAAAAATAATAAACTTACCCTACCGGTGATTAGGTATATATATATATATAGAATTAAAAGCACAAATAAAAAATGTTTTTAATAAAAACTAAAGATAAAAGTAATAATTACTATAGAGCACCTATTGATATTACTAAATGTTGATCTACCCTCGTTCTTTCCCGAGATAAAATACACAATATATATTTTGTTGGCTGGCAAGGTCTAGAAATGAGAATTATATAACTGGTTTTTAGCCCTAAAACATGTGTTTTTAGCAGGTAAAATTTTTTCCGATGAATAGAGCAATTTAGTGAAAGTATTCTATTATTATTTCTGTTAGTTTATCCTATTACTAAGAGATGTCTGCACTTCATGGACAAAAAAATCATTGACACATTTTCGTTTCCGACTGCATGGGATACGTGCTCCTTAATAATGCTTTGGAGCCGTTCTTCTAATAAAAAGATTTACGGTTGGGGTGTAAATTGTATTAGGATACCGTAATTCAATAAAATTGAGAGTTAGTTTTATAAGATTATTTTATTTAAGCCTTTTATTTAGTTTTGGTACGCCGCTGGTTTGCGAAACTTTTGTTTTATGTCCGAGTTTGGTTGGTTCTGTAAACAGATACACACACACACACCTTGTGGTTGGAATTAGGAGCATAAACGTGTATAAGAAGATTGCCTCAAACATTTGCAAACAGTGAAAGTTTTGTTGGGAGTTTTTCCTCTTTTAGTTTTGTTAACAAAAGTTCTGTTTGTATAATCCGACTGTAAAATTTTTTATAACTTGTCCCAAATTCAGTGGGGTTTTATTTAAAAGTAGATGGGCAGTAGTTATTATTTATTTTTCTTCGTATATATATTGTTACGGTTGCATTAGAAGTAGTATACAAATGAGCATGTTTATTTATAAATATTATGAAAAAGATACTGAATTGGTGTACAACATTGGGGGGAAACAATAATTAAAAATCATTATAAGTCTTTGTTCGATTTTTTTTATGCAACTAAATTAATAGAAAGAAAGATAATAGCAAAACTACAAGTTGAGTTTAATTTATTCCAGATAATTATTCCATAAATTTTATAAATTTCTTAAATTGTACCTTGAAAATAATTGATTAGTTTTAATTTCTAGATGTTAAGGACAAATTTGTGATCACTCCCAAAATCAGTAGGAATAATTTTAGAATTCCAAATCTCACTAAAATAAAATCACCCTGTACAACAAGGTTCCAATAAACATCATTTGAGCTTACCAGTCATATTTTTTTAGTAACTTTGCTTTCATTGCCAACATAAATTTATTTATTTTTGTTCAAAAGGAAAGCTGGGAAAACAAAAGAATTTTCGGTAACCATGGTTCTGTTGAATCTAAAATCTCTCTCTTGTTTCTTGTTCCTGAAAGCGAAAGGAGGGTAAGAAATTTGTCCTGATAAAATTAAAATTTTTATAAGTAAAATTAAACAATTAACGCATAATAATGCAAGATAAATACTTAAAACAATAAAGTGTGTGTATAAAAGTGTATTTTCATAAAAAAATTTAACATACCTGACAAGAAATTGGGGCCAAAGTGTATTGGCATCCAATACCAGTAGTTCCAGGAGAGCAAGCAAGTTATTTAAGCCTTAAGGAACATATTCCTGTCCATTTGAAGGTGACAGCAGTTGTAAGGATTCTACATTTGAGGTATTTGGGGCCAATTTTGCTCCAACACATATTTAGCAAGAATTAAGTACCAGGACTCCACAACATCCACGCATGGACCAAATTCTGAACATTTTTAAGGTGATGTCAGTTATTATTGTTCTATTTTAATGTTAGACATTTTCGATAAACTCTAGAATTTCAACAATTATTATTGCTCTATTTCAATGTTTAACATTTTCGATGAGCTGTAGAATTTCATACTAATTTTTTGTTTTATCACTAATTCATTTGTACAAGATCCATATTTATTGTCAAAATTTATTCGTATTATAAAGGTTTTATTTAAATTAGCACGTGCTACAACTTTGATGTAGTTTGTTCTTGGAAGAGAAAACAGGATATTCAGGAATTTTCACATCCATACATTTCAATTAAAGAATACGGTTTTATAACTAAGAACACACTATATTTTCATTTAAGGTACATTTCATAGGAATAAAAGTATAAATTGTACTCACCTGTAACACCAATTCATTTTGGAATCTTTCTAATACATTTTCTTTTAGCGACATTGAACAATAAATATCTCTTTTAAATTTCTGTTTATTTCAAACATAAATTAATCTGGAAATCTACTTAACGAGAACGATCACTTCTTAATTTACTTCAATCAGCTGTAACGTCTCAGAACTTTAACCTCACAAAACACAGAATTTGACTAGAGGGAATAATCGCAGAACTTGAACCTACACCAGTAACCTGAGCGGGTGACGTCATACAGTGACCGGAGGAACTACTTAAGTATCTTTTTCGTTATTTGTTTTAATCATAAAAATTTTTAAGAGTCTCATTGCTTTGAGCAGCTTGGTTTAATTTAATTTCATTGGCGTCATATTTTTTTTTAAGAAAATATTGTGGGAGATCATATTGTTGTCGTAGGCGTACCGCTATAGGCAACACGTTTCACACAAATACTTTAAGAAAATATAATTTTATAGATTTAACAAAATTAAACCCCACAATATTAATGTCGATCCCAACGTAGGGCGTTATAAAATTAATCTAAATTTCATATCTAAAGACTTAGTTTATTAAATATTATTGTTGAACCGTGAGGTGATTTAAAAGTAACAATTTGAACATTTTGACCAAGTTTACATAAAATAAAAACAAGAGTAATAATTATAGATTGTTCCAGACTACTCAGAGACAATTAGAAGTTTAGTAAACAAATGCTCAGTTGTATTTTTCTTGAATCATATTAACATTGCTTGAGAAAAATAATTCTAAGATTTTCTTTGAAAAATTTTATATTTAACTATATACAAAAACTCAGTACAATTCCTGAAATAGGGAAACATCATTGTTATTGGGTGTAATATCTAGGTCTAATTACTTAAATTAAAACTTAAAACTGATTTCAAAACTCTATTTCAACTTAATCTAACAAAATGGAACAAAACAAGTCCTGTAAGACTATAGGCCAGTTGAGAGTAAAGGAATTGAAAGAAGAATTGGAAAAAGAAATTTAAGCAGTGAAGGGATTAAATTAACTCTTTTCAATAGACTTAAGACAGCTCTTATCGAGGAGGAAAAGGATCCAGAAACTTTCCAATTTCTTTTGGAGGAAAGAACCTCAAACCAAGAGATGGACCATGAAAAAGATGATGTCTCGGAAACAGGGGAAGAGACAGAAAATCAGACAATGAGAACCTTAGGGGATGATGTCTCGGACAACGCAGCAGAAGAGGTAGACAGACTCGCAGGTGGAGAAGCCACACCGGGAGCAACCAATCAAGACCAAAATTGGATGATGATGAATTTCCTCAGAGAGATGAATAAGAAGATGGATGAACAAAAAGAAGAAAGAAAGCAGGACATGATAGATTTAAGAAAAGATCTTATTAAGAAGATGGATGAACAAAAAGAAGAAATGAAGAAGGACAAGATAGATTTAAGAAAAGATCTTGTCGAGATGAAGGCAGAAATTACAAATGACATTGGAAGGAAAATCCAGGAGATAGAAGAAAAACTAAGAAAAAACGTGGAAGATTTAAGTGGGAGACAGGACATTTTGGAAGTGGAGATGGAAAAGCAGAAGGAAAAGATACATTTCATACAAGAAAACATACAGGGAGAATTCTTAAAGAATGCAGAGGTACTTGTGAAGAAGGCTCAAGAAAAAATTGGTTGCGAGACAGAAAAGGATATTAAATCTTTAACAAGGATCACACAACAAAACATAAGGGAGATCAAGGAGTTGGAGACAGGAGTAAGAAAGGAGATGAGCGAAGACAGAGAAGAGACAGAGAGGAAAATTTTGAGAGTACGAAAAGAACTTGAGAGGAATATTAAGGAGTTGAAAGAAGGACAGGACGAAAATTTGGTACAAATAGGAGTAAACGTAGCTAATAACAAAGAAGAACTAGAGGAAAAGATTATGAAAATTGGACAGGAATTCAACAGGATAAGAAGAGGTGGTAGTCATGGAGGTGTCAGTATAGAAGAGAGAGAAAAATACAAGAAAATCGAAGAAGAAGTTGAAGACCTACGAAGGCAGATGGGAACGAGACCTATCTATCCTTATCCAGCTGTCTTTGATGAGAGCATAAAATTTGAAGGAGATTGCAATAAAATCCACCCGAAGACATTCATAAAAATTCTTAAAAATCGAGTTAGAGGTCTTAATAATTTTGAAGACATAAAAGAAATTATTAGGAAAAATTTAGGAAAGGAACCTCAGCTATGGTACAACAGTAAAGAGGGGGAATTTCAAGATTTTGAAGATTTCGAGAGATCTTTCCTTCGAGTGTATTGGGGTGAGATCGTACAAGATGAAGTCCGTAAGAGACTATTCCATGGACAATACAATGAGCAGGGGAGGAACTCCATGTACAATCACTCATTGCAACTTTTTTCACAAGCTAGACACTTGGAACCTGAAATGCGTGAAGAGGAGATTGTAAGCTACCTCGCACGTCAGTTCAGACCCCAGATATCCGAAACAATAGCGATTCAGAATATAAAGAGTTTTGAACAGTTGACCTCATACTTGATGAGGGTTGAAAGAAATTTAGTACGAAATAACAACAATAAAACTATCAATAATAACCAGGGGAACCAAAATTTGAATAATAATCATGGTGATAGGCGACAAAGCTATAATCAATTAGTAAATGAAAATAATAATAGATATAATTACAACTACAATAGAAATAGTCCCATGACCAACTATCCAAATTTTGCTTCAAACCAAAATCGTTTTAACAATAATACTAGGGGTAGTAACCCAAATTATCACAACTCTAACTACAATAGAAACAATAATCTTAATAACCAACGTTTTCAACAGAATGGTAATAACCAAAATTTTACAAATAATCAGTCGCATAATCGACAATCTGACACTAATAGTGGTTCTAGAAATCGAACCAATAACAATGATGTATCCAGGGGTTTCATAAGAAGCAGCTCTGATGTTAATCTGAGTCGAGGTTATAGAAACGACTCAGATAGTAACAGAGACAATTTTTCAAAATAGACACGTCAATTTTCAGACGTGTGACAGGAGTGTTGAAAGGGGAACTCCTCCAGAGCGGTAATTTCTAATGGTAGTGGTGGACATCCTGAAGGTGATGCCACCGATACAAATTTTACTGTGATTGACACAAATCACTCACAAAATCCGAGTTTTCATTAGAGGGTGTCATGACTAGCAGTCTGTACGGTTATGTACATCCCAGGGAATTCCTCAAATCAGTAGACTGCCCTGAAAAAGAGGAAAATTTATTAGTCACTATAAAAGGTATTGTTGCAAATAAAAAAATTGATATTCTTATAGACTCAGGATCAGAGGTGTCTCTAATCAATGAATCACTCATAAATAAACTGAATTTAGGAGCTCAACTTATTAAAGTACCAAAGGTGAGCTTAATTGGGATCAATGCAAGGAAATTTGGTGATGTCAACAGGTCGGTAATTTTGGAAGTGGATCTAACAGGGAAGAAATTACAACTACAATGTCTAGTAGTCCCTAACATGGAGTACGAAATTTTAATGGGAGCTGATGAATTACACAGGAATGGAGCTGATATCAACTACAAGACCAAAAAAGTAATCATTAGAGAAATTGAGGTAGATTTCAATGAAGTTAAGAAGAGCGAAAATGAATCAAATTTAAATGAAGTTCACCATGAAGAGGTGAAGATTAATAATGTTAATAATTCTAACTATGATGTTCAAATAGAAGGACAAGTTTTAGAAGAAGAAGATGAAAATATGGAAGATTTTGAGGGAGAGATGGAATTAAACAATGATCATGATGAAAGTGACATGTGGAAAAGAGTGAAATTGGATTGTAGCAGGAATAAGAAAAGAGAGGTAGAAGAGTTGCTAAAATTATATGAAAATCTTTTTAACGAGGAATCTAGAGTTGCTAAGGATTATGTACACACATTAAAGGTAAAAGATATGGACAGTTTCCGAGTCAAAAGTTACCCCATTCCATACAAGTATCGGGACGACATGCAAAAGGCACTGGACAAGCTCCTGAAGGATAAGATTATTGAGTATAGCACCACTCCCTACATTAACCCCATAGTGATAGTTAAGAAGAAGGACGGAGACATAAGAATATGTCTGGATGCGCGAAATCTAAATCAAAAGAGCATACCAGAATATGAAGCACCCCTCACCATAGAGGCAATTTTAGGAAGAATATCCAAAGCCAAAGTGTTTACCAAGTTGGATCTGAAGCATAGCTTCTGGCTAATACCTTTGGCCGAGGAAAGTAGAGATTACACAGGTTTCATAGTCGATGGAGTAGTGTACCGTTTTAGAGTAGTACCTTTTGGCACCCAGTCAGCGACATCGGCGTTACTCAAAGCTCTTCACAAAATTTTAAACAAATACGAATTATTTGTAGTACATTACATAGACGACATCCTCATTTTCTCCGAAAATGACACATTACACCTTGAACACCTAGGGACTGTTTTGAAAGCTTTGGATGAAGCTGGATTAAAGCTAAACATAAAAAAATGTCAATTTTTTAAGGAAGAAGTCATCTACTTAGGATATAAGTTAGATAAGGAAGGGGTCAGTATGGATCAAGAAAGGATCAAAGTTATCAAGGAATACAAAAGGCCAACAAATCTCAAAACCTTGAGAGGATTTTTGGGTATTTTGCACTACTTCAAACGGTTAGTACCAAATCTAACCGAAAAGGAACTACCACTTCTCGAACTACTCAGAAAGAATGTCAAATGGGTATGGACTAGAGAGAGAGAACAGGCATTTATTGAAATTAAAGAACAGTTTACAGAAAACGTCAAGATTTTCCATCCAGATTATAACAAACCATTCATACTGAGGACTGACGCTTCAAAGAACAGATTTGCTGGGACCTTGATACAAAAACATGAAGGAGGAGAAATACCAATCTCTTTGTGTCGCGCATCACAAAGAAGTCTGAGAAAAACTACAGTGTGAGCGAGTTAGAACTTGCGAGTATTTTATTCTGTGTGGGAAAGCTAAGATTTTTCTTACTTGGGTCCAAATTTATAATCGAAACTGATAATCAAGGTTTAACTACCATTTTAAAGAATAAATTTGGTAATGCAAGAATACATCGGTGGGCGTTACTTCTGCAAGAGTACACTTTTGATATCCAGTACATACCTGGTGTTAAGAACACAGTACCAGATGCGATATCGAGAATGGATGGAGAAAAAGCCAAGACCAGAAGGGAAAGGATGGTAGGAATCAATATAATGAAATCAGAAAGGGGAATTTTCTCTCTACAAGAAATAGTGGAAGACCAGAAAAATCTGGAGGAGAAAGAAAAACAAAAATGTGAAAAGAAGAACAACATCTACTACAAAACGGTAAAAGGATCGGAACTGTATGTTATTACAGAAAAGTTAGCAAGTAAAATCATCAGGGCGCTTCATGGTATCTATAATCATACTGGAGTCAGAAAAATACATAAAATACTTAGAGAGAATTACATAACAAAAAAGGATCTATCATTAGTCAAAAGGGAGCTCAGAAAATGTGAAGTATGCCAGTTTGCAAAGGAAAAGAATATGGTAAACGAAAATTTGGCAAAATCGATAGTAACTACACATCCTCTAAACATGATAGCGGTAGATTTTATTTCAAATCTTATACCTAGTGAAGAAGGTAATTCTAACATCTTTGTAATTTTAGACCTATTTTCTAAGTTTTTAACAGCCTATCCATGCAGAAGAACCAACAAACGAACAGTCAAGCAACTTATGACGAAATACTTTTTAGAAGTGGGAATTCCAGGGAAGATTTTAATGGATAATGCATCTTATTTCAATAATAACAATTTTAAACTATGGTTAGAGAAGTCTAATGTTTTACCTGTGTATACTAGCATCCGACATCCTTGTGCCAATCCGGCAGAAAGGGCTATTAAGGAACTGACAAAATGTATAAGGATATTGGTTCATGACCAACAACCAAAATGGGAGAAAAATTTGGTAAGGATACAAAATTGTTATAATGACATACCTCATGACATCACGGGAAGAGCACCTATAGTCATCATGAAGAATGAGGCTCCGGATAGACCATGGCTTTCAGTAATAGATTTAGAATACCAGCAGATAATCCAGGAGACCTACAACAAAATTAAAAGAAATGCTGAAAAATACACAGAAAAAAGAAACAAGAAGATTAAGAAGCATATTACTTTTAACAAGGGCGAATTGGTACTTCTTAAGGCGTTGAGGGTTCCAAACCGTAGTAAGAATGTATGTGCGAAATTACAATTGCTTTACGAAGGCCCCTATTTGATTGATACAGAAAACGGTGTTAACAGCTATCACTTAGTACACCCTGTATCTGGGAAATCTAGAGGAATTTTCCATGTTACACAGCTGTACAGATATGTGAGTCCTTCTGATGAAAATTCGGTGTGTTTACCTAAAACATAAAATTTATTAATGGTTATTTAGTTATGTTACAATTACAATTTTGTTAATTACTCTGTTTAAAATTATTTTTAAGGGAATTTCTGTTTTCTTTCATAATTTAAAATGATACAGGTGTCATGACTGGTGAAATGTGGGAACGTTCTATTCTAATGAACTTAAAGAGATAAAGAGATTTTCAAAGTGTTTGTCATTAAGGACATATTTTGAGATTTATAAATGTTGAGGAAGTACCTCAAATAAAATGAAGTAAATGTGATTTCACTATATTTGTTAAAGGCATATGGTGAGCTAAGGAAAAATTGTTTCTCTGAGAGAAAAGATCTCAGGAAAATTTTCAAGATATGAGAATAATAAGATAATTTAAAATATTGTCACGTTTGTGTGTGGACACATAACGAAATATTAATGAGAAAAGGAATCGTATGTAACGATTCTATTATGAATATTGATAGATAAATGAGTTTTAATGTAAAATGTTCAATAAAAAAAAGTAATACCTAGTCAAAGTGTACCAAAAATCATGAACAGTACGGAAATTCTCATGTTGAAGAAGGAAAACTAATTTGTTTTATTTAAAAAAAATGTTTTAGGTAAAGCAATGTTAATAATGTCTATTAATTTGTTTGGTTTGTGAGAAAAACACACATTAATTAATTTTGTTAACTTGATTTAATTTAAAGTAAATTTAGGTTTGAATTTTCCTGAATTATTCTAGATTGACAAAGCCAATTATAATAATTACAAGAAAATTCAGGGAAATTGTTACGGTTGCATTAGAAGTAGTATACAAATGAGCATGTTTATTTATAAATATTATGAAAAAGATACTGAATTGGTGTACAACATTGGGGGAAACAATAATTAAAAATCATTATAAGTCTTTGTTCGATTTTTTTTATGCAACTAAATTAATAGAAAGAAAGATAATAGCAAAACTACAAGTTGAGTTTAATTTATTCCAGATAATTATTCCATAAATTTTATAAATTTCTTAAATTGTACCTTGAAAATAATTGATTAGTTTTAATTTCTAGATGTTAAGGACAAATTTGTGATCACTCCCAAAATCAGTAGGAATAATTTTAGAATTCCAAATCTCACTAAAAATAAAATCACCCTGTACAACAAGGTTCCAATAAACATCATTTGAGCTTACCAGTCACCAACATAAAAACTGTTATTTTTTTAGTAACTTTGCTTTCATTGCCAACATAAATTTATTTATTTTTGTTCAAAAGGAAAGCTGGGAAAACAAAAGAATTTTCGGTAACCATGGTTCTGTTGAATCTAAAATCTCTCTCTTGTTTCTTGTTCCTGAAAGCGAAAGGAGGGTAAGAAATTTGTCCTGATAAAATTAAAATTTTTATAAGTAAAATTAAACAATTAACGCATAATAATGCAAGATAAATACTTAAAACAATAAAGTGTGTGTATAAAAGTGTATTTTCATAAAAAATTTAACATACCTGACAAGAAATTGGGGCCAAAGTGTATTGGCATCCAATACCAGTAGTTCCAGGAGAGCAAGCAAGTTATTTAAGCCTTAAGGAACATATTCCTGTCCATTTGAAGGTGACAGCAGTTGTAAGGATTCTACATTTGAGGTATTTGGGGCCAATTTTGCTCCAACACATATTTAGCAAGAATTAAGTACCAGGACTCCACAACATCCACGCATGGACCAAATTCTGAACATTTTTAAGGTGATGTCAGTTATTATTGTTCTATTTTAATGTTAGACATTTTCGATAAACTCTAGAATTTCAACAATTATTATTGCTCTATTTCAATGTTTAACATTTTCGATGAGCTGTAGAATTTCATACTAATTTTTTGTTTTATCACTAATTCATTTGTACAAGATCCATATTTATTGTCAAAATTTATTCGTATTATAAAGGTTTTATTTAAATTAGCACGTGCTACAACTTTGATGTAGTTTGTTCTTGGAAGAGAAAACAGGATATTCAGGAATTTTCACATCCATACATTTCAATTAAAGAATACGGTTTTATAACTAAGAACACACTATATTTTCATTTAAGGTACATTTCATAGGAATAAAAGTATAAATTGTACTCACCTGTAACACCAATTCATTTTGGAATCTTTCTAATACATTTTCTTTTAGCGACATTGAACAATAAATATCTCTTTTAAATTTCTGTTTATTTCAAACATAAATTAATCTGAAATCTACTTAACGAGAACGATCACTTCTTAATTTACTTCAATCAGCTGTAACGTCTCAGAACTTTAACCTCACAAAACACAGAATTTGACTAGAGGGAATAATCGCAGAACTTGAACCTACACCAGTAACCTGAGCGGGTGACGTCATACAGTGACCGGAGGAACTACTTAAGTATCTTTTTCGTTATTTGTTTTAATCATAAAAATTTTTAAGAGTCTCATTGCTTTGAGCAGCTTGGTTTAATTTAATTTCATTGGCGTCATATTTTTTTTTAAGAAAATATTGTGGGAGATCATATTGTTGTCGTAGGCGTACCGCTATAGGCAACACGTTTCACACAAATACTTTAAGAAAATATAATTTTATAGATTTAACAAAATTAAACCCCACAATATATATACACTGCTCCACAATTGAACTGGATATTTTTATAATAAAGATTAAATTATTTTATTGAATTTTTATTTATTATTTACCACTTACTTGTTATTTAATTTTATTTTTAATTACATAGACTCTTATTCTATGGTGTAAATTTGTCAACACTGTATAATAAAAGAGTACAGAGTTTTGCAATGCAAACTATACGAGGGTTGTCTGAAAAGTTTCCGACCTAACAAAGATACTAGATATTTTTTCATCAAATTAATTTTTATTTTTCTACATAGTCTCCTTGTAAGTCTATACACTTCTCCCAGCGATGCTCCCATCTCTTCAACCCGTCAAAATAGTACTCGGCGTCTTTCTCTGCAAAATAGTTGTTTACGAGGGTGATGGCCTCCTCATTCGACGAAAATCTCTGTCCTCCGAGCGCAACTTTTAGCTTAGGGAACAAAAAAGTCGCTTAGGGCTAGATCTGGTGAGTAAGGAGGGTGGTCGAGCAGTTCAAACCGTAATTCGTGGATTTTCGCCATAGCAACCGCTGAGGTGTGAGACGGCGCATTGTCTTGGTGAAACAAAATTCTTTTTTTCTGCAAATGTGGCCGTTTTTCCGCAATTTCTGCTTTCAGCTTGTCAAGTAATGATGCGTAGTATGCTCCTGTAATGGTTTTTCCTTTTTGAAGATAATCGACAGTTGCTATCACTTTCCCAGCCGAAGGAACAACCTTTGCCTTTTTTGGAGCCGATTCCCCCTGCGCAGTTCATTGTTTTGACTGTGTTTTTGTTTCTGGAGTATAATGGTGTATCCAAGTTTCATCTACAGTAATTAATCGGCGCCAAAACTCTGATTTATTGCGCCTAAACTGCGCCAACAGAGTTTGAAATGTTCATTCGAACACTTTTTTGGTCCAAAGTGAGCAAACGCGGTACCCAACGCGCGGACAGCTTTCTCATGCCTAAATCTTGATTCAATATGTGACAAACACGTTCTTTGGACATGTTTATAGCCACTGCTATCTCTCTAATTTTAATTGGACGGTTGTCTAGCACCATTTGGTGAACTTGAGCGATATTATCGCCAGTGGTTGCAGTTTTTGGACGTCCCGAACGTTCAACGTCACCCAAGCTGGTACGGCCACGTTTAAATTCATCAGCCCAAAATTTCACGGTGTTAAATGATGGTGCAGAGTCCCCGTACACAGCGTCCAACTCGTCTTTGATTTGCGTAGGCGTATTGCCTTTCAAAAACAAATATTTAATTAAAATGTTGAATCTGGAACCGTTGGCGAAAATGATACCGAAAAGTGGACTATCTGGGATAGGTCCTTTGTCCTTATTTAATCTATTTTTACATTTAATAATTTCTATACTTTCAAATGCATCCAACAATCTATTGTTCGATACATTTTTTAAGCAATTTTAAACTATCTACATTTACAGAATGGTTTTTGGTAAAAGCATGTTCGGCAATACTAGATTTTTCTATACGTCCATATTTTAGATGTGCTAAATGTTCTTTAAATCTAGTTTTAACCGATCTTTTTGTTTGCCCAACATACTTTTTATCGCAATCATTACAACTTATTTCATATATACCGCTTTTTTCCAGATCTTCTCTCTTATCCTTCGGATTTCCTAACAATTGTCTCAGGGTGCCACTAGTTTTATGAACTAAACCTAATCCCACCGTGCCGAAAATTGTATTCAATCCTTTGGTATACTGAGGGATAAATGGTAATGAAATGAATTTCCTATCGTTGTGGTCTCGCTGGAAAAAGGTGGTTTCACAAAGAGATTTCTTAAAACTATGGCGATTGATCAGCTTATGAATTAGTTTTTTATCATATCCATTAAGTACAGCTATATCCTCAATTAAATTCTTTTCTCTGTTATATCTTGTTTTGTTTAAAGGAAAATGAATTAACCGATGAACCAAAAAATGAAAACTTGCCATTTTGTGTTGATTACAGTGAAAAGAATCTATCGGAATATACCTATACGTAGCGGTGTCTTTCCTAAAAATATCAAATTCTAACTTGTTATTATTTCTTATTACTAATGTGTCCAAAAATGGTAACTGTTCATTATTTTCTAGTTCAAACGTGAATTTTATGCTTGTGAATTTTGAATTTAATTTTGAAATGAAATCTTCTACTGATGATTTCTTTGTATTGAAAACTGCGAAAATGTCGTCCACATATCTACACCATATCCTTGGGAAATACTCGAACTCTTGACTGATCTGTGTTTCAAAATTGCTCATAAAAAGGTTGGCTATAAATGGTGATAAACAATTACCCATTGCTGTTCCTTCATATTGTTGATAAACCTGATTGTTGTATTGAAAGTAATTTTGGTCCATGCATAGTTTAGCTAATCGTAGGTATTCAGTTCTAACTTCAACACCCAGATCATTCAAGATGAGTAGTTCTTCCAGATACTGTAAAGTTTGTGGAATCGGTACGCTAGGAAAAAAAGAACTAACATCGAACGAGATTAAAATTTCCCCATCTTCTAGAACAACATCTTTAACTTTCTTGATAAATTCTAATGAATTTTTAACTGAAAAACTGCTTTGCCGCCAAAAGATTTACCGCGAAAACATTTGGCGCTAAAAATGTTCTATATATAAGGTTAGTTTGTAGGCATAGCTTTAGTTTACCTTCGGTCTCTGAAGAAGATAACTTGGTTATCGAAACGCGCGTCAGGCATATAAAAGTGTGTGTTGGTGTAGTGGTAGTGTAAACGGTTTTCGGTAACAAATATTTAATGACAACTCGATACTCGATTTTTCCCATTTTCATTAAAATACTCACATCGACTCACTCAAATGATTGTCAAACAACAACTGCGCGTCCAAAATGGCTGAAATTTTAGTGGGTACCTTTCAAAGCATGCGCAAACTTTTGTTTACGAGTGCTGCCATCTTCATGTTGTGGTCGGAAACTTTTCAGACAACCCTCGTAAAAGTGCCAGAATTTATTGACGATTTTTATCTATCCTGTAGTCATATTGAATACCTATTGAGATTTGATTACTTTTTAAATCAGAGTAAAGCTGTAGAATTTATTGTCAATTTTTTTCTTAGAGAATCCGTTTCATTGGGTTCATCAGTACGTACTAACACTGTTAAATAACTCATTTAAAAAACTTTGAGACTAATACAAGCGTCATGAAAAAAAATTACAAGTCAAAATGTCAGTGTTTATTTCAAAGACGGCTGCATAAAGTTGAACAACCGAAACGTACAACTTCATTTCAATTGAGATAATTTCGCCAACAGCCGCAGAGCTATTTATAGAAATACACATCGTTCTAAAGATATTTATTTTATCATCAAAGTACAAATAGAGCGGTTTTAATTGATTAAAAGCTAACGTTTCAATCAAAGAAAACCAAAAGAAAACAGCCGCCTTTAATAATTCGGTGTAAAAACAAATAAATGATTTTCCAGCAAGAATAAAACTAAAAAAAAACTAATTTCTTACAGATTAACTGGTTCGTTTTTAAAGAAGTAATATAAGCAAAATCTATAAGAAATAAACAAAGGTTTATTAGCCAAAGGAAAAAATTCCAAATGTCATAGAATTTTATTGGCAGTTACTTTTGATCTTTTGGTACTGGCCAATACCACAAGATGTCAATAAATAAGGGCTATGCAGCAATATTTTATGAATTAATAATGGTAATGCTAATATAATTATTAAAAAGTACTCCACCAATTTATAAGAATATTTGAAATAAAATGTTTGAGTATTTATTTTAATGATTGTATAATTATAACAAAATTTATTATAACAAAATATTTATTAAAAAACATAAAAACATTACTAGATTTTCAAAATAAACGGTCCTCTAAAAACTGTGCCTACAGAATACCTATTCCGATATTATTATTTAAGGACGGGGTATCGCTGTACATCAGAATGGCACCTACAGACCAAAAGTTTATTCTAACTTTCTCCGTTATTACAACTCAAATCGTTTTATTTTTTTCACTAAATTGCATATAAAGGTCTAACTTAGGTAAGGATTGCATTGATTTTTTGTTAATTAATTGTTTAATATTGAAAAAGAGATGTTGAATGCGAACTATTTTAGACCTTTACATTTGTATAAATAAACAACAATCTAAATAAATTTTCTTAAAATGAAACTAAACCTTTCCTAAGTTGAACATTTTTCTATCAAATAGCCCAATTAGAATTTTCTAAAGAGATCAGACCTAAGAAATAGTTAGAAACTAAATTATAAACTGCTGCATTTTATTTTTATTTTTTCACTTTGGATCAAAACTGGACGTAGTTAATGACGAATTAATTGTACTTTAGTTTATAACTTTTATCATAGATGGAACTAGGCACTATATATTTTTTTCTTTTTTTTATTAACGAAGTCAAAACAAATTTTTGTATTATAAATTAATGTAACGTTTTTTAAATATTTTGCGATATTTACAAAACAATTATTCCATAAAACAAATTAGTAAAATGAAAAAAAGAATACTGATTTGCGGATATTGATTTTCAGTAGACCAGTTATATCATTGTTATATCTTGAAGAAATTTTAATTATAATATGCCCAGCGTACGGCTGGCCATCTATAGTTATATATGAGGGTAAATAAAATTATTTTTTGTGTGCCGAGCGATCGCTTACAGAATAAGTGTTTATTATTCCATTTTCCCAGCACAATTAGAAAAACATTAGACACAGAATAAACATCGTTGTAAATAAATATAAAAACTTTAAAATTGTTAATAACAAAAAACTGTAAATTCAAAATTCTTGAAAAAAATACCAATTATTGGTGGCCATATAGACACTTCTTGGTCAAATTTTGGAAGAAATCTGGTCACAGGTTTCTGAGAGAAAAAAATGTTAGCGTAAATTTTGTATACGTGGTATTCTGAATTAAGTAAAAAGAAAAACTGGCATCAAAATATTTTATTTAAAAATATACTTTTATTATTTTTACATTTAAATATTTTCTGGTGGATCTTTACATTTTAATCTTTTGCCTCTCCTGTTTAAAATAACTTCCGGCCCAACGCAATCCTCATAGAATCGTCTCAACTTTTCTACCATATTGTTAAAAAAAGTTTCGTTGAAATTTATATTTTCGGTAAAAAGTGGATTATCCTCTCCTGTATAAATAATAAAATGGCATGTTTTTCTTCTTGTGATGACGAGTTGTCCTTGTATCTAAAAACAATAATTTGTAACATTCTAAAAAAATTAGAAAAATGAAAAGCCAGTAACAAATCTTACCTGATAATAATAATTGTGATTTTCCTTCAAGTGAATTTCACTATTTTCAATTTTTAAGCAAGGAACCATACGCTTTTCTACGGCCTCTATCAATGACATTTTTGATGTGGCTACTTTAAAAAAACATTTTACTTCAACAAGTTCATCTGAATCAATTAAACCTAAAACATAATAAGTTATTAAACTCTGATATGTATATAATAGTTACAATAATTCGTTTACCATCAGGCGATGCACCTAATAAACCGTATTTCAATTCAACAAATAATCCTGAAGGGTTAACATTCGGGTAGTAATAGTGGGTAGTTTACAGCACTTCATCAAATTTTAAAACATTAGTTTAAATTCAGCAACGTTCTAGAAAACATCATTATTCTTCATAAGTATCTAGTCTCCGAATTTTCGACGCAAGTAAATAGGTATTACAAAATTAAAATATGTTGACCACTTATTTAATGTGTCATTTGTAAATGCATCGCCTCTAAGTTAATAATATTTTAATAATTTTTTGACACTTACCTAGAGCTGATCTAAAAAGAATCACACACAACTATAAACTTATAAAAATAATAAACTTATCCTACCGGTGATTAGGTATATATAGAATTAAAAATACAAATAAAAAATGGTAAATGGTAAAAAATAAAGATAGAAGTAATAATTACTAGAGCACCTATTTATATTACTAAATGTTGATCTACCCTCGTTCTTTCCCGATATAAAATACAAAATATATTTTGTTGGCTGGCAAGGTCTAGAAATGAGAATTATATAAATGGTTTTTAGCCCTAAAACATGTGTTTTTAGCAGGTAAAATTTTTTCTGATGAATAGAGCAATTTAGTGAAAGGATTCTATTATTATTTCTGTTAGTTTATCCTATTACTAAGAGATGTCTGCACTTCATGGCTAAAAAATCATTGACACATTTTCGTTTCAGATTGCATGGGATACGGGCTCCTTAACGGACCTTTAAAATTTAACGAAATAGTTACAGAATATGCGTATATTGATCCATTTCTTTAGATTTAAAAGAGGATTTGGGATATAACATTAACGAAGTACATCAATTTTCCCGAGAAACATCCCTCTTTGTTAAAAAATAAAATAGGGAAAGTGACTGTGCCAAATTCCGTCAGTTTCGTGTAATGGCCCGCCGGCACGTCATCCTAATCGATTCTCAGGAATATCTGCATTTCTACCTAAACAGTAGCGTTTAACGTTTACTGTCTTCCAAAATAAAAAAAATTCCAAAGAAACCAAACATAACTTTTATATTTAGATACTTTATATCAACTAAATGTTCTCATACTGCGGTCGAACTATTTCATTTTAAGTGGAAAACGTTGTAAAACAAAAAAAATCTACTTCTTAATATATATTTAAATTCCTGGAAAGTTGTCATCGCAACCGATCATCAAATATTTATTCAACTTGAGGATATATATTCTCGGTATCAAAAACAGTATCTGTCTACTCATTTATCAATGTATGAGGATGTATATCAAAGTAAACAATACAGGATAAATAATATGGTTATGTATATTTTTTGTTTTCTGTGGAATAAACTGATGATTTATGGGATTTTCTTTGTTATCGAAAGATTGTCTTATTTCTCTGTTTAAGGTAAAATAAAAATTTTAAGCCCCTGGCGTGGTTAACCATCTATTACAACCGATTCTAAAGTACAAAGTTTCTTCCTTGTTATTTCCAGAGATTTTGTATCTTTAAATGTAGCAATTTTAAAATCTAGGAGTGTTTTTTTCAGACATTGCACCTGTAAGAATCTCGAAAATATATAGAAATTGATTCTTCGTCTTCAACAATAATTACGAAAGGAACTCGGTTTTTGATGCTAGAAACATATGTCTAACAAGTACAGCTATCTTGTCTTCCTCTAACAGCGGCATCTGTTATTCAACAGTGGTATTAGTCCATAGATTTGAAGACTGCTGATTGTTTCAAATATTATTCCCTCAAACACAGTACTGGCTAGAGGTTGCGTTCATTCCTGCTTAGCTGACATTTGCAAGTAAAAACATGGAATTTTAAATAATTTTAACACTATTTTTTGCAATGGCAAAAAAGGTTTGTAGTGCCAAATGTGGCCGTAGAAAAGTAGGCTTACAGTATTCTTTAATGTGTAGAAATTGCTAGGGTGTTTCTTGCTCAAAATGTTCAATAAAATACTAGAGAGGAAGATTCATAAAGAATGAAAAAAATAGGTACACAAGACATTACTGATGTATCTTCATTTGAACAATTCAAGAAAATTTCCGGGAGAAATTTAAGCTTGAGTGGTAATTTGGAAAATAATAATTATTAATCCAATCTGACATCTGCCACAAAACTTAATAATTAACACTGTTACTTATAAAAATCTCTTATTCTTAGGTTATTCCTTATTTAAACTTAGAATAGTTATTGCTAAGTATAAGCTTGGTATAAATTGTTCACAAATAAACTCGGAATAAATTTGATATAACTATTCCCTCTTTATTCCAAAATAATGATTTGGCAATGTAGCAAAAGTCGACAAACAGTGTCAAATTAAATGATGTATGACAGTAGGACTATTAAAAAAATATAAAAAAAGTTGTTGTCGTCGGGAATCGAACCCGCAGCAGCTGGGTGAAAGGCGAGTGCGTAAGCCAATACACCACAAGTCATTGTGGATGGTTTTAGATTTTTTTTGCTTTATAATGTAAAAAATTTTGTTTGAGAAAAGCTTTTTGTGGAATTGGTTGAAATTTACCTTACCTTGCAGGTTTTATTATAAAAATGTGTTTAACTGATCACTTTTTACTTATTTCTAGTAAAACAAATTAAAAATCTCTTTGTTAGAGTATTGTATTGTATTTTCTATATTTATATCTACATTTATTAAATTAATAACCTCCTCAACAGCTTCTACACATTATCGCAAACATATTTTTTAGGTTATACTACACTTAAACAAGGCTTAGGGTAGGTATAACTTTATACCGAGTTTTTATTCCGAGTATAAGTTATTCCATATTTATTAGTATATATTTTGCCTATTCCGAATTTATTCTCGGTATAAATATTTATACTGTAGTGACACAGAATTACATTGATATTCTGTGGTCGTTTTGTTCTGTGGTAAGTTGCTGTCTTGTCGTTGGCAGCACTGCCTGTCTTTGTCTGTTGTCAATATTAGGTTAAGTACTTCAGGTTGTTGTCCATGTCGATGTGCAGAGAATAAAGTATGTTTTGAGATCTTTAGAAGAATTTATTTTTATTTCCGACATCACCACACCCTACAATACTCCGTTTATTAGTAAGGCTGTAATAGTTTAAACGTATGTACCATAGATAAATAAAAATATATTTTTATTTATCTATGGTCTGTAAGTGATGTTTCAGCGTCCTCTATGGTTTCAGCTGTCAGAAAATTTCCATTTAAATGTCGTGGCGCCACGAAAAAATTGCCGCAAATTATTACAAAATATAAATAAATGTTTTAAGAAAGGGTTCGTAATGAATTTTATATCAAAAACAACTCGTGGGCTCATAAAATATAAACTTAAAACGAACATAACTCGTGCTAAATATTTTATATGTTGGTAAAATTGCGCTCTGTTGCCGCGTTCAAAAACTGCGTGTAGTATTGTAGTCAAATTAAAAAATAAAGAATATTAGAGAAACTTTGTTTGATATTTACTATATTCTAATACTATTTTAAATGCTTGGCAACATAGTCCCGTTTTGACAGCTGTGACGTGTGACATCACTGTCGCTATTGCTTGAGATATGTCATAGCATTTTATCCAAACAAACTGTGGCCTTTGGTAGTTAGTTTACATTGAAGTTTTTTGTATTGTGCATTTTGTTGTTTTTTAATAGTTTTTGACATTATAGTGCTATATAAACACATTATTATCGTTAAGGAATAGTTTGAATTATATTTAAAGAAGTTTTATTTTGTTCTAAGGTGAGAAACAATTAAAATAATATTACTTAACTTCAAAAGCAATATTTTTTAAATAAAACCAAATAAAACTTCTTTAAATACGACTCGAAATATTCCTTAACGATAATGATGTGTCTATTTAGCACTATAATAACTCACAAACAAGAATATACATAATATAAAAATCTTCAATGCAAATTAATTACTGTAAGGCAAAAGTTTGTTTGGATAAAATGCTCCAACAAATGCGACAGTGACGTTTCTATTAATGTGGCGTATTGTGTGGATGTTTTCTAAAAAGGGATGCAAACACCTTTAACATTAACGTATTAAAATAATGGTAAACCTAAAGATATATACGGAAATTGGGGTTTTTCGAAAATTTTGTTATTTAAATTGTCCAAATTGACCTGACTAAGCATGTAAAAATCATTAGGTAGTATAATTCTTAAAATTGCAACTACTATGAAACTAATAGTTGTCTAGCGTAAGAATTACTTTTTTTATACGAATTAAAAATGATGAAGATATAAATTTATCACTTGACATTTAATTTTGGTCGCATTTTAATTACCTGCAACTTTTTTATTCATCTCAGTAAGTTTACTCTGTACTTTTCTCATTATTTTTCGATAGAAATGTTCAATAGCGAATTAATTTTATACAATAATAGCATCATCTGTTCTCTACTATGAATTTTACCAAAAATCTTCACTTTTATTGCTTGGCCTATCATAAAGTCTGTGGCTACTTCGTCTGCGTCTGTCGACAATCCGCATAATTCTTCTTTGATGGTATGTTTGGTATGAATTTATGTGCTCGAGAGAGCCCTAAGTAAGCATTTGTGTGTACCGTAAATGATTTCTTATTGTTGTCAGTCTATATACATATATATACGGAAATGGAGGTGCTGTCTTAACAGACTTCCAAGTTCCAAAAGATAATATATTATTTTAGGCAGAATGGAAACTTGCTACGAAGAACAATGAGACGACGCTTTGTAATAACAAATAACTTGTTCGCGATACTCCTTTTTAGTTTTGTGATCTTAGAAAATACCATAAAGTAAAGGCACTTTGTAAAGTTTCTCATCAATATTTAATATAGACGTTATAATTTAAAATAGTTTAGTATCTTTGAAAAACTAAAATACACTGGTCACACAAACTATTGCATAATTTTAAAAATTGAATTATGAATATCTCATTTTTCAGAATATTTTAATATGAGTGTATGGTATCCTTTAGATGTATAAAAGTTCAAAATATTCACAGTTTAAATCGTCTTTTTGTTAAAAAAACCAAAAAATGAGTAAATTTTGATAAATCCGTTTGTATTATTTAGGTTGGAACGAAGGAAGGAAGGAAGATAGTGTTTTTAAGACATTCCGGAGTACCACAAGGATCAAATCTGGATCCACTTCTATAAACAATCTTTATTAATGATTGTTTCTTGCGAAAACCCACAAAAGAACAGATAATCTCTTCGCTACAGTAACCTTTTATGGGAAACAAATCCTTGTAGAGCTCAAGCGACTGGACTATATCACTTAAGACGTTGCGTGTAGGTCGAGAATAATAAAACCATATAACGACCTAGGATATGGTTCATCTAAGATCGTTAGTTGCCATCGCCATCGATTTTTATATTTACCAGGATAATATTCGTTAGAAACAACATCAAAAGTGTGTGCACGAAAATATAGAGATAGGGGAATAATAAATGAGAAATCACTTCCTCGATTAACAACTGGTTTGATCTTATTACTTTGCAGGACGTCGGATAGAGGAATTTCTAATTTTAGTGGTCGTTTGAGCGAAAAACGATTTTACACCGGGGACGTCGAATCATTTTAGTAGCCATTCGATATTTTTTACACCTACAGAAAAATATTACACCATTAAGTGAATGGCTTTTGACAATAAAATATCGAACAACGCCCGAAGATTCTACAAAGCCAGCGATAAGATTATTCATGTTTCTTTATTTGTTTTGTTCCACCGAAATGAACTTATGGGTCAAGGTTGGTACATTTTTTTAAAGATAAACTTTGCGCTGTGACTAAAACTTAAATTGTACATAATATCTAAGTAATATCTTCGAAACGATGATTTATCTCTTGGTGTAAAGATAACAAGCCGTTAACACATGACTCTTGACCATGTTTGCCAAAAATACTGCAGGGATTTTTTTTAGGTCAGAGGTTTCCAGACATTTTCTCACGTAGACCACTCTCTGACTGAGTTTGTTTGCTTATAAACTGTCAGTAAACAATATGCTAAAGAGCATAACATACCAAGCGGGAAAGTCCACGGAAACCGCTTTAATACAATTGACTGACGAAATCCAAGACGCTCTGAATAAAAAAGAGACCGTGGTATGTGCCTTTCCAGACATAGAAAGGGCTTTTGACAATACGCCACATGAGGCAGTCAAAAGAGCACTGATTGAGGAAGGAGTAGATAGAACGACTTCCATCTGGATGTCGCAACTGCTATCTACAAGAATCGAAGAAATGGAGGCAGGACAAGACACTATTTTCCTTAATGTGACCAGAGGCTGTCCACAGGGGGGAGTTGCATCCCCGCTTATGTGGAGTCTCACTGTGGACAGTCTACTTAGTCAATTGACCAGGGAAGGTATACCATGTCAAGGGTATTCCGACGACATGGTTATCCTGGCAAAAGGGAAGTATGAAAATGTCCTCTGTGATATTGTTCAAAGAGGACTGAACATTGCGAAACAATGGTGTGACTCGGTGGGACTCAGCATCAACCCCACCAAAACCACACTAGTAGCCTTTACAAGGAAAAAGAAACCTAATCTAAAAATCATAAGAATGGGGGAGAACATCGTCGAGTGGAAAACAGAGGTCAAATATCTAGGGCTAATCCTAGATAGCAGGTTACTCTGGAATAAACACGAAGACGAAGTAATACACAAAGCAACCAAGGCCCTCATGGTGTGCAGGAACATTGCAGGGAAGAACTGGGGATGTAACCCACGTATTCTGCAATGGATGTACACAGCAATAGTGAGACCAATAATCACATATGGGGCAGTGGCTTGGGGAGCAAGGGCTAATCTGAGTACGATGAGGAAAAATCTCTCGAAGATTCAGAGACTAGCCTGTTCATGTATCACTGGAGCAATGGGAACTTGCCCCACTGCTGCAATGGAGGTGATTTTAAACTTAACCCCACTGCACATTCTGTTAGAAAGTGTAAGGAAGAAAACGATATATAGAATGATCAAAGAAGGAATTATCAGGGAAAAACCTCGATCACTTCATTTTGATCAAAATGCCCCAAGATGATATGCCAAAGAAATTCAACTTTGTAAGAAAATTCATCACAAAGTTGAGTAATAAATCTGGATGGGATGAAAACACCATACAGAATTTAAATCAGAATACCATAAAGTGGTATACGTACGGTTCCAAGCTAGACGAGGGAACTGGGATAGGAGTTTTTGGACCGAGAGCCAAATACTCAGAAAGCTTGGGCACATACCCGAGCATCTTTCAAGCAGAAGTCCGCGCCATCGAAAGATGTGTGCAATTCAATATTGGAAGAAACTACCGCAGACAAGAGATTGTGATCATGTCGGATAGTCAAGCAGCCATCAAAGCGCTGAGTTCAAATATAACCAGCTCTAAGATGGTTTGGGAATGCCTAGACAAACTAAATGAACTGGGCCAGAAGAACACTGTCACCCTCCTATGGGTCCCGGGACACATAGGAATAGAGGGGAATGAAACAGCAGATAAGCTGGCAAAAAAAGGAGCTGAAACCCCACATTTGGGACCAGAACCATCTTGTGGGATCAGCAGTAGAGTAATCTTAGGAAAACTAAGGGAAGAAATGGAGAAGGAAAAATCCAAGTACTGAAATCAGCTGGAAGGACTGAGGCAATCTAAGATACTACTGGGGAACTATGACCAGAAGAGATTTCTTAGCTGCCTCAACCTCAGTAAAAAAAGGCTCCGAATTTTAACGGGAACATTAACCGTTAGTCACATGAAGAAACTAGGGTTAGCAGATGAAGCAAAGTGCAGATTCTGTGAGGAAGAGGATGAAACCTCAATACACATACTCTCAGAATGCCCTGCCTTGCAAAATTCTAGGGCTAGATACCTAGGAGCACATGAAATAGAGGAAGGGGATCTACTAGTGATGAGCAAATGCAAGACCAAGACCGGGTTAGTCTTGGTCTTGGTCTTGCAGTCAAATAAGCAGTCTTGGTCTTGGTCTTGTTCTTGCAGGGTCCAGTCTTGGTCTTGGTCTTGGTCTTGCACCAAGACTCTTGCAAGACTTGCACTTTTTTTTTAGATTTACTGGGGTCCACTTTTACAAAAAAAAACTTTAGAGTTTAAAATAAAAAATGAAAAAGTAGAAAATTGTTTCTACCTGCACCCACGGTAAATCCATGGCTGAAAAAGTAGAAAATTGTTTCTACCTGCACCCACGGTAAATCCATGGCTGCTTTATTTTTCGGTTTATATGTTTAAAAGACGCAAGACCGCAAGAGTCTTGCAGGCTTGGTCTTGGTCTTGCGTATATCTTGCAATGCTAAGTCTTGGGCTTGCATAAGTCTTGCACTGCTTGGTCTTGGTCATGTTCTTGCAGCCTGAAGTTGGTCTTGGTCTTTTCTGCAAGACCAAGACCAAGACCGCAAGACCAAGACCAGTCTCGCTCATCACTAGGATCTACCTGATTTGAAGCCCGACGATGTCCTAAACTTCCTCAGGAAAATAGGACTCGAAGAGCTGCTATAGGTCCATCGTCCATCTTCATCTAAAGATTACCATACACGCATTTTAAAATATTCTAAAAACCGTGATATTTTATTTTCACCATAATTCAATTTTTAAAATTGTGCCATATTTTTTGTATAAATAAAACTTTGTGCCATGTGAAATCGTTTCGTTTATCCAGATATTCCGGTAAGGTTAATGTATATATCTTTGTTGTCCTGATACTAGATTAATTACTGGATCTGTGAATGACAGTTTAATCTTCTTTCCCGCAGTTTCAAGGATAAGGATTAACGTCCTTTCGAGTGAAATAGAGCCACACCGACGAATGTGGTTTATAACTCGATTCGAGGTGGGTTTTAACAAGAAAATGTTTGTAGATGGATTTTTATGTTAATAGATTTCGAAATGAAATGTTTGTAATTTTAATTTCAAAAGATTATATGCTTTTAGTTCCAATTTCCAGTGATTATGCAAAGTTTTATATATATTTCACAAGGTCGGTCATCAGTTAAATGTTGTTACCAATAAAACTCAAAATAGCTTTTATTTTGTTACACTAAGATTTAATAATTTATTGTATTATTTGAGAGCGCATTTTCTCCACGTTGGGCGCCAAATTTGCGATTCTAATATAATAATATTCTTCCATTAGATTTTTCACTTGCTGTTTGTAATGTTATATTTCCTCTCATTCTTTCTGTGTATTGATTCCATTCTATTTTTAAACACGCTTTAATTAGCTTGGGCTGTAACTATGTATCTATGTATGTAACAGAATCTTTGGGCTAATTTTCGCCGGTTTATAGTGTCTGATTAATTTGACACTTTGCAAACGTATCAAGGTCCGATGACAATGCAATAATTTAATAATAGTTTCCAATGATCCTTATTAAGGCCACCAGGTTTGATAAATTTTCAGTTAGAATTTCTTAGTTTTAGTTTTTGTTTGGTTTTAGGAAGGTTTAAGGGAAATTTTAAGGTTTTCGGGACAGTAAAAGTGGAAAATAAAGATACAGGGTGGATAATGGGGGAATGAAAACTTTAGGAATGTTTTTTTTTTCAGTTTTAGGAAGGGTTAAATGACATTTTAAGGTTCTTGGAATAGAAAAAGTGGAATATAAAGATACAGGGTGGGTTAAAATGAGAATTAAAAATTAAGGAATGGTTTTTTTAGTTTTAGGAACGTTCAATATTAAGATTGTGGCGATTTCTACCCTTAAATCACGAAATTTAATCGATACTAAAGTAACAGTAACAGTCTAAAGTCTGAGAACCAGTAAATTTTCCTTTTCAATTGTTGCCCTAGTCGAGTACAAGAGTTTTATCAAATAATTTACCGTTTGTGTCGGTATAGTAAGAAAGTAGAATGATTTGTGCACCCAATTGGAAACTGTATGGGGTAAAAGTTGATAAAAATCAATCGATTTGAGGTCGTCGAAATCTTTTTTTATATTTCCAGTAGAATTTCGTGGTAGATTTGTTAATGAAACCAACAGAAACACACACGTGGAAATAAATATTTAATGCTCACTAGTGATTTTAGAAGAAAAAAATTTGTTGTAGGTGAAAGAAAGCAAGTATTTAAAAAAAAACCAGTAAGGTTTTTATATTAGTGTATATATAAATTTCTGAATTAAAAAGTAATATAATTTTGATTTATATAAATAAGTTTAAATTTTTACTGTTTTAGTTAATAAATATATGAATTGTATTATACTGTATTTGAAAATCAAGAGAGAGTAAATTCCCAGAATAAAAACTAATTCGGTATGCAAAACTATAGTACAGTACGTGCGGTAAAACTTCAATATTTGTAATGCATTCTAAATTGTTTTTGTTAATTTCAATACAAAATTTATTAAATTTCTTGGACTATCACATTATTTTATTATCTTTCATTGTTACTACAGTAGGCCTAAGAGGATTAACGTGTGTCATAGGCGTAACCAGATTAGAAAGGGATAATTGTTATTTAACGACCTCCGAATGGCAACAGCTTCTAATGACAGATATTATGACTTAAATAGTGCTTATGTTTCTAGAAATGCAGTTATTTGATTTTCGATAAACGTGACAAATAGTAGTGACTAAAAATGGAAGCAGTTTGTGAGTATACGCCAGTGAAAAAATTAAAACTAGACCATTTATCGCTCAATGAAAAGAGTGCTGTAGTGAATGTGTACCACTATTTTAAACATCAAAATCCCTCAAACACTATTGACAGTGTAGTTGAAACAACATCTAAGGCAATGGGATATGGAAAATCTACAATATATAGAGTTCTAAAGGAGAAAAAATCAGGTGGAGTAACCTCACCAAAGCCGAAACCAGGTAGACAAAAACTATTAAAAGTCAACGTGGACGAGTTTTTTAAAAATGCTATTCGTAAGCTTGTTCACTCATTTTTTATAAACAAGCAAATACCAACTTTGGATAAAGTTTTGCAAGCCATTACGAATGATGTTGATTTACCCACAATAAGCCGGGATAAACTATGGAAAACGTTACATGAGTTAAACTTTAAATTTGAAAAAATGGGCAGACACTCAATGCTAATTGATTCTGAAGAAATTGTATGTTGGAGAAGACAGTACCTCAGAAGAATACAACAAGTTAAAGCTCAAAATAAAAACATTTATTATTTAGATGAAACATGGGTTAATGAAAGACATTGTGTAGGAAGAGTTTGGAAAGAAAAAATATAAAATCATCCCATCAAGCTTTTCTAGAAGGATATACTACTGGTTTTAAGGAACCTATAGGAAAAGGTAAAAGATTAATTATTTGTCATATAGGCAGTACAAACGGTTTTCTTGAGAATGGTTTACTCTTATTTGAATAAAAAAAACCGTTGATTATCACGAAGAAATGAATGGAGACGTGTTTGAGGAATATTTTGAACATTTGATTCAATTCATACCAAAAGGATCGGTTATTGTAATGGACAATGCAAGTTACCACTCCAGATTACTTGAACCTTTACCAACCACTAAATGGAAAAAGGATGAAATTGCAAAATGGTTATCTTCTAAAAATTTTGCCTTTGACAATACAATGCTGAGGGCAGAATTGTTAACTATTGAACTATTGCTAAAAAATATATGCAAAATTATAAAAAATATAATATTAAGGAGATAGCCAAAAAACGATAAATTAAAATCCTTCGTTTACCACCCTACCATTGTGAGCTGAATCCGATAGAATTGATATGGGCTCAAGTTAAAGGTTATGTTGCCAGAAATAACACTACTTTTAAATTATCAGATGTTAAAAATCTTTTCAATAAGGCAATGTCTGAAGTAACAAGTGAAAATTGGCAAAAATGTATTAGACACGTTACAGAAATAGAAAAAAAATGTGGGAGCTAGATAACATAATTGATTCTAGATGTCGAATGTCTTTTATCATTGTTTAACGCAGTTACAATTTACATTATTTGTATATATAGTTTTATTATTATTGTTTTTATATCTTATGTGTCTTGTTTTATTATTTTTAAACAACTTTATCTGCACATTATGTTTTCAAGTGATGTTCAAAATATTCTTACCTCTGAGTCTTCTGATCTATTTACTGAAAAAACTCTAATATTTTTTCTTTATTTACTATTTACTGGTACTGGTAGACATTATATGAATATTTCCAAACTCCATTAATAAACAAATCGGTCTCGTTTAGAGAGAGGCTCCGATTAGATTATGGTTTATTGACAGATAAGTAATTCTTGTGGTAACCAAATACAAACATTCTATCATATCGATAAATTATCTTTTAAATGATGAACACGTACTTTATTTATAGTTTTCTATAATGGAACTTATTCATTTATGCAAATTCGACTTCGTATCACATAGTGGCGACCGCGGTCACAGCTGTGAAGTGCATCGCAGCTAGTTAAAAAAAAAGTTAGTCATCGCTCGCGTTGTTGAAAGATAGACATTATATTATACGTGCGTTGAAGTGTCGATTTATTTTAGTGATTGTTACAAAATTTTACTAGTAAGTTTTTTTATGTAAATTACTACCTAACCCTGCCAACTTTTGTACCGCTATCAATACTGTTTGAAGTCGAAAATTTCAATAATTATTATCAATTTTATTATCAATAATTATTTGTCTCAATTCCTACTTCAAATGTTCAAAATGCTCGCCGTTTACTTGCTGACAATATGCCATCCTATTAACAAATTCTTGAGTTACTCTTTCCAAGACTTCTCCACGTATTAGTTCACATTCATCAATAATTCTTTGTCTCAATTCCTGTAAGTTTGTTGGTCGTCTAACGTAAACACGTGATTTTAGATAACCCCCAAAGAAAAAAATCTAACGGGCTAAGATCCGGAGAACGAGCAGGCCACTCTATGAATCCTCTACGTCCAATCCATCGATTTGGAAAATTCGCATCCAGAAAATCCCTAACCCGTCTATCATAGTGGGGAGGCGCTCCATCTTGTTGAAACCAAATATTTTGTGGTAATTGCTCATTCTGTTGAAGTGCAGGAATAATTTCGTTATTTAGTAGATCCAAATACTTGTCACCATTCAAGTTTCCGTCGATAAAAAATGGGCCTATAAGCTTATTTTCGACAATTCCCATCCAAACATTTTACTTCTATGAATGCTGGTTATGAGCTTCATGAATCCAATGAAGATTCTCATTTCGCCAATACCTTGAGTTATGGCGATTAACTGTTCCATTTAAACAAAAAGTTGCCTCATCGGAAAAAACTATGCTAGAAGCAAAATTTTCGTCGACATTACGGATGTTCATTAACCGTTCGCAAAATTCCAGCCGTCGGTCAAAATTATCGTATGACAATTCTTGAACCAACTGTACCTTATACGGATGATACTTTTTACTTTTTAATTTCTTTCCTACAGAACGTCGACTGATACCATGGTTTAGTGCCAAATTTGTGGTGGAAGTTTGAGGTGATTCTTCTAAATCGATTGCAATATTTTGTTTAACAGTTTCGTTCGTTGCAGTCCGCGGTCTTCCAGGTTTTAGCAAATTTTTTACCATCCCAGTAGTATTAAAACGTTGTAATGTTTTAGTTACTGTTGAGCGTGATATAGGATTTCTCTCCGGATGCAAATTATTAAAAATATGACACACTTCTTCATGAGTTCTAACACGATCACCATAACCGATCGTCATTAAAATTTCAATACGCTCTTTTTCACTTAATTGAACCATTCTAAATTGTGCAATTTATTTCCGTCAATTAGAATTTGACACTTGAAGAACAAAAGACGTACTAAACAGTACTTGTTTATTTATTACTATGCATACAAACAACATCAATTAGTTTATCTAAATAGTTTTTTGCTCTAATGCAAAAAACTCAAAGGAGGTTGGTTAAAGTGCTATATTCCTCGTTTTTACAAATTTTTTACACTAAACTCAGTATGTATGAATTCAAAATAACAAGCTCTTTCAAAATCTGTAAAAATATATAGGATGTCCCATTTAAATTAAAGAAGTTGATGGCATTGTTTTGATGAAACCAAATTCTTTTTTCTGCAAATGTGGCCGTTTTTCCGCAATTTCTGCCTTCAGCTTGTCAAGTAATAATGCGTGGTTTTTTCTTTTTGAAGATAATCGATTAAGATAACTCCATGACTATCCCAGAAAACAGTTGCCATCACTTTCCCAGCCGAAGGAACAACCTTTGCTTTTTTTGGAGCCGATTCCCCCTTCGCAGTCCATTATTTTGACTGTGTTTTTGTTTCTGGAGTATAATGGTGTATCCAAGTTTCATCTACAGTAATTAATCGGTGCCAAAACTGCGCCAACAGAGAGTTGGAAATGTTCATTCAAACACGTTTTTGGTCCAAAGTGAGCAAACGCGGCACCCAACGCGCGGACAGCTTTCTCATGCCTAAATCTTGATTCAATATGTGACAAACACGTTCTTTGGACATGTTTATAGCCTCTGCTATCTCTCTAATTTTAATTCGACGGTTGTCTATCACCATTTGGTGAACTTGAGCGATATTATCGTCAGTGGTTGCAGTTTTTGGACGTTCCGAACGTTCATCGTCACCCAAGCTGGTACGGCCACGTTTAAATTCAGCAGCCCAAAATTTCACGGTGGTAAATGATGGTGCAGAGTCCCCGTACACAGCGTCCAACTCGTCTATTATTTGCGTACACGTATTGCCTTTCAAAAACAAATATTTAATGACAGCTCGATACTCGATTTTTTCCATTTTCATAAAAACACTCACATCGACTCACTCAAATGATTGTCAAACAACAACTGCGCGTCCAAAATGGCTGACATTTTAGTGGGTACCTTTCAAAGCATGCGCAAACACATTCCCCAATTTTTGTTTACGAGTGCTGCCATCTTCATGTTGAGGACGGAAACTTTTCAGACAATCCTCGTATTTATTCTATTTATTAACTAATTATTTTATTTAAGAACTTAGTCTTACAACACTACTTCCCATTGTCAATTGTCTTTAATGACAATCAGTTCCTTTTCAATTTCCTGTTTGTTAATAATTTCGTTTAAATGAACTTCAGGAAAAACTGTTGTGTTCATGAACTGCAAATCTGGGTTCATTCTGTCAATTATTAATACACAGAATTCGTACAAATTATGAAATTTTCATATATATGCATACTTAATACTAATATAAGAAACTGAAGCGAAAAAATGTTTCTATTTCTATTTGGAATGTTAATTATTCTCTGTGCCAAGAAATTAAATTTTATTTCAACCAACATCGTAAACTTTTCACTTAATGAAAAGTCAATCCTACTCTTTTTTTTATAAATAGACATAGTGCACTTATATTGATTGGAAATTAACTACCTAGTTATTGGTTCCTTGAATTCGACGCACCAAATATTATTGCCAACAATCGAATCGACATTTCTCAAACTTTTTTCATACCCTAAAAACTTTCAAGACTTATTTTATTCCGTATATTAAGCTGACCATTCACAAACTAAAGCCGTTGGCTTGCTAGTCATGTGCAATGTTAATTTGCAACGGAAGTGTCAGCCTTTGCCATTTAATTCCCAGTAACTATTAATTTTTTTATGGCAATACTGTTCGAAATTGAATGCAATGTGCATCAAGTGCCACTTAGCAAGGTTAATTTTTGTCTTTTTCGGTTTGTATATACAGGGTGTTTCTTAAGTAATCTAAAATATTATATGGGGCGCTTCGTTACTCAATTTTAAGACGAAAAGTTCATATAAACATGTGTGATAGGTGTTGTCGTTTATGAGATACAGGGTGTTGAATTTATTGTAATAAGTCAGTTCTGATTGTACGTGAAATTAATTTTTCCCGGTGACGCTACTGGTTTTTAGAAGTAATACGCAAAAACATGCTTATTCTAAGTGGCCTTTGAAATAATGTTGACAAGTGTCAAATTTGAAAACCAACGCAAAAATCGTACATTTTTATTTGATTGACTCTGTGTTTAGTTAATAACTATGCCAGTGTTTACTAATGTTGAAATGGCTAATATGCATTTTTTGTACGGATTAGCGAATGGTAATGCCTTAGAAGCTAGACGTACGTATGCCCAGCGTTATCCAAATAATCGTTTACCATGTTCAGATACGTTTACTAAGTTACATATTCGTTTACGAGAAACGGGAACTTTTGCTAAATCGAAGAATATTATTGGACGACCCAGAACTGTGAGAAATCCCCAATTGGAAAACCAGATTCTTCAAATTATTGACCAACATCCAGAAACGAGTACAAGAAAAGTTGCAGATGAAGTAAATGTTAGTAACAAAACTGTTTGGAATATTCTAAAAGATAATTTATTGTATCCATATCACGTTCAACGTGTTCAACATTTGTTATCTACTGACTATCCATTACGCATACAGTATTGTCAATGGATTTTACGTGAAATCGCGAACAATCCGAATTTTGTGGCCAATATTCTATTTACGGATGAAGCCAACTTTTCTAGACATGGGATTATGAATTTTCATAATGACCACATATGGGCAGATGTAAATCCACATGCCATAAGTGTAAAACGATTTCAACAAACATTTTCGGTCAATATGTTTGGCTTGGCATCATCGATGATTATTTAATTGGACCATTTTTCCTTCCTGTACGGTTAACCGGTGAGACATAACAACATTTTCTAGAAAATGAACTTCCACTTCTTTTGGAAGATGTACCTATTATTATTAGAAGGCGCATGTGGTTCATCCATGACGGAGCTCCTCCACATTTTTCAGTGATTGTACGCGAGTTTTTAAATAATGTTTTTCCAGGCCATTGGATCGGACGAGGATCTCCACACCCGTGGCCCCCTAGATCACCTGGACACAATCCTCTGGATTTTTGTGTGTGGGGATATTTGAAATCGCTTGTTTACACAACACTGATATTAAACGTACAAGATCTTCAAAATCGTATCATAGACGGCTGTAATGTTATTCGTAACAATCCTGGTATCTTCGAACGTATTCGACAATCCATTAGACATCGAGCGGATTCTTGCATTGTAGCTGGAGGTGGACATTTTGAACATTTGCTCTGAAATGTATTATTTTTTCTTTATGTTTAACACATGTTGCTTGTAATAAAATAATAAAAAAATATAAATCAGTAGCGTCACCAAGAAAAATTAATTTCACGTACAACACCCTGTATCTCATAAACGATAACACCTATCACACATGTTTATATGAACTTTTCGTCTTAAAATTGAGTAACGAAGCGCCCCATATAATATTTTAGATTACTTAAGAAACACCCTGTATACATTATTTAGTGGAACATGTTGCTCTGTAACTACGTTGGCAATTTTTGCTATAGAACTCTATACAGTTGACTGCATCTCGCAGTATTCCCTGCCTGCAAATGAACAACTGCATCTATTCAGATAATATAATGAATTCCGAACATTACGTCAGAGACAACCCCGAGACCTCCAACAAACCAGTGTTGCCAGACCGTATCATTGAAATTCCCCCAAATCGAGCATTAAAAACCCCCAAAATTGTCCATTTTTTTTAAAATTCCCCCAAAGAGCTCATGTAAGTTTTGATCACCAGAATTTTTTCATAAATTTCATTTTCAATTTTTACAGCTTCTTCAAAATCAGAAATTTGATACAAATATCTCTAATTTTAATCATAAAAGCCGTGATATTTATTGTGTACTGAATTATGACTTTGCAAATCAAGAGAAGGTAATAAAAATATAAATCTTCAACATAAAACAATATAAAAGACGATAAATTGATAATGAAATAAGTTCGAGAAAAATCCCCCCAAAAATACCCTTAAAAATCGAATCACTAAAATTTTCCCCAGAGTAAAAAAAATCCCCCCAATTTGGCAACACTGCAACAAACTACATGCAAAATTTTAGATCGTAGTACTTAAAAGGCGTGGGTAGATGGCGCGCATGTTGATACAGTGGTAAGAAAGGTACTTAAAGTACGTTTCACAATAATTCGTTAACTCCGGTACCTGACCTTAGGGGATTAGTAATGAAAGGTTATAAATTTCTCACTGTACAGGAAACATTAACAGATCCGTAATCCGGTTTTCAAAATAGATTTAAATAAAACTCAGTAACATTTACTAAAACTTAAATTTATTTTGTAAAAAAAAATCACGAAATTTTTTAAAAACAAACAAACAAATTTTAAGTTTATTTATTAATTGAAATTAAACAAAACTGTTGAAACTTATGTATACGTATACGCTTTGGTCTATTTCATCTAATTCGCAGATGTTGTCAAAAAATGTTTCAAATAAAAAAGATGTAGTTTAATCATGGCCACATTTTAAAAATATTTTGTACTACTAGGGTATCCCAAAAAATTGATTTAAATAAAACTAAGTTAACATTTACTAAAACTTAAATTTATTTTGTAAAAAAAAATCACGAAATTTTTTAAAAACAAATTTTAACTTTATTTATTAATTGCGATTAAACAAATGAACTAATTCTACATTATTTACAAATATTTAATCTAAATGTAGTTCAGTATCACTATCGTCTTCATTTAAATTAATAACTAAGGGTGCTACAGTTACATTAACATTTCGATATGTACCTTCAACCTTAATAACATGCTGAATCGAATTTTTCCAGCTATCAATGGGAATATTACTTGTCACATTTCTGATTAACTCTGTAACACTTGAGTTTAATGTGGGTGAAACGTTTTCCAATCTAACTTTGGATTTTAGCTGATGCCACATGTGTTCTATAGGATTGAACATGTAATAATATGGGGGAAGCCGTAACACTGTGTGGCCCATATTTTTAGCAATAGTATCACAAACGTATTCTTTTTCAATACCGAACGCTGCTACAACTTGTAAGAGATCACGTTTTGTGTACGATTCTTTAAAATAAAGGTCATTTTTTTACAAATACTCTTGAATTTCCCATTTATTGTTGTTGCTATTTGGTACTTTATTTAATTGACGGCTATGATAAGTTGCATTGTACATTACAATTATACTTTTTTCCGGTATATTCGGCAATAAATAATTCTCAAACCAATCTTCAAAAAGTTCTGCTGTCGTATCTTCGTGATAATCTAAACTTGAATCTTTAATATTCTTTGCTGATAACAATAAAGCGTTTGGAACCCAACCTCTTTCTGATCCGGCATGTATTATTGTAATTCTTTGTCCTCTATTTGATGGAGCCTTTGTTTTGCAATTTCCCGATGAATCAACAAAACCCTTCGTTGTAGTATCATGGGTGTCATACCATGTCTCGTCGAGGTAGATAATTGAAAGGTTTTCACTTCTATATTTTTGAATAGCTTGTAAGTAATGACAACGCCACATTCGTAAACGATATGACTCCATTATCACTTGTCTTTTATTAATGGTACAATATTTGAATCCCATTTGAGAAATAATTCTCCACAAACTTGTACGGCTACAAATAATTCCCGTGTCGTCTTTAAGTAACCGTTTTTTTATACAATCTAGGGTTGGTATCCTTTGTTCTTGGTATAGGACATATATCGTTCGTCGGATTATATCTTTTTGTATTTCATCAACACATTTGATATTATTAACGTCACTTCGTTTTTTTCGTTTACTTATTGGCTTACTGATAATATCTTTTACTGTGGATATTGGGGTTTTGGTTAACTTGCATGTTTCTTCTGCTGCATCGGTTACACTATAACCTCGATTATTCAATGTTTCAAACACATTTTTCACAATTTGTTTTTTTGCCCAATGACACCACATACTTAGTTATAAACACAAGATTACTTTCAGAGTATAATGTTTAGTACAAACTAAAATTCTAGGAGAGAATTTTAAAAACAAATTACCCCGAAACTCCCACTTTCTCTTCCAAGATGATTAAGAAAATCAAAAATCATTTACTAATGATTTACTATTGATGGTCAGTAATAATAATTTAAAATTTTACCTGAAAAATAAAAAATCCAAAATATATCTTCCTGGACAAAAATAAATAATACCTTTCTGTAAATGTTCGAAGAAATATTAACCACCTTTTATTAGTAATCCCTTAAGAGCAGTTAAAAGCAGGTACCAAGTCAACGTATTATTGTGAAACGTACTTTACCTGTATACACAGCCTGTATATCGGAACTGTTTAAAAAAGAGCGCGAACTACACAGCTGTTCAAAACCACAACTTGTTTGAAAAATAATAAGACAAATCAACACAAATAATTGTTTATTGGAAAATATATAAATATGGCGTTATTATTATTATTATATAATGCTTTATTGGATCATGGCTATATTGGTTATATACTTTGTAAACCTGAACAGTTTACAACAGCATTTGCAATTCGACAGAGATTTCAGAACAGCGACAGAGTTTGAATAACCCAAAGAAAAAACTTTTATTACACAGTTTTGCATTTTAGGTCCGAAACTACAGGGTGTCCCAGAACATAACTTGGTGTTAAAATACTTCATATAATAAAGCTCGCTTTTCTCTAAGATTGCCATGTAAAATTGACATTTATTGATTGTTATGAAAATAAGTCAACAATAAATAGAGTTTTTTTTTCTTATTGTAAGTTTTTTTAATTAATAAATTTATCGTTAACTTATACGGGGAGCGGATATTACTTCATAATTTTCAAATCAAGATATTCCGAAAACGGTACATAATATCGAGTTTTACCAAGAGTACCTTTTTGGTGTAGAATTAAACGATGTTTATGTTCACTTGGAGTTTTGACTAATAATTCTACCCTAAAAAAAGTTATGTTGAATAATACGTTGTATGAATCGTGTAACTAGCTCCCTTTATGAGAGTTAGTTATAAAAACCAATTCATGGGATATATCAGCTTCCAAAACATATTCGTATAAAATTTTATTGCAACGGTGCCAGTAGTTTCGTCAAAATCGTAAGAAATGTGTAATTTTTTATTTTCTTCAACGCCCTTTATCTTGAAAACGGATGGCGTTAGAAAAAAATTTTACTAAGCAAACCCCAATTAGTTTTTTACCTATCCTAGAGACGGTGTTACCTTTTTTTGAAACACCCTGTAGGTGCCCCTAAATGTTTTAAAGGCATACAGAACCCGGTTACCTAGTTGGTTTCTTATCTCTGCTTGTAAGCAAGAAATTAATTCAAACGAAGTAAACCGTCCATATTTCAAATGTGACTATAATGGGAAACCAAATGAAAAACCCAAAGTCTATGTCAGAGAATTTTATTGTTGATGGGAAAACAATACTCGCGACTAGTTTGGGCCTAACATTGAGGCCATCATCAGGCTATAAAAAAGGTTATTTTAGTGTTACAAATAAAGAAGGAGATTTTATCAGATTATTATTTTGTTTTTATTTCAGAGCAATGAGGGCGTGATCGAGACACTATCATCAATTCACAATGTGTTCAAGACGATTTCTAGTCGTGCTGCTGGCAGCTGCCGCTATCTCGATCCACCCGACGTTAGCCGGCAATGAAGATTTTGATTTCGACGTTGTCGAAGATTTGGAAGTGGAATTCGAGGGAAATACGTTGGTGAAATGGAACGAAAAGGACTTGGTCGCGCCAGTAGGAAGGACGTTCCATTTGGTGATACCTAGGGATCATTTTAAAGGAGACGTACAAGGTTTTGAGGTAAGAATTGTTACCGTTTTTAGAGTTTTAGTTAACCTTCATCGCGCCGAATGAGTTTTGTTCTATATGTCAATAATTGGGGTATAATGTTTATTTAATTATACAGTGTGTACAAAAAGTAACGAGGTAACTTGTTAAATTTACCTAATACACCACGTTTTTCACTTTTTCTTCCCCCATATAAATATATACCGGGTTGGGATAAAGTATGGAACCACGTAAATATCTTTTAAACGAAAAGAACGATATTTATGAAAATTTGCAGGTTTTGATAATAATATACTTCCGGTTTAACCGGAAATGCCATTAACTTCTTTAATTTAAATGGGACACCCTATATATTTTTACAGATTTTGACAGAGCTTTTTATTTTGAATTCATACATACTGAGTTTAATGAGTTTTTTGCATTAGAGCAAAAAACTATTTAGATAAACTAATTGATGTTGTTTGTATGCTTAGTAATAAATAAACAAGTGCTGTTTAGTACGTCTTTTGTTTTTCAAGTGTCAAATTCTAATTGACGGAAATAAATTGCACAATTTAGAATGGTTCAATTAAGTGAAAAAGAGCGTATTGAAATTTTAATGATGATCGGTTATGGTGATCGTGTTAGAACTCATGAAGAAGTGTGTCATATTTTAAATAATTTGCATCCGGAGAGAAATCCTATATCACGCTCAACAGTAACTAAAACATTACAACGTTTTAATACTACTGGGATGGTAAAAAATTTGCTAAAACCTGGAAGACCGCGGACTGCAACGAACGAAACTGTTAAACAAAATATTGCAATCGATTTAGAAGAATCACCTCAAACTTCCACCACAAATTTGGCACTAAACCATGGTATCAGTCGACGTTCTGTAGGAAAGATAAAAAAAAAGTGAAAAGTATCATCCGTATAAGGTACAGTTGGTTCAAGAATTGTCATACGATGATTTTGACAGACGGCTGGAATGTTGCGAACGGCTAATGGACATCTGTAATGTCGACGAAAATTTTGCTTCTAGCATAGTTTTTTCCGATGAGGCAACTTTTTGTTTAAATGGAACAGTTAATCGCCATAACTCAAGGTATTGGTCAAATGAGAATCCTCATTGGATTCATGAAGCACATACCCAGCATCCACAGAAGTTAAATGTTTGGATGGGAATTGTCGAAAATAAGCTTATAGGCACATTTTTTATCGACGGAAACTTGAATGGTGACAAGTATTTGGATCTACTAAATAACGAAATTATTCCTGCACTTCAACAGAATGGGCAATTACCATAAAATATTTGGTTTCAACAAGATGGAGCACCTCCCCACTATGATAGACGGGTTAGGGATTTTCTGGATGCGAATTTTCCAAATCGATGGATTGGACGTAGAGGATTCATAGAGTGGCCTGCTCGTTCTCCGTTCTCCGTTAGATTTTTTTCTTTGAAGTTATCTAAAATCACGTGTTTACGTTAGACGACCAACAAACTTACAGGAATTGAGACAAAGAATTATTGATAAATGTCAACTAATACGTGGAGAAGTCTTTGAAAGAGTGACTCAAGAATTTGTTAATAGGATGGCATATTGTCAGCAAATAAACGGCGAGCATTTTGAACATTTGAAGTAATTTTGTTTCTCATTATTCTAAAATAATGAAATTACATCTATTGTACTACTAACAGTGAGTTATTCCTCGTTTTTACAAACTTGTTTACATTAAACTCAGTATGTATGAATTCAAAATAACAGGCTCTTTCAAAATCTGTAATAATATATAGGGTGTCCCATTTAAATTAAAGAAGTTGATGGCATTTCCGGTTAAACCGGAAGTATATTATTATCAAAAAAATGTACATCAGATGCGTTTTGTTCCATTGGACTTACCTGCAAATTTTCATAAATATCGTTCTTTTCGTTTAAAAGATATTTACTTGGTTCCATACTTTATCCCAACCCCGTATAATAATTTATACTTACCAGTCGTCACATATAGAGCCTGATGATGGTCTGTTGACCGAAACATGTGCACCGATGTGGGTTGACTTCGAGTTCTATTGCTAGTATTAGAAAATGAACTATTTAAAAGTACAGAATGTAGGTTAAACATATAAAATACAATTATTAAAAAGTATGAAGTGGTACCTACTGGGTTTCATTTCGGTAGCGAAATTTATAATCTATGTACTGAATAGATATTACAACTAATATTAAAGTGATTGTTCCTAATAAGTATGTATAGTTCGTGTCTATTTTTAATATTGTTACTTTCTTCCTGTATCGCTTTCGCCTCCATGAGGTAAATATTAAAATAATATTTTGTACCGGAAGTGAATAAAGAAGCTAATGCAAGAAGAAAACCTTTTGGTTATTGAACAATGAATTAAAATTAATAAAGCTTTTCCTCTTTCTTTAAGAAAGAGAAAACGTCAAAAACCTTGGTCCTGTACATAAAAAATAATACACCCCGTATATTAACAGGTCGGCTGAAAAGTCCCCGGTCTACCATAGTAAAACACAATATTTTGACAAAATTCATTTTTTTTATTCAACATAGTTGCCTTCAAGGACGATACAGCGATTATTGCGACCTTCCAACTTTTCGATACCATTTTTGTAGTACTGCTTCGGTTTGTTCTCAAAATAGGCTTCAGTTTCGGCGATTACCTCAGTATCAGCGCCAAATTTCTTTTCCGCGAGCAATCTCTTCAGGTCAGAGAAAAGGAAAAAGTCGCTGGGGGCTAGATCTGGAGAATACGGGGGTGAGGAAGCATTTCGAAGCCCAATTCATGCAATTTTGCCATCGTTTTCGATGATTTGTGACACGGTGCATTGTCTTGATGAAACAACACTGTTTTCTTCTTCATATGGGGCCGTTTTTTCGCGATTTCGGTCTTCAATCGCTCCAATAATGCACAGTAATAGTCGCTGTTGATTGTTTTTCCCTTCTCCAAATAGTCGATGAACAATATACCTGTGTATCCCAAAAAACTGAGGCCATAACTTTGCCAGCTGACTGTTGAGTCTTTCCACGCTTTGGTGGCGGTTCACCGGCCGCAGTCCACTCAGCTGACTGTCGATTGGACTCAGGCGTGTAGTGATGGAGCCAAGTTTCATCCATAGTCACATATCGACGCAAAAAATCGGGTTTATTACGACTTAACAGCTGCAAACACTGCTCAGAATCATCAATTCGTTGCTGTTTTTGGTCGATTGTGAGCACGCGCGGCACCCATTTCGCACAGAGCATCCGCATACCCAAATATTCGTAAACGATATGTCCAACACGTTCCTTAGATACCTTTAGAGTGTCAGTTATCTCGATCATATTCACTTTACGGTCACTCAAAATCATTTTGTGGATTTTTTTGATATTTTCGTCGGTAACCACCTCTTTTGGGCGTCCACTGCGTTTCACCGTCTTCGGTGCTCATTTCACCACGCTTGAATTTTGCGTACCAGTCAATGATTGTTGATTTTCCTGGCGCAGAGTCCGGAAACTCATTATCAAGCCAAGCTTTTGCTTCAACTGTATGTTTTCCTTTCAAATAACAATATTTAATAAGCACACGAAATTCTTTTTTTTCCATCTTTTTGAAAATAACAAAAGTTGCAGCTGTCAAATTTTTACACGAATCTTTTGAAGGTTGATACTATCTAAAAATGAAATGGATTTAATTCTAGTGTCGTCATCTATAGGTCAGACCGGGGACTTTTCAGCCGACCTGTTATTTGATATTTAATTATTTAATAATTTAAGAATAAGTAAATAATCGACCTTTTGTTAAAAAAAACCATCTATAACAGATTTCACGAAAGATAAATGTTCTTGAGGAATTATATGATGTTAGGTCATGTATTGTAAACAATATTGTATTATAAAAATAGCGAGTTGACTTTTACGTGGCTCAGTTAGATCGAGTTCCTTTTAGCTATGTTTTGATAATTTTGATAAATTATTATTTACAACTAATAATCTATATGTAATTAGTTTTATTATGGCATTGTCCATAAAAATTGTGAAATTTTTTAGTGACAAGAATCTCTCAAAATAAATGAATGCTGGATTCTTTTACGCTTGGAATAATGTACGCGAATTCGTATCTTATTGAGATTTTATTATCCAAACTAGGCGTTTTCTCTAAAGCGAAACATATTAAATATTATGTTTGGGGAAACTGTTATAGCCGCAGTTACTATCGGAAACTATTTTGATGTTCCTCGTTATTTGCGGCTAGTACCGAACAAGAAAGTGTTAAATTTCCTAAGAGGAAATTGAAAGGCATCCAACTTCCATTTTAGAGTTGCTGGATTTTTTTTTTATTGTCGAAATAAAACAAAGTAAATTGTCTACGTTTTACTTTAGATGTTTTCCGCCTTCCGTAATGTCGGATTGTAAAAAAAACAGTAAAACTTAAAATGAAGAGATAAAAAAATCCATCAGAGATAATTTACTCCTCTAAATTGATCAATTTATTCTAATTTATTTATGTCTCTATACAGCTTTCTTATGCCCATAATTTCAACTGAAACATTATTCACGCTTTTCAATGAATCACAGTAAATTTTATCAGTTATTGACCTACCAAAAGCATATTCTGCTTTTTTGGTAAAATTCCCAACCTTTTAGACTCCCTCTACCAAGTTTAAATATGTTAAACAATGTCAGTGTCCATGATATTTGTATACATTGAAATACTAATAAATTAGTTTATTGTTACCAGTATCGATAAGGTTAAAACAAATAAAGTTATTTTATCAGAAATTGTCTTGTAATATAATCTACAGTGTGTATAAGCCAAATGGAATAAATTCATTATTTCGGTTACTGTACATATTTATAAAAAATCCCGAAACACGTCAAATTTAAATTATAACTTGACATTCTTTAACGTGAAAATGCAACCCCTACCTTCAACCCCCTTAGAATGACAGGTACAACCAATTTTTTAAATGGGAAGTATAGGCTTGTGATATATCATTTGAAAGGTCTCTTCATTATCTATTCAAAAATGTTATTGTTTTTAAATTTAATGCAAAAATTAATATAAAAAAATTAATATCATGTTGTTATCGAAATTCGCTACAATACAATCAAAAACTAAAATGTAATGCAAAACGTAATAAAATGTAGAACACGAAAAAGAACTATGAATGTTAATGAAGTAGATGTTCAAAATGTTCTCCGCGAACGTCTTGGCAACATCCTAATCTCAAATAAAACTGTCTTCTAACATTATTTAACATATCAGGCGTGATCGACCTAATCGCAAGCGTTATTCTTTCTTTTAAGTCATTTAAATCAGAAGGTTTAGTTTTGTACACATGGCTCTTCACATAACTCCATAAAAAGAAATCTAATAATGCAAGATCAGGTGATCGCGCTGGCCATTCAATCGATCCTCGCCTCCCTATCCACCGATTGGGAAATATTGTATCGAGGTACTGCCGGACATTAAGTTGGTAATGTAGTGGTGCTCCATCCTGCTGAAACCATATCGTATTCGCTGGAACTTGAGGGTTACCTGCATCAGGATATAATTTTGCCAACGTTGGAATGACATCATTTTGAAGTAGTGCCAAATAATTGTTGCCATTCAAGTTGCCCTCAATAAAAAAGAGACCAATAATATTGTTCCCTACAATCCCTGCTCAAATATTAACCTTTTGAGGGTATTGAGTGTGTTCTTCTCTCATCCAGTGAGGATTTTCCGTGGACCAGTAGCGGCAATTTTGCCGATTAGCATGACCGTTAAGTAAAAAAGTACACTCATCAGAAAACATAACGTCTTCTAATTGGATAATATTGTTATCCAACATGTCCATCATTTGCTCACAAAAAAAGTTCTCCTATCAAAATCGTCTTCCATGAGCTCCTGAGTAGGTATCATCTTATACGGATGCAATTTATTTTCTTTTAATATGTTTGCTATCGATGTATGGCTAGCATTGAATGTGGTGGATGCCTGTCTACTCGATGTATGTGGGTTTTCCTGAAACTCAAGCAACACATCTAATTTGACTTCATCACTCAGTGCATTGGCAGCTGCTTTTTTTATCTGCCTTACATGACCAAACTCGCGAAACTGCTTTTCTATTTTACTTATTGTTCCTTGGGATATAGGCGGTAAATTAGGAAATTTCTCATGAAATAGGCGAGTTACTTCCTGTTGTGTTCGGATGTTATCTCCTTAACCAATCATTTGTAAAAGTGTTATTTTATGCATTTCCGTTAATCTAACCATTTTTCAGAATTGAATTGAACAAACTTTATACTTAAATTACAACAATGACAACTTAAATAAAACAATTTACTACTGCTTGTTAAAATAGCGTTGCCACGGAAATTATTTAAAGTTTTTTAATGGTTACTATCTAAAAACCACATTGCTATGGTTTTTGTTCACTTTTTCATTATCAAGACCTAAGCGGGAAATAAGTTTTAAGTATATTGTAATAAGTTTCGAGTATATTTTAGCGAATTTCGGTAACAACATGATATTAATTTTTTTTATGTTAATTTTTGCATTAAATTTAAAAACAATAACATTTTTGAATAGAGAATGAAGAGACCTTTCAAATGATATATTATCAAAAGCCTATACTTCCCATTTAAAAAATTGGGGGTTGTACCTGTCATTCTAAGGGGGTTAAAGGTAGGGGTTGCATTTTCACGTTAAAGAATGTCAAGTTATAATTTAAATTTGACGTGATTCGGAATTTTTTGTAAATATGTACAGTAACCGAAATAATGAATTTATTCCATTTGGCTTTTACACACTGTATATTACACCTGTTATGTAGGCATATAAATTATAATAAATAAATTGTATAAGATTAGAAAACTAAGTAAACATAATAATGAATATTAATTATGAGTAAATTGTCATAGGTATAATAAACTCTATTACTTTAATCCAATGATAATTTATAGATGGGTTTACTAACAGCGCACATAAAAAATAAACTTGAATCTTAGTTTGTAATTTTATTTATTTGTAGTAGTATTGTATGTTTTGTTAAAATCATTTATTATGATACATACAATTTCAAATGGAAACTACCAGAGTGTTCTGGTAATCAGTTATGTGCCAGAAATAATAAAATGTTTTGTTGTTTTAGGCAAAGAGACACTCGGGTAAAGGCCTGCCCTCTTGGCTGCTCTTCGATAAGAAAGGTGGTGTGTTTTGGGGCGTACCGTTCACTCAAGACATCGGACTGTTTAAATTGACTATAAAACCCATTGGAACTAATGTTTCTTCGGAAGATATTTCCATTAAAGTTATTGAAGCCACCGATGAATCTACAACGATCGAAAAGTGTAAAGCTAACGAAGAAAATACCATTCTCACGTTACTGCTAGATAAGAATATTAAATCTATCAAACCGAAGCAGAGAGTTGTAGCCATCAATAACGTCGCTCAGTTTTTTGGGTTGCCTCATGTAAGTAGCTAAATGAAAGTTAAAAAACTATTGCATAAAATTTATTGTACCAATACATATAATGAAATGATCAATAAAATATAACTTAAAGGTCTATTTTCATGTCTAACTGCAAAATTCTTTAAAAAAAACATAGTTTGATAGAGATTTTAATAAATATTCACCTAAAAGAACAATTACTTGATCTTAAGAATAGAAATAGGTCTAGATTCTTGCCTCTACAGCCGTCTTTTTACTAAAAAATATAATTTGGAAGGTTATTTTCATTTCTTACTGCAAAATTCTTTCATTACAATATGTAGTTGGATGGATAATCTTCACAGAAAATAACAATTCACTCAAACTCTTCCTCAACTCCTTGTTTTATTTACTGGTGATGTGCATTTCCATATATTTCAGTAAACTATACATTACCCTCAAACTCTAGCACTTGAACCTTAAGTAGATCACAAACAATGAGAAATATGTCTGGATTCCTGTCCCCAAGGCCTTCTTTTTTCTAGAAAATATAATTTGGAAGTCTATTGTCATGTCTAACTTTAAAATCCTTCTGCAAATCATCATAGAGTGTGATATAGAGTCTAATAAGTCTTCACAAAAAAGAACAACTACTTTGATTTACTGAAAGTCTTTTCATATTTCAGTAGTACCTGCTTTATTTACTTTGGTTAGGTTAGGTTAGGTTCCAGTAAACTATACATTGCCCTGAAATTCCAGCACCTTAAGTAGATCACAAACAATGAGAAATATGTCTGAATTCCTGTCCCCAAGGCCTTCTTTTTTCTAGAAAATATAATTTGGAAGTCTATTGTCATGTCTAACTTTAAAATCCTTTTGCAAATCATTATAGAATTTGATAGAAAGTCTAATAAGTCTTCACAGAAAATAACAACTACTTTGATTTACTGAAAGTCTTTCTTATATTTCAGTAGTACCTGCTTTATTTACTTTGGTTAGGTTAGGTTAGATTAGGTTAGATTAGGTTAGGTTAGGTTAGGTTAGGTTAGGTTAGGTTAGGTTAGGTTAGGTTAGGTTAGGTTAGGTTAGGTTAGGTTAGGTTAGGTTCCAGTAAACTATACATTGCCCTGAAATTCTAGCACCTTAAGTAGATCACAAACAATGAGAAATATGTCTGGATTCCTGTCCCCAAGGCCTTCTTTTTTCTAGAAAATATAATTTGGAAGTCCATTGTCATGTGTAACTTTAAAATCCTTCTGCAAATCATCATAGAGATTGATAGAGAGTCTAATAAGTCTTCACAGAAAAGAACAACTACTTTGATTTACTGAAAGTCTTTCTCATATTTCAGTAGCACCTGCTTTATTTACTTTGGTGTTTTGCATTTCCACATATTCCAGAAATATAGGTACACTTTGACATGAAAATCTAGCACTTGAAGCTAATTTGTGACTGTTCCAGACTTAGCACTACTTATTTCCCTTTTTCTATCGTTTAAATTGTTTCAGAGTGCCTTTACTTTAAAACCCCTGTTGGTAAAAGACGACATTACAGACAGTTCTGTAGTCTTGGCAGGTCCAGGCAACGTACGGTCCAGAAATTCCAAAGAAACATCTCTTTTGCAAGTACCTGTTGGATGCGATGGAAGGTTGTGGCTCTCGACGACTTCCATGATACACCAACTTAAACAGCAAGCCAGAGATGGCACAATCACCGAAGTATTACGCTTACCGTTAATAGGCTGGAGAGTTAAGACTGAAACTAAACCTGTAGTTAGAACAAAAAGGGAATCCGATATCATTTACAGCGATGAAGGTAAGTAATTATATTTGCGTTAAAACTGTGTGTGAATTAACGTTATTTTGTTATTAGGTAGTGGAGATTATGGCGATGAAGAAGAGTATTATGACGATTATGAAGATACTTATGATAATGGAGAACTTGGAGACGTAGAAAAAGATCCACCTTCAATACCAGCAGCTACTTTACCAACGCCTAAGAAGACCACAACTACTACTACTACTACTACAACTGTTCCTACTACGACTGTTTCTTCCGATGCTACCACGCATCCTCATAGACACCACCACGGTGAACCTAATCCAAGCATACCGGTAAGTGATTGGTTGTTAAAACCTGCTAGATCCATAAAAATGTTATTTTTTTCTTCTAGAACGTACATCACCAAACGACTCACAAGAATTTCAACGTTGACGAGTCTCTTCCAGTAACAATCCGTTCTTCGGTACCTGAAGTATCCTCAACTGCTTCTTCCACTACAATTAAATCCCAGAATGTGGGAAAATCCAAGACTAAACCTGACGAAGTACTGACTTACGAAGAAAACTACGATTACGGAGAATATGACGATGAAGATGATGACTTGGATGACCCAGTCGAAAGTGCGACTGTTATACCAGGTAAATAAATTTCTAGATCTCATCAAATAACGTTTTTCTACTAACCTTGTTTTCTTAGATTTGTCAAAGAGGAAGCAAACGTTTGTACCTACCTTTGAAGACACTGAAAGCATAACGACTGAAGAAATTAATGTTAAATCTACGACCACAACTAGAATTGAACCGGAATTGGTAACAGAGTCTGTTACTACGCCTAGTAGTACCACCACAACTACATCTAGTACTAGTAGTACTACTACAACTACAACTACTCCTCCTCCTACTGTTGTTATTGTTTCTAGTACGACTACGACTACTACAGAAGCTCCTACAACCTTCCAGATTATCGAAGACACCAATTCAGAGGTAGTAGAATATTTTAGTGTAAAGATCAAATAATAATATTTACAATTTTAGGTTATATTTACAACGGAAATGGAAAAACCTTCAACGACTACCGAGGTACTACCCGTTTTCGAAGAAACTACCGTTGCAACGACAATTTATCAAGCGCCTTCGACTAACAGTACCGAAACTAGTACTACAATAACAACTCCCGTAGTTTCTACGTCAACTGTAGCTGTAGCACCGACAGAAGTGTCTACGGAAGAAAGTACGATACGTCGAGAATGGTCCACGACGTCAAAATTACCGACTACTATTAGAGAAGTCACCGATGTCGAGTTCCACGAAAATTTCGATCCTTTCGTCGAGAATCGATTACAATCCATGTCCGTTATATCCGGAAAGATATTCAGATTCGTTTTGCCGTTGAACACTTTCAAAGATTACGAAGACGAGTACGATCTCACGTACCAACTGTTGGATTCCAACAACAACACGATCACCAATAACAGTTGGTTGAACTTTAACCCGGCCAGGCGGGAAGTTTACGGATTGTAAGTATCAAAAGTAACACATTTTATTTCTGTATCTATAATTATTTAATTTCGACTAGATACTCACATTAATTCAAATTAGTTATTACAAATATTACACAATTGGCGCCCAACAAATATTACACAATTGGCGCCCAACGTGGTGCTCCAAAATATTCAATAGTGCTTTAAAATATTCAATTAATAAAATTTTTATTTTAAAACCTTTTTCATTGGAATGATTTAACATGGATGCAAGGAAAATTTTTTTTAAGCATGGAAAACAGATAGGTGAGGTAAATGATGAAAGGGATAGAGTTTAGGTTGAGGTTGATGATACAGATTGATGAGGAAAGGACTAGACGTTCCGGAAATTTCGGAGTAAGTGAGGGGAGAGAACAAGTAGGTACATAAGATACAGATTAATGCTGTATAGTGAGTTGCGATCTCCACGTACTACACTTTATAACCTTTACAGTCCCAAAAAGACAGGGAGCCAATTTGTAACTACAATCTCCAAAAGAGATCCCGGCTAAGAGACCCTCTACAGGGGGTGGTTCGACTCCAAGTTAATGCTCACTATAGGAAGGATTTGGATGTATAAGTAATAAGGGCGCCACTATCTTTTTGTACGTTTTCGATTAAGCAAACAAACTACACAAAAACTAAGGTGAGAAAGATAGAAACACCTTGTATTTAGTTTAATTAAACAACAAATAAAGGAGCATAAAACAAAAGTCCGACCAGGCTACACCCTTGAGACTTATAGTCTAAGGTATATAAATGAAACGGTTTTTAAAAATATTGATTATTTATTTAAACTGTACTTGCCGATAATGAACAGAAGGAATTTTAAAAAGTGGACTTAACTTTAGGTTCCTATACTGTCTAGAAGGGCGGCTTCAACTTCTTCGTAGAGAATTAGGGATGAAAGTTTCTGGATGTTTATTTAATGGTTCTGGCAGCTTGAGATGTAGTGGTTTTCTTAATGACTCAGTTTTGACTATCTCCACATAGGAACCTTCCAAAGGATGCTTTTAACTTAGCGGTAACTTGGCTCTAACTTAGCGGTAACTTGGCTCTAACTTAGCGGTAACTTGGCTATAACTTAGCGGTAACTTGGCTCTAACTTAGCGGTAACTTGGCTCTAACTTAGCGGTAACTTGGCTCTAACTTAGCGGTAACAGCGGGTATTGTGTCTTCCTAAAAGTTTTTATGTGTATAAGAAGGAATCATGGAGGTATGGGCGTTAGCATTGGACAGACTTTTCAGATAGGACAGCAAATTACTAAATTTCAACAAATAAATTGTCTTATCTTCAAGTTTTCCAACAGCAACGTCCATAAATATAATAAGCAAATAAACAATATTGAAAATTATTAATGCACAGGACGGTGAAGCCGGTCCTGTTCTTTATAATACAAAAAAAATTGTCATTAGACTAATGTGTTTTGAATAAAAAAGGTATATAACTAGTTCTAATAAATTACTGGAGAGTTTTAACACTAGTTTTAGTAAAACTTCGAAACAATCATATATTTGTACTAGGTGCATGTTTGTGAAAAATTGATTTTTTATAACATTGAATATATTGCAGTGCAGAAGTGGTTTTTGTTTAATGATTATTATTAATTGGTTGACTCTAAAGCAAGTTTTAATAGCGTGGTTGAAGACTACGCTCTAAGATTTTTATGAACTTAAGTATGTGTACAAATTGTGTGTGAATTGTGTAGAAAAGATTTTTATTATAATTAAATTATAATTACGTAACTAACAATGAAAAGAATAGAAAAAAGTCTACGCACCAACAACCAAAAAGGAAAGTTCACAAGACGAGATACTGGAACGCTTTTCCGACTCTTCAAATCTGCCTATTAGTAGAGAAGGGATATAAAATTGTCGTACTCGTCTATATATAGTCTCGCTTAAGGGATGCGTGTTTGGCCTCGTTCAAACAGCTACATATTTACGCCTCTATAAGGGGTGTCTCGTGTACAGTAGCGTTAACAGTGATTCGGGGTCGGTTTTAATGGTGAGATAATAGTGCAAGGTGACATGGCGATAGACATGTTACAATTTCACGGTCAAGATTGCAGAATTTTAACTCCTTTGAGAGTCTACAGACTTTTGTGTCGTCCCATCTTTATCTCTCAACAACAGATGTATGTCTCAATTAGTTTTCTTTCATCTTGATAGGTCTATGGAGGGGTGGGTCCAATTCCTTACCTCATTGACACTTGTTTTAATTTCTCTATTAGACCATTTTTCCTATCGATCCACTTAGTAGACCGAAAACGTCCTACCCCTAGGGAACAACCACCTTTCTATACATATTAATTGAGTAAAATTGGGTGCTTTGCAATAATTTTGTCTCTGATGTGTGTTTCTCATAGTTCCTCCATCATTTTTAGTAGAAAAAACGTGAGACTAATTGGTCGGTATGAATTTGGGACAGGGTAATCCGTTCTACCAGGTTTAGGTATAAAGGTCACTCTAACTTCTTTCCAATCCTTTGGAATGCAGAGCAAGTGGTGATCTGCATATTCCCACCATGTGAGGCAAAAGTAGTTCCAGACCCTACTGAAGTAGAACTGAATATATGCCATTTGGTCCTGGTGCTAATATAGTTCCAGGCATATTATTTGATATTCCTTGAACATTCCAAGATATAGTTCTAATAATTTGTTTGGTGGAAGTTGCTGGTTAAGCTGAACTCTATTCCTAGATCATCCATATTCCGCATCATTAACCAATTTTATTTATTTGGTTTTAAGGCCTTTGGAGGTGTCCAAATGGATATTTTGGATCAAAGCTTTCGATAAAGACGGCGGATCCGTTCAGGAAAAGTTGATTATCCACGTGCAGCAACATAAGTTGGATCTGGTCGTTAACCACGAGTTTAGTTTGACGATAGGGATCGAGCGACACCTGGAATTCCAACATTACGTCGATTGGTCGTTGAAAGTGCTTAGAGCCTTGGGGAAAATATACAACACGAACATGACCGAGATAACCGTGAGGAGAATCAACTACACCACCGAACCGGTGGTGTTTACTTGGTCAAACGATTCTATCGCGACCAATTACTGTCCTAGAAGTGAAATAGAATCGCTGTTCCATGTAAGTTACCGCAAATTTAAAAGAATATACTGTGCGGTCCATATGTATGGAATAAATTCATTTGTAGCGTTATTATGTACTATATGAAAAAAACCTGAAACAGGTCGATTTTTATTCTTAAATTGACAATTTACAGTATGAAAATATTATCCCCCTCCAGCTCCCCTAGAAAATTTTAAATTACAAAGGGGGTCGTGTGGCACCTCGTTGGAAAGGGATTTTAGTCCTCTGTTCAGCAATATAAAGTTTTTTAAGTTTGGTGCAATCATAACTGAGAAAATTGATTTTTAAGATGTAAAATTTTGATAATGTCTCTAACATAAAACTTTACGTAGAATGAAGATAATAATGTCACCTCATGATTAGAATGTGTTTTTCAATGTATTTGACACTTAAATTAAATGTTCAAATGTTCACTTCTTGACAATAACCGAGGCGATATTGGAATTCTCGTACAACATTTTGTATGACCTCGGGGGTTATTTTGTTAATTTCTTCCGTTATCCTAACTTTTAAATCAGCAATATTGTTTGGTCTATTAAAATATACTTTAGATTTTAAAGAACCCCATAAGAAGTAATCGAGAGGAGTCAAATCGGGGGATCTAGCCGGCCATTCGATCGCCCCACGTCTTCCAATCCACCTATTGGGAAAAACCTCGTTTAAATAATTTCCAACAGTACGTGCAAAATGTGGTGGAGCTCCGTCTTGTTGGTAGTAAATAGATCGATCTATCTCATTTGGATGATTAACATCAGGAAAAACTGTTTGTAATGTAGGCACTAAAAAGTTAATCAAAAAATCTAGATAAACCTCACCAGTAACTGTGCCCTCAAAAAAATAAGGGCCAATAATTTTATTGTTAATGATACCAGCCCAAACGTTAACTTTTTTAGGATATTGAGTGTGAGCCTCACACATCCAGTGAGGATTTTCTCTGCTCCAATATCTACAGTTCTGTTTGTTAACCGTTCCGTTTAAATGAAACGTCGCTTCATCAGAAAAAACTATTTTGTTTATGAACTGCAAATCTGCGTTCATTCTATCCATCAATTCACAGAATTCTTGCCTTCTATCAGGATCATCTTCATTTAACTCCTGAACCAACTGAACTTTGTAAGGGTGGTATTTTTCTTTATGCAGAACTCTCAAAATAGATGATTTACTTACATCATTGTCGGCGGCAAGTTCTCGAGTTGTCTTATGCGGATTTTCCTCAATCTCTAAAAGTACATCTAACTTTTTTTCATCAGTAAATTGAACATTTCTACCTGGTTTTTCAATATTTTTTACATGTCCAGTTTCACGAAACTTTTTTTCAATTTTGCTAACTGTAGACTGCGAAACGTGTTGACCAGGGTATTTATTATTAAAAATTTCACAAACCTCCTTTAGAGTTCTGGTTTTATTACCACAACCAATCATAATTAAAATGTCTATTCTTTGAGTCTCGGACAAATGAGCCATAATTAAATTTAATACGCGCACAAATATTATACTGACGTCTTTTAGTAACTTTAAATACCTAAATGACAGCAGCCTACTAGATTTATATCAATTGTTTATTTAGTTTTTTGACTATTATTTTAATATCTTCAAAGTTTTTTCCTAATATTTAGCAGAACAGATACGAAAATATTTGATGATTATTTCTAAAGTTATTTTAATAGACCAAACAATATCGCCTCGGTTATTGTCAAGAAGTGAATGGTGGTCATTTTGAACATTTAATTTAAGTGTCAAATACATTGAAAAACACATTCTAATCATTATGTGACATTATTATCTTCATTCTACGTAAAGTTTTGTGTTAGAGACATTATCAAAATTTTACATCTTAAAAATCAATTTTCTCAGTTATGATTGCACCAAACTTAAAAAACTTTATATTGCTGAACAGAAGACTAAAATCCCTTTCCAACGAGGTGCCACACGACCCCCTTTGTAATTTAAAATTTTCGAGGGGCTGCTTATAATTCCGAAGGGGTGCTGGAGGGGGATAATATTTTCACAACTGTAAATTGTCAATTTAAGAATAAAAATCGACCTGTTTCAGGTTTTTTTCATATAGTATATAATAACGCTACAAATGAATTTATTCCATACATATGGACCGCACAGTATATGGAAGTGATAAATTTAATTTCTATTTTAGGTTTTGACGGCTAATAAAGTCGGCGATCCATCGAGGGAACTGAGCGTGGCTTTGTCGCCCGAGCTGCGCGTTAAGAAAGTTGTCTACCGCGAATTGGGAGTTTGCGAGCAACCGTTGACTCCCGTCACCCCGCCCATGAACTTCTCTCCGATCTTGAGAAACCCCGTCGATAAAGTGAACGCTACAGTCGGCGAACTGCTCGTTTACAAAGTCAAAGACGTAAGTAACGTTTGTTCCTAACCAATCGCGATCGATTACCAGCTTTTTATGATTCTAGGATACGTTTTATGATCCGGAAGACGTGGACTCGAGGATGTTGAACATATCGCTGCTTACCGGCGACAGACAACCGATACCGCCCGACAATTGGTTGCAGTTCGACGGTAAAAACAGGGAATTTTTCGGTATTCCGAGGAAAGCGGGCAGAAGCGAATATCAATTGGTGTGTGTCGATAGCGGTGGACTGCCGGCCACGGATAGTTTGGAAGTCGTCGTCTATCCGGCGATGAAGAAACCGTACAACGTGGAATTTAGCATGAACATAACGGATATTCCCCACGAGATTTTTATTAATAGCGCTGGATTGCAAAAGAAATTCGTCGAAAAACTGACGGTGCGTATTTAATTGGTTATTGTCATTTGATTTGGTAATCTTGCAGCATTTTTTTTAAACTTACTATAACTGATTTTCGTTTTCTAACTTGCTGTATGTTCTCTGTCTACTTTATGAATGAATGAATGAATAAATGTAGCGGGTGGGGTGGCTTCTTCCTACTCCAGGTTCTCCCCCCTCTGTATTTCACTCTTGAAACGCCTGGACCTCCGTATGAAAGCCATGATGTCCCTTGGAGGGAGGGTGTGCAAGTCTACTTCCTCGATTCTTCGCATCCCAAAGATGTCTTGTCTGAGTTATGCGTACACCTCACAGGTGCCCAGGAAGTGGTAAGAAGTTTCCTCCTCACCACAATTTGGGCAGTCTGGGTCTTCGACTACGCCCAAAAGGTGTAGATGTCCACAGTAGCCCGTAAGGACCAGGCGCAGCTGTGATCTGGATTTATCCAGTAACCACTTTGTCCTGGCTTTGTCAGGACAAAGTTCGCCTGTTGATCCATTGTTCTTCTAATCCTCTCTCCGCTCATTCCTTGAGTAGAGTTTAGGTCTATGATCTGCTTAGCCCTATTATTGACTCGGGTCCGTAGCAGGGTTGTTGGCTCCCTGCCTAGCAAGTTCATCTGCCCGCTCGTTGCCTACTATACCGCTATGTCCCGGTACCCATAATAGGGTTACATCCCGTCTTGAGGACAGTCTGTATAGGGTATTTGCGCATTCCTGGACAAGTGCTGTGCTGGTCCTGCAGCTACAAATCGCCTTTAGAGCGGCCTGGCTATCTGAGCAAATGCTGACGAGGCTTCTTGAGTGGTCCCGTTCTTCTATTAGTTCTGCTGCTTTAAGGATGGCAAATATTTCTGACTGTAAGACCGTGGAGTATTTACCAAGAGCGTAGCTCTTTCGAACCCCTACGTCCTCTATCAGAACACCTGCTCCTTAGCTCTCTTCCATGCGAAAGCCATCTGTATAACATAATATGCTCCCTGGGGGAAATTCTACTTGTTGGTCGTGCCACTGCCCCCTTGGTGGGATTACGACCTTGTACTTGTTTTCGGTCCTTACTTTATCTGCTGTTTCTGTCCTTTGTGCTATTCTTGTGTGATCTTCGCCACGCCCTTCCGAGTACTCATTGTCTCTAAGCCTTATGAAAGCCGTCATTGCTCTCATAATGATCCATCTGTCTACTTTAACTTTATCTTTCTTTAGTATACCGTTTGATCTTCTGTCTCTTGCTCTTTTGATCTCCCCTTTTTAGTTTCTGGTCTTGTGTACTATGGTGTTTGACCTTGTGGCCTCTTCCTGACCATTTATTCTCAATTTTTTTGGTCCCTTTTCTATAGTATGCTAAAATTTCTCTTTTTGGTATCTTTTCTGTTCTTTTTTAAACTTGTTCTATTTGTCTCGTCCTTTCTTTTTTAATATTTATCTTTTTCTCTAATCTTATCTCTTTTCTCATGGTTCTGTGATAAAGTGTTTCTTCTGATTCTACTTCATCATTGTTCTTATTTTTGGCTTGTGGTAGTTTGCCTCTTTTTTTAGTCTTTTGCTTTTTATTCTCTCATCTCTTTTGCTTTTTGGTCTTTTGATTTCTCCCCTTTCCTTCTGTTGTCTATAGTTTTGTGTTATTTTATTTTTTCTTTTCTTTTATCCATTCTCTCTTGGTCTTTTGGTATTTTATATATCGTACATTTATCTTTTAGTTTTTCTTTACTTTGCGCTTCTATTTTGATCTTTAATCCGTTGTTTCTTGACATTTTGTATTTTATTTCTTTGACACCTTTACTTGACCCTTCTCTCTTTATTTTATGTTCCATTTTTTAGCCTATTACATTCTGTTTTTGTTCCATTTACCTGTATTTGACTTGAGGTCTTTAGTTTCGTTTTAGTTTTTGTTTCTTCTTTCATATGGTATTTTATTTATTGGTGTTTGTACAGTCGACAGAAGCAAACATGGTCCGCGGAAAATATGCCAACTAATTTCAAGGTTATCACAATCAGCCAATCACGAGCCAATGTTAACGATAATATCAATTTTAGTGGCTGCATAAGTGAGATGAAAATACAACTACAGCGACAAGGACACGCCCACCCAGGGTTCATGTTTGCTTCTGTCAACTGTACTTTAATTTTTTGATCTGTAATGCTTTGATCTTTTTTATGTTATTATTTTCCCCCCTTTTCTCTTGTCTTTAGTTCTTTCGTCACGTTTCTTCCTTATCTCTTACTTTTCATTAAATTGTCTAGTATTCTTTAATCTTTTTGTCTATTATTTCTTAGTCTTTTGTTGTTCTGCTTTTTGCCATTTAAACCCTTGGTTTTTTTAGGTTTTTTTCTCTTTTATTTCTTATACTCCTCATTTTTGATTTCTTGACTCTTCTTTTTTGTCTTTTGTTCTTTTATCTTTTAATTTCTGGGCTCTTCTGGTGTCTTCTGTTGTCTTTTGTCTTTTATCTTTAATTTTTTTGTGTTTTGCTCTTTCATCTCTTGTTAATTGATCTTTTACTCTTTTGTATATTTTTTCTTGGGCTTGTATATTGGTATTTTAGTATATTGTTTTTTTGTTGTTTTGTTTTTGTCTTTTATCTTCTCTAACCCTCTTTCGTCTTTTTGTCTCTTTGATCATTTGTCTTTTGAACCCTTTTCTACTGATCTTGAGGTATATTGTATTGACCCCTTTTTTCTTTTTCTTTAGAGTTTTGATCGTTTGTCTTCTATTTTTTTTGTTTTTAACTCTTGATTCTTTTGGCTTTTCTTTCCTATCTCTTGTCTTTTTAACTTTTAATTCATTGTATCTTCTTCGTTTTTTTCATTTGTGAATCTTCTTTTTTCTTTGGTTCTTCTTTCTTAATATTGTGGTTTTTTGTATCTTTTTTGTTGTCATTTACTATTTTGTTGTTGTCTTCTAATTTTTGTGTCTTCTATCATTTATTATTTACCTTGTTCTGATTAATACTAGTAAATTAAGTTCCTTTTCTTATTTAAGAGTTTTTTTAGTAAGTATAATGGAATTTTTCCAATGTTCGCCTTATTTTTAGATTCTCTTCGAAGAACCCAGCTCCAATAACTTCTATTTCCTTCCGTTCAAACGTTCCTACGATTCCACCATCGTGACATGGTTTAATAAAACTCTACCGGTAAGCCGGTGTCCGCAGGAAGAAATCAAACGTTTGGAATCCGTTCTGCATAACATGAACGATCGATCTATCGCCCATAAGGTGAGTAAATTAAATGAAAAATCACGAAAAATACAATATTTGTTTTCAGGTGCATTCGATTATGGAACCGGAATTCAAAGTATCGACGATTAAGGTTCATCTAACCGGTAATTGTAAGCAAAGAGTACGGGAACAAGAACCTAGACCGGAAGTTAGTGTACCTATAGAGGAAACGACGCCTCAGTCTAGCAGCGACGAATATTTGATTACCTTCATAGTACCGGCTGTTATAGTATTTATTATGTTGTTTTTGGCAGCTTTGGCAGCTATTGTTTTATACAGGAGAAGGCGGATGGGAAAGATGAACGTCGAAGAAGACGGCAGACAATCTTACGGAAATAAAGGTAAAATCGATTTAAAATTAAAACAATAGGGTGTTTAACTAATTTTTAGATTCTGTTTTAAATCTTATAAAAACTTAGTACTATATGAACAAACAACGGCACACTAGTTTTTTTATTTTTATTTTACACAGATGCTCGAAGCGAAGTTAGGTACAAGTTAAATGTCAAAATTGTCAAGTGTATGTCATATTCCATATAATTTTCCATGTCTTCTTTAAGCTACAAATTAGAAGCATTAATCATAAATGGAACTCAAATAATATAAATAAAATTACAAATTATCTTGAACTTTTTTGAGGACTTAAAATGCAATATTTTTACATATATAAGTGTGGTGACTTGTATTTCAAATGTCAATAACAACAGCTTAACTTCTATTTTTACTTCTGTTTCTCTTAATAGTCTTAGTCAACATAGGTTGTACAACCATTAAGTAAATAGAAAAAGAAGGGAAGATGAAACAAACTAGGAACAGTTCTCTTTTCGTGTCAGTCAAGTTTTCAGAATAAAGATAAAAACTTCAATAGCATTTTAATTAATCTTCAACCGTACGGTTAGAGTCTTCAATAAGTATTTTATTTACCTCAAAATTATCTTGGCAGCAGAAATATTTTCCTGCTTTTTCGAAATCGCTTCTCCCAGCAGCTTCAAACCATAATTTTCTTCGATTCATGTTTAGTGGCACTGTCAAAATTTTTTTCCGGTGTAACTCTTGTAGAGTTACGAAAGTACGAAATAAAACAAGAATTAAGAAATTAAATTCTTATTAAAACTGTAATTCTTCTTCTCTTTTTAGTCAATTGTTTTTATTTTTCTTCTTATGCGGCGTGCTTCTTTTTTATGTTGGCCCTTTACCCTAAGGGAAATCAGCCCAGCATCAGTGACGTATCTTTATTGCAGATTGCATAAAATCGTAATGTCTTGTTAATTTTTTGGCAAATTAAGCAAATAAAAAATAAAAATCATGCTATGGCAAACAATCAAGTAAATCTAATTAGAAACATAAAACAAATAGGGTCAAATTTGGAGTTAAACACCCTATTCTCAACTTGTATCTATTGTACACCTCTTCCAAAATATGAATTTTGAAAAACTTTTTCGGGGGTACTCAATATGATCCTGAACAATAACGAAGAAAACAAAATAAAATTTTTTTTAAAAGGTAATCTCCATAATCGATACTTTGAGGGATGACCCCATCGAAACCGGACCACCACCAATCAATTTCTCATTAAATTCTCTACAGGGTGGATTGTTTTCAATTTTTCATCCCTTAAACACTAATTGAGTATAACATTTTTAATGGAGTCGTTTTTTAACGTTTCCTTTTCCAGGTTAGGTTAGGTTAGGTTAGGTTAGGTTAGGTTAGGTTAGGTTAGGTTCGGTTCGGTTAGGTTAGGTTCTTATTGATTATCTCTATTCCACTATTCTTCAGAGCTTTGTAAAATAGTTTTTGTTCATTAAAAACTTTAAATTGTTGATCTGCTAGATTCTTAATAATAATAATAAGCTTTATTGTCGAAAATTTTTTTTTAAATTTGTGGACAAATCTGTTTAAAAAAAGCAAATTACATAGAACAAATAGTAATACAAAAGTATCTACAGGTAATAAAACATAAAACATACAAACAAATAAAACTTCGTGGAGCATTTTTTGTTTTGGAATTTATTAAAAAATTAGTTAATACTGCCTCATGGTCTGAGAAACCCGAACTAAGCCGGAACAATCTACAAAACTCGATTCAAATGACGACACAACATAGTCAATAGTACTAGAACTAGTTTTGGTTATTATGGTAGGAGACTTGATATGCAAGACCAAAAGAGTCAAATATTGATTGAATTGTTTCTTGAGCTGCACACCCACTGGAAAAGTCAATGTTAAAATCCCCACATAATATTAATCTGCTTTTTGTATTCGAGTTCTTCTCTTATTTAAGTGGTTTGTTTTTAGGTATCCCGGTAATTTTTCAAGAAGAACTAGAAGAGAAACCGGAACCTGGTACGAAGGCGCCGGTGATCCTGAAAGACGAGAAACCTCCGCTAGCTCCTCCGGAATACAGCAAGAGCGGTTCCGTTAAATTATCGGATGATTCGGAACCGTATCAGCCGCCGCCTCCTTTTACTCGTACGCAGGACAACGGCAGACAATCCAGACCGAAACCGACACCCACATATAGAAAACCACCTCCTTACGTGCCTCCTTAACAATTACATTTCACGTTTTTCCAGCAATAAGTTGTAAACCCTTCGGTTTTATTTTGTCAATGCTATTGGCGAAATCAAACTTTTTATCAAGCGGCTAGGGGACTGTAATGATACTCACCGAGATCCATTTCACAATGTAAATCCTAATCTTACACGGAATCGTGTTATTTGAAGTTCGATGTCTGTGATCTGTATCGATTTAGGCGTTCCGCAAGGACCATATTTGTAGCCCTTATTAATTATTTCGCTGTAAATGTATCGACGGTCGTTTTCTTTTTGAAATAACACGATTAATGTTGTTGATTGTGAAATGTCTCTTTTAATAGTCCATTTTTTTTTTCATGGGTAGCCATTTCGATGCCAAATTATTATCGCACCCACAGGATAATTTAGTTTTATGTAATTTGACGTAGTTGCAGTTCTAATCAAATTCGATTTCTGTTACATATATATAGAAACTGCCAAAATTTCTAACGTTCTACTTTAACTACTAATTCTCTGTGATAAAATACCGCTATTTATTGATTGATAAGTAATTTTTAACCGTCTGTAATTTTTTCTTTAAATCTTGTGGGTGAGAGTATTTTATATTTTTAAGTATAAGTCAATAAACTATTGAAAATGATAAAAAAAAGCAGTTAAACATTCAATAATGCATTTGCTGCTTATCTCTGGTAAAAAAGAATCTTTTTTTTTATTTTTTAATGTTTGTACACTAGCAAGGCGGACGTTTTGCAAATTATTCTTGTTATCTTTAATTAGGAGCAGCCTATAAATTAATAAAGCAAACAAATTATAAAAATATTTCTATTATAAATTAATAATTAATTAAAAAAAACTATGTAGTAATTACGTAAACTTAACGCTCGGTTAACTAATTATTTAATTAAGTATAATTTATACCAAAGAACGAACTTCAATGCTGCTGCACTGCTTAATCGAAAAAAAAAAGAAGAAAAACTTGTCAAACGACCGCCCTGCTTTTTAGTTATAAGGAATTGCTATTAAGAATTTTGCTAAACCGGCGACGGGTCCGATATCTGATCCAGAAACGATGTAAATATAGTTACAACTCGTCTAAAACGAAGAAAGGTAATTGGCATACTTTTTTTGTCCCTTTCATCAATTCTAATTAAAAAAAATCAGTTTATATAAGGTTTTGGTTTGCCTTAGCTTCCTATCTACTTTCTCGAAACATTTAGGCTCCTTTTTGTGCTCAATTCTATTTGATTTTTTCATTATTTTACGAGTTTTTTAAAAGTTTCCGTTTATAACTGCCTCACTGATCTTTTTAATCACCAAAGCTGACCACTGCATCAAATCAACCTTTTTAGATTTATATTTTGGAAGAAATTTGTAACCAACTCTGACATTTAATACATTTTTTTTGGTTTTTTGGGGAAAAATGATGTGTATGTGTCCAATCCATTAGATTTTTCAGGATCTTCGATGTAGGCAGTAATAATGCTTTGCAGATTCTTCAATAACTCTGAGGACTAGAATTCTGGATTTAGTTCTCAATGTAAATACAATTTCATACTAATCCATTCATCTTGGTTACCATTTAACTGAATCCAAAGAACACTCAAAAATGTATCATGTCCTTTTTAGGAATTTTAACTAAAGAATTCGATTTGGTAGCGGTAGATCCTTGGATAGGTCTTGGTCTCTTTAATAAAGTGTATACTCAAACTTATTCAATACTGTTGTGGGAATTTTGGAAGCAAACCATTGAAATCTGCTGGATCTTGAAGTTGTGCACCCCCATTTCCAGGACATCTTTCTCCATCAAATCCCAAGTCCTTACCAAACCATGAGATCTTCTTGATGATGCTTTTCTGCTGGTCCCCCTGATCATTTTATATCGCCTGGCAACCAGTGCCGGGCATCTAAATACTAAATGTTGTGCGGTTTCTTCATCATCTCCATAAAAGATCCGGGAGTGGTATTCCCATCTTATTCAGATGACTTCTGGATTGCCAGTTCTAGGGCATCTAATGTTATTGCTGCCCCTGTTCCTTCCAAACGCTTGCAGTGTTCTTTTTCCATCCGCTGGTGAACATTTCTTCGTGCAAGGCAGTAAGCCACCCCACACCTTGGTTCTAGGCCTTCGAAAGGACTTTCAGCATCTTTATTGGCCCTCTCATTACCAACAAACCCTCTGTGTTATCACCATCAGTGCTGCCTTAGGGTCCGAGTAAGGCAGCTCTAGCTCTGATGTTTGTTCCTTTTATACTAACCCCTTGGTCCCAATTAATATTTGTTGTTTAGCAAACATGGTCCATTACTGTCAATCCAGTTTCCAAATATGATTAGCAAACATGGTCCATTACTGTCAATCCAGTTTCCAAATATGAAACTCTTTAAAGTTGTGTTATTGAATATAATGGGTACCGATTTGTTTTAATTTTTCTTCAAGATTTCTGAACCTTTTCAAAAGTTCAGGTTCTATTCTTATTAGGAGCACCATTTCATCCATATTGATCCATCTCTGGTACCAGTAAATGAATCTCAAAAATAACAAGTAATATCTGGATTCTTGATCTTCATTTTACAAGTTCTAACCAAGGAATTTAATTTGTGTAAAACATGAAATCAAGTACTTACAAGGTTTCTAGTGGAGCTGGGAGTGAGCCTTGGTCTTCTCAACAACATCCTCTCTTCATTTTGACTCTAATGATTGTAGATGATCCATAACATTGCCATGGATGATTGATTTGGTCATTTCTTTTGGATATCTGGACCTCCATTCGCTGTTTATGTCCAAATATTTGGAATATTCGGATTTTGATGCACCCAACAATAACTTCAATATGCAGGCTCTTCAGATTTGACACTGTAGATTTATAATGTTGACGTTTGGAATCATTTCTTTGACATTTCACAGTTCGGCATCATAGAACACAAATTTTGACGTCACACTTTCCCTGTTCATTGACCTATTTATTGAGTTGAAGTAGACAAAAGTCAAAAATAATCACTACCACTAGGAGATTTTTTAAAATAAACACTATGTGATGAAAGTTGATCTATTTCTGGTGACAGTAGTGGAAAGAAGGACGATTAACAATTGATATTTTTATTTCTGGACAAGAAAGGACTTCGATCCTGTAGCTGACAAGCAGTTTCGACTAGTTGCAGGTGGAAAGACAGTTCTGTCAGCTGATAACAGATCTAATGATTAGAATTTTTGAACTGGACGATTTTTTATCACGTTGAAACATATCGATTGAAAAAAATTGACATATCAAAACATATTTTCGTTGACTAGTTAAATCCTTGTTGTTTTCAACTAACAATGTGACTTAATAATTTTAAATTTGACATATCGTGAAATTTTATTTGTTTAGTGAAAAAATTGTAAATAATTGAACGATTATCGGATATGGGAGACCGTCTTGTGGTTTTATATTATTTTTTAAAAAACTACGTAGTGCAGTTAACCGATATAAACAAATAAAAAAGAATAACATAGACTTAAATAACCTAATAAAAACAGCAGGTTGCAGGAAATTACTTTATTTTTCACGATAAAGTGATTTCCTACAATCTTCCAGATGGTTTCACGATCATTATTTTTTTATTAGGTCGTGAAATGATCTCGATACGAATATAATAATGGCACACATTTGTATTATACATATTATAAATATATCGAGTTGCGTTCAATTCTCTGACCAGGTGTCCAATCGTAACAATGAGAAACTTTTTATTACTCGAATCAAAATGATAATTATGTTATGTGAATATTTTTTTTCTAATTCCTTTGTAATTAGTTAATATTTTTTATTTTATATATAATCTTTTATATAATAGACTGCAGATGTATAAGAGAAATGCCAGGCGTTGTTTTACTCTTTCCTCATCCTCATTTTTAGCCACACAAAGACACTTTTCACCACTTTCAATTGGAAAATACAAAAAAAAACATAAAGACATTTTGTGGTAGACTCTTTAAACTTTTCAGTGATTCCCCTGCATTGCTTCTAGTAGTGGGCCTAAAACTGGTAAAGGAATTTTGGAAAATTGATATAACTGACATAACTAATAAATGGTTTAAGAAATTCTTCAGTTTCTTCAGCCAGCTACATAGTTGTTTGATATTTATACTCTGGTATTTCATTTCTAAAGTGGCAACAGCGCATTTAATATTTACTTTATGAAACTGACAGCTGACAGCTACATTTTTATTATAATATAAAAAAAACACTTTCTGTTTGCCATATTATTAAATTTATTGTTTATTAGCTTTGATTAAAATCAAAGGAAAAGAAATTGGGCTGGATTTGGCGCTGGCAGCTCAGAACACAAATTATACAGAAGGAAAAGAAGAAGATACTATTGGTTTGTTTACGTTTGGTACATTCGTTTGTTTGTATTTTAGTGCTTTTACTCTATTAGTGATTTTATTTTGGGTAAAACACAAAAAATACAACAATTCCAAAACACAGCTGCAAAAACATACACAAAACCAAGCACAAGGGTGTTGAATGTTCATTTTCTTCTTCCAACTTCGTTTCGCTTCCATCTTGGTGCATTGTTGCCGATTATAACAGATATTAGGAATTTTTTAAAAGATTAAGAAAATGAGACTTTCCCTTTATAACAGTTCTTAACAAAAATGGACTGAAAGTAACTCTAAAACCTTACTCAGAAGAACTTATTGGTAAACTCTACAATACCCAACTTCATTTTCATTTTCTAGATTTAACAAATATCAACTTTGCCTATTAATGTATATAAAATCGAGGATTAAATTTCTATTAACAAAATAGTTTTTTATAAAACATTTTCAATAAAACAATGAAGATCTGTCACCATTTAGTTGTTTATGATATAAACAAATGGACCATAGCTAGCGTTCACTTGTCAAAGTGGTGGCGCTGCGATCTAAATCAGAAAATCCTATTACTTCAAACTTAGCTAAACGAACTTGAATTAAGTAGGAGGATATTTTTCCATAAGTACGATTGATTTAGTAAAATAGTAGATGCATCAAATCCAAGATAAGTATGAATTAAACAAAGCCAGACGCGTAATAATGGTGTGTGTCCAACGTGTAGTCCATAGCAAATAATTTAAAAAAGTATCTGACAACCTAGATGAAACGGTGTAGATTTTGTAGTATGGAGGTTTATTTCACAATATTGATGTACAGTTGGATTTCTAAGGTTTTTGTACTGCCAGTTGTAGTTACAAATAGACTATAACTTTTGAAAAATCACCACTGACAAACAATACACATACAGGTTTTAACTTTTTCTAACTTCGAGTGAACAATAATAAAGAGTTTGTCGTTTGTTACATAAGAATAATAATATTAAATAATGTTTGTAATGATTAGTTACCAATGTCTTTTTTATACAAATATTTTGGTATATTTACAAGACTACTTTTTTACGTATTTAAATTACGACTTTATGAAACCCCTTAACTTTATGTTGATTATGGATTTATGAAGAAACTTACTCTGAAATATATTACAAAACTTTTAGTGTGACAATATGCTTATTAAAAGAATTGAGAAAGTTGGACTACCTTTTGCAGATCTATTGTGCTTCCGGTTTTTTATCTCCAAGTTCTAGAAACCGCAGTCTTATCAGGCGTTCACAGTGGTTTTAGAAGTGAATTGCAGTTTAGTCTTATCAGGCATTCAGAAGTGAATTGCAGTTTCCTCTTATTCCTGACAGAATCTGACATAACAATCCAAGGAAACAAAACGGTTATTATACAAGGCTCGTACACATTTGGCGCCCAACGTGGGTTAAAATGTAGTATTAATGAATTTATAAATACTCGCGAAAATAACAGGTAAAGGACTTGCAGAAAAAATCGTGGCAAAATTGGATATAAATAGGCCCAGGGCTGACTGGGATATAGCCTATGGCGGTACTCTCTAGGGGGGCGGCCAAATATAGTCAATTTTTTATTTAAAAGTGGGGATTTTTCCGTTTTGGTGATAAATCAATTTATTTGTTGGTGAATGAAGCAAAAGATTTCATTTTTTTATCACTTTTACCTGTGACTGCACTGCATGCCGCCCTGTTGCTGTATGCAGGGCTCGCTGCACATTTCCTAACTTGGAAATAGCTCTAAGAATCTTCCTGACCTTACCTATCACTAACTGACCGTTTTCTATGAAAATACAACTACTTTCTGGGCTATATGCCCACCTGCACCCAGGGTAAGGAAACTTAACAGTTTCTATACCAAACTTGACCGTTATCAATGGAGAAACAACTACTTCCTGGGCTTTATGCCCCAAAGGACATTAAATTACATTTCAATAGAGATGGCGACCGACTTCGTCGATCCTTAAAACCATCTCTATCGATTTGCAAATCAACGGGAAGAACACTACTCGTAGACCGGTCTCGACATCATTGTGTCTCATCAGTACGAGGTAAGTAGTTCTTCTCATCCCGCAGAGCAGGATGCAGAATGATTGACTGCACCTTATAGAAACTATTCCTTGTATTGTTATTTTCATATCAAATTTCAGAGTAATTTTCCATACAATTCTTTACGGAGTAAATAGATCTTAGATAGTTGATTGTATAATTTTGGTTTTATCATGTTTATTCTGCTGCTCCCCCTGTTTATATCGTACAAGTACATCTACAATTTTTTGTATTAACCCCCTCTTTATTCAATACATAACAATAATTATACATAATTTCAAAGTGTTTTATTTTTATTTGCATCAATTAATAGCAATTTAAATAAGACCAAAAAAAAATTATTACACATTATATTTGTCCTGCATTAATTAAAAATAAAAGTATAATGTGGTGAGTATACAACATTCAATCTTTTGAAATCATTGAGTGAATATACCATGTTCTATAAATTGATATATTTTAATTTGATTTTGATAGTTAATTGTGTTGAATTCAGCATTTTCCCCAGTATTCCAATTACAGTAACCACCAGCAAGAATGCTTTGTGCACTAAACATAGCCAACATTATTTAAACAATTTAAAAAATTTTACTTTATGGGCATATGAAAGTAAGTAACTGTCGATCTTCTTTATTATTATTTTTACAACGTTATAAGTTAATTATTTAGTGCGAGACGCTTCAGCACAATCCTCAACGAGTGCGTTAAGAGGAAGTAGATATTCTCTGGGAAGCAGAGAGCAATGTCTCACTGCAAAATCTCCATTTCCTACGCAGTACTGTCTTAGTAAAATAACTGCTAATATCCCTAATTTAACCAAACCGCATGATCCGTTTACCCTCGATTTTGATGGAAATGAAAATGTTCTCAACAAACTCTACGTAAGTATAACGACCAATCTTGTAATTTTTATTAAATTTACATCGTCATTCAGCCATACAAAGTAGAAACCAAATTTGCAAGAAACGTCATGAGTTTAGGATGGTGTATACCAGCGTCTTGTGAACCAAAACTAGTTGAAGAAAGTCTTAATGAATATTTAAATAATGTAAATGTTTCTTTGAATGAAGCTAATGTTACGTTCAACGCGAAGGTACTGCCTTTGATGTGCCAAAGATCAAATAATAAGGAAGGATTGGATGGTGCAGATATTGCTTTTTGGTAGTTATTCTTTGTTATGTAAAATATTAGTTAATTAAAATTTTTTGAAGTGTTTTAGTTGGAACATTGTTAGTACTTGCTGGAATCGGTACATTTATGGTTGGAAATAAAGAGAAAGCTGATTTACCAGAAAATTGTAAGTTCACATTTTTATTTCTACATAAAACTCAACAAGTCATGAGATATATTAATTTGATTATATGTGTTAAAAATGGTATAGAACCACTAAATTGATCACATAGAATACGAAAATAGCGTCAAAATTACAAAATTCCTAGTAATTTCCTACAAAGTTAACTAATTTTTACTTCCCCTGTACTTCTTCGCCCCCGATACTTTCCCATCTAGTTTTAACAGTGTTCTACACATTCTATCGAACAACTGATTGCACCAGTCGATTTAGCGTCTTAAAAAAACCTATTTTCCTTATTTTCAAGCAAGTTTTTTTACTTAAAATAATGGCAAAGCAAATACCTTTAGTGTCTTCAAAAAAAACTTAAAAATAGTCTAAATCGACCACGTAGAACACGAAAATCGTATCAACACTTCAAAATTGCTAATGATTCCCAACAAAATTGACTACTTTTGAGTACCGCTGTGCTACTTTACTCCCGATACTTTCCCACCCAGATTTAACAGTGTTCTACACATCCTATCGAACAACTGATTGCACCAGTCGATTCAGCATCTTAAAAAACCCATTTTCCATATTTTTAAGCATTTTTAGTCAAAAAAATATTTTACCTAAAAATATGGCCAAGCAAATACCTTTGAATATGGTGTCTTAGAATTTTGGTCAAAAACTTAGTTGTGTTATTTTTGATAAAAACACGAAGATCGTATCAAAACTTCAAAATTCCCATGAAAATTGACTAGTTTTCAAGCATTTTTAAAAATATTTTACCTAAAAAAATGGCCAAGCAAATACCCAAAAACCTTATTTAGTTTAATTTTTTTAAGGTTCATTTTTTCGCCAGCTGTCTACAGCGTTTTCCATTCAAAACAATTACAATGATTTGGTAAAAGACAGCAATTCCGATAAACCATTAAAGATATTATCTGGAGTCAAAACTTTTTCTATGTCTATGATAGTTTTAGCGCATAGTTCTGCGATGTATAACGACTTACCTCTAATTAGTATGGAATCTACAGAAAAAGTAACAACTATTTCGATATTTCAAATCGCTTAGATTAAACTAAGATGTTTTATGCTTTAGGCATACCGATCACTATGGACCATCTGGGTTGTCAGAATAGATCTTTTTGTCGATACATTTTTCTTTATTAGTGGGCTGTTGACAACTTACTCATTACTTGAACAAATCAACATGGGAAAATGGAAACCTGCATTAAATATCATACTTAGATATTTAAGGTAAGAAAATAAAAAAAATCTGTTAATTGTTGGGACAGTATCCTTTAACAAAAACAAAGAGTCTTAAAAATAGTGTTCCTTTTTTTGAACACCACAATATTAGAAGAAATAACCTAAAAATATTTTACATTGGCATTTTTTGTTTGGCAACCGCGCTTTCTTGCAAAACATTACGGCTGTAAAATAACTTAATATTAAATGAGAGGTATTTTTATTTGACAAATATTGTGTTATCATTGACGAATGAAAAAATCGTATTCTATGATTCCTGTTTTACTTTTATAGTCTATATAGAAAGGACAAGGAGTAATAAATCATTCATTTAAGTAGATTTCATAGACGTACCAAAATATATTTTAAGAGGGTATACCGTAAGGTACATTTTGTATTGAACGAATGAGTTGCAGCTATGCTAGAGAATATACGATTTAGGTCAGAGGTAACGGGATGTACTAATTTTAATAAAAAAAAGTGATAGAAGTACATAAATTTTTGTAAGTTTGGTAAAGAAAGGCAACACAGTTTATTCATAATAGAAAACAAACCAATCAGTAACAATAATTATTTTATATATTTTTGTTCTTTTTGTAAGAAGATTAATTCAAACTTTGAATATTGTCACAAATAAATTACAATGAAGTCAAGATAGCAAGATATCGTTAGAATTTTTATTAAATTCAAAGAAACAAAATGAATATTCTTTATTTGTATTACTCCTATAACTGTATCGAGCATGTTATCAAAGTAGAGGCAAATATGTGGAAAATTGATAATATTTGTGATTATTTAATCGACCCTATTAACAGGTCGGCTGAAAAGTCCCCGGTCTGACCTATAGATGACGACACTAGAATTAAATCCATTTCATTTTTAGATAGTATCAACCTTCAAAAGATTCGTGTAAAAATTTGACAGCTGTCGGACTATTAGTTTGTGAGATATTGCATTTTTAGTGAAGCAACTTTTGTTATTTTCAAAAAGATGGAAAAAAAGAATTTCGTGTGCTTATTAAATATTGTTATTTGAAAGGAAAAATACAGTTGAAGCAAAAGCTTGGCTTGATAATGAGTTTCCGGACTCTGCGCCAGGAAAATCAACAATCATTGACTGGTACGCAAAATTCAAGCGTGGTGAAATGAGCACCGAAGACGGTGAACGCAGTGGACGCCCAAAAGAGGTGGTTACCGACGAAAATATCAAAAAAATCCACAAAATGATTTTGAGTGACCGTAAAGTGAATATGATGGAGATAGCTGACACTCTAAAGAAATCTAAGGAACGTGTTGGACATATCGTTCACGAATATTTGGGTATGCGGAAGCTCTGTGCGAAATGGATGCCGCGCGTGCTCACAATCGACCAAAAACAGCAACGAATTGATGATTCTGAGCAGTGTTTGCAGCTGTTAAGTCGTAATAAACCCGATTTTTTGCGTCGATATGTGACTATGGATGAAACTTGGCTCCATCACTACACGCCTGAGTCCAATCGACAGTCAGCTGAGTGGACTGCGGCCGGTGAACCGCCACCAAAGCGTGGAAAGACTCAACAGTCAGCTGGCAAAATTATGGCCTCAGTTTTTTGGGATACACACGGTATATTGTTCATCGACTATTTGGAAAAGGGAAAAACAATCAACAGCGACTATTACTGAGCATTATTGGAGCGATTGAAGACCGAAATCGCGAAAAAACGGACCCATATAAAAAAGAAAAAAGTGTTGTTTCATCAAGACAATCACAAATCATCGAAAACGATGGCAAAATTACATGAATTGGGCTTCGAATTGCTTCCTCACCCACCGTTTCTCCAGATCTAGCCCCCAGCGACTTTTTCCTTTTCTCTGACCTGAAGAGAATGCTCGCGGAAAAAAAATTTGGCTCTGAAACTGAGGTAATCGCCGAAACTGAAGCCTATTTTGAGGACAAACCGAAGGAGTACTACAAAAATGGTATCGAAAATGGTATCGCTATAATCGCTGTATCGCCCTTGAAGGCAACTATGTTGAATAAAAAAAATGAATTTTGTCAAAATATCGTGTTTTACTATGGTAGACCGGGGACTTTTCAGCCGACCTGTTATTATATGTCAACAACGATTCTTCCTTTTCCGAGTCGGATATAGAATACAATGTTAGTAATAAATGTATTCCAATAATTTTTTCTTTTCATTTTTTATTACATTATAATTTAAAACGTATTTTTTTCCCAAAATACACACCACTGCATTGCGTTATTGCTTCACTGCTAATCCTTTAACAATGAAGAAACCCTAAACTTTGCTACAACTGAAACAATACGTACAATTTTTATAGGCTGACTCCGCTATACGCCTTGGTGGTATTTTACCAAGCAACATTATTGTACCATACCGGAGATGGCGTTTTCTGGGAAGCAATCGTCGGACAAGAAAGAAACGATTGTAGGATAAGTTGGTGGTCGAATCTTTTATATATTTCCAATTTTGTTAATGCTAAAAAAACTGTACGTATAATTATAACAATCAAGATCATTATTGTTAAACAACATTCATTTTTAGTGCATAGTTCAATCGTGGTATTTGGCCTGTGAATTCCATTTCTTTTTAGTTGCCCTTCCGCTGATATACGTGTTGCATAAGAAGAAATTCTTTGGATTTTTTTGTATAGTAACTTGTATTTTGGCTAGTACACTGGTAACTTTTAGCTTGGTTTACGTTTATCGCAAACCCGGTTTGTTGATGTTTGTTCATTCGATGACGAGCAATCCCAAATATGCTCTAGATGCTAATCTCATTTATATAAAATCGTACACTAGAATAAGTCCCTACTGTATAGGAATGATTGCCGGATATGTTTATCACAAGAAGAAAGGTACAAATTATCAATTAACGAAGGTAAGTCTTTATATCTACGTATCATTACAACCTTAGAGATTTAAATTGAAGGTAATCTTCCAGTTTAACCATCCGCCTAATGCGCATGCGGCAATTTGAATTTTCAAGATTAATTTTATTCGTCGAAAAGAGTGGCAAACTTTAAATCTCAAGCTACGTTGCCACATTGGTAGGAAAAAATAAATCAGAAGACTTAATATAATATTTAATATGTATTATTTCATTTTAATATACAGGGTGTTTCTTAAGTAATCTAAAATATTATATGGGGCGCTTCGTTACTCAATTTTAAGACGAAAAGTTCATATAAACATGTGTGATAGGTGTTGTCGTTTATGAGATACAAGGTGTTGAATTTATTGTAATAAGTCAGTTCTGATTGTACGTGAAATTAATTTTTCCCGGTGACGCTACTGGTTTTTAGAAGTAATACGCAAAAACATGCTTATTCTAAGTGGCCTTTGAAATAATGTTGACAAGTGTCAAATTTGAAAACCAACGCAAAAATCGTACATTTTTATTTGATTGACTCTGTGTTTAGTTAATAACTATGCCAGTGTTTACTAATGTTGAAATGGCTAATATGCATTTTTTGTACGGATTAGCGAATGGTAATGCCTTAGAAGCTAGACGTACGTATGCCCAGCGTTATCCAAATAATCGTTTACCATGTTCAGATACGTTTACTAAGTTACATATTCGTTTACAAGAAACTGGAACTTTTGCTAAATCGAAGAATATTATTGGACGACCTAGAACTGTGAGAAATCCCCAATTGGAAAACCAGATTCTTCAAATTATTGACCAACATCCAGAAACGAGTACAAGAAAAGTTGCAGATGAAGTAAATGTTAGTAACAAAACTGTTTGGAATATTCTAAAAGATAATTTATTGTATCCATATCACGTTCAACGTGTTCAACATTTGTTACCTACTGACTATCCATTACGCATACAGTATTGTCAATGGATTTTACGTGAAATCGCGAACAATCCGAATTTTGTGGCCAATATTCTATTTACGGATGAAGCCAACTTTTCTAGACATGGGATTATGAATTTTCATAATGACCACATATGGGCAGATGGAAATCCACATACCATAAGTGTAAAACGATTTCGACAAACATTTTCGGTCAATGTTTGGCTTGGCATCATCGATGATTATTTAATTGGACCATTTTTCCTTCCTGTACGGTTAACCGGTGAGACATACCAACATTTTCTAGAAAATGAACTTCCACTTCTTTTGGAAGATGTACCTATTATTATTAGAAGGCGCATGTGGTTCATGCATGACGGAGCTCCTCCACATTTTTCAGTGATTGTACGCGAGTTTTTAAATAATGTTTTTCCAGGCCATTGGATCGGACGAGGATCTCCACACCCGTGGCCCCCTAGATCACCTGGACACAATCCTCTGGATTTTTGTGTGTGGGGATATTTGAAATCGCTTGTTTACACAACACTGATATTAAACGTACAAGATCTTCAAAATCGTATCATAGACGGCTGTAATGTTATTCGTAACAATCCTGGTATCTTCGAACGTATTCGACAATCCATTAGACATCGAGCGGATTCTTGCATTTTAGCTGGAGGTGGACATTTTGAACATTTCCTCTGAAATGTATTATTTTTTCTTTATGTTTAACACATGTTGCTTGTAATAAAATAATAAAAAAATATAAATCAGTAGCGTCACCAAGAAAAATTAATTTCACGTACAACACCCTGTATCTCATAAACGACAACACCTATCACACAGGTTTATATGAACTTTTCGTCTTAAAATTGAGTAACGAAGCGCCCCATATAATATTGTAGATTACTTAAGAAACACCCTGTATACTAAATGACATAAAAATCCGAAAAAATATTTGAACTGACAACACTGCGCGGTTGTCCCGCTGTCAACTTCAAAGTTGCCACGCATGCGCATTAGGCGGATGATTAAACTGGAAGATTACCAAATTGAATTTTCTCTTTGTAGATACGTTCAATTTTGTTATTATGGCTTTCCCTACCGATGATTATTGTTTTAATATTCAGCGGTCTTCCATTTTATAATCCATCCCACACATACAACGTCATAGAATCTTCTTTGTTCGCCTCATTTAATAGAATACTATGGACTTTGAGTACCTTCTGTTTTATATATTCCATCAGCTTTGGTCCGGTTGGTATTTTATATAAATTTTTATCCTGCCACGTGTTTGTACCATTAAGTAGATTATCTTATGGAGGGTATTTGTGGCAAATGGCGTTTCTGCTTAGATATGTAGGATCAGCTTCTGTATTGATCAAGGACTATTACTTCGACCTGGTAATACATTTTTTTTATATCTTAATTTCCGATTGAAATTTTGTTGACGTTTTTTAGTGGTTGATGGCAATTCATGCAATCGTAGGAACTTACATGCTGTCATTCGCATCGTTTTTGTTGGTAGAACAGCCAAGTAAAAAACTTCTAATGGCTCTCTTAAAAAAGTCAAAAGATACTTCTTCCCAGCATAATGGAGTTGCATTAAAGAAAATGCATTTGAAAACAGAAGACAATAACGTATAAAGAGAAATTATCAACAAATAGTTATGGTCAACTTTACTTAAACAGAGGTATACAAAAATAATAAATGTTTTATTAATTTATGAAAACCTGTAACAATTTAGTTAATTATAAAATTATTGTTAAAATGTAAATTTTATAAGATATTTGTAAAGTACCATTAAAAAACGTGTTTTTGTTTAGAATTCAGTCTTTTATCCATAGACCTAATTTCAGAGGAGATCATAATAGAAATGAGTTACTCAATTAGCGACAACGCCGCACGGCTTTTCTGAATGATACCGCGCCCAGAAGCGGTTATACTATGAAATTTGACACACTCTTTAATTATTTCCGAGCATTGTTGCCATAGCAATTGCAACGAGATTTTGGATTTATATTGGCGTTTTACTTACTAGCCACCAATGATAATTTTACAGACATTAACTTCTGTCGAAATGATAATGGCACTAACAGAAGATCTCCAGACTTAATATGTCTGGAATTTTATCTGTGAGCTGAGATTGAAGCAGATGTTATGTCTAATCGCAAAATATTACATCTTTGTGTGGACAACGATGGAAAACAATTTGAACATTTAATTGGACATTACGTTTTAATGATGGAGATATTTCTATGATCTTTCTTTCACATATTTAATTTTAAGTTATAATATAGGGTCAAAGATTTTTGACTCGAGACAATTATATTACTTCTGTGTGAATGTCAAATATCACTTCAGTAGAACAAAAACTACCCCACGCAATCACGGTTACGATACCCGAAATAAAGAATTACTTACTTATCCGACTATACTAAAAAAGTCCATTTCACAAAGAACCTACTCCTATATGGCACTGAAACTTTACAACACAATTCTCGGATCATTAAAAATATCCAATAACGAGCAGGTTTTTAAAAATAAATTACGGCTATTCCTATTAAGTAATGAAAGAAATCTAATTCTAAATATTATAAACTAAATAAGACACAGTCCTAATATTAATAAAAAACCTTGTGTACTTACGTTAAACTTGTTATTTATGTATTTTGGTTCGATTAAAATACATTATAATAAAATAAATTTTGGGAGCTCAGCTGGTTAGACGGTTCGTTCTAGGTTCTAGTTCTGACAAGTGACATACGACAACGTCAACATAATATTTACAATATCACAGAACTACATACATGTAACAAAACTCTCTCAGTATATAGCAAATAATGCATCTACATGGAGCCAATAAATATGAAAAATTAAAAAAAATCTGATTTACTTCTTCACTTCTCTGAATATTTGTCATTCTAGAAGTATGTTACATACATACCTATCTTTTAATAAAATGTAGTTCTTACTTATCATATTGATTCATGAATATTTTTTTATTATTTTTTTTTTGTTTGTTTGTTTAATTGTTGTGTTTAAATTTAAATCTACTCTAGTAGAAAATCAAACTATTTAAATTTACAATTACCAAAACAAGTGTAACTACACTTATTGGTTAGTCGCTATATTCAATTAATATTTTTCTCTTGTATATATGTATTTTAATGAATAAAGCGTTATATATAGGGTGAGTCAATACTATACTTACTGGTTTATGCGTTTTTATTCATATCTGGAATTCGAGAAAAGCTAGGTATCTATCAACATGCGGTTTGCGCCATTTTGTTACGAATTTAATCCAACTCCATTATAATTTACAATAAATAGGTGTTTCCATGAATCATTATGAAGAAAAACAAGTTATAATTTTGTCTATTCTTTCTAATGACACTAATTGGTAAATGGTAATATAAAGTTGTAAAGTTGAAATATGGAGATTTGGTACTTACCTAGCCTGATCATTAGGAACGACGTTGATCAGTGCAAGCACTGATCAAGTGGCCGTTCTGAACCGCCCGTATTTTTATACACAAGGAAATATTCTGTATTAAAAATGTAGGGCTGTCTTTTCTTCTTTCTTGCCTTCTATTTTATTATTATCTGTGCAATATATTTGAGTAAATGTTCATTTGGTGAGTATTAATTAATTAATTAACATTGTTACCTACGCAAAATAAGTCTTAGTTTCTGAAAAAGACCTGTAATGTGACAAATCAAAATTATGTGTTACAAGTACCTACCATCCCGATGTTACATTAATACACAATGATCTACAAGAAGTTTTCATCAACCTGGTTAGTACCCACCCAATGTTACATTAGTACACAATCATCTACAAGAAGTTTTCACCAACCTGATTAGTACCCACCAATATACCCGCATCATTCAAAGCCCAACATTTACATTTTTAAAACATAGAACAGAACAACATGCATAAAAAACACCTTGTACATAACAATTAACATTTATTTTATGAAGCTTTTATGAAGCAACTAGAACTTAATATTTTTCTATTATATTTGGAGAAACATTCATTTAGAGTGACAAGTGTTATGAAAAATATTGATTCTTTTTCCAGTATGGATGAACCCAATACTGTCATTTCGCAGTTCGCAGCAGAAAGGCTATTTTTGTATGTCTTATTATTATATTTATCCATGACAATGTTTTTTGTCAATTCTTTTGATAATAAGGATATTTCTTTTTATGGTATTTAGAGAAGAGCGTCAGAGGTATCATTCTTTGAGTGATTGCAGGGGTACAAGGCTGTGGAAGGTCCAGCAGCAGCGTTACTGTCAAGGTTCTACCCATTGAACGTGAAGGATATATTTAAGATAAATAAAGTGGGTGGGCCGAGAAAAAGGTGCTCTATAATATTGGGGAAATAAAGACACAAGGCGCTAGACGCTAATCGCTAGACGCTAATCGCTAGACGCTAATCGCTAGACGCTAGTCGCTAGACGCTAGTCGCTAGACGCTAGACGCTAGTCGCTAGACGCTAGACGCTAGTCGCTAGACGCTAGACGCTAGTCGCTAGACGCTAGTCGCTAGACGCTAGTCGCTAGACGCTAGTCGCTAGACGCTAGTCGCTAGACGCTAGTCGCTAGACGCTAGTCGCTAGACGCTAGTCGCTAGACGCTAGTCGCTAGACGCTAGTCGCTAGACGCTAGACGCTAGACGCTAGTCGCTAGACGCCAAACGCTAGTCGCTAGACGCCAGACGCTAGACGCCCGATGCAGGACATCAGTCGCCAGACGCAAGACGCTAGTCGCAAAACGTTAGACGCTAGACGCTAGTCGCTAGACGCTAGACGCTAGACGCTAGTCGCTAGACGTTAGACGCTAGACGCTAGACGCTAGACGCTAGTCGCTAGACGCTAGTCGCTAGACGCTAGACGCTAGACGCTAGACGCTAGACGCTAGTCGCTAGACGCTAGACGCTAGACGCTAGACGCTAGTCGCTAGACGCTAGTCGCAAAACGTTAGACGCTAGACGCTAGTCGCTAGACGCTAGACGCTAGTCGCTAAACGCTAGACGCTAGTCGCTAGACGCTAGACGCTAGACGCTAGACGCTAGACGCTAGACGCTAGACGCTAGACGCTAGTCGCTAGACGCTAGACGCTAGTCGCTAGACGCTAGACGCTAGACGCTAGACGCTAGACGCTAGACGCTAGACGCTAGACGCTAGACGCTAGACGCTAGACGCTAGACGCTAGACGCTAGACGCTAGTCGCTAGACGCTAGTCGTTAGTCGCTAGACGCTAGACAAAATTTGTTTCCTTTGGAAGTTAACTCTACTGAATCAAAAGAGCTACTAAAGAAAGTAGAGCAGAAGGTCATCTATCAAGTTGAAAACAGAGGCCGATGTTATGACAAAGGAAACTAATACATCAGAAGAAAAGTCAGGAAAAAAGAATTATATTACTAGATATGGTCGGAAAGTTCAGCCTCCCAAGATATTTTAGAATTTCGAGAAATTTTTGAATTTTTTCTCAAAGGTGGGAGAATGTTAAAAATGAAGGTTTATTTATTTACTATTTTGAAAGTGAATAAGATGATATTTTTTTTAACAGACCGTCCATCATTTCCCCTATAGTAAATGGTAATAGTTGTAATGACTGTTGCTGGTGGAAATATGGAGATTTGGTACTGACCTTCCCTTATTATTAGAAACGACGTTGATCATATACTATAAAAATTGTTACCTTTTATAGAACACTCAAAATGTTCTCTTAAAAACTTTGTTTCTGATGCTTACAATGTCTTCCAATGTTTCTACATTTTTGTTATTGGTAGAAAAATAAGTTCGCGGCTTCCCAGTTAAATTCACGGCCTTTGGCAAGGTGTTTCAAGACGTTTGAATGTATTCAGCTAGAGGCATGTCTATAAAATTCTCAAAGCGAGTAATATAAACTAAGTAAAAAATATACAATGCAGAATGTTATCGTTTTAACAACACTTATTTTAAAAAAAGATGCAATATGAGGTACCTAATAATGTTTATAGTTTTACATGTTTATAATAGTTTTAAATTTTAACTGTTTTAAACAAATTTCATATATAACATGTAGCTATTTTTAATTATTTATTTATATCAAATGTTTTTAGAATTAACCAGATGATGACTTTATAAGTCGAAACGTCGTTAATAAAAATGTTTTAAAGTAAATTTGACCTTTCAATCCAGAACTATAATCCATATATATATAAATATATCAAATGTATAATTCCGCCTTACCTTGCAGGAAAATAAAAGAACCCAGTTACCTTGGTGCAGAATAACAATTTACAGTAGAAAGGCTATTTTTTTTTCTGATATTTAGGGAAGAGGGTTAGAGGTATCATTCTTTGAGTGATTGCAGAGATACAGGGTTGTGGAATAACCAGCAGCAGCGTTACTGTAAAGATTCTATCCAATGAACGTGAAGGACATATTTAAGATAAAAAAAGTGGGTGGGCCGAGAAAAAGGTGCCTCTATAATAATGGGGAAATAAAGACGCTAGTCGCTAGACGCTAGACGCTAGACGCTAGACGCTAGACGCTAGACGCTAGACGCTAGACGCTAGACGCTAGACGCTAGACGCTAGACGCAAGACGCTAGTCGCTAGACGCTAGACGCTAGTCGCTAGACGCTAGACGCTAGACGCTAGACGCTAGACGCTAGACGCTAGACGCTAGTCGCTAGACGCCAAACGCTAGTAGCTAGACGCCAGACGCTAGACGCCCGATGCAGGACATCAGACGCCAGACGCCAGACGCTAGTCGCAAAACGTAAGACGCTAGACGCTAGTCGCTAGACGCTAGACGCTAGACGCTAGACGCTAGTCGCTAGACGCTAGTCGCTAGTCGCTAGTCGCTAAACGCTAGACGCTAGACGCTAGACGCTAGTCGCTAGACGCCAGACGCTAGACGCTAGACGCTAGACGCTAGTCGCTAGACGCTAGTCGTTAGTCGCTAGACGCTAGACAAAATTTGTTTCCTTTGGAAGTTAACTCTACTGAATCAAAAGAGCTACTAAAGAAAGTAGAGCAGAAGGTCATCTATCAAGTTGAAAACAGAGGCCGATGTTATGACAAAGGAAACTAATACATCAGAAGAAAAGTCAGGAAAAAAGAATTATATTACTAGATATGGTCGGAAAGTTCAGCCTCCCAAGATATTTTAGAATTTCGAGAAATTTTTGAATTTTTTCTCAAAGGTGGGAGAATGTTAAAAATGAAGGTTTATTTATTTACTATTTTGAAAGTGAATAAGATGATATATTTTTTTTAACAGACGGTCCATCATTTCCCCTATAGTAAATGGTAATAGTTGTAATGACTGTTGCTGGTGGAAATATGGAGATTTGGTACTGACCTTCCCTGATTATTAGAAACGACGTTGATCATATACTATAAAAATTGTTACCTTTTATAGAACACTCAAAATGTTCTCTTAATAACTTTGTTTCTGATGCTTACAATGTCTTCCGATGTTTCTACATTTGTTATTGGTAGAAAAATAAGTTCGCGGCTTCCCAGTTAAATTCACGGCCTTTGGAAAGGTGTTTAAGACGTTTGAATGTATTCAGCTAGAGGCATCTCTATAAAATTCTCAAAGCGAGTAATATAAACTAAGTAAAAAATATACAATGCAGAATGTTATCGTTTTAACAACACTTATTTTAAAAAAAGATGCAATATGAGGTAATAATTTTTATAGTTTTACATGTTTATAATAGTTTTAAAGGTAAAGGTGTATTTTAGGTCACCCCCCTAGACGCATGCGCGACAATTTCAAATTTATTGATTTTTAGACGCGATTGAAGGTGCGGTGTTGTCGGCTTAAATAATTTTTCCCTTAAACCGAATAGTTTGGTTTGGGTTTAGTAAATTTGATTTAAAAAAGAAGCTCGTAAATATTTAAAGATTTAAGGAGTTTTATAAATCCATAAATAATAAATTATATGCTGAAAGTAGTAATTAAAAATAAAAATATAAAACACAATAGTAAAAATAATAAAATCAAAATTACTTACAATATTCCGTTAACTGTCATTCGTTCACAGATCTAGATCACTCAATCACAAAATCCGAGTAGGTAACGCCATTTGTCTAATTTATGAAAGAATATCTATGTAATTTTCATCTTTTCAAGGTCTTTCACTCGGTTTATTTTTTCACAAAAATGTGGCAACGTAGCTTAAAATTCAAAGTTGGCCGCTCGGTTACTGTTCTCGTCGACCAATAAAATTAATTTAAGAATTCAAATTGCCGCATGCGCCTAGGGGGGTGACCTAAAATACACCTTTACCGTTTTAAATTTTAACTGTTTCAAACAAATTTCATATATTACATGTAGCTATGTTAAATTATTTATTTATATCAAATGTTTTTAGAATTAACCAGATGATTACTTTATAAGTCGAAACGTCGTTAATAAAAATGTTTTAAAGTAAATTTGACCTTTCAATCCAGAACTATAATCCATATATATAAATATATCAAATGCATAATTCCGCCTTACCTTGCAGGAAAATAAAAGAACCTAATTACCTTAGTGCAGAATAACAATTTACAGTAGAAAGGCTATTTCTTTTTCTGATATTTAGAGAAGAGGGTTAGAGGTATCATTCTTTGAGTGATTGCAGAAATACAGGGTTGTGGAATAACCAGCAGCAGCGTTACTGTCAAGGTTCTATCCAATGAACGTGAAGGACATATTTAAGATAAAAAAAGGGGGTGGGCCGAGAAAAAGGTGCCTCAATAATATTGGGGAAATAAAGACACAAACGCTAGTCGCTAGACGCTAGACGCTAGTCGCTAGACGCTAGTCGCTAGACGCTAGTCGCTAGACGCTAGACGCTAGACGCTAGTCGCTAGACGCTAGTCGCTAGACGCTAGACGCTAGACGCTAGACGCTAGACGCTAGACGCTAGACGCTAGTCGCTAGTCGCTAGTCGCTAGTCGCTAGTCGCTAGACGCTAGACGCTAGTCGCTAGACGCCAAACGCTAGTCGCTAGACGCCAGACGCTAGACGCCCGATGCAGGACATCAGACGCCAGACGCCAGACGCTAGTCGCAAAACGTTAGACGCTAGTCGCAAAACGTTAGACGCTAGACGCTAGTCGCTAGTCGCTAGTCGCTAGTCGCTAGTCGCTAGTCGCTAGTCGCTAGTCGCTAGACGCTAGACGCTAGACGCTAGTCGCTAGACGCTAGACGCTAGACGCTAGACGCTAGACGCTAGACGCTAGACGCTAGACGCTAGACGCTAGACGCTAGACGCTAGACGCTAGACGCTAGACGCTAGACGCTAGACGCTAGTCGCTAGACGCTAGTCGTTAGTCGCTAGACAAAATTTGTTTCCTTTGGAAGTCAACTCTACTGAATCAAAAGAGCTACTAAAGAAAGTAGAGCAGGAGGTCATCTATCAAGTTGAAAACAGAGGCCGATGTTATGACAAAGGAAACTAATACATCAGAAGAAAAGTCAGGAAAAAAGATATGATCGGAAAGTTCAGCCTCCCAAGAGATTTTAGAATTTCGAGAGATTTTTTGAATTTTTTCTCAAAGGTGGGAGAATGTTAAAAATGAAGGTTTATTTATTTACTATTTTGAAAGTGACAAAGATGAAAACTAAAATAGTTACAATGATATTTTTTAATAGAGGGTCAATCATAGGCACATTTCCCCTATAGTAAATGGTAATATAAAGTTTTAATGACTCTTGATGGTTGAAATATGGAAATTTGGTAAGGCGGAAAATAAAAGTAATTTTTTTGGTGCAGAATAATAATTTTCTTTAATAGATTTTGGTTCTGGATACTATTTTCCACGGTTCTGATAGTAGGACTTGAAAATGATACATAAGGAAAGCTATTTGTATGTCTAATTATTATATTTATCCAAGATAATGTTAATTGTCAATTCTTTTGTTAATTATCAACACTTACCCAATATTTACTGGTAATAGTTACCTATCCTGAGTGTACTCCTAATATCTTGGAAGAACCTACCAGAAATATTAATATGTCATTCTTTCTCGTATTGGTTTCGATGTCCTGGTTCCCAGTCCAATGTTGTTTTTTTTTAATATATCTAACAGTTCTTTCAATTTTTCTCAATTGCATTCTAGATCTGCAAACATTGTTGTCGTTTTAGATTACCACTCAACCAAATCTTTGTTTGTTACCTTTTGCAAAACGATAAAAGTCTCAAAATGAAGTTCATTTTCTTCTTGGCTATAAAGGAATGTTTCGTATTTCTGGAGAAGGTCTTCCGAATATTGTAAAGAAGATGTTAAGAAGAGAATAGGATATTTTTTTTATGATATTTAGAGAACAGTGGCAGAGGTATCATAAACATGAAGTTTCTGTAGATTACACTGTTAGGAGTAAGTTGATCTTATGAAGTATGGATAACTCGCAAGATTGGGTTTGTATTGAGAGATACGAATGAAGTGTAAGTACTAGATATGGAGAAAAGTCCTTTAGTCCAAGTGAGGGTTGATTTGAATTCTTTTAAGTATGAGGTTTGTTCAAGCAATAGTCAAATTGAAGTTCTATCGAGACTCGCATTACAGAGTTAAAAGTAATATTGATATTAGTCAACTAATTGATAATATTGTCATACCAAGTGATGATAGCAAGGTATTTAGATTTTAAGGATATAGATATAGTATAGATACATATATATTTTAAAGTTTTAATTATTAAAATTGAAATTGTTACCTACGTAAAAGAATTTATGCTGTCTACATCTGGACAATTAAAAAAAATTGTTATATATTTGTTTAATTTTTTCTTTGCTATTGTATTATTATCTTTATTATGAATTTATATGACATTAAAAAAATTAATAACAATTAATGATTTATTAAAAATATTATTTGCAAACTCAACTGTTTTAAATATTGAACATATAAGAAAGCACTATTTTCAAAGCTCTCAATGTAAGAATTTTGATAAGACACTGTTTTTTTTTACATTATATTATTTTTGAATCTATCTCTAAAATAGGTACCTTAAGTAAACTAGTAATTTTAGGAAACCCACAATATATTTTCTTTATAAAGTAGCAAAATATATTTAAATATTTTTTTATTAAAAATATAACCTATTATTTGCAAACTCAACTGTTTTAAATAATATTATTTTTGAATCTATGTCTAAAATACCTTAATATCAGTAGTTTAATATGTGTTTTTAAAAATATTGAACATAATATTTCATTAACATAACATTATTTTCATAAATCTCAATGTAAGAATTTTTATAAGACGCTATTTTTTTAAACATTATATTATTTTAAAATACCTTAGGTAAACTAGTATATTCAGTAAACCCTTTGTTTATGAATTAGCAAAATTATTTTAAATAGTTTTTAACGAAAACAATTCTGTAAATAAAAACAATCACATCCTAGGATTTATTCCTTAATTGAGCTTCATTTAATTTAAATATATTTCTATCAAAATAACTAAATTAGAATCGTACAAAAATTTACAGAACTATTAAATTTCACTATGTTCACTGAAAAAACCATCACTATCTTTTATAAATTGTCTATAGCAGTCTTTTAAGTATTAATATACGAATTTGTACAAGTTTATAGCGTTTTGTACTTGATATACGAGTAAAAATAATATCAGTTGTTCAATTATATCATACACCACTTACCATTTCCAAAATCAAATTCTAGTGACGATCTTGAAGTACATCGTAAATAAATGCATGCAGATAGAAAATGTTTTTTAAAAACTTACCCTGTAATAAAAGAAAAAACAATTAGTGTATTCTAAATGTAGATTTAAATAGGTAGTATTATAAATTGTTATATTTATTTAAGAGAAATTCTTTTATTATTTTACTATATTTTTTTGTATAAAATCATTTTATCTGAAGGTATATACACTGTCGCACTTATTTATCAAAAAACAATCAATTCAACATTTATTATAACGTATTTTAAGTAAAATCCTATTTTTTATAAATAAAATGAAATTTTCTTTAAAAGCCATTGTCATTAGTTAAAAAATTATGATATTTTAACGTTCTCTTATAATTCTAAATTCAAGAATATTTTTTAATTGCATTTCTGCCAATTTTGAAAACATTTTCTAACCTCTACTGAAACGCCCTCCAAAACATAAAATATTTACTTCTAACAAATAAATCGTCAAAACAAAAAAGATATTTTCTTTACAAAAATGCTTTTCCTTATTGGGGACTACAGTGTATCAATTTTACATGAAAAACTTGATGGTTTATAATGTTAAGTATTTTGTTTTAACTTTTTAAAAGATATATTTTACTCACCATTTCTATTATTAAAATAAGCCCTACTGATGATCGTGAAGACGCCGTACCTACGAAGATCTGATGATAGTTTCTTCAATACTCACCCTGGAAAAATTACTTTGTTAAATTACTTGTTAAAACCTCTTATTGGCCATTTTGGTTAAAACAAATGATGTTACAATGTTGCTACTTGTATCAAGAAGAAATAAAACAGGTATAGGTACCTACTTTTAATTTTTAATTTAATTTTTCCAAATTTTAAGCTTTGTTTTTTTTTTAGTTTTGACTAGCTAGTTTTTAGCATTATTTTGTTATAAAACTTTTAACATTTAGTTTAATATTATGGTTAGAATGATACTTTTGGAGACTTCTTTTATTTAGAATAAATTGTTTATCAAAACTTATCATTTTTAAGGATTGTTTGTTACATTCAACGATTATTTCTTTCACATAATAGGTTAATAATGGTTTACAATAAATATTACCAAATTACTCTGTTAGAGAAAATGAAAGGTTTGAGTTATCGTCCACCCTGTATACAAAATGGAAAATAATTATGTTTCAATAGAATACGGTGACATTGTATCATATTACGAAACTCTGTTAGGCAAAATATTTTTTTTTCTTCAAAGTACAATAAGATACAGAGCGTTGATTTATCTACGATTTTCGATAACTTCTGAAGGACTCTGTATAACGTATCAAAACCTAATATCAAAATCTTCAATTCCGAATTCGGTAAAATATACAGGGGTTCCCATTTAAAAAATCATATGTTTGGTTTGTAACGGAGTTATACAACACTTTGTATAGTTTAAGGTAATTTCAAAATATGGACCCTAAAGATATCTACTATTTTGGTTAATAACATTTTTTGATATCTTCTTAAACAACCCATATACCAACCGTAAGGTTGTTACACCCTGTATATGTTCGAAATGAAGTCAATGATTATGGAATTTATTTATTTAAAACTATATAAATATTAAATACAACTCTTTCAATTTTCATGCTATCACAATATATAAAAAGAGAGCTACAACATCCTTCATTGCAATATACAGGGTGAGTCATAACTATTGGGACAGGTGGTTTGGACCATAATATGGCTAATGGGCCAAATATGCCTTAATATAATGTTGCTGAGAAAAAAGATACAGGGTGTTAAAGTTAATTTTTGTTTTTCGTTTTTTGCTAATAGTTTCCCTGTATATTTATAAATTGATATCAAAATTGGCACAGAGGCATAATCTTAGACAATAAATAGTATTTTATTCACAATTTTACGATATACGATATATCAAACTCATCATAATAAAGTTAATTCTAGGCGAAAAAACATTAGATGCTCCTCTTATTTGCAATACAGCTCACTTATTTTACGTGCAGAAAACTTTTAATAGTTTATTTCAACCACTACAAAATCCCTTATTATTAGAATGCATAAAATGCATCTGCTCGCCGCTAGATGGCATTGACCACATCGATTAAATTTCAGACAAAATAAAAAACGGCTTTGATCTTTAATATCTAGCTTAATATTGCACTTAGAATACTTTATAAAAAACCAAATTGTTCATTTTTTACCTGCTATAATTTTGTTCTGTATAAAATTTTCGATACAATCTATATTTTTGGAGATATTTGCAAAAAACCGATGAAAAAATTGCGAATTTTCAATTGTCAATAACTTGAAAAGTATTGGGTATTTCGAAAAACTTTATAGATGATTTTTTGCTTAAAATTAGACCTTCTATCGATATCCGATTTTGAAAAAAAATTAACCCCCAGGGTGGTTGCGGAGTTCAAATCATTTTCACTTTTGAAGTTGAGAGTAAGATGAACCTTTATTATTATTATTATGCTTTATTTATCATAGATAATGTTTATAATAAAAGAAAAATACATATTCAATAAACAGATGATCAAAAAATAATTAGATAAAACGGAAAACAATGCAAAAAGTAAATTGTGAATTATAAAATATAAGTATATAAATATATAAGATGTAAACATAACACATAAATAGAAATAGAAATGCACAATAAGTACCTAATATAAATAAAAAAAGTATAAACAAATAAACAAACTGTTCCATAAATAAACAGAAATGTGTATAAAGTAACCCCAAAATAATTCAAAGTAAAATATGAATTAAAACAACCTAATTCCAAAATTGTATTAACAGTAAAAAAAATCGGAGCAATAATGCTTCAAAGACTACACTATAATCATTATTTTTCAATTTATTGTGTGAAATTTTCTTACCAAATCCCACGCAAGCTTAAATTATTCCTGGAAATTTTCTTTAGGGTACGAATATTTTAAGGGGATAATTTTCAAAATATTCGTGCCCTCAAAAACATTTCCGGAAATAATTTAAGCTCTTGTGATATTAGCTATAAGTGAAAATAATAGAGTTCACCAAATTCTACATTTTTTCCCACAATTTTTTTCTTTGAAATAAAGAATAAAACTTTTTTTAAAAACTTACATATTGGCCAGTCATCATCTGCATTTTAACCATGTTCTATTTAACTTCCACTGTCCATATTCACATATTAGAGTTTAAATATCACTAACACTAGAGCACTTCACTAACCGGCACATCACTAGGTACCGCACTTTTATTTACTTTGAAGAAAACTGTTCCTATACGCGGCACATTTATAACCGAAACAATATATTTTTAATAAATGTATACCGGCTAAAATTACTAACGAATAATTTCCGATTGTCTTCTGTATACTTCCGAACCGACCGAGAATACAGAAGGTACTGAAATACTAATTGACATATCGATGGTCTTATGCAATATTGGCACAAGTCAAATATTTATATTTTTCAGGAAGAGCGTTTGAAATTTTTTTGTTTTAATTATTTGTTGTATTCCACAACATAATTTAGGTATTGTTTATTTTTTTACTTGATTATAATAGTATTATTGTTATTTTAAGTATAATAATTGTTTATCACCAAAATGATAATATTATACAAAAAAACTTTGAAGTTATGCCACTATTGCTTAAAAAAAAATAAAGTTTTACTTGTTTAGTTCGGTAACAAAATCCAACAAAGTAATAAGAAAAACGATTTAAATAAAACAAAAGAACTTACTGATGTAACTTATATATAAAAATAATGAAAAAACTTTTTATTGACTTGAATATAAAATCATAGACTCTTATAAAAATCGCTATAGAATTTAGGAATAACGTTCTTCTCCACTAATTTTAAAAGTGCCTCCTTTTTTTTGTTGTCAAAAGCCAGTGGTTTTTGATACAGACCCTTTAGGACTTCCTCAGATGAAAATTCAGTTCCTCTGGTGTTTCTTTTTTGATCCATATTGATTTCACGAAACTCAGGTTGTGCAAAGCTATATTTAAATAGTATTTTTTTAGGGGCATCTCTAATAACACGAAGTATAGAAATATCAGAAATCTTTACATTATGTTATTTGTATCAGTAAATCCTGAAGATTTTATTTTATTAGCTAAGACTTTGAAATCCAGAAATGATTGAAAACTTATTTCCTGCATCTTATAGGGATTTCCTTTTTTCTTTGATGTTCTCATTAATGCAATATATTGTTGAGGTGTATAAATAGGTCCGCGTTTCAAAGATTTTACAATTTCTCTTTGTATTAAAGCATGGGCACTATCTCCCTCGTTCTGAGTGTGGCCTTTTACCAAAAAGTTGTGAGTAATTGAATTTATGAAGTCATATTTACGTAAGGCATACTCATACATTAGAAACATGAATTTATTTTTATTCTGCCCGCAACAGTTATCTGAATAAAATACAATGTCAATGTTCTGATTTTCATTCATTGCCTGATCATTTAGCTGTCCAATATACATCCATAAACATGTTGCTATCTCGTTTGCTCCCCTTTTTCCTTGAGTCTCATCCCATGTGAAGCAAGTGACATCATTGGAAGCCAGATTACAAATTGTAAAATTAAAGGCATTTATTTTGGATACGTAATAAAAAGTTGAAATGTCTCCCCTAGGGCACTGCAACACAGCCTGTAAGTCAAATACTGCAACTATGTAACTACTATCTTCTTTTGATTTCTCTTTATCTCGTTTTTTAGCCTGGCATGAAAGTTCTTTTTCTTGATGATGCTGTTCGTAGTCGGCCTGTAGAGCTAGTTTTTCATCGTCACTTGCATTTTTATATCTCACGCAATCTTCACATTGATCTTTCTTGGGGCTAAAAAATGAAATATTGTATTCAGTATTAAATGTTCTGGCGTAAATTTGATAACTTGCTGGAGATAAAATCTGCTTTTCTTTACAGAAATTTAAATAGTCTCTATAAAGGTCCATCGGTGAACGTCCACCTTCTATGTACTCCTTTTTTGTATCTTTTCTACAATAGTGGCTCTCCATGCGTGGTATGGAGATTATGTGTTGATTAATACTTTTCATGATATTTGCCGGAGTTTTTCGCTGGTGACCGTGCTTCCCTCGTCTATCTAGTTCCAAAATTCCAGTTTGGGAAATAATCCTTTTTTCGGTAACAGTTCTTATGAAACGTTGGCTAATAGAAAGTGTGTTTCTGAAAAACTCCTTACATACTCTTATTTTCTTGTTATTTACACTAAGGTAAAAAGCATTATTGAACTTTCGGTTGCTATTCTCTCTGTGGTATCTATACTTTGGCTCTACAGTTTCCATACTGCGTAAAACAAACTCTCTTTGTCGATCTAAATTGCCCAAGTTCCAAAAATCGTTAAAAATCGCCCTTCTTTCTTCTTCTGACAATTTTAATGAACATTTTTGTATACATTTTTGAACATTGCAGGTAGGTCCAAGCGTTTTTTCCTTAACGATTTTGTTACTTGTTGAGACATACTCTTTTCCCGTATTTCTTAAAAGCTTTGCCTTTGTTCTTTTCCATCTTTTTGGATCGCCTTTTTTCTTTTTTACATTTTTTATCAATTCTTCATCATCGCTGCCTATATCTGAAGAAGTTTCTGACTCGTCATTCATGAGAACAGGAATTTTATTCTCTTTATTGTCTTGTGGTACGACGTAGTCTTTATCAGCTATATCATCATCCCGATCTTCTGAGAATGAAGATGAAGAGCTCGATGAAGAATCCGAATCGGACGATGATAATTTGTATGACGGCAAACAATTTTGATCGCTTAAGGAACCTTGAACTTTATCACATTGCACCAGTTCTAAAAAAAAATTGTTTCATAAGGCACACTAAATAATAATAAAGTCGCTAACTCTTTCATTGATACTGACCATTATCACTGATTTTAACTGATGAACAATTCAAAACTTCTGTATTGACTGGCTCTGTGACCTCGTCGACAGCTACCGGCCCTAAAATTTAAAACATTGTACAATAATTTGCAATAAAAAAGTACGCGATAATTTTGCCATATTATATTAAAAATATTTTAAATTTTTAGGATACTAAATATTAAGTTAAATAATAAAAAAAGATTCCTAATTTTACCTTTTTTACTACATACAGTAACTTCGTCTTCTACATTGTTGGCTGAGTTGGAATGACTTCCAAAATCATTTTTTGCTTCTTCCATCTTTTCTTTTATTATTATTTTGGCATCGGTTTCAATATTTGCCATTATTTTAGCAGTGCGAGCACGCATAGACATCTTTGGCAGCTGTTTTTCTAAAAATTTATAATAGTTTAATTAATTCCCCCATCATACAATGAAAATCCATAATTTAATTTACTACAGTGCTACCCTATACAATCATAATGATGTGACAACAAAAAAATAATACAAAATATTTTAAAATAACGGCATAAATAGAAATAAGACTGAACCCGGAGCAATATTGCGACATTCTTAGAAAGAAATAAGGGGCCAACTCAAAATAATCCGTATGAATAATAAAAATCAAGCGGTTTTATGCTTACCTTTTTTATTTATATTGACCCAACTGAAAATAGTCCGATCTTTTATAACACAATAATTACTTATAGATCTCCTAATTCTTCGAAATAATGGCACAACTAGAAATAGTCCGTTCTTCTATATAAATATAAACAAAGCAAGATGAAACTTTTCGACTTGTGTCGGTCTTCAAGAAAAATAGGTAACGTACCTAACAAGGACTCCGTGACAACTGAAGTCGTGCCGGGCCGGTATCAGGGCTGCCAGAACTAGTGTTTTCGTACTAGATCTGGTGATTTTGGCCAATGTTTAGTACGTTAGTGTTACATTTAACATATCTAGTACATTTTAACAAATAACTTATATTTAGTACAATTTTTAGTACAAATGAGAAACTCTTGTTAAAATCGTCAATTGTAACTGTCAATTGCCATATTTGAATTGTAAACATCTGTAACCACGGCAAAAAAAGTTGATTCATGTAAGCAGAAATTAAAACTAAGAACATTTGTTACTATAAATAAATCATTAATTTAAAATTTTCACCACTTATTTAGTACTTTTTACGTTCGTTGTTGGTGCTTTTTAGTCCGTTTTGGTCTTAGATTAGTTCCTTGTCTAAGGTTTTGGTACATATTTCTTTTTAGTACATTTTCTCCGAACTTAGTACTTTTTGTTTTCTAATTTAGTACATTATTGCATTTTCGTTCTGGCAGCACTGGCCGGTATTCAAAATTACTGGCAGCCGGATTTTGCGGTATGCACAACGACACATCGCGCCATCTAGCGATTGAGTGTGCAAATAAAATTGTGTCGTTTTTGCATATTAAAATAGACAAAATTTCATACAGGTTGGACTGGAAAACACAAAAAGGCATTTTTTTAAGTTACGCCATTATTGCATAAGACCATCGATATGAGTAAATGATAAGACACACTGAAATCACCCGCCGAACTAGTTTGATCAATCACCTATCGTTGTCGAATATGATAAATCAAATACTTTCTTGAAAACGAAATTATTTTACGTGGTATTTAAAAATTAAACTACGAAAAGACTAGAAAGAACTACAGGGTGATTGATTAGTGTGAGGAAGCTCAGCAGATCTGTTAAAGTAAAAAATACAAAAAAAAGTTATTGACAAAAATTGTAGGCAGCTTTAAACTCCACATTTTAAAATTAGTTAAAATCTTACAGGGTGATCCATAAGATGGTAGCACACCAAACTTATGTTTTTTTAAATGGAACGCCCTATATTTTATTTTAAATTTGAAAACTGCTTAACTTTAACATCACAACAATGTAAAGTTTTTTTATTTTATACAGGGTATTTAAAAAGTTATAACCAATATTACCTGAAAATCGTCTCAAGTTTAAACCCCTGTATAATTAAAAAGGAGAATAGGAACATTGATCTATTGCAACCATAGTTTTTTAATTATCGTTAAAAATTATAAAACTTATTCGTTTTCAAAATTTTCGTTCAATCACATACAGGGTAAATCAGAATGCAAGTACATTTTTTTCTTATAAGTTCTATATGCGAATTAGGTCGCTTAGATTACGTGTAAAAATTCATGTTGTTAATAACTGTCATTGTCATTTTAGTTATTCGAAAACTGTCAATCTTTGAAATAAAGTTGTGTCATTTTAAGTTTGGGTCTAGCTTATGGTTCTTATCTTAGAACAAAAAGAAACAGGAAGGAGTCTGTCATATATTAACTTTAAGGAAAATTTGCGACGGAAGTCGGCCATCTTGAAGCTCCTTGTATGACTCATTTTTTATGTTTACAGTATACTGTCAAAGCAATATTTGCATATAAATGTCAAAAATGAGCGCATAGGCGTATCATTCGGTTCTTATAAATACTAAATTATTTAGAATACTAATTGTATTCACACACTTGATTGGTTGAAATTTATTAAAAATAAAACCCTTGATATTTTTTTTCGGTACGTCAATGGAAACGGAAATTAAAATTGACAATTGGCTGCCATACGCAAGCTCCTTTCTGGACTCAAGGTCATTTTGCATATACTCCTTCCTGTATCTTTTTTTTCTAAGGGAATAAAGAATAGAAAGGAAGGAACGTTGTCATATTTTAATAGGGGAGTCCCTTCATGGTAGCCAACCTGAAAAAATAGATGAAAAACCACTGCCTTTTTTTTGGGAATTATTCAACTTTGAATGTATAGTTTTACAGTATACTGAATGTGGCAAAAACTATACATTCAAAGTTGAATAATTCCCAAAAAAAAGGCAGTGGTTTTTCTAGGTTGGCTACCATGAAGGGACTCCCCCATTTAGCAAATAATCGCGACGGAAGTCGGACATATTGAAGAACCAAATATGACTCATTCGAATCGTGACATTTGACATGTATAGTTTTTTCATGCTGTTTTATATATTATTTTCTGATTTAAGTAGTTAACCCAACTCTTGAATGGGAATTACTTTTCATCTGTAGGGTTCTATTTATCTGAATTATTAAAAATTAACATCCTTTATTTTTTTATACAGACCAACTAAGTCACCTATTATAATTACCTACATAGAAGTTTTTAATCTAAATTTATATTTCTACAACTTTATGACAATGTATATTACTGTACAGATAATTACAAGCGGAAAACAGTTATTTTTTTTAATAATTAATACGAGACATAAGTTTATAATAGCCTGTGTGTAACACCACTGGTAACCGGAAACTTCAAGTCAGCCATATGCAAGAACCATTGCGGACATCGTAAAATCGTATTATACTCCTTCCTTTTTATTATTTATTCGTAGGTTCTGATCCAGGTTCTCTCAAAGGCTACGTCGATGCTGACTGGGGAAATTGTACCATTGGCATGAGGTCTTACACCGGTTACCTTTTTATGCTCAATGGCGGACCAATCACTGCCAATCTCCTGGCATTCTCGTAAACAGCGGACCGTTACGTTGGGTACATTCAGGAGGTCCCAGCGGCTGAGATCGCTTAGTAAGGAGTCTCTCTGAATGTAGCGCTGCTTGAAAGCTTATCAACAGCGGCTGACTGTTTTGCTCAGCGTAGAAATTTGTCGCTTTCTAAAAAGCGCATCGCGATTTTGACATTAATGACATATCGAAATTGGGTTATGTAGGTTTGTGTTAATCTTAATTATATTCTAAGGTGTTGATTGTTGGGATAAGATTTATCCAATTGATAATTGAAGATAATTATTGTAGTTTTGTACATGAACACAATAGACATATAAAAACCAAAATAAAAATTGGGTTAGGTTAGCCACGCATTCAGGCGAAACGAAGGCGCTTATTAACAGCGGCCACAGCATGCTGAGTGGCTAGATCTAGCCGCTGGGACCTCCTGAATGTACCCAATGTCTACGCTCGAAGCTGAGTACATGGCTTTGTCTGAGTGTTCCAAGGAGTCTATTTTTCTGAAGAGATTCTTGGCTGAGATCAACACCGGTGACTACGAGATGATCGTTTTTGGAGACAATCGTGGCGCACTGAGCCTAGCGTAGAACCCAACATATTCCAGAAGCAAACACGTCGACATACGGCATCATTTTATTCGGGAAAAATAGTTTCAATGGATGAGTTCTATAAAAGGGAAATGTTGCCAAATTAACGAGCAAAAAAATACTGAAAAAGGTTAGTCGCATAAGGAAGCAGTTTTTTCAATATATTTTTGGTTTTTCTTATGTATTTTGGGCCCCTTTATCACCCGTGTTGTACCCGAAAGAATAAAAAAATCAGTAATACAAAAACACGAAGCCAAACAATGCTAAATAATAACAGGACAATATCTAATGATACGTGTATGTGTTGACAGCTGACATTTAGTTTTTCGTCAACTGTAAGAAGTAAAATACTACAAACTAAAAATATGTTAAAAGACCTCCATATCTTTCGGGTACAACACGGGTGATAAAGGGGCCCAAAATACATAAGAAAAACTAAAAATATATTGGAAAAACTGCTTCCTTATGCGACTAACCTTTTTCAGTATTTTTTTGCTCGTTAATTTGGCAACATTTCCCTTTTATAGAACTGCATTGCAACATGTATCGACCGAAAACCAAGCAGCTGATTTTCTAACGAAGAGTTTGCCTAGAGAGAAACATCTAAATTGCGTCGAGATAACTGGAATGAAGATGAGCAACCTACTCGAGGGGGAGTGTTAGAACGTTTTAAAAGTTCTATATACGAATTAGGTTGCTTAGATTACGTGTAAAAATTTATGTTGTTAATAACTGTCATTGTCATTTTAGTAATTCGATAACTGTCAATCTTTGAAATAAAGTTGTGTCATAAGTTTGTGTCTGTTCGTCGATCTTTCTTTGTATCCTCGTTTTAACATTTTCTTGTTCTATGCTTCATTATTTTTTGGAGAAATACATTTTTTGCTTTAAAAATGGGTAAAATGGGGTAACTTAACACGCTAGTACTGTGGCAGTCAAGAGTAGTGAGATTTTCATTTTTCTTCGCAATTATCAATTTGATTGATCGTTGAGCCAGACCCCCCATCATTATTTTAAAAATAAATAAAGCCAACTCAATATTTTTATAAATTTATTGGTTCATTTTTACATGTACAGTCTGAAGTATTCCCAACAATATCTAAATTAACAATAAATCGACAAAAAGGTAATAAATGAAAGTTACCTTTGACAATTGCATATAACAAGATCTCCTTTTCAAAAAGATTTCCCTAATGTTTCATTGTTGATACATATTTCACGATGTACAATATTTAAATACAAATTCTTATAAAAGAAATTTTAAAACTACGCCCATATATATACTATTATTTTAGAATATCTACAAAATGTTGCACATGGTTATAAAATATTGATTAAAGTAATAAATTTCATATACGAGCGAATATTTGGAATAGAAATTAATTGTTTCACCCAGAAACAATCAAATCTCGAAAGGAACAAGACTACTAGCGATATAATTAATTAATTAATTAACGACAAAAAAATGGTCATGGGTGTTTAATTTTTGAAGGCTCAAGACTGTTTCCTAACAATTAAATGAAATAACGTAAACATACATGTTATATTTTAAAAATAAATATTAAATTTAATATCCAAAAACTAGAAAAAACAATGTAGAAAACAACATACATAAAATACTACTCGGTATAAAGTGTATAACAAAAATCACAGAAAAAAATTACTTCAACACACTATATATATATGTATATAAATTATTTATTTTAAATTTTGGATTAGATATATTAAAAATTATATTACAGGATTCCCAATATACTTTTCAAAATCACAGTTTGGTTTTAAATATAATTTAAATACAAATTCCCCTTTTGGTCAACTTTAATTCCCGTTATATATTTTTAGCGTACACAAAACACACCCCAAAATAATAAACCTTTTCCCCAAACAACAATAAAAAAAAATTAAAAAAGAGATTCCATAAAAACGATACAAATTAAATAGTGTATTAAATTTTTTCTTGTGCTTACATCTAGAAATGCCCTCAAGTAACAAAATTACCTAAAAAAAAAAATTATTTTCATAAAAATTAAAAACATAACAGACTCAACGTGGCGTTTACGGCACGTCAAATTCCATTTAATGCTTCTAGACGTTAATATGACGTCTTCGGACCCATTACTTGATACAAACGATTTGAATTCACACTACAAATCGTTGTTCCAGTCCTACATAGTTTAAAAATTAGCGATAGCGTATAATTTTTATGGTCTCCAATCTGTAATAGAGAATTTTTATTACCGAACACATTTTACACCACCAAAAGGTTAAAAATGCGTGTTGGAGTAGTCGTAGTGTAAAATGTGTTCGGTATCAAAATCTAAAAGAAGAAAATATTTACAGGTCAGGCAATAAGCTGTCAATATTTACTATTTTTCTGCGCTTAACAATATTTTTTAGGAGAGCAGGGGGCACAAAATCACCTAGAATGCTGGCTAGAGACTATTATGACATTATAAAAAGCTGCCTGTTCTCAAATTATACAAAGAAACAATCATTTCCCTTCTCCCTCCCTTAATCCAATAAAATGCAACCCCCTCCCAGTGAATGACAAATGGTTACACTGCGCAAATTGATCCACCCAATTGCTCTCCTCCACAAGCAGAAGAAGAAAGATCAGAGATCAGTACATATCTAATAGATATTTTTATACTGAACAGCCTCCCAGTGAATAACAAATGATTATACTGCGCAAATTGATCCACCCAATTGCTTTCCTCCACAAGCAGAAGGTGAAGGACCAGCTTCAAGTCATACAGAGATCAGCATATATTTAATAAATATTTTTATACCGAAGCAAATTCCTTGTAAAACTGAATGGCTGATGACAAATGGTTACACTGTGCAAATTGAGCCACGCAATTGCTCTCCTCCACAAGTAGAGGAAGAAGGACCAGCTTCAAACATTACACAGATCAGCAAATTTTTAATAGATATTTTTATACTGAGGCAAACTCCTTGTAAAATTATATAGCTGGTTGACCGACTCCCAGTGAATGACAAATGACCCAATTACTTTCCTCCACAAAAGAAAAAGAAGGACCAGCTTCAAATATTACAGAGATCAGGATTTTCCCAACAGATATTTTTATACTGAACAACCTCCCAGTAAATGACAAATGAATATACTGTGCTAATTGATCCACCCAATTGATCTTCTCCACAAGTAGAGGAAGAAGGACCAGCTTCAAACATTACACAGATCAGCAAATTTTTAATAGATATTTTTATACTGAGGCAAACTCCTTGTAAAATTATATAGTTGGTTGACCGACTCCCAGTGAATGACACATGACCCAATTGCTTTCCTCCACAAAAGAAAAAGAAGGACCAGCTTCAAATATTACAGAGATCAGGATTTTCCCAACAGATATTTTTATACTGAACATCCTCCCAGTGAATGAAAAATTATTATACTGTGTTAATTGATCCACCCAATTGATCTTCTCCACAAGTAGAGGAAGAAGGACCAGCTTCAAACATTAAACAGATCAGCAAATTTTTAATAGATATTTTTATACTGAGGCAAACTCCTTGTAAAAGTATATAGCTGGTTGACCGACTCCCAGTGAATGACAAATGACCCAATTGCTTTCCTCCACAAGCAGAAGGACCAGCTTCAAATATTACAGAGAACAGGATTTTCCCAACAGATATTTTTATACTAAACAACCTCCCAGTGAATAGCAAATGATTATACTATGCAAATTGATCCACCCAATTGATCTTCTCTACAAGTAGAGGAAGAAGGACTAGCTTCAAACATTACACAGATCAGCAAATTTTTAATACATATTTGTATACTGAGGCAAACTCCTTGTAAAACTATATAGCTGGTTGACCACCTCCCTGTGAATTGCAAATGATTACACTGTGCAAATTGATCCACCCAATTGCCCTCCTCCACAAGCAGAAGAAGAAGGACCAGCTTCATATCATACAGATATCAGCACATGTCTAATAGATATTTTTATACTGAACAGCCTCCCAGTGAATGACAAATGATTATACTGTGCTAATTGATCCAGTCAATTGATCTTCTCCACACGCAGAAGAAGGAACAGCTTCAAACATTACACAGATCAGCAAACTTTTAATAGATATTTTTATACTGAAGCAAACTCCTTGTAAAACTATATAGTTGGTTGACAGACTCCCAGTGAATGACAAATGGTGCAAATTGAGCCATCCAATTGCTCTCCTCCACAAGCAGAAGAATGACCAGCTTCAAACATTACAGAAATCAGGATTTTTCCAACAGATATATTTATACTGGGCCAAACTCCCTGTACAAGGTTGACTACCTCCCAGTAAATGATAACACTGTGCTAATTGATCCACCCAACTGCAGAAGAAGGACCAGCTTCAAATATTACAGTAATCAGGATTTTCCCAACATATATTTTTATACTGGGCCAAACTCCCTATACAAGATTGACCACCTCCCAGTAAATGATAAATGATCATACTGTGGAAATTGAGCCACCTAATCGCTCTCCTCCACAATCAGCTTCAAATCAATGCCCTAGGTCCAGAAGATGGTCAAAGTTAACTTTTCCTGTTCTGAAATGTTCGTGGACATGGGAAAACTAATTGAAAACGTAGCAAAAATGAAGGTAATTGGATTATTATGACCAAAGCAGTACATGTACTTATCAGATGATGATGACCAACCTAGAAGAGTTAGCCCATGAGATGGCAGTATTAAATAAAATCCCACATACTTTTTTAGTTAAAAAAGTTGGGAAAGCATGATTTGATAGCTTTGTAGGACGTCCCAAAACCTAACTCTTTAATAGGTCTTCAGATAAATCGAAAATATGTGGAGTACTAAGGTTTAAACTTATGTGGTTGTAAATCGAATGAAGTTTATCTAGATCCCGAAGAAAAAACCTGAAACCACTCTATTCTATAACGACAGAAAGACAGGAATCGATACATTGGATCTAAAACTCGTAGCTGGATATCGCAGGATTCAATGCTAGAGTGTTACACCAATTTTAGAAAAAGGATGGGAGGAATCTTAGTAAGGACAGTTTTACCAATCTTTAAGGTCATCTTTAGTCGCAGTAAGTCTTCTTCTTCACGTGCCATCTCCGATACGAGGGTTGGCTATCGTCACGACAATGTTGATCCTGCATGCTGACGGCCGGAATAGTTAAATGGAACTGCAAGAGAACTACTCCATGAGGTTTTTCAACCAAGACACACTTCTCCTTCCTATGCTGCGTTTCCCATCAATCTTTCCTTGCTACTTTGTAGAGGCAGCGAAAAACGCACTTTAGAGCATCAAGAAAACGAAGACTGGAGGATAGAGGTGCGTAGTACCAACCAGAAACAAGAAGAAGACACCTGGAAAATATCTCTAAACCACGAAAGGAAAAGACAAACAGGAGCCCCATCGGATGGGGAGTGGATGGATGGAAGTTCTTAGCGAAATCCATTGATCCTGGAGAAATGTGTTATTCTGGGAGAGACGGGTTTGAAAAGAGTTTGAAATCAACTGAAAACCTTACACATTGCCCTTTCTTCTCTTATGGTGTTCTTTTAATGGTTCAAACTACCTTTAACTTTATGTATAGAATAATTATTGACGCTTTTTCTTTCATAGATTAGAAAAAATACAGAAAACATGTAAAAAGAAAAAGTTTCGACGTATCGGTGCCATAAAAACTATGCCATCTTGCATTTTTCGATTAAAGTAAAAAAAAAAGTTGTAATCTTTTTCAGTAAAAACAAAGAACTTATTTTGTTAGTTCAGGTATCAACAAAACCTATCGTCATGGATAGTTTTTTTACCTCTATTTAAAAAATAAATAAAATACATAATTTACCCAAAGATTACACCTTTTCGACCGTATTAAAATTAAATATTCCCCTAGAAATGTGCCTACTTTTATCCGGTCGAATTAAACGCCGACGGAATACCGGAAAGATTGTCGATTAAATTGGTGGCATTCGAACTATCCTCGCTCTTCGGTATCACGTTCGTTTGGTACATAGCTACGATATCTTCGATGGCGGATTTCGAGCCAAAAATCAACGCCATTATAGCGAACAGAACGACGATGACGTTTTTGTAAATTTTCCAATTGAATTTACCGAATCCCTTCTCCCAAAACGTCAACATTTCGATGAGGACCGGTACGGCTAGACCCAAAATGGAAAAACAGAAAGCTCCAATCAGCGATACGAACGGTACTATCGTCGGTACGGCTATGGCTAAGGCTACGCAGAAGAACGTCATCAAGGTACGCATCACGTAATTGGCTACTTGTTGCTTCTTGGCGTAACGTTCTTTAATGGCGCTCCACATTATGTCGATGCACACGTAGAACTGCAGTCCGAACGTGCAAAACACCGCTCCGCCGACCAAAATATTCACTGCTTGTGCCGCACTAAAAAAATTAATAAACAATAAAATTCATTTTTTTTTTCAAATAAATAGACTTACTAAGCTTCCTGTGGTAGGTTCAGCGTAATGGCGCCTTTGACTTCTTCACCGAAAGCGAGATATCCGAAAAATCCTATTAGAATGTAGACGAGAGTAACGCCGCTCATGCCTTGATTCAACACACCGCACAAACCGACGAATGATTGGGGGGATCCCATGTTGTTCTCCAAAGGCATAATCTAAAAGAAAGGCAAATATTTATTGTTTTTAATTAGATTTTACTAGCTTGGGATGTAACAGGTCGGCTGAAAAGTCCCCGGTCTGACCTATAGATGACGACACTAGAATTAAATCCATTTCATTTTTAGATACTATCAACCTTCAAAAGATTCGTGTAAAAATTTGACAGCTGTCGGACTATTAGTTTGTGAGATATTGCATTTTTAGTGAAGCAACTTTTGTTATTTTCAAAAAGGGAAAAAAAAAGAATTTCGTGTGCTTATTAAATATTGTTATTTGAAAGGAAAAAATACAGTTGAAGCAAAAGCTTGGTTTGATAATGAGTTTCCGGACTCTGCGCCAGGAAAATCAACAATCATTGACTGGTACCCAAAATTCAAGCGTGGTGAAATGAGCACCGAAGACGGTGAACGCAGTGGACGCCCAAAAGAAGTGATTACCGACGAAAATATCAAAAAAATCCACAAAATGATTTTGAGTGACCGTAAAGTGAATATGATCGAGATAGCTGACACTCTAAAGATATCTAAGGAACGTGTTGGACATATCGTTCACGAATATTTGGGTATGCGGAAGCTCTGTGCGAAATGGGTGCCGCGCGTGCTCACTATCGACCAAAAACAGCAACGAATTGATGATTCTGAGCAGTGTTTGCAGCTGTTAAGTCGTAATAAACCCGATTTTTTGCGTCGATATGTGACTATGGATGAAACTTGGCTCCATCACTACTAGCCTGAGTCCAATCGATAGTCAGCTGAGTGGACTGCGGCCGGTGAACCGCCACCAAAGCGTGGAAAGACTCAACAGTCAGCTGGCAAAGTTATGGCCTCAGTTTTTTGGGATACACACGGTATATTGTTCATCGACTATTTGGAAAAGGGAAAAACAATCAACAGCGACTATTGCTGTGCATTGAAGACCGAAATCGCGAAAAAACAGTCCCATATGAAGAAGAAAACAGTGTTGTTTCATCAAGACAATGCACCGTGTCACCAATCGTCGAAAACGATGGCAAAATTGCATGAATTGGGCTTCGAATTGCTTCCTCACCCACCGTATTCTCCAGATCTAGCCCCCAGCGACTTTTTCCTTTTCTCTGACCTGAAGAGAATGCTCGCGGGAAACAAATTTGGCTCTGATACTGAGGTAATCGCCGAAACTGAAGCCTATTTTGAGGACAAACCGAAGGAGTACTACAAAAATGGTATCGAAAAGTTGGAAGGTCACTATAATCGCTGTATCGCCCTTGAAGGCAACTATGTTGAATAAAAAAAATGAATTTTGTCAAAATATATTGTGTTTTACTATGGTAGACCGGGGACTTTTCAGCCGACCTGTTAACTGAAACTTTCGGCATGGTTTCGACCATAGAGTATCAAAATACATAGGAACAATCAGTTATTCTTAAATTCTCAGTCGCATTGAATCCAAGAGAGGTTTCAATAACAAAGTAGGATGAGGAACAGAGGAACAAAGAAGAGTAGGAATGGAGCTGGAGGCGATGATGGCAATGGACTGGAAAAGTAGTGACGTACGTGTCAAACCAAATGATTCCAAACAATGTTTGTTGATGGTGTGTTATTGACTTAGAACAAAAAGAAACAGGAAGGAGTCTGTCATATATTAAATTTGAGGAAAATTTGTGACGAAAGTCGGCCATCTTGAAGCTCCTTTTATGAAACATTGTTTATGTCTACGAATAAAGAATAGAAAGGAAGGAACGTTGTCATATTTTAATTTAGCAAATAATCACGACGGAAGTCGGCCATATTGAAGAACCAAATATGACTCATTCGAATCGTGACATTTGACATAAATAGCTTGTTCAAGCTGTTTTATATATTATTTTCTGATTTAAGTAGTTAACCCAACTCTTGATTGGAAATTACTTTTCATCTGTAGGGTTCTACTTATCTGAATTTTTTAAAAATTAACAAAATATTTTAATGACAACTACATTGTTTTATATTGTTTATGTTTACAGTATGCTGTCAAAGCAATATTTGCATTTAAATGTCAAAATGAGCGCAAAGGCGTATCATTCGGTTATTTTAACCACAAAATGATTTACAACATTTATTTTATTCACACACTTGATTGGTTGAATTTTATTCAAAATAAAAAACCTAATTTTATTTTTTTACGGTACGTCAATGGAAACAGAAAATAAAATTGACACTTGGCCGCCATATGCAAGCTCCTTTCTGGACTCAAGGTCATTTTCTTTTTCTGTTTCTTTTTGTTCTAAGGTTATAATAATTTTCTTAATTTTTGAGAGTTAATTACTGCTTTTTCATTGGTAAGGTAGATATGCGAACAATTTCCATAAAAACATTATAACATAATCTTCAAAGTTGTGCATTTTCATACATTTTAAGAATACTTACTAAAACATGGTACTTTAAAAATTTAACTTTAAAAGATTTTGTTTATATCTATTTAATTATATATTATTAATAAAATGACTGAAACAAAAGTTATTTCTGGAGATTTATAATGTTGCTCTTTGGAATCATTTCGTTGACATTTCCCAGTTCAACAGCATAGAACACAAATTTTGACGTCACACCAACTCAATGTATTAAAAAGTGTCCATAGAAAGGGAACAAAGTGGTGGCGCCACAGTAGCAAGAGTAAGTGTCACAGGACGTTGCAAATAGTAGAAAAGAAGAATTTGTCCTGTGATCGGCTATGTCAATGAAATGGAATTAAATTACATTTGACTACTACGTAAATAGTTGAGACTTTAAATACTGCACAAGTCATGAAAAATATTAAATTATTCAACACAGCCCACACTGGAGTGTCACTGACTTCACGTTGTATTTTTACTCCTCTGCGACTCTTGCTGCTTACCAATGGACAGTTTTTCGACATTATTCCTCCTTCCTTTTACGCTCCATAATTTATCCTATATAAACAACTACTGTCAATCTCAGAACTCAAAAATTACAGTCCTTTTTACAATTTTATAGCACTAAACTCTTCAGGTATAAGTGAGATGTTACTTAAACAAGGCATGAGCATTTTATAATGATTTATAGCTACTTCTTTCCAGCTCCCACTTGATTGCGTTCATATTATTTCCAAGCCATCTTTGAAGCTGGTAGAATGCTCTGTAATAGTGTTATGTTGCAACTCCAACTGTTGGTGGTCATTTTTCGAGTTTAAAAGTTAACTTTGCAGTCAATAATTTACATCAATGAAACCTTAAATCATATATACTTCATTTAAAAACTAGGAGTAATTTCAAAAGTCTGGTTCACACTACTAAAAGTTACCAGATCCTTATGTACCGAAAATGGTTCTTTAGATGCAGGGTTTAAAGAAAAAGTTATAACAAAGACGTTACATACGTCAGTGTCAGAACTGTCAGTTATTACGAGATGTCAAGCTAAAAAGTGTTTGGAACTGGCTATTCTCCAACCAATCAGAGATCTACAGAACTGCCAACTTAAATTCAAATTATCCTCCTAGTTTTTAAATAGAGTATGGCTATGTTTTATCTTTGGGATTGTAAACTGATGACATTAAAGAGTAGCCATTTCGAGCAATAGTTCTTGGATCTGCATTAAATTCATAAATAAGTTTTCAATTTTTAGAAGCAAGTCAACTGTAGTTTTATATCTTTCTTTTTAAAAATTTTAACAATTATTACAATTTTTTTTTAGTTTTTGTGCAATTTTGAGCACATTTTGTAATGGTAAGTATACATTTTTAAAATTTTATATGAGAGCACTTAAAAAAACAAAAAATAAAACCTTGATGAACCCTTTAAGTGGATTTTTAAAGGGCAAATTTTAATTGGAAAAAAAAAAAAATGGTTTTTCCGAAAAAGATTTCGATTTCAATTCGAAAAAAGGTTATTAGAGACAAAAAAATATCTTTTCACCAAGTTTTATTAAAATTGGTGTTTTTTATTCCAAAATAAAAAATGAAAAACGAAAAAATTGAGAAAGACAAACACTCTTGAAGCAAAATTTGCACAACTCACGAAGAGAAATAATCTCGAGCAAACAGAATCTATAGTTTTCTTAATTTTCTACATTTTGAAGATGAATACCCGTACTTACCACTCCGATGGCTTCGATAGCGAATATCGTGATGCTGATCAGTATCGGCATAGTGCTAATCGGTGCTACCATAGGTACTTCGTCAGTTCCTTTCAAATTAATAACCAAATAATAAAAAGTGATGCCCAAACTGACGGCCATGAAACCATTAGCGACCATAGAAAACGGCGCCAAATACTTTAAATTCGGTACGTAGATCAACAAGATCAGAGGAACCATTAGAACGGCTATCGTTATCCTAACCTCAATTTCGTAACCTATATAGTGGTTAAATACATAGTTAAAGTTGTTGGCCATAATCACCGTATAGCAGCTGCAGGTCATGAAGTACGTGATAAAAAGACCGTATTGTACTATTCGTCTGCAACACAAAGAGAAAACTTTAATATTTGCAACATTTAGAGGCAGTAGATAGTTACCTAGCGTAAGGTGCGTATTTTTTTCCCCATTCTGGACCTCTTAGGCACGATTCTTCCGCCACATCTGCAAAACTCATCTGCGTTCTCCTCGATTTTTTATACAACTCGTGAGCGCTTGTGACCTAGAACAAATCGTTCTAGAATTAGTACATCAGTTGAACTAAAATGTGATAGCTAATTAAAGACAGATGTAGAAGTAACAGGAAACATGGTAAAGGAAATAGCAGAACATTTTGGAAGGATGGATTGAATGGAAAACAAACATGCGCAACCAGGGCAAACCAGACCCATCTTCATCTGATGGTTTCGAAGACGAAAATACCCCGTGAGCATTCCGATTGGAATACTATGATCCCTTGCATTCCACTCCAGGATCTGCATTATTGTGGTACCTGTAAATTTCACAATAAACGCCCTTATCTATCCAATGGTGAAGATTTTTTCCCTGGGCTTATTTCAAGATAGCCTCTTTAGCAGGGCTTTTTGCAATTCCAAGCAATGGTCCCGATCCAACCAATACTGATTTCGCTCCCCTTTTTTTGCAGGTTTCATCATTGTCCAGGCACCAAGAGCAGGGTAAGACTGTTACTCTTAGGGATACGACCCAGCTTACTGCCTTCAAAACTGCATGGCACTCTGACAAAATATATTGGATGGTTAACCAATACTCTTTTAGAGAAATTGAATTAGATGAAGCACTGAACTCAGAGAAACTTTCATTTGGAAAGCCATTAGCAAAGGGTGCCAATGCTGTTGTATATGCTACCAAGATTAAAAGCAATTCTGATAAAAATGAATGAAACAATCAGTCTTCTAGTACTACCAAAGATCATGAAAATATTGATCAATTTCCTCTGGCATTAAAAATGATGTTCAACTATGATATCCAATCGGTTTTCTGCTCCCACACCATTTTAGGTTTTTGATTCAACTGTGTACAGCACATGGCAGTTCCTGGTCTCTAAGATGGTGATTTTCCTCTACAATAAGCACCGAAATCTTCTTAGCCATCCAGCGGGCATTAGTTTTGCACCAGAGATTGAATCAATCCATAAAACATGAGAGATTTTCCAATGGGCAATCCACCTTTACCTAGCTAGAAGCTGTCAAATCATTTTCTATGCAAAATTATTCTTTAATTTGATAATCGGGAGTTCCAGTTCCTTACTTCTTGAAAGAAGGCTTCAAATGACTGAATGCTTAGTAGATTAGCTCTACTGGACGTTCCAATATCCAAGCCTTAATCATAAAACAGAAAAGAATGTTCAAGTCTAAGATGAAGTTAAAGAAGACCAACACCCAATGATGGGAGAACAAGTTGTGTAACTAAAAGTCTGTATAATAGCAAAGTTTAATAGTTTAGGGAAGAGAAAGGGTGGAGGAATAGACATTGAAATAAATAGAAGAGAAGGATAAGGGAAAATTGACAAGTATGTTATCTGCCAGGACAAGAAAGAGAAAGGGTGGAGGAATAAACATTGAAATAAATAGAAGAAAAGGATAAGGAAAATGGACAAGTATGTTATCTGCCAGGACATAGATCTTATAGAATGGGAAGACTCAGTACGGGGACTGTATTTAATGTGAGGGTAGGAATAACGTGATCCACACCCTATTTCACTGTCCCAGATGGAAGTGGAAAATAAAGGAGACGGGAATAAAGCAAATAGTTAAGGTAGGAATGGGAAATTCGATTGATGTTATGATGGAAAGGAAAAGACATTGGGTAAGTGGCAGGGTAAATGATAAGGATGCATCATGGGGAGTAAGATAGCATAAGAAAGATAAGTGGAGGCTTTAACAACATTGGGAAAGGTACCGGGATTCAATATGCGGAGAGGAAGAGATAGAACATGTACCTGTAGCAGAAAACAAGGACGAAGACTGCAGAAAAGTTCAGTTGAGACCTTAGTTAAGGAGCCAACCATGGATGTTTTAAGTGATTTTGTCAGTTTAATGTCCAAACTTACCAATATATATGAGCAGTGGGTGCAAATGACTGATACTACGACTGTTAGAAATATTCCCATAGCTAATCCGGACGCTTTGAACGCTGCAGGCATCGATAAAATACCAGTTCCTAGCGAAGCTTTTAAGAGATGAGTGAGCGTGCCACAATTTCTAAAAAAAATTAATTTCAAGACCAATTTAACGTTTGGCTAAACATATGAGAGCAAATAGTAAATCATCGACATTATTTAAATTAACATAAAAAAATTAACCTTGAATTTCTTACAAGTTACATAAACTAGTAGAAGTGTATATTAATAATTTATTTACTAGTGTTATAGAACGATTATTACTTTTGCTGTTTGGATCAACATTAAAATCAACTTACGATACTGGGTGTTCAAGTTGTCTGGCCACAAACGGATCAAATTCGTGTCGGGTTGCTTCCACATCTCCGGACGCAGAAATTTTATATCTAAAACGATAAAAATGATAGTTAATATCAGTTTCAACTACTGGTTGGTTTTTGAAGTAAAAGGAAAAACGTGTACTTACTTTGTAATGCCATTTGTGTTGGAATTGTCTTGGGGTAAGAAAGTGTCCGATTCCGCAGTACTATTTGGTTTCGACTAAAAAAATAAAACGGTTAATGTAGACGAAACGGAAAATAATATAATATAAAATAACCAAAACAAATAAAAATTTTATTTATAATCATAACCCTATATGGTATTTCTGCTTCAATTTCCAGGCTCGACATTTTGCGCCCTCTCAACTGTCTAAATCTTGGTGTCAAAATGTAAATCAAAACTAATACCAACTATTTAAAGGCTCTAATTAAAGTATCAAAAAATATGTATGATCAAATAAACAAATAATGGAACTTTTGTGATGTACACATACATATTTGTTGTTGTCTGTGATTTTGCACAATACGTATTTTTGTTTATTAATATAAATGCATTTACCAATCGTGATTAAATGTCAAATAGCAAAGTTTATCTTTTGAAACAATATCGTTGCGTCATTTAACGTTAATAAAAATAGGCAGTTTTTTTTCGTTGTATTTTTGATAAAGGAATTGCACAATTCGCTTAGTTGTTACAAATAGAACTGACCTAAAATTTTGACCCCAAATAATTTTAAACTAATTTTAAATTAAAATACATCCTGTTGCCTATTCAAATAAACCAAGAAAAATGTAGAGAAGGTACGTTTGTTTTATCAATAATCAAGGGTTTTTGTAAACCTAATTCTTTTACAGTCCATTTTCTTCTAAAGAAAGCTTTATATACAGGGGGATACATACAAAACAACATTAGGGAGTTAAGAAAAACCAAGAAAATTCGGAAGAATTAAGAAGAACAATTAGGTGAGAGGTGCAAGAATAAAAATCCAACTCTAACAAAGATTATAAATTATTAGAAGAATTTTACTCAGCTGAACAGCGGATCTCAGCTGTTTTCGAAGACTATTTTGAGTTAAGGAGCCCGTATCCCATGCAATCTGAAACGAAAATGTGTCAATGATTTTTTTGCCATGAAGTGCAGACATCTCTTAGTAATAGGATAAACTAACAGAAATAATAATAGAATCCTTTCACTAAATTGCTCTATTCATCGGAAAAAATTTTACCTGCTAAAAACACATGTTTTAGGGCTAAAAACCAGTTATACAATTCTCATTTCTAGACCTTGCCAGCCAACAAAATATATTTTGTATTTTATCTCGGGAAAGAACGAGGGTAGATCAACATTTAGTAATATCAATAGGTGCTCTATAGTAATTATTACTTTTATCTTTAGTTTTTATTAAAAACATTTTTTATTTGTATTTTTAATTCTATATTTATACCTAATCACCTAATCAAGTTTATTATTTTTATAAGTTTATAGTTGTGTGTGATTCTTTTTAGATCAGTTCTAGGTAAGTGTCAAAAAATTAATAAAATATTATTAACTTAGAGGCGATGCATTTACAAATGACACATTAAAGTGGTCAAAATTTTGTAATACCTATTTACTTGCGTCGAAAATTCGGAGACTAGATACTTATGAAGAATAATGATGTTTTCTAGAACGTTGCTGGATTATTTAAACTAATGTTTTAAAATTTGATGAAGTGCTAGAAACTACCCACTATTACTACCCGAATGTTAACCCTTCAGGATTATTTGTTGACTTGAAATACGGTTTCTTAGGTGCATCGCCTGATGGCAAATGAATTATTGTAACTATTATATACATATCAGAGTTTAATAACTTATTATGTTTTAGGTTTAATTGATTCAGATGAACTTGTTGAAGTAAAATGTTTTTTAAAAGTAGTCACATCAAAAATATCATTGAGAGAGGCCGTAGAAAAGCGTATGGTTCCTTGCTTAAAAATTGAAAATAGTGAAATTCACTTGAAGGAAAACCACAATTATTATTATCAGGTAAGATTTGTTACTAGCTTTTTATTTTACTAATTTTTTTACAATATTACAAATTATTGTTTTTAGATACAAGGACAACTCGGCATCACAAGAAGAAAAACATGCCATTTTATTATTTATACAGGAGATATTAATCCACTTTTTACCGAAAATATAAATTTTAACGAAACTTTTTTTAACAATATGGTAGAAAAGTTGAGACGATTCTATGAGGATTGCGATGGGCCGGAAGTTATTTTAAACAGGAGAGGCAAAAGATTAAAATATAAAGATCCACCAGAAAATATTTAAATGTAATAATAATAAAAGTATATTTTTTAAATAAAATATTTTGATGCCAGTTTTTCTATTTACTTAATTCAGAATACCACGTATACAAAATTTACACTATTTCTTCTCTCAGAAACCTGTGACCAGATTTCTTCCAAAATTTGACCAAGAAGTGTCTATGTGGCCACCAATAATTGGTATTTTTTTCAGAAATTTTGGATCTACAGTTTTTTGTTATTAACAATTTTATAATTTTTATATTTATTTACAACGATGTTTATTCTGTGTCTAATGTTTTTTTAATTATGCTGGGAAAATGGAATAATAAACACTTATTCTGTAAGCGATCGCTCGGCACACAAACAATAATTTTATTTACCCTCATATATAACTATAGATGGCCAGCCGTACGCTGGGCATATTATAATTAAAATTTCTTCAAGATATAACAATGATATAACTGGTCTGCTGACAATCAATATCCGCAATTCAGTATTCTTTTTTTCATTTTACTAATTTGTTTTATTGAATAATTGTTTTGTAAATATCGCAAAATATTTAAAAAACGTTACATTAATTTATAATACAAAAATTTTTTTGACTTCGTTAATAAAAAAAAGAAAAAAATACATAGTGCCTAGTTCCATCTATGATAAAAGTTATAAACTAAAGTACAATTATTTCGTCATTAACTACGTCCATTTTTGATCCAAAGTGAAAAAATAAAAATAAAATGCAGCATGATTTTAGTTTCTAACTATTTCTTAGGTCTGATCTCTTTAGAAAATTCTGATTGGGCTATTTGATAGAAAAATGTTCAACTTAGGAAAGGTTTAGTTTCATTTTAAGAAAATTTATTTAGATTGTTGTTTATTTATACAAATGTAAAGGTCTAAAATAGTTCGCATTCAACATCTCTTTTTCAATATTAAACAATAAATTAACAAAAAATAAATGCAATCCTTACCTAAGTTAGACCTTTATATGCAATTTAGTGAAAAAAATAAAACGATTTGAGTTGTAATAACGGAGAAAGTTAGAATAAACTTTTGGTCTGCAGGTGCCATTCTGATGTACAGCGATACCCCGTCCTTAATGATAAAATTGATTCCAAAAGGATTAGTGATTGTAATGGATAATGCCAATTATCAGTCACGGTTTATTTAAAACACTCCTGCATAATTTTTGAGTAAGTCTCAAATTAATTGTAGATCTCTTGAAAATTGAAATGCAATTGGTTCAGATAAAAATGCCTACTAAAAAATACTTCATTGATGAGATTGCGACAGCATTTGATGTTCATAAAAAAATGTAACAAATTAAACAAAAATTAAAGATAAATAATGAATTTGAGGGTTTGGTACAGAATCTATTCTTTGGTATAGAATTAATATTGTTACTTCCATACTTGGTCTAGCCTTAATACCATTGTATAAAAAGACGTAGTAGGACAATCCTTATGGTAGATAATTTTGAAGCTGTGTACGCCCGTAACGTGGTGGTTACTGGTGACGAATAGAGTAAATATACAATATAAATTACAGTTTTTGATCGCAAAGAAAATAGGGGTTGTTCGATAAATTTATTATTTAGCCGAATTTCTTCATGGAGATGTAGGCGTAAAACTTTTAGCCAATACATTTTAAATAGAATGATTTTTTTTAATACTAAAAAAAGTGAGTAAGTATTTTTAAAAAAATTAAACATAGAAAGAAATATTCTGTTGGTACTGAGAGCAGAAAGTCAGCATAAATTATCAGTAAAAATTGATTTTCATTAATTACAGGGTTGTAAAGATAAAGTAAATTAAATTTAATTTTTTAATACATATTAGCTTATTAAAATAAAAAGTATTGTTATTCTAAAGTACCTTCGGACCTCGGTACTATTTTATGACCTTTCTTTGTACGTTTCAATTTTTCAAAAATTTTACCGTTTTTTGGGATTTGAAAAAAAGTGATTATCCCGGAAATGTTTTCATCTAAGATCAGCGCTGTGCAATGATATAGAAAAAACAGTTGAAAACTATATCGTACTGATGCTTAGAATAGCTTAATATTTTATTGTATTATCTATTTATAAAATTAAGCTTAATCAAAACAAACAGTTTATATATTGATAAAACATAAAGTTATAGTAAAAATCAGGATCAGGATTATTCCTTAGGGCTAATAATATATCTTTAAAATTGTTGTCTTAAAAAATGTAACTTCATTATGACGATCTTTCATTTAGTCGAAAAAGCTGTCATTTACTATAAAAAGGATTGTTAGAATAATACATAGTGGGAATTTTTACTAAAAATGTATTTGTTTGTCTGTTTATACAATGTTAATACTACCTAATCAACATCAGGTACCTAGCTACAAACAAACAAAATGTAACTTCAATATGTCAATCTGACGATGCTAGTTATTATCGAAACAGCTGTAATTGAATTTTAAAACGTATTTTTAGTGGAAGTTTCTTTCAGCTTTTTAGTTGTTTATTGTTCTAAATAAGATGGACTTTCACATACTAAGGGTTAGTACAATAAATTTGAATATTTATTATAACATGCTTACCATTTTTAATAACAAATATAATTCCGGACGTCAAAGTTTTTGAACCTGAAACAAAATAAGTGTATTAAGTAAGGATTAACTGAACAATCATAACAGATAATTAAAAATATTTACTAACAATTCAAATTCTTAATAAAATAACCGTTCGAATCCTGAATTTAAAATTGCAAACTTCCTAATTTCGAAATTGACTAAGTTAATTGTATAATTGAAATAATTGAAACCGTTCTATTTAAGAGATACCGAGTCTCAAGTGGTCGATTTAAGTGAACAATTTTCTTTGTCGCGCGACTTCCGATGAATAAAAAAAATCGTATTGTTGTCATGAGTAAATTAAGTTTCAAATAAAACCGTTTACGTTTGAAACTCGTCGACATAACAAAGAAGTTAAAAATAAAATATACAGTGCATTTTTTTTAAGTGTGGCCATAGGGATTCACATGGTAAAACTTACACCCCATGTTAACGTATGATATCTTCGAGAATAAAAACCGAAACTATGGTATTATAAGTAATTCGAGGTCGTAGAATTCAATTCTGGCCTCAGAAATGCCCTTAAGTGGCCAGAGACGGCTTCAGCCGGATGGTGTAGGGGCCATTTGCGCAGAGGTTCGGGAAATCGGCCGTCACTTCGCTCCCAAATCCACTGGCAGACTTTTTGAATCTAAAATATAATACTAAAGGAACACCATGGCTTTATCTGCAACAACTTCTGAAAAGTTATTTTGTGCACCACGTATCCTCAATGTGGAACTTCGAGAAAAACATAGTCAACTTTGACAGCTTGTAGTGTGAATGTTTGTTTTTCGCCCAATTTTCTGCAAAATAATACTTCAACCTAAATAAAATACGAGAAAATATCTAAAAGAGCAATAATAAAAAAGATTGTGAAACGAACTAATAATTTTTATCTAATAAATAAAATTATAACATTTATTTGAAAAAACAACTTAACACAATAAATTGACAAAAATTTTCATAAATTATCAAAGCAATTGCTCAAAATGCTTTCCTTGGACTGCTAAACAATACCCTAAGCGATCTTGAAAATTCCTTCGAATGTTTTGCAATGTTCGTATTGTAATGGAATTACAAGCTTCCGTTATTCGTGCCTTTAGCTCCTCTACACTTTCTGGTTGACCTCTCACAAGGTCGTAAACCTGTGACGCTAAATATCCCCATATCGAAAAATCCATCGGTGTTAGATCAGGACTTCGAGCCGGCCATTTGAACGGTCCATGCTGACCAATCCAACTATCAGGAAATGATTCGTTTAAAAATTCTGTTACAGAGGCAGCACTGTGAGGGGGTGCTCCATCATGTTGAAATATTATTTCTCTGTTGGCTCCTAAAGCATCTAGCCGTGGTCCCACCTCCAGTTGGAGTAGATCTAAGTACTTATCTTGATTCAAATTCCCGTTTATAAAAAATGGCCCTACTAAGTTATTACCTAATATCCCGAGCCAAACGTTTACTTTTTGAGGCCACTGACTATGAGTTTCTTGTACTCTGTAAGGGTTTTCCTTTGCCCAAATGCGGCTGTTTTGTTTGTTGACTGTCCCATTTAATGTGAAAGAACTCTCATCAGAAAACAGAATGTTATTTAAAATATTCCTATCTCGATTAATTTTCTCCATCCAAAGTTCACAAAATTCCATTCGTGAGAAGTAATCACGGGGCAACAGTTTCTGAACATTTTTAACTTTAAACGACTTGTATTTTTCACTCTTCAAAGCTTTAAAGCAGCTACTTCTCGAAACGTGAAATTCTTCTGCCAGCTTTTTAAGACTGGTGGTGCCTTCATCCTCAACCGCCAAACAGACATTAAACCGTAAATCTTCTGATACGACGTACGAGATTCTATTTCGTTTTTATGCTCATGATTTAAGCAACCGGTAGCACGAAATTCGTTGTAAAATCTGAGCACTGTAGTTTTGCTTGGAATCGGACGATCGGGATATGCAGCAGCAAAATTCTGGACAATTTCTCTGCTGGACATACCTTTAATGTATGATGTTACGAACTCAACACGTTCTTCACTTGTGTACACAGACATTTTAAACAAATATCAACAAATACAAACGCTTTGACAGAACTTATAAATGAAATGTCAAGAAATATAACGTCAATTTTAATTTCGCATTGCCTACTCCGATTTTTGCTAAATTTAATTACTTTTAATAATTTTACGTTTTAAGGCTAAAACTAATGAAATAAAAATAATTGTAGTTGTTCAAACATTGTGCATTTTGTCGTCTTATTTAATGATTCAATAGTAGCATTTCGTTTCATAATTTTTTATTATAAATTATTTAGATATGTATTCTTTTTATTTTATTTATTTATCAACTATGCAGAAATTTGGTGCAAAAACCAAAATTTCATGTAGAAGTACGACAACTTGCACATTGACTAAGTATTTTGACATGTAGTATTTATTTTGATTTTAGAATTACTCTAGAACAATCATAGACGGTTTTAGCCTGATGGTCCAGGGGCTCAAATGTAGAGTGTCACTTCGAACATTCCATAACCGACTACAATATCTTTCAAAGGATGATTGGATATGAATGGTACTATCAAAGAACGTAGCCACAGTTTTTCATAAACACATTTTCTACAGGGTGGTCAGTACAAGCAGTCAAAGTTGACTATGTTTTTCTCGAAGTTCAACATTTAGGATACGTGGGGAACAAAATATTTTTTATAAGTTGGTGCAGATTAGGCTACAATGTTTCTTTAGTATTATATTTTAGATTCAAAAAGTCTGCCAGTGGATTTGGGAGCGAAGTGACGGCCGATTTCCCGAACCTCTGCAAATGGCCCCTACACCATCCGGCTGAAGCCGTCTCTGGCCACTTAAGGGCATTTCTGAGGCCAGAATTGAATTCTACGACCTCGAATTACTTATAACACCATAGTTTCGGTTTTTATTCTCGAAGATATCATACGTTAACATGGGGTGTAAGTTTTACCATGTGAATCCCTATGGCCACACTTAAAAAAAATGCACTGTATACGAAAATAGGTCTACGTTCGAACACATTTTAACTAGCCCCTGTATGTACATTTTAATTCGTTGTAATTACATTTACAGACCGTTAAATTTAACAGAAATAATTATTAATAAGCAACCTTGATAATAATAAAAGTTTAATAGTCATGTTTTTTATTTATTTGCTCATGTTAAAACTCACTAGGGTGAAACATTTTTTTCTATAGCAAGACTTCAAGTATTATCTATTTTGAAATGCCTCTCTGATATTGCTTAACACGGCTGGATTTAATTGTAGACATTCATTTTCTATCCTCTCTCGTAAATCATCCAGAGATTCTGGTTGGTTAGCACAAACTTTTGTTTTTAAACACCCCCATACAAAGAAGTCTAGGGGTGTTAAATCCGGTGGCCTAGGTGGCCGCTCCATCATCTGCCCTCTTCTACCTATCCAACGAGCGTGTGGGAAGCTCCGTCTTGTTGAAATACCAGTAAATCTTCGGAAAGGTTATCATCATTTTCTATTATTGTTGTAATACGTGGGTCAACCCCTTTCCTGAGTAACTCGAGATATGATTCACCATTTAAATTTCCGTTGATGAAGAAAGGTCCGACAATGTGGTCACCTAGGATACCACACCAAACGTTTAACTTTTGGGGATGTTGTGTATGGAATTCACGCATAATATGTGGATCACTTTCAGCCCAATATAATATACAGGGTGTTTCTTAAGTAATCTAAAATATTATATGGGGCGCTTCGTTACTCAATTTTAAGACGAAAAGTTCATATAAACATGTGTGATAGGTGTTGTCGTTTATGAGATACAGGGTGTTGTACGTGAAATTAATTTTTCTTGGTGACGCTACTGATTTATATTTTTTTATTATTTTATTACAAGCAACATGTGTTAAACATAAAGAAAAAATAATACATTTCAGAGCAAATGTTCAAAATGTCCACCTCCAGCTAAAATGCAAAAATCCGCTCGATGTCTAATGGATTGTCGAATACGTTCGAAGATACCAGGATTGTTACGAATAACATTACAGCCGTCTATGATACGATTTTGAAGATCTTGTACGTTTAATATCAGTGTTGTGTAAACAAGCGATTTCAAATATCCCCACACACAAAAATCCAGAGGATTGTGTCCAGGTGATCTAGGGGGCCACGGGTGTGGAGATCCTCGTCCGATCCAGTGGTCTGGAAAAACATTATTTAAAAACTCGCGTACAATCACTGAAAAATGTGGAGGAGCTCCGTCATGCATGAACCACATGCGCCTTCTAATAATAATAGGTACATCTTCCAAAAGAAGTGGAAGTTCATTTTCTAGAAAATGTTGGTATGTCTCACCGGTTAACCGTACAGGAAGGAAAAATGGTGCAATTAAATAATCATCGATGGTGCCAAGCCAAACATTGACCGAAAATGTTTGTTGAAATCTTTTTACACTTATGGTATGTGGATTTACATCTGCCCATATGTGGTCATTATGAAAATTCATAATCCCATGTCTAGAAAAGTTGGCTTCATCCGTAAATAGAATATTGGCCACAAAATTCGGATTGTTCGCGATTTCACGTAAAATCCATTGACAATACTGTATGCGTAATGGATAGTCAGTAGGTAACAAATGTTGAACACGTTGAACGTGATATGGATACAATAAATTATCTTTTAGAATATTCCAAACAGTTTTGTTACCAACATTTACTTCATCTGCAACTTTTCTTGTACTCGTTTCTGGATGTTGGTCAATAATTTGAAGAATCTGGTTTTCCAATTGGGGATTTCTCACAGTTCTGGGTCGTCCAATAATATTCTTCGATTTAGCAAAAGTTCCAGTTTCTTGTAAACGAATATGTAACTTAGTAAACGTATCTGAACATGGTAAACGATTATTTGGATAACGCTGGGCATACGTACGTCTAGCTTCTAAGGCATTACCATTCGCTAATCCGTACAAAAAATGCATATTAGCCATTTCAACATTAGTAAACACTGGCATAGTTATTAACTAAACACAGAGTCAATCAAATAAAAATGTACGATTTTTGCGTTGGTTTTCAAATTTGACACTTGTCAACATTATTTCAAAGGCCACTTAGAATAAGCATGTTTTTGCGTATTACTTCTAAAAACCAGTAGCGTCACCGGGAAAAATTAATTTCACGTACAATCAGAACTGACTTATTACAATAAATTTAACACCCTGTATCTCATAAACGACAACATCTATTACACATGTTTATATGAACTTTTCGTCTTAAAATTGAGTAACGAAGCGCCCCATATAATATTTTAGATTACTTAAGAAACACCCTGTACAATTATGCCTATTTACTGACTCGCAAAACTCTAGACGACGATCAAAATTATCTTCATTCAACTCGTGCACCAACTTAACTTTGTATGGGTGGTACTTGACTTTATGTAGAACTCGGAAAACTGTAGAAGATGAAACACCGATCGCTCTACTTATTATTAACAACGATTGGGGTTGTTGAGCCTCTAAGCTGACACCCCAGAATTGCACTTGGATTGCTTCGTTATTTACGAGTCCCTCTCGCTTATGCACTTTATTACAAACAGACCCTGTTGTAGTAAATTTCTCCATCAGTTGAATTACATACTTATGAGTTGCATGTCTTCCGTCATGTAATTGGTTAAATATTCTAGCAGCAGCTCTTGGATTTTTGAAGTAGAATAAATAGCTCAGTTAAAAAAATTAAAGAGTTTGAACTGTTGTACAACCCATTTTATTACAGGCAAATAAGGTGAAAGTAAAAAATAAGTAAAATTTGTGCTAAACAAACTAAAGAAATTAAAAGTTATAAAAATATTACATATTGTGGAAGTATTTCCAATAAAATATCAAAAATAATATCTTCGACAACATCAGCAATAATATCATTTAAAACACAAAATAATGTTGGTACAAAATTGTTAAATGTAAAAACAAAATTACCTAAATTAAAAAAATCTGGTGTTTACAAAATTAATTGTCCAAAGTGTAATGCTGTATATATAGGTCAAACACAAAGAAATTTTGAAGTAAGATTTAACGAACATTTAAGAGCATATAGATTAAAACAACCAGATAAGTCAAATTATGCAAAACACCTACTTGAACATCCAACCTCGCTCTTTCACACCAATGACATCCAAATACTACACATTTGTAATAAAAAACAAAATTTAGATTTCCTTGAAGAACTTGAAATAAAAAGACATCTAGCAGATCCACAATTTAAAGTTGTTAATGAACAAATAAATCTGGGAAGTTCTCCACTTTTAAAGTGTTTGCTTTGATTGAGTCTTCATTTTATACATAGATAAGACGTAATTGTAACACAAATATATTAAGTTATTGTAAAGATCAGCATGATATAGTTTTTTCCTGGTTTTTCTATATCATTGCACAGTTATACTGATCTTAGAGGGAAATACATCCAGGATAATCCCTTAGGGCTAATAACATCTAGGCTTTAATATTGTTATGTCTTATTACTTCCATACTTGGTCTAGCCTTATAACTACCTAATAAACATCAGGTACCTAGCTACAAACAAACAAAATGTAACTTAAATGTCAATCTGACGATGCTTCATAGCGAAACAGCTGTCATTGAGTCTTTTAAAAAAGCAATTTTTAAATAAATATTGGAAGTTTTGTTAACACGAAGAGTTTTTTATTATCCTTAAAAGAAAAATTGTTTATATCATAAACTAACCTACAAGCTCAAACAGGAGTATCCAAATTTTGCATAAAAAATACGAGAAGTAATTTAAAAAAAGGGATGCTGCAAAAAATAGGCGAAAAGATTGATAAATTTAAGAAAACCGCAAAAAATTTCAGTCATTAACAAAAAAAAATAATATAAAATAACCAAGGTTAGTGACAACTGTTATCTACGTGTAATCATGTACATAATATAGTGTACAAAAAAGTTTCCTGTCACCTATCAATATTTTTCTAATCGATGTTTCTAACCTTCATCCGACCGAGCAAGTATAAATATTGACTTGAGGTGAACATATTTACAACTCGCGTACCTGAATTTATATAATATCAAATCTATGGTTTTATCAACGGGAATCTTGACGTGTACATTTTTCTTTCATATTATTTTCATTACAAATCCGTTTATCAACAAATTAAATCCTATTAATGGAAAATAGATCAAGTTTAATTAAAAAGAAACCTGCTATTGTTTTCTCGTAAGAGATTAATTAAAACCATAAAATAATTGATTGTATTTGATTGAAGCAGAAAAGTTAATTTTCCAATTACGATAAATACATTGGGAATTATGAGATTCATATTCAAAAGAAAAAAAAGGCGCCACTATGACAATGAAATGTTTATCTATAATTACGTAACGCTGACATTTCCAAGAATTAATACTTCAAGTTTGTTATGTTCATATTTTACTCGTATTGACGTAATATCCAAAAAGTGCTTATCATTATTTCCATTAAGTCATTTACATAAATATGTCGCAATAGTTCTATAAATATAATACTTAATTTAATTATCGGTGAATCCTACGAAGTGTTTATAAAAACTTGGGAAAATTTACTTTTATAGGTTAAAGATCTTTACACAGAAACGTGTCACCAGCACCTTCTTATCGCAGAGGCGTACCTACTGTATATTTGTACAAGCAAATAATTAAATATTTTTCATTAAAAAACAAAAATATCAAACTGTAAACAAGGCAAAAGTATGAATATTATAATTATAAAGACCAAGTTCTTCAAGAAACTCTATATCATATATAATTGTGTAAATAAGCCAAAGTATCTAAAATACTTTGTTGAAAGGAAGGAATCATGTTAATTCTGTAGTTCCAATTTCTTTATAACATTATGATGAAACACGATTAATGCACTCTTATACTTTATTCTTCGCTTTCGCGCTTCCTAAGACCGTTAGATTATAACTGACTCCCGCGCGCTTGTGTCTCCTATATTACCCAAAGGGCATCGCGAACTTTTCATTCACCAAAAAGTTCTGATAGATTATTTAGATAGAGATGGGACGACACAGAAGGTTTTAAATTTTTAAACATTTGAGCAAATCCTGTGATTGCTCGGATAGTACTGGCCAGCACTGGCCAACACAGCAGAGACTCGCCTGAAGAACGTCGTCGACTACTTCAAATCATACTGGAGGACGATGTTAGTGCGGATGAAGCTTTTCCTCAATTCACCGATACAGATATACGAGGGTTGTCTGAAAAGTTTCCGACCTCAACATAAAGATGGCAGCACTCGTAAACAAAAGTTGGGGAATGTGTTTGCGCATGCTTTGAAAGGTACCCACTAAAATTTCAGCCATTTTGGACGCGCAGTTGTTGTTTGACAATTATTTGAGAGTGTTTTTATGAAAATGGAAAAAATCCAGTATCGAGCTGGCATTAAATATTTGTTTTTGAAAGGCAATACGCCTACGCAAATCAAAGACGAGTCGGACGCTGTGTACGGGGACTCTGCACGATCATTTACCACCGTGAAATTTTGGGCTGCTGAATTTAAACGTGGCCGTACCAGCTTGGGTGACGATGAACGTTCCGGACGTCCAAAAACTGCAACCACTGACGATAATATCGCTCAAGTTCACCAAATGGTGCTAGACAACCGTCGGATTAAAATTAGAGAGATAGCAGAGACTATAAACATGTCCAAAGAACGTGTTTGTCACATATTGAATCAAGATTTAGGCAAGAGAAAGCTTTCCGCGCGTTGGGTGCCGCGTTTGCTCACTTTGGACCAAAAACGTGTTCGAATGAACATTTCCAACTCTCTTTTGGCGCAGTTTAGGAGCAATAAATTAGAGTTTTGGCGCCGATTAATTACTGTAGATGAAATCATTATACTCCATAAACAAAAACACAGTCAAAACAATGCACTGCGAAGGGGGAATCGGCTCCAAAAAAAGCAAAGGTTGTTCCTTCGGCTGGGAAAGTGATGGCAACTGTTTTCTGGGATAGTCATAGAGTTATCTTAATCGACTATCTTCAAAAAAGAAAAACCATTACAGGAGCATACTACGCATTATTACTTGACAAGCTGAAGGCAGAAATTGCGGAAAAACGGCCACATTTGCAGAAAAAAAGAATTTTGTTTCACCAAGACAATGCGCCGTCTCACACCTCTGCGGTTGCCACGGCGAAAATCCACGAATTACGGTTTGAACTGCTTGACCACCCTCCTTACTCACCAGATCTAGCCCCAAGCGACTTTTTTTGTTCTCTAAGCTAAAAGTTGCGCTCGGAGGGCAGAGATTTTCGTCGAATGAGGAGGCCATCACCTTCGTAAACAACTATTTTGCATAGAAAGACGCCGAGTACTATTTGGACGGGTTGAAGAGATAGGAGCATCGCTGGGAGAAGTGTATAGACTTACAAGGAGACTATGTAGAAAAATAAAAATTAATTTGAAGAAAAAATGTCTAGTATCTTTGTTAGGTCGGAAACTTTTCAGACAACCCTCGTATGTAATAATGAGATCACAATGTTTTAACCCATGGTAAATATATTCAACCTACGCCTATGCATCTCGTGTGGTTGAGGTAGGAGAACGTAGCGTGACGTAGATGCCAATTCGACACGCAATCCATAGACGTAGTAAAATACGTAATGCTGTTCAAAAAAAACAAGCTGATACATTTTTAATAAAAATATTATTTTTGATAATTTTTATCTATTTCCGCGATAACGTTTTAAAATAATAAACATATTTATTTAACTAAGTTACCTAAAATTGTGTTAAATGATTAATTTTACATTTTTTAAAGGCGTTAACAGAAAAAATCTAATTATACATATATCTATTATAAAGAATCGTATTACAGTAAAAAACTTTTAGCAAATTATTAGCTTTACTATAGTATTTACAGTATTACACTTTTATTAACCTTGATTTTTTTTAACAATAAGTAAGGTTGATGTCAACTACACTGCTCAACAAATTGTTAATAACGAGGGTGTAAATTCAATACCTCGTATCAGCAAAATAGCTATTTTCGAGGAGGTTAAAAAAAATGAAACACAGTTTCTGTTAGAGGGGTATTTTTAATTTTAATTGATGGGAATACATAAAAAAACAGTAGATATGAATTAATCGGACCAAAATTATTAAAGCAGTCAATTGACTGTAAAAGGTAACTGTTTTTTTTTTCATAAAAAATTTGTTTTTTTTTTTTTAGGTATATTGTATCCTGAAACAATAACTTATTTTATTTGACTTATTATTAACCAACGACAAAAACAAATACAGATTTTTGTAATATCCACTTCAATCGTTGAGCAGTGTAAATAGATACGAATTAAAAAAAATTGTAAAAGTAAACGAATACATTTTTTTTAAAGTCAAATGACCAACTGACGATAACAATATTTACAAACAAAATATTCAAACTTTGTTTTATTTTGATTAGGTACCTAAACGAGTATTTAAAATGAGTCGCAGTTTTCAACCTAACTTTTTCCAAAAATGACTCCACTAAAAATAAGTAAACCTTATACAGTGCGGTTCTAAAGTCCCTTTCAACCCAAAATTATAACATTATTAAGGTTTTTAAATATTTTATTTGGTAAAAAAATACGTTCTAATAATAAAAAAAATTAAATAATATGTTCAAAATGTTTACCATTTACTTCTTCGTAATAAAAAAAAAACTTTACCGACTTTTTATTTAAATCGAATTCTTTGCTTTAAATGTAGGTACAATGCTATTAACTGGCGTAGGTACTAAAAATTTAAAATGTTTGCCACTATATATACTATTCTTGTTTAAATTCAAAGTTTTTATTTTTATTTCTTTTTGGTTCATATCTTAATTATAATTTGTAAAAATAGTAAAATTCTACCTCTTTACCATTATTGTGATTTAGTAAATTATCCGTTAATAATAAATAAGAGTTTTTTAAAATATCGCGAACTATGCAGGAAAAAGTTGAAGTCATATTAATTATTGGTGAACGGATTTTTAATGAAAGGCATCCAGCTCGACCAATATCCAGACAGTACCTGAGACAACTCTTAGATAAATTTCATAGAACGGGAAACGTTGCAGACGCTAAGCGAAGTGGTCGACCTGGAATTAGTGAAGACAAACAAGTCGAAATAGTTGCCGAAATGGTAGTCAACCCCATACAATCCACCTCAAATGCTGCACAAACTTGTGAAGTGTCTTCATCAACTGTAAAAAGAGTTTTAAATAGACAAAAATTTAATCTTTATAAAATGAACATGCTCCATATGCTGACAGAAGATGATCCAGATCGCAGAATTGAATTCTGTGAGCAAATAAGAAATAAAATAGAACAGGATCCTTATTATCTGAAAACAATTTGCTTTAGTGATGAGTGCTCTTTTTTTCTTAATGGTAAAGTTAATACCCAGAACGCAAGATACTGGAGTGACTCAAATCCTCACCTTTTTTATGAAGGTCACACCCAGTTTCCTCAAAAAGTGAATGTGTGGGCCTATATTTTTAAACGTAAATTTAACTGGAAAAATTTAACTGGAATTACTCCAGAATGGTATTGAACCCCGAATCTTAGAGATTCTTGAGGATCATGCTGACGAGTTCCATGATATGGAAATAACTTTTCAGCAGGATGGTGCTCCTCCCCATTATTATCAACCTGTTAGAAATTATTTAAATGAACAATATCCAGATAGGTGGATTGGACGACGGGGTCCAATAGAGTGGCCTGCGCGTTCTCCCGATATGAACCCACTAGATTTCTTTTTATGGGGGTACCTAAAATCAAATTATGGTAGACCAATTGAGAGCATTGACGAATTAAAGCGAAGAATTAGTGAAGAATGTAGGTTCATTTCTAGAGAGACACTTGAACGCGTTCGGGAAGAGTTTTCTGCTAGAGTTGCCAGGAAGTAAATGGTGAACATTTTTTTTATTATTAGAACGTATTTTTTTACCAAATAAAATATTTTAAAACCTTAATAATTTTATAATTTTGGGTTGAAAGTTGTAAATAAGGAAGAGAAATTAATTTTTTTTGGTATAATTGGAAAGGGTTTGAAACAAGCTTTTAAATGATGTATTACTTGCCATATGGTGCCATTTAGAATTATTTTCCAAAAGGGCCCACGTCCGCCAATTTTTATGATTACGTCACCTACTATCTACTTTCCCAAAATTTCAAATTTCTAATTCTAACGGTTCAAAAAATAAATGGGGGGAACCGCACTGTATATCTTATCACTTTTGCTACTTCTGCTAAATAAAAAATAAACGAATATTATATTATTATTTATTATTGATGCAAAATGATTTCACTGTGTCAATTATTTCTTTATGTCAGTAGCACTTACATACCTAAGTTTTATCAATTTTGAGCATGGGAAACGATATCTTAAACGGATATCATAAATCACGTTTACCAAATGATAAATCATTCGTAATAGAACTAGTTTGTTATCAGATATATATAACGCTTTAGATTCCAAACAATTTAAATGTTATTCCACCTCCGCCACTGCCTTTGGCTAAGAGTCTGGTTTTCAGTCAGCCGACACTAATTATAAACATTGTTTTAACATTGCCAAAAAAATTTGATTAAAAATTTAACAAGTGAATGTACTTTAATAATGTCAGCTTTAGATGAATCATAGGTTTGGTAGTGATACAGCAAAAAGAGTTTTAATGATTGACAAGATCAATACTTAATAGTAAACGATCTATTATTAACCTAATGAAGCTACTGATTAAATTTTCATTGAATTATAAAGAAGTCATTCCGCAATTAATGTGAGAGATACTTAATAAACAGATCTCAGGAGGAAATCTTCTAAAGCTAAAATACGACTAGACTCATGGTGCTTGATAGAAAAGTATATCAGGGTATAAGATATGCACAGGACCTCAATAAATGGTCTGTGAAGAGCTAAAGATTTAGTCCCACCAAAACCACCACAAAAAAAGTAATGAAAACAACCATAAAACAAGAAAGTTCATTATATAGGTAGTCTTCCAACGGGATAATTTAACCTTAAAGAACAGGATGGGTTGAATTGGGCTTACAGTTCAGTGCTCTAGGAGACAATAGTCTGAATGACCCGAAAAATAACCCACTTAAGTAATATACTAGTGTACTTATCGATCTTTGTATACATTGAGCGTCAAAGCAAACAGCCACTTCCCAAAATAATTTTAACACCATATGGAAATGCCGAAAATATTCATAGTCATCCAAAATAAGAAAGATCACTTTTTATACGACATGATTTCAAATTTAAAATGTTTGAAATAAAAAATACATTTTGTACATTTTCTACTACAAGTTTGCGTATTTTTTTTTTCTAAAACATCGTATCTACATTGTATTATTAAATTTCACCTTGTAGATTAAGTAAACTCGATAAACACGTGGTTTAAACTTATCTTGCCGTAAAAAACTATCAATTTAAATATTCCAGCAACAGCGAATTTAAAAATATGCGTTCCTAAAATATCCGAAAAGAATTGCATCATCATTCTAGTCAATGTTGTCTTATTTGGCGCTATTTTAATCCAAAACAATCGATATTCTTTCGACAACGTGTTAAATATTACCTTAACAACGTTAATCAAATAATTTTTCTAATAATTATAACTAACGGAATTTATTTTAAGTTATAAAAAAAATCGAGTATACTCACCGACTAAGTAAGTTGATTATCCTTTTAATTTCATAAGCTACACACGACAACTAATTTCTTCAGGTACTCACGTTTTACTGTAACGTGTAAAACTACACCGACCATTCCAAACCAACTCAGTTTTGTATTCCATGCCGGTTACTCCAAAGTAAACCCCTACTACTATTTCATGTTGTTAATAGTACGGCGGATTAATCAAGTTTTTTAAAACAACGAGGGCGAGTTGGATAGGAACATTTATTGCTACAATTCTCGGGTAATTCCTACGAGAGAGTAGTTTCTGTGTTTTTGTAGAAGTGAAAAAGTACTTACAACTTTATATAATTTACACTGACTATACAGGGTGTCTCATATCGACCTTCACCTAGAAGTTTATGGGGAACGTATAATACTATATGGATGAAATTTGGTAAACAGGGGTTTTCGATACATCTGAATTCAAATAAAATATTTTCAAATTTATTATACAGGGTGGTCACAACGTTTAGTTAAATTTTAACTTGAGAAAACGACGATTTCTTCTTTTTTTTAAATTGCAACCCCCATTTTTTACATTTTTTTTATTCCTTATAGAAAAATAAGGTAAGTTTGTATTTAGTTTCCTATATCAATTTTCTTGCGTTTGTAAGATATGGCGGAAATTAGGTTTTTTTGGGTACCGTAATTGTAATAGGTATTATACCAGAATAGTCCAGGCGTGCTGTACCAAAAAAATAAAAAATACGGAATATCTGAGACCTGAAATGTAATGTAACAGTTGGAGGTGGTAAAGGGGCTTATAACTATTTCAATTATGATCATAAACTTTTTAGGGGTGAAAAAGGGATAAAAAACTGAAGTATTGCTGTTTGCGGCTAAAAATGACGTCAAAATGAAAAGTGTCCAATAGAAAAGTTATAGATCATGTAAAAATCTAAAACTTTTCTTTTGGTAATTTTCTCACATAACCTCAATTTTTCGAGGAAAATGAAAAAAAAACGATTTTTCGTTTTTAATTTTTAATTTTTCAACGGATTCGTCAATCTAGGTGAAACTTGATGAAAACTTACCTTTTTATGTCCAAAATAACCTCGAATTTTCTCAACCTTGTAACATAATAATTTTTCGAGAAATTTGATTGTTCTGGAAAAATCTCTTTTTTTTTCAACTGTAAAGTTTGCTCGGAAAATATTATTGGAAAAGATTTTCCTGGGGCTCATTTTTTCGTTTTTACGTCTACTTTCACATGAAATAAAAAAAATACACCTCTCGTTTAAAGTGCTCAAAAATGAATTTTGCAACAGCTAAATTTGCAATATTTGTTAAATTTTTGTTATAAAATATTGAAAAATGCAAAAGCCGGCTCTTGCATTACATTCTACGGGAAAAATTACAAGAGAAAATGTATTTCATTATTTAGTCGGATTTTTAGTTCCTTTGCAATATTATTATAAACACTCAAGTCTATTAATGAAGTTAATAATCCGAGCGGGGATTTCATGGTTTTTACTATTGTTGTATGCTGATTTGTTTATATTATAAGGTTTTTCATGAGATAAATCGATTTGTTGATAATTACAAGGCTCAAATACCCTTCCATCAGAGCCCTATAGCCCAATTTTCATCAAAATTTCAATTTTCTTTGACTTTTTGAAATAATTTGTTTATTTTTAATATAATAATCGTTCGGTTTTAAGTAATTCGTAATTGTAATTAAAAACTATATTGAAAAGACAATATTTTGTTTGTTACGAATGATAGTATATTTTGTATACTGAAATGTTGAACCGTCAAAGAGAAAACAAAAGGCCTAGGCCCCTAGGCTAGTTAGAGTTGTCATGTCTACACTTTGTCCCTTATGAAAGGTAGCTATAGGGCTTTGATGGAAGGGTAACCAAAAAAAGAAAAAAATATGTAAAAATATGTATACCAAATTTTATCCATCTAGTATTATCCGTTCCCCATAAACTTCTAGGTGAAGGTCGATATGGGACAGCCTGTAACTGCCTGTATTTTTTATTAAACAACGCAATTCCTGTCATGGACAAATTTTTATATTTAATTTACCAAATTTTGTCGATTACCATTAATCTATAACTCTCTAGCTAACTTCACAAATTATAATTTTGAATATCGAAAATTTAAAAGGCCTCTATGCAATCTCAAAAAATTAGAGCAAGAACTTTCTCAGCAGAAAAACAGGTCTTGGCTCTTTGAGATGCTGCTGCTTCAGATTTCCGCAACTAAATTCTTGCCTACTAAGACTTTGGGGTGAAATGATGTACCCACGTCTCATCTCAGATTCTGCATCTCTAATTTGAAGATAGTGAAGTCTATGATCTTAATTCACACTTAGACCGCACAATGGACCTAATTTTGCTTCCTTCTGAACCTGCCTCATAGCAGGCTACAAAGTGCCTAGAGAAACCATCTCACTCTGTAAAATATTATTGTATTAACCCTTACACTGCGGAAGTTCTTAGTCTAAGATGGACTTCCACAAAGTGAGGGTACTACAATCAATTTCAAATACATTTAACTTATAGTAAAGATCAGCAAGATATAGCTTCATATATTTGAGTTCCCTCGTACACAAGCATAACAACTGGCAACATTTTAAATCCAGATTTACGTCTTAAAAATACAAAATGTTTATTTATAATATCAGTTGTTTAATCAATACTGAAACGTATGTTTATAAAGTAAGTTCGGAAAAACCCATTTCAACAAGCTAACATAATATTATTATGCAAGTCAATAACACTGATGAAGATACCATTTTAAAAATAGTAACCTCTTAACATAGTAATCAGTTTCAATATGCTTAAGGATCAAATTTATCTGTTTTGGAAAAACCTCCTAAATTTAAGCGAAAAATACCCAAAAAAGTATACCCTTGAATAACCGTCAAATAAAAAAGAAATTGACAGGTGCTGGAAGTTTGACTCCTTGTTAATTGGGGTATTCCTTCTACCACCTTTGAGGTATTACATAAAAAAATGACCAATCAGACAGGGAAAAACTCAAATTATTGGGAGTAGCTTACCCTTTCAGAATTTAGGAACATGTCCACTAGAAAATTAGCAGTATTAGCAGTCTATGGTAATCTCAAAAGAAGCCTAATTGGTTTGTACGACCCTAGATTAATTACCTAATGAAAAAATTAAATAAGTATGATAAATAATGTACTTTTACAACATTATTATTAAATAGTTACATAGTTTTGCAATAGTAAAGAAAATTATATCTATAAATAAAAAGTTAAAAAGTTATCACATCACGTTGGAAAAATAAAACTAATCTACAAAAAAACACGTGTAATAAAAACTTTAATTTAATAAAAAAAAAATAGAACAGCAAACAATGTTATTGCGATGTTTTAAATCTAATAAAGCAACTGTTGACTTAATATCTTTATTCCAATTACTTTCGTAACTACCGATCCTTTAGTTGCTTTTTGCGTAACAATCGCCCTGACTATCGACTCGAAGCGTATGCGCTCCATTTCACTGCCCGTTCTTTTCAAATGTGTTTGAAATCGTACGCGAATGATGCAATAACTTCCAAAACTTGCTAAGGGATGATGAAACAACCCTAAAGTTTAGTCATAGGGAATGTACAAGAACGCATTTCAAATATAATTGACAGTAGTATACTGTCAATTATTACAGTTTAGTGTATATCGGAGTTTTGATTAATTTCGCGATGTTTACTTTACCACCGCGACCTCCCAAAGATTATTACATCGACGATGTCACTAAAAACGTATTATCGTCGTCTCAGTTTACGGCTACGGATAGGCCTAGGGTAACGCAAAGTAACTTGGGGAAACATTGTGTACCGATTGAATACGCCGATCATGAACCACCGGAAAAAGTCACCACAGTCATACATCCTAAAGTATTAGAAAGAATGATGTTGAGAGAAAGGTAATTATTAGACAAATCTAAAAACGGTTAAGATAAATATTAAGTGCTTTCAGTATTAATCAAAATAATAATTCCATAAAGCACTTAGCACCTATTAGATAAAAAAATATCACTTTCAATTCTATCACAAAAATGTACATTAGAGATGTGTAAATTATACAGTGTGGAAAATGGAATCAAATTATTTGTAGGATTAGTTTAGAAGATTATACAAAACGCTGGGACCCGTCAACTTTGAAATTCAAATGTGAGCTTTTTAAACAAATTTATATGTATGTACAGGGTGATGCACACAAGTCTGCATCGTCAATGATCTATATTTTTAATGAATGTATGTTTTTATGATTTTATGACGATCTTAGGTTAGAAGGAATTCTTTTTGTAATTTCTTAAATATGTGAATTTTAGAGCTGCATTTTATTTCAGGTGGAGTATTATTAAGGAGTTAGGGGCTAGATAAGCAAATGATCGCTGGCCAATAGACCTTTGTCTGAAGGCCACTTGGTGAATTTTCTTTTGCATAGAGCGAGTAGAATAATTGTGTGTTGACTCCATGAAATTTTTTTTTACGATAATAGCTAATTATTCCTAGGTTGTCGGATATCTAACAGGTCGGCTGAAAAGTCCCCGGTCTACCATAGTAAAACACAATATTTTGAGAAAATTCATTTTTTTTATTCAACATAGTTGCCTTCAAGGGCGATACAGCGATTATAGCGACCTTCCAACTTTTCGATACCATTTTTGTAGTACTCCTTCGGTTTGTCCTCAAAATAGGCTTCAGTTTCGACGATTACCTCAGTATCAAAGCCAAATTTTTTTCCCGCGAGCATTCTCTTCAGGTCAGAGAAAAGGAAAAAGTCGCTGGGGGCTAGATCTGGAGAATACGGTGGGTGAGGAAGCAATTCGAAGCCAAATTCATGCAATTTTGCCATCGTTTTCGATGATTTGTGACACGGTGCATTGTCTTGATGAAACAACACTTTTTTCTTCATCATATGGGGCCGTTTTTTCACGATTTCGGTCTTCAATCGCTCCAATAATGCACAGTAATAGTCGCTGTTGATTGTTTTTCCCTTTTCCAAATAGTCGATGAACAATATACCGTGTGTATCCCAAAAAACTGAGGCCATAACTTTGCCAGCTGACTGTTGAGTCTTTGCACGAGTTGGTGGCGGTTCACCGGCCGCAGTCCACTTGATTGGACTCAGGCGTGTAGTGATGGGCCAAGTTTCATCCATAGTCACATATCGACGCAAAAAATCGGGTTTATTACGACTTAACAGCTGCAAACACTGCTCAGAATCATCAATTCGTTGCTGTTTTTGGTCAATTGTGAGCACGCGCGGCACCCATTTCGCACAGAGCTTCCGCATACCCAAATATTCGTGAACGATATGTCCAACACGTTCCTTAGATATCTTTAGAGTGTCAGCTATCTCGATCATATTCACTTTACGGTCACTCAAAATCATTTTGTAGATTTTTTTGATATTTTCGTCGGTAACCACCTCTTTTGGGCGTCCACTGCGTTCACCGTCTTCGGTGCTCATTTCACCACGCTTGAATTTTGCGTACCAGTCAATGATTGTTGATTTTCCTTGCGCAGAGTCCGGAAACTCATTATCAAGCCAAGCTTTTGCTTCAACTGTATTTTTTCCTTTCAAATAACAATATTTAATAAGCACACGAAATTCTTTTTTTTCCATCTTTTTGAAAATAATAAAAGTTGCTTCACTAAAAATGCAATATCTCACAAACTAATAGTCCGACAGCTGTCAAATTTTTACACGAATCTTTTGAAGGTTGATACTACCTAAAAATGAAATGGATTTAATTCTAGTGTCGTCATCTATAGGTCAGACCGGGGACTTTTCAGCCGACCTGTTAGCATATTTTACTCAATAAAAAGATTATTTGAAGGGTACAGCATGGGTTTTTAAAGAATTATTTTTAAAATTCTGCGTTGGATTGTTTCAAGAGGGCATAGGTGTGTTTTAAGTGCGCTGATACAACAGCTAATATGACTCTCAACTAGGGCATGATAAAGAATTTTTAACTGTTTTACATGTAGATAGATAGATAGATGTTTAAGAGGTGGCCAAAAGTCTATTTCACTGCGACCTTTTCAGATCTATTGTGGTCCTCGAAAAACTAGATTACATCCCCCAGTCCGACTCTCTTAACGAAGTCTATAACCTTTGACACTGTAACCTTCATGTAGTCCCTTGCCAATGGATATTCTTCTCCTAAAGTCAGGAACCGCATATTCACCAGACCGTCGCACACATAAGTTGTGCTCTGGTGTTTCCTCTTCTAGGTGACAGAATCTGCACAGATCCGTCTCTGTCAACCCCATCAGCTTAAGATGCCTGTTTAGCTTACAGTGCCCCGTCAATAGACTTACTACAGTTTTGACCGTTTTCCTGTCTTTACTCAATAAGTCTGACGTAAACTTTTGCGAATGTTCCACTATGAACTATTTCGCTTGCCTTTGTCCTGGTGAATTCCACCACCATTCCCGTGATTTTTGTGCCACCCATGTTTTCATGGCCGTTTTTATTATATTTTTTGCAATGCCGCAGAAAGGTTCCGGTCCAAGGCATTGATGAGCCTAGTTTAGCCATTTCGTCTGCCTTTTCATTGCCTTTTAGACCCCTATGCCCTGGTACCCAAGCTAATGTAACCTTGCTACGATCCCCCAGAGTATTCAGAGCATGCACACAGTCCCATACTAGCCTAGAATTGACCTCTACAGAATCTAGTGTCCTTAGCACCGCCTGACTGTCTGTGAAGATGGCTATTGAACGGTACGTCCTATCCAGCCTTTTAATTTCTTCTACACAGTAGTGAATTGCCGTAATTTCTGCTTGAAAAATCGTGGCGTTTTGGGATAGACTTACTGGGAATGTTATCCCTTGTTTCCTTCCGACTACGCCGGTTTCCACGTCATACGGCGTCTTTGAGCCGTCCGTGTACCAGGTTGACTTCGTCTCTACGGGTACACCTTTTTCCCAGTCTTCCCTACCTGGTATAACTATTTTAAATTAATCGCAAAGCTATATCTCGTGACTGTGCGTCAATGGGTTGCCCCAAAATGTTATCCGCTTTTAGTTCCTCGATCAGCCCCAAGCGATTGGCTTATGTGCTGCTGATTATGTATTAATCTGTGCATGGCTGCTCTCGCTTCGCCCTGTATATATATGTGTAGTGGTGGAATGTTTAACAAGACTTCCAGTGCATCTAAAGGAGTCGTTTTTATGGCCCCCGTAACGCACAGGCAAGCTAACCTTTGTATGTTACTTAACAGCCTTACTGCTCCTGTTTGCTGTATCTTTGTCCACAACACGTTGGTTATTATGGGTCTAATAACCCTTGTATATAACCATATGGTCATTTTGGGGTTAAGCCCCCAATTTTTTCCACACATTCGTCTACATCTGCTCAAAGACAATATAACTTTCTGCGTGGTTTTTTGTATGTGTGTGTTCCATGAGAGTCTTTGATCTAGGAATCACTGTTCCCCCCAGTGTTAGTGTTTTATTTGATCTTTACTTTGAATTAAAATGTTTTAACTAAAGATTTTTATGTTTAATTCAGTAAACGGCGGGTTTGTAACTTTGGTGTAGTGGAATGCAACATAATACGTTTTTTCCAGATTTAGGGTCAATAGTTTATGGTTAAACCAGTTCTGTATCCCAGGTAGTATTGATTCAACTCTGTTTTTTAAAGAGATCTTTAAAGTATAATGCCGTGTCATCTGCGAAACCAACAGCCTCGGGGTACATGTCAAACAGACCATTAACATAGATGTTAAATAGTATTGGCCCAAGTACCTTGGGGGATGCTACAGCTTATTGATGAGCATGTGCTGCTATGTTACCCAGTTTAACTAACTGTTGCCTTTGACTCAAGTAGTCGATTAGTATTTGTAGTGAGCTTTTTTATACAAAGTTGCTGCAAATGCTACAAATGATGATCCCAAATTGGAGATTATGCTTGATGATGATCCCAAATTGGAGATTATGCTTGAGTTTGAAGAAAACCTCCAGGTTTCTAGTTGAAAAGCAGCTTCAATATTCGGTGATGGCCATTCATCAATTTGAACAATACAAGAAAATATAGTATAAAATTATCCCAGCTTAAGAACTTGTGGAAGACGATTTTGACTACAGAACGTAGTATGTTTGTGATCAAATTATTGAAACGTTAGACAGCAACGCGTTGCTATTAGAACACATTTACTTAGCATAACTAAATTACATCGCTTTTTAATAATTGTCTTCATTTAATGATAAAACACCCACAACAATGACGTGTTTTAATTGAACAAACTTCACCTACGCCTATGGTTTATTTAAACAATCACAAAAGTGGGCGGCCGTTAAAATAATTACGTAACGTTTTGACGATAAAATTTTTTTATAGATACTCATGGCTTACGAGACCCGGCAAAGAAGATTTTTACATCCACGATATGTTCAAGAAATACAATATGGACAAGGAGAAAGGCATATACGATCCCAGATACATGCATAAAGGTATAGATGACGTGAAAAATATAGAGTCGGTTGCATAAATGTTTGTCAAACTTTTGTTAACCAACATTCTGTTAACTTTTGGAAAGAGTATGTATTATTAATTGAAATTATAATACTGAATGAAATGTATCGTGAACTAAGCACATTATAATATTGACTGGATTATAGACGGTCCTATTTTAAACAAAATGCCAACAAATTTTAGGCTTCTTTCACACGGAAGACTATGTGTCTGGAAACAGAATCGTGATCCGTCTTCGGCAGTTGGTTTTCCTGATTTCTTGGAACTACTGGCAAAAAAAGTTGTAAAAAATAATCGCAAGAAAATGTTTTCGATTTAATTCCATTTTTGGGACGAGTTGAATCTTTTAAGTTACTGTAAACAACACAAATAACGCTCGTATATGAAATAAAACGCAAAAGAAAATTATGGGCACATCCAATTATATCTAGCAAACAGGAAAAAGGGATTTTTTATAGTCTTTTTAATGAACTGTTTCAAAACAAAAACGATTTTTTTTAATGACTTTAGAACGTCGATTTCATCATGTTTTGAACATTTAGAGAAATTAATTATTTCGATGACATTTAAATAAAAATATCAGAAAATGTATCACACCTGGAAAAAAGAGACTAGGTGTGACAGCAATTCTGCCTAATTAATTTATTGCTGCAATCAGCTAAATTAACCAATTCAATAAACTTTTTCTAAATCGAAACTGGCCATTATGTAGAAAATATACTAAGTGACATAAAAATACATAAAAAATTTAAACCCAGTTTAAATGATTTTTTATTTTTATAAAATTTTGTATAAGTACCTACTTACTGAAGCATAATAAGTATATGGTAAACATTTCAAAATTATTGCATTGCTTTAAAGCCCTTTTACCTTTAATAATGTCTAGACACAGAACCGGACACACAGTTCCCGTGTGAAAGAAGCCTTAATTTGCACTATATGTTTACGTCATCTATACCCGCAATTAAAACGAGGTATACACTTTTTTACAGAGAAAATATTTAATCGATCATATCAATTCGAATTGGATTGCATCGAAGCTGAAAGATTAGATAAACTTCGGGTAAAAAACGAGATCGAAGAGGGAGAATTCGAAGGCAAGTTTCAAAGGTTAGTTAAAAAGCAAATGGAAAAAGAATCTCCGCCCATTCCGCTGGTGCCTTGTAAGTTGGAACCGCCCATTTGGTGGCCGGTTACACCAAAACCGGACGAGCAAGTCGTAGAAAAAATCAACGTCGTGCCGGGGTACACGAGATCGTCGGCTAGATGGATCGAAGCACCGAATTTGACGGCTTTCGTACAAGATAACCCCTGTCAAAGAAAAAAGGACATGTTGCTGTGAGTACACAACATAAACCATAAAAAACGTTCCCCAGGAGTAGTCCAAACTAAGGAGTTAATCATTTTCCACCTTTTTTTTTCATTTATGCATTCTTATTACATCGCACCCCCCTGTATATTTATGTAGGTCGTGCCTGTTATAGTCTAACCTTTGTTTGGAACCAATCTTCGAAGTATTTACGTCAGAAGTTTAATGGTCTTCCTACTGTCCAGGTAATTAGTGCTTCTTTGGCAATTGTAGATGCCAATTGTAGGTTCTGGTCCCATGGAAATACGTGATGCACCCTCCCTTGCAAATGGGTCTGCCTTTTCATTGCCTTCCAAGGCAGAATAGCCAGGAATGCAGGCCAGCAATACTTTATTGAGCTCTCCTGCTGATGAGAGTCTTTTTTGGTAGTCTAAAACCAATAGGATCCGAGAGAGGTTGACATTTCTATGCTAGGTCTTTCACCGTAAACACCAGCCGTCTGCTCAATTCTGTATATCGTCCATTTGGCCTCCCTTTCCAAAAATATATGGAGAGGAGGTAGGTCCAGCAGGATTTCCACGAATCGCACCGATAATTGCCAAACAAGCCTGTCTCTATAAACCATAGAGCTTTTGTGTCGTTCGCTTAAACCTTTTGGCCACCAAGCAATAGCTCCATATGCGATCATTGGTCTAACAATCATCACATATATCAAATGCATTTATTTTGGACCCAAACTCTATGATTTTCGACACATTCTGCGACATGGCCTCGTTCTGAAGAGATGCAGTGACTGTTCTTTTAGTGAGCATGGCATACTAGGTCGGCTGAAAAGTCCCCGGTCTGACCTATAGATGACGACACTAGAATTAAATCCATTTCATTTTTAGATAGTATCAACCTTCAAAAGATTCGTGTAAAAATTTGACAGCTGTCGGACTATTAGTTTGTGAGATATTGCATTTTTAGTGAAGCAACTTTTGTTATTTTCAAAAAGATGGAAAAAAAAGAATTTCGTGTGCTTATTAAATATTGTTATTTGAAAGGAAAACATACAGTTGAAGCAAAAGCTTGGCTTGATAATGAGTTTCCGGACACTGCGCCAGGAAAATCAACAATCATTGACTGGTACGCAAAATTCAAGCGTGGTGACATGAGCACCGAAGACGGTGAACGCAGTGGACGCCCAAAAGAGGTGGTTACCGACGAAAATATCAAAAAAATCCACAAAATGATTTTGAGTGACCGTAAAGTGAATATGATCGAGATAGCTGACACTCTAAAGATATCTAAGGAACGTGTTGGACTTATTGTTCACGAATATTTGGGTATGCGGAAGCTCTGTGCGAAATGGGTGCCGCGCGTGCTCACAATCGACCAAAAACAGCAACGAATTGATGATTCTGAGCAGTGTTTGCAGCTGTTAAGTCGTAATAAACCCGATTTTTTGCGTCGATATGTGACTATGGATGAAATTTGGCTCCATCACTACACGTCTGAGTCCAATCGACAGTCAGCTGAGTGGACTGCGGCCGGTGAACCGCCACCAAAGCGTGGAAAGACTCAACAATCAGCTGGCAAAGTTATGGCCTCAGTTTTTTGCGATACACACGGTATATTGTTCATCGACTATTTGGAAAAGGGAAAAACAATCAACAGCGACTATTACTGCGTATTATTGGAGCGATTAAAGACCGAAATCGCGAAAAAACGGCCCCATATGAAGAAGAAAAAAGTGTTGTTTCATCAAGACAATGCACCGTGTCACCAATCAGCAAAATTGCATGAATTGGGCTTCGAATTGCCTCCTCACCCATCGTATTCTCCAGATCTAGCCCCCAGCGACTTTTTCCTTTTCTCTGACCTGAAGAGAATGCTCGCGGGAAAAAAATTTGGCTCTGATACTGAGGTAGTCGCCGAAACTGAAGCCTATTTTGAGGACAAACCGAAGGAGTACTACAAAAATGGTATCGAAAAGTTGGAAGGTCGCTATAATCGCTGTATCGCCCTTGAAGGCAAATATGTTGAATAAAAAAATGAATTTTGTCAAAATATTGTGTTTTACTATGGTAGACCGGGGACTTTTCAGCCGACCTGTTATATACAGTCAGTAATGGTTGGTTTGATGCTCTTTTCAGCCACAGCTGAACCAATTGAGGTTGGTAGTGCATTGTCAAATGCTCCTTCGATGTCAAGAAATATGACCACCGCAATCTCTTTGTTGTTAAGGGATTGTGTGATTTTTTCAACAAGGTTGTCTAATGCTAAAGCTAGTACCAATTAATAATGCATTAGTATCACTACGACACTGTTTTTCATAGGCGTATCAAGATAATAAAGAGGGGGACAGCTTTATTAGGGTAAGGATTACCCAAAAACATTGTTTTATTGAAGGTAATGCGTCACCAAACAAAATTTGTGCAAAATCTTTTATAATAAAGTATTCTCAGCTCTGACGACAGTGACGTCTCAATCATGTGGCGTATTATTTGGGTTTGACAATGCATTTCACCAAAAATTGCTTAATTCAACTATCAAAATATTGTTTTGTCCAAAATAATGCGTAATTAAAAAAAATATTGTGCAAAAAGATTGTTGAAAACTGTTTGCAGCACTATTTCAATTTTTTTAAAATAGGTTAACTTTTGATTTGCTTCTTTATAATTATTTGAATACGGCACTGGGTTTCATTGGCGGGTGGATATAAAAAGAGGTTTTCTATGAGCAAGATTTAATAAAAAATGTTAAATTCAAGACTCCTGATTTTTTTTATTTAAATAAACTTTGAAATTGTTATTTTAATTTTAGTACCACACTGTATTTCATAGGCGGGTAAATAATTAGTGTAAAAATTTTGTTTTTTTATTTAGGGTAGGGCAACCCTTTAAAACGGAAGCTTGCAATTGGTACTACAAAATGTACCCACCTCCGGATGTAAAAAATCATTCCAAAAAATTGCAGTGACTTTTCGATCACTTTCACATGTCATTTTGGACAGTCCAAATTTTTCGTTGATTAATCAGGAATGTGAATTAAATTTTCCGTTTCAATTATGGATAAAATAGCAACAGAAAACCTTTTCCTCTTGGAATTTCTTGTCGATAACGTTGCATTGGATCCTTCGTATGAATGTGACGATGACGATGAGGGCGAAAAATGTGTGGCATTCCAATTTTTAGATAACGCCCCTCTGGACGTATGCGAAGCAGATTTTAATCCTCAAAGGTAATAATTTAAAACATCGATATTTTTTTACGTAAACCACGCTATTTTTTTTAAGGAACTACAAATCAAATTGCCCAAAAGATACAAACATAAAGAGTGGCAAATCATGTTTGTTTTCATTATCGCCTGAACAAGCTGAAGAAGCCATCAATAAATTAGATCTGTATGTCTCGATTTACAAAAAAATGCCACCAGGTAGTTGGATACCTGATAATATAGAAATTGGCAATGCTCTCATCTCAATTGCTAATCTTTTCGAAGAACTCATTAATTCCATCACAATGTCTCCAGGTGAAGAAGGTAAACCAAGATATATTTTTAACGGAACATTCTGTAGTTCTAAATATCTATACTATATATTTTAGGTACATCTCCAACAGCAAAAACTTTAAAAGACGAGTTTGATATAAGTACACCTAATGGAGACATTTGTGGAAAAATTGGAGTTTATATAAGGTTATCATGTTTTGGAAAATTAATTGTTACACAATTTCAAATGAATCTGCAAGACAAATCTGTTCTTTTCAAAGATAAAGAAGGAAAATCTCTGTACCGATACAAAAAGGCTGGAAAAGGTAAACTAACTACATCTAACCAATACTAAACACTTTTGAAAAAATAACTATATTTTAGAAACTATAACAATAACTTACCTTTTGAATAAATCCTCATAAAGCTAGTTAAAAGTACTTTTAAGAGATTTCTTGCATTTATTAACAGCTTTGGTTATTTAACCTATCTCTTTCTGGCTACCCAGCTTCCAATTCTTTTGAAGAGCATTTTAAATCTATTATAATTAACATTCTAAAAGAATATCGGACATCCGAAACTTTTTTTACAAGATTTATTATCGTTTTATCTAAAACAATTATTAATTAATATAAACAAACCCAGACATAAAATTGATTACTTACCATTTTTAAATAGTTGACCTTTAACTTTGTTGGAAAACATTTTGGTGTAAACGGAATATTTATAAAAAAGACAGTAGCTAAATATTTTCTGAAAAAAAAAACAAAAATTATATTTTCTTTGTTTAAAGCTAGAGCAGTAAACAAATTTTAAATTTTTCATGGATAAGAAAAGAGGTATCTGTTTTATAGACGAAGGTAAATTAGTTTACCTGAGAAAATAATTCCATCATCTTACAGGAATTGAATGAGAACAATATTTGTTTAGTGTAATAATAATATTAATGATAATTTTGGACACTTTTGCCGTCTGCCATTTTGTAATTCAGTTTACAGTTTTCGCCGTTATGGTAGGTTATGGTTTGAACAAATTGCGTTAATTTCTAACAGGTGGCAGCACAAAAATATTCCATTTTTCTCAAATTAGCATTTCACTCATTCTTTATCTTCATAAAAAGTTATACATTAAAATGGATCAACAAGTCCATCCATCAATTAATTTGCAGCATTAAAATGGAACATTTATTGAATAAATCAGACCTAACGTGTATTATGTTTATTTTCTAGGTTCCAAAGGCAGCGTAAAATGTACCCCAAAATCTATAATGGCCAACAGTAATAAACCTTACAATGAATCCTGTCCAACGACACCATGTGGAGACGGTAATCGTTCGCGAAGATCTAGTGGCAATAATCAACCAGTAACTGGTAGTATATCTAATTCTCCTACTGCCCCACCTCCTTTTGATCCTTTCGCAAATATTCCCAAAGATTGTATAGACACTTGTCCAGATAGACCATGTTTACCAGATCCTAACTCTCCAACACCAGGTATAAATGAGAGATACATTTTTAATAAATCACTAATTTATACTTTTTTATTATTTTTTTGCAGGAGCTGGAGGATACGGTGCATATGGCTACAATGGCGGTTATAACGGAGGCCAGTTTAACTACAATTACGGCGGAGGCGGCGCAGGATGTAATACCGGAGCAAACATGCCGATGGGTTATGGAGGAATGCCAAATATGGGTGGGATGCCGAATATGGGTATGGGAATGGATCCAAGAGCCGGATCTCCGTGCGTTGAATGCGGTGCCGTACCAAACGCTCCTTGTATACCTCCAACACCGTTTGGAGCTCCCGGTGGTGGATTCATGGGAGGATTTGGAAACCAGATGGGTCCCAATAATCTTGGTCAACCTTGTTCCGAATGTTTTCCGTGTCCGTATGCCGACAATTCCTGCACCTGCGCCAAAACTGATCCAGAAGGTATCGGTCTTAACATTTCGAAATTTCGTTTTTAAACATCCGATATCTTATTAGGTAATTACCAAGAAATCGGAGCTTCAATGGGTGGAAATTCTCTTACTATAAGAGTGCACAAAGACAACAAGGTAGATCAAGTGGACGATGATTCGGAAAGTTGCATTTGTAAAAACGCTAAAAACAATATGGACCTCAACATACAACCGGGTATACAGCAAGCCGGAAAGGATTTACCATTCGCGTTCAGAATGGGTTAGTACAACTCGAATTTCACGGGTATTAGTGTAATCGGTTTAACGGCAACGTCGCATTCGAACGGTTAATACATTTTTTTCCATAGCACTAATTTACGAAATTATTTATATTGAAACCTGGCGTAATAATGTGATTAGGATATTTTTGATATTTTATAGTCAGTTATCGTCCTACAAAATAATCCGGATCTATATCAGTATCTTAGATATAAATTAAAACTAGTTGCCAAGTCTATTTAAAATCAGAAGACCTTAGACTGATGTTGCAGAATTAAGGCAAGAGAATACAATTCTTACAAACGCAAATTGAACAAGAAAATATTTTGAAAAGATACGTAAGAAGACAAAAATCTCGTTTTTAAAGTTGTAAAAGATAAAGAATGAAAGTAGTGAAGAAATAATAAAAAATATGTATGGAATTTGTGCTTCAAAAACTAGGAGTCATTAATTTGGATTTAGAAATAGATGTAGGCCAATATTAATTAAATTAGGTATAGAATTTAGAAATCATGAAATATTGAGAACAGCAAAAGCACTGAAAGTAACAAAGGTGTGGATCGAACAATAAAAACAAAGCACCCCTGAAGTTATAGAGTTAAAACAACAAAAGAACTTCTTGAAGACAAATCGTTCAAGTAAATTTAAAATGTTTTTTTATTGTTTAGAAGTGATTTTATCTTTATAAAAAACCTTTAAAGATTCTTGGACCCTTAGTCCTGTTACTACAAAACCATTTAGGATGTACAAAGATCCAATAGAATGAGAGGTTCAAGATAAAGGATCAAAAACCACAAAGCACCCCTGAAATACTAGAGTTAAAAGGCCCACAGAACTTCTGAAAAGGCAATCCTTTAAATAATTGGATTTTTATAATGTTTTTTTATTGTTTAGAAGTGGCGTTATCTTTATAAAAAACCTTTAAAGATTCTTGGACCCTTGGTCCAGCAACAAACATTTTACTGTTACTACAAAACCATTTAGGATGTACAAAGATCCAATAGAATGAGAGGTTCAAGATAAAGGATCAAAAACCACAAAGCACCCCTGAAATACTAGAGTTAAAAGGCCCACAGAACTTCTGAAAAGGCAATCCTTTAAATAATTGGATTTTTATAATGTTTTTTTATTGTTTAGAAGTGACGTTATTTTTATAAAAAACCTTTAAAAATTCTTGGATACTTGGTCCAGCAACAAACATTTTACTGTTACTATCTGAAGAAAATTTAAAACAAGCATTAAGTGTTGATTTCCCAACTGAAGAAGTCATGGCAGAAATGATACTTATTGATAACATAACCTCTTAAAATAAGTTCGTGATCAAGATGATTCCCCGAATAAAAATGCGAGCGAACTGTATAAATCGACACCACTTGTTTAAAAAAAAAACAATATGTCAATTGTTGTTATAATTATTATTAGTATTATTGTAAACGTTTTGTCTTTGTACAGGTCAGCAAGGTCAAGGTCAAGGCGGCGGAGTGGTCGTTAATCCTCCGACGTGTTCGGCTGCCAACGGAGCTAAAGTAACAGAATTCTCGGATCCAAATAAAGAATTGTTCGTTTTGAGAATAGGCAAAAAATCAGAGGGTGTCGATAAGAAGCAAAACTTGGAATTGGAACTTTGTACGCCCAAAGGTCCGGAACTTAAGCCGATTCCTCAGAAGAAGTCGACCGATACACAATACGATCCTGCGGACGCTGGGTCCGACAAAAAAGGTAAAAAGGGTAAAGGAGGCAAAGGCAAAGGAGGAAAAGGGAAAGGAGGTAAAGGAAAGAAAAAGAAATAACTTAATTGTGTAAAACGTAAATAAAGAAATTGTTTGAAAAGTTGTGTAACGTGTTAATAAAGAAATCGTTTAAGGAACATTGTTTATTTTGTCAGATATTAAATTAATTTCTCCAACTTACCAGTGAAAGATAGGTTAGCTATTGTTGTGTAGTTTGCTAGCCGGATTTCGCAAAATTTAGAAAATGAGCTACATTTATCCTTTAAAAAAATTCTGCATGTATGTATTGAAAAATATATTTAGTTTGCAGAGAAATATTAAATAAAAATATTGAACATTAAGCATTATAAATAATAGGTTATTCCAATAATCGATTCAGTTATGCCACTACAAAATTTTCAGGTCTAAAATGTCTGACATTTTCGAGGCATTTTTGTATACGATTCAAACTCGAGAAAGAGATGATTTTTGATTTCAAAGATTTCTAGATGTCTCCGAATGTCTAAACAGGGCAATTAATGTTGTTATTGAAAATAAAATAACATAGGAGATTCGAACTTTTTATGTTTGCTGTATGGACGAAAAACATTCATTCTATGTCACTTGTCATATTTTTGACATTTGAATTTCGGTTTTGACTTTTTTTAAACGTGCATCTAATCTGTGTGAGTAATTTTCGTGTGTATAATCTAGTTTACTTTGTGGTTAATTGTCATCTAATTACAATGTCTTTTCCCGTGCAATTATTATTACCAGAATATGCCCCAGGAGCCTTATTGCAGAAGTTATTTTTAAAATTACCATATATAGAATAAGTCATTTTCAAAATGTCAATATATTCAAATACACGCAGATAACCTGATGTACGTTTCAGAAAAAACAAAACCACAGAATTATATATAATTCTGTGAACAAAACCGACGTTTAAATGTCAAAAATAAGACATAAAACTGACAGTTTTCTCCATGTAGCAAACGTAAAAAGTTTGAATTCCCTAGTCTATTTGTTTTAGAATAATTAATAGCTGTTTCGATATTCCGGAACATCTAGAAATCTTTGAAATCAAAAATAATCTTTCTCGAGTTTAAATCGTACCCAAAAACGTCTAGAAAATGTCAGACATTTTAGACCCTTTAAAACTCAAATTAGGGAAAGGTGGAATTCAAAGAAAATACAAATTTTAACGTTTTATTAAGAAATTTAGAAGTCATTCTATGACCGATCAACACGTTGTACAATTCAATGTAGAATACACATTTTATTGCATATATCACATTCATACATTTTTAGCAAGTAAAAGTCGACCTTTTTTTCTTTTGTGAATTTTGTTCGGAGTATATTTCGTTTGACTTACCTTGTACCGTGTAGATTTGACTCGAAAAATTCGCCTGTATAATTTTTTTTAAACTATTAACAAAGATAAGTAAAAGTTGATAAAAATATTTCCGCTGCGAAATTCTCAGGTAAAAATTAAACCTAAATAACGTTCCCCTATCGATCTGCCAAATCATAATTGACCGTTAGATTTTTTTTCAAAAAGTGACAACCTCGCTAGTAAAATTTTAATATCTATTTTAATATCATATATACTAAAGAGTTAGAAACTTTAATTTTCGTCTAAATCGTATAATCTAATCGTATGGATGTGAAAATTGAAACTTCACCAAATTTATCAAAAAACTTCGATAGTTATTTACAAAAAAATCACAACATTCATTAGAATCTTAATTTAAACATTTATACATTCGAAAAAATATCATTTTTTATTATAACAGTGTGTCATTAAACATTTTTGGCTTTTCCGACACTTATATAGATTCGTAGACACAAGAAATGAAGAAAAAAAAAAGATCCAGCGAAATATTTTAGTCGGTTACAAGAGATGTTCTCAAGTTTCGTTCCAAGGTTGTTGAATTAGAGTTAATTTTTATTTTTATTTATATATGGCACAATTCCTTAGCTAAATTTGCGATATTTAAATATTATCTAGTTTATTTTAGTATAAAAAAAATAAATGCTCAAGGAATGATAAGTTTCACGATAATTAGGACATGTTTCTACAAATTTTTAACTAAAAACTAAACAAACAAATTAAGAGATTGAGTATTTAAAACACGTGAACAAATTGAGGACAAGGAGGCAAGTCGAACCATCCCTGGAGTTGAGGGTAGAAGGCAGTTTTACTTGAAAGAAGAAGTTGAGTATACTCCAAATGCTCTTCTTAATCTTAAACAACAAATTGGAAGATAAGAAGGATAGGAGTTGCTTTCAATGGAAGCTGGACTCTGAATAAACTCTTATTACTGTTTTTCATCTTGAAATATTGAGTGACTAGAAAACTTGCAACAAATTGGAAGACAATTGGAAAAATCTCTGTGTATGGAAAAGTATTTAATTATGATTTTCTTTCTTCTAAAAGTGTCTTCTTTGCTGGAGATCAGTAACTATCTTTGCAAAACGTTATATCTTCTCCATATTTTTGTCCAGAAGCATGGAATGCCTTTGAATTCTGGAGAAAAATATTCAAGATCCCTAGGAGAATCAGAGTTCAGAAAAACTTAACTAGAATATTTAGGAAACATCATCATAGATCCAAAATATCTGGTACTCAGACCGATTCAATTGGGGAAAATAAAAGAAGACAAAAATGGAAGATAAAGAACCTGGTTGGTAGATCTATTTAGAGCTGTAAAAAATAAAATTAGAATATTCCTAATTATTGCCAATCTTCGCAAGTAACTAGAAGCAGAGAAAAATAAAACCAGTAAGTGGCACATCTAGGAAAAACTCTGGATAGACTTACATGGAAAGGGCATCTGGAAAATAACTCCCAAAAGATTTGGAATACTAAAAGTAAACAGATTTCAATCAAGGAGAACCAGAAGAACCTTAATTCCTCCTCCTATTACTTCTATGGAGGTATTACTGGATTACTTTTGCAAAGGAAACATGTGCATAAGGAAGGTCTTCTAATAGTCTCTATAAAAGACATATTTTAGAAGACGTGGAAATGATGCAAGAGACTAAAACCATTGATCGGCAAGCAGGGCTAGTTTCGAGTCTTGTTTTCCACGATCAAGGATCTGAAGGGTGTATAGAGTAATTGCTACTCATATATTAGAGTATCATTCCAAATTTCGTAGCATCAAGTAAGCGTTTATCCAGAAAAGTGCAAATTGGAAACAAATATTTTGAATCTAATAATATACCACAGTAAGATTTAAGATCCACAAAGGTATAAGCAAATATTGAACTAAAGCTCAATACTAAAGAATATTATTTGAGAAGCTATTTCATCCTAGAAGTGAATCTCAATTGATAAAATGGAAAAGTTGCGTTTGGCCTACTCATACCAAATTTTTCAAGAAGAAATGTAAAACCCATATCTGATGCAATAAAATTATTGAAATAAAATTTGATTGATTCTAAGTTAGTGTAAAACGGTTTTCAGAATCAAATTTCATTAGTGAAACAACAAAGTGGGTGCTTAGACTAGCTGGTATTGAAGAGATAGCAGCTGGAGGAACATTTGGACAAGGACAGGCATGAGACCATTTGGACTGATAGAAAACGGGGCAGGTTCAAGTTGAAACGGAGCATACAACATTGTGCAGCTTGAACTAGGCCTCAATATTTAAAATGTTCAATAGAAGTGTAGAAGTAAGAAAGCTACTTCAACCTAGGGGTGAACTTTTTAGACAGACTAAAAGTTAAGGGTGCTTTCTCATGTCCAAACGTAGAAGTGTGTAGATTTTAAAGAAAATTTTTTGTAAAACTTGAATCTTTCTGTACAGTATCCCATAATGGTAAGTGAATTGTCACAACTTAAATCTGAACATAATTTACATCTCCTCCTGTTTTAAGATGATTTTTTTCTTGCCTCCACCCTTTATAATAATTCCAAACAATTATAAAAGACATAACTAAGAGTTAAGGCTGCATTCTCGTGTCCATACGTAGAAATACATAAAATATCTTGGAATGGCGTCGACTGAGTTTTTTTTTTCTACCTAATAATTGAGTCAAAATTAGACAAAATTGATAACTCGGGGGGACTAAATCCTTATTAATAATAAATAAATCGTCAACTGGAATTATCAAACAACGACATGCCTCGCGATCACAAACTATTATAAACATTAATTTATTGCCAATGAATAATAAATGGACTCGACTCGAACAAAAACCAACTTATTTCAAATCGATGGGACTATCCAATCGAAAGTTCTTAATTTGGCCGTGTTCCACTAGCGGCGTGGGCAAATCATCCGTATCAATTTTAATCCGAATTTTATTGGTGTCTAAAAAACTGCACGGCGCTCGAATCAAATCGCCGTTATGCGGACTGGCTATCGGCGTATCCAGAGGAGTGTACGGCACGTAAATCCTCAGCACGTCCGGTGAGGGATTTCTGGGCGTTGCTCGCGGAGTCGAATGACTCGATAAGCCTCTTTGGAGACTGCTCGTAGCTCCTATACCCGAACCGGCCGAGCTGGCTCCGCCTACCGAATTATCCGACATGTTGCTGTGGGTATCTAGACTGTTTTCGTGGGCTTGGGAGCGAGTGATCGTCGAAAAAACCGACAAATCGGCGGTGGATGTTACGCTCGTATCGGCCAACGATCGTCTGGAGCTCGTGTGCTCGCAATCTAACAGCGAGCTTGCGTCGTCCATGCTCGGATCGAAGGAAAACTTGGAACCTGAAATGCGGAAATAAACAAATTAATACGTTGGGGGGGTAGTAAATACGATCAGTATTCAACACATTTATTGTTGTAGAGGTTATCCATAACTCAAATGTGGATAGTACGAATAGTAGTAATAAAACTCAAAGTCAACCCACAGTATGTAATTTAATGAAATGTTACAGTAGCGACATGTTTCGGTCACAAGACCATCTTCCAGCTTTAAGAAAAGAACACATATGTCAGAGAAATGAAATACAAAGTCAAATATATAAAAGACAAATATAACATGTATAAAAGTCAGATCATATAAGATAAATCTAACCAGAAATAGAAAATGATAGTTTTATAACAGTCAATATAGTTTATAAAATATATAGAACAAACAAAATCAATGTGAAAACATAAAAATATCTTATAATGTATAATACAATATGGAAACTCACCTCTATGTGCAGACTGCAGTGTTTAAACAAATTATAACAGATATTATGAATAAAAAAAGGGGAGTATTTTAAGTTAGAGTAATAAAATAGGTTGAAAAAGGTAGTTTAAAAATAGTTTAAATTATTAGAACAAACCGTATGGAAGTTTGATGTGTGAAAATAAGAAAAACTGGCGTGAAGAAGTAAAAATTTCAGAATGAAACCAGGTATCAACATTCTATAGAAAGGCTTGTAAAGAGTTCTCCAAAATAAGGAGATCGATCTCCAAGACCAAATCAGGAACTGGCCTGGTTTAATAGCGGGGTTAGAAGAAGAAACAATGTGGAGAGATCCCCTAGACGAGGGGTTCAATCTCCAAAACCATTGGTCGATAGAAGACTGGAAACTGGTAGGTTTAAAAGAACCAATATGGAGAGTTCTCCGGAATAGGGAGATCAATCTCCAAAACCCGTGTCCGTTATAATTTGTTTAAACACTGCAGTCTGCACATAGAGGTGAGTTTCCATATTGTATTATACATTATAAGATATTTTTATGTTTTCACATTGATTTTGTTTGTTCTATATATTTTATAAACTATATTGACTGTTATAAAACTATCATTTTCTATTTCTTGTTAGATTTATCTTATATGATCTGACTTTCATACATGTTATATTTGTCTTTTATATATTTGACTTTGTATTTCATTTCTCTGACATATTGTGTTCTTTTCTTAAAGCCTGAAGATGGTCTTGTGACCGAAACATGTCGCTACTGTAACATTTCATTAAATTATATACTGTGGGTTGACTTTGAGTTTTATTACTACTACTACTACTGTACATTTATTGTTACCTACCGAAAATTCTTGTCAAGTGGTTTAGATTTAAGGAAGGAGAAAAGTTGGTAGATTGTGAAATTATTGAAATTCAGGAGAGTTTGATCCGTGGGTATCTCATTCTTTGCGAAAAAGCCTGGCAACAAGGCTTTATCTTTGAAAAAATTAAAATTATGAAACTTTTGGATACTAATTGGCATTTCAGTATCGCCGCCATCTTGCATAATTAAACATGTAAATTTCTTCACATGTACGCACTTTCTTATAAAGTGATTTTCTTTTTTTACCCTTATCACCTCTCACCGTTTTGACAAAAAGAAGAAAAAATAGATTAATTTTAATTTCATTAGTGCAATTCGTCCACACCTTTACCGTATCGTAGTTCCTTGTGCGCAGGCTTCTGACGCTTTGAAAACGGTAACTGACCAAACTCCTTAAATTTAAGACGGATTTTTAATATTTTAATTTTATTTGTTTCAAAGATAATTAGCCCTCTACGTTTAATTGAGTGAGTTTTTTTTATGATTTTATTTCTATATTAATTCGGGGCTAAGTGACAAGGTAAAATGTTTGTTATTGTTTTTAGGAGTTTAGAAGGATATTAGGTAACCTTGTTGTTAAACGCGCCTTTTGATTGTGTATTGAAGACACTGTACAATGATAAAAGAAAGTTTAGTATCCCCCAAAGCAAAAATAAATGTGTTAAATACATTTCGAAAGCGTAGGATGTGGCGTAAAGGATAGAACTGTGTTAGCATGTAAGAAAAAAAGCGACGTGGATGCATTTTACATAAAATCATCGATTAATCCTTCGTTTTCATCGATTTAGTATAATATTTAGGAATGATGCTGTCGATATGTCCTAACTACATCGATTACGAAATATGCTAGCGAATTATTGAGTTAGATACCTTGTCCGCAATAAGCGAAATCTTTCCAAATATCCCGATTCTCCAAAATGTTCATTCCCTTCCTCACGTAATCCACGAAATCTTCAGCAAAGTCTACGTCAAAGTAGTCTTAGAATAAATAAATAATGAATTTCTTCGATATTTACGATAAAATGATATTCAAGCTCTAGCTTTACAGTTTTTTTTCAACAAAAAAGTGTGTAAATGCATCCAACTATTAATTAATAACATTATTAGTAGTGAAAGAATAGGAGAAAATCACGAAATACCAGAAAATCATTTAAGGTGAATTATCCATTAAAACATCAACCCAAAAATAAAAAAGAAGAAGACTAACATTTGTTAAGTTTTAAGTAATCAAACTAATAATAATTTAATAAGGAAAATATTTCAATATTAGTTTAAAGGTATGTTTAAATATAAATAAATAAATGATGCTATTGAATTCAAAGGCTATTTTTATGAATTTTTCATAAACTTAATATTTTAGGATTTTTATAAAGAAATAATGAAGTTTGTTACTAGAAGGGGAATAGTTTTAGGGCATAAATCCGGGAAAACCTTCAGGAAGTATTGAAAACAACCCCATCTAATGACAATTGACAACTAGACCTAAAAGTAGTCCTCTACTTTGATACAATTTCTAGAATATTCTTCTAAAACCTTCAAGCTATGTTTATTCCTTCTTTCAAAAACTTCAATTTATGCTTTTTTTATTCAAACTTCGCTAAATGATGAAAAAATCAAACAGACTATGATCCTAACAACCAACCAAGTCTGCCTACCGAGCTGAGAAACCATTTCCATAAGATCCTTCTTTAATAACAATTGGGAAAGACTCCAAAAAGTCTGAATCATAAAGGACCATCTTCATTACCAGCGGTTTTGCCAAAGTACTTGAGCTGTCACCCTCCCTTTTACCTCATACACACCTACGACGTTCTCAAGCTGAGGCTGACAAAAAAAGAGCTTAATACCCACATCTTGGACCACAACCATCTTGTGGGATCATGGGTAGCGCAATCTTAGAAAAACTAAGAAAATAAATGGAGAGGGAAAATCTCTTAGCTGCCAACCTTGCAGGATAAGAGGTCATGAAGAAACTAGGATTGGTAAATAAGCAAAACCTATGAGAAAGAAGACAAAACCTCAATACACATACTGTCTTGCAATCATTTCGAAAATGGTTTGGGAATGCCTAGGCAAACTAAATGAACTAGCCCAGAAGAACACTGTCATCCTCCTATGGGTCCCGGGACACATAGAAATAGAAGGGAATTAAAGAGCAGCTGTAGCTGGCAAAAAAAAGGTCTGAAACCCCACATCTTGGACTAGAACCATCTTGTGGGATCAGCAGTAGCGCAATCTTTGAAAAACTAAGAAAATAAATGGAGAGGGAACAATCCACGAATTGGAATCAGTTGGAAAGACTGGGACAAGCTAAGATATTTCTGGGAAACTATGACCATAAGAGATCTCTTAGCTGCCTACCTTGCCGGATAAAAGGTCATGAAGAAACTAGGATTGGTAAATAAGCAAAACCTATGAGAAAGAAGACAAAACCTCAATACACATACTGTCTTGCAATCATTTCGAAAATGGTTTGGGAATGCCTAGGCAAACTAAATGAACTAGCCCAGAAGAACACTGTCATCCTCCTATGGGTCCCGGGACACATAGAAATAGAAGGGAATTAAAGAGCAGCTGTAGCTGGCAAAAAAAAAGGTCTGAAACCCCACATCTTGGACTAGAACCATCTTGTGGGATCAGCAGTAGGGCAATCTTAGACAAGCTAAGAAAATAAATGGAGAGGGAACAATTCACGAACTGGAATCAGTTGGAAACACTGGGACAAGCTAAGATATTTCTGGAAAACTATGACCATAAGAGATCTCTTAGCTGCCTACCTTGCCGGATAAAAGGTCATGAAGAAACTAGGATTGGTAAATAAGCAAAACCTATGAGAAAGAAGACAAAACCTCAATACACATACTGTCTTGCAATCATTTCGAAAATGGTTTGGGAATGCCTAGGCAAACTAAATGAACTAGCCCAGAAGAACACTGTCATCCTCCTATGGGTCCCGGGACACATAGAAATAGAAGGGAATTAAAGAGCAACTGTAGCTGGCAAAAAAAGAGCTGCAACCCCACATCTTGGACTAGAACCATCTTGTGGGATCAGCAGTAGCGCAATCTTTGAAAAACTAAGAAAATAAATGGAGAGAGAACAATCCACGAACTGGAATCAGTTGGAAACACTGGGGCAAGCAACTACGACCAGAAGAGATCTCTTAACTGCCAACTAGGATTGGTAAATGAGGAAAACCTATGAGTAAGAAGACAATAGAAGAGGAAATAGGACTAGAAGACCTGCGTTAAGTCTAAAAGACATCAGACCTATGGTCAGAAAGGGGGGGGTCACATATGTAGGAGTTCCACATTCTGGACATACAAGGAATCAGCTCTGTAGAAGATCTAAATCAACGTTTTTCAATTGACTCAAAGCTACGCTTCTTCTATAGTAATTTCTCTTGATGCATTTAGTAAAAAGTGAAATTTGTACTTGATTTTCTTTAATTTTTTGAATAAATAATGTTTTAAATAAATATCAACTCGTTTGCTTCGTGATTTTCTCCTTCAAAGCTAAACTAGCTTATACCCTCTCTCAAATTGATTGTTAGTGTGCTAAATCTGGGACCTTTGGCAATATTGAGCTCGAACACAGTTTAAACTACCACTACACCAACTCGATTACTAGTTTACCTTGAAAAGAACGTGTGCTGGGGTAGTGATAGTGTAAAGTTTGTTCGTAATTTTTGTTTTAAATAATGAAAATAAAATTGGTCGAACCAGTTTCAGCATTTCCAATTTTCATATTAAAAGATCCTTACCCTATTTTTTTTCGTATTTTTAATAAACATTTAACGCTTCTTCACTATTTCACAAAGAAAGGGGAGGTGGTTTTGGGTTTCTATATCTAAACAAAGAAAAACAAACGCGTTTTAAACATTCCGAAACATGCGGACCTACCGAAAGCTATAGAATCCCTGTCGATTTACATTCTCAAATGCTGACCGGTGGCAATACTAAAATAACACAAGAAAATAAACTAGAACGTGGAAAAGAATGTGCAACTAATCGACAAGAGTAAAAAAAAAATCTAAAACGAAAAGTTATAGTTACAGTTTTAAGGAAATCCGAATAAAAAATTAAAATAATTAAAAAAATATATTACAATTATTTGTACAAAAAAAAACACACAATCAGTTTACGTTAGGAAAAATAGGAAAAGTATAGTACCAAAGTGGCGGTACCTAAAGAAAACTGATCGACTGAAATCTACTCAAAATAAATAATATTTCAACGTTCAAAAACGCATCGAAAATTTTGTTCGTGCTAGATAAATATTTAAAGAGACTAACTGTTTCATTGCTCGGTTAGTGGTCTTAGTTAACAAAGAACACACATTAATGAATTCTTTCAGGCAAACAATAAATTTTTTAATCTAAAAGCATCAAAACGATAAATATAAAGCAGCTTTGCAATGGAACGAAAGATTATTTCCAACACATTCGCCGCAAAGTCTTTGGACAACTCAAAGAAGCGACAGTTTTGTTCGGGTTTCGCAGTTACCGTTCTCGAAACGTCAGAAGCATGCGCACAAGGAAATCCGAACGCAGAATTTCTTAGTGCGCAGGCTTCAGACGGCTCGAGAACGGTAACTGACCAAATACGAACAAAGCAGACTATAACAGATACTGACAATGTATTTAGTTGTTTTAGCACCATTTTCATTTTTGTGCAAAAGTGATCTTTTAAAATAGGGGAGACTGTCGTATTATGTGACAGATTCAGTAGCGACACAATTTAAATTTACAGCCACAGCTGACTGTCAATGTCAATCAAATACAACCTTGAGATTTGGAAGTAAAGACTCTAGATTCGAAATCTGGTCCAGAGTTGTTAGTTTTAGTTGTCTTGTAATTAATTAAATAACTTTGTGAGAATTTTTAGATAGCATCAAAAACGATTTAATTACAAATTTTATAAAGTGGATCCTGAGGTAAGTAGAGTTTTATTTTTTATCAATACTGTGTTGCATAATGGGATAAATTTGATGTGAAAACTGTGAAGATTACAAAAGTTTGAAATTTACAAATTAACTTTTTGTAGGTCACCTTGATAGATGTATGGGTTTTGTAAGAGTTTAAGAGAAAATATTGGTCGAATAAACCATGCTCTTCTTAAGAGTGGAATGTCTTGAGTTGATTCTGAGATTTATAAAGCAACCAACATTTTATATTTGATTCTAGAAGGTTTATACAGGCAAGGCAGAAAGACTAAATATTCCTTTGGACCGTAGATGCAAGAAAATTAAAGATCCTACAGCATAAAAAGAAGAAACATACAAAGCTTAATCGTTGCAGGAACTCCGAATAAAATATGTATATCAATCAAGACTAATGCAAAACATACAACAAAGTAAAAACAGAGAAGAAATGAAATGTTTTAAAAAATTGCACATAGAGCAGCTGCAGAAGCTTGAGGGAAAAGAAAAATTTGTAACACAAAGAAAGGATTGAAAATATGGAACAAAGAAATTAGAATGCAAACCAAGAAAAACAATCTCGGTTAGTGGTTTTATTAAAAAAGTTAACAAAGAACACACATTAATTAATTCTTTCAGGCAAACAATATATTTTTTTAATCTATAAGCATCAAAACGATAAATATAAAGCAGCTTTGCAATGGAACAAAAGATTATTTCCAACACATTCGCCGCAAAGTCTTGGCACAACTCAAACAGCGACAGTTTTGTTCGGGTTTCGCAGTTACCGTTCTCGAAACGTCAGAAGCATGCGCACAAGGAAATCCGAACGCAGAATTTCTTAGTGCGCAGGCTTCAGACGGCTGGAGAACGGTAACTGACCAAATTCGAACAAAGCTGACTATAACAGATACTGACAATGTATTTAGTTGTTTTAGCACGATTTTCATTTTTGTGCAAAAGTGATTTTTAAAATAGGGGAGACTGTCGTATTATGTGACAGATTCAGTAGCGAGACAATTTGAATTTACCGCCACAGCTGACTGTCAATGTCAATCAAATATAACCTTGAGATTTGGAAGTAAAGATTCTAGATCCGAAGTCTGGTCCAGAGTAGTTAGTTTTAGTTGTCTTGTAATTAATTAAATAACTTTGTGAGAAATTTTAGATAGCATCAAAAACGATTTAATTACAATTTTTTTTAAGTGGATCCTGAGGTAAGTAGAGTTTTATTTTTTATCAATACTGTGTTGCATAATGGGATAAATTTGATGTGAAAACTGTGAAGATTACAAAAGTTTGAAATTTACAAATTAACTTTTTGTAGGTCACCTTGATAGATGTATGGGTTTTGTAAAAGTTTAAGAGTTAACTAAATATTGGTCGAATAAACCTTGCTCTTCTTAAGAGTGGAATGTCTTGAGTTGATTCTGAGATTTATAAAGCAACCAACATTTTATATTTGATTCTAGAAGGTTTGTACAGGCAAGGCACGAACTCAGAATAAAATATGTATATGAATCAAGACTAATGCAAAACATACAACAAAGTAAAAACAGAGAAGAAATGAAATGTTTTAAAAAATTCCACATACAGTAGTTGCAGAAGCTTGAGAGAAAAGAAAAAATTGTAACACAAAGAAAGGATTGAAAATATGGAACAAAGAAAATAGAAAGCAAACCAATAAAAACAATCTCGGTTAGTGGTCTTATTAAAAAAGTTAACAAAGAACACAAATTAATGAATTCTTTCAGGCAAACAATATTTTTTTAATCTATAAGCATCAAAATGATAAATGTAAAGCTGCTTTGCAATGGAACGAATCGAAAAAAATTCAAAGTTTAAAGATTATTTCCAACACATTCGCCGCAAAGTCTTTGGACAACTCAAAAAGCGACAGTTTTGTTCGGGTTTGGCAGTTACCGTTCTCGAAACGTCAGAAGCATGCGCACAAGGAAATCCGAACGCAGAATTTCTTAGTGCGCAGGCTTCAGACGCTTCGAGAACGGTAACTGACCAAATATGTAATTAATTAAATAACCGAGAAAATTTAGACAGCATCAAAAACGATTTGATTAAAAATTTTGATAGTGGATCCTGAAGTAAATAGTTTTAAAAAATTCCACATACAGCAGCTGCAGAAGCTTGAGGGAAAAGAAAAAATTGTAACACAAAGAAAGGATTGAAAATATGGAACAAAGAAATTAGAAAGCAAACCAAGAAAAACAATCTTTCAAGCAACACAAGGAAGAAGGGAACATAGTGAAGACACTGACAATAAGGAAATTTATGTTGATGGCAAATTACCAAAGATTTAGTACAAAATTATAAAGACCTTTGATATGATCTTGATCCAGAAACCATTGGATACAAACAACTATTTTAAAGGTATCAGTTTGCTCGACACAGGATAGTATTCGCAAGAATAACACCAAACATACAAATAATAACTGAATACATTCGTAGATATGACTTAAGCTTTCGACACGGTCACGAAGAATAAACTATGGGAAATATAACGGAGTGCGACAAGGATGCAACCTAGCTCTAATAGTTTTTAATTTAAGACTTGATCAAATTACGGAAAACAAAGATACCCAAAGGAATTAATCTTCAAAAGAAGAACCGTGGACGATCAGATAATTCTTGCAGCATCGACAAAATTCATTTTGGAACCGGATTCATTTATAATAATCAAATTTCAACATAATTGAGCTATACACTGCGTGCCGAGCGAAGCGAGGTTCGCAGCACCAAATTAATTACAACCAATGATTTTCAAATTAGTTTAGATTGATTTGGGACCGGTAAATCGGATATAAAAGCGAACCCTCAGCGACGAATGTGCTAAATTTACTGAACAAAAAAAAAAAAAATAAATCAGGACAAATGTTAAAGAAAAATTCACATTTGGCATTCAAACATAAGCGTGTTAAAACAAAACCATGAAAAACCAAATGATTGCTCTTAAGATTCTTTCGTGTGCAAAATGAAATGGTTAACTCGAGATATTCACAAGCAAATTAGTTAAACAATTAAATACCAAACATTTCTCAAGCAAGTTCATCACCAATAAGAACATTTTTAATACTTAATACTGATCCTAAACCGACCAGCAGTATTTATTTAACCAATTCTTGCTACTGCTAGTCAGTTTGGTATGTAGTTACAAAACGATGGAGAAAATTACAATTAAAACTCTTTAATTATTGTCAAATTACTTGATCTAAAAGGAATTCATATAAATATCTCGATTGTTTTTTCAAAGCCTAGTGCATTCGTCGATGCTACTATCAGAAAAACTAGTCTTGCTAGCTAACGAAGTGCTACTACCACGCGTACTAGTATTTTCGGTATCGGTACCTGTAAAACCGACCGAGTCGGCGACTGACATCTGACAATCCATATCTTTATCGATGGTTTCTTTCGCCGCCTCGCTGGTCAACAATACGATTTCGTTCATCTGCTTTTCTTTGTCGGTAAATTGTTCCTTTCTGATACCGACGATTTCTTCGAACGTAGATTCTTTGAATACGCCGAAAGGACCGATGGGTATTTCCTCTTTGGTCGGAGGACCGGGTAGATCGAGTTTGTGTCTCTTCAATTCGTCCATGGAGGATTCGAGATGTCGTATCACAGCGTCTTCGTCGTACTGAAAGTCTTTATATATTTTCACCTAAAACAAATTTAATTTTACAAATGTAACGAGCATTCTTAGAAGTTTGGGTGAAATAAAACTGTGCTACTTCGACAAATCAGTCGTAGTGTTGTTTTTGTTTTAAGAATCTTTTGCTAGAGAATCAATTCAGATAAAAGAGCTAGGATATTCATTTTTTTGGATCATGTGTGGTTTGTTCTTGAAATCAAGAACAAAAATTACCACAAGGATCTCTGGAAGATGAATCAAGAAATTTGTAATGAGGTAAACAGATTATGGAAGGTTTTTTATTGAACAAATGAAGCAATAGTAAAGATTTACCAGAACCACACCTTGTAGATAAATTAAAGAAGTAAACAAATGGAATAACAAGTATTGTTAAATGGAAACTATTTTTTTTAGATTATGTATTTAAGTAAATGAAACAAGAACAGAAAAGAACAAAACCAGTAGCTCTAGAACAGAGATAAACATATGGACGAGATGTTGATGGTTTTGTTATTGAAGAAATGAAACAAGAACAAGAAAGATCCTCTTTTAAATTCATTATTGTTAAATTAAGACTAAGTTTTTAGATTATGTGTAGTTTCAGCTTAAGCTAATGTAGCAAGAACCGAAAACACAACCAGTACCTCTAGAAGGTGAATTAAAGAGAATGCAGCGATGCAAAAAAATTGAAGAGCTAGAATTCTTCATTGGAGACAAAGTTTTGGAGATTGTGGATGGTTCATTATAGAATTAAGAGAAGCAAGAACAAGAAAAATCACAACCATAACCCTTTATGACTATTAAAGTCCTCACCAGTCAATATTCTAATAAAATATTATACAATGTAGATTATCATTATTGCAAAATGTTTTAAATGATGAATAAATACTATTTTAATTATTATGTGTAATCAAATATTCTTACTTGTATATAATTTACAATTGAATCCATGTCAGACAATTTCAATAAAGGTCTTTTATGTAATTTGAGTATTGTATAAGCCATTGCTGTGATTACTTTCTCTCCATCTAATAAATAAATATCCCAAATTCGCAGGCATAGGTTAAACGGCACCTAAATGAGTCAACATATGATTAACAAATACACAAAAAAAAAACAAATTTTGAAAAATCATCAGTAAATATAAACAGTTTTTTTTTTGTAAATGAGTCACAATGAACTGATACTTTTAAAATGAAACTTAATTGTTTACTTGACATGCACAATCATCTTGACTTTTATAATTAATTAGTTAATTGAACCCATTTGACCCAACAATTAAAACTATTTTTGTAAATTTTGTTAATTAGAATGCTCCATTTAACAAAAAATTTACTTACTCTTTCAATAAAACAAACAAAAAACCATTTCAAGGAATACAATATTGCATCTAAACCGTGTTTATCAAAATGTTTTTTAATTTTGGGTAATAATTTACTCAATATTCTATCATGGTGAGCTAAAAACCTAAAAAACAATTTAACAATAATGAAATTTATCTTTCTAAATTAAACAAGAACAATAAGACTACCTGGTTAATTTTGGAAACCCCTCCTTGTACAATCCATGCATTGCATATTTAGGATTAGTTAATAATACATGAACAGCCCAAAATGCGTCTTCTTCATCCATGTACATTAGCAAAACACCTGCCAAGCCAGACATACCTTGACAATAACCCACTTCAGAATTGTACATTGCATAAGCTGTTAAAACATTAAATAAAGATTGTTGTTTGATACTATATCTTTCACGATAATGCAAATGTTCTCTAAATTGCCTATTAACATCAGAATCAATTTGTCTGGCATCAGTAGAGTGTTTTCTTGCCAATTTCATCATTTCTGAATATTTACCTTTATTTTCTTTTTTTATTTTGTCTACCTAAAAGAGATAATTTGAAATAATATTTGTTCAATTTTATAACATCATAATAATTCTACTTACCTCTAATAATTTACACCATGCTTCCGTTCTAAGAGAATTCGGAATTCCTTTATAAACTCTAGAATGTAATTTTTCTCTGCTTGCCGCACTATCCCAATTCTTGAGCATTTTTAACCATTTTTTTTGGCGTTCTACTTCAATTTGGAGTCTTTTAGCTTCCTGCGGGTCCACTTTGGATGGCAATCTCTTATCATGTATGAATCCATACCTGTTCGCGTGAAAACTGTGTTCAAACAACAGAAATTCTGAAATAAATTGGTTTACTTTACCTATCAGTGGTATGGTACACTTCAAAACCAGGATCTTCCCATGGATCAATTTCAGCCCCTTCTCTACCTTGTTCATATCTTTTGAATATTTTTTCCCGCTCTTCGGCTGATCTTTTTATAAGATCCTCTTCATTCATCCCATTGACAAATTTTTCAACTCTTTAACACTCAACACAGACCTACATTCCAATATTTACAAATGTTTAAGATCATTTGGAACTTTCACCACACCTAAAAAATTGCAAACACTCAATATTGGTAAATAGTAAATACGTAACCTCTATCTAACAGCAATTATAGTTTTAATTTAATTATTATTTATATGTGAAAATATATAATATAGGATGCAGATGACACCTGTCATGGGTTAAATTTCGAACGCCCCCAAAAGATACGGATTGATTTATTGTTTATTACCAACTTTCTATAATATAACATTTTTAGTCTTATGGTGTTTACCTTAAACATTTGCTTCATATTAAAATACACATATGTAAAACACTACCTTGCCCGCAACAAATTTTCAACAAACGACAACAGGCACCATATCATATAAACCCAAAAGCCCAAAACAAACGACGTAATGTCAAATTGTCAAATTATCAAATGACATTGTCAAGCTTGTCATATAGCTGTCAAATCTCGTATGAATTAATTTTTTTAAAGGTGGTCACAATGAACAAAAACATTTTTATCTATCATTCCTATTTCCTACAAGTGATATTGGATTAAAAATTATTTTGTTTCCGAACTGTAGCCAAATTACCCTTAGGACCTTAGTGGGAAATAATAATTTATTCTTTGGCGGTAAATAAAACCAAATCCAAAGCTATCCAGCATTGTAGCCAACAATACTATTGAAAATACACTGCAAATGTACAAGTGTAAATGTGAGTGTGAGTGAAATGGGACATATCGATAGCAGTGTTTAAAAAGAAATAGATATATCTATTTTAGGAATATTTGAAATTTGCCGTGCGTTTTATGGAGTTATATTTTGTGGTTATATTTACAACAAATTTTGTTATTGGTCTTGTCGTTATTTAAAATTTAATTCAAACTATTATCAGTGATGGCAGGAGGCTTCACTGAAAATGCTTTCATAAAAAAATTAACGGATTTAAACAATTCGTCTCAAAGCATACAAACGTTGAGTCTATGGTTAATACATCATAGGAAACATTATAGCACTGTGGCAAAAATATGGATTAGAGAACTTATTAAAGGTAGGTATAACCATCATCATAAACTTCTTTCATAACTTATAAACGTATATAATAAAATTCTTTGTAAATTTGATCTAATTTTTTTTATAGCAAAAGATTCCAAAAAGTTGACCTTTATGTATCTCGCCAATGATGTAATACAAAATAGCAAGAAAAAGGGACCAGAATATGGACAAGAATTTAGTTTACATCTGAAAAAAGCTTTTGAGCATATGTCCAAATGTGATGAAAAAACTAAAAATAGTCTAGACAGATTATTAACTATATGGAATGATCGTGGAATATACGATAGTTTATTAATAACCGAATTTCAAAGGGCATTAGGTACATTTTGTTTTTGTATTACTCAAATATATAAATAAATAAGTTATATTTGTTAAACTAAATTAAATAGTCCTATTTAGTTTTAGGATTTGAACCACCAAATAAGAAGCCAAAAACCAGTGAACATGATACAAGCCCTACCAGGGAGAGGAGGAAGTCAGAAACTGAGAAAATTATAGAGGTAAGAAGTATTTTTTATATAAATATTATTAGTTTCATGTAATACAATTTTTACAGAATTCAGATGGCTCAATTGAAACTCACATACAGTTAAGTCCTCGCACACCAGCTGGGGATCCTCCAGAGCCAGAAGAATTAATCAAAGCCATTCAAGATTTAGAACGTAATATAGCTTCTTCAGATGAAGTTGTGCGTGAGAGAATAGCAAAACTACCTAGAGAAGTGTCTGAAGTATCTTTAATTTCAAAAATTCAAGGTAAAGATATTATATTTTAACCAATGTTTTATTTATAAGTTAAAATCATAATCTCCAAGGTTTTTTTGTTTTACAGATAAAGAAGTTGCAGAAAAACTGAGTGCACAAGTAGCAGAAGCTGTTCATATTCTTAGCCAGTACAATAGTAGGTTATCAACTGAAATGGGACATAGAAAAAGAGTTTCAATGATGATGAGAGATTTCTTACAAGTGCAAGAAGAATTATTAGCTCAAGCAGAAGGAAATTTAGAAGTAAGTTTCGTATAATAATTTGTTTAGAATTACAATATATTGTACTTTTTTTCAGGAATATCAAGAAAAATTATTAAAAGTATTTAATGTAAGAACAGAATTACATAATCACATCAGGAATCTTCCAGATTTGACACAGCTGCCTAATGTTACAGATGGCTTAGCACCCCTACCATCAGCAGAACATTTGTTTATGCAATAAATGTTTACAGAAACAACTTTGATGTGTGGAGCACTACAACTACTTTATTTACACTAAAATGTGTAGAAGTTCGTTCTAAGTTAACTGCTATTTTCAGATGATTTTGTTTTAAATCTAAATTTTAGATTGATGTGTAAATATCTTAGTTATAAATATAATGTTTATGGTTCAGTTTTGTTGAATGATTTGGAAGAGCAGCTTTCTTTATTGTCATCATGGCCTACAACTCTTCATTCTTTTTTCTATTGTGTAATGTATACATAAATATTTAGGGCTTAAATCGAAACCAAAAAGAAACTTTTTAAATCTATAATTGTTGATAACGGCAAAAGTAGAGGATGTGATTTTAATCAATCTATATTATTTTAATTTTCTATTGTATTGTAAGTTTTGGTTAAACAGAAATAAATATCTTTATTTGATTGAACTTTTAAACAGCAGAATGTTTTATTTATTTATTTATTTTTTTTTTCGATTAAACATGTAATAGGCTAGTACATCAATTTAACATCTACTCAAGTCTAAAGTGACAAAAATTTATGTAATTATACAATTTCCTTCTGTTATTTAAATGGAACGTTATGATTTTAAGTAAATTTTATTTTGCTGAATTACTGTTATGGATAAATAAATAAAAATGTCATTAAAACTAGATGGTACATTAAGTTTATTCCCAAATACATAATTTTACAGCTATCCACTTATAGAGGACAATTTTACAACAAAAGCAAAAATATTAAGTCAATAAAACATTCTTTAACATTGCATATTCCCCCACGTTGGGTGCCAAATGTATGAGGCTTGTATAATAGTTATGCACATCGTTTTGTCGGAACGTTATGATTTTAATTAAATTTTATTTTACTGAATTACTGTTATAGAAATACTTTGTCAGTATTTGCATAAATAAAATGTCGTTAAAACTGGATGGTACATTAAGTTTATTTCCAAATACATACTTTTACAGCTATCCACTTATATAGGACAATTTTACAACAAAAGCAAAAATATTAAGTCGATAAAACGTTCTTTAACATTGCATATTCCCCCACGTTGGGTGCCAAATGTATGAGGCTTGTATAATAGTTATTCACATCGTTTTGTTTCCATGAGTTGTTTTTTTATAAAAAATAGTGGATTGATTAGATACAGCAATGACTAAAAGTATGTAAATACTTTATTTTTATATTCAGTGCTGGCCGAAAGTCCCCCCCTCGTATTTTTGAAGGGTAATAGTTATAATAGTGAAATTTGTAGGGAGGAAATAGACGGATCGATAATTTTGAATGGGACCTTATGGTAAGTGATATCTTCGTTTGACAGGTAGGTATATCTATTCAATGATACTAATTGTGTTTTAGTTTAAGCTGCTTCTGATGAATAAACTTGATAAAAACTAAAATTGTAATTTTGCATTTAATTAATAAAGATTTAAGAAATAGATCCTATTCCTATACCGTTTTCAAAGCGCCAGAAGCATGCGCACAAGGAAATACAATGCGGTAAAGGTGTAGACGAATTGCACTAATGGAAAATACATTAATCTATTTTAACATTTTTAATTAAGTTTCAATTGTTAGGTTAATACAGCCAGTCACGACAGGATTGATACTGAATCAACGTTGCTACGAGGGTTGTCTGAAAAGTTTCCTACCTAAACATGAAGATGGCAGCACTCGTGAACAAAAGTTGGGGAATGTGTTTGCGCATACTTTGAAAGGTACCCACTAAAATTTCAGCCATTTTGGACGCACAGTTGTTGTTTGACAATCATTTGAGAGAGTCGATGTGAATGTTTTTATGAAAATGGAAACAATTTAGTATCGAGCTGTCATTAAATATTTGTTTTTGAAAGGCAATACGCCTACGCAAATCAAAGACGAGTTGGACGCTGTGTACGGGGACTCTGCACCATCATTTACCACCGTGAAATGTTGGGCTGCCTAATTTTAAGCGTGGCTGTATCAGCTTGGGTGACGATGAAAGTAAGGGATGTCCAAAAACTGCAACCACTGACGATAATATCGCTCAAGTTCACCAAATAGTGCTAGACAACCATCGAATTAAAATTAGAGAGATAGCAGAGGCTATAAACATGTCCAAAGAACGTGTTTGTCACATAATGAATCAAGATTTAGACATGAGAAAGCTGTCCGCACGTTGGGTGCCGCGTTTGCTCACTTTGGACCAAAAACGTGTTCGAATGAACATTTCCAACTCTCTGTTAGCGCCGATTAATTACTGTAGAAACTTGGATACACCATTATATTCCAGAAACAAAAAACACAGTCAAAATAATGGACTGCGAAGGGGGAATCGGCTCCAAAAAAAGCAAAGGTTGTTCCTTCGGCTGGGAAAGTGATGGCAACTGTTTTCTGGGATAGTCATGGAGTTATCTTAATCGATTAACTTCAAAAAGGAAAAACCATTACAGGAGCATACTACGCATCATTACTTGACAAGCTGAAGGCAGAATTTGCGGAAAAACGGCCACCTTTGCAGAAAAAAAGAATTTTGTTTCACCAAGACAATGCGCCGTCTCACACCTCAGCGGTTGCCATGGCGAAAATCCACGAATTACGGTTTGAACTGCTTGACCACCCTCCCTACTCACCAGATCTAGCCCCAAGCGACTTTTTTTTGTTCCCTAAGCTAAAAGTTGCGCTCGGAGGACAGAGATTTTCGTCGAATGAGGAGGCCATCACCTTCGTAAACAACACTATTTTGCAGAGAAAGACGCGCAGTACTATTTGGACGGGTTGAAGAAATGGGAGCATCACTGGGAGAAGTGTATAGACTTACAAGCAGACTATGTAGAAAAATAAAAATTAATTTGAAGAAAAAATGTCTAGTATCTTTGTTAGGTCGGAAATTTTTCAGACAACCCTCGTATTTAAAAAAATCCAAGATGGTTGCGATAATGTATTCGTTTAAAAGGTTTTGTTGCCGAAAATTTTCGTAATCCTGTATATAGGAAACTATTGACGGTGGAGAATAAGTCAACAAAGAAGTAAAAAACAAGTAGATATTTGACTTAAAACACTCGAACAACCCCTGTAAGAATTGCTTAAGGGGGCAATGTAAGTAAATCATGACACTGAACAAGAATTTAAAAAAAAAAACAAAAATTCAAAAACTAAAAATAAGAAATTATTAATAAATGGGGAAAAAATTAAATGACATTTTACTGTAAAAAAGGTACTCAATAGAAAATGACAATTTTCTGATATATTATTTCATATTTGCGAGTTGTAACGATTATTTTGATATAGATATGTTGTATCCAACAATCCCCCTACAAAAAATTGCATTTGTTTGGCCAAGTCGCGTGGTTTATCTTGTAAACCACAAGGTGGTTGAGGTCAAACAACTTTGTGTGTTTTGTTTACCAGTTACCATGGTTACATTGTGACAGTATCTATCTTTACGAAAAACATCAAATTTGGGTTAGTGGTGGTAAAAGTTGAAGCTTTAAAGCACTGCTTTATCAAGGTGAGATACCATTATAAGTAAATTTCTATGAAATGTTTTAGGATAATGTCTTTATACAAAATTGATCAATTTTTTTCGTTCATAACATCGATACCGAAAATTATTTTTGTCGAAAATCAATAAAGAAGATACCTATAACTTAAATATTTTATTGCACAAAACGTCAATACCACGTCCGTGTTTTCGATATTTTAAGTAGGTAATTTGTATAAGGTAATTGTTTAAACATAATTTTAAAAAAAATAGACTATAATTTTTTTTTTAAAATTTATTAAAAGGCAAATAATAGTTATTTATAATTTATATTCATTAATTTTATTAGACAACAAAGGAGCTTTATATACAGATGTATTCCAGCTTTTTGAATTTAACTGTATTATTTGCAAAACAAACGATCTTCTCAATATTTGTAAGTTAATTATTTTTTACGATTTGCGTGGAGTTATTACCCTTCTGTTTCTGTGCTTTTTCTAACCGATTTAAATCCAAAATTCCATTTCTTCACTATCATCACAGAATTTCTAATTCTGAAATCAAATTTAATTTATTTAATCTCTTCGCCCCCATGCAATTTAAATGTTTTTACATTCCCTCTCTTGTTATAGAATAATATTCTCCCACTGGTTAGCAATAAGAGCAGTTGCTTGTCATTGCAGAGCAAGATTTAGTAACTGTCAAAATTATTGCTGTCATGTTTTGATTCGAAAATATAAAAAATACCTATCATGATATCCAGTGATTCAGAATTAGAGTGTGAAATTACAGTGTAAATAATTAATATACTTGAAAATTTACTACCAAAAAAATTAAAGATTGAATATGAAAAGTATTACAAACTTTTAATGGATTTAAAATCTTTGACCGTAGAGAACTATAGTCAGCTACTCGGTTAGAATGGAAATTGGTGATGCTCGCTAACCTTATTACAGAATATATCTTTTGTATACTGGAGAATCAGAAAATAATAATAAAATAGTAAAATTTTACGATATTTGATACAAAACAGAAATTATTTCACTACTTAAATGATTGTAAATAGAGAATCAAGAGCGGTAAATTTTTGCCAGCTTCTAAATTTGCTGGTGACCGGTACAACGTTCGCGATACTTATACTATAGTGGTTTTAATTAGATCTTGTCATGCAGCCACTACATTTCCATTATTACGATTTTTATTCAATAACTAGCACAGCGGTTCTCAAACTTTGGTTCGCACCCCAACCCATGGGGAGGGCGTATAAAGTTGGTGAGGGGGGAGCAGTAAATTGAATAAGAAAATTATTCAAACAGATAAACAACATTTCTATTGACAAATACTGCACTACAAACTTATTCTAAGTCTAACAAGATTTAAATATTCTTGGCTGCTAGCACACAATCTCCCTAAGTTAGCTTCCACACTTTAAATGGGGACTCTGAATTATTTTTCTGATTGAAGCTTATTTAGATTTTAAAGAAACAACAGCAGAAAATCCTGTTTCACTAAGATAGGGCATTGGGAAAACTAACTAGCTTTGGATTTTATTACTGAGAATTCATTTGAAGGTTTGATCCAGAAATTTCTATTAGCTACAAACCCAATTCCAATTGGAAAACTTAATATTATCTTCTACAAAAAAGTATAGTGGGAAATTCTTACTCAGTTTTTTTCTAAATAACCCTCCATGGTTTTTGACATTACAATTTTATGATTCTCTTCTTGTGGAAAATCCTACACAATGTGGGAAACATATCAAAGCAGTTTTCTTTTTACTTGTTTTACCATAAATGCATTTTTTTACAAATAATGTTTCAGTCTTATTACTCAAATCAAATTCATTTTTTTTTGTTGAAGATTATTAAGAGTGTTAAGTTTTTCAAAGATATCTACCAAATAAGAAAGCTTCATTAGTTTTTATGTAGTTAACTACTTCCAAAACAATATTTAGACCAGGCATGGTTTGGTCTCTAACAATGCAAATCCCAACACAATTTTTTCCATTGCAAATTCGATGGCAAACCACTGAAAGTATTCTTTATATAATCAAATTGTTGGCTTTAAAATGAAAGAATTAATCTCCATGATTAAATAAATAAATTAATATAGAAAATTTTTTTTTGTATATTGGGTTTCTTAGAAACATCTTTAGAAATTATTGTAAAAGAAGATACTGTGTTTAAGGTAACCAAACAATAATGCAATATGCACCAAATCGATAGCCAAAAATGGCTGTTACTGCTCATTGTACTGCTCTTCCAATTTGACGATGTGCATAACGGATTTGCATGTCTAAGTAATCCTTGTATTCATGGGGTCTGTTTGGATGATTTAAATTCTTCGTACTTTTGTTACTGCGTTGATGGATATACAGGTATACAGTGTCAGACCAACTGGAATGAATGTTGGTCTTCACCGTGTCAAAATGGCGCAGTTTGCATTGATGGAATTGCTACGTTTAATTGCTCGTGTCTACCAGGGTATTCAGGTAAGTTAAGATACTCTTATCTTATGAAAACAGACCTAAATTATTACTAATTGTATAATATAGTAATTATACTGTACTTCGGGTTCCACCATAAAGGAAACTAAAAATAATTTATAATTACATTTATTACACACCAGTACAATGTGTCGTGAACATAACCATAAGGCATAAAACTAATGGTCAGTTCTAACCTCACTTCTTCTATAACTACATTAATAATAAATAAATACTTATATTATATTGTTTATTTTATATTTTAAGGGGTCTATTTTATACAGAATTATAATATTAAAATTTTTTCAATATTCCCGACGATGCCGAAAAGGCCTTTAATATTTTGAAAAAAGTAATCACAGTTTCGATCCAGACTAATTTGACCCTCGTAAAAACGACTCTGCCACCAGAAAATTCTAAAAAATTTATCTTGCCTTGTAGCGACTAGTGAATCGATCGTTAAGACATGGTCTCAGATTTTGACGTATAACTCAAAAACAAAAAATCATAGCCACTTCTAGTTTAAACAGTTAAAAAGCCTAGAAAATTTTCTACAAACCCTAATAATTTCAATTTTTTATAGTAATTTCTACCAATGTTATCTTAACCGAAAAATGACCTTCGTAAAATCGACTTTTTTCCATACATATACCTTGCTTCCAAAAAATGAAAATTTTCGAAATCTCTCCGAATGAGCTGAAAATCTGGATTTAAACTAATTTGACCCTTCTAAAAACGAATCTACCCACAGAAAAATTCTAAAAAATTTATCTCGCCTTGTAGCGACTAGTGAATCGATCGTTAAGACATGGTCTCATATATATTGACGTATAACTCAAAAACAAAAAATCATAGCCACTTCTAGTTTACACAGTTAAAAAGCCAAGAAAATTTGCTACAAACCCTAATAATTTTAATTTTTTATAGTTATTTTTACAAATTTTATCCTAACTGAAAAATGACCTTCGTAAAATCGACTTTTTTCCATACTTATACCTTCCTTCGAAAACATGAAAATTTTCGAAATCTCTCCGAATGAGCTTAAAATCTGGTTTAAAACTAATTTGACCCTCCTTAAAACGAATCTGCCCACAGAAAAATTCTAAAAAATTTATCTTGCCTTGTAGCTACTAGTGAATCGATCGTTAAGACATGGTCTTAGATTTTGACGTATAACTCAAAAGCAAAAAATCATAGCCACTTCTAATTTACACAGTTAAAAAGCCTAGAAAATTTCCAACAAACTCTAATAATTTCAATTTTTTATAGTAATTTTTACGAATTTTATCCTAACTGAAAAATGACCTTCGTAAAATCGACTTTTTCCATACATATACCTTTGCTTCGAAAAAATGAAAATTTTCGAAATCTCTCCGAATGAGCTGAAAATCTGGATTTAAACTAATTTGACCCTCCTAAAAACGAATCTGTCCACAGAAAAATTCTAAAAAATTTATCTTGCCTTGTAGCGACTAGTGAATCGATCGTTAAGACATGGTCTCATATATATTGACGTATAACTCAAAAACAAAAAATCATAGCCACTTCTAGTTTACACAGTTAAAAAGCCAAGAAAATTTGCTACAAACCCTAATAATTTTAATTTTTTATAGTTATTTTTACAAATTTTATCCTAACTGAAAAATGACCTTCGTAAAATCGACTTTTTTCCATACTTATACCTTCCTTCGAAAACATGAAAATTTTCGAAATCTCTCCGAATGAGCTTAAAATCTGGTTTAAAACTAATTTGACCCTCCTTAAAACGAATCTGCCCACAGAAAAATTCTAAAAAATTTATCTTGCCTTGTAGCTACTAGTGAATCGATCGTTAAGACATGGTCTTAGATTTTGACGTATAACTCAAAAGCAAAAAATCATAGCCACTTCTAATTTACACAGTTAAAAAGCCTAGAAAATTTCCAACAAACTCTAATAATTTCAATTTTTTATAGTAATTTTTACGAATTTTATCCTAACTGAAAAATGACCTTCGTAAAATCGACTTTTTCCATACATATACCTTTGCTTCGAAAAAATGAAAATTTTCGAAATCTCTCCGAATGAGCTGAAAATCTGGATTTAAACTAATTTGACCCTCCTAAAAACGAATCTGCCCACAGAAAAATTCTAAAAAATTTATTTTGCCTTGTAGCAACTAGTGAATCGATCGTTAAGACATGGTCTTAGATTTTGACGTATAACTCAAAAACAAAAAATCACAGCCACTTCTAGTTTACACAGTTAAAAAGCCAAGAAAATTTGCTACAAACCCTGATAATTTCAATTTTTTATAGTAATTTCTACCAATTTTATCCTAACCGAAAAATGACCTTCGTGAAATCGACTTTTTTCCATACATATACCTTGCTTCGAAAAAATGAAAATTTTCGAAATCTCTACGAATAAGCTGAAAATCTGGATTTAAACTAATTTGACCCTCCTAAAAACGAATCTGCCCACAGAAAAATTCTAAAAAATTTATCTTGCCTTGTAGCGACTAGTGAATCGATCGTTAAGACATGGTCTCAGATTTTGACGCATAACTCAAAAACAAAAAATCATAGCTACTTCTAGTTTACACAGTTAAAATGCCAAGAAAATTTTCTACACACCCTGATAATTTTAATTTTTTATAGTAATTTTTACAAATTTTATCCTAACTGAAAAATGATCTTCGTAAAATCGACTTTTTTCCATACATATACCTTGCTTCGAAAAAATGAAAATTTTCGAAATCTCTCCGAATGAGCTGAAAATCTGGATTTAAACTAATTTGACCCTCCTAAAAACGAATCTGTCCACAGAAAAATTCTAAAAAATTTATCTTGCCTTGTAGCTACTAGTGAATCGATCGTTAAGACATGGTCTCAGATTTTGACGTATAACTCAAAAACAAAAAATCATAGTCACTTCTAGTTTACACAGTTAAAAAGTCAAGAAAATTTTCTACAAACTTTGAAAATTTCAATTTTCTGTTACAACTTCCACCAATTTTACCCTTAACCGAAATTTGACCTACGTAAAATCTACTCTTTTCCATGTTTAAGGTTGTCCGATATAACATTAATAGTCTTCTGGAACTGAGCTTAAATTTATTTTTAGGAAAACTTTGTGAAGACGATATAAATGAATGTGAAAGTAACCCATGTCAAAATAATGGTACTTGTTTCGATGCACAAAATGGTTACACCTGCAGCTGTCTTCCCGGTTATTCAGGAACTCATTGTGAAATAGATATAGCAGTTTGCAATGCAACAGGTGAAACTCGTTGTGCAAATGGAGGTATATGCCAAGAAGGACCTGGAGAGACTTTCAGCTGTAAATGTCAGCAAGGTAAACATTGTTTAATTCCTAAATATTTAAGTTTAGGTTTAGCTTCATGCTGGACACAGATGGGTCCAAGGTAAATGAAAAGGGCTCGAGTTGGAGTGAGAGAACTGAAATTCCAAATTCCTTAGACGCCCTAACCATCTCTCAGACGCTATAGACGTTAGTGTCCAGGAATCCCTTCATATAGAGCATAGAATATAAAAATATATACCTAGAGACAGTCAGTCAAGATATCAGCAGGAGTCATTTGACCAAAAAGAGTAGGTTCAGCACAAAAGCCTCAATTGAACCAATATTTGATGGTGATTAGGAAAAATCTTGATGAATTCAGAAGAAAAATTGCAAAAGTAGCTAAAGACTGATGTATTTTAATATTAACTGAAGGGTGTGGGTTACGACAAAAATTAAAGGTATTAAAATGCCCTTAAGGTGATCTCCTACTAAACACACGTAACCAAAAGTTACTTTATTCTATTAGATTTAGGATGTTACAAATAGAATTTATATGTCGTAGTATTAAATCCTGTTTTTTTTATTCATTGGTGTACATTTTTTAAGGTTGGGAAGGCGCTCTTTGCGAGTGGGAAATAGATGAATGTGTTTCAGCCCCATGTGAAAATGGAGCTATTTGCATAGATCACCTAGCAGATTACTCATGCGCCTGCTTATTTGGTAAGTAAAAGGATCAGGAAATTGTTTTTTGTGTCTTAAATATTTTGCTTGTAAAACAGTTTTGAAATATTTCCTTTTGCTGCTATTTTGTTGATAATTGGTGTAGCTCGCGCCAATTGGGGCAAGAAAATATGCATGGGAGTTTATTTTTCTAACTATCTTGGTTGCCCTGATAATCAATACATGCAGATATAAAAACATAACTGATTTACTATATTAAAAATTAATACGTTAAATGAAATATTTATTTAAGGTTTTGCTGGTAAAAATTGCGAGCAAGTCGTACAGATCTGTGAAGACAGCCCTTGTAAAAATGGTGCCCTGTGCATTTTTGAAAACGATAACCCTGTTTGTTACTGCGTTCCTGATTTTCATGGGAATCTTTGCCAATTTCAATATGACGAATGCCAACTCGGTCCAAAGTAAGTACACCTGTATATTGAAAGAAACCTACATCTTTAAAAATATTGTTTGTTTAACTCAATTATAATAAATATAATTACTTATTTAATTTTATTTGTTAATCCTTCGATAACAAATAGTGTACTTATATAATATCCCTCATATTTTAGCGTATATAAACTGCTACATACAAATATAAAGTCCCTTACCTAGACAACGTCTAGTATTTAAGTTGGGCATGGTCACGCTTGACCTTGTTTACATATTTATATTTACATTAACAATATAGTTAATAAACAAGCTTAAATATTACATCAGAATACTTTTTGAGTTAAATGACCACAAAAGGCAGCGCAATAGGTCTTTAAAGGTCACTGAGTACCTATAAGGCAAGCAGAACATTTGTAATCCGTAGTTTCTGTATACGGGGTTTTAGGAAATTGTTCTCAACATTATTACCGAAAGATCAGATACTTTATTTTTGTTTTCATACTAATGGCATTATTTTGGTAAAGTGTTTTTCAAGAACAATGGTTAATGACTGCAATTAAGCTGCCTGCTTTAATTCCATTTTGTAGAAAAGAGTTTGTCGATAAATATGGAAAGTATAAAGGGCCGGATTTTAGATATTTATTTGTTTATGTATTAAATTTGATGCTATCATTAACACATTTTCTTATTGAATTTACAGTAACACTTAAATTGGTTGAAATATTTTCTGATCTAATCTTTTACTTTAATTGATGCCATAAAAGCTCAATGGGATTAAATATATAATAGTGGGTGGAAGTCTTAGTACCACATGGCCCATTTCCTCTGCCAATGCGTCATAAACATACATTTTTTTAATAGAAAATGTCTTTAGAACTTCTAAAAACTCACTTTTGGTATAACTCTATTCAAAATATAACAGGTCGACTGAAAAGTCCCCGGTCTACCGTAGTAAAACACAATATTTTGACAAAATTAATTTTTTTTATTCAACATAGTTGCCTTCAAGGGCTATACAGCGATTATAGCGACCTTCCAACTTTTCGATACCATTTTTGTAGTACTCCTTCGGTTTGTCCTCAAAATAGGCTTCAGTTTCGGCGATTACCTCAGTATCAGAGCCAAATTTTTTTTCCGCGAGCATTCTCTTCAGGTCAGAGAAAAGGAAAAAGTCGCTGGGGGCTAGATCTGGAGAATACGGTGGGTGAGGAAGCAATTCGAAGCCCAATTCATGCAATTTTGCCATCGTTTTCGATGATTTGTGACACGGTGCATTGTCATGATGAAACAACCTTTTTTCTTCTTCATATGGGGCCGTTTTTTCGCAATTTCGGTCTTCAATCGCTCCAATAATGCACAGTAATAGTCGCTGTTGATTGTTTTTCCCTTTTCCAAATAGTCGATGAACAATACCGTATGTATCCCAAAAAACTGAGGCCATAACTTTGCCAGCTAACTGTTGAGTCTTTCCACGCTTTGGTGGCGGTTCACCGGCAGCAGTCCACTTGATTGGACTCAGGCGTGTAGTGATGGGCCAAGTTTCATCCATAGTCACATATCGACGCAAAAAATCGGGTTTATTACGACTTAACAGCTGCAAACACTGCTCAGAATCATCAATTCGTTGCTGTTTTTGGTCGATTGTGAGCACGCGCGGCACCCATTTCGCACAGAGCTTCCGCATACCCAAATATTCGTGAACAATATGTCCAACACGTTCCTTAGATATCTTTAGAGTGTCAGCTATCTCGATCATATTCACTTTACGGTCACTCAAAATCATTTTGTGGATTTTTTTGATATTTTCGTCGGTAACCACCTCTTTTGGGCGTCCACTGCGTTCACCGTCTTCGGTGCTCATTTCACCACGCTTGAATTTTGCGTACCAGTCAATGATTGTTGATTTTCCTGGCGCAGAGTCCGGAAACTCATTAGCAAGCCAAGCTTTTGCTTCAACTGTATTTTTTCCTTTCAAATAATAATATTTAATAAGCACACGAAATTCTTTTTTTTACATCTTTTTGAAAATAACAAAAGTTGCTTCACTAAAAATGCAATTTCTCATAAACTAATAGTCCGACAGCTGTCAAATTTTTACACGAATCTTTTGAAGGTTGATACTATCTAAAAATGAAATGGATTTAATTCTAGTGTCGTCATCTATAGGTCAGACCGGGGACTTTTCAGCCGACCTGTTATATCATTCTCCGCCATGTAGTTTTGAATTTCCAATGTCCTGTTTGTACCTGGAGCCTTATGTAATTGGAGACTGTGGTAGGTTGCATAGTCCATTGCTATCATACTATTCTGGTGAATGTCGCCCGAATTTTTGCCTTCTGCACATCCTTGAACGATAGCTGGCTATCCAACCACACACCTAGGTATTTCACCGATTCCTCCATGTGAATGTTCTTTCCCTTCACCATCATCCATCTTTTTTACAATCTTCTTTTCACTTTTCTTGAAAAACACTATACCCTTCTTTCAAAACATCAATCACTTTACTGATATTCTAAAGTCTAAATACAATGCAGCTATTTTATTTTTAGATGCATGAACTCTGGTACCTGTATTGATGGAGTGGACCATTTTACATGTTCTTGTCCTCCGAATTTAACTGGAGTACTTTGCGAATGTTTGATATTATCAAACGGAAGTTTAGATTGCGGCTACATCAGAGTAGAACCAAGCGCTTACCCAACGATAACTTCTTCGTTTGATGACAATCTAACAACATCCTTCGCTAATACTACTTTAAGTCTCTCAACAGAAGTGCCAATTACTGAAACAACAATTATAACGACTGTTTTACCTACTACTATTAGTACCCTAAGTACAAATTTTCCGTCTACGGTAACTAGCATGGAAAGCAATTATAGTACAACATTATTTCCTGTAGATGTGTTATATACTACTGGTACAGTAAGCGATTTTACAGAAGGAACTTCGTCGAGCATGCGCGTTCCAACAACTACAGAACTAACAACGTTTTATGAAAGTACAACCACCTCCATGCTACAATATCCGGTATATTCTACGGAATTTCAGTTTGAATCTTCGACATCAACTACATACTCAAATGGTTCTGAATTTGCTAGTTCTACGGAAGTTAGAGAGAAAATGTTCTCTACTGTAGAGACAGATTTTACTTCTGTATTTGACTACAGTACTTCAAGTTCAAGTTCAACGTTTGAAGCCCATGATAGAAGTATGTCTGAAGATATAACTAGTTATACTTTTTTTACAACGGAACCTGTAACAATGATAGAATCTAGTAGTATATCCAGTACTTTGACAAGTGATTTAGAAACTTTACTGCCTTCATATAGTAGTACTCAGGAATCCACAACTATGGAATCTATAGACTGTACAAATATTAAAACGAGGTGTTTGAATGGAGGTACTTGTATATACATCGATGAAGAATATAAGGTATTTATTTATAAAAATTTAAAGTATAATATATAGTTCTACAAAACTAGTTGTTCTAGTGTTATTTACTATATTCTTATTGGTTTATTTTTATTTTTTTATTCTTGGAACCATAGAATAGTATATACAGGGTGTTTCTTAAGTAATCTAAAATATTATATGGGGCGCTTCGTTACTCAATTTTAAGACGAAAAGTTCATATAAACATGTGTGATAGGTGTTGTCGTTTATGAGATACAGGGTGTTGAATTTATTGTAATAAGTCAGTTCTGATTGTACGTGAAATTAATTTTTCCCGGTGACGCTACTGGTTTTTAGAAGTAATACGCAAAAACATGCTTATTCTAAGTGGCCTTTGAAATAATGTTGACAAGTGTCAAATTTGAAAACCAACGAAAAAATCGTACATTTTTATTTGATTGACTCTGTGTTTAGTTAATAACTATGCCAGTGTTTACTAATGTTGAAATGGCTAATATGCATTTTTTGTACGGATTAGCGAATGGTAATGCCTTAGAAGCTAGACGTACGTATGCCCAGCGTTAGGTTAGGTTAGGTTAGGTTAGGTAAATAATCGTTTACCATGTTCAGATACGTTTACTAAGTTACATATTCGTTTACAAGAAACTGGAACTTTTGCTGAATCGAAGAATATTATTGGACGCCCAGAACTGTGAGAAATCCCCAATTGGAAAACCAGATTCTTCAAATTATTGACCAACATCCAGAAACGAGTACAAGAAAAGTTGCAGATGAAGTAAATGTTAGTAACAAAACTGTTTGGAATATTCTAAAAGATAATTTATTGTATCCATATCACGTTCAACGTGTTCAACATTTGTTACCTACTGACTATCCATAACGCATACAATATTGTCAATGGATTTTACGTGAAATCGCGAACAATCCGAATTTTGTGGCCAATATTCTATTTACGGATGAAGCCAACTTTTCTAGACATGGGATTATGAATTTTCATAATGACCACATATGGGCAGATGTAAATCCACATACCATAAGTGTAAAACAATTTCAACAAACATTTACGGTCAATGTTTGGCTTGGCATCATCGATGATTATTTAATTGGACCATTTTTCCTTCCTGTACGGTTAACCGGTGAGACATACCAACATTTTCTAGAAAATGAACTTCCACTTCTTTTGGAAGATGTACCTATTATTATTAGAAGGCGCATGTGGTTCATGCATGACGGAGCTCCTCCACATTTTTCAGTGATTGTACGCGAGTTTTTAAATAATGTCTTTCCAGGCCATTGGATCGGACGAGGATCTCCACACCCGTGGCCCCCTAGATCACCTGGACACAATCCTCTGGATTTTTGTGTGTGGGGATATTTGAAATCGCTTGTTTACACAACACTGATATTAAACGTACAAGATCTTCAAAATCGTATCATAGACGGCTGTAATGTTATTCGTAACAATCCTGGTATCTTCGAACGTATTCGACAATCCATTAGACACCGAGCAGATTCTTGCATTTTAGCTGGAGGTGGACATTTTGAACATTTGCTCTGAAATGTATTATTTTTTTTTTATGTTTAACACATGTTGCTTGTAATAAAATAATAAAAAAATATAAATCAGTAGCGTCACCAAGAAAAATTAATTTTACGTACAACACCCTGTATCTCATAAACGACAACACCTATCACACATGTTTATATGAACTTTTCGTCTTAAAATTGAGTAACGAAGCGCCCCATATAATATTTTAGATTACTTAAGAAACACCCTGTATATATATGTTTAGAATGGGCACTGCCTATCAGTAAATTTGTTGATTTTGAGAGCCATCTATTAGATTTGATCAAACTACTAGCAGATCCAGTGCATGACGCCTGTATTTTATAATTACTTCAATAACCTTAATATTTTCCGCTAGATGTCAGCAGATATAGCGATCCATTTTGAAATTTGTTTTAATGTGTTGCCATATGCAAGCTCCTTTTTGGATTCAAGGTCATTTTGCATATATTCCTTCCTGTTTATTTTTGTTCTAAGACTTGGGTAGATAAGTCTTTGTCCTGTTACATATAGATGGCGCAGCTAGAATTAAACCCATATGATTTTCAGTTCCTACCAACCTTCAAAAGATACATGTAAAAGTTTGACAGCTGTCGGACAATTAGTTTGTGAGGTAAGTGTCAAGAGACTGTTATTAAGATATCAAAGAAACGTGTGCTTCAATTTATTCACGAATATTTAGACATGCGAAAGCTGTGCGCAAAGTCAGTGCTGCGTGAGCTCACAATCTATCAAAAACAACAACGAGTTGATGATTCGGAGCAATGTTTCAACCTGTTTAACTGCAATAAAACCGAATTTTTGCGTCGAAATGTAACAATGGATGAAGCATGGCTTCCTCACTACAATCCAGAGTCCAATCGAGTTGAATCCAACGCAGGGAAACGCAACAATCAACTGGCAAGGTTATGGCCTCTGTATTCTCGGCAATCAGTCAATAAAAAAGGTTGTCTACCTGGGACATATTATTAAATCTGGTAAAGACATGTGCTGAAGAATCAAAATATTCCAAACAATTCATTTAGAACAACACAAAAAGGCTATAGAGCAAAGGAATGTCTTAGAGATCATATGAAAAAAACACAGAAATTAGGCGAAGGACTAAAGTGAAGATGGCGGAGCACGTATAGCTCAGTTGAATTGGAGCTGGGTTGCGACAAAATTAATCAAGGTGGACAAAACGTAAAATACAATGAAGACCAAGACTACATAAAAGAAGTGCTGGTAGACCGCAAGAACGTTGGCCTGGATGACATCAAAGATACGATGGGTGAAACTTGGTATCATATAGCATAGGACGAAGACACATGGAAATTGAAAGGGGAGGCCTATGTCCAGGAGTAGACTACAAAGGGCTGCTAAAAGAAGAATGAAGATTCTGGGAAAAAACAATCAACTATTGTGGATAATTATTAAAGAATGAAATCTCACTGAAACTGCCCCATATGAAGAAGATAAATTTCCTCTTTCACCAAGACAATGCACCGTGTCACAAATCAATTAAATTGCTTTTCCATCCCTCGCATTCTTCAGATCTGGCCCCTAGCGACTATTTTCTGTTCCCAGACAACAAGAGGATGCCGTCTGGAAATAAATTTAGGACCAATGAAGAAACGGAGGTCTATTTTGAAACCAAAGACAAATCGTACTACAAAAAATGGTATCGAAAAGTTGAGGATCGCTATAATCGCTGTATCTTGCCAAAAAAGTTTTTTTTCTTAGTTTGGACCAAGACTTATCTACCAATTAATATCACTAACTCATCTTACTATGTATTTTTTTGCTTACAGTGTGTTTGTCACTTTGATTACGAAGGGAAATTCTGCGAATCAAAATTAGGCATTAAGAGAGCAGCATTTGGTGGTAATTCTTTTCTCTCTCATCGACTCTACGTAAAGACTTACCACATAGCGATTGAATTCGAAGCCAAGACGATGGCTAACGATGGTTTGATATTTTTTGCCAACGCCGATTCTCCACACATGATTCTATACATGCAGAATGGTCTGTTGAAGTTTATATTTTCTTGTGGTTACCAAACGATGTTACTGAGCGAGTTGAAAATGCCAGTGAATAAGGGTTTTAATATGAATATAAAAGCTGGGTAACTGAAACTTTCATTCACATAAATCTGTTCAATTAAACGTATTATGTGTATTTGTAGGTTGGACTTTAGTAACGATTTTAACCACTGCAATGCATCGATTAAAGTAAACGATAGTTTATCTATGACCGGAGATCAAATAGCCAAAATTGAGAAGTTTCCAAAACCTTCCGCGTGGCTGCATATGGGAGGGCTACCACAGTTTTTAGCTGTGGATATCGATCTGCCAGTTGGAGGTTTTGTTGGCTGTATGGCAAACTTAAAGGTTAATAATTCAATTTTATTTTTAAAGAAGTTGAAAAGGAAATCCATCTCTCAAATGTGGATGATGTAGATAATCGTAGTAATAATAATTAATAATGTAAAACTTGTTAATTGAATTTTCGTGTATACAATTTTCTTAGTATGAATATGGTCCCACATTTCTATCCACTTTAATCTAACCAACACAACCATCATTCTCTATCTAAATAACTTCTAAAGTTCCTTTTCCTCTTCTTTTTTATATATTAACTCTCTTATTCATCCATTATTCTTCACTTATGTATGGATGTTTAAGTTTTTAAATTTAAATTATTTACAATTCCTACGTTCTGCACATACAGGTGAGTTTATATTGATTGTGTAACATAATTAACTTGCTGTTTTGCCATAGTATAAGTTTTTGCAATTCATGTATTTAACTTTTTACTTTAAACTTGTATTTTTTCTACTTGTAATTATTTGTCATATTTAAAATGTTTTAACTTTAATCATTGATGTAATCGGACAACCGACACCATTCGCTCTTTTAATAACTATAACTATTTTTGGATTCTCCTGAAACCATTGTTTTTCTTTATAGCCTGATGATGGTCTAAAGACCGAAACATGTTGCACTTACTATTGAACCTCACTATTAAACGTTGTAGATAGACTTTGAGTTTTTATTACTACGATTTTAAAGAAGTATTACTGCTGATAATTTTTAACTTGTGCACTCTTAATAACTAAGAAATATAGTTACATAATACTCAAATAATACAGAAGCGAAAACTTGGTAGGTTCATTTCATCTTTTTGCTTCCAATTTGTATGACCTTGATAACTGGCAAGTGACATTGATTCAGTTTGTTACACTGGGAAAAATATTGTGTTTTATTAATTTCCACATATTTTAGGTACACCAAATAACTTATTTTCAACATTTACAGCCAACAATTTTTCTTAAATAGGTTTAATAATCTTGAGAACCGTTATGAAGCTTGGTGGTGCACATTTTAAACATATTTATTATAAAAATTAGTTCATAAATATATTTTTTTCACTACTAGCCTATATACCTAACTTTATTGACTATTATTGAAGTAGTAAAGTTGTTCATTTTTAACCAAGGTAGAAAAAGACTACTTGATTAGCACTATAGTATTTACAAAAAGTACGAGGAGTAATAAACCCTAATTAAGTATGCAAAACCTTCACAGGGAACACCATGAAATTTTTGATAAATCTCTTACTTTAAATTACATTTCTTCTGTAAATCTAAAAACCAGGTAGATCGACCTCGTATTTGTTTTAGTAGTAGCAAAGTTTAGGGTTTCTTCATTGTTAAAAGGATTAGCAGTTAGCAATAACGCAATGCAGTGGTGTGTATTTTGGGAAAAAATACGTTTTAAATTATAATATAATAAAAAATGAAAAGAAATAATTATTGGAATACATTTATTACTTACATTTTATTCTATATCCGACTCAGAAGAGGAAGAATCGTTGTTGACATTAATAATAATAGGGTCGATTAAATCATCACAAATATTGTGAATTTTCCACATATTTGCCTCTACTTTGATAACATGCTCGATACAGTTTGTCCAAGTTTCCTTACTAACGTGACTTACAGCACTCTCAAACAATTTCATAACATCGTTTATTTTAAAAGTAGTATTTTTTTTCCAACTTCCCCCTTTACCTGAGCACATATTAATTCTATGGGATTGAGTTCACAATGATAAGGGGGAAGTCGAAGAACTGATATACCACGAGAAGAAGCCATTTCTTCTACAATTTAGGTTTTGTATTTATTCTTGTTCATTTTTGCAATTCTGTAAAGTTCTTTCCTTAGTGGATCTTTTGGAAACTTAATATTTTTCGAAATAAGCCACTCCAAAAGCTCTGCTTTACTGAATGGTAACTTGCATTGTCCATAACAATAACAGCCCCTTTTGGAATCAGATCCAACATTTGAACAAACCATTCCTCAAAGACTTCCCCATTCATATCTTCGTGATAGTCCCCCGTGCGTTTTGAAATAAAAGTTAATAATCCACCATCAACAAAACCTTCAGAACTCCCAACATGGACAATGATAAGTCTTTTTCCTTTTCCAGATGATGGCTGCAAACCTAACGACAAACCTTCCACGAATGCCTGCCTTCCGCTTTTAATGTTTTCATCTTGCCAAGATTTGGAAACTGTATATCCAGCATTTATCCATGTTTCGTCTAAGTAGAAGATTTTCAAATTTTGTTTTCTGGCATGTCGAATGCTTCTTAAATAGTCTCTCCTCCAAAAAACTATTTCCGGTTTATCTGTCAAGAGAGATTTTCTATTATGTTTTGTATATCTGAAACCCACATCTTTCAAAAGTTTGCGTAATGTCATTCTGGAGAATTTTGTATAGTCCGTATCTTCTTGCACTGATGTCATAATTTTGTCAAGTGTTGGAATTTCCTTTCGTAAGTAAAATCCATGGACTTTACGCCTTAGTCTTTGTTTTAATGACTCATCGATCTCAATTGGTTTTCGGCCTGAAGGAGTTTTAGGGGGTTGAAGAGTTCCATTCTTGCTTTCTTTTAGTAATCTATAAATTGTTGATTTAGCAACACACAACATAGCAGCCGTTAATTCCACAATATTTTCAACACTTGCACTTGGATCCTTGTTTTTCAATGATATATAACAATTCAATATCAGAGTTTTTTCATTTAAAGATAATGGACCTGTTTTTGGTAGTTGCACAATCAACATTCAACAAATGTTTTAAATATATTTCAACCTAAATCGTATATTCTTTAGCGTAGCTGCAACTCATTCGTTCAATACAAAATGTACCTTACGGTATACCCTCTTAAAATATATTTTGGTACGTCTATGAAATCTACTTAAATGAATGATTTATTACTCCTTGTCCTTTCTATATAGACTATAAAACACAATCCATTTGATAGAATGTGACTTTTACTGATGCAAAGACAACATGAAATGAAAACCAATTGACTTATTCATGTATTTTTATAAAGATTTTAACAACACAATAATTATCAGATCAAAACAAAATTTATTGGATATATTACCTAGGTATTGGTTGCCTTATCACTGCCATGTCATGTGAAACGGAAGTGATTGTTGACCCGGCCAAACTTTTTATTAGTTTTAAAAACTAATATTTAAAAAATGACATTAACAACCACTTCGACCTCTACAATAATAATTCACTTTTCTACTTTGGCTCATAATTACTATTTTTATGTTTGGTACCCAGACAACAATTTTACATTCTTTGCACATAATAAGAACATTCTTTTTGGAACAAGGATGTTCTATTAACATGCGTAAATACCGTTCAGTACATGATCAGAATGTAATAGTCACCTCAAAAGACCGTATAACTAATTACTTGATATGTATATGCAAATAATGTTCTGAAGTATGTAAAGATCAAATTCTCATCATTAGATGGTAATATACTATTTTAGTCCAAACAAGAACGTTCTTAGAATATGTCTTGATACTATTCAGTGCATGATAAGGATATTATATTCAGGTGATCAAAATGTTCTGGTAGTACGTAAATAGCATATTCTCAGTATTAGTACTGCACACTTTTTTACTGTCTATCGCGAGTTTTGATAACCAAGTTATATTCTTCAAATATCAAAAGTAATCTTGTAACTTGCTCAACCAAACAAAAGGAATGAACATCGCCCATTACATTCACGTCCCCAAAAGAATATTCCTTTCATCGTTTGTACAACATATTCTTATCATATCATCAGATCATTTTCAGTGGAATGATTGTTGGGTATTTAAAAATTACATGATACGAACATGTTAAGAATGTACCATAAAGAACATACATATTTACAAGAAAAGGAACGTGAAATGGAGTTGTTTAGCATATACCTTTCAGAATGTTCGAAAACGTAATTCATGGGCATATTCTTAGAATGTGAATGTACCATTAGTGTTATGTGGGTATCGTTTATTTCGGCGAATACTGTATTGGTTTTATATAATTATCTTCTAATGTTTATGTGAGTTTGATAATAATAAAATATAAATAAATTTGTTTTATAAACAAGTTTTGTAAACTCTGCCTTTATTTTAAACAAGTACAATGCAAACTGACAGTAATGCAATCATAAGAAAAAGTTATTAAAAATCATAAAAGACGTAAAAAAATTAAAAGTCAGACTATGAATAAAAGTAGAACATTGTTGTAACTAGTGTTAATATTTTGATGCAGATAAATAATAGAACTAAACATTTTTTATATTTTTTAGATTGGGAAGAAATTAGTGTCGATATATGATGACGCGGTGGATGGCCATGAAGTAACGGAATGTTCTTCATTGGCCTGCCTGTCAAATCCATGTCAAAACGGTGCATCCTGCGATTCAACTGGCGAAAAGTGGAAATGTCATTGTAGGAACGGGTTAGATAGTACATTTAAATAAATTTGTGTCCATTAAAAAGTATTTTCCTTTCCAGCTATTTGGGAAAAACATGTGAAGTATCTATTTGTGAAGATAATCCATGTCTTTACGGTGGTACATGTATTCCGTTTACGAATAATGGTTACATTTGTTTATGTCCGTATGGAAAGCATGGTCATTTTTGTGAAAATGGTAAGATTATTATATAAATTCCATAAAATATCTAAATAAATAAAATCCCTCTTTATTCACATTCAATTTTGGCTTAGTTGTACTTCCAACGAAATAACTTTTTTACATGTAAAGAAAACAGCACAATTTATTTTTCTATATTTTTCGTAAAATGAATCCAAACAATAGATGGTGTTTTAGATGCGGGAAGTATAATGTGACACCATCGGGTGCTTAAAAATTGTTTTAAAAGTAAGCAAATCAAAATAAGAAACTTTCTGTTAGAATTATACCAACTGTTGTTTATTTTGAGAACTGGAACATTCCTACGCCACTGCCCCTAAAAGAATATCGTGAGAATGGAGGGGTTACCACATTAGACAAGTTTTAAGTGCATTTTAATCTGTGCTCGAGTTATGAAATTACTCGAATAGCGAGTGTTCGATTATAAACTACTAGTTTTCATTACTGTAACTCATCCAATCTAAAAAATGAGTCGTAGATTATGACTAAATCACAACAAAGATGGTAAACAAGGTGGTAAATACATAAAATTGTAAATAATAATGTTTCACAATTTAAATAATGGTTTGATTTTTACTTAGCTGAATGCAGACCTCAAACTTCTTCATCAATATTTTATGTATTTACGATCTTGAACAAATTTATAAATAATTTTAATATTTCACCCTGTACAACTCGTAATAGACCCTACATGGTATAGTTCGTTGAGTGAAATCATAAAAATATACAGGGTGCTGCAATAATAATAATTTTACTATTTTACAGCAAAATTTCGATTCTTTGTTCGGTAATATTTACATCCTGTTATTTTTTACAGATTCTAAAATTACCCAGCCCTATTTTTCATCTTCAGTACACGGTCTATCGTCTTTTGTTGCTTATCCCTTTCCAGATGGTATATCCCGAACAATGGAAATCAAATTTCGCTTTGCCCCAACAACTCTAGAACAAATTTCCTTACTTTTATTTATAGGCCAAGCTGGACATCATGATTTTTATTCGGATCACATAGCAGTGAGTTTCGTGAGAGGATACATTATGCTTACTTGGAATTTGGGTTCGGGTAAGTCATTTTAAATTTATTCAGCCAAAAAAGGAATTAAAAGTTTTATTCTAAGTTAAAATAAATTTTACTGTATTGTCAAATGTATAAATCCTTTAATATATTGCTGACTTTAAACTCTATTGCAAAATCGCATTGTTGTTTGCGTTGTTAATTTATTAATAAATAATTTATGAATCTGATTTAAATTTTGTCCTTTTCACAGAAAATTAATTAACTGTATAGATAATCCTGTTGTTTAGGTCCCAGACGGATTTTTACATCACAACCGATAAAACCAGGAGCAATTGATTATCTGGTTAAGTTGGGTCATACAGGGCGAAGGGCCTGGCTTTATGTAGAGCATTTAGGAAATGTGACAGGTAGATCTCCAGGAAATTTGGTGCAGTTAGATGTAGTCCCACTTCTATACGTAGGTAATATAACTATTCAATTTTACCCTTTTTGCATCTTTATTTGATATCCTGAACTAAAAGAATGTGTTTTCAAAAATCCGTTAAGAATTATACATTGTGTAAATATTTGTTTAACTTTTTTGTTGGTAATTTTTGAATTCAATTTACTTTAAGAGAGTAGGCGTAAAATTTTAATACCTAGAGTTGAGAGATGTCTGTACAAAAAGTACGAGGAGTAATAAACCCTAATTAAGTATGCAAAACCTTTACAGGGAGCACCATGGAATTTTTGATAAATCTCTTACTTTAAATTACATTTCTTCCGTAAATCTAAAAACCAGGAAGATCGACCCCGTATTTGTTTCAGTTGTAGCAAAGTTTAGGGTTTCTTCATTGTTAAAGGATTAGCAGATAAGCAATAACGCAATGCAGTGGTGTGTATTTTGGGCAAAAAATACGTTTTAAATTATAATATAATAAAAAATGAAAAGAAATAATTATTGGAATACATTTATTACTTACATTTTATTCTATATCCGACTCGGAAGAGGAAGAATCGTTGTTGACATTAATAATAATAGGGTCGATTAAATCATGACAAATATTGTCAATTTTCCACATATTTGCCTCTACTTTGATAACATGCTCGATACAGTTTGTTCAATTTTCCTTACTAACATGACTTACAGTACTCTTAAACAATTTCACAACATCGTTTATTTTAAAAGTAGTATTTTTTTTCCAACTTCCCCCTTTACCTGAGCCCATATTAATTATATGGGATTAAGTTCACAATGATATGGGGGAAGTCGAAGAACTGATATACCACGAGAAGAAGCCATTTCTTTTACAATGTAGGTTTTGTATTTATTCTTGTTCATTTTTGGAATACTGTAAAGTTCTTTCCTTAGTGGATCTTTTGGAAACTTAATATTTTTCGAAATAAGCCACTCCAAAAGCTCTGCTTTACGCCAACGACTTGTGGGTAATGCTTCTCGTAACCGTGAATGGTAACTTGCGTTGTCCATAACAATAACAGCCCCTTTTGGAATCAGATCCAACATTTGAACAAACCATTCCTCGAAGACATCCCCATTCATATCTTCATGATAGTCCCCCGTGCGTTTTGAAATAAAAGTTAATAATCCACCATCAACAAAACCTTCAGAACTTCCAACATGGACAAAGATAAGTCTTTTTCCTTTTCCAGATAAAGGCTGCAAACCTAACGACAAACCTTCCACGAATACCTGCCTTCCGCTTTTCATCTTGCCAAGATTTGGAAACTGTATATCCAGCATTTATCCATGTTTCGTCTAAGTAGAAGATTTTCAAATTTTGTTCTCTGGCATGTCGAATGCTTCTTAAATAGTCTCTTCTCCAAAAAACTATTTCCGGTTTATCTATCAAGAGAGATTTTCTATTATGTTTTGTATATCTGAAACCCACATCTTTCAAAAGTTTGCATAATGTCATTCTGGAGAATTTTGTATAGTCCGTATCTTCTTGCACTAATGTCATTATTTTGTCCAGTGTTCCTGTTTCCTTTCGTAAGTAAAATCCATGGACTTTACGCCTAAGTCTTTGTTTTAATGACTCATCGATCTCAATTGGTTTTCGGCCTGAAGGAGTTTTAGGGGGTTGAAGAGATCCATTCTTGCTTTCTTTTAGTAATCTATAAATTGTTGATTTAGCAACACACAATATAGCAGCCCTTAATTCTACAATATCATCCACACTTGCACTTGGATCCTTGTTTTTCAATGATATATAACAATTCAATATCAGAGTTTTTTCATTTACAGATAATGGACCTGTTTTTGGTCGTTTAGATGGTCCTTGGCTTATCGACATTGTTTGGTACTTGCACAATTAACATTCAACAAATGTTTTAAATATATTCCAACTGTTTACAATATTATGAAAACCATACAACTTCATACAACTTTACTCAAAGAACTAATACAAAGTACTGATTTAATGTACCTACTTTCTTTTAAAATAATATTCCCGATAATGTTTCTAAGAAAACTGGGTTGTTTGGAAAATCCCTCTCAATAATCGAATAATCTGTAAATAGGTGTAATCGTATTAAGCCGATTACAGTAGGCCACTTGCCATTTAAAATTTCTGAGAAAAATTCCCCAAACACTACATATAGGAGTAATACAAATAAAACATTCATTTTGCTTCTTTGAATTTAATAAAAATTGTAACGATATCTTGCTATCTTGACTTTAATTAATTTTTTAAAAATATATTTCATTGTAATTTATTTGTGATAATATTCAAAGTTTGAATTAATCTTCTTACAAAAAGAACAAAAATATATAAAATAATTATTGTTACAGATTGATTTGTTTTCTATTATGAATAAACTGTGTTGCCTTTCTTTATCAAACTTACTAAAATTTATGTATCTCTATCACTTTTTTTTATTAAAATTAATACATCCCGTTACCTCTGACCTAAATCGTATATTCTTTAGCATAGCTGCAACTCATTCGTTCAATACAAAATGTACCTTACGGTATACCCTCTTAAAATATATTTTGGTACGTCTATGAAATCTACTTAAATCAATGATTTAGTACTCCTTGTCCTTTCTATATAGACTATAATAGTGGTCTTATCAGGATTCGAAAAATTTTGCGTCTACACTCTTAAATATTATTTTTAGGAGGATTTGACGTAAAAAATTTCTCCACGCTGCCGCACGATCTTCCCTTACATACAGGTTTCTCGGGGTGCATTTACGACATCGAAATGAAATCTGGAAGTGTCATTATACCGTTCCAGGGTACGATGAACGTATTTGGAAGAGCAGTCGGCGAATGCGGTACCAGCGAGTGTTACGAACGTAGTTGTCAAAATAACGGCGCTTGTCTGCACCACGGAAGCACATTTATGTAATATTGTACAACATTACAAATGATTTTCGTTTATAGAGATATTTATTTGTAGGTGTCTGTGTCAAGACGATTGGTTTGGACCGTTATGTTCCTCCAGACACAATCTATGTGACGATAATATTTCAAAATGTTCGGCTCATTCTCGATGTGTACCTTTGTTATCGCATTCTGAATGCGATTGTCCTTTTGGTTACATTGGGGCAGCTTGTGAAAAGAGTATGTATCAAAATCCAATGATTGTTTTTAATAAAACGTATAGTTCATTTGTTTGGAGTCATTAAATCGTAAAATGTTGTAAACAATCGGTATTAAGAAATTTTATTTTATTAGGTGAAAATATAACCGATGTTAGCCTGACTGGAGTAAGATCGTTCATCATGCTCAACCCCATGGAAATTGAAGGGACAAAATTTCACATCGAGTTTGAAATCAAAATTCTAAAAGATCAAGGAATCGTTTTCTTCATGGGGAAAAAAGATGCCAGATTTATCTCGTTGTCCTTGCAAAATGGTTTATTGGAACTAAAAATACACTCAGGTATGGATGCAGTTAATTAAATAACGACCGTATTTTGTAGTAACGAAAAAAATATACTGTTGATGTATAAAAACTGTTACCACAAAAAACCAAAACCAAATATTCTATTATATTTGATTTTTAAATGTTTGTACAATTTCTTTTGTGGTAAAAAAATCTAGAATGATAAAAGCCCCACGTTGGGCGCCAAATTTGTAACGATAAATGCTCCTCCCGAGCAGATTCCAGCTAAAGACCCTTCTCAAGAAGTGGTTCGGCTCCAAGCACTAAAGTGCTGCACTCTATAACTTGGTGTTGATAAACTATAAGAGATTAGGACGCCACTACCTTTTAAACGTCAACGAAAAATGAGTTAATATCAAAAATATAAATAAGGTTTAAATGAGGTTTATTGTCTAATGTTAGGTCGTCTATTGAACGCGAAGGACTGGTTGTATAAACTCTTGTTAAACCTATGTTACTTAACAATGTGTTAACTTTACGTTAACGGTGTATTTTAGGTTACACCCCCCTCTGAGGCGAATCAGGTTATTTTTAAGAATAAATCGATTAGTCGACGAGTGAGAAAATTTATTCTTAGGCTACTTTGTCACATTTCTTAGAGTGAATAAGTGAATAAACTTGAAATGGCCGTGCACAAGCTTCATGATGGTGACCTTTGCCGTTAAATTTTCTATTGTTGCACATACACTAGTCAAAAGTTAACATAATGTTAGCTAACGTTGGTTTAACAAGCGTTTATGCAACCGGCCCATAATGTATTAAGTCTGTAAGCTGTAAAAAATATGGTAGAAGTACCGGGTGTCCGAATAAGAACGGCTCTCGGCCATATATCAGTAACCATTGATAGTACAGCTTCGGGAAAAAAAATTTTATAATAAAAATGGCCTCGAGAAACACCTGGAAATTATTTACAGACTCGTAGGTCTACCGCTAGAGGGCGTAATTTAATACTAAGAATTAAGAAATCAAAATTTTACAAAAATTGCCTTATTAAAGGGCATTTTTAATGCGATAATCAAATTCTACGAACAATTCTGCGTATTTTTGGTTTTAAAAGTTTTAGTCTATCTTTTCAAATATAAGGTGGGGGAGAGTGGGAACATTATTTTAGAAAAAGGTCTGTAAGTCCGGTCCTGTTTAACCGATCTTTGCAAACTTGGTCTTGTTGATAACAGCTTTCTTCCACCAATATTATAGTTATCATTTCCAAACAACCTAATAAGTGACGTGCCCGCTAGAGAGCGAAACTTTTTTTCTTTTTTTAATCTAGTTCTCTTTGAAAAATATTAAATAGAAGCATGCAATTTTAACCATGAATTATAAAATTAGACCAAATTAGCAACAAAATGGTGCAAAACGGCATGTCAATATCTTTTCCCTATCCCGAGATATCTTAAGAAACGTGTAAATTTTAAGTATTTTCCTTTGAATATTAGAGAACTCTGGTTATACTGAACGGCATTTAATAATTTTGGACTTCCTAAAATTGAATGTTCTTGTCCTCTTTATGATGTTTTTAAATATTTCAATATCACTGTTACTGTCACCGGTAAACGCCTGTAAGGTAGTTGAAATGGAAAAAATATAAAAATAGTAGTGGGCCATGGAAAACAAAGCACCCAGACATGTGTCAAATTATTAAACAAAGTAAAGTAAAATTATTAAATGCCGTTCAGTATAACCAGAGTACTCTAATATTCAAAGGAAAATACTTAAAATTTACACGTTTCTTAAGATATCTCGGGATAGGAAAAAGATATTGACATGCGGTTTTCACTATTTTGTTGCTAATTCGGTCTAATTTTATAATTTATGGTTAAAATTGCATGCTTCCATTTAATATTTTTCAAAGAGAACTAGATTAAAGAAAGAAAAAAAGTTTCGCCCTCTAGCGGCCACGTCACGTATTAGGTTGTTTGGAAATGATAACTGTAATATTGGTGGAAGAAAGCTGTTATCAACAAGACCAAGTTTGCAAAGATCGGTTAAACAGGACCGGACTTACAGACCTTTTTCTAAAATAATGTTCCCACTCTCCCCCACCTTATATTTGAAAAGATAGACTAAAACTTTTGAAACCAAAAATACGCACAATTGTTCGTAGAATTTGATTATCGCATTAAAAATGCCCTTTAATAAGGCAATTTTTGTAAAATTTTGATTTATTAATTCTTAGTATTAAATTACGCCCTCTAGCGGTAGACCTACGAGTCTGTAAATAATTTCCAGGTGTTTCTCGAGGCCATTTTTATCATAAAATTTTTTTCCCGAAGCTGTACTATCAATGGTTACTGATATATGGCCGAGAGCCGTTCTCATTCGGACACCCGGTACATAATTTTTGTTGTCAAATGAAGAGTTAATTTATTTGACACAATAATCCAATTTTTAAAATTATTCGATACTTTTTGTATATTATTTTGTAGGTAGCAGCAAAATATCTTCCTCCGGTATAATTATCCGTAGTTCGAAGTTATTGGTCAAAGGAATATGGCACAAAATACAGTTTGGAAGATTTGGCAAAAAAATTTATTTATCTGTGGACCAAACTATAAATACTGGCGTTCTAGATATGATTTATGCATCAAATTTCAATAAGGAAACTATTTACTTAGGTGGACTTCCAGATATGTCTCAGTTACCCTTATTTGCTGCATCCGGTGTTCCGGTGCATTTTAAGGGATGCATTCGTTATATTTTTATTGATAAAACGCCCGTACCGCTAACAGCCAATAACATTCAACAATCGAGGAATTTGATAGATTGTGATGGCACTCCTTGTGGCGGGGAAGCTTGCAACAATGGCGGAACTTGTTGGTTGGATTCCTTCATGAATCCCCATTGTTCCTGTTATTTTCCTTATTATGGGGAAAAATGTGAAAATATTAAATTATGCACGGAGCAAACGTGCAAGAATAGAGGCCTTTGTGTTAATAATAGATGCACGTGTCAAGTTGGATGGTCTGGGGCATTTTGCGAATCTGAGATTGCTGTGACCAATGCTAAATTTACTGGAGAAAGTTATCTTATAGTAAAAAAACTGGGTGAACGAAAAAGGGAGCTTAGAGAAAAGGTAGCTAGGATATTTTTAAATTTTACTACGGTAAATCCTAATGGTCTACTGTTTTGGAATAAAAAGGTAAGAGTATAATTAACATTAGATCAATTTATACAGTGTGTAAAAGCCAAATGGAATAAATTCATTATTTCGGTTACTGTACATATTTATAAAAAATCCCGAAACAGGTCAAATTTAAATTATAACTTGACATTCTTTAACGTGAAAATGCAACCCCTACCTTCAACCCCCTTAGAATGACAGGTACAATCCCCAATTTTTTAAATGGGAAGTATAGGCTTGTGATAATATATCATTTGAAAGGTCTCTTCATTCTCTATTCGAAAATGTTATTGTTTTTAAATTTGATGCAAAAATTAACATAAAAAAATTAATATCATGTTGTTACCGCAATTCGCTAAAATATACTCGAAACTTATTACAATATACTTAAAACTTATTTCCCGTTTAGGTCTTGATAATGAGAAAGTGAACAAAAACCATAGCAATGTGGTTTTTAGATGGTAACCATTAAGAAACTTTAAAGAATTTCCGTGGCAACGCTATTTTAACAAGCAGTAGTAAATTGTTTTATTTAAGTTGTCATTGTTGTAGTTTAAGTATAAAGTTTGTTTGTTCGAAAAATGGTTAGATTAACGGAAATGATTGGTTACGGAGATAACATCCGAACACAACAGGAAGTAACTCGCCTGTTTCATGAGAAATTTCCTAATTTACCGCCTATATCCCAAGGAACAATAAGTAAAATAGAAAAGCAGTTTCGCGAGTTTGGTCATGTAAGGCAGATAAAAAAAGCAGCTGCCAATGCACTGAGTGATGAAGTCAAATTAGATGTGTTGCTTGAGTTTCAGGAAAATCCACATACATCGAGTAGACAGGCATCCACTACATTCAATACTAGCCATACATCGATAGCAAACATATTAAAAGAAAATAAATTGCATCCGTATAAGATGATACCTACTCAGGAGCTCATGGAAGACGATTTTGATAGGAGAACTTTTTTTTGTGAGCAAATGATGGACATGTTGGATAACAATATTATCCAATTAGAAGACGTTATGTTTTCTGATGAGTGTACTTTTTTACTTAACGGTCATGCTAATCGGCAAAATTGCCGCTACTGGTCCACGAAAAATCCTCACTGGATGAGAGAAGAACACATTCAATACCTTCAAAAGGTTAATGTTAGGGAACAATATCATTGGTCCCTTTTTTATTGAGGGCAACTTGAATGGCAACAATTATTTGGCACTACATCAAAATGATGTCATTCCAACGTTGGCAAATTTATATCCTGATCCAGGTAATTCTCAAGTTCCAGCGAATACGATATGGTTTCAGCAGGATGGAGCACCACCACATTACCAACTCAATGTCCGGCAGTACCTCGATACAATATTTCCCAATCGGTGGATAGGGAGGCGAGCATCGATTGAATGGCCAGCGCGATCACCTGATCTTACATTATTAGATTTCTTTTTATGGGAATATGTGAAGAGCCATGTGTACAAAACTAAACCTTCTGATTTAAATGGCTTAAAAGAACGAATAACGCTTGCGATTAGGTCGATCACGCCTGATATGTTAAATAATGTTAGAAGACAGTTTAATTTGAGATTAGTATGTTGCCAAGACGTTCGCGGAGAACATTTTGAACATCTACTTCATTAACATTCATAGTTCTTTTTCGTGTTCTACATTTTATTACGTTTTGGATTACATTTTAGTTTTTGATTGTATTGTAGCGAATTTCGGTAACAACATGATATTAATTTTTTTTATGTTAATTTTTGCATTAAACAATAACCTCCGAAATGGCCTCCGAAATGAATTAAATCTACTTTTACTATTCCAAAGAAACAATAAGAACAAATATACTTAATACGTTCACATTTTCGACTTGTTAAAACTGGTTTGCCTTAATATGGTTATAGCAAATGCTGTTTGGTAGAAACAACCTAACCTAAATTTTGAATTAATGTTGATTCTTGTGTTGCAATTTCTTGGACGTCTTTTAACAAAAGTGTGGAAATGTAATATAAACATTAAGAATATTTTTAAAACTACAATAAAACTAAAATGTCATGACGATGACCACATTAAAACCTAAGAAACTTTCAGTATTTCATAAAACTAAAGGGTTTTACAGTTACTAGAATTAAAGCATTTATAAAACTATATTAAAACTAAAAAATCTTTGTCTAAATAATCTTGTTCTGTACTATTAATGCTTTTCACTTTTCATTACAGCTTGTATTTAAGCTAAACAGTTTTTATGAACAAAGAGTAAACTTACAAGGTAACTTTAAAACCAATGTTCTTTTTATTTACCACAATAAAGCTGTTTTAAAACCCCAATAAACCCAAAAGGTTTTTATTGTGCTACTTGGGCATGGAACACAAAGATGTAAGAAATGTTTCTTTGTTTTTCGTTTTGTGCTCTGCGTGTCAGTTTTGTAAATATTGTTTTTACAAACTATATTCTTATTTATGCTTTTGATTCTAATTTTTGCCATAAATTTATGTATTTCTTAAAAAAAACTTGTTAATTGGTTAATTTTGATTTAATTATGATTTTAATTACCTAATTTATGAGTTTGATGTTTTATTAGCCACACTAATTTAAAAATTCTTATTTATAATTAATTTTCTTATATTGACATTGAATTAAATAAAATAATATACAGTATTCTCCAAAATCTACAGGATTTGACCATAACCATCTAAACAGAACGTGGCATAAGTTATAATTTTTCGACGCCATTTTGTAGGGATATACTACAAGTTTATAAAATTATTTGTTATTTATTTTTTTTAGGGTAGCAATCATTTAGGTTTGGGCATAGAAAATGGCTTCTTAAAAATTACCATTGCTTCTAAGCAAACGAAATCCAACATCGTTGAAGTTCCCTCCTACGCGAAAATAGCCGATGGTCTCTGGCATAAAATCGACCTCAACATTGATCTTTTGACTATAAAAATCGACGACAAAACTTTCACTATCCAGAAACAAAATAAAAACGTACAGTTCTATCCAACAGGAAATTTTTACATCGGGGGTATTCCGAATGTTACCAATTTGCTTACTGAGACGAGTGGTTTGTTCACACAAAATTTCGAGGGTTGCATAACTGCGTTTGGAACCAATATCGATGTCATTACAGACTTTAGTAATATGGAAGGTTTGAATATAGATACATGTGAAGTTTTGGCACTGTAGATTTGGTATATGTACCTAACAGTTTAGTCTATAAATTTAATAATTTTTTGATCAGACATGTAGAGATTTTTTCGAATTTCAAGAAAATAAAAAATATTGAATTGAAGATATTTTAAACGTACACCTATTGCTGTTTGTATAAATTTCAGGATTAAAAAAATCCCGACTATAACATTTATTTAAATTACTAACACTTTTATTTTGTCTATATAAATAATTCTTTTTTTTTCAGTGTACATGTTTAATTAGTAAAATCTTATATATAGGGTGTTTTTTAAATGCAGTCTTTTTATACAATGTCAGTACATCGTCTTCTTATTATGGCGATATCGGCAACCCCTTTTACATCTCGGTTGTAAGGACATATTATCAAAAGACTATTATTTATCTATCTATTATTCATTGTACTAATCCTTACTCTATGGAAGTCCATCTTACTAAGAACATTTTGAACAAAACGTTTACTTTTATTTTAAAAAATTAGCTTTTCTGTTCCTATGACAGTTTATCGAAACAGCTGTCATTGAATATAAAAAAGTTAATTGTTCTAAAGACAAAATATTGAATTTTTATAGACTAAATTGCAAACATCGTTAAACAGTTTTTGTTATATCACTAGTTTTATTAATTGATGTCAATGATTTGTTATATAATTGTAAACAATGTATTGTTTATACTATTTTATTGGCTTTTGTCTATTGTTTATATTTATATTTGTTTGTTTTAATAGATCTTGAATATAATTTGGTATTATTTATTATTAATTCATTGCTGACCTAACCTTACCCGACCTACAGTGAAATGGTTGTTCAGAAAGTAATCTATTCCACATGAGTGGGCACAAGTAGCACACTATACTTTTTCTACATTCTCTAGAGTCCATTGTAATGGACTTTAATTTTAAATTTTACTATATATATGAAAAAATATAAGTAAATATGTTTATACATAAAGCCTTATACTTGCAAGGTGTAGGTGGAAAGGGTAGAAGTCTGTTGACCAAAGAATTTTCTCGATTTCTTAGCCACTGTAATTTATTTGATGGAGGGTGGTCCGAGTTTCAAGAGGAATATGAATATTGATAGACATTTATTGAGTACATAGATAGATTTATATACTTTCTCTTATAGTTGATTTGGCAACACCGCCAAACCAGAGACAACCACAACGAGACGGGCAACTCAATGTATTATTTGTGTTCGTCACAACTTATTTGGGCCACTGGACTGGCAGGCACTATGAGATGGCGCTATGATCGGATTTTCTTTTGACTTGGCCTTTTACTATTTAGATATACAGGCACTCAACAAAATTTATTGACGTAGGTCAAGATTGGCGGTAAAATTTAAATTTCATCGTTCATACGCTACTACAGTGGAACAACTTTTCTTTTCAATGATAGGATTTTGATACATTTTACTGAGTAGGTCTAATAGTGGAACATTAAACATTTTCAAATTCAAAAAAATGAATCTAACGTTGTATTTTAACTCAATTAAACAAAAGCTGTTAAAATACAATTTTTAACTCAATTTTGAAAATGTTTAATGTTCCACTATTAGACCTACTCAGTAAAATGTATCAAAATCCTATCATTGAATAGAAAATGTATGTTGCATAATGAAACTTATATGAATCACAAATTGTTATTTTCATTAGACTGAAAATATTTAACATTGTTCCCATATTTTTTAAATCATATAATTTTTTTATATTGTATATAAACAAAAAAATAAAACACAAAACTAATTTTTTACCAATTTTATTTTGCTAATGTTTGGAAAATCAATACAAGTACACTTAAAGGTTTTAAATATATTATTTTAAAATAGCCACAAACAGTATATAAGAGTTAATTATGCAAAAACTTTTGCATTTTTTATTTTTGTGGTCTTTTTCTTATCTTTCAAATCCCTGACTTGCCTTTTGCACCACCATGGTATGCCTATTTTAATTACCCCTTTTATCATGGATTTAATTATTAAATTTTTATGTTTTGTACATTTTATCCATGAAAAATTTAATTTTGTATTAAATTCTTTTTCAAGATGCCTAGAAATATTGGGTGTATTACAATGAGTTTCAAGAAAATCTTCTAATAAAGTTATGGCAGTTCCTACCGAAATAACAGGTTCTTCTGAAGGGTACACTAATCGTTCACTTGTTTGATCCCACTCTTTAAAACTTATAAATAAATTGTGAGGTTCATCAGAATTTGATAATAAAATATTGTTGCAAACCTCACAATTGACAAATTTTAAAATACTTTTTATGATAAACCCTGCCACATAAGCCACTGACATAGTTGCTATGCTACCAATGTTAACTGCATTAGCAATTTCAGTTGACAAGTTGTCCACATTTAAATTGTTACTTACTCCCACTTCAGTAGAAATGCAACCTTTATTAGAAGGATTTTCTGAATTATCATCGTTTTTGAGAAATTCACCCAAATTTGAAAGAAGAGTTCCATCATCCTCTTCGCAATTCCTACCAGAACCTAAATTAATAAGACCATTTAAAATTTGGGTCTTTAAACTTCCCACAAATTGAATGGTTGTTGGGTTATCATTATTTCCCAAACCTGACCTAATGGCCCCAAATAAATTTTCCAAGGCATCTTGGTTTATATTTCTTGGCTTAAGATATTCAAAATTTTTGTTTTGTGACAAATGCACCCACAATTTTCTAATTGCAACTAAAGTTGTCATCCATGCCACTTGAGATGGGGGTTTATTCTTTATGGCACCTTTTTTTGTAAATCTTACAAACCTCCAACTTTTAACCATTTTGGAGGCTTGTTTCCAATATGTCATATGGGCAGATGTGTTTGAAAGTATGCACTTTACCTGTTTTCCTGGAGGTGGGAACTTTCCACTGCCATTAAAACTATCAAAAAGTTCATCTACCTGATTTATAAATGTAGCTGTGGCAATGGATCTCTGTTCCAATTCACCTAAAATAAAAAAAGAATTTTGTAACTGATACTACTTGAATTAAAAAATATCATTAGATTTTTTTACAAATTAAGTATGTTTACAGGAAATCTAATTTAAAAGACAAAATAAGTATTTATGAAAATATTTAGAGAGCTGAACTTAAATGTAATAGTTAAATAAAATTTTATCATGTGCTTACCTCTAGAAAGTAATGTATACAAAAATGATGACACACTTCGGCTCAAGATTTGAGCAGCAATATTAACTTTCATAGCATACTTCATTTTTGGTTCCATATGCTGACTTCTAATTTTATGCATGGCTCTAAAAATTAGAGGAGACTTGGAATCTATTTCATAAGCCTTTCTAACATCATTAAACCTTGCTTGCATCACAGCATTCTGGCATGTGGGGACTTCAATGTCTACATTATATTTTCTAAATAATGATGCAGTACATTTTAGCAAATGAGGTGGGTCGTAAATATTGAATATTTTTTGTCCCCCCACTATTATATAGGGATTAACCATTGATGATCCCAATGTTTTTAGAGCCTTTATATTATTAGTGCCACAATCATTAATTATTGCAACAATGTCTAGTTTTGCAATACACTGACAGGCCTCAATGACTTCAATAATTATTTTTGATAATTTAGTTCCGGAGACTGCTTCATGTGAAAAATAATAAGCAATTGGTTGTTTCCAATTACGCTGTAGTCCTTTAACCATAAATACTAGGGCCTTATTTGCTACTAATTTGGAGGATTCCCCAGTTATTTCTTCAAATCCTCTTATTCTATCCAAAGAGGAATCATATTGAATATGTTCTTTGATGTCCATTTCATCCATTAAAATGGAACATATTCTGTCATTGTCATTTTTAATGGACTTATCAATATGACGGAGCATGTGTTCATTTACTCCACTATTAAATGGCACTTGCTGAAGAAGGTTTAACAATGTTTTTTTGGATGGCATAGATACAATTTTACGTAACAAATTATAACATTTAGGACCCCTTTTTAATAAAGCCAAAGCAACAACTTTTTCCTCCATTGTCCATCTTCTTCCTTTAGGAGATGTTTTTGAACATCTAATTTGAGAAATTAAGAAGTTCGCAGTATAATTCGGTAAATCATTAAATAATTCTTTTACCACATCTGAATCATTTAGTGAAGATAACTCTTTAATGTTGTGCGCCCTTGCTTTAGCTAGTTTTTTTAATCGTCTAATGCTTGCCTCCTTACATTCAATAACTTTCATTAGCCTTAGTTTCCTAGGTGTAGACTTTGTTCTAGAAAGGTTTGAAATTCCCCTAAAAATAGGTTTCTTGATACTGGGAGTAGTAATTAAGTCTCTACCAGCAGTTGGCTGTTCAATTTCTCTCTCTTGTATTGCTGAAAATAGAAAAAGGTTATTAATACTTTTTTTGTAAATTTATTTATATTTATAATATGAAGTTGTAGTATAAATAAATTCGAAATTAATAGATAAAATAAAAAATAATTGATAAAATCTGATAATGTCAAAATCAAGTCAAAACAGTTGTCATTGTGTGTTAAAAGTAAATTTTACAATAAATATCGGAAGTAGAAGTTTAAAATTTGTTTCTTTAGTTTATATGAAATGTTAAAAATTGTGTGAACACCACGTTAAATTTTAACTTTATGCAAAAATATCAGTTACTAAAGCACTATTTTATACTTACTTTCTTCCACTGCATTTAAGTTGTCTGACACTATGAATTTCAATGGCACCGCATCAGTTTTTAGCCTCCACTGAATTTGGTCAACATAATCATTTGAAGTAAAGTGATTACTACAAATTCTCTTGTTTCTCATATTCCAACTGGGAATTTCCATTCCAAGGTTTTGCATCCATATTTTGCATCTAAATGAATACAAAATCATTACTATTAAAAATACATACTTAAAGTTTTTAGTCGTTTACAAAAAAAAGAGGCAATACAACAAGCTTTTATTTTGTCTATATTAAAACAAATTACTTACTTCTCACTATTTCTTGGAAAATAATGCAATTTCTGGACTTCAAGTTCACTGCAACCACAAATTAAACAAACTGCAACCATTATTGTTCAAAAATATGTAAAATAAAAACAAAAACACGATATCACCAAGAACACACTATTATAAACAGGAAGGTAAGGTTATAAATAAAATTTTTCAATTCTTCTTCTAATATAACCTTTCAAACTAGCTAGTTTCAGAGCTATACGCTCAGTTGCCAAGTTTATTATTTTTCAATTCTTAATTGTGGTTTGCAGTAATATTTCATCAGATTTATTTTTAATGAATCTCAATATGGAGCTGGTATATATTATTTTTACTTTTTTCACAATATATTTAACAAGTTACTACTTAAATGCCGTCGTACAGTAAGCGATTTGGAAACGTTGTGAAAATGAGTACAGCGCCCTCAAAGACTGCCTAACAGAAAATAGAAGAGAGACAAAGTTATAGTTAGATTAATGTTAAAGAAAGAGACATGTGATTAATATTAATTATATGGGCTGCCGAACACTTTTGCCTATTTAAGTTATCCGTCTCGTTGGTTGTCTCTGGCCAAACAAATGAAAGTTTTAACAACAAAGAATGGTGTCAACCAACAGCAAACTTAACTTTTAGTATTTTACTTCGAAATTGTATATAGATATAGATAGAATAGAATATCTGTTATGAAAACCTAATCTTGGTTTCAAATACAATTCAGTGGTTTTATATATTATATTACGCGACATTTTTTACAGTATTATTTTGAGTGTAGGTACCTACTTACTTACCTATTGTTAAAAATATAAAAGTGAACCAAAATTAGTTCTAATGTGTTTCATGCAATGACTATCATTAATAGTCTTTTTATATGAACGAGGTAAGCAATAGTAATTTATTATTTAAAGATGGGGATTCTTAATTTCAGGTATAGTTAGGTTAGGTATTAGTGGAATAGGAATGAAGAGTGTATGTTTGATTGCCTATACAGTAGGGTGGGTAGAAACATTTTTAGGTAATAACATGAAAAGTAGAGACAATAGGGGTAGAAATTTAAAAAATATCCTGAAGTCATAAAGACTACCACCACTGTATAATCCCTTTTATTTTAATTAATGTCGTTCTGCCATGGACAATTTTGAATGTTTGTGATTTATAAGACTCTAAAACGTATTTCAAGGCTATCATACAACGGTAGGTATGTGAGAAATTATATTGTTAAACTAGTAAGAAAAAAAATAATTCCTCCATTTAGTATTCTGAAATAAAACAAAATAATTATCTTCTCCTATTTTATAAAATTATCCCCAAATAATGACGACATATTAGTGAAATATTGAGGGGGTCATGACCGCTATGACCACCCCCCAAATCTACCCTTGCTTATATTTCATAGAAGGAAATTTAATCTTGGGATATTAACGGTAAATTCACCGATAGGTGAAAGTTATTGTTGAACAATTTCTCTTAAATCATCCATTCATGTTTTAACTGAAAAGGAAACTTAATTTCAAAACCAATTTAGAAAAAATAACAAAGCGACATGCTTAGTTAAATCAAATTTAACTTATTCCAAGAAATATGTTCATAAATAATATATTTCTACTACTAAATAGACATAACTATAGTTATGATTTATACATCATCTTGTTTGTGAATCTGTTTCTGTTCGTTTTGTGTTTTTATTTTATTTAACAAGTCAGGTTGCAATAAAATGGTGATTGAAAATTAAAAACGTTTCTGAGAACAACTTGATATTTACATTTGACAAAAATAAAAAGGAAAACAGTAATAATTAGTAGAACTGTTATGATTATGCTAAGTTATCAAAACAACAAATATAATTGCATGACAATGTGGTCGTTCTGTAAAGGTCAATAACAATATTATAATAATGTGCTGTTTACTATTAAACTGATTGTGAAAGTTATTTTAAATTAAAGGTTAAATTTATTTCTATTAAAAATAATTCCAAAACATTTTAATTTTTGTTACTGAAAGTAACTTGTGGTTAAGTCAGGTTCTAGGAAAAATTCCAGTTAGGTAAACATTCTGCAAAGACGACCTGCATCTTTCTAGCAGTTGGGACATTAATTAAAATAAGTTATGGACCATTTACTCCTCATTTTAGTTTATTTTCATTAATTTCCGGATCATTGTTTAAGTGTGCTGATCCTTAATCTCTTCTTTCCGATAGATTGGTAATGAAATTATGTGATGTGAATCTGACTAACTGTTCAAAAGAGATATTGTAGTGTAGTTATTTGTTATAATATGTATTTGTAAACCAGACTATGTATGAGAATTTATTGAGGATTCGCTTTTATTTTGTACGATGTTGCCACATATTAATAGATGATGCAGGATATCGGATTTTACGAACAGAAATAATTAAATTCTATAATTCGAAATCCACCGTAATTATTAATTATTTAAAAAAAACTGGAAATAGAAAAATTATTCATTTTGTTGCATTTTAACTCGCTCTCTCCTTATTTTTTTTATTTATTAAAAAAACGATATTTATATACTTATATTTTATCTTATTTCTTGTTCAAATGCACAAGTTGAGATTTAATTTGAATTAAAACTTTTATTACTCTATAAGAAACTTAATTTCCACTGATATTGTTATGTATATATCAAGTTTATAAACATTCATTATAAATAACTTGGTATTGAATAATATTTATATTTAAACAAGAAAATAATAAATATCAATTATATTTAAATATAAATACTGATTTTTTTGTTAATTTTATGGGAATTAACAAAAGAATAATTAATATACAAGAATATACAAAAGATTGAGTCCGGAAAATGGCAATTTACGCCCATATAGCACATGTACGACCTACGGACGTACTGGGGACGTACGAAACGGACGTATCGTTCGTCCTGGGGACGTACGGATTAGGGACAGTGTACGTCCTATGGACGTACCGGGTACGTCCTGATTCCGCGTAAATGGACGTCCCAGGTACGTACACTTTTGGTCCAAACTGTGCCTAATGTGGACAAATCTGGGACGTACCTGGTACGTCTAAATTTTTCGCAAATGGACGTCCTTGGTACGTACTCTTTTGGCTCAAACTGTGGACAGTTCTGGGACGTATCCAGGAAATAGGTGAAAAATAATCTCAATATTTTAATTAAATAAAACAATTTTTAATAACCATTTTTATTTTACAATGATTTATAAAATTTAAAATAAAACTAGGTAATAGGTAATAACAAAATAAAATAAAAATCATAAAATCAAAAGTAATAAAGAATTCTGTTAAAAAATACCTAAATAATACTTCCTTGATCTTCAATTAAATTAAATAAAAGCTTTAATGCTTGTTTCATGGACCTTTCCTTCGCCCTCTTTAGCCATGATTTGAGAGCTAGTTCTGTCTCTCTGAACGAACCAGACGACTTTCCTTCATCAGCAGCATCTTTAAACAAATAGCATCTATTAACTATCTATTAAATCCATCAACGCTATCCCTGTCACTATTATGTGAACCATCAACTACTAGCAATCGCTCGAATAATGGAACTCTTTGCCGGGCATACTTTAGATGTTTACTTATATTTGATCGATTCATTATAATATTAAAAGATAGCTTACCTTCTACAATTTCACTATTAACAGTTCACCATCAATCACAAATATGGTATGGTAATCTGTATTGTCTGTGTAGGTATGTATTATTTTAGTGCCAAAGCAAATATTCCTCCTTTTACATATCACACACACACTCATAGAATATAGGTTAGAATAATATATTGTCAAAACCCAACCCAAACTTTGGCGCGTAATTTAAAAACATTATAGGCGCTTTTTCTCTAGCTAAACAGTTAGGTCTGCTGATTAACACGGTTAGGATTGGTTTTTCTTTTGTACTGTTTAGTATTTACACTTTTTTTGTAACAAATATGTTTACAAACATTGAAATCATTGTAATAACTACGTCTATTTAGGTGCGTACTGAATACGTCCAGAAACGTACGTACTAGGTACGTACATTTTAGTACGAACTAGGTACGTCCAGAAATGTACGTACTCAGAACGTATCCGATTGGCTTTAGGAATAAATATCTGAAATGGACCCAATATGTACGTACTGAAAACGTCCAGTTGCGGACGTACCAAGTAAGTCCAGATATGTACGTACTCAGAACGTCCCCTCTGGTCCGGGGACGTAAAGACCCAAATCGGGCCTAATATGTACGTCCCCAGTACGTCGTGTGCTATATGGGCGGTACACTTGTACTTTACAGTACTCTTAAATTCTCCCAATGTTGTTTGAAATAATAAGTGAATCAACATAAACTAAGCTCTTATTCTAGTTTTTGAAGATTGACATTCATTGTACAACTGCTGTTGCCAGCATTATGTATTAATGGAGTTGTTGATGGATTTACAGTCTTTTCTGTAATCGCGGACAACCGGTATAACGCCTCAACACACCGGACTTGTAACGTAAATAACTATTACGATGTTATTATAGGTGATGTAAAAATCATGGATGCGGGAATCATATGTTTTCAACACTGCGGTCCAAAAGTATTTTGTTTCACATTACCTGAAACATGTCCAGCATGCGAAAAAGATTTAGAAATGGCCAACTTTGCACTACTTCCTTTTAGGTAAGCTCTAATTCTAAATTCTAATTCTAAAAATAGTATTGTACCATCTCTGAACCCTGAAAAACTATTTTGATGATGATAAAATATAAAAAACACTGTAAAATTTGAAAACCTAATTATAAAACCCACAGTGGACTTTTATAAATTTAATTCAACATTATATAAGACCGGTTCGTAATGAAATTTTAAAGAAATAATTCTACACTATATATATATAGTGTATTTGAAAATCAAGAGAGAGTAAATTCCCAGAAATGTTTTGCAGTTAGCAGTGTTAAAGGCAGTAAACCATAGACATGCGTTTTCAAAATTAAATTAATATGAAAATAGAAATATTTAATTTGTTTTAGTTATTTATACCTAGATTACCAATTTTAGATAGATAAACATAATTCGTAAGTAGTAATTTAATTTGGGTAAAATGAAGAAAAAGTCAATATTATTTTAGGCATTTTGTTTTAGGCATATGTTTATTTACAAAATATGTATATAATATGTACAGATAATTACAATTACTTATAAATTAATATGAGAAGCTAAAAAAACAATTAAGTAGGTATATGAGAAAAAAAAAACCAACCGCAAGGATAAAATTTGACGAGCAACATGCAAAAAATACGACAATATTAAATCTTAAAAAATAAAAATCTAAAAATAAAATTAAACTACATAAATTATTAATTTTAAAGTTATGGTTCCTCGCACTCTGTGTCAGAAGATTCACCATCTGATTCTAGAGAAATTACAATGGGCTCTATAGTAATATCAATTATGTTATCTAGCTCCCACATCTTTTTTTTTATTTCTGTAACGTGTCTAATACATTTTTGCCAATTTTCACTTGTTACTTCAGATATTGCCTTATTGAAGAGAATTTTAACATCTGATAATTTAAAAGTAGTGTTATTTCTGGCAACATAACCTTTAACTTGAGCCCATATCAATTCTATCGGATTCAGCTCACAATGGTAGGGTGGTAAACGAAGGATTTCAATTTCTCGTTTTTTGGCTATCTCCTCAATATTATATTTTTTATAATTTTGCTTATGTTTTTTAGCAATAGTTAACAATTCTGCCCTCAGCATTGTATTGTCAAAGGCTAAATTTTTAGAAGATAACCATTTTGCAATTTCATCCTTTTTCCATTTAGTGGTTGGTAAAGGTTCAAGTAATCTGGAGTGGTAACTTGCGTTGTCCATTACAATAACCGATCCTTTTGGTATGAATTGAATCAAATGTTCAAAATATTCCTCAAACACGTCTCCATTCATTTCTTCGTGATAATCAACGGTTTTTTTTATTCAAATAAGAGTAAACCATTCTCAAGAAAACCGTTTGTACTGCCTATATGACAAATAATTAATCTTTTACCTTTTCCTATAGGTTCCTTAAAACCAGTAGTATATCCTTCTAGAAAAGCTTGATGGGATGATTTTATATTTTTGTTTTTCCAAACTCTTCCTACACAATGTCCTTCATTAACCCATATTTCATCTAAATAATAAATGTTTTTATTTTGAGCTTTAACTTGTTGTATTCTTCTGAGGTACTGTCTTCTCCAACATAAAATTTCTTCAGAATCAATTAGCATTGAGTGTTTGCCCATTTTTTCAAATTTAAAGTTTAACTCATGTAACGTTTTCCATAGTTTATCCCGGCCTAATGTTGGTTAAATCAACATCATTCGTAATGGCTTGCAAAACTTTATCTAAAGTTGGTATTTGCTTGTTTATAAAAAATGAGTGAACAAGCTTACGAATAGCATTTTTAAAAAACTCGTCCACGTTGACTTTTAATAGTTTTTGTCGACCTGGTTTCGGCTTTGGTGAGGTTACTCCACCTGATTTTTCCTCCTTTAGAACTCTATATATTGTAGATTGCCTTAGATGTTGTTTCAACTACACTGTCAATAGTGTTTGAGGGATTTTGATGTTTAAAATAGTGGTACACATTCACTACAGCACTCTTTTCATTGAGCGATAAATGGTCTAGTTTTAATTTTTTCACTGGCATATACTCACAAACTGCTTCCATTTTTAGTCACTACTATTTGTCACGTTTATCGAAAATCAAACTGCATTTCTAGAAACTTAAGCACTATTTAAGTCGAAATATCTGTCATTAGAAGCTGTTGCCATTCGGAGGTCGTTAAATAACAATGATCCCTTTCTAATCTGGTTACGCCTATGACGCACGTTAATCCTCTTAGGCCTACTGTAGTAACAATGAAAGATCATAAAATAATGTGATAGTCCAAGAAATTTAATAAATTTTGTATTGAAATTAACAAAAACAATTTAGAATGCATTACAAATATTGAAGTTTTACCGCACGTACTGTACTATAGTTTTGCATACCGAATTAGTTTTTATTCTGGGAATTTACTCTCTCTTGATTTTCAAATACAGTATAGCTTGTTTTAAAGAACCCAGTTTCAGGTATGTATTTATTTAATTTTTATGATTTTTTTAGAGTTCCTTATCCTTTTGTAAAAGCATCTCAATATCCTTGTGCTGTAGTGATTAAACCAACAACAGGAGATTTTTTAAAGTAAGTTCAATAAAAAATTTGTAGATATTTAATTAATTCTCAACCACAACGATATAAAACAAAAAGATTTAAATAGTCATAGTCATAAAGGTAGAGGGAAAAAAGTTGTGTATCACGCGTGTGTAAATGCATTAGCACCCCTTAACTGGTATTTGCTGCCCTCGCTACGCTCACTCATTTTCCGCCCTTGACACAATATACCATTTACTGATATATGCTAGAAGATTTACATTGAAGTCATTCCTATTGTTACATAGATATACAGGGTGTCTCACTATTTATATATTGTAAGCTCGTTGTGAAAAAGCCTTGTGTAGCTAGTATTTTGTAACTAATTTGTTTTTTGATAGTTTATAATAATAAGCGTGGTCTATTTTTCAGTGACTATCACAACTCAAAAGATCTGCACATAGGAGTGACTACGTCTGACGGAAAAATAGTAGAATTCGACAGGCACGGACTAAGATGTCATAGTACTGCCCAGTGGAGCCAATGTCTGCTTTTAGAACAAGTACCCGGACATTGGAGGGAACATTGGGATAATGTTCTTAAAAAAATGTGTATCCAAAAATGTTGGTCTCCGGAAATATACCGAGAAGACACCCACAATTGCTTCACATTTGTTTTAACGTTTTTAATTAATTTAGGTTACCCCTCTTTAAGTACTGCTGCAAAAAACAAAACCGTTTTTTGTGAGATTTTTATAATTCCCAGAACTAGTTCTGCTGGAAAGTATATTTCGATTTATAGAAGACTAAAACAGGGTATTTACATTCATAGAACGCATAAAACATGAAGTATGAACCCATAAAACATGAAACGTCCTATGATTTTTACTTAAAAATGTAGAAAACGGTGATATTCTGCTTGATTTCTAAATATCAGGTCGTAGACCTTCGCTTGATAGAATAAAGTATTGGAGAGTGTCATTTTATTTATTTAAGATTCCAGAATGTTTACATAGGTGTGGGTAATGGATTTTCTAAAGAGCTATCACCTTGTAGAGGTAATGGAGGTATAGTTAGCCCTAAAATTTCATTCTTTGACTGTCTCTCGTTCAGATCAGATCGGCTCACAATATTTTAGTACTGCAGTAAATTCAGTTTCTTTTTTAGTTGAAGTTGAAGCTTTGGCCAGTGTTCCCTGCAAACTCCTAATGGACATGGTTAAAGTTTGACACACGTGGTCGGGGAAGAACTCACTTTGATAAAAGCTTCCCATGGGGATAGTTGTTTCTTTTCTTTTTTCAGTAACTGATGCACTGACAGTGAATATAATTTGTCGACCTTGGCTGTGAACAATTTTTCTAGAACTACCCATGGTTCTACATCTATTACCATCTACTAAAACAGAAATTAAAATTTGGCTAACCTAAATTTTTTCATTTGAAAAACGACAGAGATGGCCTTGACTTGAAATATTATCCAACGTTGAGTGGAGCACATAGACCAAGGAGTAGTTGTTTTTTCTTTGGAAAACGGTCAACCCTGGTTTGGAAATTATTGTTTCTTAAGTGCAAGTAGAAATATTTTTCAATTTTTGAATGATTGACTGCTCTTCGAATATTGAAATTTATTTTCAGTACTCAGATGTCTTTGATTAGCAGTAACCTTTGATCTGTTGGTTTACAAATGTACGCTAGGATGGCGCATTTAATCTTGGAATCTTGCATTAACTACACAGGTAGAAGTAATTCTGCATCCTGCTCTTTGGATTGAGAAAAAATAATTACCTCGTACTGATGATGACACAGTAATATCGAAACCGGTCTGCGAATAGTATGACTTCCCTTTCATTTGCAAAACAACAGAGATGGTCTTAAGTATCGCCATTGCCGTACTGATGACGACACAGTGATATCGAAACCAGTGTGCTAATAGTATGACTTTCCTTTCATTTGCAAAACAAAAGAGATGGTCTTAAGTATCGCCATTGCGTTTTCGATTGAAATATAATCAAATGTCCGGTGGGTCATATAGCTCAAGAAGTAGTTGTTTTTCTTTATAAAACGGTCAAGTCTAGTTCGGAAATGATTTGATGTTTCTATATTTGCACTTTAGAAGGTGCAAGTAAAACTATTTTTTATTTTTCATTTTTTTTTATTAAAATGTATTCGATCAGATGTTATATACCATTTGGAAACAATATGTTTGTAATTATTGGTAACAAAATACTATAAATCAAATTTTAATCTGAAAAAAAAATGATAAAATAAATACACATACCTTACTTTTCATTCAATTATTTCACTGCAAAAAATATTTAACAACATTATTGTCTATATAAGTCACTAAATTAACGTAGTACTTTTTGTGTTTATTAAAATGATGTTGGTACTTACTAAAATGACATATGTCAGATATTTGAAATTTAAATTTGATTCGAATATTAAATTGGAATGATAAATTTTTAAGAAAATATAATATAAGACATAAATATAACCAATTTAGAGAAAAATGGAAGGATCGTGCCCCCCCTAAATTACAAATAAAAATTGCAAAATTGTCAAATAAAATGCACACACTTACCAACTGGGACACAAAAAATAACTAGAAGAATAGTTCCCCCCCCTGAATTACAAATAAAAATTGCAAAATTGTCAAATTAAATGCACACAATTACCAACTGTGACACAAAAAATAACTAGACGGAGTGTGGAAAGATATTTCATGTGGTTTTAACCTTACAATGAAGTCTACTGTAAACGCGAATTATAAAAACACATTTTACTGCACCATTAAGAGATTTGGAGTCGAAATAATCCAAACGATAAACTGCCAAAAATTTTAATTCACGTGCTGTAACTTTTAGGATGATTAGTACAATTTATTTCAGACGCAAACTTGTGTTCTGCGCAGATATGACTCTTACCTCATACCTCCATTACCGTGCTTTAGAAATATTCCTTGATATTAATATTAATCACTAAATAATAACCAATAAAATACTTAATTTCAATTTATATAACTCGATTACTTCTGTTAACTAAATATGATCAAGGTCGAGGTTTTATGTTTATAAATACCAGTAATTGAAATTGTATTAGCAAAAAAATAATTGAATATTGTTTTAGTATTCGTTTCAACAAACAAAATATTTGTTTACACTTAAGTAGTTACATTAGCCAAATTGATTACACATCAATAATTACTAACAATATTTTTATTAAATGAATGATGCAAATTTTATTACATATTACTTTCTAGTGGTATCCATTTTAATGTAATTTTAACTGCCGTTTCCTCAATCATTTAGTTGATAAACTCTGCTCGATTTTATCAACTATATCTTCCTCAACTTCTTCTTAATGTGTACCCATGACGTTGGCAATCGTGATGGCGAGCTGATCCCTATCTTCAGTCACTCTAAACAATAATTTGATAATTTATATACCTTTTTCCAATCACAAATGTTTTTTAACCAGAAGATTTGTTTCCTTTTCACGCCTTCGTGGCATTCATTATTTTTTTCTTCATTATAAGCTGTCGGATTTGGTGAACTGTGTTTGCCCTATCCAAGACTGCTTCATTTCTTTGCAAAACTACCCATGGTATTCTTATTATTCATCTATGTAACTCCAGTTCTAATTCTTCTAGACAGTTTATTGTGGCAGCTCTCTGTGCCCAGAGTTCAACTCTAAGCTCTATATAACAGCACAGAACAATTGTAATATTGCATCTATTTTCCTATCCATCAAAGGTATTTAAAATTGGATACTCTGTCATCATTTTCTGCATGACCTTAATTTCCATAACTCTGATTGGTCTTTTGATCACTTTCTTTTTCTGGATATATCTGGACTACATACACCATGTGCTGTTTAATATTCTATACTAGAATTATCTTTACCCTCTCACTATCTATGAGTACTCCTAAATATCTTTATCTATCAGAATTCAGAATGTCTTATTACTTAGTTGCTCTCCAGTTGCAGATCTATTAAGTTCCTCTAATACAAATATATTTTATTTATTTAATAATTAGAATCCATTGTGCGTATTATTCATTGAGTTTCCTGGCCAAATTATTGTAGGTTGTAGGTTATTTTATGTTTCTATTTTTATACTGATAAATACCACATTTTAAAGACAACAAAATGACAGAATCAATAGAAGTTTTGTATTCTGTTGATCGACAATATCTTTATCAGTAAAAAAGTTTTTTATTTTCTTTTCTTGGGAACATCTACAGAATAAACTAGATTAATTAGTAATTACATAAACAAATTATTTTGCAACTCTCCCAATGATATTCGTTGATCTCACCTAAAATTTATTTGGTAAAACTATGCTGATTCCTAAAAAAAATATATTTTTTACATTGATATAATTTTGTTAAGCTAGTAAACCAAAAATACTTGACAGTATTATTAATATTACATTTTATGAGACTTACTATTTGTGGAATGCTTAAAGCCTCTAACGAAACAGTTTTCAAAATAATACCCAATATGTGAAAAATTCTATCACGAAATACTTGTATTGAATATGTTAAAGTTTTAAAAGCAAAACATAAGTTTCCTTTTATATCATTATATTTACTTTTACTAAACATATGTTCACTTTTATTAACCATTGACAAACACTTTTTATTTTTTTAAATATATTGTTTCTCTATAAACCCTGGATAATTGTTCTCTTTTATTGGACTTTACTATAGTGAATATTTAGTACAAACTTTTATTATGTTGGTTTAAATAAATATTTTTTGTAATTACCATCTGTGTTTAAATATCCCATATGTTATAATTTACTCTACCTACATACCCTTCCCACGTTATCAACCTTTTGTAAGGTAAGTTCTCACTGGTTCTCACTTGCCAAGTGTAGTTTTTTTCTTAGGAGCCGTACATTCGCCGGCTCCACCTCAGCTTCTTGGGCTTATTGTGTAGTTGAGCAACAAAAGTTGAATCAACACTGAGCCTTCCGTTCAAGAATTCGAATTGATCAATAAATAATGTTGGATCCAGTAAAACTTTATTGTTCAAGTGATGAATCATCATGAATTGTTTTTAAGTTAAAACTTGTCTTGAAACGTGTGAAGTAGGCAGTAAAATTTTGTCAGCATTTGCTTTGCAAATGCAGCTTTAATATTGGCGAGACTTATGGTCTCGAACAGGGACCCGGACCGGAAACGTTATTGATTAAGAACCGGGCCGGAACCGTTTTTTTATTGTGGACCGAAACCGGAACCCTAATGTATGACATAAGATGAACCGGAACCAGAACCGCTAAAAATAAAACGGTTTTTTCGGTTATTTACATTTCCATTGATAAATTCGTAAACATATTTGACCACTGACCTTTTACTAAAAATTCAGTGGTTAGGGTAGAGGGTATTGGACCAGAAGAACACACTAAACAGTTATTTTGTTAAAAAATCTTGTATAAGTTTGAATAATGGTAAAATGTTGAATCTGGAACCGCTGGCGAAACTGATACCGAAAACCGTTTACACTACCACTACACCAACACACACTTTTATATGCCTGACGGGCGTTTCGACAACCAAGTTATCTTCATCAGAGACCGAAGGTAAACTAAAGCTATATCTACAAACTAACCTTATATATATAACATTTTTACAATAAGTTTTCTTATAATAAACTATAAAGTGGACTATCTGGGATAGGTCCTTTGTCCTTATTTAATCTATTTTTACATTCAATAATTTCTATACTTTCAAATGCATCCAACAATCTATTGTTCGATACATTTTTTAACAATTTTAAACTATCTACATTTACAGAATGGTTTTTGGTAAAAGCATGTTCGGCAATACTAGATTTTTCTATGCGTCCATATTTTAGATGAGCTAAATGTTCTTTAAATCTAGTTTTAACCGATCTTTTTGTTTGCCCAACATACTTTTTATCACAATAATTACAACTTATTTCATATATACCGCTTTTTTCCAGATCTTCTCTCTTATCCTTCGGATTTCCTAACAATTGTCTCAGGGTGCTACTAGTTTTATGAACTAAACTTAATCCCACCGTGCCGAAAATTGTATTCAATCCTTTGGTATACTGAGGGATAAATGGTAATGAAATGAATTTCATATCGTTGTGTTCTCGCAGGAAAAGGTGGTTTCACAAAGAGATTTCTTAAAACTATGGCGATTGATTAGCTTATGAATTAGTTTTTTATCATATCCATTAAGTACAGCTATATCCTCAAATTAATTTTTTTTCTCTGTTATATCTTGATTTGTTTAAAGGAAAATGAATTAATCGATGAACCAAAAAATGAAAACTTGCCATTTTGTGTTGACTACAGTGAAGAGAATCTACCGGAATATATCTATACGTAGCGGCGTCTTTCCTAAGAATATAAAATTCTAACTTGTTTTTATTCCTTATTACTAATGTGTCCAAAAATGGTAACTGTTCATTATTTTCTAGTTTAAACGTGAATTTTATGCTTGTGAATTTTGAATTTAATTTTGAAATGAAATCTTCCACTGATGATTTCTTCGTATTGAAAACTGCGAAAATGTCGTCCACATATCTATACCATATCCTTGGGAAATACTCGAACTCTTGACTGATCTGTGATAAACAATTACCCATTGCTGTTTCTTCATATTGTTGATAAACCTGATTGTTGTATTGAAAATAATTTTGGTCCATGCATAGTTTAGCTAATCGTAGGTATTCAGTTTAACTTCAACACCCAGATCATTCAAGATGAGTAGTTCTTCTAGATACTGTAAAGTTTGTGGAATCGGTACGCTAGGAAATAAAGAACTAACATCGAACGAGATTAAAATTTCCCCATCTTCTAGAACAACATCTTTAACTTTCTTGATAAATTCTAATGAATTTTTAACTGAAAAACTGTTACATTTTTTGGGTAGATTTTCAAACTCGTTCGATAACCATTTTGAAATCTTATAACTAGGTGTACATATAGCTGAAACAATAGGTCTAATTGCCTTCCCAGGTTTATGTATCTTAGGAAGGCAATAGAGCTTTGACAATGTAGGGTTACTTACAGTTAATTTATATTTTAACTAATCGGTGACAAGGTTCTTACAACTTTTGAGAGTGCTCTTCACTATGGAAATCATTTTATTTAGTGGATTTTTTTTAATCTTAACGTAAGGACCATTCTCGATCAAGTGATCCACTCTTTCGAAATAGTCTTGTTTGTCCATTAAAATAACCTTGTTTCCTTTGTCAGCTTTTAAGTAAAAACATTCCTTCTGTCTCAAACCTTTGACAATATTCCTAGTTTTCTTAATACCCTGTACATTTTGGTTCTCCCGGAGCCCTCAATAAGAGCTTTCGCAAGGAGCTGTTCCTATCCCCATTCAGTCCTTAGCACTTTGTCTTACCCCTCAGCCTAGGGAAATGTTTCTTGACTTCCCAATGTTTTAATAAAGTCTTGATACATGCTGGGCATGTTATCTAATTCAAATTACGTATAATAAAATTGACTTTATTTCATAATCAATAAATCAAATTTCCGGTTATGTCAAACATTATCAATCAGAAACAAAACTAAAATAATCTATTGGACAATGCGGATATTGTTGTCTGAAATCATTATTTATAACAATATTTACTGGAGTAACATACTGTCGTTGAACTTTTATCTAAACAATCAGTATCAAGTTCGAGTGATTATTTAATAAATATACCTACGTTTGATTAGAAATGATCAACAATTAGGAAATGTATAAAAGAAAAAAAAATCAGGTATGTTCTCATATTCAAATTTAAGCGAAATGGTTAATTCAAAATTATCCATAGTTGCCTTAGTGCTTATTTTCACTCTGTCGACCGTAAGTATTTAGAATTAAATCGACTTGTTAAAGTGAAAAATAAAATAATATTAAATAAACAATAAATGAAGATAAAACACAAAATCAATGTCACAAATTTTTATTGTCTTATTCTCACCATACTTTTTGTTAATTACAATCAATTTCAGATTTTTGATCTTTTAATTTAACAATACAAATTTTCATTTAGTCGATAGTTTTTCATTATCTTATGTAGCTTACCTTTTTTTAGATATTATTCATATATTTATAATTCTGATGTCACATCTTTTCATTTTTCACCAGTATTTCATTAATAATTTACCATATAAACAATTTTGTTTCGACTCAAGCACGTTGGTTCGAACAAGTATGGTTCTTTGAACTTACTTTGACACATAACTCAGTTTTAGCCTGATGATGGCCTCCTAAAAGGCCGAAACTAGTCGCAGGTAAATAAATATCTGTGACATTGATTTTGTGTTTTTCTGTTGAGTCACTTCATTTAAATAATAATAAAGTTGTTAATGAGTCTGACCTACCTTATTTAAAAACAAAAACTAAATTTTTGCAAAATTAAACAGAAAGTTGAAGAAAATTGTAAATAACTACTCATTAAATTCATTTTAATTTTTAGCAATGCTTGGCTCTGCCTCTGGCTGGCTGTGGGTTGGGCTGTGCGCCACTTGGATTAGGCTGTGCTCCTCTTGCAGGCTGTCTTCCTGGTTGTGGGTGCGGTGCAGTCAACATTCATGTAACACCTTTACTTAATAAGTGTGGATTATTAGCAGCTTTAAAAGCCAAACTTTGCAGTAAATTATGTGGGTGTGGATGTGGCCTTCCTCTTGGTGGTTGCGGCCTTCCTCTTGGTGGTTGCGGTTTAGGATGTTGTTAAGACCTTTATAATATTTATTAATAAAAATATCAACAAAAAATATCGTTTTATTTAAAATAGTTTTATTTATTTTTATTAAATAGAATGGTTGGGACTACTAGACATTTCCTAAAATATTTTTTGTATTTGAATTATTTTTCAAGACATAATTTTGTTGGCGCAGCGCCACTTACAAAATATGTTTTGTAGAAAGATATTCGCTGTGAAACGTGTAAATAATATGTGGTCTAACACGTTTTGCTTGTAATTTTTTATTCCTATTACTTTTATTAACCAACAATGCGCAATCAAACAATTCAATTATTGTATCTTAATAAATATAAAGTTGGAGGCCATTTCATATTGACGCTTCTTTGATTTTTGTTTTGTGGTTCTATGTATTGACATGTGACATGTTGACATCTGTAAAAAGTTGTCTAAATAAATAGTTGTGCAAATATAATGATTATTGTGAATTGTGAATTATTTTTATTGCGTAGTAATTCTTCATAAAAAATAGTTTAAGTAAAAAGGCTAACCCACGTTTAGTACTATTTTTTTTCCTCTAATACTCATTACAAATCCAACATTAATTGTAAATTATAATGGGAGCAGTACTAGGTCTTTGTTCTGCTGCACAGGTATTATTTATTTATTGTTTTATTATAATGTATATTTTTAATAATTTGAAATTAGTTTCTAAATTTTCGGTCAATTTAAGAGGTACTAGGTACTACATAAGTAAGTAAACATTGAAACAATCAGTACACCAGTTTGCCAAAGAAAGAGGGTGGAAGTAAAGTAAAGTCGGACAATTTTAACCAAATTGTTGATATTTAAAAAAATATAATTCACATAACTGCAAAATATTTAGCCATAATCTAGTATTTATAGAAAATACATAAATAATTCAGAATAGGTTTCATGTTGTGATCATTTAAAAAAAATTGATGACATTACATGGTTTTATGTTGACTATAGGAAATGAGTTTCTGATTTAAGCAATAAAAAATTAACAATATGTATTTCTAAAGGTTAAATCTATTTCAGTAAAATTAACCTATACAAATTTTATCTAAAAACAAGGAAAGTAATTATTTTGACAACATAATTGTATGAGTTTACACCAACAAGCTAGAAAATCAACTACCAGTTTTTTGAGTAATTACTTCATAGAAATCTAGATTGATATAATTGTATCTTTTCTATAAAATCTTATTCCATCCATCTTATCCCATCAAAATAAAGAAGTGACTCTTCTATTTGACTCAGACTTTATCAGAAAGTAAAAAAACTGATGAAAATACAAAAATGGCATTAAACTTGCATCTCAATATCATTTATATATCATTTAATCCTGACCAATATCCAAATCATCTCTAGTTTATATCCCAAAAAACTGTTTCATACATCTTACAAATATTTATCATAACCATCTTTTTTATGAAAAACAACATATTTTATCTCTAACTCATTGTACACAAAATAATAGATATAGGTATATTGTGTGTTAAAACTTCCAGAATATATCCTAAAAAGTTTTTTCTTAAAATCTACAAATGCCACAGATATTGTCAATATATTTTTATTTTATCTTAATATTATTATATTTTTTTAGATGGCGTGCTGTTGTACAAGTACAGCATGCTCACTGTGCTGCTCTGCTTGTCCATCATGTAAAAATTCTACTTCAGCACGTATAATGTATGCTGTAATGCTGTTAGTTGCTACAGTAGCTGCATGTATAACTTTGGCCCCAGGATTACAAAGTGCATTAACAAAGGTAATTTGTGAGAATTTACTAGTTTGGTTGCTAATAAAAAACATCAATATAAATATAAAATAACAAAAAAATTTTAGGTACCATTTTGTCAGAACAGTTCTTCATTTACTCCTACTTCTTTGACCGTGGACTGTTTTGGAATTGTTGGTTATCTGGCAGTATATCGCATATTGTTTATATTAACACTATTCTTTGTTCTGATGGCACTTATGATGATTGGAGTCAAAAATTCCAAAGACCCAAGAGCTGGTATACAAAACGGGTATGTATTAAAAATTTAATGCATAATTAAAAAATAATATTTGTCAATAAAACAGCAATATTGTATGTCAATACTAGATAGAATCATCACTACAAATACAAATTTTTTATCAAATATTCTATTATCTAATCACTTTTTCTTATTTAATAACTAAAAATTGCTAAAAAGTTTGTAGATTTGAATGTCTAGAACTAAATTATTTATTTTGTTGGTTATTTTATAGACCTATAATATTTATAATGTTTTTAGATTCTGGGGTATTAAGTTTCTTCTTGTAATAGGTGGTATCATTGGTGCCTTTTTTATTCCTGAAGGATCTTTTGGTACAACTTGGATGTATTTTGGTATGATTGGGGGATTCCTGTTTATAATAATCCAACTAATTTTAATAATCGATTTTGCTCACTCATGGGCAGAAGCATGGGTTGGTAATTATGAAGAAACTGAATCAAAGGGTTGGTATGCTGCTTTAATAGGAATGACCTTTTTGAATTATGCTTTAACCATAACTTGGATAGTCCTTCTGTACGTCTTTTACACTAAAGTAAGCTTTATTTCATATCTTTATACTTTATAAAAAAAAACTACCAACAGAAGTTACCAGAAAATCTTTTTTTTTTTAAGTAATATCATTATTACAAATTTAAACTAAAATATGTGCGTAATATTTGCCTTAATGTAACTTGTAATGATTTTATTTATTATTTATTTTAGTCAGATGACTGCGATTTGAACAAATTCTTCATTTCAATCAACCTAATTCTTTCTATAATTGTAAGTGCCATTTCTATTTTGCCCGCTGTTCAAGATAAGCTACCCAGATCTGGACTATTACAATCATCAGTAGTATCTTTATATGTTACTTATCTCACTTGGTCTGCTGTATCTAATTCAAAACGTAAGTATTATTTTTTCTACCTTAATAGCGAATTTGTTTTAAAATTTTTATATAAACAATCAATTCATCTGAATGAATGATAATTAATCAAAAGAATTGTTTGGAATATAATAAATAAAAGTTTTAGTTTGTTTTAAATATTCTGGGACTCCTGTTGTAAATATAAGGTTATAAGATGTAAAATTATTTGCCAAAGTGCATTTATCACCTTATTCCCTGATAAAACAATCATGGTCTGCACAACTGTTCACTGTTTCTGATGTTTTTTGTCATTTCTTCGATTCCCAGCACAATAATTTTTCCACCATTGACAATTTTCAATAAAATTCTTTCAGCAATAGAGAATTTAGAGTTAGTTTTTGGAATGTTTGCATAACATTCGTAACCATGTTCACCAGTAGTTGACAATTTTTCAATGAAACCTTCCACTATAGAAATCTTTTCAATTCACAGGGTTTTAATTTCAATTACTTTCGATTTACCATATTTCTATCCAGTAAGACTTTGCTCCTCTGGTTAATTGAAGTTTTTCGGCACTGTATTAACTATTTACTTCAGATTTCTACAGCGTGAAAGAATAATGCCCTTCTTAGCCACACTTTTAGCACTTGATACCACTTGTGTGGTTCTTTTTATGCTTCAAGACCCTTAGCCTCTTTCTCAGACAAGAACACCTCTTTGCTGATTTATTATCTTGGCTTTCACTTGGGCTATTTGGAAGACTTGACAGCCTCACAATTTTCTCGATCTCCACATTTACGATGCCTCTAACTGCCTTGGTTTGTGACATTCTTGGACCATCACTAAATCTCAGGTGTTATTTTGCCATAATCCAGTTCTCCTTTTTCGAATATTTTGCAAAACTCCTAGTACAGGAAGGAAAATATACAAATTTGACAGATAAACATGGAAAAATTATCGTCTGCAAAGCACAGAAAACAGATAAATGGGGAAAATTCTTTGAAAATGTATTTCATAACTGCGTTAATAAATGCTATCAGATAAAGGTGAAATCAGTGTATTAACTATAAATGTTACAGCGATAGACAGTGTAGCCCTACATTATTACCCAAAATTCACATAGTTACCTCTTAAAAGACTATTTCAAAATCATTTGATAAAACTTAATGTTAAGCAGTTTAGTTATAAGAAATGTATGTAGAATAATAATCCAAGTTTGTATTTCAGTTATAAGCTCCTTAATATCTGATAATATTAAAAAATTTCACAAAATTAACCAATCTAAAAGTACAATATTAGCTGTCAAGTTCATATTATAAATTAAAATACCAAGTCTAATTTCTATTCTTTTAAATCAAATTAGTATTCAAAATTTATAATAGAACTATCTTCATGTTATTTGCTCAAACCTGTATAAATCTCAGAGGCTGTAACTGCTACAATTAGCAGATTTCAAACATCAATTTTAGATCGAAAAACTGATCAAAAAATAATTTAAATAGCTATTTCATAAATTTAAGAATGCAAATTTTCTATATATTACCAAAGAAACATTCAAATATGTTAAAAAAATTTATCATTTTATGTAAATTTAGTTTAAATTTTGCAAATTGAAACAATTGATTGATAATTTAATGTCATTAGTGTCATAATTAGGGAAAAGGTATAAAAGGCCGTGAATTTTGGCTTTCGCTCGATTATTCGCAGATGAAATTGAACCCGATGTATTTAGTACAGTGAAAACTGGTATCATAACCTCACTTTTCATATTTAATGTTAATGCTTTTCTTTCTTTTCTTACTTTTTCTTCAATATTGAATTTTATTCAGTCTTTTAGGTCTCACTTAATCTCTTGTTGTATTTGATATCTTCTTTTATATCTTTTTGGCTTGCTTTAAAGATTTCTTTGGTACTCTTCAAGTACCATATCCCAAAGTGAAATGCATTAAATTCATGCACTGTATTGTTCAAATTGCATTTGACGATTTATTCCTGTATTTAGATGAATGCAATCCGGGAATGTGGGGAATTTTTGGAAAACATACGACTCAAGAAGGAAGCAGTGGCTTTGATATAATTGGTTTGGGTATTTGGATGTGTTGCGTTCTATATTCGTCACTACGTTCTGCAAGTAAATCGTCCAAAATTACAATGTCCGAAAATATGCTAGCCAAAGATACCGGAGCAGGTAACTATTAAATTTATTCAATATGTTAATTTTGTAATTTGTTTAAGTATAAAATAGTGAATAAGTACAATTTTTTTGCTATTATACAAGATTAATTCTATTTAAAACAAGGAATCTGCTATGTTTAATATAAAAAACAAAAATTGTATATCTATTCTTTTTATTCATTTCAAATATTATTTTTCAATATTCTCCTTTTATATTTCAAGTGTCATAGTTTTATTTTTGTTTTCTTTCTTTATCAATTCATCAATTCTATTTATAATTGTAATTGTAATCTTGTTCGAATGATGCTATGAACTGCAAAGTCTTAAAATATGTTTTTGTTTATTTAAATGTTTATTTAAACTTTTATTCTGTAAAATGTACTTATTCATTAAATAATTTTTATCAATTTGATATACTATCAAGTGCAAAAGTTCTTATCATGTTAAAAGTATTTGATGTTTGGTGGTCAAATGTCAAAACAACATTCAAATAACCTTATGGGAATTGGCTCCCGGTCGAGTTGGCTAAAATTTGGATATGGCGTACGTTTCGACATCCTGAAAAAAAGTCTTAAAGAAGACGAAGCTAAAATCTGCTTATTTTGGCTCCTATAGATCTCCAAAACTTAACGGATTCAATCCAGTGCAAAATATAACGATGTTGACAATTGACAGCTGTCAGACAACCAGGAGTAAAAAAAATGATAAAATTTACATGTAAAATATGGTTTTGAGGTTGCCGAGTTCAAATTTGATGTCAAAAAGACGATATTGTCAGTTGACAGCTGTCAGTTAACTGTCAAACAATAAGCAGTAATCAAAGCTGATAAAATCCATATGTTTTTTGAGATTACAGAGTTCAAAACTTATATTAAAAAGTGGATATTCACATTTTAAGTGTCAAAAATAATTAAAATTAATGAAATCCACTCGTAACTATATGTTTTTGAGGTTGGTTGATTATTGCTTGTTGTTGACAGTTACCTGACAGCGATAGCTGTCAACTGTCAACATAGATGTTCAAGGTTAATACTATTTTAAAATCATGCGGTCATGTATTTGTCTTTCCAAGAAGGCACTTTGTTTTTTCAGATGATATATTTACAATTCTTTTAGCTTGCCTTAAACCAGTGAGATCGTAGTTAATCCTGGAGTTTCCTATTTGTTGCCTTAATAAAAAGTCCCCTCTTATGTTTTCGATGTCACTTCAATCCAGTGTCAATATAACGATATTGACAGTTGACAGCTGTCAGACAAGCAGGATTAAAAAAAATTGATAAAATTTACATGTGAAATATGGTTTTGAGGTTGCCGAGTTCAATTTTGATGTCAAAAAGACGATATTGTCAGTTGACAGCTGTCAATTAACAGAGTTACAGAACTGATATTAAAAAGTCAAACAAAAAAAAATAACTAAAATGTTTTTGATGTTGGTTGATTATTGCTTGTTGTTGACAGTTACCTGACAGCAATAGCTGTCAACTGTCAACATAGATGTTGGAGGTTAATACTATTTTAAAATCATGCGGTCATGTATTTGTCTTTCCAAGAAGGCACTTTGTTTTTTCAGATGATATATTTACAATTCTTTTAGCTTGCCTTAAACCAGTGAGATCATAGTAAATCCTGAAGTTTCCTATTTGTTGCCTTAATAAAAAGTCTCCTCTTATGTTTTCGATGTCACTTCAATCCAGTGTCAATATAACGATATTGACAGTTGACAGCTGTCAGACAAGCAGGAGTAAAAAAATTGATAAAATTTACATGTAAAATATGGTTTTGAGGTTGCCGAATTCAATTTTGATGTCAAAAAGACGATATTGTCAGTTGACAGCTGTCAATTAACTGTCAAACAACAAGCAGTAATCAAAACTGATAAAATCCATATGTTTTTTGAGATTACAGAGTTCAAAACTGACATTAAAAAGTCGATATTCACATTTAAGTGTCAAACAAAAGAAAAATAATTAAAATGTTTTTGATGTTGGTTGAGTATTGCTTGTTGTTGACAGTTATCTGACAGCAATAGCTGTCAACTGTCAACATAGATGTTCAAGGTTAATGAACCATGCGGTCATGTATTTGTCAAATTTGAATATGGTGTACGTTTCGACATCCTGAAAAAAGTCTTAAAGAACATGAAGTTAAAATCTGCTTATTTTGGCTCCTATGGATCTCCAAATATCACCATTTGTAGTATTCGCTGCCTTAATAAAAAGTCCCTTCTTATGTTTTCGATGTCACTGCAGTCCAGTGTCAATATTGACGGTTGACAGCTGTCAGACAACCAGAATTAACAAAAAATTGATAAAATTTACATGTAAAATATGGTTTTGAGGTTGCTGAGTTCAAATTTGATGCCAAAAATAAAAAATAAAATATAAAAAATAAAATATGGTTTTGAGGTTGCTGAGTTCAAATTTGATGCCAAAAAGACGATATTGACAGTTGACAGCTGTCAATTAACTGTCAAACAACAATAAGCATTCAAAGCTGATAAAATCCAGGTGTTTTTTGAGATTACAGAGTTCAAAACTGACATTAGAAAGTCGATATTCACATTTAAGTGTCAAACAAAAAAAAATTAATGAAATCCACTCGTAACTAACTGTTGTTGACAGTTACCTGACAGCAATAGCTGTCAACTGTCAACATAGATGTTCAAGGTTAAAGAACGAAGCTATTTTAAAACCATGCGGCTATTTATTTGTCTTTTTTGGCCTTTCCAAGAAGGCACTTTGTTTTTTGCCTTTTTGTGAGAACACAAGAGGGCTCAGGACCAAGGAAAGGTGGATTCGTCCTTTTTTTTGCGATTCTATCAGCTTCCTCATTAACTATTATCCTCATCAAGGTGACTTTGTTGTTTCTTGCCAAGTTTCTAAGGGATTGTTTAAAATTCCTAATTAGCTTTGATTCAAAAGTAATTCAAAGCCTTCGAAGATGCCTGGCTGTCAGACAGCTTCAATGTGCATCCAATGTCTATAGCTTGAAAGATATTTGAGGCGTTACCAAGAGATTTGGATATCCTTTTATCTATTTTGGACCCATCTGTATTAGTATTATAAAACTAAAGAACTAATCAAAAAGATTTTACAATCGTGGTTTTAAAAAACTGTTCTATGTTAGTTTGATTTTTGTTTGTTAAGGTCACTGTCAGCTGGATCCAAGTAAAAGTAGCATATAGACAAGGAGGCACTTTTGCACTTGATTAAATATTAGAAATTAATTGCAAATATTCAGAATAATAAAAATTTGATGTTGTTCACTACAATATATTTTTGATACCAACTCTTAAATTCACTCGTTTACCAAATACTGGTCACTATATTGTTAAAAACTCATCCGTCAAACGTGAGGAAACATTTTATTTGTTTGTAACATATATTTTTTTATTAAAATATTAAATTTCTTAATTTCTTAATATTTAGCTTGTTATTAAATGCTTTTATTATTTTGAATTGTTGCTTTCGGTCTATCAATGTGGATTTTTTATTTTGTCTTTAAGATTTCATTCGTAGTGATGGATGTCTTTGGCATTGTGTAGTAGTGTAATATTATGCTTATTATAATTTAAAATACCTACTTGAACTAATTCTGATTAATATTTTTTTCTATCCAGTAAGGGACTACGGATCTGAAGGTTTAGTTGAAAATGAAGGTAGGATAATTATTTTCAATTTTACCATAGTAAATGTAAATAGAGTGCATAAGTTCATCAAGCCCAGTCTCTGAAAGATGCAATATAACCTTTTTTTCATGTTAAAAATCATTTTTTAAAATAAGGCATTGAAATTATTATAGGCATCTGTCAATTAATATTTTTTATATCCTTATAAGCGATGACAAATTTATTTCTGTAGAGAAACTAGAGTCTGTTCCACGGGAGAAAGGTACAGCAAAATGGCAACAGTGTGCGCGGTAGTGACATAATAGTGGATGTCATATTGAAAAAGTGACAGTAGCCCTTTAAATTCATTTAAATCAGTGGCTTTCATTTTGATAATCTGTTTATTATGAATGGGGGAGTCCCTTCATGGTAGCCAATCTGGAAAAACCACTGCCTTTTTTTGGGAATTATTAAAATTTGAATGTATAGTTTTTGCCACATTCAGTATACTGTAAAAGTTTTTGGTGTCACGAAGGTCTCATTTATTAGATATTGGAAAAAATCAATTTTTGTAGGATATTTTCGTCTGTTATGTTTTCAGTAATGAATTGTGACAATTGACAATTTTCATTCATGCCATCATTGTCAATTTTCATTAAATTGCTATTTTGATTTTTACTTAGAACATAAACTATTTTATGTTCTAAGGATTTTTATTTGTTCTGTGTTCCAATAAACTAAGTAGACAAGACGATTTTGGATAAAAATGAGAATTCAATAATTTGAAACTACATGCTGATTTCTGCGAATAAACTGAATCTACAAAATCACCTTAACCACGAATAAAAAACACATACAATTAACCTCCAAACATCTACTGCTATAGTGTCAAAACGTTATTGATATATTAGACATTTGACAGACAAAGAAATAGAAAATGACATATGATAATGGTTTCTATTGGTTATCCTTTAGTGAAAACATAACATCCGAAAATCCCTACGAAAACATTTTATCCAATATCTAATAAATGAGGCCTTCGTGACAAGAAAAACTTTTACAGTATACAGGGTTAGGTTAGGTTAGGTTAGGTTAGGGATGTTGAAGGTAAAATACATCTAATTTAGTTGTTTTGAGTACATTTCAAATGAACTAAAGCATTTTTATTTATCTAATTATAGATTAGTTTCTCACAATAACTAATAATAAATTTTAGAGTTTTCAAAATAAAATCAATTGACATGATCCTAAAAAAAACTTATCCCACCCATTGCACTGATCTAAGCGTTCCGGAACTGTAAACATAGCAACAATGTTTTTGGGTTTGTGCGACGATTGTCAATTTAACTGTCATGTCCCGTGGAACAAACTCTACAACTTAGGAAGTCAAAATAAACTTGTAATTAAAATTAACAATAGAAATTGGAAACTTTAAAACTTTAATGAAGAAACAATATTTTTTCCGTTATAAATTAGTTTAAAAGTGATATTTAACTTAATGGTTACAAAGGTTAAAAACAAAAGTATTAGGTTACAATTATAAGGCGTTTTTCTAAAATGCAACAAGTTGGTAAAAAAAGTGTTACATTTAAATAATAAGACGCAGTAAAAATTAGAAACAATTAATTTCTTATTAAACTAAATTAGTTGGTTGCTTAATTGCCTTTAGACAATTACAAACATGTAAATAGATGAATGAGAGAGAGTTGAGTGTGCCTGTGTAACAAAAGAGGCCAAAAAATTGTTTCAACATTACACGGCCTTAGCTGTATTTCAGATTATTATTTCTTTTGCCTTTTAAATATCGTTTAAATTTTTTTGGGTATTTTTATTTGGGTTGAAGTTTAAAATCCCTGCTTGCTTTTAATAGATATTTGTGTTTTAACCGCTTTATTTAAAAAATAGTTAGTGAAGGGTTGAAATGAATCAAGTACAATTATTTAAAACATTTTGATGACACAATAATATCGAAACCGGTCTACGAGTAGTTGATTTGCAAATCGACAGAGATGGTTTTCAGTATCGACGAAGTCGGTCGCCATCACGTTTTCTATTGGAATGTAATTCAATGTACGTTGGGGCATATAGCCCAGGAAGTAGTTGTTTTTTCATAGAAAACGTATAGAAACCATTAAGTTTCTGGGTGCAGGTAGAAACAATTTTCTACTTTCCATTTTTACTATTGACTGCACCTTGTATCTGAAATTATTTTCAGTATTTGTTTATTTTGTCAATGTTACACATTTTGGAAATATGGAGTGTCAGATTGTCCCAACCTGTTCAGATGTTTTGGTAGGTGACAATGACCAGTGAGGATGCCTGTGACTATATGGTATATATTTTATAATCATGGCCACGTATTTCTTGGCTGTTCTGCTATCCGGATACTTCAGAAGTTACTTGGATAGCCTGCAATATTTTTCTTCGTCCCATCTACCCCTATAGTTTGTCAAGAAGTCGTTACTTTACTAGGTCAACCACCTCTGATGCTGGTATGCTGATAAGAGGACCAGTTTCCAAAATTATTTGGGCGGCAATTAGACCATTCAAAGAGATATATCGTGTTTCATTAAAAAAATTAATCTACGACTTTTCGAAATCAGTAGTGTAGATATTTTTTAGACTATTCTTCCAAAAGTCCACTTTTTACATTTTTAAAACTTCAGAAGTTTTGAAGATTATGATTTATTCTATTGCCTAGACCAGTAACTAAAGTAAGGGTAGAACATGTTCCCGATGTAAAGGAAAACACGAATGTTCTTGTTAATCTTGAGCATATTCCAGATTCAACCTAATGGACTAGTTTAGTGATTTTTTTTTATATTTGCATCTTATAAAATAGGTTTTTAGTGGTTCAACTGTACAAATAAAATTTTTATAAAATTAATCCTCTAGCCATAATCGGCTTTTGAAATTTAAATTTAATGGTTACATACGTCATAAGTGGTAAGTGACGTGTTTCAATAAGATTGGTAGAAAATTTGCGATGTTGTCGATATGCTTTAATATTAACCAAGAAACTTATCTCTCTCTTATTTGTTGTCATTAAAAAAAGATAAACATATCGATATTTTTGTTCTCTGATTGACACTTTATCAAATAAGGAGTAAAACACTAAACAAAATATTCTGTCATTTTCGTTAGTTTAATTTGTTGTTTGGTTGTGTTTGGTTTATGAAAGAAATTACTTCTATACTATTTTTGGTTCGAAAATAAAAATCCCTAACACCTTCTCTTGGTGTTATAGCGGTTCCTTCAAAAATAACCAATAGAAGTAATTGTTCTCTCGGGGAGCAACCCTTCTATCGGTACAGTGAGAGAACGAATTTCAAGAATACCGTTTTGGCATTTTCAATAGAACCACGCCCACTTTCTATTGGCTGTTCTATTCTATCACCGTCAAGAATAGGGATCTTGTTTGTTTATTACAAGCAAACACGATTTTCTCTCCTGTCATATATCTTGTCAACTGGTACAATCAGTTAGTCACAGAACACGGTGTTTTGTGCCGCCAGTTCTTTGAGAATACTTGAAACGAACGTAGCTAAACTGTGACAACGTTGACTTTTAAACACACTTCATTATTGGTTATTATTTGGCGCTACGTTTAAAACTTACTAATTATTTATTGCTAAATTTTACGAAATGAGAAAAATTACTTGCAAAATGAATACCAATATAAGTAAGTAGGTATCTTATCCTAAATATATATTGCTATCATTTTGATTAATATGATCCTACTAAACTAGTCCATTGGGAAATAGAATAGGAACGATCAGTATGCATCTCAAAATGGTAAATGTGAAAGATTATGTTATTCTATAGAGGCTGCTAATGCATTTCGATCAAAAAAATTAAAGGTGTGATTCACGACGGATCTCTATGTTGCATCTGTATTCAGATGGATTATTTCTAATTTTACTTGGATATTTATAGAGTAGATTAGTGATTCTCCAGAAATGAGGAATGAATAATAAAATAGACATAGACACCTAACCTAACCTAACTAAACATTAGGCTTTCCAACGACCTGTCAAAAATTATTCAATATGGCGGCTGTAGGCAAACAATAGTATTGTTGTCATGGTGCTTCCTTTATTTAAGTTGGTGTAGAAGTTTTTATTGTCGTGAAAAAATAGTTTTTGTGACTTTATAAAATAGATTTTATATGTTATTTGGACTTGTTAACGTTATAAGTTGAAAAATGCCTGTTACATGCCTTGTGATTGGTTGTGGAAGTAGATCAAACAGGGATCACTGACAACAACCACGTATAGAATGGTTTATGAAACTTTGATTGTATGTGGTCTGTGACTTTGACAGTGTTATGTTCTAAGGTTTGCCCACAGACGCCATCTTTATGTCACGTGACTTGGAAAGCCTTATGTGTTTGAGAAAAAATCTGAATCTTATGTCAGCTATATCTTAGTTGGATCGATTTCGTGAAAAAAGATGGACATCTAGATTTAACAACGAATCTTCCATTAAATTTAACATGCAAACCTACAAAAATAACGTCTTATTCACGTTCGTTTACTACATAATGCCTTAGGTCATCCACCATTCCTGGTTTCTATAATTAGTATTGTATTATTTTTCTTTTTTTTTTTGCTATTTAAAAAATGAGAAGAACCCTATGCTCCTATCGCAGGTAATGATGGTGGCGAGAGCGGCGACAACAAAAAAGTTTGGGACAATGAAGAGGAAACGGTGGCTTACAGTTGGAGTTTCTTTCACGTCATGTTTGCATTGGCTACCCTGTATGTGATGATGACACTAACCAATTGGTTCAAGTAAGTACTTTAATGCACACTATGACAATACGCAATAGTTTAATATTTGAAATATTTACTTGGTATAAAATCTCAAGCGGGAGGCTTCTGTCTAATGAATGTTTCTTTTGTGCTGTCCAAAATGCTTACCAAATGTAATAAATAGTTGTCTTAGGGAGCATTTTTTCTTCAGATTGGTCAGGGTTAAATATTTAGATAAAAAAGCATTATAATATGACCTTTGGCCAATAAACATCCTATCATGTTTGTCAAAAATACTTGAAATAATATAAAACAATCAAAATTCAGACCACGATATACTTGCTCTTGCCAATGCTAATGTAATTGGAGTATATCATATACTACAACAAAATTTTATTGTAAGAATATAACTCTCACTACTCTACAACTTTTGCACTGTGAAACATCTGAAAATTACTTGCAACGGGTTCAATTCAAAAGTGGTATCCTAATTCCACTGCTATTCCTAATTTATGTCATTTAACATCACCAATTATTAATTTCCTTTTATGCAAATGACCTTAGGTTTCGTCAATGGGAAAAATGACATTTTTTTACTTCTATTTATTGTTATCTTTTGTACTATCGGCTTCAGAATAGCATATACATTTTCAAACTCAAATCGCTTACAATGAATTAATTTTAAGGACGGCCTTAATTTTAAGGACAGCCTATTTATTGTGTATAACCAATCACGGTTTAAATAATAATAAATTTGTCCACGCCCACATCTTTAATGTTTGCAGCATATGGTATTTTATTGACGAATTGCCTGTCCCTCTGTCCTTTGTAAATAAACTTAATTCCAAAAAACCATTTAATGTAGGCGTTTAAAGGGCGTTTTTATTACTTGTTCAAAAACCTTCCAATTTGGTCATAGATCTTTCAAACCGATCTCAACTTGCACCAGAAGCTTTCCCAAGCTACAAACAGTCCAAAGTTAGTTCCACTTGTTCAAAAACCTTCCAATTTGGTCATAGATCTTCCGATCTGACCTCAACTTGCACCAGAAGCTTTATTGGTTGCACCAGTACTTTTCCCAAGCTACAAACAGTCCAAAGTTAGTTCCACTTGTTCAAAAACCTTCCAATTTGGTCATAGATCTTCCAATCTGACCTCAACTTGTACCAGAAGCTTTATTGGTTGCACCAGAACCTTTTCCAGGCTACAAACAGTCCAAAGTTAGTTCCACTAGATCAAAAACCTTCCAATTTCGTCATAGATCTTCCAAACCGATCTCAACTTGCACAAGAAGCTTTATTGTTTGCACCAGAACCTTTTCCAGGCTACAAACAATCCAAAGTTAGTTCCACTTGTTCAACAACCTTTCAATTTGGTCATAGATCTTCCAATCTGACCTCAACTTGCACCAGAAGCTTTATTGGTTGCACCAGAACTTTTCCCAAGCTACAAACAGTCCAAAGTTAGTTCCACTTGTTCAAAAACCTTCCAATTTGGTCATAGATCTTCCAATTTGACCTCAACTTGCACCAGAAGCTTTATTGGTTGCACCAGAACCTTTTCTAAGCTGCAAATGGTCCAAAGTTAGTTCGACTTGTTCAACAACCTTCCAATTTGGCCATAGATCTTCCAAATCAATCTCAACTTGCACCAGAAGCCTTAAAGATTGCACCAGAACCTTTCCAAGCTACAAACAATCCAAAGTTAGTTCCACTTGTTCAGCAACCTTTCAATTTGTCCACGCCCACATCTTTAATGTTTGCAGCATATGGTATTTTATTGACAAATTGCCTGTCCCTCTGTCCCTTGTAAATAAACTTAATACCCAAAAACCATTTAATGTAGGCGTTTAAAGGGCGTTTTTATAACTTCGGTAGGTAAACGAAATTCACATTTAACATGTATATGCTATTCTAACGCCGAATGTACATATTTTTAGACAATTTATATCTGTCTATATTTCAATTGCTTTTTAATGTAAAAGTAAAAAATCCTGCCGGCCGGTAGGAAGATTTATTGGAGGCAATATAATCAAAGTCCTTAAGTAAGAACGGTATCAGTTTGAATGTACTTTAATTTTAAAATGTCAACCTGTACTATTGATTTTTTTAATTATATTCAACAAACACTTTATATGAATATATTTTTTACAGTCCAAATTCAAGTCTTAAAAATCTTCATTACAATGCTGCTTCCATGTGGGTGAAGACGATTTCCAGCTGGCTTTGCTTATTGCTTTACGGTTGGACGCTCATTGCTCCGGTAGTATTGAGGGATCGTGAATTTTAATCAAATGTCCTAAGAATCAAGTCAAATATTTTTTATAGAAATAAAATAGTAAGCTATGTATTGCAAATATTCTCATTAATCGATTAAATGTTAGATGAAAGTATATAGGGAATATTTTTCTCAATATTATCGATGCGTGATATACTTACAACTGTAAAAACTTTTACTTTAGGCACATACTTTTTAATTTAGTGTAAAATTAATTGTATAATATAATTGTAACAATATTGTGTAATAGTTTAATGTTAAATTCCTCGTATTTTCCAAATAAATGTTTAAAAAAATTAAAAACAAGGTTTTTGTTTGTTGCCTATCTTCCATTCTATTCTTGTTTCGGTTTAGCACCTAACCTAACCTAACTTAACCTAACCTAACCTAACCTAACCTAATCATTACTGTTTCTACTATGGACAGTAGAAATGAAAAAATCACACAAACAGAAGCGATGAAACATTGTGGACCACAAATTTTTCCCTTAATTGTTTAAAATACTTTGATTTAGAAAATGCTTACTTCAACGACAAGCTGCTTAATCCTGACGGGTGCTATGTCTACCGCTTCAGCTACTGCTAGGTGTTAATAGATCTTCTTCCAGTTCAGATTTGGTTACAAAAGGAAGGGATGGCACGCGCATTTAGAAGAATGGTTAAATACCAAGATGTAGCAGAGCAGTGCCAGACCAAGGTCAAAGAGATGAAAAATCATACGGTGTTCTCAGATAGACGAATAAATCAAATCAAATCTCATCATAACTGACCAGTATAAGACCTGGGAACAGTGTTATTAGCTCATTTTTTTCGGGCTGAGATGGGAAACTCATGTTCGATGGGTACTTACCAGAACCCAAAAGTTTTGGACTCACCCTGAGAGCATATTCCAGTCTCTTACCAATCTTGTGTAGAAACCCCATTCTTGACCTATGCCCAGTGAGCACTTGGGTCAAGAAGTAGTTTATCTCTCCAAACTCTCGGTCTATCCACTCACTCCTAATCGCCATTTTTAATGCACCTTCTCACCATTTCCTCCTTCATCCAATCCTGAACTTCCTCTTTTGTGGACCCTTCCACCGTTGCCTCTTTGCCTTAACCACCAGGTCCAAAGGGTATGACCTTCCCAGTAAGACTTCCGCATTATCCCATTCCGCAGTCACCACCGCCATCTTTATCCCATTCCTTCCTTACCTTAGTACCTTTCACAGTTAATTGGTCCATTCTCTTCCTTATCTCGTCATCTTATCTTGGATGCATAGTGAGTCCCAGTGTTTTGGGATCTCTGGCCACTGTGAACTCGCTATATTGTCGATGCGTTCCCGGACTGTGTTGGAAGAACTTGGATCCTGATCCTGCTCTGCTGGATGAGAAAAAGTACCTACCTCGTACTGATGACGACACAATAATATCGAAACATTTTTGCGAGTAGTATGACTATCACTTTTGCTATTGAAATGTAATCCAATGTCCGTTGGGGCATATAGCCCAGGAAGTAGTTGTTTTTTCATTAGAAAACGGTCAAGCCTAGTTTTGAAACGATTTAGTGTTTGTAAACCTCAAAGGGTGCAGGTAGAAATATTTTTCAAATTATTGACTGCACTTCGTATATTGAAATTTATTTTCAGTTGTCTTTGACATATTAATAATGAAATGATTTTTCGAAACAGCAGCCATAAGCTTTGTTCGGGGTTCGCCAGTTACCGTTTTCAAACGGTCAGAAGCCTGCGCACAAGGAAATTAAAGCAGAGAACATCTTATTGCGCAGGCTTCTGACGGTTCGTGAACGGTAACTGCGAAACCCTCACAAAACTATTAACAAAGGAAAAGTTAATATATGTATTTTGAAACTTTCATTAAACAATTTTTTGTTTACTGTTCCTGATATATAAGATATTAAAAGTAAAGTTCTGACAACAGAAAATGTTTGTTTTATAAATAAAAAATACTAAATAGTTAAAGATTAAAATTGTATATTAATATTAGTTTAACAAATAACCCTGAATAGGTACAATAATTAAAGTGTTCAATTTTTTTCATATTGGAGTAATGTATTCCTTTTTGGGCAGACCCCAAATTCCTTGTCGTTCTTCCCCTTGAAGAAAACTCAAAAAATGTTCACCTCCTTTTGTAATTTTTTTTAATCTATCGTCATTTGCTTGTTTTGCATTCGGTCGATAATTCCTGACACACTCTTCTTGTACAGGTGTGTCTAAAGAACCTGGACGATGGTATCTCAAATTTTTGATTGCTTGATCAGCAGACATACCATAAAAATAAATCAAATAAACAGCAATCATAACCCCAGTACGACCCAATCCCATGCGGTCGTGTATGCCGACAGGCTAAAAAAGAAAAAAAATGCTGTGAATTGTGAGTTATAATATTAATATTTACAATTAGAAAAATAAATAATTCAGAATGAACGGTTCTAATAATTTATTGAGCTTGTAAGGTTAATAGTAGAGATTCGATTCTGCTATAAAATTAATTATTATTTGAAAAACGATTGACCAAATGACTCACTTTGTAACAAGAGTGCTACAATTGGTCATTTTGGCAAAATATTTACACAAAGTTTTTTATAATTCGCAATTATTTATGTTTTTTAAATAAAAGATTCAACAATTAATACTCTTTGTGTTGAAGATAGAGTTTCCAAACCTAAGTTGGTCCAGAAATGTTAACTGATGTACCAGAACTTTTCCCAATAAGCTACAAACAGTCCAAAGTTAGTTCCACTTGTTCAAAAACCTTCCAATTTGATCATAGATCTTCCAAATCAATCTCAGCTTGCACCAGAAGCCTTAAAGATTGCTCCAGAACCTTTCCAAAGCTACAAACAGTCCAAACTTAGTTCCACTTGATCAAAAACCTTCCAATTTCGTCATAGATCTTCCAAACCGATCTCAATTTGCACAAGAAGCTTTATTGTTTGCACCAGAACATTTTCCAGGCTACAAACAGTCTAAAGTGAGTTTCACTTCTTTAAAAACCTTCAAATTTGGTCATAGATCTTCCAAATCAATCTCAACTTGCACCAGAAGCCTTAAAGATTGCACCAGAACCTTTCCCAAGCTACAAACAATCCAAAGTTAGTTCCACTTGTTCAACAACCTTCCAATTTGGCCATAGATCTTCCAAATCAATCTCAACTTGCACCAGAAGCCTTAAAGATTGCACCAGAACCTTTCCAAAGCTACAAACAGTCCAAAGTTAGTTCCACTTGATCAAAAACCTTCCAATTTCGTCATAGATCTTCCAAACCGATCTCATAACTTGCACAAGAAGCTTTATTGTTTGCACCAGAACATTTTCCAGGCTACAAACAGTCCAAAGTTAGTTCCACTTCTTCAAAAACCTTCAAATTTGGTCATAGATCTTCCAAATCAATCTCAGCTTGCACCAGAAGCCTTAAAGATTGCACCAGAACCTTTCCAAAGCTACAAACAGTCCAAAGTTAGTTCCACTTGATCAAAAACCTTCCAATTTCGTCATAGATATTCTAAACCGATCTCAATTTGCACAAGAAGCTTTATTGTTTGCACCAGAACATTTTCCAGGCTACAAACAGTCTAAAGTGAGTTTCACTTCTTTAAAAACCTTCAAATTTGGTCATAGATCTTCCAAATCAATCTCAACTTGCACCAGAAGCCTTAAAGATTGCACCAGAACCTTTCCAAAGCTACAAACAGTCCAAAGTTAGTTCCACTTGATCAAAAACCTTCCAATTTCGTCATAGATCTTCCAAACCGATCTCAATTTGCACAAGAAGCTTTATTGTTTGCACCAGAACATTTTCCAGGCTACAAACAGTCTAAAGTGAGTTTCACTTCTTTAAAAACCTTCAAATTTGGTCATAGATCTTCCAAATCAATCTCAACTTGCACCAGAAGCCTTAAAGATTGCACCAGAACCTTTCCCAAGCTACAAACAATCCAAAGTTAGTTCCACTTGTTCAACAACCTTCCAATTTGGCCATAGATCTTCCAAATCAATCTCAACTTGCACCAGAAGCCTTAAAGATTGCACCAGAACCTTTCCAAAGCTACAAACAGTCCAAAGTTAGTTCCACTTGATCAAAAACCTTCCAATTTCGTCATAGATCTTCCAAACCGATCTCATAACTTGCACAAGAAGCTTTATTGTTTGCACCAGAACATTTTCCAGGCTACAAACAGTCCAAAGTTAGTTCCACTTCTTCAAAAACCTTCAAATTTGGTCATAGATCTTCCAAATCAATCTCAGCTTGCACCAGAAGCCTTAAAGATTGCACCAGAACCTTTCCAAAGCTACAAACAGTCCAAAGTTAGTTCCACTTGATCAAAAACCTTCCAATTTCGTCATAGATATTCTAAACCGATCTCAATTTGCACAAGAAGCTTTATTGTTTGCACCAGAACATTTTCCAGGCTACAAACAGTCTAAAGTGAGTTTCACTTCTTTAAAAACCTTCAAATTTGGTCATAGATCTTCCAAATCAATCTCAACTTGCACCAGAAGCTTTATTGTTTGCACCAGAACCTTTTCCAGGCTACAAACAGTCCAAAGTTAGTTCCACTTGATCAAAAACCTTCCAATTTTGTCATAGATCTTCCAAACCGATCTCAACTTGCACAAGAAGCTTTATTGGTTGCACCAGAACCTTTTCCAAGCAACAAACAATCCAAAGTTAGTTCCACTTGTTCAACAACCTTCCAATTTGGCCATAGATCTTCCAAATCAATCTCAACTTGCACCAGAAGCTTTATTGTTTGCACCAGAACCTTTTCCAGGCTACAAACAGTCCAAAGTTAGTTCCACTTGATCAAAAACCTTCCAATTTTGTCATAGATCTTCCAAACCGATCTCAACTTGCACAAGAAGCTTTATTGTTTGCACCAGAACCTTTTCCAGGCTACAAACAGTCCAAAGTTAGTTTCACTTCTTCAAAAACCTTCAAATTTGGTCATAGATTTTCCAAATCAATCTTAACTTGCACTAGAAGCCGTACTGATTGCACCAAAACCTTTCCCAAGCTACGAACAGTCCAAAATTAGTTTAACTTGTTCAAAAACCTTCCAATTTGGTCATAGATCTTCCAATCTGATCTTAACTTGCACCAGAAGCTTTATTGTTTGCACCAGAACCTTTTCCAGGCTACAAACAGTCCAAAGTTAGTTTCACTTTTTCAAAAACCTTCAAATTTGGTCATAGATCTTCCAAATCAATCCCATCTTGATGACAGAAATGTGGTGGTGACATGCCAAAAGTTCCTGGATTTATTTATATTTATTTATTTATAAAAATCGTAAAAACTAACCCCGGTCTCCCCTACAGACTTTACAGACGAATCCCACTATTAGTGCTAGACATTAAATATTAACAAAACAATATAGAGAATCATAAATAATTACCAATTCATGTTTTCTGCACATCTGTATTGTTCTAATAAACTTAAAAATTTGTTCAATGCTAGGAGCAGTACATTCTTCCACCGGTATATAAGTCCAACTAAATTTTGAATCGTTTATATTTGGTATCTTTTCTGGACATAATGTTATTATATGTCGTATACCTAGAAGTACATAATGCTTTAAATTAAATGTGTGGAGTAGCAAGTCGCAGAAAGCGATTGACAGCAGCGCTTGCAAATGATGAAAAACTAACAGTCGTCCGCCATTTTGCTTACAGTAGGTATTATTGAAATTTGGGCCTCCCAAAAAATTATTAAATTTGTTTGCAAAGGCGGAATTTGATTTTTTTGCCACACTATATATATTATTTAGTAAGTTTTTAATTTCTAATTTTTCAAAATTGATAATTTTTTACTTTAGAAACGTATCGCTTTTTTCGGTTGAACGTCCCCAATGATTATACCCTTGTACCCTAAGGGTTTGGTCAAATAAAAAAACGTAGTTACTAAATAAAGTAATATTCATTTTATATTTAAAAAATTAATAAGGGAACAATCTGGGAAATTTGAAAAAAATTGTAAAAAGTCAGGGAATTTCAAAGAAAAGGCTGGAAAATATTGAAAAACAAAAATATAGTATTTTGTCACTTGTTTTTAATTTAAAAATAGTTGCTCTTACCATTCTGCCAAAGAAACTCCAAATTTCCTCTAGTTTGAGGCCAAGCAAAGGCAGTCACCTTTTTGTCAACCCAAGTAAAGAACCATGGTGGATACAAAGCATCTTCTTCATTTCTCAGCATCAATCTTAAAAATAATGTTAACTTTAAATATTTATCACTAGTACTTGCTTTTTAAAAACAAGGTTATATAAAATAAAAATAAATAAAAAGAAATTTTGTCGACGTTTTCAACATACAAGGTGGTCCAACGAAAACACCTCTATTTTCCGACCTTAAAATGAAAATGTGGAAAATAGCTAGGACCCCTCAATGTCTCATTCGGAGGAAACTGCTTTTTCGCTTTTGTTCTTATTCTCCTGATTTCTGGATACCCAACCTTATTGAAAAACGAGAGATAACATGCGTATTTAATAAAATGCACACTTAAATTAATTAACTTATATTCACACCTAATTTCTACTTAATTTATATACACTCGGTATTTCAATCCCAATTTATTTATACTATTGTAATAAAACACACTATTTATATAGACTTATCTTACTCTTCGTTTGCTTCCGCGCTTCCTATGACCGTTAGATTATAACTGACTCACTTCTCGCCGAGAATCGCTCATATATACGAGGGTTGTCTGAAAAGTTTCCGACCTCAACATGAAGATTGCAGCACTTGTAAACAAAAGTTGGGAAATGTGTTTGCGCATGCTTTGAAAGGTACCCACTAAAATTTCAGCCATTTTGGACGCGCAGTTGTTGTTTGACAGCTGTCATTAAATATTTGTTTTTGAAAGTCAATACGGGGACTCTGCACCATCATTTACCACCGTGAAATTTTGGGCTGCTGAATTTAAACGTGGCCGTACCAGCTTGGGTGACGAAGAACGTTCGGGACGTCCAAAAACTGCAACCACTGACGATAATATCGCTCAAGTTCACCAAATGGTGCTAGACAACCGTCGAATTAAAATTAGAGAGATAGCAGTGGCTATAAACATGTCATAAGAACGTGTTTGTCACATATTCAAACAAGATTTAGGCATGAGAAAGCTGTCCGCGCGTTGGGTGCCGCGTTTGCTCATTTTGGACCAAAAACGTGTTCGAATGAACATTTCCAACTCTCTTTTGGCTCAGTTTAGGCGCAATAAATCAGAGTTTTGGCGCCGATTAATTACTGTAGATGAAACTTGGATACACCATTATAATCCAGAAACCAAAACACAGTCAAAACAATGGACTGCGAAGGAGAATCGGCTCCAAAAAAAGCAAAGGTTATACTACGCATCATTACTGGACAAGCTGAAGGTAGAAGTTGCGGAAAAACGGCCACATTTGCAGAAAAAAAGAATTTGGTTTCACCAAGACAATGCGCCGTCTCACTCCTCAGCGGTTGCCATGTCGAAAATCCTTACTCCCCTCCTTACTCACCAGATCTAGCCCCAAGCGACTTTTTTTGTTCCCTAAGCTAAAAGTTGCGCTCGGAGTACAGAGATTTTCGTCGAATGAGGACGCCATCACCTTCGTAAACAACTATTTTGCAGAGACCAAATACAGCCGCGGGTTGCTTATGCTCCCTTTCCGCTTTTGGTACTCAATATATTATTTGAAGACCCCACATCAGAGTTGACAATAATTGTAGCCTCATTTGAATCAAGTTCTTATCAAGCTGTATTGAAAGTTGGCCAGCCAGTGCTATTAATGACAGTAACGAACAGTTTGTGAAAAAGTATAGTTATTAAGTTTGAAAAATTAGATTTATTTTGTTGGGCAGATTTAAAAAAATGCCCTCATGGCAAAAAGTGCATTGGATATAGTAAATGATTGATTGTAATAAAGATACCGAAGCATTGCATATAGTAACCGACTGGAACAATCAAAATGTTTCGGCAGAAAGTCAGTCAGTCACTTTCTTGCCAACAATCTCAAAAATGAAAAATTAGTTACAATCTTACAGGGTTCCACAAGATGGTGGCACACCAAACTTATTTTTTTTAATGGGACACCCTGTATTTTATTTTAAATTTGAAATCTGCTTCACTTCCACATCGCAACAATGTAAAGTTTGATAATGTTATACCGGGTATTTAAAAAGTTATAACCAATATTACCTAAAAATCGTATCAAGTTTAACTCCCTGTATAAATAAAAAGGAGCATAGGAACATTGATCCATTGCAACCATAGTTTTTTAATAATTGTTAAAATTTATAAAACATATTCGTTTTCATAATATTTGTTAAATCAAATACAGGGTAAGTCAAAATGCAAGTAGGTACATTATTTTCTTGGTAATTTTAAATAGAACACCCAGTATTTTATATCAATATCGAAAAGTACTAATATTATACATATTATTATTTTATAAAGAACTTCCTATCCATAAAGTTATCAGTTTTCGAGATATTTTTATTTTTCACTCAAAGTATTAATTTGGTAGATATTTTAACGTTTACAATAATTATTGTGAGCTTCGTCACACTAATCAATCACCCTGTATATTATGTTGGCCTGGCTCAAATGCAAATTTTATTCATACCTAAAATCATCACTAGCTTTCTAGAACAAATATGTTCCTCTTGATAACAATAAGATAAATAAAAATTTATGTACGGATTTTTAAAATTTTGTATTAAATATTTTTTTGGTCAAATTTAAACTATTTGTTTTGTTTTCCTTGAGGGTATGTATTATTACTTAAAGGAAATAGAATTCGTCCTAGCAATCAACAATAAACTAAAGTAGGTACCTACTACTCATTTCCAGTTGAAGGATTTTTTTAGACGAACAAATATATTTTATTGAAATAAGAAATAACTCACCTATAATCCTCAGCATTTGTAACTTCTAATAGCTTTAATCGTATCTGCTCTTCCAAAATCATTATAAATAAATTAAAAAAAAACAATCAACAGCTGTGAATAATATTTTTTAAATTCAACAGCACACAACAATAGTTTAGTTTAATTAGTAATGTAACATTACTAATTAAAGGATTTGTTTCTAAATATTATTTTAAATTTAGTTTGGCACGCTTTTATCTTACTTGCCAAGTCACATGTTTTATATTATTTATATAGAACAGGGCAGTACTTAAACACAATTGTAAGAGGAATAAATTAGTTTGGGGGCCATGAGCGATTTGCAAAGGTATATTTGTTTATTTTGGTAATCAATTAAAGTTTTTTTTTTATACTCGTATATAACTGATTTATTGAATTTGATCAGAACAAATTAAAACAAAGGTTGAAAGAAATACAAATATTATCAAACGAAACAAATGACTGTATATTTAAAAAGATCCTGAATGCCTGGATTTAATTGACACGTCAAGATGAGCGTGATGGACTGAAACACCGAGATGACGTAGGTACCTGAAATTAGATATAAAAACAGTCTGAGTATTCAATTTGCTATATATAGTAAATCTTTTATTCAAACAAAGATTAGTATATTAAAATCCCCAAAAATGATGAAAGTGTTAATAATTTACTAGGTGTCTAAAGCGGTTGAATCGTTATATAACATTTTAATACTTTAACTTTAATTAAACAGAATTAAATGCCTAATTATATAGGTATATTAGCAAGGGGCACAAACTCTCCCCGTGCATGTAAGGAATGTGTGGCACAAACTCTCCACAAATAACATAACTTCTGTAAGTGGCGCAATCTCTCCACAGTACAGCAAAATAATACTAGTCTGCAAGTGGCTCAAACTCTCCACAGTACAGTAAAATAATAATAGTCTGCAAGTGGCTCAAACTCTCCACAGTACAGTAAAATAATAATAGTCTGCAAGTGGCTCAAACTCTCCACAGTACAGTAAAATAATAATAGTCTGCAAGTGGCTCAAACTCTCCACAGTACAGTAAAATAATAATAGTCTGCAAGTGGCTCAAACTCTCCACAGTACAGTAAAATAATACTAGTCTGCAAGTGGCTCAAACTCTCCACAGTACAGCAAAATAAGGTTACTCTGCAAGTGGCTCAAGCTCTCCACAATACAGAGGGGGTTGTAAGGAAACATGGATGTTAATAATCACCCTGTAGCAGGAACGGACGAACCGCAAGTGGCGCAAACTCTCCACAATACAGTATAGGTTTATGAATAAGGTTACTCTGCAAGTGGCTCAAGCTCTCCACAATACAGAGGGGGTTGTAAGGAAACATGGATGTTAATAATCACCCTGTAGCAGGAACGGACGAACCGCAAGTGGCGCAAACTCTCCACAATACAGTATAGGTTTATGAGTAAAACTGCAAGTAAAAGGCATAATTGAAATACTCTGTGATATAGACTCACTATTAAACTATATGTTTGTAAAATAATAACTTTCAAAATCAAATAACAAGTCAAATGCATAATTGAAATACTCTGTGAAATAGACTCACTATTAAACTATATGTTTGTAAAATAATAACTTTCAAAATCAAATAACAAGTCAAAGGCATAATTGAAATACTCTGTGAGATAGACTCACTATTAAACTATATGTTTGTAAAATAATAACTTTCAAAATCAAATAACAAGTCAAATGCATAATTGAAATACTCTGTGAAATAGACTCACTATTAAACTATATGTTTGTAAAATAATAACTTTTAAAATCAAATAACAAGTCAAATGCATAATTGAAATACTCTGTGAGATAGACTCACTATTAAACTATATGTTTGTAAAATAATAACTTTCAAAATCAAATAACAAGTCAAATGCATAATTGAAATACTCTGTGAGATAGACTCACTATTAAACTATATGTTTGTAAAATAATAACTTTCAAAATCAAATAACAAGTCAAAGGCATAATTGAAATACTCTGTGAGATAGACTCACTATTAAACTATATGTTTGTAAAATAATAACTTTCAAAATCAAATAACAAGTCAAATGCATAATTGAAATACTCTGTGAGATAGACTCACTATTAAACTATATGTTTGTAAAATAATAACTTTCAAAATCAAATAACAAGTCAAATGCATAATTGAAATACTCTGTGAGATAGACTCACTATTAAACTATATGTTTGTAAAATAATAACTTTCAAAATCAAATAACAAGTCAAAGGCATAATTGAAATACTCTGTGAGATAGACTCACTATTCAACTATATGTTTGTAAAATAATAACTTTCAAAATCAAATAACAAGTCAAATGCATAATTGAAATACTCCGTGAGATAGACTCACCTATTTAACTCCTAATGACTTATACAAGACACTACAATTCACAAAAACTTTCAATGTATATATATCTATTTATTATATTTGGTATAAACTGATGTCTTAGGTAGTCACTAAAGAACTGAACTCTGAATAGTTTTAGAAATATTCTTTTACCCTCTCATTACTTCAGTCTTACCTACCTCTCAAAGATATGAAATATGATACTTTATCGATTTCACGCAATTGGCTGTTCTCTTTATCAAAACATGCATTTTTGAAATGTTAGGTCATATTCATAATAGAATTTAGTACATTTGAAATAACAAGAGACCCTTTTTTTTTAAATAACAGGGTGAGATAAACATAAAAAATAAATGTCTTACACAATGTACCCAAATTAGAAATAAGTGACTTCAAAAGATCATATTTTTATCAAGAAAAATTGATCAAGTCAAATTTTAATACACAATAATATGTATTAATCAGTATTAATTAGATATAATCACAAGACCTGTTTTTTAAAGATTGTAGTATGCTAAAATCTTTTGAGCCACTATATCTTCTTCTGTATTAACAGGTGTCTCATAATGATGTAATATGACCCCAAATACAAAAATCAACCGGCGTCATATCTGGTAAACGTACAGGCCAACAAATTTGGTCCTCTTTACCGATTTATTCATTTGGAAACTGTGTATTAAGACAATTTCGACAATTTAATTCAAAATGTGTTGGTTTATATAAGCAATATATCTTCGAATTGGAAGTGGAACATCTTCAAGCCATTCTGGTAGAGTATGATCCAGAAAAATCTTATACACATGACCATCTAACCGTGCAGACTGTGTTTGTGGATGCAGATTGCAGGAGCAGATCTGGAAACACTAAAAAGGCATGGGGGATGGAAGTCTTCTCAAGAGGCAGAAGGATACATAGAAAATTCGGTGCAAAATCGAATTAATATAGGAAATAATCTAGTGTCATCAATTACTGGATCTAACAGTCCACTTCAAATTATGTTAATGTTAGTTCATCTTCTACAAATCACGCAGTCGTTGAAAATTCCTCCAATAATGCAACAGTTTTTCATTTGGAAAACTGTACAAATATAACTATTAATACAAAATAGATTTTTTCTTGAATTATTGAGTGTAATTATTTTTTGTTCGTTTCCATTTAAAAGTGTATTTAAAATCTTTGATCGGGGAGAAAGTGTAGTTTGCTACTCGGTTAGAATGAAAATTCGTTATGCTCGCCTTCGGCTATTCTGAGAGTAATTTTCGAAATTGACAATTAAATTTTGTTTGCATTCCTGATTTTTTCATAATTTATGATTTGTTAAACAAGAGAGAACATCGTCCCATAGTTGCTGAACAAAATGTTTTAAATTTAGCTAAAAACCATTATTTTTTGACATCGATGTTTACGTTCTGCATATTTTTTATGAATTATGATCTTTTCTGGGCAGGTAACGTATATACACATCAACTTAAGTATTTACCAGAGTTTTTTGTTTATATTGTAGTCGGAAATAAGATGATGTGGCGTATTAATTTTACCTATATTCACACGGATGTTTTCCACGATGTTTACCAAATAAAATCATTAATTATTGATCAACATTTTCCACCGATTTATAGATTTTATAACGATATAACCTCGTCGATCGAATATTTGGATTTTGCTGTTAGTTTAAAATCGCAAGCTGTTGGTTACGTATTTATGGGTATATGTGAAGTATAGTGATGCCACAATGGCAATAAAAGAGGATGCCAAAAAAGATTATTTAAACATAGACAAGAAAAATGAAGTGAATATTAGTGTGTCAGAACCGGATGATATATTACGAGTAAGTAAATATTCTTCATAATATTTCGAATGATAGAATACCAGTTCAAAAGTAATACGGGGTTGGGATAAAGTATGGAACCAAGTAAATATCTTTTAAACGAAAAGAACGTTATTTATGAAAATTTGCAGGTAAGTGCAATGGAACAAAACGCATCTGATGTACATTTTTTTGATAATAATATACTTCTGGTTTAATCGGAAATGCCATCAACTTCTTTAATTTAAATGGGACACCTATATATTTTTACAGATTTTGAAAGAGCTTGTTATTTTAATACCCCCTATTAGAAGATTTTGGTTCGGAATGTTTTTTTTTATTTAGTTATGATGTCTTTGCATTTACAAAACATTTTTATGGTTTATCTTTAACTTTTGTCGCCCCTGCTGTCCCTACTACGCTACGCCACTGTCCTACACTACTGAATGTTCTGAATAAGATTCTTGATGTAATTACAGGAAGAACGACGAAGCACTGGCAGAGCTTTAGCTACCGGCATCATTATATTCTTAGTTGGATTAGGAGTATACCATGCTGTAGTGTATGGATCATCAAGATTATCCGCCCTAGTGGGTGGATTTATTATAATGTTTCTGTACGTAGTATCCTTACTGTATGCTTCTCACAGGAAAAAGAAACTTTTAAGGGTAAGTTTAAAATTTTTGTGAATAATCATCCTGTATACCTACTCGGTACCTACTACACAGCCAAAATAATATTAACTTGATAATATAACTTAGATTTCTATAATACACTTTTGAAAATCAAATGAAAAACCCAAAGTCTATGTCACAGAATTTTATTCTTGATGGAAAAACAATACTATAGTATGTACAAAAAGTACGAGGAGTAATAAACCCTAATTAAGTAGGTATGCAAAACCTTTACAGGGAGCACCATGAAATTTTTGATAAATCTCTTACATTAAATTACATTTCTTCCGTAAATCTATAAACTAGGTAGATCGACCCCGTATTTGTTACAGTTGTAGCGAAGTTTAGGGTTTCTTCATTGTTAAAGGATTATAGCAGATAAGCAATAACGCAATGCAGTGGTGTGTATTTTGGGAAAAAATACGTTTTAAATTATAATATAACAAAAAAATGAATAGAAATAATTATTGGAATACATTTATTACTTACATTTTATTCTATATCCGACTCGGAAGAGGAAGAATCGTTGTTGATATTAATAATAATAGGGTCGATTAAATCATCACAAATATTGTCAATTTTCCACATATTTGCCTCTACTTTGATAACATGCTCGATACAGTTTGTCCAATTTTCCTTACTAACATGACTTACAGCACTCTCAAACAATTTCACAACATCGTTTATTTTAAAAGTAGTATTTTTTTTCTAACTTCCCCCTTTACCTGAGCCCATATTAATTCTATGGGATTAAGTTCACAATGATAAGGGGGTAGTCGAAGAACTGATATACCACGAGAAGAAGCCATTTCTTCTACAATGTAGGTTTTGTATTTATTCTTGTTCATTTTTGCAATTCTGTAAAGTTCTTTCCTTAGTGGAACTTTTGGAAACTTAATATTTTTCGAAATAAGCCACTCCAAAAGCTCTGCTTTACGCCAACGACTTGTGGGCAATGCTTCTCGTAACCGTGAATGGCAACTTGCGTTGTCCATAACAATAACAGCCCCCTTTGGAATCAGATCCAACATTTGAACAAACCATTCCTCAAAGACATCCCTATTCATATCTTCGTGATAGTCCCCCGTACGTTTTGAAATAAAAGTTAATAATCCACCATCAACAAAACCTTCAGAACTTCCAACATGGACAATGATAAGTCTTTTTCCTTTTCCAGATGGTGGCTGCAAACCTAACGACAAACCTTCCACGAATGCTTGCCTTCCGCTTTTAATGTTTTCATCTTGCCAAGATTTGGAAACTGTATATCCAGCATTTATCCATGTTTCGTCTAAGTAGAAGATTTTCAAATTTTGTTCTCTGGCATGTCGAATGCTTCTTAAATAGTCTCTTCTCCAAAAAACTATTTCCGGTTTATCTATCAAGAGAGATTTTCTATTATGTTTTGTATATCTGAAACCCACATCTTTCAAAAGTTTGCATAATATCATTCTGGAGAATTTCGTATAGTCCGTATCTTCTTGCACTGATGTCATAATTTTGTCAAGTGTTGGAATTTCCTTTTGTAAGTAAAATCCATGGACTTTACGCCTTAGTCTTTGTTTTAATGATTCATCGATCTCAATTGGTTTTCGGCCTGAAGGAGTTTTAGGGGGTTGAAGAGTTCCATTCTTGCTTTCTTTTAGTAATCTATAAATTGTTGATTTAGCAACACACAACATAGCAGCCGTTAATTCCACAATATCATCAACACTTGCACTTGGATCCTTGTTTTTCAATGATATATAACAATTCAATATCAGAGTTTTTTCATTTAAAGATAATAGACCTGTTTTTGGTCGTTTAGATGGTCCTTGGCTTATCGACATTGTTTGGTACTTGCACAATTAACATTCAACAAATGTTTTAAATATATTCCAACTGTTTACAATATTATGAAAACCATACAACTTCATACAACTTTACTCAAAGAACTAATACCAAGTACTGATTAAATGTACCTACTACTTTCTTTTAAAATAATATTCCCGATAATGTTTCTAAGAAAACTTGGTTGTTTGGAAAATCCCTCTCAATAATCGAATAATCTGTAAATAGGTGTAATCGTATTAAGCCGATTACAGTAGGCCACTTGCCATTTAAAATTTCTGAGAAAAATTCCCCAAACACTTCATATAGGAGTAATACAAATAAAAAATATTCATTTTGCTTCTTTGAATTTAATAAAAATTGTAACGATATCTTGCTATCTTGACTTTAATTAATTTTTTAAAAATATATTTCATTGTAATTTATTTGTGACAATATTCAAAGTTTGAATTAATCTTCTTACAAAAAGAACAAAAATATATAAAATAATTATTGTTACAGATTGGTTTGTTTTCTATTATGAATAAACTGTGTTGCCTTTCTTTATCAAACTTACTAAAATTTATGTACCTCTATCACTTTTTTTATTAAAATTAGTACATCCCATTACCTCTGACCTAAATCGTATATTCTTTAGCATAGCTGCAACTCATTCGTTCAATACAAAATGTACCTTACGGTATACCCTCTTAAAATATATTTTGGTACGTCTATTAAAAAGAAAGAAAAATGGGGGAGGGCGAGTTCAACATAGACATATAGATTTAAAAAACCTTTCCAGTGTAACTGTAGTCCGACAAAACAGAGGACAAGAAGATTAAGTCACAAGAAGAAGAACAAAAGGTTTGTGAGGTTATGTTGACAATAACAAATAAGATTAACTTAAAATGAAGATAAACAACCTAGTAAAATGTACGAAGCTAATTAGTCACATTTGAAAATGTTTGTATTAATAGCCAGGACCCCGATTCCCGAAATCTTATAAGGAGAAAGTGAATTCTAATTCTCTTAAAATAGACAAAAATGTTTCCTTGAAATAAAATCTTCCCAAAGATGCGTGACATGCAAGAGAGAATGAGTTCCCCTGCCAAGACCCAGAAGAATCATCTCTTCTATTAGTTTTTGTCTCGTTATCTATTTTTACTACCACTACATTAAATTAAGTTACTATAATAAAACTTGACAGTTTCACAGCGTTTTTTAATCTTCGTACAAAAAAAAACATACCAGTGAACACTGAGATCATAAAATTCAGCGTATTTTAATCTCTGATGTTTTTTGATGTAGTAATTAAATTACGTACAAGTACATATATATCATTTGAAAAACACGTTAAAGTTAATACAAGCTTCGCAAATAAAACTATAAAAATTAACAGACATTAAACAACTTTATTAATAGTCAATAGAAAATATTATTGAAATATCTTCGGTTTACATTTTTTGATAGAATGTTTATTTTAATAACTGAAATAAAATTTGATTATCAACTCAGGAAGGTAGAAAAAATAAACTAGTTTTTTTTCAAGAAACTGAAATATAGTAAAAACTGAACGATTATATTGATGATAAATTGTTAGATCTGTAATTATACACAGAGTGTCCCATTAAAATATTGAAGATATATTTTATTGGTTAGTACAGAAAAGATGATACATTTTTTTGTATTCCCGAAATTAAGAAAAATAAGTTACAGTTTTGTAGTCTCTACAATTTTCGGCAAACAAACTTTTTAGAATTAGTAATAGATATACTAGGCAACTAAATATATTTACATATATTGCATAAAAATTCATCGAGATACCATAATTGCCTTTGTGCAAAACTAGATTTTCTCAATATTAAATTTCTCTTTCAACATCGCAATATAACAGAAGTCCAACATCAAATAGAATATAGGTTATAGTAATGCATTTCCCTTGTGATTTTGTTCGCGTATATCCCATAAGACTGTCTCACAAACAATTCCAATTATACGTTCATATTCGTATGAACAAATAAAGAATTTTTTCTTCAAGCGTATAATAAAAACTGTATTATGTTCTTCAACACAAACGGTAGAAATAGCCTATTCTTTTACTAGTACAATAATGAACTCTCATTATTATACTAGTAACAAAATAATAAGAAACGGTAGCAACGTCTTGTGGGTGTTATAATCAAGAAGGCAGGAACTGTCAATTTCCTTATTTAATTTTGATGTTTTGTTAGTTTTGAAAAGTGTCAGACTCTGAAAGTGTTCCTACCTAATTCAAACTGCAAAAATGTCTCAAGACTTACAATGTACGCCTCCGGAATTAGTTGAAATAGCCAATTTCAATATTGAAACTCTAATTCCAACGAAGTCGCGTAAACTGTATGATTTTGCATACGAAAAATTTCTAAAATGGTGCAATGAATATAATGTACAGCAATACACGGAAAACGTTATGCTTGCATACTTCACGAATTTGTCCAGAAAGTTTAAAAGTTCTACTCTATGGGCACAGTATTCAATGATTATCTAAAAGTCAATTAAACATAAAGTTAAAATAGAAAAATATAGCAAATTAATTGCATTTATAAAGCGCCAAGGGGAAAATTATACACCGAAAAAATCAAAAGTATTAACAAAAGATCAATTTGATAAAATTTTCGAGGATGTACCGAATAATGTTTATTTAGCAACAAAGGTAGGTACTTTCCTATTTCTTTTTAATCATTATTACGTTTATTAAACCGTTGATAATGATATCTACTCGCAGATCAATATTTAACTTGACAGCAAATATTACCTCATTTCCTACTTATAACATTTAATGACGGTAGCTCAGTGGCAGAGATTTTGTCTTCGGTCGCGAAGGTCAGCGGTTCTAATCCCAGTGCTACCAGCTTTTTTTTAATTATTTCAACGTTTGTTTTAGCCCTTAGATGCGATGAACTTGTTAATTTAAAGTCTAGCCAAATCCAAGATTTGGGAAATTTAATTTTGGTTGAAATCATAAACACAAAAAACAAAAACCAACGGTCGTTTCCTATAATTGGCGATTTTTATTTGAATTTGGTAAGACAGTATACGGCTCTTCATCCGGATGATATTGGCCTGCAGCGATTTTTTATTAAATACCAGAATGGCAAAAGTAACCGTGTGGTAATGGGTATCCACAAAATATCAAACGTACCAAAAGACGTTGCTACGTTTTTGAAATTAACAAATCCTCATGAATATACAGGACATTGCCTTCGGAGGACTTCCGCAAATATTTTAGTTGACAACGGAGGTGATATTACCGCTTTAAAGCGGCATGGTGGATGGAAATCCACCAGTGTTGCTGAAGGGTACTTAGATGATTCCATTTCCAGTAAAACACAAACAGCACAAAAAATACTTAATTGGCAAGAACAACCAAGTAATAGTTCTGGAATCGCTGACATAATAATCGACAATAAATTTACTAATAATACAGTTGACAGAAGCAAACATGAACCCTGGGTGGGCGTGTCCTTGTCGCTGTAGTTGTATTTTCATCTCACTTATGCAGCCACTAAAATTGATATTATCGTTAACATTGGCTCGTGATTGGCTGATTGTGATAACCTTGAAATTAGTTGGCATATTTTCCGCGTACCATGTTTGCTTCTGTCGACTGTATGATGTATACCAATGACAAAAATGTAAATGTCGAAGTTGAAAGCGGTGGCAGTTGCTTAAATTTAAACAACTGCAGTATACAAAACTGCACATTTAATATTAATTAGTACGTTTTCATGGAGTATTCAATTCATTTTGAGTCCAATACCGATTTCTGTTTTCATGATAGGGTTCAAATCGCGATTCAAATCGATTTGAAAACGTTTTGAGATTTGACATTTTATCTGTCAATAGTGTCATGCGTCATATTATATCTTTCCACACATTTCTAGAATTTGACGAGCATGACATTTTAGAGGAACTTTCCATTATTAAAAACCTGTTACTAAACTTTCACGTGGAGTGGTTTTAAGGTAATGTGGCCAGGACCGACAGTTGACGATAAATTTGACAGCGAATATCACAGAATACGCATGTTTCAATACGATCTCCGTTTTCATGTCTATTTCGATTTTTCGATCTCGATACGATCCCAAAAAAAGCAGTATCGACCTTGAAACTCATTACGGTTTCGATACCTGTTTTCATGAAGTTTTTAATACGGAAAGTGTATTCAATTCGATTTGAATTCTGCATGAAAACGTACTAATTGTTAATAAATAGGTAACATTTTATGTAATTTTTCGTTTGTATTAATTAAATAGTTGAGATATAAACAAAGCCTTCTATATTTTTTATAAAATGCATATTATTATTACTCTTTAATAACAATTGTTTCATTTAGGTAATACAAAATAATATATCAAATTTAAGGTTAGAATACACAACTGCAAAATGCACGAAACAAAACATGGAAATGACGAAACTACAGAAATTATATTTTGGATTTTTATTCTGTGCTCTGCACGTTCTTTCAACATATTTTATCATTGTGTACGTGAACCGTCCTAGAATGGTGTTAATATAAAACAAACCTATTGCCAGTCACCTTACAAATCACTAGATTTCGTCCTATATTTTTCCGAAAATTACAGAAATAACCAAGAACGATAAACATTTACCAGGATTGCTTAATCCCATAAGACGTACATTTTAGATTTATTATAAAAATATTCAAAATTTTGACTGGTAGATATTGTGGATACATTAGTGTACGTTGCATTTTTGTGTAAAATTTTTAAAAAACTGTTCTTTTAAACTCCAGTTCGGACTTTTAAATTTCATGTGTTACACTGCTTGGCTGGACATTGCTTGGTTAGTATCGTTGAGTGTCAACGTTAATATTCAATAGTGAATACATTTTTTATTTTACGTTTTTAGTGAGATAGTTTACTTACTTACTATTTTTTTAATATGTAGTATTTTTTGTTAATTTTAAATTCGTAATTAAAAATTCTCTATCCTACATATTATGTCGCTCCATAAAAGATTCACGGATTGTACTAGTAATATGCTGCAAATTGTTTATTGTTTCTTTGTTTGTCAAAAAACACTAGTTTTAGGCATGATTTTGTGTAATAATAAATTTATTTGAATGTATTTTTTAAAATAAAAATAGAACTAAATAGTGTTTTCTTTACTCTACCTATTTCCCAAATAATATTCAATAAATTAATTAAATATAAGTATTAAAACGATTTTATGGGATTATTTATTATAAATTATAAGTGTTTAATCTTAAAAATCCAAATAGTGGTACGTTAGTATTTCAGAAATCATAAAAATACTGTTTAATTCCTATTATTTCCATGCATTTAATTGGTAAACGTTATAATGAAGGACTGCAATGACGTCACACAGCTGGCAGACAAATCAGGCCGATTAGGCAATCCTGGTAAATGTTTATCGTTCTTGAGAAATAACCACCAGTTCTAATGTAAAATCCACTAAGTTGGCAACACTGGCATTGCCTCCAACATTAGAGAGAGTGAGAACTATAAGAGAAATTGTACGCGCAACAAAAGTAGAGACATTTTAGTCATCTGACGTAGGGCTTAAATTCGAATTATAAGGAATTATATAGGGAACTTGGAATTTGAGTTAAAGCAAAGAGTTTTTTATTATTCTTAGTTTAATTTTGTCAAAATCCCAGCAATACTACTTTAATTTTTTGTTTTAGGAAAAACAAGGTGTAAGTTTACATTTACAGTAAAATTTTCAGCACTTTGACTTTCATTTTCAGCCAGACTACATTAGATTTGTTATGTGTAGGTTTTTCTGGTTTGAAAGTTTTCCATCCAAAATTAATAACTAAATCTTGTGGAAGAAAATGTATTAAACATAGTTTAGCAGTTTTCATCAACAGAAAATCTATTTTTCTTAAACACTAAAACTAATCTAAACAAAGGATTTCACGCGTCAGATCTAAGACCCCATAATATTTCATGCTGTTTCCCTGTTTCATTTGTTATGGGCCGATTAATCGCCCCTGGTATTTTTGAAATATTTAAATTTTTTTTACATTTCAGTCTAGCGAAGCGGCTTTGAGACGAGAAATTGAGGAAGTAATTGTGAAAGCATCAAAAACCGAACAAAACGTAAAAGAAGATGAGACGAAACAGACACCAGACCGACCAGTATTTATCAGAACCTATTCGGTGGCATAAACGTATGAAATATTTATTAGTTTTAGGATTTAACATTCTAATTTAAATTATAGTAGCTATATTTTCTTTTTTAATAAAAGTTTTCCAGTATTGTTCAATTATTCCACATTATCCTAACAATAGTATTATGAATAAACTGAATATTAATAAATTTTGGACTTGCAATAGATGATTCCAGTAATTCAATCAGTTTTGCCACTACAAAATTTTCAGGTCTAAAATGTCTGACATTTTCTAGGCCTTTTTGGGTACGATCCAAACTAGAAGCGAAGATATTTTTTAATTTTAAAACTTTCTAGATGGTACCGAATATCTGAAGGGAGCTATTAATGTTGTATTGAAAAAAAATAAATAACCTAGGGGATTCGAACTTTTTACGTTTGCCGCATGGACGAAATCTGTCAATTCTATGTCACATGTCTTATTTTTGGCATTTGAACGGTTTCCTTTTTTTTGTATAACATTTGAAAAAAACACAAAATCGAAGTTCAAATATCAAAAATAAATAAGACATGTGACATAGAATTGACAGATTTCGTCCATGCGGCAAACGTAAAAAGTTCGAATCCCCTAGGTTATTTATTTTTTTTCAATACAACATTAATAGCTCCCTTCAGATATTCGGTACCATCTAGAAAGTTTTAAAATTAAAAAATATCTTCGCTTCTAGTTTAAATCGTACCCAAAAAGGCTTAGAAAATGTCAGACATTTTAGACCTGAAAATTTTGTAGTGGCAAAACATATTGAATTACTGGAATCATCCATTGCATTATTCACATTAAATATTCATAATATGGTAAAACATCCATTGCGCACTATATTAGCATGAGACAAGCATTGCATTTCTTGCTAACAATCAACTGGTATCCAAACAAAATTTATTGAATTTAAAAATTCTTTTTTATATTTTGCACTTATAAAAATCTCCATTATAAAACGCATTTGCGTATCGTAATGTAACTTTTGCGCACGCAAATTTTTGTTTTAAATGGTTGGCGACATGAGTGAAGTATCTAAAGGCAAGACTATTGACATTGACATTTGTGGCTAATAGCAATTTATTAATTTTATATTGTTCTTTAAGAAAGTATTTGTGAATATGAATATCATTTTTTACTTATATAATATATTATTATTGGTGTATTAGTCATTTTAAAATATTTTAAAACATTAACATTTCATAATTTAAATGTCAAAACTGTCAAGATCTGTCAAATGTTATAAATAACACAGTGCTACCGACATACTTTTTAAAATCAAAATTTTCGGTATTACGTAAAATTAATAAATTAATTTAAAAAATGGTAAAAAGAGCAAAATATAAAAAATATTATAAACAACTTATTTCATATGGCTGTTGTGACACTCGTTCTTTAAAAAACTCATCGCTTCGCGATTCGTTTTTTAAACTTGAACTCGTGTCATAACAGAATTCCATATGAAATGCGTTGTTTAATATACTATTGGAATACCCTTGGTAATGATACCGATATGGAAATTTTACTTTAAATTTTAAATTAGGTATACATCATAATATATAAACTCTATTACAAATTTTATGTTGTGTTGTTTGTGTAAGCTTCTTATTCTTTTTAACTTTTATGTAAAGGTGTGTAGCTTTTACAATCCGTTAGGTAAGTTTTTCTTTTAAGAAGATAAAATATTATTTTTATTGTTGAATATCTAAAATACAGGGTGTTTCTTAAGTAATCTAAAATATTATATGGGGCGCTTCGTTACTCAATTTTAAGACGAAAAGTTCATATAAACATGTGTGATAGGTGTTGTCGTTTATGAGATACAGGGTGTTGTACGTGAAATTAATTTTTCTTGGTGACGCTACTGATTTATATTTTTTTATTATTTTATTACAAGCAACATGTGTTAAACATAAGGAAAAAATAATACATTTCAGAGCAAATGTTCAAAATGTCCACCTCCAGCTAAAATGCAAGAATCCGCTCGATGTCTATAATGGATTGTCGAATACGTTCGAAGATACCAGAGTACGAATAACATTACAGACGTCTATGATACGATTTTGAAGATCTTGTACGTTTAATATCAGTGTTGTGTAAACAAGCGATTTCAAATATCCCCACACACAAAAATCCAGAGGATTGTGTCCAGGTGATCTAGGGGGCCACGGGTGTGGAGATCCTCGTCCAATCCAATGGCCTGGAAAAACATTATTTAAAAACTCGCGTACAATCACTGAAAAATGTGGAGGAGCTCCGTCATGCATGAACCACATGCGCATTCTAATAATAATAGGTACATCTTCCAAAAGAAGTGGAAGTTCATTTTTTAGAAAATGTTGGTATGTCTCACCGGTTAACCGTGCAGGAAGGAAAAATGGTCCAATTAAATAATCATCGATGATGCCAAGCCAAACATTGACCGAAAATGTTTGTTGAAATCGTTTTACACTTATGGTATGTGGATTTACATCTGCCCAAATTCATAATCCCATGTCTAGAAAAGTTGGCTTCATCCGTAATTAGAATATTGGCCACAAAATTCGGATTGTTCGCGATATCACGTAAAATCCATTGACAATACTGTATGCGTAATGGATAGTCAGTAGGTAACAAATGTTGAACACGTTGAACGTGATATGGATACAATAAATTATCTTTTAGAATATTCCAAACAGTTTTGTTACTAACATTTACTTCATCTGCAACTTTTCTTGTACTCGTTTCTGGATGTTGGTCAATAATTTGAAGAATCTGGTTTTCCAATTGGGGATTTCTCACAGTTCTGGGTCGTCCAATAATATTCTTCGATTTAGCAAAAGTTCCAGTTTCTTGTAAACGAATATGTAACTTAGTAAACGTATCTGAACATGGTAAACGATTATTTGGATAACGCTGGGCATACGTACGTCTAGCTTCTAAGGCATTACCATTCGCTAATCCGTACAAAAAATGCATATTAGCCATTTTAACATTAGTAAACACTGGCATAGTTATTAACTAAACACAGAGTCAATCAAATAAAAATGTACGATTTTTGCGTTGGTTTTCAAATTTGACACTTGTCAACATTATTTCAAAGGCCACTTAGAATAAGCATGTTTTTGCGTATTACTTCTAAAAACCAGTAGCGTCACCGGGAAAAATTAATTTCACGTACAATCAGAACTGACTTATTACAATAAATTCAACACCCTGTATCTCATAAACGACAACACCTATCACACATGTTTATATGAACTTTTCGTCTTAAAATTGAGTAACGAAGCGCCCCATATAATATTTTAGATTACTTAAGAAACACCCTGTATATCGGATGATTTGTATCATATAAAACAGAAAATTTTCTCACAGCCTCAATAAGTTCTTCCTGCATTTCTGTGTTTCGAACACTGGGCAACACACTTCTGGTTTGACACATTCATGGCCTACGTTGTGCTGCGTCTTAATATGCGCGCGTGCATTGCTGAGTACTTGATACAAAAACGTGGCTGCGTGGGCTACGTCGCTTGTGTCTCAATGTGCGCCTTGCCTAACAGCCTGCAAACTAGAAGGCATACTTTGGATCACATTCTGCTTCTTGCAATGCACATAATTTGCTTTGTGGGTAGCGCAGTCCCTGTACTGAATGGATTTAAGCTGCACTAAATTGATTGTACTAACCCTTACTTTTTGGAAGTCCATCTTATTAAGACTAATAAAAAACTCTTCAGATTGACATATTGAAGTTAATCTGACGATGCTAGTTATTAGCGAAACAGCTGTAATTGCATTTTAAGGCTGGGCATTGGGAGTGAGAAAACGTCCCTAAAAAGAGAGCGAATAAGTGTAACCGAGAGGTGCTGCCTCTTGCAATGACCTTCCGCGATAAACGAAATAATATTATATTAATTCTTGGAGTATATCAGTTTCCTTTAAAAATTTCAGGGCTGGATTAATTTTAAAACAAACATGTTTGATTTTGTTAAATATGAATTGGCTATTTGTTTTTACATTAAACGATATTAATTTATAGATTTTACACAATATTTTTATTTATATAATATGTTTTTTTTCTCAAATCAAAATTATAAATAGAATATTTATTGGGGTATTATTTTTAAAAAGGCAATCATTCAAGTTTTTTCAAGTGTAAAATGTTATCATTTGTTTATCTTAACTAAGCAATAACGAGTAGGTAAGGACCGAACAGCGAAGGAAAATATTTATACTACATACCGGATGGTCATTAAAAACTCACGATATACATATTCATATATGGCAATATTTTGAAAAGCTCTTTAAAAGGGAAAAAAGAAGAAAACAAAAATTAAAATTTACCAAAAAGCTGTTGAGCGGATTATTTTAAAAATCTTAAGTGTTTAAATATATTCGGTTACCATTACCTATACATATTCATAAAAAAACTGAAATAGGTTCCAAAAGTTCAAAGTAACGAACTGGAAAAACTAAAATGGTCAAAAATTCGATTAACAAGTTTTTTAGTAAAGAAATTTAAGAAAATGATGCATAAACTTAAAATAAATGTGTAACAGCAGTAACTACCAGTTCATTTTAAAAAATTAAAAGGAACAAAGTTTTACCTTTTAAATGGATTAAAAAAAATTACACGATTAATAGATCCACTAAGAACCTTTTTATGTTTTTTTTACTTATTAATCCAAAAATCTAGTAAAGGACTACAGTAAAACTCCACTAGTAAAAACATCGTCCAAAGATATTCTAATATATATTCTATGGACGATAGTGGCGATATTTTGCTTACTATAACATGGAAAGTCATTGAAAAATATTGAAAGTTTTCAGGAAAAAACGAAAATATTTCTCCTATTATAAAAATTGATCAACGGATTATAGGAACTTGATATCAGAGAAAGGAAATGCACTGGTTTATGTTGGTGGATATTTTTTACGTAGATGTCTCTGTAACATTCATGTCAAACTTGTTTACAATATTGTTCATCATCCGAAATAGACAATTCTACTTCATTTTGTGAACTCAAAGCTTACAGTCACAGTAAAAATATTTTTGATGGCTTAACAGTACCTCCCAATAATTTTTCAGAGTATTTAATAAGATCAGAGAATATGTTTGTTTTGAATTTTAATAATTATTGTATACAGGATGGTATAGGAAACATATTTTTTAAAGATTTTTCCAATGCAGAATTCTCCCTCCCATATGGCAATAAAGATTATTTACTTTCATTGTTTACAAGAGTTCGAATCTACTATACAATCAAATTTGTAAACCGACAAATAAAAGATCAACCTTTAAATAAAGAACATCCGAAATATAAAATTTTGCAAAATATGTAATAATTGAAAACAATGATAATAGTAAGAGTTTAAGATTATGGATGTCGATATCATTTGTTTTTATGAAATAATAAGATTTTATTGCACGAAAATTGTTACTTTATTTTAGAATAGAGTAAGCAAGTCTACCTGAGTTTTGTTACTGTGTTCGAGTACCCTTATTCTTACTAAAAAGATAAACCCTTACAAGGTTTGCAACATATGTTTACCACCAAATGTTAAAATAAATGGAAACTTTCACTTTTTCAATCAAAATAATCTTAACTATAAATAATATAATATTTAAACAGAGATAAACTATTGTACATGAAATCAACAGATTTCAACATAAGCAAATAAAGAGCCTTAAACATTGTGTCTTTTCTCTGAATTCCCTTTTTAAGTATTTTACCCTTTTACCTGTCCCAATTTAAGCAATCAGGTAATTAATGTTAGTTATTACAACGAAAAGTTTCTTCATTGTTGTTATTAGAATATTATATGTAATAATCGCAATAAAAGATAATACAAAAATATAAATAATGAATGTGATCAAAACACCCCACGCTTAACCCTCGTAGACACACTTTCGAATAAACATACCCCATTGACCCTCGTATAACGTATTTTTGCTATTGTACCGATGATTTACGGCCGCTCACAAAAAAAGTGACAAATTTTACTACATCAAAGGAGTTACCAGACTTGTTAGAATATCTTTGGACCATGGTAAAAATACTTATAGAGGATTAAAATTTGACTAGAAAAAATCGCAGGTACTTTACTTTGTTAGAATGAAATGGATCTCTGGCACAAGTGTCTTTCTTTTCGTTATTATAAAATCTATCTTCTACGGTGTTTCAGAACAAGCAAAACTTTTTATCAAGAATGACATTTTTCACTAAAACTAATAGGTATTTAAACATTTTTCACCTATAGGATACCCCATCCGTGGACACGCTGTATATTAGTATTAATATTATAGTATATTAAATTAAATAAAGATTTGCTAAATTCCTAATGCGGACCTGATAAATAAGATTTAATCAAGAACGATAAACATTTACCAGGATTGCCTAATCGGGCTGATTTGTCCGCCAGCTGTGTGACGTCACTGCAGTCCTTCATTATAACGTTTACCATATAAATGCATGGAAATAATAGGAATTAGACAGTATTTTTATGATTTCTGTAATACTTACGTACCACTATTTGGATTTTTAAGATTAAACACTTATAATTTATAATAAATATTCTCATAAAATCGTTTTAATACGGCCGAGGACTGCAGTCACGTCACGTACGATCGATTTTTTGGCGAACGTACGTCTTATGGGATTAAGCAATCCTGGTAAAATGTTTATCATTCTTGAGATTTAATAGATGTTCTATCACAACGCCCTCAATTAGACAATGCTCACACTAATTTGGGAACAATTTTTTAAGATTCCTTTTTATATGTGACAAAAGAGTTGCCTAAATTTGTAAAAAAATGGCACCATTTCTGATTTCTTAAAAATTACTTTCAAAGAGCTTTTAAGAAAAAAAAAACGAATTTATTGTAGTTTTTAAAAACACTGACTTATGAGTAGATATATCATCTATTCAAAGAAGAAATATTTTTAAAATCATATCACGTTTAAGTGAGATATTAATCATTTTATGAAATGTAAAAATAGACATATTTCGGGAATTTTTTCTGGATGATTCCTTGTACTCTCAAGCTTCAAAATTCTTTATTGAATAACTTTATATATCTAGTATACTACTGATTTTTTTCAATTTTCATTGCCTTATAGTTTTTGCTAAAAGCTCTTTGAAAGGACGTCGCGTTTGCCTATATTAAATACACTGCCAATGCCCGGCCTTAATGGTTCTGGCTGCTTGGGATGTAATAGTTTTCTTAACAGCTCAGAAGTGGTTTGAAGGACTGTCTTCACATAAGCGGTAACTGGGTCTAAATTTAGCGGTATCTTGGCGGTAACTTGCCTCCAACTTTTTCCAATAGCAATGTTTTTGACTTTGTTTTAATGTAAGGAATGTTTTTAATTCAAAAATAAAACATCATAAATTGCCTGACTTGTCTTTACCTGTATGTATTATACATACTTACCATTCTTTAACTTAACTTGTTTGGCAATCGTGTTCCAGATATCTTTTAATTTCGATTTCATATACAGGGTGTTTCAAAAAAAGGTAACATCGTCTCTAGGATAGGTAAAAAACTGAAAAATAATTGGGGTTTGCTTAGTAAAATTTTTTTCTAACGCCATCCGTTTTCAAGATAAAGGGCGTTGAAGAAAATAAAAAATTACACATTTCTTACGATTTTGCCGAAACTACTGGCACCATTGCAATGAAATTTTATACGAATATGTTTTGGAAGCTGATATATCCCATGAATTTGTTTTTATAACTAACTCTCATAGAGGGCGCTAGTTACATGTCGGTGTATTCAACATTTGAGTACATTTTGTTTAACAATATCTAATTTTACAAATAACAAGGTTTCAAAACTCTATTTATTGTTGACTTATTGTCATAACAATCAATAAATGTCAATTTTACATGGCAAACTTAGAGAAAAGCGAAATTTATCATTAGTTTATACCAGGAGCGATTATTACTTCATAATTTTCAAATCAAAATATTCCGAAAACGGTACATAATATCGAGTTTTACCAAGAGTACCTTTTTGGTGTAGAATTAAACGATGTTTATGTTCACTTGGAGTTTTGACTAATAATTCTACCCTAAAAAAAGTTATGTTGAATAATACGTTGTATGAATCGTGTAACTAGCGCCCTCTATGAGAGTTAGTTATAAAAACAAATTCATGGGATATATCAGCTTCCAAAACATATTCGTATAAAATTTCATTGCAATGGTGCCAGTAGTTTCGGCAAAATCGTAAGAAATGTGTAATTTTTTATTTTCTTCAACGCCCTTTATCTTGAAAACGGATGGCGTTAGAAAAAAATTTTACTAAAAGGTCGGGCGCACACGTTACGGTAAACCTGACAGGCAAACCTGCGCAGGTAAACCTGACAGGTATACCTGTGCAAGCTCGAGCCCACACACGTAAGGGTAAACCGTGGGTAAACCGTAGATTTTAGTTCAGTTGAGAGAACATGGCGAGCAAACAAGATGTAGATGACGCGATCGCCTTGGTCGGGTTATTAGTGGTTTTGGACAGTAAGAAGAAGCGTAAACGTAAAACCTGGTGTAAGAAGTGGCTCTTTTCACGGTCATGATACTCTTTACTTTTCACTCGCCAAAGGCACGGCTCCTGTCTATAAATTTCAATGAACTCTTCAATCACTTGATTACGTTTTCGACTCGACATAACTAGAACTTAATATAGTCACAAGAAACTAAAGAAACTTCAAAAGAAAGTGTCGCAAAAAGCTCTCTACTCGAGGTGCAAGTCCAAACTAATAACAAAACAACTGCGCAGTTGAACTGTCGGCCTCACACACACGGTCAGGTCTAGACTACTGCGCAGGTAGAAATACCAAATTTTCATTCCGTACAGGTCGCCTGTACAGGTCGCTACGCCTGTGCAGTTTGGCCTGTAGCTACTGGCACACACGATCAGGTTTACCTGTACAGGTGACCTGTACAGGTATACCTGTCAGGTAAACCGTTACGTGTGTGCCCGGCCTAAGCAAACCCCAATTATTTTTCAGTTTTTTACCTATCCTAGAGACGGTGTTACCTTTTTTTGAAACACCCTGGCGGATGATTTGTATCATATAAAACAGGAAATTTTCTCACAGCCTCAATAAGTTCTTCCTGCATTTCTGTGTTTCGAACACTGGGCAACACACGTCTGGTTTGACATATTCATGGCCTACGTTGTGCTGCGTCTTAATATGCGCGCGTGCATTGCTGAGTACATGATACAAAAACGTGGCTGCGTGGACTGCGTCGCTTGTGTCTCAATGTGCGCCTTGCCTAACAGCCTGCAAACTAGAAGGCATACTTTGGATCACGTTCTGTAGAAGTTTGCCCCTTGCAATGCACATAATTTGCTTTGTGGGTAGCGCAGTCCCTGTACTGACTGCATTTATATGAGAATGATGAAAATTTTGAAGCTGCATTAAATTGATTGTACTAACCCTTACTTTTTGGAAGTCCATCTTATTAAGAATAATAAAAAACTCTTCAGATTGACATATTGAAGTTAATCTGACGATGCTAACAGGTCGGCTGAAAAGTCCCCGGTCTGACCTATAGATGACGACACTAGAATTAAATCCATTTCATTTTTAGATACTATCAACCTTCAAAAGATTCGTGTAAAAATTTGACAGCTGTCGGACTATTACTTTGTGAGATATTGCATTTTTAGTGAAGCAACTTTTGTTATTTTCAAAAAGATGGAAAAAAAAGAATTTCGTGTGCTTATATATTAAATATTGTTATTTGAAAGGAAAAAATACAGTTGAAGCAAAAGCTTGGCTTGATAATGAGTTTCCGGACTCTGCGCCAGGAAAATCAACAATCATTGACTGGTATGCAAAATTCAAGCGTGGTGAAATGAGCACCGAAGACGGTGAACGCAGTGGACGCCCAAAAGAGGTGGTTACCGACGAAAATATCAAAAAAATCCACAAAATGATTTTGAGTGACCGTAAAGTGAATATGATCGAGATAGCTGACACTCTAAAGATATCTAAGGAACGTGTTGGACATATCGTACACGAATATTTGGGTATGCGGAAGCTCTGTGCGAAATGGGTGCCGCGCGTGCTCACAATCGACCAAAAACAGCAACGAATTGATGATTCTGAGCAGTGTTTGCAGCTGTTAACTAGTGATAAACCCGATTTTTTGCGTCGATATGTGACTATGGATGAAACTTGGCTCCATCACTACACGCCTGAGTCCAATCGACAGTCAGCTGAGTGGACTGCGGCCGGTGAACCGCCACCAAAGCGTGGAAAGACTCAACAGTCAGCTGGCAAAGTTATGGCCTCAGTTTTTTGGGATACACACGGTATATTGTTCATCGACTATTTGGAAAAGGGAAAAACAATCAACAGCGACTATTACTGTGCATTATTGGAGCGATTGAAGACCGAAATCGCGAAAAAACGGCCCCATATGAAGAAGAAAAAAGTGTTGTTGTCACAAATCAATGAAAACGATGGCAAAATTGCATGAATTGGGCTTCGAATTGCTTCCTCACCCACCGTATTCTCCAGATCTAGCCTCCAGCGACTTTTTCCTTTTCTCTGACCTGAAGAGAATGCTCGCGGGAAAAAAATTTGGCTCTGATACTGAGGTAATCGCCGAAACTGAAGCCTATTTTGAGGACAAACCGAAGGAGTACTACAAAAATGGTATCGAAAAGTTGAAAGGTCGCTATAATCGCTGTATCGCCCTTGAAGGCAACTATGTTGAATAAAAAAAATGAATTTTGTCAAAATATTGTGTTTTACTATGGTAGACCAGGGACTTTTCAGCCGACCTGTTAGTTATTAGTGAAACAGCTGTAATTGCATTTTAAAACGATTTTTCGAATAAATAGTGGAAGTTTGGTTCAACCGTTCACTTATTTATTGTTCTTAGTAAGATGAACTTCCACAAAGTAGAGGTTACCACAATCAATTTCATTTCCAATACAATTTCAAAAATAATATCTTCGGCAACATCAGCTTTAATATCATTTAAAACACAAAATAATGTTGGTACAAAATTGCTAAATGTAAAAACAAAATTTCCCAAATTAAAAAAATCTGGTGTTTACAAAATTAATTGTCCAAAATGTAATGCTGTATATATAGGTCAAACACAAAGAAATTTTGAAGTAAGATTCAATGAACACTTAAGAGCATACAGATTAAAACAACCAGATAAGTCAAATTATGTAAAACACCTATACTTGAACATCCAACCTCACTCTTACACACCAATGACATCCAAATACTACACACTTGTGATAAAAAACAAAATTTAGATTTCCTTATTCAAATACTACACACTTGTGATAAAAAACAAAATTTAGATTTCCTTATTCAAATACTACTCACTTGTGATAAAAAACAAAATTTAGATTTCCTTGAAGAACTTGAAAAAAAGACATCTAGCAGATCCACAATTTAAAGTTGTTAATGAACAAATAAATCTTGGAAGTTCTCCACTATTAAACTGTTTACTTTGATTGAGTTTACATTTTATACATAGATAAGACGTGATTGTAAAACACAAAAAAAAGTATATTAAGTTATTGTAAAGATCAGCATGATATAGTTTTTTCCTGGTTTTTCTATATCATTGCACAGTTATACTGATCTTAGAGGGAAGTACATCCAGGATAATACCTTAGGGCTATTAACATCTAGGCTTTAATATTGTTATGTCTTATTATTTCCATAATTGGTCTACCCTTAATACTACCTAAACAACATCAGGTACCTAGCTACAAACAAACAAAATATAACTTAAATATTATGTCAATCTGACGATGCTAATCAGCGAAACGGCCGTCGTTGAGGTTAAAAAAGCAATTTTTTAAAGAAATAGTGGAAGTTTTGTTAAAACGAAGAGTTTTTTATTATTCTTAATTTTAAGCTGCAGTTACAGGATTTATGATGGTTGGGGAAATCGAAAAAACTTTGGACAATATTAAATAACGATGTAATTAGACATGCGGGTATTTGGTTAATGTTAAGTCATCGTCTCACTAAATGAATAATTAGATGTTGTTTTGAGGAAGTTGACCTTTATGCGATGAATTTAACCTGCAGTAAACAATAAGCATTGCAAAAATTGAATTTTTTGAATGCTAAAATTTGAATATGAAAGGGAAACATAGATGGATTTGAACTTTTCATAAAAAATTAATATATGTGTATATACAGGGTGGTCCAGAATTATGTACATTAATTTTTAGAGGTACGAGGTACGACAAAAAATAAGGGTACTTCTTTATGTACACTTTTTTATAAAATCGAATAATAAGATGCCAATCAAGCACCCCCACACTTACTAAAGAGCTAATTAAAGGCTAATTTGTACCACAAAAATTAAAATTTGTACCACTGCGATAATCGAGAAAAATCGCCTTGAAAATGGGGGGTGCTAGGTTGAGATCAAGGCAGTACCCCCACTTTGATCGAATTCCAATTCAATTACATCTAAATAAAGGGCATATTAATGGCTAATTTGTACCACAAAAAGTTAATCTATATTATTATTTATAATGTCAAAAAATAAAATCGAATACTGTAAATATCGCTGCTCTATAATTTTAGCACCCCCACTTTCGTCTATTCAAAAAGTGAATACACAATATTATAAAACCAATTAAAGGCAAATTTGTACCACACAAGAAATTTTTATACTTTTCAATATAAAGCCGCCAATTGAATTTAACTCTTTGCGGTCGTATTAAATGGCGGCGGATGCGCTGAAATCTTTTATTTTTGTCATAATTCTAAAACATGTGGCACTTTGATTTGTTGGTAGCTTCCAATCGTTTGTCGCCTCTTAAATACCTTTTGCCGCATATTTCACTCGATATTTCATTATTGCCAATTTTGGATATAAAACATGACACTTTGATTACTTCTCCTTTCATAGACAAAATTTCCCCTCTCAAAGCATTACCACATTTACATTTTCCTTGAAATGTAGCAGTATCTGCTGTAGGATATATTATGTTAGTTTTAAACTGAAACCCACATTTCATACCATTCTCGTCTAATTTTTCTGTTATTATAGTTTGCCATTTGTTTTCTTCGAATTTGTAATACTTTCTATTCGTTAGGTGTTTTCTGATTGCCTTTGATCTAAATATTTCAAAAATCATGATGAAATACCTCTAGTACTATGCAAGTTTTAAATTTGATTACTAAATGGCAACGCCGCTTAAAGGAATATACAGGATATAAACAAAAGAAATGAGGTCAAAACAAAGCAAAAGTTCAAATGACTTTTTTCGCAAGAGTAAACGGGTCTTTGTCTTAAAAACTTTAAAAACATTAGGTGGGTATGTAGGTGCATCATTCAACAGAATTTTATGATAATTAATAAGCAAGTAGTTAAGTTAAAAAATATAAATAAATTAAAAGTTTTTCAAGTTGCCAAATTGCCAATTTTAATTTTAAAGACACATTTTTCGAAAACTATTCATGTTATATGAATTTTCTTGTTTGTTATAATCTCCCCAATATGTATTTAAATAATGACTATTATTAAGAATGTTTCTCGAGTAAATCTCAATCACATTCATTATCGCTCACTTAAACAACTCAGCTGCTCCAGAGCGAGCGTTCTCGGGTGCAATACAATTTTTAGCTCAAATTAGTTCTCATTAAAAATAGTTATTTCATTTCACAAAATCTAATGAATGAACAATTATCCTACCTTTTATGTGTATATTTTCAATAAACTATCAAATTTCTGTTTATGGGCTACTTTTTTTTCATTTAGTCAGTGTGGGGGTGCTAGCTTGGGGAGGTGCAACCCTTTGAAGGGGCGAATTAAAATTCTTATATTTTCTAATATCTACCAAACGGCTTTGACTATGGAATTCATATTTCGGAGGGAATTATAAGACAGGATAATTGATTTCATGTCAACACCTACCACATCCCATATTAATATAGGGTAGTTTTGGACTTTAAAGGGTTGGATCTCCCTTATTATTCGGTTTTATAAAAAAGTGTACATAAAGAAGTACCCTTATTTTTTGACGTACTATAACCTCTAAAAATTAATGTACTAAATTCTGGACCACCTTGTATATATATTTTGCTCAAGCCATTCTAAAAATTGTGTTGTGTTATATGTATTTTAATCTGTTCTTAAATGTCTTAAATTATAATTTAACCTACAAGGTTTGCTTTCAGGTTTAAATCAAAGTTATTATCCAAATATGGGTGTGATACAATTTTTCGAAGGAAAAACGCTTTTGATCACAGGAGCCACCGGATTCATGGGAAAAGTTTTGATTGAAAAACTGTTGAGGTCTTGTCCAGGAATTAAAAATATTTATGTCATACTTAGAACCAAACGAGGACAAGCTATCGAAGAAAGACTGGAAAAATGTAAAGAATCAGCGGTAAGAGTGTAACTAAATTATTATTATTACCAATTTACCTATAACTGGTTTTTGGAGAAAATAGTAATATTGTAGGTATAATTATTTTTTACATTCTTTATGTCTTACTTTTAGATTTTTGATTTATTGAAGAAGGAAAATCCGGATGCTCTTAAAAAATTGATTGCAATTAAAGGAGATCTAATTGAACTTAATATGGGTTTGTATCAATTTTAAGATATACAGGGTGTACCAACCAAAGTTCGATATACAGGGTGATCCGTTACGGGTAGCGAGTGGCCATATCTCATAACATATTGGTCGTATGTATTTGAGAACAAAAAATCATGATAAAAGTCGCCAAGAGAAATTGCTGTAAATTATTTTCGAGTTTGTCAAACGTCCGCTAGAGGGCGTAACAACCAACACCAAGTAGAAAAATGGGATTTGTATAGAATTTTGCATAATGAAAGGATATCGATGATGTTATTTTCATAGTTACTGACCATTTCCCCATATTTTTTGTCCAAATTATTTTGTTCTATCTATCAAAATAAAGCGGTGGGGGAGGTTCAATTGTTTTTTTAAACAAACCAAGATTTCTCACGTTTCGTTTGACCGATCTCAACAAATTTGGGCTCATATGAAAGAGCATAATTTACACTACAAAAAGTTTATATAATTTTGACTTTTTGATTTTCGTCTTCGCCGCTAGATGGCGTTAACTGAAATGGTAGCCAATTTTTGAGTTTTTTTCAAAAAAATCAAATATAATGGTATAATAATTTTTATATATTTTAAAAGAGGATTAATTTCTCTATAATTTAATGAACAGAATTGATCATCTACCTTTTTTTGAACCGTTAATATCGACCAAAATATAATTTTATTACATTAAAAAAATGGCACGCCACTGTTTTTTATGAAAATAAAAATCAGCTTTTTAATCTCTTATAAGTTGCTAACAAAAAGAATCTCTTAACTTTTTCTGGTTAGACAAACGGTTTTGGATTGAAAAAATAAAATAAAAATAAATAAATAAATTAGTATGTTTCGAGATATGGGCGCCCCATGTAAACCTATTTTATTTTTTCAATCCAAAACCGTTTGTCTAACAAAAAAAAGTCAAGAGATTATTTTTGTTAGCAACTAATAAGAGATTAAAAAGCTGATTTTTATTTTGATAAAAAACAGTGGAGTAACATTTTTTAATGTAATAAAATTATATTTTGATCGATATTAACGGTTCAAAAAAAGATAGGTGATCAATTCTGTTCATTAAATTATAGAGAAATTAATTCTCTTCTAAAAAATAAAAAAATTAATATACCATTACAATTGATTTTTTTGAAAAAAACTGAAAAATTGGCTACCATTTCAGTTAACGCCATCTAGCGGGGAAGACGAAAATCAAAAAGTCAAAATTATATAAGCGTTTTGTAGTGTAAATTATGCTCTTTCATATGAGCCCAAATTTGTTGAGATCGGTCAAACGAAACGTGAGAAATCTTGGTTTGTTTAAAAACAATTGAACCTCCCCCACCGCTTTATTTTGATAGATAGAACAAAACAATTTGGACAAAAAATATGGGGAAATGGTCAGTAAATATGAAAATAAAATCATCGATATACTTTCATTATGAAAAATTCTATACAAATCCCATTTTTCTACTTGGTGTTGGTTGTTACGCCCTCTAGCGGACGTTTGACAAACTCGAAAATAATTTACAGTAATTTCTCTTGGCGACTTTAATCATGATTTTTTTTTTTTCAAATATACAGGATGTTTCTTAAGTAATCTAAAATATTATATGGGGCGCTTCGTTACTCAATTTTAAGACGAAAAGTTCATATAAACATGTGTGATAGGTGTTGTCGTTTATGAGATACAGGGTGTTGTACGTGAAATTAATTTTTCTTGGTGACGCTACTGATTTATATTTTTTTATTATTTTATTACAAGCAACATGTGTTAAACATAAAGAAAAAATAATACATTTCAGAGCAAATGTTCAAAATGTCCACCTCCAGCTAAAATGCAAGAATCCGCTCGATGTCTAATGGATTGTCGAATACGTTCGAAGATACCAGGATTGTTGCGAATAACATTACAGCCGTCTATGATACGATTTTGAAGATCTTGTACGTTTAATATCAGTGTTGTGTAAACAAGCGATTTCAAATATCCCCACACATAAAAATCCAGAGGATTGTGTCCAGGTGATATAGGGGGCCACGGGTGTGGAGATCCTCGTCCGATCCAATGGCCTGGAAAACATTATTTAAAAACTCGCGTACAATCACTGAAAAATGTGGAGAAGCTCCTTCATGCATGAACCACATGCGCCTTCTAATAATAATAGGTACATCTTCCAAAAGAAGTGGAAGTTCATTTTCTAGAAAATGTTGGTATGTCTCACCGGTTAACCGTACAGGAAGGAAAAATGGTCCAATTAAATAATCATCGATGATGCCAAGCCAAACATTGACCGAAAATGTTTGTTGAAATCGTTTTACACTTATGGTATGTGGATTTACATCTGCCCATATGTGGTCATTATGAAAATTCATAATCCCATGTCTAGAAAAGTTGGCTTCATCCGTAAATAGAATATTAGCCACAAAATTCGGATTGTTCGCGATTTCACGTAAAATCCATTGACAATACTGTATACGTAATGGATAGTCAGTAGGTAACAAATGTTGAACACGTTGAACGTGATATGTATACAATAAATTATCTTTTAGAATATTCCAAACAGTTTTGTTACTAACAATTACTTCATCTGCAACTTTTCTTGTACTCGTTTCTGGATGTTGGTCAATAATTTGAAGAATCTGGTTTTCCAATTGGGGATTTCTCACAGTTCTGGGTCGTCCAATAATATTCTTCGATTTAGCAAAAGTTCCAGTTTCTTGTAAACGAATATGTAACTTACTAAACGTATCTGAACAGGGTAAACGATTATTTGGATAACGCTGGGCATACGTACGTTTAGCTTCTAAGGCATTACCATTCGCTAATCCGTACAAAAAATGCATATTAGCCATTTCAACATTAGTAAACACTGGCATAGTTCTTAACTAAACACAGAGTCAATCAAATAAAAATGTACGATTTTTGCGTTGGTTTTCAAATTTGACACTTGTCAACATTACTTCAAAGGCCACTTAGAATAAGCATGTTTTTGCGTATTACTTCTAAAAACCAGTAGCGTCACCGGGAAAAATTAATTTCACGTACAATCAGAACTGACTTATTACAATAAATTCAACACCCTGTATCTCATAAACGACAACACCTATCACACATGTTTATATGAACTTTTCGTCTTAAAATTGAGTAACGAAGCGCCCCATATAATATTTTAGATTACTTAAGAAACACCCTGTATACTACCAATATGTTATGAGATATGGCCGCTCGCTACCCGTAACGGATCACCCTGTATGGGTTGTTTTAAAAGATATCAAAAAATTTTATTAAGAAATATAATAGATGTCTCTAGGGTCCATATTTTGAAATTACATTCAACTACACAGAATGTTGTATAACTCTGTTACAAACCAAACATATGATTTTTTAAATGGGAACTCCTGTATATTATACCGTATTCGGATTGCTCACAATTTTTTGAAGATTTTGATATAAGATTTTGATACGTTATACAGAGTCCTTCAGAAGTTATGGACACGTTTGTGTGAAAATCGTAGGTAAATCAACGCTCTGTATCTTATTGTACGTTGAAGAAATAGTTTCGTAATATGATACAATATCACCGTAGTCTATTAAATATTAATTATTTTCCCTTTTGTATACAGGGTGGACGATAACTCGACCCTTTCATTTTCTCTCTTCTTTCAAATGGAACACCCTGTATTTTATATCATAAATAGAATACCCGATTATGTATCTTTAATATTTGTTAAGCGTTCCCTATACCCAAAGTTTATGAAAACAGAGTTATTTTGTGGATAGGAAGAAGGGGACCAGTGGAATGGCCTGCTAGATCACCTGATCTGAGCCCATTAGACTTCTTAATACTTAAACAGACTACTTAAACAGACCTGGAAATATTCCTCAACTACAAGACCGAATCAGACAAGAAATACAGAGCATAACACCTGCCATTTGAAAAAAAAATGGTGATGACGTCATTACAAGAAAGTGGTTCACCCTGTATATTAGATTATGATTTGAAACAAGAGTAAATTGAAATAAAAAATGGACCTGATTTGGGAATTTCTAATTTTATCTAGTTAACTCGAGTACATAACCTAAGTTTCGTAATCTGTTAACACGTTAGCTCCCACCCTATTTTTTGCCGTGTCTGCTAACAGCCCAACGTTATACCTCGGTTAATTTTCATAGAAAAAATTGGAAAAAAAATCAGTACACCAAGTCACATATGCGGAACACGATGGCGCAGAAATAAGACCGCGTCACAAAGGTGTGACTCTGGGCATACAGAAAAATATTCATGCATATGCCTGTGCGTCACATCAGTGTGACATGAACGAAATTTTTGTTACAGTCTTGTGACATGCATTTTTCGGGATTTTCATTGAAATTTCTTTGAAATTCAATAACTGAGAAGTTCAAATAAAAGATTTATTCAAAATCAACATACAAAACATACAAAAAAACGAAAATTTTACAAAACTAATGAGAATGGAACTTCTTGAAACAAGGATCTGCACACAATCCGATTTGGTTTTCTTTTTCATCCAGACAAATGGAACATACAAACCATGTCATTTGCCTCTTTTTGTTGTTTTTGTAGCATTCTCTACACCGCTTTCTTTTCATAACTTTTTTTGGAAAATGCAGCTGTTCTGGTCTGGTTTTCTCTTTTTTTTGAGTTTTATTTGGTACATCTTTCAAGAATTCTTCGATTATTGTCTCCCTTGCTTTCAAATAAGTTATTTTTGTCGTATTTGCTGCCTTGACATGGTTATTGTACAGCCAAGTCGCGTTCCAAATTGAGACATCAAGGAGATGGAAAAACACTTTCATGTACCATCGTATGGACTTTCGGGGAGTGATGTAGTATGAAACCATTTGGTCTGCCCTATCGATACCAGACATATTCTTATTATAATCCACAATAATCTTTGGCTTTTCCTTTTCTTGTCCACGTTTATCCGTTATTGTGATTATCTGAGGTTTATGTTGGGTCGATATTACCAACACATCTCGCTTGTCTTTCCATTTCATGACCACGATGTTTCCACGTCTTTGCCAGATATATTGTCCACGTTTCAGCTTCGCCTTGACTACCTTGACAGGTAGATTTTTGCGGTTAGCTCTCAAAGTTCCTACTACGTGCGTTCTATTCTGCAATAAATAGACACATAACGGAATGCTGGTATAGAAGTTATCAACAAAAAGACTCCGACCTTCTTTGAGGTAATCTTCCATGAGTTTACTTATAACTGCTTGGGTATGGCCAGCGCTACCGTCTACTGTACCCTTTCCACAATATATAAGTATATTCAAAACAAAACCGTCTGGTGTACAGAGCTCATAAAATTTGATTCCATACTTTGCCGCTTTATGCGGGATATATTGGCGGAACGACAGTCTACCGCGCCAAAGAAGGAGAGCTTCATCAAGAGACAAGTTTTGTGGCGGAGCGTAAATCTCTTTTATGTTCAGAAGTAAATGTTGTAGAACCTGATCAATTTTGTGCAATCTGCTAGTGTTATTGTCCGCAGAACGATAAAAACATATACATCTCATCAGGATTTCAAACCTATTCCTACTCATTTTTTGACCAAATATTGGATGATTGTAGATTGGCTTTCGGTGCCAGTAAGATTTGATGCTGGGCATATGGATGTTGCCCATCAAGAGACATAAAGCCAAAAAACACTTCATTTCGGTAACATCTGTGTCTTCCCATTTGTGCAAATAAGACTTCCTACGTCTGCATTGTCGCTTCAATGTATTGGCTCTTTCGTTTGTCCAATTCACAATTTTATTGATCAAATGTTCATCGAATATTTGCAGAAATACTTCAACAAAATCTGTGTCTGGCGGAATATTTTTTTGTAAGCCACTTATTCCAGTAAATGGATAAATGAAAGGGTCATCTTCAGTATCAGTCCAGTCACTATCGTTGTCTTCGTTTGCACTTTGGCCACTTACACTTTCATTTTCCTCTCCAACTTGCTCATTATCACACCCATCCTCACTTGAGGAACTTGAGGGCTCGTAATTGCTTCCAGAATCCTGATAAAGTCCAGCCTCAGTTTCATCAGAATCACTTTCTTCCATAATCTTATTATCTATTCCATCGTCAGCAGTTACTTCATCTGTTTCCGGTTCTACCTCCTCCGCAGGATCGTTCTGTGAAGGCACATTTTCATTTCTTTTTTCCTGTATAACATTTTCTACGTCCTCTTCTTCAAGTGTGTCCATCTCTTCGTACGAATTATCCTGCTGATCATCATCGGCTTCAAGAAGCTGCAGCAGTTCTGCATCAGCAAGGGGCCGTTTTCTATTCATTAGAAACTATTTATGCGATTATAAAAAGATAAACTGAACAATAAAATTTTCGTATTTTCTGTAAATTATCTACCGGGAAATATTGGTTTATGTTTACATGTTTCCCAGCGGAATATCGCAAGGTGTTTTCCAAACTTCACTGTATACACTATCAGAATGCTGTGACAAAAACAATGTACTAAAAACTTTGTAAACAAACCACAGAAACAAACGAGTAGATTGAAACCATCTGAGAGGGGAATATTACCTAATAAATGGGCTAACGCCATCTAGGAATTGAGTTGATAAATCGTAAACAGAAGCCTGTTTTACGATTTGAAGGCTGATCGTCCATGTCACACATCTGTGACTTGACGCAATTTTGCATTGCACACCTATGTCACATATATGTGACGCGTGGGAGCGAACGTGTTAAATAATGTCTATGATTTTCGTCTTCCCAATGCCTATTCACTCAGCTTACTTTTTCATGCAAATGTGGCAACGTAGCTCGAGATTTAAAATTGATATTTATTCTTGAAAATTCAAATTGGCGCACGCGCATAGGCGGATGGTCAAAATAGTATGTCTCTTTTTTTATTGTAGGTTTGAGCGAGTCAGATAGACAAATTTTAGTGGACAATGTGAATATAATCTTTCATTCGGCAGCTTCTGTCCGTTTTGATGATTTTTTGGAAAAAGCGATTATTTTAAATGTTAGAGGAACCAGAGAAATATCACAATTGGCATTAGATTTGAAAAATCCAGTTATACTTGTACATGTTTCTACAGCTTACAGTACTGAACACACTTATGTGGAAGAAAAATTGTATCCAGCATCTGCTAATTGGAGAGATGCAATTACTTTAGCTGAGAATTATGACAAAGAAACAATAAAGGCATTTTCTGAAAAATACATATATCCATACCCTAACACTTACACATTTACAAAAGGTTTGGCAGAGGATGTTGTTAATGATATGTGTGCAGGAAAAGTACTTGCAATTATAACTCGACCATCAATAGGTAAGTTTTGTAAATTCCTCGTATAGTCGATTATAAGAGAGTGTTTATGAGTTTGATAAAGAATACCAATCGATTCTCTTTGTTCCGTCCTCGTGCTGGCAACACTGTATTAAGGAGTAATTCTTACGCTTGTAATCAGCGGTGTGCTATCAGTTAAAAATGGAAATTTCTGTCTGGTAATATTTAGTTATTTTTATGGGAACATTTTTCATTTAATAATTATCACTTATAATATCACAAGAGCTTAAATTATTTCCGGAAATTTTTTTGGGGGCACGAATATTTTGAAAATTATCCCGAGTATCTGTTGATGTTTAAATTCATAAAATTAGCATTGCCTGTCAAACTTCAAAGCGGTAGTGGCTCAGAGATTGGAGCGTTCGCCTTTCCATTTCCTCCTCCATCCTATCCATAACTTCCCATACCTTAGAACTTTAGAAAACTCCATTTTCCAAAAGGATATTGCTGACCTAATTAGAAGTATGCGTAGACGTATCGTTGAATGTATAAGACACCATGGCGCATCGCCCAATACAAAGTCTATAAGCGATTAAAAAAATATATTCCTTTGTTACAGGAGCTCTAACTGTCCTTTTTACTCTTTGGTTTACTATGGATAATTTTTCATTTGTCAAATGATTTTTTTCTTTCAAATCCAAAAATGTATGAGATACAAAAGTTTTAAATTTAAAATTGCCACTGGTACAAGAATAATTTTGTTTTAGTTTGCAGTATACTAGAAGAACCTATTCCAGGGTGGAATGATAATTTTAATGGTCCCATGGGATTGTTCACAGCAGGTGGAAAAGGTAATATGATTTGTTGTGCCCTATTCTGTAATCTCTAAATTAAGAAGCTTCATCAGCTCTTTTACTGATTTGAATCAGTCGCCCACTGTTAAGAATGCAGAAAGCATATTTTTGATTTGTTTCATGCACTCTGTAAATATGTGTTAAAATATAATCAAGTAATGTCAATGTCAAAAATAATTAAATAATCTCGTAAATTGACAGTAGGTACAATTATAGTTATTCATTGTACAAATTGTACTTAAAATTCTATCTAATCTCATTCTCAAGCCGACCCTGTCCCCTTTCCAACCTTGAAAAGGTTGAACCTTACACAATGAGGATTAAAGCTCTTATTGATTTATGGTAGCAAAAGCCCACGGTATATCTTTACATGGTTGGGTGTCCATATTATATTTATATTTCTCAACCTTAAACCGTCACATTTCACAAACAAATCAAGATATCTGGGTAAATAAAAAAGCGAAGTGTTGGAAACAAATCAGACATCTTGATAAAGTTCAATATGTGCATATCTACTAGCAGAATTAACCTACAGGGTGAGTCAAAAGTAGAGGAAAACATTGTTTTCTTTTCTCCCCTGTATATGAAGCTTATACATTTTCAAACTCAAGTGGCTTGCATTGGATTTATTTTAAGGATGGCCTATTTATTGCGTATAACCAATCAGGGTTTAAATAATAATAAATTTGAAATCAGTCAAACAATTGTACACGCCCACATCTTTAATGTTACACAGAAGATTGCAGCATAAGGTAATCTATTGACAAATTGCCTGTGTATTATATAATACGTTTTTATTTGTTTTTTATTGCAACCTCTTTACTGATTCCTTTTTTGTGACAACGTTGGCTATTTACACGGATTTAGAATTTTGTTTTTTGATTGTGACTATTTACTGGATTTTCTTATTCTACGACGACAGTGGCACGGATTTTGCTTTTCTATTTAACTATTGTGATATTTTAACATATCAAATAAAATATTAAGATTTAGAATTGCGCTTTTTACTAATTTCTTTATTTTTTTCCTCTTTTCATCTAAATTAAAAAATAAAGCATCATTACAATTGAAATTTCCGAGAAAAATAAAAAAAATAATCGACACTCACCGTACATCACGATGTACTAATAACATTCACTGATAATATACAAAAGTTTGTTTGATTTTTTAATTGGTTTTATTTCAATTTTAGGATTAAAAGGAATTTCCCTTGGGCGAAAGGAAATTAGACAAAATTATGTAGCAGTAGACGTAATAACAAAAGCAACAATTTTGGCTACCTACAACAGCGTTAAAAAAAAGTATGTATTGTACTTCCATCACATAAACATGAATGGTTTTTTTAAAACTATTATACAGGGTGATTCATTACTAATTGGAAATAATTTAATACTAGAATCCTGACCTGTCACTTGCCCCTGTCGTACGCCTCTGATGGTAGCTAGAAATGTTTGTTTAATATAATTTTGTAGGGTGTACAGTGTCTACATTTTCTGCCAAATATGAAATGAATACGTAAAACAGTCTTAAAGTACTGAACCCAAATAGTTTTTAAATTTTTACACAAAACACCCTGTAACTAAGTAAGCAGCTACATTTTATTTAGGTGTTTTGGGTTAAATTTTCATAATTTGAAGTCAGGATTCTAGTATTAAATTATTTCCAATTCGTAATGAATCACCCTGTATATAAATATTTTTTGTTAAGTTGTCCATTTAATAAAATTTATGTTTTGCTCTTTATGTAGTACCTAATAAAAAATATAATTTAATTTTAGCTGCAATGTAGAAGTTGAAGTATACAATTTATCGCAACGTGGTATACTATTAAATTTTGGTGAATTTCTAAGTTTGACGTTAGACACTGCTAAAGAATATCCGCTTCCAAATGCAATTTGGTATCCAAATATCACATTGACTACTTGCCACTATAACTTTTACATACAAATACTTTTATTCCATATGATCCCAGCGGTATTTTTAGATATGTTATTAAAGTTCTATGGAAAAAAACCAATGTAAGTATATTACCCAATCAGCCAAATTACAATCTACGTAGTATAACGTTAAATTTAGTAAAATGAAATTTATTTTACTAACCCTTAAGTACTTTGTGAAAGTTCATCTTATTCAGAACAATAAACAACTAAAAGGTTGAATTAACTATTTGACTTCCATACTTGGTCTAGCCTTAATACTACCTAATCAACATCAGGTACCTAGCTACAAACAAACAAACTGTAACTTCAATATATGTCAATCTGACGTTGCTATTTCTATAGCGAAACGGCCGCCATTACATTAGTATTTTACGATTAAATAGTGAAATTTAATTCAACCTTTTAGTTGTTTATTGTTCTGAATTAAATTTGGTACGTACTGTTACAGTTTAAAAGTTCTAATAAAATAACAATCATTTAAAATATAAACTAGATGTGTGTTACCTCTTTGTATAGTCCAAAAATACCAATAAAAATAAAAATAAGGTTAGGTAAGGGTAAGTTAGGTTAGGATTGTTCTCTTGTAATTTTATTTGTAAAGTGTAGGTTTCCTAGATTTATTGCTTCTTTTAAATCCCTAAAAACATTATACAAATATTTCCTTAGAGGTTTGTTTTGATTGTAACTTTCCCATATTATGTCAATTGAAATTTTAGTTGTTTTACAAGAAGCCAATAGTTTAACCACATCATTAAGTATAAAAAGATATCTGGTTAATTTCCTTCAACTGGTTTGTTTCAAATAGTTTAACTTTTATAAAAATTGCCTAAATGATAGAATAGGAAAGTATACTTACTGACAGCTTGTTAGAAACTTCCATTTGTCTTTCTCTTTTTCTTTGTGAGCTTCCGAATAAAGCATGTGCTTCTACATCACATAATTTGTGGATATAAATTGATAGCTAACATTTGGACCTGAAATTTTATAATCAATTGGTTGATTTATTTATAATCTTTATAAGGATATAATAACAGGTCTTACTATAAGGCCACAACAACATCAACAGGCCTTCTTCTTTCTTCTCTTGTTTACTGCTTTCTTTCTTATATTTACTTTAATTCTAACATCATTGAACATTGAACTTCACCTTATTTGTGCTTACTCAACTACTTGGTGCTTACGGAGAGCTTCATTAGGACCCTGTACTTGGGATGCATAAGCTATTACACTATTGAGCACTACTACCAACACCAATTACCTAATTTGGAGTATTTTATATGGACTTCCCAGCATTATCACTAGATATACATATCAAAAATAATAAAACACACAGTCATCCAAATAAGGTAGGATCTACAAATCTACACTTATTATTCTTGCCAACAGAGAGACTTGAAGAGTGTTCTCACTCGTTACTACTTTAACTTCTTATTTAAGTGATAGTAATAGTCGCTAGTTTCATTTTAAATTGATAAATTGCTTCATTAGTATATAATTATATTTTAATAAGTAAACCAAAAGTATATTTGGGGCATAGGTACAAAATTATTATATAAACGCATAATAATAGTATATTCACCATTATTACACATACAGATTAAATATTAATAATTATTACTTTCAATTTTGTCATCATTGTCATAATAACAAACAGCTGTTTAAACTTCAAACTCAAACCGCTTAATCTTCTTTACCTATTAGGTACAGGACTTGGTCCATAGACAAGAACAGCCACTTATTATAACATTCTATTAGTGCGTTATTTAGGTTCTGTGTTATCTATTTAAATTTAATATTGTCAATAATTTGTAACCCACGTACTCTTTCAAAGTTCGAACCTTCCTGGGATAGTTATAATTTATTTATATTTGGTACAAATATTATACATTTTAGTGGTCTTGCAATTTACTATAATTTATACCCTTTTCCTTAGTCAAATATATTATACAGTTTGAAATATATTTAGGTACTGCACTTCTGAAGTGTAGCAGTACAAAAGACGTTCAATTCAGGTATGTACAGTGCTGATTGGGTAGAGATAATTATTTTATTTATAGCGTTGTCCAATTAATAAGGAAAATATACATTGCCACCACTGTGTTATACCCTTTTGCAAGCACTGATTATATATTTATTAACAACAAAATGATTGATATGCAGAAAAGTTTAGCAGATGATGAACAATCTTTTCGGCATAAGCAAATATTGAACAAAAAAGAAATGAAACAATATTTTATGGATTGTATGGATGGAATGTCGAAATATCTTTTAAAAGAGGAAATTGATCCCACCAGACAAAAGGAATTAAAACATTCGCGAAGGTAAGTAAATGTACATGATAGTATGTTACAACACATTTCATATAATGGCTTTCTGTCACAACAGCGATATGAAATAAGTTGTTTATAATATTTTTTATATTTTGCCATTTCATCATATTGTAAATTAATTTATTTTTTGTATGTAAATTAAAAAAAATTCGGTTTTAAAAAGTATGTTGGTAGCACTATGTAATTTAAAACATTTGACAGTTTTGACATTTAAATTATCAAATGTTAATGTTTTAAAATATTTTAAAATGAATAACACACCAATAGCAATATATTACATAAGTAAAAGATTATATTCATATTCACAAATACTTTCTTAAAGAACAATATAAAATTAATAAATTGCTGTTAGCCACAAATGTCATTGTCAATAGTCTTGTCATTAGATACTTCACTCATGTAACCAACCATTTAAAAAAAAAATTTGCGTGCGTAAAAGTTACATTACGATACGCAAATGCGTTTTATAATGAAGAGTTTTAGGTATAAGTGCAAAATATAAAAAATTAATTTTAACCATTTTTTTAGGCTTTGGTACGCAAATATCGCATTTAAGACGATTGGTTTTTTTTTAATTAGCTGGATTCTACTAGTGAAGATGAATTTAATAGAGAAGTTCATGAATGCTGCGACTGACTATTATCACAGTTTATAGAATGTTCTAGTTTATATATTTGTATAATATCCGATATCCGCATCTTTACGCAATTGTAATTGTAGTGAATTGAAGTTAACAAATTTCTAAACAATTTCCAAAGCTAATTCTACTTTTTGATATATATTAAATGAACAGGATGCGCTGTCTAAGCTAACAAGATTGTGAAAAATGTTTGGCATCCATGTTGAAGTTATGTTTGTATTAAATAGAAAATTTACATTTGTATTTAAACTACTAAATAAAGTAATTTACTATTATTATTATATTTTTGTTGTGATGTTGTTTAATGTATAGTATAACTAAAATAAGTTGCTACAAAGGGACTAATGTTCCTATTTTACATAAATTCTAAAATATCTGCCCTCTTTGAACTAGAATTTGGAATTTTATTTAATATCCGCGAATGATAGGAAGCATTGTCCATAACGACTACTGAATTTGGAATTGACTCCAAAACAACTGCTTCACTCAAAAATTATGATTGATATTTGTATCAATCAATTAGAGATTTGGACGCTAAAGTATCCTAATTAATTATTCAATCTGTACAAATAATATTTGAGAATTTCTTCTTGGCAAGCGCTTGCCAACTATTGTATTTACCAGACGTAACTTTGGCTCCATCAGTGCCAAATTAATTTAAACCATATAAAAACGTCTGGAATCGCCAAGTCTGGTGAGTGAGCAGGCCACTCAATTGGTCCAGCTCTCCCAATCCACCTATCTCCAATTTTTTCTGTTAAAGATTTTATAGCCACAAGTGAATAGTGTGGTGCTGCAACGTCTTGCTGAAAGTAAACTGAATTTATGATGCCATCTTGTTCCAGTTGTGGATATGAGTAGTTTTGTAAGACATTACCAGTATAATTGTACCGGGTGTCCGAATAAGAACGGCTCTCGGCCATATATCAGTAACCATTGATAGTACAACTTCGGGAAAAAAAATTTTATGATAAAAATGGCCTCGAGAAACACCTGAAAATTATTTACAGACTCGTAGGTCTACCACTAGAGGGCGTAATTTAATACTAAGAATTAAGAAATCAAAATTTTACAAAAATTGCCTTATTAAAGGGCATTTTTAATGCGATAATCAAATTCTACGTATTTTTGGTTTCAAAAGTTTTAGTCTATCTTTTCAAATATAAGGTGGGGGAGAGTGGGAACATTATTTTAGAAAAAGGTCTGTAACTCCGGTCCTGTTTAACCGATCTTTGCAAACTTGGTCTTGTTGATAACAGCTTTCTTCCACCAATATTATAGTCATCATTTCCAAACAACCTAATAAGTGACGTGCCCGCTAGAGGGCCAAACTTTTTTTCTTTTTTTAATCTAGTTCTCTTTGAAAAATATTAAATAGAAGCATGCAATTTTAACCATGAATTATAAAATTAGACCGAATTAGCAACAAAATGGTGAAAACGGCATGTCAATATCTTTTTCCTATCCCGAGATATCAGAAACGTGTAAATTTTAAGTATTTTCCTTTGAATATTAGAATACTCTGGTTATACTGAACGGCATTTAATAATTTTACTTTACTTTGTTTAATAATTTGACACATGTCTGCGTGCTTTGTTTTGCATGGCCCACTACTATTTTTATATTTTTTCCATTTCAACTACCTTACAGGCGTTTACCGGTGACAGTAACAGTGATATTGAAATATTTAAAAACATCATAATGAGGACAAGAACATTCAATTTTAGGAAGTCCAAAATTATTAAATGCCGTTCAGTATAACCAATATTCAAAGGAAAATACTTAAAATTTACACGTTTCTTAAGATATCTCGGGATACGAAAATGATATTGACATGCGGTTTTCACCATTTTGTTGCTAATTTGGTCTAATTTTATAATTCATGGTTAAAATTGCATGCTTCTATTTAATATTTTTCAAAGAAAACTAGATTAAAAAAAGAAAAAAAGTTTGGCCCTCTAGCGGGCACGTCACTTATTAGGTTATTTGGAAATGATAACTATAATATTGGTGGAAGAAAGCTGTTATCAACAAGACCAAGTTTGCAAAGATCGGTTAAACAGCACCGGACTTACAGACCTTTTTCTAAAATAATGTTCCCACTCTCCCCCACCTTATATTTGAAAAGATAGACTAAAACTTTTGAAACCAAAAATACGCAAAATTGTTCGTAGAATTTGATTATCGCAATAAAAATGCCCTTTAATAAGGCAATTTTTGTAAAATTTTGATTTCTTAATTCTTAGTATTAAATTACGCCCTCTAGCGGTAGACCTACGAGTCTGTAAATAATTTCCAGGTGTTTCTCGAGGCCATTTTTATCATAAAATTTTTTTTCCTGAAGCTGTACTATCAATGGTTACTGATATATGGCCGAGAGCCGTTCTTATTCGGACACCCGGTAGTTTCTTGAAAGAAAGATGGTAGTAACAACTGTTATTGCTACTGGAGAAATATAGATAAAGATATAGAGAAATACGTCAGATCATGTGTTGTTTGTTCTGAAAATAAGAATAACCCTCCCAAAGAAATCAGCTATCCATGGGAAGAACCAGAAAAAATTTCCAATGAGTACATATGGATTATGCCGGTCCATTTTTGGGCTATCACTAAATCTAAGTGGCCCGAAGTCAGAATAACAAAAGACGCACCTACATCAGCCCGAACTATCGAATTCTTAAAGACATTTTTGCCGCTCATGGGCTTCCTGAAGTTCTTGTGTCAGACAATGCCAATATTTTCTCCAGTACAGAGTTTTCAAAATTTTGCGAACAAAATGGGGTTTTCCAAAAAACGATACCACCCGGCCACCCAGCCACCAGCGGCCTAGCAGAACGCTACGTACACATTTTGAAAAATAAGCTGAAATGCATGACAAACATGGCCACTCCAATAAAAAGTTTGGTACGAGACATCTTATTTCGTTTTCGAGCAACACCCTTACAGTCGGGGTAATTACCGTCTGAACTTTATCTCAATAGACAATTAAGAACCAAGCTTGACCTAATTCGACCTTCCCCAGCTCACCAAAAGAAGCAAACCCATACCCATTCTGGATTCACCAGCTCCTGCAAGGGAACAGGGAATCGTCGTAGAACCAATTCAACCAACCTCGAGAGGCAGTTCAGCCCGCTGTGAACAATGGAACTAACCAGGAAAGACCCGGAATCATCGTAGAACCAACTCATCAACCTCGAGGGGCAGTTCAGCCAACTGTGAACCAGGGCACTAACCAGGAAAGACCCACAACATCACAACCCACAACTCAACACCCTGCGAGTGATGTAGCCAAATATTTAGGGTGTTCCTTTAAAAAAATCGACGATATTTGCATTTAAAAAACACGTTTTTTTTAAAACACCCTATATAAGATTTTACTAATTAAACATGTACACTGAAAAAAACTTTATATAAAAAGAAATTGTTCCTTGAAAACCTCACCTCTCTATGGTTTTTAAGTTCCGATATACAGGGTGTTTCTTAAGTAATCTAAAATATTATATGGGGCGCTTCGTTACTCAATTTTAAGACGAAAAGTTCATATAAACATGTGTGATAGGTGTTGTCGTTTATGAGATACAGGGTGTTGTACGTGAAATTAATTTTTCTTGTTGATGCTACTGATTTATATTTTTTTATTATTTTATTACAAGCAACATGTGTTAAACATAAAGAAAAAATAATACATTTCAGAGCAAATGTTCAAAATGTCCACCTCCAGCTAAAATGCAAGAATCCGCTCGATGTCTAATGGATTGTCGAATACGTTCGAAGATACCAGGATTGTTACGAATAACATTACAGACGTCTATGATACGATTTTGAAGATCTTGTACGTTTAATATCAGTGTTGTGTAAACAAGCGATTTCAAATATCCCCACACACAAAAATCCAGAGGATTGTGTCCAGGTGATCTAGGGGGCCACGGGTGTGGAGATCCTCGTCCGATCCAATGGCCTGGAAAAACATTATTTAAAAACTCGCGTACAATCACTGAAAAATGTGGAGGAGCTCCGTCATGCATGAACCACATGCGCCTTCTAATAATAATAGGTACATCTTCCAAAAGAAGTGGAAGTTCATTTTCTAGAAAATGTTGGTATGTCTCACCGGTTAACCGTACAGGAAGGAAAAATGGTCCAATTAAATAATCATCGATGATATCAAGCCAAACATTGACCGAAAATGTTTGTTGAAATCGTTTTACACTTATGGTATGTGGATTTACATCTGCCCAAATTCATAATCCCATGTCTAGAAAAGTTGGCTTCATCCGTAAATAGAATATTGGCCACAAAATTCGGATTGTTCGCGATTTCACGTAAAATCCATTGACAATACTGTATGCGTAATGGATAGTCAGTAGGTAACAAATGTTGAACACGTTGAACGTGATATGGATACAATAAATTATCTTTTAGAATATTCCAAACAGTTTTGTTACTAACATTTACTTCATCTGCAACTTTTCTTGTACTCGTTTCTGGATGTTGGTCAATAATTTGAAGAATCTGGTTTTCCAATTGGGGATTTCTCACAGTTCTGGGTCGTCCAATAATATTCTTCGATTTAGCAAAAGTTCCAGTTTCTTGTAAACGAATATGTAACTTAGTAAACGTATCTGAACATGGTAAACGATTATTTGGATAACGCTGGGCATACGTATGTACGTCTAGCTTCTAAGGCATTACCATTCGCTAATCCGTACAAAAAATGCATATTAGCCATTTCAACATTAGTAAACACTGGCATAGTTATTAACTAAACACAGAGTCAATCAAATAAAAATGTACGATTTTTGCGTTGATTTTCAAATTTGACACTTGTCAACATTATTTCAAAGGCCACTTAGAATAAGCATGTTTTTGCGTATTACTTCTAAAAACCAGTAGCGTCACCGGCAAAAATTAATTTCACGTACAATCAGAACTGACTTATTACAATAAATTCATAAACGACAACACCTATCACACATGTTTATATGAACTTTTCGTCTTAAAATTGAGTAACGAAGCGCCCCATATAATATTTTAGATTACTTAAGAAACACCCTGTATTTGCAGTTAAAATGAGTCAGTAACTTCTGGGACAGCCGGTATATACATAGAGAATATTCATCAATGGATCACTAAACTGTCTTTAAAAAACTCTTAGACCATATACAAATAGACGTCAATTTTCTGTCCTTGTTGTGAAGCCAAAATAACTTTATGTTGTGTTCTATAACTATATGTTTACAAACAAATCCACGTTTGAATAAAACTTCTTCGGTTGTTTTCGTATATCTTCGACTGCACTGTCTCTTATAGCATGGAACATTGCGAATCATATGTAAACATTAATCTTACCCTGTTCATAAACTATTTGTGTTATTGTTTTCGTTGTATTGATTTTGGGTTAAAGTTATGATTTAAGAATTTTGATTAGAGTTAAAACCTTGTTAGGTACCTATTAAAAGACCTTTGCGCCGCTGGTATTTGTTGTTTGTAAACAGTACTGCCCACACACCTCATCCCGTAGCTCCACGAACTTCATGCGACAAAGAGAGATAATATTGGCTTCAGTATGTTGTTCAGAAAAATGACGTCACAGCCAGTCTATTTGTATATGGTCTAAGAAAAAACTCTACACTTGTAGACCCGCTTCTCTATTATTTATTCTATTTATTCATCTTTCCAGCTGGAAATACAGTGTTGCCAATTCATATTTTATTCACCGTTTCAAATGAATATTGAATGTATATCTAATTTTTAACATTTGAAAGAATACAGTAACTATTAATTTATTCACTGTGATTTTATAAATGTAAATAAATTGTATAAAATTATTTATAACCTCGTAATGTTTTTCGTAAATCCCTAAAATATGTTACAACATTTCATAAAAATTATGTATATGTTAAACTGAGGTGAAATAACCTTTTGACAAAATTAACGTTATTATTTATGCAATATAAATGAATTGTAATCTGGTAAAATAGAATGTGTCAAGATTAAGTGAAACAATTCTATAAATAGATTAGTATAGAGGATTTAAACGTATCAAGTGGGCGTGCTAAAATTGTAAATACTTTTTTGTAATTCTGATGAATTGCCTGTTTTAAACAGGTTTTATATGAAAAAAGGCTTAACACATTGTTTCTACAAAAGTATAGGATTATTTTCAATTTTGTCTGTCAAGGTTTTTAATACGATCACAAAGATCAAAATTTTGCCTTCTTGGTACCTACCTAAGATCAAACGAAAAATGTTTTTTGGAAGATACAGCTATAGGGGTTAGAGTTATCAGCTGAGTTGAGGTAAATACAATTTAGCCGAAGTTTAAGGACTTTTCCCATGTGTGTAGATATCACTAAGAAAGGTTATATATAATTATATGATAATAAATGTAAGCAGCATCTTCCCTCTGTTTTGTGAACCAGCTAACCATGCAGCTTCAAATACAAAACAGGCAATTATCTATTTTTCGGATTCCAAATCTAACTCTTTATATAGTTACCTACCTAACTCAATAATAATAAACACACTTTCAACATCTATTCCTGTCTGGGCTTTGTTATCTTGTTATCATTAGGAGAGTTCAAGTAGGTTTATTTAAAAGAGTTTTTTTCCTACCCAGAAATATTCGTCCGCTTCTAAACATACTGTTGTGCGAGTACGCCCCTGGCGCTATGATCAGACGCTTCTACCAGGTACCACAGTATCCTCCTGGACAACGGCTGGCACGGTTTTGTCCTCATATGGATGAAGGAATATTTCTTCGGAACCGACTTTGATAACTCTGTTCTTGAAATCCAGTTGGAAACCATGTAAGTTCATCACATCCATTCCTAATATAACATCTTCCTCAATATCAGCGACAATAACAGTATGCGTGAACTTTTCTGAGCCAATTCCTATTTGAACCTGGACTTCTCCAAGGATGTTGGCTCTATCACCTGTGGCAGTTCGCAGTCGTAGCCTTGTTGGTAAAAGCTTCTTACGGCTATTTATAGTTGTTGGCCGTATAATCGTTCTGGTCGCTCCAGTATCCACCAATAGTGTATACTTTTTACCGTTGACTTCACCATCTACATATACACTGTCGTCGCGGCATTTCAAAGAGGCTATTAGTATGAGAGGGTCTTTGGAAACGTTCCGGGTCGAAGCTGCCCTCTAGGCCGACCCGTTTTAGTTTTCCTGTGGAGTAGTTTCTTGATTCGTAGTGACCCCAGGGCGTTTACATGAATTGCGAACATGTCCTATTTCACCACAATTCCAGCACCTGATGGTCTTCTTCTTTTTTTTATCAGTAAAGTTCTTCATCATGTTTACTAATTGGTCTAACTTATTTTCATCTTCCTCTTCCGTTACGGACCTTACTTTACTGTATCCTCCACAAGCTTTCGAAGCCGCTTCATACTCAAGCGCGGCAGACAAGATGTCCACTAATGTTTTGTGGTGGGCTAAACGGAGTGTCTTTGCCATTTCGTGGTCACGAAGTCCATCAAGAAATGCTTCAACAGCTAAACATTCCATCATTTGTTCTGGAGCTGAGGGGTAAGCAAATCTTACCAATCTGGCAATATCTACTTCGTACTCTTGAAGTGTCTCCTCTCGCTTCTGTTTTCGAGTCTTCAACTGCGATCGGTGCAAGTTCTCCAAGTGTTCGTGACCATATCGCATGTTCAAGCTTTTCTTCAGTTGCTCAAAATCATCTGTGTCCTCCACTGGTATGGTCTGGAAGAACATCCAAAGCGTCTCCTCTCAGAGCGATGGTGAGGTTTATTGCCTTCTCTTTTTGGGACCATCCGTTCGCTCTTGCAGCTGTTTCGAACTGTTTGAGATAATTTTCCCAAGACATCTTTCCGTCAAAGGTTGGGGCCTTAACACGAACAGAACTTTCGTTACCTTCCAATTTCGGTTTCCGCTCCACTTTGTAGCTTCTCATTTCGTCCTTGTTTTCCTCTCCTAAATCTTCCATATCTTCTTTACCTCCTTTTTCCATCTCTTCCATTTGTTTTTCCATTTCCTTTATTTTCTCTTCAATTTTTTTTTCAAATGAAGACATTTTATTTTCCATAGAAGAAATATCCAAAGAAACTTTGTTTTCCAAAGAAGAAATGTCAGAAGAAACTTTATTTTCCAAAGAAGAAATATCAGAAGAAACTTTATTTTCCAAAGAAGAAATATCAGAAGAAACTTTATTTTCCAAAGAAGAAATATCATTTTTTAAAGAAGACATATCAGTAGAAACCTTTTTTTCCAAAGAAGAAATGTTAGAAGAAACTTTATTTTCCAAAGAAGAAATATCACTCTTCAAAGAAGACATATCGGAAGAAACTTTATTTAAGGAAGAAATAATTGTAGCAGAAGAGTCGTCTACAAAAATATGATTTTCTGGATCTAAACCATCATTTTCCAATGCTTGCTTAAGTCGCTCCAACAACTCAGTCTTCCTTCCTGTTGTTTCCAATTCACGATCCTCCAGCTCTTGACGTAATTCTGTCACTTTCAAGTCATAAAGTTTTTTCGACATATTTATTTATTTATTTTTTTTACCTTATTTATTTACAATATCCCACTTCTGACACCAATGTAACGTTTATTTATTTTTACTAGTCTTTTTAATTTATTTTTATACTATTTAAATCACTAACACTGTTTAATTTATATAACACAATTTATTTACAATACTTTAATTTATGTAATACAATATTTCTATTCGCATTTATTTAACAACATACTACTAACTAACTAACTACTAACTAAAATATTCAAATCGGTCCTTAATATATAGGTAAGTATTGTTCCAGCATACTCCAGAACTCCAGTCTATTCTCGATCGTATCGAGTCTAGATGCTTCGCTCATCGGGCGCCGTATATTCTCGAAGACTCTCGTATCATTTGTTTCCTTCGCGTCTGATCATAGCGCCAGGGGCGTACTCGCACAACAATACGTTTAGAAGCGGGCTGTGTATTAAAATTTTTGGTTTTCAAACTGTTGGAAATTGGTTGTTAAAATGAAATGAAATGGAGATAATGAAGTTTTATACCTGATGCTTTGTTTTAATACATTTACACATCATGCATTCTGATCCAACTTTCTTATACTATTGATCCAATACTTTTTTCTAAATCTAAGTTTGTGCACTAGCATGATGAAGGTATAAATCGTTATGTGATTATCTAATTATTTCCAGAATAATTCTGTATGTTAGTTAAGTTTCCTCTTTATTAGTAAGTATCTTTACCTTTTTCTGTTGTTTTATATTTATTTCTTATTCTAGGATTTTTGTGAAGAACTTAGGTATGCTGTAACTGATTATTAATAAAAACAACCAAAAAATTTATTTAGTTTTTCAATTGTAAAAAAAATCCCTGAACTTTCCTGATCCGATATGCATGTTTTATACATAAATTGTAGTGTAATTTAAAAATAATAATTTCATGAATGTCATAAAGTACCTAATTATTGAAAAAATTATCATGCAAATCTTGTACAATGATTTGTACAGTGCGGTCCATAGGTATGGAATAAATTCATTTGTAGCGTTATTATGTACTATATGAAAAAAACCTGAAACAGGTCGATTTTTATTTTTAAATTGACAATTTTCAGTATGAAAATATTATCCCCCTCCAGCACCCCTTCGGAATTATAAGCACCCCCTCGAAAATTTTAAATTACAAAGGGGGTCGTGTGGCACCTCGTTGGAAAGGGATTTTAGTCCTCTGTTCAGCAATATAAAGTTTTTTAAGTTTGGTCCAATCATAACTGAGAAAATTGATTTTTAAGATGTAACATTTTGATAATGTCTCTAACACAAAACTTTACGTAGAATGAAGATAATAATGTCACATAATGATTAGAATGTGTTTTTCAATGTATTTGACACTTAAATTAAATGTTCAAAATGACCACCATTCACTTCTTGACAATAACCGAGGCGATATTGGAATTCTCGTACAACATTTTGTTTGACCTCGGGGGTTATTTTGTTAATTTCTTCCGTTATCCTAACTTTTAAATCAGCAATATTGTTTGGTCTATTAAAATATACTTTAGATTTTAAATAACCCCATAAGAAGTAATCGAGAGGAGTCAAATCGGGGGATCTAGCCGGCCATTCGATCGCCCCACGTCTTCCAATCCACCTATTGGGAAAAACCTCGTTTAAATAATTTCTAACAGTACGTGCAAAATGCGGTGGAGCTCCGTCTTGTTGGTAGTAAATAGATCGATCTATCTCATTTGGATGATTAACATCCGGAAAAACTCTTTGTAATGTAGGCACTAAAAAGTTAATCAAAAATCTAGATAAACCTCACCAGTAACTGTGCCCTCAAAAAAATAAGGGCCAATAATTTTATTGTTAATGATACCAGCCCAAACGTTAACTTTTTTAGGATATTGAGTGTGAGCCTCACACATCCAGTGAGGATTTTCTCTGCTCCAATATCTACAGTTCTATTTGTTAACCGTTCCGTTTAAATGAAACGTCGCTTCATCAGAAAAAACTATTTTGTTTATGAACTGCAAATCTGCGTTCATTCTATCCATCATCAATTCACAGAATTCTTGCCTTCTATCAGGATCATCTTCATTTAACTCCTGAACCAACTGAACTTTGTAAGGGTGGTATTTTTCTTTATGCAGAACTCTCAAAATAGATGATTTACTTACATCATTGTCGGCGGCAAGTTCTCGAGTTGTCTTATGCGGATTTTCCTCAATCTCTAGAAGTACATCTAACTTTGTTTCATCAGTAAATTGAACATTTCTACCTGGTTTTTCAATATTTTTTACATGTCCAGTTTCACGAAACTTTTTTTCAATTTTGCTAACTGTACACTGCGAAACGTGTTGACCAGGGTATTTATTATTAAAAATTTCACAAACCTCCTTTAGAGTTCTGGTTTTATTACCACAACCAATCACAAATAAAATGTCTATTCTTTGAGTCTCGGACAAATGAGCCATAATTAAATTTAATACGCGCACAAATATTATACTGACGTCTTTTAGTAACTTTAAATACCTAAATGACAGCAGCCTACTAGATTTATATCAATTGTTTATTTTGTTTTTTGACTATTATTTTAATATCTTCAAAGTTTTTTCCTAATATTTAGCAGAACAGATACGAAAATACCTGATTATTTCTAAAGTTATTTTAATAGACCAAACAATATCGCCTCGGTTATTGTCAAGAAGTGAATGGTGGTCATTTTGAACATTTAATTTAAGTGTAAAATACATTGAAAAACACATTCTAATCATTATGTGACATTATTATCTTCATTCTACGTAAAGTTTTGTGTTAGAGACATTATCAAAATTTTACATCTTAAAATTAATTTTCTCAGTTATGATTGCACCAAACTTAAAAAACTTTATATTGCTGAACAGAGGACTAAAATCCCTTTCCAACGAGGTGCCACAAGACCCCCTTTGTAATTTAAAATTTTCGAGGGGGTGCTTATAATTCCGAAGGGGTGCTGGAGGGGGATAATATTTTCACACTGTAAATTGTCAATTTAAGAATAAAAATCGACCTGTTTCAGGTTTTTTTCATATAGTACATAATAACGCTACAAATGAATTTATTCCATACATATGGACCGCAGTGTATGTAACTTTATTTTTGAATTCTAACTTAAATTTGAATATAATGGAGATTAACAAACGAAACTGAACTAATACCTAGTATTTTTTCAGTGTTAAAACCATATCAAAAGATTTTCATAAGATATCTATTATTTATAATAATAATTTTACAATAGAGTTGTTAAGAAATTAAACACTGTAAGTTTTCTTTTAATCTGTTAATATGTTAAATTATTAACTAATTTCAATTTTAGGTTTAAATTTATCCAAATATGGGTGTGGTACAATTTTACGAAGGAAAAACGATTTTGATTACAGGAGCCACCGGATTTTTAGGAAAAGTTTTGATTGAAAAACTGTTGAGGTCTTGTCCAGGAATTAAAAATATTTATGTCATACTTAGAACCAAACGAGGACAAGCTATTGAAGAAAGACTGGAAAATATTAAGGAATCAGCAGTAAGATTACCTATACTAAAATAATTCACTTAAAATTTTATAATTATTGTTTTAACATATTTATATACAGAGTGAGTTTTATGTATGGAACTCCTCAATTATCTCGGAAACGGCTTGCACGATTTTTATAAATTTTGATATTTGACGATTTTGTAATACGGCCGAGCTTATGGTAGTGTTTACATTGTTGTCGGATTTTCCGTTTTTCTGGAAATCTAATGAACTTTGTTATTTCAAATGGATCACCCTGTTTATTTTTTTGTTATCGAAATCCCTGAAAAATACTGAATATTTTTTATGTAATATTTTCTATACCTAAATGTCATAATTTCGGAGTTATAGCTAACTTTTTATTATATCCGCTCCCTGGCAAATCCAACTTTCCAACAAGATAATGCCCGACCACATGTCGCAAGAGTCACAATAGTATAAGCTGACCTTGAAGACCTTCGAACATTTTTTTAAGTTAGCATTTAATTTATCCGATTTTTGGTAAATAAGGTACATTGTTTTTCTAGATTTTTGATTTACTAAAAAAAGAAAATCCTGATGCTCTTAGAAAATTAATTGGTATTAAGGGAGATCTTATGGAACTTAATATAGGTGAGTACCTCTTTTTAGATATTAAAATCGTAGTAGATATTTAAAATTATTTTCATTATTTTTTAGTTCTGCTACTTGTGGGTTAGCAGTTACCTTTGATTTATTGTTTTGCAAATAAGGGTTTTATAACATAATTTTGTAATAATTAACGGGCAATATAAATATTGGAATAAGAAGACTGTTTTACCGTCCTGTTTCCAATTAGAGATGAATAGGTCCTCTGTAAGGATGAATTTTTAAGAGCAGAGAGCTGTTGGTACACAGATAGATCTAAAACACCATTAGACTTTGGTGCTGATGTATGGCTGGTCTGGATTCCTGTCATTCTGGCTTGGAAGGAAATGAGTATGTGGAAGGGTGTCGCACGTACTTCTATCGGACTAGGACCTACAGTTGGCTTTGCGATAAGTTTTGCCAAACAAACACTAATTACCTGCACAGTAGGAAGATCATTAGACTTCTGGCATAATTTACCAGGATTGGTTCATGATGAAACAGCAGAACATATAATCTGTGCATGTCTCGCCTGGAATCAGGTATCTGATGTTTGGCAGAGTCTCTCTCTTGCCTTCGGACCTGAAATATCATTCAACAGACAGTCTAATCGGCTTTGTTAAGAATACGAATCTGTTTGGTAAAATCTAAATAGGTGTGAGCCAGAATAGATTCTTGTGAGACCCATTCACCACAAATCTAACCTGAGAACAATGTTCTACATCATTTTAAAGGATGAGAAGAAGTTTTTACCTTGTATTTTACCCAAATTAAATTTAAAATAAGTCAATTAGAAAGAAACTCTAGTAAAAGAAGAGTATATTTGAAGGTTGTAACTGTTTGGATAAAAAATATACATATTGAAAGGCAAGGAGATTCGTATTGGTAGAAGTAAAAAGAAACTGTACAGAGGGGCTGCTCTATCCATGATCTTTGTGGACCCAAATCTAATAAAATTAAAAGTAATTAATATCATTATGTCACAGTTCCATCTATTATTTAGAGAAAGATGGGACGATTAAATAGAAGGCTGTAGACTTTCAAAGGTCTTACATAGCTACCCTTACTTGGCCAGTACAAAGCCAAAATATTTCTGGAAATAATCAGAAAACAACTTAGACTAGTGAACAGACGTCTCCAAAAATATCTTAACCGTTGGAAAAGTCTGTATTTACTTTAAGTAATTTAATTTTTTTATTGTAGGATTAAGCGACTCAGATAGAAAAATTTTAGTGGAAAATGTGAATATAATCTTTCATTCAGCAGCTTCTGTTCGTTTTGATGATTTGTTGGAAAAAGCGATTATATTAAATGTTAGAGGAACCAGAGAAATATCACAATTGGCATTAGAATTGAAAAATCCTGTTATACTTGTACATGTTTCTACAGCTTACAGTACTGAACATAATTATGTAGAAGAAAAATTGTATCCAGCAGCTGCTAACTGGAGAGATGCAATTAATTTAGCTGAGAAATGTGACAAACAAATATTACAAATTATGACTGAAAAATATATATATCCATACCCTAACACTTACACATTTACAAAAGGTTTAGCAGAGGATGTTATTAATGATATGTGTGCAGGAAAAATACTTGCAATTGTAACTCGGCCATCTATTGGTAAGTTTCTAAAGTAAGATAACATTAAAGTGGGCTCCTAACGGCCATAAGCACCTAAAAAATTTAACGAACCGTATCGGTCAGTTAGAATGTTGTTCCCAAATAGTCTGGAGTAATACAACTAGAACTCAGATTTAGCAGGATGTTTTTTATGGTAGTTTTCGAGCTACGCTTGTCAGAACAGCTATTATTAAATTGCAAATGGAAGTAATTATCCGAAAACAACTATAGAAAATATCCTGCTAGATCTGAACTCGCGTAGTATTTGGTAAGACAATCCCATGAATAGAAAACTCAACTCAATTAAAATTTATTTAACAAACTAAAAGAACAAAGTAGAAACATACTATACGAAGTGCCATAAAAATCCGAATACCTTGTTTAAATGATTTTATTTTTATAAAATTTTACTGAAGCATAATAAGTAAATGATTGCATTGCTTTAAAACCCTTTAATACGTGGAGAAGTCTTGGAAAGAGTGACTCAAGAATTTGTTAATAGAATGGCATATTATCAGCAAGTATAAACGGCGAGCATTTTGAACATTTGAAGTAATTTTGTTTCTCATTATTCTAAAATAATGAAATGTACATCTATTGTACTACTAACAGTGAGTTATTCCTCGTTTTTACAAATTTGTTTACATTAAACTCAGTATGTATGAATTCAAAATAACAAGCTCTTTCAAAATCTGTAAAAATATATAGGGTGTCCCATTTAAATTAAAGAAGTTGATGGCATTTCCGGTTAAACCAGAAGTATATTATTATCAAAAAAATGCACATCAGATGCGTTTTGTTCCATTACACTTACCTGCAAATTTTCATAAATATCGTTCTTTTCGTTTAAAAGATATTTACTTACAAACAAATTTTCAGCTTATTTTGCGTTATAATTTATTTTTAGATTTCTAAATTTCAGTCCAAGTTATTTACATTTGTTACTAACCGTTTGATTGTAAAATATATTTTAATATGATAATTTATTGTTGTTTTAAAATGTATTGTTAATAAAAATAGGCGTGCATCAAACTATAGAGTCAAAAATAAAAATATCTGATTATTTTTTATTTTAGTTACAAGTGTCTTAGACGACCCTTCTCCGGGATGGAATGACAATTTTAATGGTCCAGTAGGAGTGATGACTGCGGGTGGAAAAGGTAATATTTTTTTGGTGCTCATAACATTAATACATATGTAGGTATATACACACATCAACATGGATTAAATTGATTGTACTAACCCTTACTTTTTGGAAGTCCATCTTATTAAGAATAATAAAAAACTCTTCGTTTTACCAAAACTTCCAATATTTATTTAAAAAATTGCTTTCTTAACTTTAATGACAGCCGTTTCGCTAGACTTAGCATCGTCAGATTGTAAAGATCAGCATGATATAGTTTTTTTCTGGTTTTTCTATATCATTGCACAGTTATACTGATCTTAGAGGGAAGTACATCCAGGATAATCCCTTAGAGCTCATAACATCTAGGCTTTAATATTGTTATGTCTTATTACTTCCATACTTGGTCTAGCCTTATAACTACCTAATAAACATCAGGTACCTAGCTACAAATAAACAAAATGAAACTTCAATATGTCAATCTGACGATGCTAAGTCTAGCGAAACGGCTGTCATTAAAGTTAAGAAAGCAATTTTTTAAATAAATATTGGAAGTTTTGGTAAAACGAAGAGTTTTTTATTATTCTTCATCAACATGGATGTTAAAAAAAATTTAAATAACTTTTTTATTAATATCCCTAGATTAGATGTGTACAAACATTAATCAAAGTAACTGGTATAATAGAAAATGTTGATATGTTTTTTATTGATTTCTTTGTAATTTTAAGGATTATTAAGAATTTGGCTAGGGAAATACGACGGTGTTGTAAATTATATACCTGTAGATATCGTAATAAAAGCAACCATATTGGCTTCTTATAACGCTGCTCAAAAAAAGTAAGTATAAATATAAATCAGTTACAAATAATAAAAGTTACAAATAAAGAAACTACAGATATATAGCAAAAAGGACTGATAAACAGTAAAACTGTTCAAAGTATCAGCCCCTTAAGACCTACACCATAAAAATATAATGTGTATGTAAGCACCTATACTCGTATGTATTTAATACTATTAATAAATAAATAGTTCAACTTAAATATTTACTAGGTATAAAGAAACTCTCTTAAATTTACTTACAGTCATCTTTTTCAATTTGTCCGGGTTATCATTGTACATAGCATAAACGTTATAAGTAAAAGATGATAAGCTGGTGGTGAGATACGGCCACGGAAGCGAATATTCAGATTATGCACATCTGAGCGAAATTTAATTTTATTAGCCAAGTAAGAAGGGGATTTAAAAAGTATAATGTGGTGAAACATACAGTGTGTAAAAGCCAAATGGAATAAATTCATTATTTCGGTTACTGTACATATTTATAAAAAATCCCGAAACACGTCAAATTTAAATTATAACTTGACATTCTTTAACGTGAAAATGCAACCCCTACCTTCAACCCCCTTAGAATGACAGGGACAATCCCCAATTTTTTAAATGGGAAGTATAGGCTTGTGGTATATCATTTGAAAGGTCTCTTCATTCTCTATTCAAAAATATTATTGTTTTTAAATTTGATGCAAAAATTAACATAAAAAAAATTAAAATCATGTTGTTACCGAAATTCGCTAAAATATACTCGATACTTATTACAATGTACTTAAAAATTATTTCCCGTTTAGGTCTTAATAGTGAGAAAGTGAACAAAAACCATAGCAATGTGGTTTTTAGATGGTAACCATTAAAAAACTTTAAAGAATTTCCGTGGCAACGCTATTTTAACAAGCAGTAGTAAATTGTTTTATTTAAGTTGTCATTGTTGTAATTTAAGTATAAAGTTTATTCAATTCAATTCTGAAAAATGGTTAGATTAACGGAAATGCATAAAATAACAGTTTTACAAATGATTGGTTACGGTTACAACAGGAAGTAACTCGCCTATTTCATGAGAAATTTCCTAATTTACCGCCTATATCCCAAGGAACAATAAGTAAAATAGAAAAGCAGTTTCGCGAGTTTGGTCATATAAGGCAGATAAAAAAATCAGCTGCCAATGCACTGAGTGATGAACTCAAATTAGATGTGTTGCTTGAGTTTCAGGAAAACCCACATACATCGAGTAGACAGGCATCCACTACATTCAATGCTAGCCATACATCGATAGCAAACATATTAAAAGAAAATAAATTGCATCCGTATAAGATGATACCTACTCAGGAGCTCATGGAAGTCGATTTTGATAGGAGAACTTTTTTTGTGAGCAAATGATGGACATGTTGGATAACAATATTATCCAATTAGAAGACGTTATGTTTTCTGATGAGTGTACTTTTTTACTTAACGGTCATGCTAATCGGCAAAATTGCCGCTACTGGTCCACGGAAAATCCTCACCGGATGAGAGAAAAACACACTCAATACCCTCAAAAGGTTAATGTTTGGGCAGGGATTGTAGGGAACAATATCATTGGTCCCTTTTTTATCGAGGGCAACTTGAATGGCAACAATTATTTGGCACTAGCTCAAAATTATGTCATTCCAACGTTAGCAAATTTATATCCTGATCCAGGTAACCCTCAAGTTCAAGCGAATACGATATGGTTTCAGCAGGATGGAGCACCACCACATTACCAACTTAATGTCCGGCAGTACCTCGATACAATATTTCCCAATCGGTGGATAGGGAGGCGAGGATCGATTGAATGGCCAGCGCGATCACCTGATCTTACATTATTAGATTTCTTTTTATGGGGATATGTGAAGAGCCATGTGTACAAAACTAAATCTTCTGATTTAAATGACTTAAAAGAACGAATAACGCTTGCGATTAGGTCGATCACGCCTGATATGTTAAATAATGTTAGAAGACAGTTTTATTTGAGATTAGGATGTTGCCAAGACGTTCGCGGAGAACATTTTGAACATCTACTTCATTAACATTCATAGTTCTTTTTCGTGTTCTACATTTTATTACGTTTTGCATTACATTTTAGGTTTTGATTGTATTGTAGCGAATTTCGGTAACAACATGATATTTTTTTTTTATGTTAATTTTTGCATTAAATTTAAAAACAATAACATTTTTGAATAGAGAATGAAGAGACCTTTCAAATGATATATCACAAGCCTATACTTCCCATTTAAAAAATTGGGGGTTGTACCTGTCATTCTAAGGGGGTTGAAGGTAGGGGTTGCATTTTCACGTTAAAGAATGTCAAGTTATAATTTAAATTTGACGTGTTTCGGGATTTTTTATAAATATGTACAGTAACCGAAATAATGAATTTATTCCATTTGGCTTTTACACACTGTATTAATTGAGTGTAATACACATCTGGTTTTCGTTTTCATATCAAGCCATTTCGCCTCCTTTAGCTTGTACGATATTCTGTCATATTTACGAATTCCATAAGCAAACCTGAGGCAAGAATTCTGCACTTTTTGATAAGGGAATCACCTTAGATCATTTCCAGGCATCAGGAAAAATACAATCAATGAGACAGCAGTTTATAATATGTGTTAATGCAGGTAAGATTTCAGGACAACACATAAGTAGCATATTGTATATTAAGTCCATCTATACCCAAAGCTCCAGACTTGATTTCCAACAAATACTCATAGACCACCGTTGTATCTACAGGATTAAAGGAAAATATAGTACTTTTTTAAAGTAAAAATTACTTCGGTGTAAAAATAGACATTTTTTTTATAAAGTATTGAAAACATTAAGGAAAGTAACAAAAGGAATGTTGCAGTTTATTAAGCAAAGAGGGGAAATTTTTGCAGAAAATGAAGAGAGAACACTTTGAAGTAATCTTAAACATAGAAACTTTAGAAAAAGTAGCAATGGTAAAAAGAGGAAAAGCAGTTAGACATGATGGTGTAACGTCAACAATGCTACAAAATCTAGGAAACCGTCATACAATCGCTGACCTTACTCATGATTCTAATAATATTGGCTCTAAGTGGTGAAGCACTTTCGTATTTATTTGCATTCAGAAAAACCTTCAACAGTTTTTTCCTTAGACCTTAGAGCTAATTAAAACCAAAAAAGTCTTCTTGTGATATTGCTGGCTTTTCCATCAAAATTTTCTTTTCTGAGGTAGCCATTGAATCCTTTGAAAATGGTATATTTCCGAATTGTCTTAAGACATCCATTATTATTCCACTGCATTAAAGAATATTTGCAATTATAGACCTATTGCTCTACCACCTACTTTATCTAAAATAATAGAAAGATCTTCTTCTCTACATAATTAAAAACAATATCTTAAGTTATACATATATACATTAATATATAATCTATCAACAATCAATTCTATACAGCTACTGTCTTTTGCGATTCTTCTAAGGCATTTGACTGCGTTAATCACAGGATTCTATCAAGTAAACTTCATATTTATGGCACCAGTTGTAAACAGAAGGCAGCTTGTACGCCTCAATGGAAAAGACATCTGCCTATAAATAGTGGTGTACCACAAGGTTCAGTTTTAAGTCCAATCCTGTTTTTACCTTTAACCCTTTAACAATGCTTGCAACTGTTACTCGCGTGCTCTGAGTAAATTCTTTTCCAAAATCCTTTTCCTAATTCCAAAATTAATAACAAAATCTTGTGGAAGCTCTCTAAGCTCTGTATAGTGATTGATATAATTAGGGTCCTAAAGAGGTTTACTTGTTTAGAAACTTTACTGACCAGCGCAGGCAGTAAGTCAAGAAGAAATATCTTGGAATTAATATTTTTATTCGTAACCATCTTTAATTTATCTGTTATCCTTGTCCAAATGCAATAAAAACTGACTTCATATATTAATCAAAAAATATAATTTACTTTTAGCAACAATGAAGAAGTTGAAGTGTACAATATGTCACAACGACTGATACAATGTTTAAATATTGGTCAATTTCATGATTTCGCCAATAGAACCGCTTTAGAATATCCGTTTCCAAATATAATTTGGTATCCAAGACATACAATGACTACGTGTGCCTACAACTTTTACATACAAGTAATTTTATTTCATATATTTCCAGCTGTATTTTTAGATATGCTGTTAAAGTTATTTGGAAAAAAACCTATGTGAGTATGCAAGTAGTGACACAGTCCACAATATACAGGGTGACTGATTAGTGCGAGGAAGCACAGTGGATCTGTTATATAGTAAAAATTACAAAAAAAAAAGTTATTGACAAAAATTGCAGGCAGGTTTAAAATCCACTTTTTAAAATTGGTTACAATCGTTCCATAAGATGGTGGCTCACCAAACTGTTTTTTTTTAATGGAGTATTTCATTTTAAATTTGAAATCTGCTTCACTAATCTATCACCCTGTATATTATTAAAAATATTAGCTGTAAAATAACTAAACTCAATGTACGGTTTATTATTGGTGGTTAAAGTAAATTTTTTTTTATAATTTGGTTTAATAATAATAATAATAAAAAAAATAATAATAATACCTTCAGTTTAATATTAATGGTCAGTATCTTAAAACCGATGAAATCGCTATTCGCAGAGGAATATTCCAAGGTGACTCACTTAGTCCACTGTGGTTCTGTTTGGCAATGAATCCACTTTCTACCATGCTCAACGACACAAAATATGGCTTCAATCTTAAGACTAATAGAAACACCAACTGCACCATTTCCCATCTTCTTTATATGGATGATATAAAAATTTTTGCTGCTAATCAACAACAAATTCAACATCTCCTGGATATAACCGGAAGGTTCTCCAGTGCTATACACATGGAATTTGGTTTAGATAAGTGCAGAACCTTAAACATCGAAAAGGAAAAAAATTGTCAATGGAGATGTGGCGCTGCCTAATGGAGATATAATCGCTGCCATGCAGAATGGGGAAACCTATAAATACTTGGGATTTCAACAAGCCAGATTGTTAGACCAAAAACAGTCCAAGTCCAAAATCAAAGATCAGTACCTATTTACAAAGGGTTAGTTCATTACTAAGATACGAACTGAAGGCAGGAAACCTTAATCGAGCAATTAATACATATGCTGTACCTGTGTTAACTTATTCGTTTGGGATTCTAAGATGGACAAAAACTGAATTGGAAGATATTCAGAGAACAACAAGGACTATGATGACCAAGTACAGATATCACCATCAATATCGTCGGTATTTAGAACAACATTGCCGAGAAAGGAGGGAGGAAGAGCTCTATGTGACATAATCAATCTACACAATAAGCCAATAAATAAATTACGAGACTTCTTTATTACTACATCAACATCATCTAATTTACACAAATTTATTGTAGGAGCAGATAAAAATTATTCCCCTCTAAATTTAGCAGGTCCTAATGTGGAGCTAGAAGTAACAACAGATGCTGAGAAACACGTAAAATGGGCCCAAAAAGCTCTACATGGTCGACATCATCACGACCTTAACCAACCGCACATTGACAAAATAGTATCAAATAGGTGGCTTGCTGACGGTACCTTGTTCCCGGAGACTGAAGGATTTATGATGGCCATTCAGGATCAAGTAATTAATACCAACAACTACAAAAAATTTGTTATTAGGGACCAAACTATTACATCGGACAAGTGTAGACGGTGCCAACAAACGTCGGAAACCATACAACACATCATATCAGGATGTGCAACCATAGCCAACACGGATTATTTACGCAGGCACAACCAGCTGTGTAATATTATCCACCAGAAACTGGCCAACAAATATGGACTGCTGAATACTGTAACGTTTATTTATTTTTACTAGTCTTTTTAATTTATTTTTATATTATTTAAATCACTAACACTGTTTAATTTATATAACACAATTTATTTACAATACTTTAATTTATGTAAGACAATATTTCTATTCGCATTTATCTAACAACATACTATTTACTAACTAACTACTAACTAACTAACTAAAATATTCAAATCGGTCCTTAATATATAGGTAAGTATTGTTCCAGCGTACTCCGGTCTATTCTCGATCGTATCGAGTCTAGATGCTTCGCTCGTCGGGCGCCGTATATTCTCGAAGACTCTCGCATCATCTGTTTCCTTCGCGTCTGGTCATAGCGCCAGGGGCGTACTCGCACAACATTGCCCCCTCCTTAAGAGATAGTTCCTCCTGGAACTTTTACGGAATTGAGACTGGATGGAGATACTTGCAACTGAATCCTCGTCTACAATTTCCAGTTGCATGGAAATAACATGGAATGGTCTTTGATGTCAGCTGGACACGGGGCGAATGGCTGCATACCAACACTTGGACTTCGGTATCTTGAAAGATTACTTCCACCATATTTCGGATGACCCTCCAATCCAATGAGTTGCACTCTATTTTCGGCATGGCTAGCTTCTGTATGTTGGACTCCAATACGTGCTCTCTCAAGTTAAGTAATGATTCCCATATATTTCGATAAGTGGGCTGGTCTTGGTAGGTATTCTTGGTAATCAGATAGAAGAGGCAACGGGAGTCATCTCGAAGTATCAAAGCCTTCCCAGTGGCTGGTAACTGATTTCGAAGTTCTGACAATCGACCAAACTTCCTTCGAAAGACAGACGCTAATCCTCGGCCGTCGCTGATAGTGGCGGAAACGCTATGGGCTAATGAGTAGTCATCAGGAAGTGTGAACAGGTCTTGCTGTCTCTCAATAGTCACGCCGTATCTAGCTTTCCCAGTACCTCCATATGCACCCATAAATTCTTCGAAAGCAAGGTCGGGTGTATCTTGGACTTGATTTACGACTTCTTCTTCCTGGTCATGATCTCCTTCAAATTTCGCCAGTCGGTTTCGGTGTACTACCTTAGGTTTTCCATTCGGGGTCTTTATTATACGGTATATGACGTCATTGATTCTTTTCTTGATGATGTATGGACCCTCCCAAGATTGTTGTAACTTTGGTGAGTACCCCTTCCGTCTTTTCGGGTTATGGAGCCAGACTTTGTCACCTTCTTGGAAACATCCTTCTATAGCTTGGGTATCATACCGTTTCTTCATCTTGTCACTGGCAACTTGGAGATGGGAGCGAACCAAATCATGCATGTCGTCCATTTTTCTTCGTAACTGGATTACATAGTCTTCTCCAGCTATATCCTCTCCAGGTCGGCATCCAAACTCGAGGTCGCATGGTAACCTCATCTCGCGTCCAAACAAGACTTTTGCTGGTGTTTGACCTGTTGATTCATTGACGGCGGATCGATAAGCCATTGCAAAGAGCGAAATATACTGGTCCCAGTCTCTTTGGTGATTGGATACTACTTTTGATAGATATTTGCCAATGGTTTTATTCATGCGTTCTACCATTCCATCCGATTGTGGGTGCAATGCTGTAGTTCTTGTTTTCTTCATTCCTAAATTGTCGCAAATTCCTTGAAAGAGTTGACTTTCGAAGTTCCTTCCTTGGTCACTGTGAATCTCCAAGGGCACTCCATATCGGCAAATAAACTCCTTCACTAGCACGTCTGCGACAGTTGCTGCCTCTTGATTTGGAATGGCGTAGACTTCAACCCACTTCGTAAAATAATCCATTGCCACCAACATGTATTTATTCTTATTCTCAGTAGTGGGGAACGGTCCAGCAATATCTAAAGCAATTCTCTCAAATGGGCTACCAACGTTATATTGTTTCATGGGAGCCTTTCCTCTTTTCTGAGGTCCATTACTAGCAGCACAGATGGTACACTTCTTACACCAGTCCTTAACATCATCGGAACTATTCATCCAATAAAACCTTTCACGAACTCTCTGCAGGGTTTTCTTGACACCAAGATGACCTCCTGATGGACTGTCGTGTAACTGTCGTAGTACTTCGGCTACTCTACTCTTTGGTATAACCAATTGCTTTCTGTTAACGGAACCGTCATCGTTTTCAATTATTCTCTTTAATAAATCGCCTTCCAAAATGAAAGACTCCCACTGAGCCCAATATGATTTAAGGACTGTAGAGAATTTTGACACTTCTTGCCAAGTAGGTCGACGATCTTCTATCTTCCATTCTCTCATTTTCTTTAAAACAGGATCATTATCTTGTTCTTCTTTAATTCTAGTAGGTGCCCAGTCGTCGTTAACTACAGTTGTTCGTAGTATTGCAGTTTCTTTTAATTCTGTCTTACTGCAGTGAGAACACTCTTCTGGGCACGGTCTTCTGGAAAGGGAGTCTGCATTTCTGTGACTTATCCCAGCTCGATGTTCGATCCTAAAGTCGTACTCTTTGGAAACGTTCCGGGTCGAAGCTACCCCCTCTAGGCCGGCCCGTTTTAGTTTTTCCTGTGAAGTAGTTTCTTTATTCGTAGTGACCCCAGGACGTTTGCATGAATTGCGAGCATGTCCTATTTCACCACAATTCCAGCACCTGATGGTCTTCTTCTTTTTCTTATCAGTAAAGTTCTTCATCATGTTTACTAATTGGTCTAACTTATTTTTATCTTCCTCTTCCGTTACTTTACTGTATCCTTCACAAGCTTTCGAAGCCGCTTCATACTCAAGCGCGGCAGACAAGACGTCAACTAATGTTTTGTGGTGAGCTAAACGGAGTGTCTTTGCCATTTCGTGGTCACGAAGTCCATCAAGAAATGCTTCAACAGCTAAACATTCCATCATTTGTTCTGGAGCTGAAGGGTAAGCAAATCTTACCAATCTGGCAATATCTACTTCGTACTCTTGAAGTGTCTCCTCTCGCTTCTGTTTTCGAGTCTTCAACTGCGATCGGTGCAAGTTCTCCAAGTGTTCGTGACCATATCGCATGTTCAAGCTTTTCTTCAGTTGCTCAAAATCATCTGTGTCCTCCACTGGTATGGTCTGAAGAACATCCAAAGCATCTCCTCTCAGAGCGATGGTGAGGTTTATTGCCTTCTCTTTTTGGGACCATCCGTTCGCTCTTGCAGCTGTTTCGAACTGTTTGAGATAATTTTCCCAAGACATCTTTCCGTCAAAGGTTGGGGCCTTAACACGAACAGAACTTTCGTTGCCTTCCAATTTCGGTTTCCGCTCCACTTTGAAGCTTCTCATTTCGTCCTCGTTTTCCTCTCCTAAATCTTCCATATCTTCTTTACCTCCTTTTTCCATCTCTTCCATTTGTTTTTCCATTTCTCTTATTTTCTCTTCAATTTTTTTTTCAAATGAAGACATTTTATTTTCCATAGAAGAAATATCCAAAGAAACTTTGTTTTCCAAAGAAGAAATGTCAGAAGAAACTTTATTTTCCAAAGAAGAAATATCAAAGGAAACTTTATTTTCCAAAGAAGAAATATCATTTTTTAAAGAAGACATATCAGTAGAAACTTTGTTTTCCAAAGACGAAATATCATTTTTTAAAGAAGACATATCAGTAGAAACTTTTTTTTCCAAAGAAGAAATGTCAGAAGAAACTTTATTTTCCAAAGAAGAAATATCACTCTTCAAAGAAGACATGTCGGAAGAGATATCACTCTTCAAAGAAGACATATCGGAAGAGATATCACTCTTCAAAGAAGACATATCGGAAGAAACTTTATTTAAGGAAGAAATAATTGTAGCAGAAGAGTCGTCTACGAAAATATAATTTTCTGGATCTAAACCATCATTTTCCAATGCTTGCTTAAGTCGCTCCAACAACTCAGTCTTCCTTCCTGTTGTTTTCAATTCACGATCCTCCAGCTCTTGACGTAATTCTGTCACTTTCAAGTCATAAAGTTTTTTCGACATATTTATTTATTTATTTTTTTTTACCTTATTTATTTACAATATCCCACTTCTGACACCAATGTAACGTTTATTTATTTTTACTAGTCTTTTTAATTTATTTTTATATTATTTAAATCACTAACACTGTTTAATTTATATAACACAATTTATTTACAATACTTTAATTTATGTAAGACAATATTTCTATTCGCATTTATCTAACAACATACTATTTACTAACTAACTACTAACTAACTAACTAAAATATTCAAATCGGTCCTTAATATATAGGTAAGTATTGTTCCAGCGTACTCCGGTCTATTCTCGATCGTATCGAGTCTAGATGCTTCGCTCGTCGGGCGTATATTCTCGAAGACTCTCGCATCATCTGTTTCCTTCGCGTCTGGTCATAGCGCCAGGGGCGTACTCGCACAACAATACCTATACACCGTATTACAAGTACAATCCACAGGCAGTGCTCGAGAATGCAGATTTTAGACTCTACTACGATAGGTCCATTATCACCGATAGACAGGTGACGAATAATCGACACGACATTGTAGTAGTTGATAAAAAAGCCAATTCAGTGCTGCTAGTCGATGTTGCAGTTCCAAACAATAACAACGTTTTGGACAAGTACAATGAAAAGATAGCAAAGTACACCGATCTTGCCATAGAAGTGGGACAGATGTGGCATGCAGAAAAAGTGGAGGTGGTACCGATCATCGTATCAGCAACTGGACTCATTCCCAAAAGTCTTGAAGACAGTCTTCAAAAACTCGATCTTCATAAAAACACTTTTATTGACTTGCAAAAAGCGGCAAATTTAAACACATGTCATACTGTTAGAAAATTTTTAAATATGTAAATTCTGAGCCTAATCCCATTTGCGTTTGTGCTCGGGATAGGTAAATATTACCAGCAATAGCTGAGTAAGTGCATAAGTCTTTTGATAATAATAATAATAATATTTTATTTATAGGATTCTTAAATTACAAAGGAAATTTTACATCGCAAGTATTGTATTAAAGCCTTATACAAACTATGAGCATACATTTATTAACAACAAAATGATCGACATGCAAAAAAGTTTATCAGATGATGAAGAATCTTTTCGGTACAAGGAATTATTGAACAAAAAAGAAGTAGGGCAATATATTATGGATTGTATGGGTGGAGTATCGAAATATCTTTTAAAAGAGAAATTTGATCCCACCCGACAAAAAGAAGTAAAAATTTTGCGAAGGTAAGTCGACAATATGACAATCAGTAATAATAATTATAATGTTAATAATAAAAAGAACACTAAGAATAATTAATAACTATTTGTTTAAAGTAAACTTCCACCTTTAATTAAAAAATTAGCTTTTAAATTACAATGACAGCTGTTTCGCTAAAAAACTAGCATCGTCAGATTGACATATTTAAGTTAAATTTTGTTTTTTTGAAGGTTACTACCTGATGTTGATTAAGTAGTGTTTAGACTAGACAAAGACTTAGTATACAGGTTACATTCAGGATAATTGAAACTTTTTTTTAAAAAAATGTTTCTACAGAACTAACAAATTTATTTATTTAACACAGAAATTACAAAAAAGTTTACCAAATATTACCAAAATATTACCAAAACAGATCGGCAGGTGTTCACAAGTTCGTATCGACAAGAGGGTAGTGGAGTGAAATTACACAAATCCGTTGGTGATACTTAGGAACTATCAGAAGATTTGAAAAAATTAGAGATTGCCAACTAACAGAAAAATTACCATACCTGTTTATTTTGATGTTGTGAACAAACAGATATTTAAACTTTCTTGTGAAAAGAAACATTGGGGCTTAAATAGTCCTGTTTGTTACATACTTGACAATGACGAACCATTTCTCTTACTTAATTTTACCTATAAACACCACCAATATAATTCCAAAATCTCTGTGCAATTGCTTCGGCAACGATGCTTGAAGTAATCAAAGAGACTGTGTCAAATTTCATAGTATAACCGCTTCTGCACGGGGTGTCATTCAGACAAGCCGTGCGGCGTTGTCATTTATTGAGCAACTCATTTCTATGATCTTTTTTAGCAAGTAAAGAAATAAATAGTTCTGTCTCCTCTGACCCATATAGCACACGACGTACTGGGGACGTACATATTAGGTCCGATTTGGGTCTTTACGTCCCCGGACCAGAGGGGACGTTCTGAGTACGTACATATCTGGACTTACTTGGTACGTCCGCAAATGGACGTTTTCAGTACGTACATATTGGGTCCATTTCAGATATTTATTCCTAAAGCCAATCGGATACGTTCTGAGTACGTACATTTCTGGACGTACCTAGTTCGTACTAAAATGTACGTACCTAGTACGTACGTTGCTGGACTTATTCAGTACGCACCTAAACAGACGTAGTTATTACAATGATTTCAATGTTTGTAAACATGTTTGTTACAGAAAAAGTGTAAATACTAAACAGTACAAAAGAAAAACCAATCCTAACCGTGTTAATCAGCAGACCTAACTGTTTAGCTAGAGAAAAAGCGCCTATAATGTTTTTAAATTACGCGCCAAAGTTTGGGTTGGGTTTTGACAATATGTTATTCTAACCTATATTCTATGAGTGTGTGTGTGATATGTAAAAGGAGGAATATTTGCTTTGGCACTAAAATAATACATACCTACACAGACAATACAGATTACCATACCATATTTGTGATTGATAGTGAACTGTTAATAGTGAAATTGTAGAAGGTAAGCTATCTTTTAATATTATAATGAATCGATCAAATATAAGTAAACATCTAAAGTATGCCCGGCAAAGAGTTCCATTATTCGAGCGATTGCTAGTAGTTGATGGTTCACATAATAGTGACAGGGATAGCGTTGATGGATTTAATAGATAGTTAATAGATGCTATTTGATTAAAGATGCTGCTGATGAAGGAAAGTCGTCTGGTTCGTTTAGAGAGACAGAACTAGCTCACAAATCATGGCTAAAGAGGGCGAAGGAAAGGTCCATGAAACAAGCATTAAAGCTTTTATTTTATTTAATTGAAGATCAAGAAAGTATTATTTAGGTATTTTTTAACAGAATTCTTTATTACTTTTGATTTTATGATTTTTATTTTATTTTTGTTATTACCTATTACCTAGTTTTATTTTAAATTTTATAAATCATTGTGAAATAAAAATGGTTATTAAAAATTGTTTTATTTAATTAAAATATTGAGATTATTTTTCACCTATTTCCTGGATACGTCCCAGAACTGTCCACAGTTTGAGCCAAAAGAGTACGTACCAAGGACGTCCATTTGCGAAAAATTTGGACGTACCAGGTACGTCCCAGATTTGTCCACATTAGGCACAGTTTGGACCAAAAGTGTACGTACCTGGGACGTCCATTTACGCGGAATCAGGACGTACCCGGTACGTCCATAGGACGTACACTGTCCCTAATCCGTACGTCCCCAGGACGAACGATACGTCCGTTTCGTACGTCCCCAGTACGTCCGTAGGTCGTACATGTGCTATATGGGGATGTTATTGGTCTATGGTAATAATACTGACGTTCTTTTTGGTGTTCTGAAATTGTCTCCTCCTTATGGTGAAATTTAGTAGATTTGAAACAATAGTAAATTGATATCAAAAACCGACCTGTTTCGGGAATTTCTAATTTTATTGTTAATTCAGCCAATAATGAATGTATGCGTTACTTTATGGACGCACTGTATAATAATTATGTGTTATTAACATTTGTATGGATACCAAAGTTAATATCAAATGCCAATTTAAATGAAGTGAAAAATTACTGCGCATTTGTAATTTTTAAATATTTTTTTACAGATTTTGGCTCGCAGATATGGCATTAAGGACAATTTTATTTTCTGTATTGGTTTGGTTTCTGTTAATAAAGTTGAATTTAATGGAAAAGTTTATGAATACTTTGGGTGACTTTTACCAGAATGTATAGAATATAATATGTTGTTATTATCATTAAATACATATTTTATTTATATTATAGTCTTCTTATTCCATGGGAGTGCGGATTATCTTCTTTAAATTCTTGTCATACAATAAATTAACATAATCCTCCTCCCCAATTTCCATTTCTTGTATTTAGATTAACAGTTTAAGTGTAGGTTAACGAATTTGAGAAAAATTATTTGTTAGCCCTGCCGCAGTTATTTTTCTATCAATACTATACTTCTTCTGAATGTGCCTCAACAGTCCTCGTTTAGATATAGAGAACACAAAGCTCTAAATTTTCTGAACCAGAAGATTCTGCGCCTTCCAGGTCCTTCAATATGAGCCACCTCTTCAAATTATTTCTGAAAATAATCCATAAACGAATCAATAACAAATACGAGGAAAATATATCAAAGACACATATTTCGGATACAGAAAAACTTTGGCCACTAGAGAAGCTCTATGTCAGCATATTTATTACATGTAGGTACACAACATTTCCTTTTAGATAAGAGAGGTTGATAGTTTGAATCCATTTTAGGGACAGAATTATTTGGAAGCACAAAACCAAAGATGATATACACCAACAAAACTAAAAAAGCTGAAGACAAAACTCCTGCTCTTTTCTTGATTCTCAGAACTACTGTCTCTTTTCTTAATTTTCTTAAAACTGATTCTCACCAAATACAGATTGATACAGATCTGTTAAATTAAAAAGTATTGTCGTTAATAGTATTAGTAGAGAGACCTCTTCCGAAAAATAGAACAATTAAAATGAGTAGACGCAACGATCAGCGCCATCCTATGGTTGTGTTAAAAATATTAATAAGTTTTGGCAGGAGTATATTATGTTTGCTTTCATTTCTATTCGTAGTTCCGTATTCGGTGGATCATTTGGACGCTATGACGCTGTCTCTACGTCAGTATATATGCTCGAAGCATATTACAGAATCTGCAGAAAATTACATAGAAAATAAATTTCCAATTGCTGCTCCTAAATGTCAGCATATTTATTACGTAGCATAGTTTTCACCAAACAATGTAAACCACTTTTTTTAATGCTAACTAAGCAATCTCGTTCACTGCGAGCTTTTCTCACAGTGAGTCATTTGTTTTTTAATTAATATAAATTTTTCCTCGAAAAACTCATGCAGTTTTGCATGGAAATTGACTATCTCTCTTGCATTGCATAAAAATTGCAGTGACATCTGGTAATATAACAAAAAGAAAGCAAATGTTTGTAACTAATGTTGAACGTATGTTTAATTTTTAACATTTGTAAAAATAAAGTAACTATTAATTTATTTACAATGTGTTTTTAGAAATCCATTCAATGTTTTGAATAAATCAAAAAGTTTTGTCAGAATATTTCGTGACAATTAACCTTTTTATGAAATGGACAATTTTCATTCAACCAATAAATATTCATCGAATATGAATGAATAAGCAATTTTAATATTTTTGTCTAAACGAACGAAACACTGAACTAACAGTTTCTAAAGTATTGCTCTCGTATTCAAACCATATCAAAAAAATTTCATAAGATATCTATTATTTTTAATAATAATTTTACAATTTATTTGTTAAGGAATTAAAAACTGTAAGTTTTCTTTTAATCTGTGCTTAAATACATTAAATGATTAACTATTAAGTTTAAATTTTAGGTTTAAATCAGAGTTATTTTTCCAATTATGGGTGTGATACAATTCTACGAAGGAAAAACGATTTTGATCACAGGAGCCACCGGATTTTTAGGAAAAGTTTTGATCGAAAAACTGTTGAGGTCTTGTCCGGGAATTAAAAATATTTATGTCATACTTAGAAGCAAACGAGGACAAGCAATTGAAGAAAGACTGGAAAAAATTAAGGAATCAGCAGTAAGATTACCTATACTAAAATAATTCTCTTAAAATTTCATAATTGCTTTTAATTATATATTTTTATTTAACAAATACTAATTTACAAAGAACATTATGATACAGTTCTTAATTTAAAATATAACACAAAACAAAATCTAAAGACATTAAAACAACCGTATTTATATAAAACTAACACTTAAAACAGAATTACATAGTTAAATAATAATATGTAGGTATATTTTTAACTGATTCAGTTTCAGTTAAAGACCAGGTTTGCTACTTATTCTACTGAGGTGGAGCCTTTAAAAAAATATATATTTTAATTTGATTTTAAGCACATTGAAGAAACAGAGGTTTTTGATATCGTTAGGCTGATCATTAAATTCTTTCAGCCCTTTATGAAATACCGAATTCTCTGCTCCATTACCCCTATATTGATGGAATGAATATACTAGTGTTATATATGCATTTCATTATTATATGTCAACTTAAATATTAGATACTTCGGTGGTTCACCCTAAAATGGCCAACATTTGTTTTATTGGTGTGTAAAAAGTATAGAGTATCAGCGTATTTGAATTTTGTTTCCTCGATATTGCAATAACAGTTGATATTTTTGACCCTGATAGAACAAACAGCACGTTGTTCAAGAATATTTATAAGCTGACCTTAAGACCTTCGAACGTTTTTTTTTTAAGTTAGCATTTAAATTATCCGGTTTGTGGTAAATAAGGTACATTGTTTTTCTAGATTTTTGATTTACTAAAAAAAGAAAATCCTGATGCTCTTAGAAAGTTAATTGGTATTAAGGGAGATCTTATGGAACTTAATTTAGGTGAGTACTGCTTTTTATATATTAAAATCATAGTTCGTAGATATTTCAAATTATTTTCATTAATTAGTTCTGCTATTTGTGGGTTAACAGTTACCTTTGATCTTTTGTTTTGCAAATAATAGTAGGGTATCGCTTTTATAACATAATTTTGTAATCGTTAATGGGCGATATTGGAGTAAGAACACTGTTATACCGTCCTATTTCCAAATAGAGGATGAATTATTAAGAGCAGACAGCTGTTGGTACACAGATGGATCTAAAAGACCATTAGACTTTGGTGCTGGTATATGGCTGATCTGGATTCCTAGTCATTCTGGCTTGGAAGGAAATGAGTAGGTGGGAGGGTGTCGCACGTATAGTATGTACAAAAACTACGAGGAGTAATAAACCCTAATTAAGTATGCAAAACCTTTACAGGGAGCACCATGAAATTTTTAATAAATCTCAGACTTAAAATTACATTTCTTCCGTAAATCTAAAAACCAGGTAGATCGACCCCGTATTTGTTTTAGTAGTAGCAAAGTTTAGGGTTTCTTCATTGTTAAAGGATTAGCAATAACGCAATGCAGTGGTATGTATTTTGGGAAAAAAATACGTTTTAAATCATAATATAATAAAAAATGAAAAGAAATAATTATTGGAATACATTTATTACTCACATTTTATTCTATATCCGACTCGGAAGAGGAAGAATCGTTGTTGACATTATTAATAATAGGGTCGATTAAATCATCACAAATATTGTCAATTTTCCACATATTTGCCTCTACTTTCATAACATGCTCGATACAGTTTGTCCAATTTTCCTTACTAACATTACTTACAGCACTCTAAAACAATTTCACAGCATCGTTTATTTTAAAAGTAGTATTTTTTTCCAACTTCCCCCTATACCTGAGCCCATATTAATTCAATGGGATTAAGTTCACAATGATAAGGGGGAAGTCGAAGAACTGATATACCACGAGAAGAAGCCATTTCTTCTACAATGTAGGTTTTGTATTTATTCTTGTTCATTTTTGAAATTCTGTAAAGTTGTTTCCTTAGTGGATTTTTTGGAAACTTAATATTTTTCGAAATAAGTCACTCCAAAAGCTCTGCTTTACTCCAACGACTTGTGGGCAATGCTTCTCGTAACCGTGGATGGTAACTTGCGTTGTCCATAACAATAACAGCCCCTTTTGGAATCAGATCCAACATTTGAACAAACCATTCCTTGAAGACATCCCCATTCATATCTTCGTGATAGTCCCCCGTGCGTTTTGAAATAAAAGTTAATAATCCACCATCAACAAAACCTTCAGAACTTCCAACATGGATAATGATAAGTCTTTTTCCTTTTCCAGATGGTGGCTGCAAACCTAACGACAAACTGTATATCCAGCATTTTTCCATGTTTCGTCTAAGTAGAAGATTTTCAAATTTTGTTCTCTGGCATGTCGAATGCTTCTTAAATAGTCTCTTCTCCAAAAAACTATTTCCGGTTTATCTATCAAGAGAGATTTTCTATTATGTTTTGTATATCTGAAACCCACATCTTTCAAAAGTTTGCATAATGTTATTCTGGAGAATTTTGTATAGTCCGTATCTTCTTGCACTGATGTCATAATTTTGTCAAGTGTTGGAATTTCCTTTCGTAAGTAAAATCCATGGACTTTACGCCTTAGTCTTTGTTTTAATGACTCATCGATCTTAATTGGTTTTCGGCCTGAAGGAGTTTTAGGGGGTTGAAGAGTTCCATTCTTGCTTTCTTTTAGTAATCTATAAATTGTTGATTTAGCAACACACAACATAGCAGCCGTTAATTCCACAATATCATCAACACTTGCACTTGGATTCTTGTTTTTCAATGATATATAACAATTCAATATCAGAGTTTTTTCATTTAAAGATAATGGACCTGTTTTTGATCGTTTAGATGGTCCTTGGCTTATCGACATTGTTTGGTACTTGCACAATTAACATTCAACAAATGGTTTAAATATATTCCAACTGTTTACAATATTATGAAAACCATACAACTTTACTCAAAGAACTAATACTAAGTACTGATCTAATGTACCTACTTTCTTTTAAAATAATATTCCCAATAATGTTTCTAAGAAAACTGGGTTGTTTGAAAAATCCCTCTCAATAATCGAATAATCTGTAAATAGGTATAATCGTATTAAACCGATTACAGTAGGCCACTTGACATTTAAAATTTTTGAGAAAAATTTCCCAAACACTACATATAGGAGTATTACAAATAAAAAAATATTTATTTTGCTTCTTTGAATTTAATAAAAATTGTAACGATATCTGGCTATCTTGACTTTAATTAATTTTTTAAAAATATATTTTATTGTAATTTATTTGTGACAATATTCAAAGTTTGAATTAATCTTCTTACAAAAAGAACAAAAATATATAAAATAATTATTGTTACAGATCGGTTTGTTTTCTATTATGAATAAACTGTGTTGCCTTTCTTTATCAAACTTACTAAAATTTATGTACCTCTATCACTTTTTTTTATTAAAATTAGTACATCCCGTTACCTCTGACCTAAATCGTATATTCTTTAGCATAGCTGCAACTCATTCGTTCAATACAAAATGTACCTTACGGTATACCCTCTTAAAATATATTTTGGTACGTCTATGAAATCTACTTAAATGAATGATTTATTACTCCTTGTCCTTTCTATATAGACTATAGTTCTGTCGGACTAGGACCTACAATTGGCATCGCGATAAGTTTTGCCAAACAAACACTAATTACCTGGACAGTAGGAAGATCATTAGACTTCTGGCATAATTTACCAGGATTGGTTCATGATGAAACAGCAGAACATATAATCTGTGCATTTCTCGCCTGGAATCAGGTATCTGATATTTGGCAGAGTCTCTCTCTTACCTTCGAACCTGAAATATTATTCACCAGACAATCTAATCGGCTTTGTTAAGAATCCTAATCTGTTTGGTGAAATCTGAATAGGTGTGAGCCACAAAAAGATTCTTGTGAGACCCATTCACCACAAACCTAACCTGAGAACAATGTTCTACATCATTTTAAAGGATGAGAAGAAGTTTTTACCTTGTATTTTACCCAAATTAAATTTAAAATAAGTCAATTAGAAAGAAACTCTAGTAAAAGAAGAGTATATTTGAAGGTTGTAACTGTTTGGATAAAAAATATACATATTGAAAGGCAAGGAGATTCGTATTGGTAGAAGTAAAAAGAAACTGTACAGAGGGGTTGCTCTATCCATGATCTTTGTGGACCCAAATCTAATAAAATTAAAAGTAATTAATATCATTATGTCACAGTTCCATTTATTATTTAGAGAAAGATGGGACGATTAAATAGAAGGCTGTAGACTTTCAAAGGTCTTACTTGGCTAACCAAATCAGTACAAAACCAAAAGATTCCTGGAAATAATCAGAAAACAACTTAGACTAGTGAACAGACGTCTCCAAAAATATCTTAACCGTTGGAAAAGTCTGTATTTACTTTAAGTAATTTAATTTTTTTATTGTAGGATTAAGCGACTCAGATAGAAAAATTTTAGTGGAAAATGTGAATATAATCTTTCATTCAGCAGCTTCTGTTCGTTTTGATGATTTGTTGGAAAAAGCGATTATATTAAATGTTAGAGGTACCAGAGAAATATCACAATTGGCATTAGATTTGAAAAATCCAGTTATACTTGTACATGTTTCTACAGCTTTCAGTACTGAACATACTTATGTGGAAGAAAAATTATATCCAACAGCTGCTAACTGGAGAGATGCAATTATTTTAGCAGAAAAATCTGATAAAGAATTATTAAAAGTAATGACTGAAAAATATATTGATCCATACCCTAACACTTACACATTTACAAAAGGACTAGCAGAACAACTTGTTAATGATATGTGTGCAGGAAAAGTACTTGCAATTGTAACTCGACCATCTATTGGTAAGTTTCTAAAGTAAGAAAACATTTATGTGGGATAGCGGCTGTAAACTCCCAAAAAACTACCCGTTGAGAAGTTTGTCAATCGGTTAAAATGTTTTTACTTTGTTTTTAGTGATTGTTTTGATGGATTTTTCATTTTTATTTATGAAAATGATTACATTGTCTTTAAAATTGAAAATGTAAATAAAGACCACACTTTAACTCAAAATTATTAAGTGATAAATACCCGAATAAAATTTTCAGCTTATTTTGACGTTATAATTTATTATTATATTTTTAATTTTTGTCAAAGTTATTCTTATTTGTTACAAATTATTTATTTGTAAAATATTTTTTAAAATGATACGTAATTATTGTTGCTTTAATATGTATTGTAAATATAGGCTTGTACCAACAATATTATCAAATTCTTACAGTTAACGGACAAATCTCACCTCAGATTTTAGAAATATAATTTTTTATTTTAGTTACAAGTGTCTTAGATGACCCTATTCCGGGATGGAACGACAATTTTAATGGTCCAGTAGGAGTGATGACAGCGGGTGGAAAAGGTAATATTTGTTTGCTAAACATTAATAGATACATTAACCTTCACCTTACTGAAACCGGATCAAGTCTGACCCAAAATTTAATTTTTTGCTTGTATTTCAATAGATAATGCATTCAGTTTTTATTCCTTTTGTGGAATATGTTTAATTCATAATATTCTGTTATTTTGTATAGGATTAAACAATAAAAATCAGTGGGTCAATGGTGATCCTATTTGGATAAAAAAAGTTTTTTAAATCTTTTGGTCAGAAAATTTTAATACGTTTTTTATTGATTTCTCTGTAATTTTAAGGATTATTGAGAATTTGGTTAGGAAAATACGACTGTGTGATAAATAATATACCCGTAGATATCGTAACAAAAGGAACCATATTGGCTTCTTATAACGCAGCTCAAAAAAAGTAAGTATTATACTTTTATCACATGAACGTGATTTTTCTAGCTGTAGTATCTGTACAGACATGCAAATCAAATTAATAGACAGTTTAGTACTTTTAGTACTTTTTTTTATTTTTTCAAAGTCAAAATTACTTCGGAGTAAGAATGGAAAAATATAATCATGGCAATCAAAAACTTTTTCATAAAGTTTTGAAAACATTAAGGAAATAAACAAATGTTGCAGTTTATTAAGTAAAGAGAAAACACTTATATTAAACGAAGAAACTTTAAAAAAAGTATGACGCAGAGGAACATAATATAAGCTTTACAATAGAAGAGGTAGCTGAAGTATTACCTAACAACTACTAATAGGTAGTGGTTGACATATAAGGGTCTTCATTCCTGAGACGATTTTTTTCTTTCTCATTGATGAAGGTTTGTATCAGTGTCTAACGAAAAAATAATTAACAAAAAATTTTTTCAAGTATTAAATGAATCAAAAGGTTTTTCTTCCTCATTTTTGGGCATTTTGATTCAATTCCACCATCCAAACCAACGAATATTTTGGTGCTGTTTGTTTTTAATATTGCAGTCTATCATTTACTTAGTTAAATGACCTTTCCATTTTTCCTTTTGATGTTTACCTTATTTTGATAATAATTCTACAAAATTGTGTTGTTTTTACGAATTGGATATCCTTACATTATGACATGTATAAATTTCAGTAGTTACCTATTTATTTCAAATGTTTAGTTATTTATGTCATTAATGATTGTCATTATGAAAGTAATGTTTTTAGATGAATAAAGTCTATTATTCTGGATCCTGTTTATATTCATAATTTATTCAACTAATATTTTATATGGATAAATATCTACACGTCCAGAACGATCTGATCCAGTTGCGCCGGGCCACAGTGGCTTCACTGGAAGAGAACGTTTTAAAACTTTTTATTAGCAGCAATAGACTTTAGATTTGTTAGGGGAAATGTGCCTATGATGAACCCCTTCCTATGATGGACCACTAGCTGAAATTTCAAATTACGCGCGTATATCGCCCTAATATTACATGCGGTGTGTGTCTCGGTCTAATTTGTTAGTTGTAGTAAAGTTTTGATACTGTGAGTCGTCCATTAGTGTGCGAAAAAAAAATTAAATTGAAAATGTACGTATTGATGTAAGAAACATGTAAAGATTTTTTGTTGCTACTTTTACTCTGTAGATAATTAAGAACTCATTTTGCTGTTATAACAAGAGTAGCATGTTAGCCACGTGGAAATGTATTTAAATTGAGGTTAGGATAATTAAATATGAAGTTAAGTGATTTTAGGTAGTAATGTGTATAATTTCAATGATGGACCCCGAGCAACTCTCCTATGATGGACTAGGGGTCCATCATAGGTCTAGGAACATTAATATATTTAACTAAACATTTTTAGTTGCAGATATGGAGAAGAAAAGGCAACAATGGGAAGAGGTTAATATGGAACAAGCTCTAAACTGTATAAATCAAAAAACCATGGGGTTTAAATTGGCAGCAAGAACTTTTAGAGTGCCAAAAACAACTTTAAAAAGAAGGTTTGATAAACAGCAAGGAATTTCGAAAGGAGATTTGGGTGGGCGACGATCAACTTTTACAAAAGAGCTAGAAAAAGAAATAGTAGATCATATCATAGATATGGAAACAAGATTTTTTGGTTTAAATACTAAAAACTTGCGTAGTTTAATATTTGAATTCGCCGAAAAGAATAATATCAAGCATACGTTTAACGTAGAAAAGAAAATGGCAGGATGGAAATGGATCAGAGGATTCCTGAAGCGTAATCCTCAAATATCTTTGAGAACTCCAGAAAACACATCGATAGCTAGAGCTATGGCCTTTAATAAGCCAAATATTAAGGCATATTTTACAGCATTAGCTAATATTTTGGACAAATATCAGTTTCTTTCTGAAAATATTTACAATATGGATGAGTCCGGACTAACAACAGTTCAAAAGAAGTCCCAAAAAGGCTATGCAGCAAAGGGTCGTAAGCAAGTTGGTTCTTTGAGCAGTGCGGAGCGTGGCCAACATATTACAGTAGTTTGTGCCATGAATGCAATTGGCACATTTGTTCCTCCAGCACTTATCTTTCCTAGACAACGTATGAAAAACGAGCTTATGAATGATGCTCCGCCTGGATCCGTAGGATTTACTCAAGAAAAAGGATGGATGACCACTGAGATTTTTAATAATTGGCTAAAACATTTTGTAAGATATTCTAAAGCATCACAAGAGAATAAAGTTCTATTACTACTGGACGGGCACTGCAGTCACAAAAACGTCGAATCTCTACTATTTGCTAAAGAAAATGGAGTTATAATATTTTGTTTCCCAGCTCATTGTTCTCACCATGTCCAGCCTTTGGACGTTGGATTTTTTCGACCACTTCACGTTTATTACGATCAAGAAGTTGAATGGTGGTTACGTACAAATCCAGGTAAAACAATAACACAATTTCAGATTGCGTCCCGATTTAATAGAGCTTATTTAAAAAGTGCAACACCTTCAAACGCAATTAATGCATTCAAAAAAACAGGAATACACCCCTTTTGCCCTGATGTGTTTCAAGAATGGCAATTTTCACCATCGTTAACTACTAATCGACAACTTCCAGAAATTCAACAGATCGAAAACCAGCAACTAGAAGCATTACTTCATATTTCACCAGATCGATCCGGTAATCTATCCTCATCACGAGAACTATGCTCCACTAGAATTACATCTCTGCAACCAGGATCTTCCAACCAAATTTCTTCTACGATAACATCAGGTCAAATTCAGTCACCAAAAACCCTCAACCCAACTTGTCAAAATTCTTCATCAGTTTTAAACGTATCTTTGAGCGATATTTGTCCTCCTCCTTTAATAGCTGCAACAGATGACATAAATAAAAAGAAAGGACGAAAACGAGGTAAAACGGGTTTCTTAAACTCTACTCCAGAACTTGAAGAATTGAAGGAGAACATGATCCAAAAAGCTGCCAAAATAAGAAAACAAAGAACAAGGAGCATAAAAAAACAAGTTTTTAAACCTAGTCAGGGCCGTTCCAGTGATGAAGAGAATGATGAATTTGAGGAGTTTTTGGAAAAGGATGATTCTAACTCCGGTGATACAGCATGCATTTACTGCAATGAGCTGTATTCATGGTCTCGATCCAGAGAAATATGGATTCGTTGCCAAAGCTGCAAATCATGGTGCCACAGCGACTGTGCAGGAGTTGACAAACGCGTCAAACAATTTGTGTGTGAAATATGTTTGTAACATTTTTGTTTCGTATTTTTGTTTGTTTGGAAAACCATTTTTATTTGTGTTTTATATTGTTGATTTTTATATACGACTTAAACAATTAAAAATTTTAAAATATTATTTAATTTTAAATTAACATGAAGGGTCCATCAAAGGCACATGGAGGGGGCCATCATTCGCACACATGTGCCTATGATGGACCCTTTGAGGTTTTTTAAAAAACACCCTCTACGATTTTATTAAGATATTTTTGACTAAAATATTATTTATAGCCCCATTCTACAATATATGACAATCATAAAGACACCTATCTGAATTTGTTGCTTACGTAAATAAATATTTTGTGACCCAATCTCCTTAGGGGGTCCATCAAGGGCACATTTCCCCTAATAAAAACCTGAATAATTATACAGGAAGGGTTTACAGTATTTCTAAATATTGATATTCATAATTATTAGGTTTAATTTATGCTTTAATCTTATCCAAATGTAATAAAAATGTATGATATACCTTTCATATATTAATAAAAAAATATAATTTCTTTAAGTGACAATAGAGAAGTTGAAGTATACAATATGACACAACGAGTTATAAAATCTTTAAATCATGGTCAATTTATAGACATGGCCCATGAAATTAATTTGGTATATACCTTTCCAAATATAATTTGGTATCCAAGAAATGTCATAACTACATCTGTGTTCAACTTTTACATACAAGTACTTTTATTTCACATGTTGCCTGCTGTATTTTTAGATATGCTGTTAAAGTTATATGGAAAAAAACCTATGTGAGTATGCAAATAGTGTCATAGTCCATAATTTACCTACACACTTCAACATGGGATATTAAAAAAGTAATTTAAATTTTTTAATATTAAATATTTTTTATTAAAATTTTTAAATAATGTTTAGTCAAGAATTTATTTAAAACTGATAACATAAGAATTATTATTAAAAATATTAGCTGTACATTAATTAAACTTAATGTAATTTTGATTTTAAATTGGTTTAATAAAATATTTTATTTATAGGATTGTTCAATTGCAAAGGAAAATATATATCGCCAATAATTTGTTGAAGTATTATTCCCTCAATGAGTTTATATTTATTAACAACAAAATGATTGACATGCAGAAAAGTTTATCAGATGATGAAGAATCTTTTCGGTACAAGGAGTTATTGAACAAAAAAGAAATAAGACAATATATTATGAATTGTATGGATGGAATATCAAAATATCTTTTAAAAGAAGATATTGATCCCACCAGACAAAAAGAGTTAAAAACTTTACGGAGGTAAGTAAATATAAATAAAGTGAACAGTGATATTCCTTACTTTTATAGAAACAAATATATCTATACTTGAAACGCTGAAAGATTACCCGTGCGCCATTGTATGTAAGCATACGAATAGGATAGAGAAGACAACAGTTTATAATTTAATATTATCGTTTAATATTTATAGAAAAGGACAGCACATAGAAAAGGTTTCGGTGATATGATCGTTGAATCGTGACGCACGGGTAATCTTTCAGCGATTCAAGTGTAATAATAATAATCGTAATGTTAAATTGATTGTACTAACCCTTACTTTTTGGAAGTCCATCTTATTAAGGATAATAAAAAACTCTTCGTTTTAACAAAACTTCCAATATTTATTAAAAAATTGCTTTTTTAAAGGCTCAATGACAGCTGTTTCGCTATGAAGCATCGTCAGATTGACATTTAAGTTACATTTTGTTTGTTTGTAGCTAGGTACCTGATGTTTAGGTAGTATTAAGGCTAGACCAAGTATGGAAGTAATAAGACATAACAATATTAAAGCCTAGATGTTATTAGCCCTAAGGGATTATCCTGGATGTATTTCCCTCTAAGATCAGTATAACTGTGCAATGATATAGAAAAACCAGGAAAAAACTATATCATGCTGATCTTTACAATAACTTAATATATTTGTGTTACAATTATTACGTCTTATCTATGTATAAAATGAAGACTCAATCAAAGCAAACACTTTAAAAGTGGAGAACTTCCCAGATTTATTTGTTCATTAACAACTTTAAATTGTGGATCTGCTAGATGTCTTTTTATTTCAAGTTCTTCAAGGAAATCTAAATTTTGTTTTTTATTACAAATGTGTAGTATTTGGATGTCATTGGTGTGAAAGAGTGAGGTTGGATGTTCAAGTAGTTGTTTTGCATAATTTGACTTATCTGGTTGTTTTAATCTATATGCTCTTAAATGTTCGTTAAATCTTACTTCAAAATTTCTTTGTGTTTGACCTATATATACAGCATTACACTTTGGACAATTAATTTTGTAAACACCAGATTTTTTTAATTTAGGTAATTTTGTTTTTACATTTAACAATTTTGTACCAACATTATTTTGTGTTTTAAATGATATTATTGCTGATGTTGCCGAAGATATTATTTTTGATATTTTATTGGAAATACTTCCACAATATGTAATATTTTTATAACTTTTAATTTCTTTAGTTTGTTTATTAAATGACTATGATAAAAAATATCTAGTAAATAAAAATCCTCAATGTCCAGAATTATATGGAACTATTAAATTACATAAAGAGTCAAAACCAATTAGACCAGTAGTTTCGTATGTTAACACTCCTAATACTAAGGTAGCTAAAAAATTAAATACTATTCTAAATAATTATGGTTACACATCTAAATATTCAGTACAAAATTCATTAGATTTGATAAATAAATTAAATAAATGTAAATTACAAAATAATACTAAATTAGTATCATTTGATGTAACTAATATGTTCTCTAAAATTCCTCCTAAAGAATGTATAGTTCTAGTTAAAAAGATATTAGATGAAAGAAATATCCATCCAGGAATAATATCAGATAAAATTGACTTATTTAATGTATGCATTAGTCAAAATTATTTTACTTTTGATAACAAAGTATATATTCAAAATGAGGGTCTTCCAATGGGAAGTCCCATTTCTCCAATTTTAGCAAATATTTTTATGGATAATTTAGAAAACAAAATCTTTAATTCTAGTTATAAAAACAATATTGTATTTTGGTATAGATATGTTGATGATGTGTTAGCAGGATTTGTAGGTAGTGAACGACAATTAGATATATTTTTTAATTATATTAATACCATCCTAAAATTAATTTTACTTTAGAAGTTGAAGAAAATAATTCAATTAATTTTCTAGATTTAAAAATTGAAAAAGTTAATAATTTACTAAATTATTCAATATACAGAAAACCAACACAAACAGATGTAACCATACCATATAATTCAAATCATCCTATAACACATAAATTAGCAGCTTATAATTCTATGATACATAGGGCATTTTCAATTCCAATGGACAAAATTAACTTTGATAAAGAAATTTATATCATAAAACAAATAGCTACATCTAATGGCTACCCAATTCATTTGATAAATACATTAATTAATAAAAAAGAACAGAAAGTGGCACTACAACTAATATTTCCTAAACAAACTAAAGAAATTAAAAGTTATAAAAATATTACATATTGTGGAAGTATTTCCAATAAAATATCAAAAATAATATCTTCGGCAACATCAGCAATAATATCATTTAAAACACAAAATAATGTTGGTACAAAATTGTTAAATGTAAAAACAAAATTACCTAAATTAAAAAATCTGGTGTTTACAAAATTAATTGTCCAAAGTGTAATGCTGTATATATAGGTCAAACACAAAGAAATTTTGAAGTAAGATTTAACGAACATTTAAGAGCATATAGATTAAAACAACCAGATAAGTCAAATTATGCAAAACAACTACTTGAACATCCAACCTCACTCTTTCACACCAATGACATCCAAATACTACACATTTGTAATAAAAAACAAAATTTAGATTTCCTTGAAGAACTTGAAATAAAAAGACATCTAGCAGATCCACAATTTAAAGTTGTTAATGAACAAATAAATCTGGGAAGTTCTCCACTTTTAAAGTGTTTGCTTTGATTGAGTCTTCATTTTATACATAGATAAGACGTAATTGTAACACAAATATATTAAGTTATTGTAAAGATCAGCATGATATAGTTTTTTCCTGGTTTTTCTATATCATTGCACAGTTATACTGATCTTAGAGGGAAATACATCCAGGATAATCCCTTAGGGCTAATAACATCTAGGCTTTAATATTGTTATGTCTTATTACTTCCATACTTGGTCTAGCCTTAATACTACCTAAACATCAGGTACCTAGCTACAAACAAACAAAATGTAACTTAAATGTCAATCTGACGATGCTTCATAGCGAAACAGCTGTCATTGAGCCTTTAAAAAAGCAATTTTTTAATAAATATTGGAAGTTTTGTTAAAACGAAGAGTTTTTTATTATCCTTAATCGTAATGTTAATAATAATCCACAAAAAACAGCACGAAACCCTCCAGACGCTTAACTAATAGGGCCCAAGGTATAAATGACATTTATGCTCATATATGGACCATCTTAGACAAAAGCTAAAGGCGAAATCCAAACAACCAAAATACTGACTGTTGGTCTTTAATAAAGCCCATTTTTCAAAACACAATGAGGGTGCTGCGTGGATAGAGTCTGAGAAAAACTAGTCAAACATTGCTTCAATGTTGTTTGACAATATTACAAAAGCAGAAGTAAACCAAGCTGTAGGAAAAACTATTAGTTGGAAAGCCCTAGTAATAGCATCAAACTTTACCATATGCTTCCCAAAGTAGCTAACACACAAGATGCATGAACTAGCTTATTTGAGATAAGTGAATCTGAAAAAAACCTATCAAAAGCTGCACTGATGATACATTAGAGTTAACACAAATAATTATTATGTTATTACACTGTCCCATTTAACATTTACTTAATTAACTGGGTGTTACTAACATTTGTATGAATACCAAAGTTAATATCAAATTCCAATTTAAATGAAGTGAAATTTACTGCGTATTTGTAATTTTAAATATTTTTTTTACAGATTTTGGTACGCAGATATGGCATTAAAGACGTTTTTCTTTTCCTTATTGGTTTGGTTTCTTTTAATAAAGTTAAATTTAATGGAAAAGTTCATGATTACTTTGAATTACTTTTACCAGAATTTATAGAATATATATTATTATTATCATTAAATACATATTTTATCTATATATTATAGTCTTCTTATTCCATGGGAGTGTGGAGAAAATACAAAGCTCTAAATTTTCTGAACCAGCAGAAGATTCTACGCCTTTCAGGTCGCTCAATGTGAGCCACCTCCTCAAATTATTTTTGAAAATAATCCATAAACGAATCAACAACAAATACAAGGAAAGCTCTGGGCACTAGAGAAGCTCTATTCGCAATTCTGGTTCTGTTCCAGCTTTAGACAAGGATAGATATATGGACTCGTAATAACCGACAGCAAGTTGAAGCCTGCACCAAACAATAAACACCAGTGGTGTATCTATGAGAAGGGCTATTTATATATCAAATCCTATTTATATATCAAAGAATTATTTTATCAAGACAATTATTCCAATACTGAGATTTCTACCTCTTGTATTAATTCTTATTTAAAAAGGTCAAATCCAAGGCACACTTTTCATTGTTGTTATGAATTTTCCGCCCTAGGGAAGATAAACAATACTTTCCGTCCTATTTTTTGAGTATTGATATGCACTGAAAAAATTTTTGTACATAATATTAATGAATGCTGAACATTAAAAAAAATTCATTGGATAGATGAATTATTTCATTAATTCAATAACTTTATTTTCATAAATTAAAAACCGATTCATTAAATCAATGAAAGTTCGTTCATTAAATTTAAGATGCAATATTTCATTACAACAATGAAAAAATATCTTAATATTAATGTTTTTTTTTCTTAATGTTAATGAATATTTTGTGCATTGAGTTAACGAATTTAAATCATTATTTCAATAACTTTAGTTCTTTAAATGAATGAACAATTTTAAAATGTGCATTCCTTCATCAAATATATGAACGCGGTTATTAAAACAATGTATCGCGTTCCTTAATTTAAGGAACGCTACTATTGTCTCCAGCCTCTAAGCCGCCTAATTTGCCGGTTTAGCGCTATTCGCATCGAAGTTCGCGATAGAGCGGTTGTATAAAGTCAGTGTCAAGTTCAATCAGGTTCTAAATAATAATAACAATAATCACTTTAATGAGAAAGAGCGACATTTGCTGATCCAATTTATTGTGCAACACTTTCAAGAAAATGATTTGAGAATGACACTATCACAAAGTCATAAAATCGAGAAAGAGATCATCGAACGATTTCCTGAGAGAAACTTGTAAGGCCGAAAACATAGTGAAGCGGCGAAAAGAGCGACGAGGAGAGCAGAGAGGAGAGCGGCGATTGAGTGTCGCGGTGATAAAAGAGATGCATGCACATAGTGACGCAATCAAAGCAAAGAGATGGATCTGTTGTTAACGGAAAATTCTTCCCTGAAAATGTGGTATTTTCTGAAAAATAAAAAGAGAAGTTGTAATGTACACGATATAAATAAAAGTAGACATGTACATGGTGAATTTCATCACTTGTATGAAGAACTCAGGCAGCATCCCGAGAAGTTTCAGAACTATTTCCGAATGAGTATTACAACCTTTGATTATATATTGAAAAAAATTGAACATAAGTTATTAAAAAATTGGACTAACTTTAATTGTAACCCTATTAGCCCAGTAGAACGAGTTGCAGTGACCTTAAGGTAAATATACATGACAACTTTTAATTTTATATTTTATTCAGAACGAAAACCCAAACTAAAATTAAAACACTAACATTCCTTATATAGCTGTAACAATGTAAAAATATTAAAAATCATTAACAGATGATTCTTCGGAAAAATTGGTCAAATAAGATCTAACTGATGGAGGATTTGAGTAGGCCCTTAAAGGATCCAATTCAATTAAATGGGATGAATTATCTTCATATACATCATGTATATTTTGAGTTTGATGATTAATTTGCCTTTGAGTAACTTGAATAGGCGGCTGATTATTGTAAATATAGTTATAAACAAGTTCCTGAATTTTTATTCTTAATAACATTTTTTTATGTGGAGTGAGAGGGCGTATATGTGGTAGAAGGCTGTCAAAAAAGCAAACGTCTTCATCAATGGTTTTTTTCTCGTTTTCTAGAATTTTGAGTTTTTGTTCTTCTAATCTTATAAGTTCAGCACCAACATCTGTGTCATTTTGCTTCTTTCGTTTTAATTTGTTAACAGTAGGTGTAATAGTTAAACTGCATTTGTTTTGCGACGAAACTTTCAGCAATGGTAATTTATCGGCATAAGTAGAATCATCCAAATTTGGCTTATTTGGTTCTGATTGCTGTTCTGATAACTGGGAGTTTGAATCTTCATCCAGAATATTGATGTCTTGTTCAGTTTCCGGCAAATTTCCGGTGCTTACCCGGGCAGTAAATTGATCTTTTAAAAAATAAAGACTATCAAAATATTGCCAAGATGATGTCCAAGAGGATGCCTCATCTCCTGATCGTTGTACTGGTTTTTTTTTAAGTTCTTTGCGAAAAGTGTCTCGCAAGTTTTTCCATTTTGCCCTCACGATGCTCCCTGAAATGAAAAAACATCATAATATAAGATTGAGCAAGTTTGTTTTTTTTAGGTTTTTGGCAACGGGATCATCTTTTAGAACCCTTAGTTTTACTTTTCGAATGGGTGCTGCGACGGTATCATCAATTGTGCGAGAAACAGTAAAAGCTATGTGGGACATATTACAACCTCTGCATATATGAAAGTTCCTACCGAAAACGACTTCAAGGACATTGCAAAAGAATTTTAGGAAAAATGGAATTTTCCCAATTGTCTGGGGGCAATTGACGGAAAACATATTCGTTTAAAATGTCCTCCTCATTCTGGAACTATGTACTATAATTACAAAAACTTCTTTTCTATAGTTCTGCAAGCTGTTGCTGATGCAAATTATAGATTTATAACGATTGATGTTGGAGGGTATGGCAAGCAGAGTGATGGGGGTACATTCCGATCTTCATCTCTATTTCATATGATTGAGAGTAAACGTCTTAATATTCCTGAAGATGGTACATTACCGCTCACTATGATCACTGTACCCTATGTTTTTATCGGAGATGAAGCTTATCCTTTATTAAATAACTTAATGAAACCTTATAATAGGAGAAATTTAGATGTCGAAAAAGAATATTACAATATGCGCCTTTCACGTGCAAGACGTGTAATAGAGTGCGCTTTTGGAATCATTAGTGCAAAGTTTCGTATTCTTTTCAAGCCCATAGAAACCACTGCAGACTTAGCAGATGATATTATTAAGTGTATCTGTATTCTACACAATACAATAATTGATATAGAAGGCATTTCAATTCAAGACGAACAATTTTTGTCCCAACCCAAGTCTCTATGTAATAACTCGGCCGTTGTGCGAGCAAATAATAGGCCAACCGCATCTGCCATTTTTACTAGAGATACATATAAAAATTACGTATGTAGAAATAAAATTTAAAAATATATTTTACTTACTTGTTGTTTTCATTTCCTCTGCCACAGCATCCCACAGTTTATCTAAAACAAATCGGTTATGGTGCTGAGAGTCTTTTTGATCCCATAAGGGATTTTTAACAAATACACTCGTAATTAATGCATCAACATCCATTATTAATACTAATATTTCAGCAACGAGGAGAGCAGAGAAAACAAATCTGCTTGGTCTCGCCGCTATCCTCTCTTATGACAATGCGGTTACCTCGCTTCAGCTCGCCTCACTATGTTATACTCGATTGGAACTACCGATTTTGTTTTCGCCGCTCTCCTCTCTGCTTTCCTCGTCGCTCTTCTCGCCGCTTCACTATGTTTTTGGCCTAAGTAGCAAACTTCTCTGCACTAAACTTGTTACGAAATTTTGTTTTTTTCAGGAATATTACCGCACTGCTAAACGGGGGAAATTGTATTCCAAATATCAAAATGGATCAAATTCTATAAAAGCAATGATAAATTGCTTTGGAAGTAAGAGAAAGAAAAATGCTCCCCTGGTAGATAAATTAAATGAAATTCACGGTAAAGAGCTAGCAGGTAAGTTAAAATTATTTGTATTAAAATTGTGTTTCTAGTCGCCATTTTTAAATTTTTGTTCAGATGCTGAATGAGATGCTGAATCCTGCATTAATTCTCTACACTGAACGAAAAAGTAGCCACTATTTAATTAAAATGTGTATTGAATCAATGTTTCTAGTGATTAAAACTCAGCCGATACGCAAAGTGATTAAAGCAATCATTCCAATGTAATTGACTGAACTCTAGGTATTGGTGCAATCACACAAAATTATTAATTTAATAACATAAGTTGATTGATGTTATCAAATACTAGTATTGATTTGTGGACGGCTAAAGTTTAATTTAATTACTGAGGAGATCAATACAATATGAAAAAACATCAATAATCTGCAAACAACTAAAATTGATCACTGTTGTAGATCAATCCAATTATTTTGTTGATTAAATTGATCAAAGCAAGATTATCAAACTAATCACTGAATACTACTAAAATTAATCATTGTTGTAGATCAATACAATTATTTTGTTGATTAAATTAATCACAGCAAGATTATCAAACTAATCACTGAATACTACTAAAATTAATCATTGTTGTAGATCAATACAATTATTTTGTTGATTAAATTAATCACAGCAAGATTATCAAATTATCCACTGCATACGACTAAATAATTGTCGTTGGAGTTAATGTTGATGGAATAATGGATAAATAACATATTCTTTTTGTTACATTTTGTTTATTTTTTATTGTTTTTTAAGTATTCACAAAAAACATGAACTTTTGCATAATGATGGTTACTTTTAAATAAAAAAAATACTTTTCAATAAAACTCCATGGCATTATGGACTCTGAAGGAAATTGTAAATTAAACAAGTATATTATTTTGAAACAAATATCAACTGCCCTTTTTCCTTTAAACATGCAAACTAAATTTTCCAGTTTCTGTATTGTTCGTGCCAAAAATAAAAATGATTCCTGAGAATCACTAGTGGTAAATATTGTTGTGGTGTTTTTTTCGAACTTGTCCTTTTTTACTATTTTGTTTGTAGGTACCATATATCCATGTAGACACCATAACAAGGCGACGTCACAGCCATCTAAAATATAAAATATTTTATTAAATAAGTTTCAGGTTAAAGTTCAAATCCACAACTGAAGGAAAAATAAGTATAATCTGAAAGAGTATATATGTTTTCCTCTCCAAAATACAAGAAAAATGATTTTCCGAGAAACGGTTAGAAATACTTACTTTCATTAGCTTCAGTCATGAGTTGATCCAACAATAATTTAATATTTTTATTCTTTACGTGTTGTTCCTCCCTGAGAAACGACAACATTGCTGGAAATTCCGCTCTCCATTCTGCAAGTAGATATCCCTTGCTTTTAAAAGCTGACTCAAAATCCATTTCAATCTGCAATAATAAATTATAAATATACTTAATGTTTTAAATTGCATTAATAACCTTTACCAAACAAAACCCAGAGGGTTGTCTATAAAAGGGCCATTCTTCCAATACAGCTGTTATTGTAGTGAACGTTTTTATTTGATGCAGCCTTAAATTGCTACATGCTTTCCATATAGTGTCAAATTCTTCTGAAGACAGACTGTACATTTTAAATGTGAATTTAATTTCTTAAAATTGAAAATTTTAAGTTATGACATTTGCTTATAATAATGATAATATTTCTCTGCCCTATTATAATTAATTTATTAGCTATTAAAAGACTTACCTTAAATTGCAGTAAAAATGATTATAATTATTATTATAATAGGCACTATAAAACAATACATATCAGATCACAATCCGTAAACAACTCTATTAAGGCCGGGCATTGGCAGTGTATTTAATATAGGCAAACGCGACGTCCTTTCAAAGAGCTTTTAGCAAAAACTATAAGGCAATGAAAATTGAAAAAAATCAGTAGTATACTAGATATATAAAGTTATTCAATAAAGAATTTTGAAGCTTGAGAGTACAAGGAATCATCCAGAAAAAATTCCCGAAATATGTCTATTTTTACATTTCATAAAATGATTAATATCTCACTTAAACGTGATATGATTTTAAAAATATTTCTTCTTTGAATAGATGGAATATCTACTCATAAGTCAGTGTTTTTAAAAATTACAATAAATTCGTTTTTTTCCTTAAAAGCTCTTTGAAAGTAATTTTTAAGAAATCAGAAATGGTGCCATTTTTTTACAAATTTAGGCAACTCTTTTATCACATATAAAAGGATCTTAAAAAATTATTCCTAAATTAGTGTGAGCATTGTCTAATGGAGGGCGTTGTGATAGAACATCTATTAAATCTTGTTTATCAGGTCCGCATTAGGAATTTAGCAAATCTTTATTTAATTTAATATACTTACTATAATATTAATACTAATATACAGCGTGTCCAAGGATGGGGTATCCTAAAGGTGAAAAATGTTTAAATACCTATTAGTTTTAGTGAAAAATGTCATTCTTGATAAAAAGTTTTGCTTGTTCTGAAACCCCATAAAATAAAACAAAATTCAAGTTTATCAAAATCCGTCTGATTTTATAGCCGGTTTTATTTATAATAATTAATTAATTTATAATTTATGTTTTTAACTTGTATTATAACAGTTGCCGCTTTTTTGTGAGCGGTCGTAAATCATCGGTACAATAGCAGAAATACGTTATACGAGGGTCAATGGGGTATGTTTATTCGAAAGTGTGTCTACGAGGGTTAAGCGTGGGGTGTTTTGATCACATTCATTATTTATATTTTTGTATTATCTTTTATTGCGATTATTACATATAATATTCTAATAACAACAATGAAGAAACTTTTCGTTGTAATAACTAACATTAATTACCTGATTGCTAAAATTGGGACAGGTAAAAGGGTAAAATACTTAAAAAGGGAATTCAGAGAAAAGACACAATGTTTAAGGCTCTTTATTTGCTTATCTTGAAATATGCTCTGTTAAAATAGTTAATAGTTAAGATTATTTTGATTGAAAAAGTGAAAGTTTCCATTTATTTTAACATTTGGTAAACATGTTGCAAACCTTGTAAGGGTTTATCTTTGTAGTAAGAATAAGGGTACTCGAACACAATAATAAAACTCAGGTAGACTTGCTTACTCTATTCTAAAATAAAGTAACAATTTTCGTGCAATAAAACCTTCAATTATTTCATAAAAACTAATGATATCGACATCCATAATCTCAAACTCTTACTATTATCATTGTTTTCAATTATTAAATATTTTGCAAAATTTTATATTTCGGATGTTATTTTTTTAAAGGTTGATCTTTTATTTGTCGGTTTACAAATTTGATTGTATAGTATATTCGAACTCTTGTAAACAATGAAAGTAAATAATCTTTATTGCCATATGGGAGGGAGAATTCTGCATTGGAAAAATCTTTAAAAAATATGTTTCCTATACCATCCTGTATACAATAATTATTAAAATTCAAAGCAAGCATATTCTCTAATCTACGTGCATTTCCTTTCTCTGATATCAAGTTCCTATAATCCGTTGATCAATTTTTATAATAGGAGAAATATTTTCGTTAGTTTTTTCCTGAAAACTTTCAATATTTTTCAATGACTTTCCATTTTATATTAAGCAAAATATCGCCACTATCGCGTCCATAGAATATATCTTAGAATATCTTTGGACGATGTTTTTACTATTGGAGTTTTACTGGAGTCCTTTACTAGATTTTTGGATTAATAAGTAAAAAAAACATAAAAAGATCGAATATTAGTTCTTAGTGGATCTATTAATCGTGTAATTTTTTTAATCCATTTAATAGGTAAAACTTTGTTCCTTTTAATTTTTTAAAATGAACTGGTAGTTACTGCTGCTACACATTTATTTTAAGTTTATGCATCATTTTCTTAAATTTCTTTACTAAAAAACTTGTTAATCTAATTTTTGACCATTTTAGTTTTTCCAGTAAGTTTACTTTGAACTTTTGGAACCTATTTCAGTTTTTTTATGAATATGTATAGGTAATGGTAACCGAATATATGAATATATTTAAACACTTAAGATTTTTAAAATAATCTGCTCAACTGCTTTTTGGTAAATTTTAATTTTTGTTTTCTTCTTTTTTCCCTTTTAAAGAGCTTTTCAATATATTGCCATATATGAATATGTATATCGTGAGTTTTTAATGACCATCCGGTATGTAGTATAAATATTTTCCTTCGCTGTTCGGTCCTTACCTACTTGTTATTGCTTAGTTAAGATAAACAAATGATAACATTTTACACTTGAAAAAACTTGAATGATTGCCTTTTTAAAAATAATACCCCAATAAATATTCTATTTATAATTTTGATTTGAGAAAAAAACATATATAAATAAAAATATTGTGTAAAATCTATAAATTAATATCGTTTAATGTAAATACAAATAGCCAATTCATATTCAACAGAATCAAACATGTTTGTTTTAAAATTAATCCAGCCCTGAAATTTCTAAAGGAAACTGATATACTCCAAGAATAAATGTAATATTATTTCGTTTATCGCGTAGGGTCATTGCAAGAGGCAGCACCTCTCGGGTATACTTATACGCTCTCTTTTAGGGACGTTTTCTCACTCCCAATGCCCAGCCTTAAGAAAGAAAGCTAAAATGCTGCTCGGTCTCCAAAATCTGTATGGAATAACCGAGAATAACCGTTTTTCACGATGTTGCCAATTCATTGAATTGATTTTGCAAGTAAGGAGGATAAAAAGAATTTATTATGCTTAAACGATCTTCTATTTAGCATAACCTTTTTATCTTTTTACTGGTTTTTCTTTCTTTTTTGACAAAGCAATTAGGAAAACCAAACGTACAATAAGATCAACAAAAATTATAAATGTACCAATAGCCACCATAATACATTAACAGGGGTACATAGGTGTTTTTAAGTAAAGCTGACAATGACGCTTCTACACGAAGTAAAGTATTTTAAAGTCTATCACCAGAGTGATTGTTTCAATGAAATAAGTTATTGAATTCTAGTAAATTTACGCGGGAAATTCTATCAGAGAGATTGTTTCAATTACAAAAAGTATTGAATTTTGATATCCTCAGTAATCATTTTGATTAGCTTTGTTATTAAAATAAAGTTGTGAATATGTAGGTGAGCTATTAAAAAAAACAGTGTAATTATAGAATCATAGTGCTAAATCTGTTAAAATTAATTTTATAACAATTTATAATTGTAATTTTGTTACAATATAATATTTATTATTAATATTTATAAAGTAAATGAGTAAATAGGGGAAATGTTATAAGTGGAAAATTTAATTTTTATACTAAATATTTTTTTAGGAGTACCTATAACACTGTATTAAATTAGCATAAATTCAATTAAAATAGCAATTTTGCTTTAATAACAATAGGCAAATACTTCTATTCAAAATATATATTTCCTGGCATTATTATAGAAAGGAAAAACATCCAATTTTTATATTTAAAAGCATTAAATTACATTAACAGGTGTAGATATGTAGGTATTTTAATTAAAGTTGAAAACGAATTAAAGTACTTTAAAGTCTATCACCAGAATGATTGTTTTAATGAAATAAGTTATTGATTTTAAGTAAATTTACGCGGGAAATTCTATCACCAGAGAGATATTGTTTCAATTACAAAAAAGGATTGAAATTTGATCTCCTCAGTACCTAATCGTTTAGATTAGCATTGTGATTGAGATCAAGAAATAAGTTGTAACCAGGTTGCAAGTCTATTGCAACTAATTTTACAATTTAAAATAAATAAATGTATATTCCATATTGCTCTATCCACTTCAAATTATTTATTTCCCAGGGAGGAAAAGGACGTCATAAGTGCTGTACCGTACATCAATGAAAGCACTTTGTTCCTTATTATACAAATAGCATTATTTCCATGCTGTTGATTAACTTAGAGGTGTAAAATAATTATATCATCTGTAAGGTGAATAATCTGTAAATATCAACTATCAAAGTAATCATAACAATGTCAGTACAGTAATTGTCATAGTACTCATTTTGATTAAATAGATTAAATATGTAATTAAAATCGACCTCTCTGGTTTGATCACACCTGATAATTAATTTTAGATTAATTTGATGATTTTATTTGATAATTTTAAACATCTAAACAATACTAAAATGTAATTGAGTTTTTCTTTAAACATTGATTATTAAACAGATTATTACAATTACTAAAAGTATCACTTCAATTATAAAATAATCATATTGATTATTTGTATGGTTGATAACTGTATACTCATTTGATTGATTTCAATTATCAAAATATTAATATCAATACCAGTAAAATGTTTCTTTTAATAATAATTTTGATCAAATACATTAAATAAGAAATTAAAATCGATCTCTTTTGCTCAATCACAGCTGATAATTGATATAAGGTCCAATAATTTTTTCAGTGTAAGTTCGATAATTTGTCTGCCGAGGAATTCGACATCGTTTGGAAAGGGTGCTCAAATGCCAGACTGCTGTTAATAAAACAAGCTAATTCAGTAGAAGAAATTTTAAAGGATAGTGGCCGTTTTACACCAAAACATCTGGTAAGTGATTGATTTTTTCACGCATCATATTTTGCCTCAAAGTTCTTTTTTAGATACTCTTCGATTTCGAAGCTGCATTTAAAAGCGAAGACTTAATCGATAAGTGGAGTATAAACTTTTATGTTTTTCATCAATTTCTTTCAACCCACGTGAAAGACAAACAGACCAGTGAAATTCTTCGTGTGATAAATAATGAAGAAATATCAGAAAGTGAGTTCTACATATTTTTTTTTATAAGGAAATGTAATGTAATTTGTTGCAATTTATTTATAGATGGAAAAAATGCCGCTTTGCTATGGGCATTTCATGGATATTTTGTCCCAACTAAGAAGATCGTTAGGAAAGAAAATGGAAAACAAATTGTTACAAAATTCACAATTAGGGTTTTTAGCACCTTCAATTTTTTTCCGTGTATTCGTTTAAGTGTTAATTTCGTTTAATGTGTACTTATAATCAGATATTTTTTACTTTTATATATTTTTTTATATAAATTATATGTTCCTTTTGTTATACACTTGCATTTTATTTAAATTTCACCCTACCCTACCCTACCCTACCCTACCCTACCGGAGGAAATCAAAATCATTGATTTAATGTACAATGTTCCTTGATTCAAAGATTACAGTTCATAAATTCAAAGAATAAATTACCTTAGATCAATTACCACAAAATCATTATATCAATTGTAATAATAGTCTCCTAGCGTCTTTATTGAAGATTGTAGTATGAACTATGTTTATAGTGTTTGACGTTGTCTGTCATAAAAGATTATTATTTTGTATGCATTACTGCGCTGTATTTTAAAGTTGAATAAAGCCAATATTCTGTTTGGTTTTGCTAATATCTGTATCAATTTATTCAACTTTATAATTTTTACGTCACCAAATATACGATGCCTGACGAAAAAACATCTATGTCTACGATGCCTGACGAAAAAACATCTATGTCCCGTTATCTGCGTCCCCAACCTTTTGACGTGGAGCCCTCAATGGAAGGATCGGACCTTAAGTGGGCCCATTGGAAATATTCCTTTGAGAATTTCATTGCACGGGAAGCTGCCTCAGCGGATGATGCTCTTAAGTACCAACTCCTAGTCAATCATATTTCACCACAAATCTACAACTTCATTCAATCGAAAATCACGTACGTCGAAGCTATTAAAACGCTAAATGATGCTTACGAAAAACGACAAAATATCACTCTGGCTCGACATACCCTCATATCAAGAAAACAACAACTAGGTGAGTCTATAGCTGAATATTCGAGAGCTCTAAGTATACTCGCACATGATTGTAAATTCACAGATGTAACTGCAGCTGATTACCAAAACGAGATCGTACGTTTAGCGTTCATTGCTGGAATATTGTCGCAAAAAATAAAAGAAAGACTACTAGAAAATTCTACTGACTCCCTGGAAAAGACTCTTAATCTAGCTTCATCCCTAGAAACTGCGGAAAAGACATCACAATTGCTCACCGGGACACCTTCTACTTCTGCTCATGTCAACGCTGTTCCTGAAACTTTAGAACATTTGCCAATATCCAATTTAGCAGCCATGAACACTCCAAATAAATCCCGACCAGATGCTTACACTAACCAAACGAGACGACGATGTTTTTTTGTGGTGGTAATATTCATCAGCGAAATAGATGCCCCGCTTATAACACTGAATGCCAGCTTTGTTCCAAAAAAGGACACTTTGCGAACGTTTGTCGTAGTTCAGGCTCCAACCATCGCACTGCTAATGCTATCACCATAGAAGATGAACAAATTTCTCAATCAACTAACCCTTACCTGTCAACTATTTCCGCTGCTGCTCCTGCAAGTCTAAAAAAAGCAACTATTCCTATTACAATCAATGAATATAGTGCAGATGCTCTTCTCGACACTGGTAGTTCAATCAGCTTCATCGATAAAAATCTTGCTCGATCTATTAATCTCAAGCAAAAACCTTGTAACCAAGCAATAACTCTAGCGTCCCTCAACAATGTCTCTTTTGCTGACGGCCTATGCTTGGCAACAATCCAGATTGGTGAACACAAGTATAAAAATCAGCCTCTGTTTGTCATCGGGAATCTGTGCGCTGATGTCATCATCGGACACGATGTTCTTGGGAAGCACTCGTCACTTGAACTTCAATTTGGAGGTGACAAACAACCGTTGAAAGTTTGCAGTGTTTTAGAGGCTTCTGTCCCGCCAGCATCGATTTTCACCAATCTTTCATCAAATATAAAGCCTATAGCTATTCGTTCAAGACGACATTCTCAAGAAGATCAAGAATTCATATCTAACGAAATAAATAACTTACTAAAAGACAAAGTAATTGAACCAAGTATTTCACCATGGAGAGCACAAGTACTCGTTGCAGGAGATGGTCATCATCGTAAGCGTCTTGTCATCGACTACTCACAGACAATCAACAGATTTACAAATTTAGATGCTTATCCCATCCCAAGCATTGACTCTATCATAGCAAAAGTAGCAAAATACAAATTTTACAGTCAAATTGATTTAAAAAGTGCGTACCACCAAGTTCCTATTCTGTCAAAAGAAAAAGTGTACACTGGTTTTGAAGCTTGTGGAAACCTCTACCAATTTACGAGAATACCATTTGGCGTAACGAATGGAGTAGCGGCTTTCCAAAGAACTCTGCAGTACCTGATTGATACTGAAAAACTCAAAGGTACCTTCGCATATCTTGACGATGTAACCGTATGCGGTAAAGATAAATCAGATCATGACGAAAACCTAAAATTGTTTATGAAGGCCGCTCAAAAATATAACCTAACTCTAAACATGAACAAATGTACTTTTGCAACAGAATCGATAAAACTACTTGGCTACTCTATCAAAAACAATATTATCAAACCAGACAAATCTAGATTGGAACCACTGACGAATTTTCAAATTCCCGCTGATTCTGCTACATTGAAAAAGAGCACTCGGACTCTTCGCACATTATTCAAAATGGATCAACAACTTCTCTTCAAAAATCAGACCTTTAATCGAGGCTACATTCCCTCTATCTCAAGAAGCTATAAATGCCTTTCAAAATCTCAAAACTGACATATCAAAATCGGCACTAGCAGGAATCGACGACAAAGAAATGTTTTCTGTTGAGACAGATGCTTCTGACTTTGCTATTGCAGCGACGCTATCACAAAAAGGCCGCCCCGTCGCATTTTTCTCGCGCACTCTCAACGATTCTGAGAAAAGACAACCATCAATCGAGAAGGAAGCGCGCGCTATTGTTGAAAGCTTACGTAAATGGAGACATTTTTTGATAGGAAGACATTTTTTGCTCGTCACTGATCAACAATCCGTTGCATTTATGTTTAATCAGATACACTCTAACAAAATCAAGAACAAAAAGATTGAGAGATGGCGATTGGAACTGTCATGTTTTAAATATGATATTGTATATAGACCTGGAAAACAGAATGTCGCCGCTGACGCGTTTTCTCGAGTTTGTATGCAAATAGATCATTCCGTTTCGAATTCAAAACTAGTGGAATTACATAGATCCCTTTGCCACCCAGGAATCACGCGTATGGTTCATTGGATCAGATCAAAGAACTTACCGTATTCTGTAGAAGATGTAAAACGAGTAACTGTTGCATGCCCAACATGTGCAGAAATAAAACCACGCTTTATAAAACATCAGGGACATCTTATCAAAGCAACCGCACCTTTTGAAAGGTTGAACCTTGATTTTAAAGGGCCGATACCCTCTAACACCCAGAATCGATATATATTGTCCATAATTGATGAATTCAGTCGCTTCCCTTTTGCCTACGCTTGTAAGGATGTATCTTCAGGTACAGTTATTAGCTGTCTTAAGGATTTGTTCTCTACATTCGGCGCTCCTGCGTACATACATTCAGACAGGGGAACGTCTTTTATATCAGATGAACTTAAGCAATTTTTATTTTCCATTGGTACATCTTGCAGTCGCACTACGTCTTTCAATCCTCAAGGAAATGGACAAGTTGAGCGACTTAATGGTACACTGTGGCGAACGATCCAGCTATACCTCAAATCCAACAAAGAAGATACTGCTAACTGGGAGAAGGCTTTACCATCTGCACTGCACTCTATGAGGTCTTTATTATGTACGAGCACTAACACAACTCCCCATGAGCGCATGTTCAAACACCCACGTCGTTCACAAAATGGACAGTCTTTGCCGACTTGGCTCCATTCACCTGGACCTGTGTTCATGAAAAGGAATGTACGAAGTTCGAAATATGACCCCGCTGTGGACAAAGTTCAATTGTTGCAGAGTAACCCAGAATATTCCTTTGTAAGACTTCCCGACGGGCGGGAGACAACAGTTTCCAACCGAAAACTTGCCCCAGTACCACGAAATGTTGAAGACTTGTCAGATGGTGACTTTGATGATGAACATCTGGAAGATATCTCTCCGAACCAAAATTCACCTGCCAATGCTGATTCAGATGATGCTGATTCGGATGTAGGTAGCAGTCAGCCACGGCGTTCGTGCAGAAACCGAAGACCTCCAGCCTACTACATCTCTTCATAGAGGGGGCGAATGTAATAATAGTCTCCTAGCGTCTTTATTGAAGATTGTAGTATGAACTATGTTTATAGTGTTTGACGTTGTCTGTCATAAAAGATTATCATTTTGTATGCATTACTGCGCTGTATTTTAAAGTTGAATAAAGCCAATATTCTGTTTGGTTTTGCTAATATCTGTATCATCAATGAATATATTTCTTTAAAACTAGGAATTATCATTCATTGATACAAAGGATTTTAATACATAAATATTATGTAAACCCTACATTAAATTAGTACAACACAGCATTGAATCAATGAAATACAAATCATTGAATTAATGAATCACCATTCATTGTTACAAGGAATTCGGTGTTTTCATTAGAAATAAATCAATGAAATTCCTTTGTAATCATATAGTAAATTATAAATATTTAATCCTAAACTCATTACAACGCAAAAATTCTGGTAATTTTTTATATAATATCAAATTGAAAGTAAGTTAAAATCGATAAATTCAAATAGAGAAGTCGAAACGGTCGTGACGTCAAAACTCATATCGATGACAGTTTGTTTACATTTAATGTGTGGTTATTGAGAGAGTTGGACTTTAAAGGCCGGTTCATGCAACGTTCATTATAATTACATTAACATTACATTATCATTAAGAAAAGTTGAGCACCCAATTTATAGTGGAGGCGTTCATGCAACACATTAAGGCATTACAATTATATTAAGCCCACTAAGAAGTTGGGAACTTTCAACTTTTCATTTACATTTGTAACATGATATGTTAACTAAAAACGTAGTATTTTTAAATTAATTATATGGCTAACACTAACACCATCTATTGTATAGAGTTTTTAACATGTTAATTATTATAAACGATTCCTGTCAGTAATTCCAACTTTATACACGATCTTTAATGTGGCATAGTCCAATACCTTAAACCACTATTCATTCTCTTATTGTCATTGGTGTTATACACAGCATTGGAATATACAATACCAAAAGACGTTACAAATTTCAAGTTAAAAGACGTTACAAATTTCAAGTCAAAAGACGTTACAAATTTCAAGTCAAAAGACAGTACAAATTTCAAGTTCAAAGACATTACTTGGTTCTACATTGGTGCCCTTCACTGGACCAGCCTTCTGCTGGATCAACCAATGGATCATATGTAAAAATAATATAATTTATATATTTATATATTTATAATATTATACAGCTGTCTCGTTTTTCTTTATTTCTTAAACGTAATATAAAAATCATTTTAGTATCGTCAACTGTATTAGAATAAGTTTTTGTAAAGAACTGTTTGCGGATTAATTTTTTGTAACGTATTCTCAATTTCATTCATTTATGCACCAAGGAAATCTATTTATCTTTTGGTACATTTTCATATCATTTTTTTATCTTCATAGACAGTTTTTTCTGACATCTTTCTGTCATCTTATGATACTTATTTAAATAACAGCTTAAAACAACTTTCTTCAGTAGTATCATAAAAAATAAAAAGATTTCAGTGCCGCCCTTATAATTTCTTAAAGAAACAAATATTGTACTATAGTCAGAGCTAATGAACTTACTCACCCCTAGCCGAGGTATTTAACTATAATAGTTTTTGCTGTGATAAACATTTATAAATTTTGTTAATTATTGAAATATCTTTTACAATTAATTAAAGACGAAATTAAGATTAATGTTTGTTTTATTGTAAATTACATTTTTTCTTTTGGTATATAGTTATTTTTTAAAAGTTAACTAAATAATTTTATAAAATCACTCTCAACATTTAAATCATATCACAAATTGACGCACAACGTAATAATAATGGTTACAAATTGTCGCCCAACGAGCAACTTATATTACACATTACATTATATTCTTAGTGGAAACAGTAAAAGCGCATGCGCAGTACGATAGCATGGAAATGTAAATTCGTATTTATGTCAAAATTCCTATGTTTAGGTTATGTTGATATTGAAGGCCGGTTTTACAAGCAATAAAAAATATTTTAACAAAATCAAAAATAGAATAGTACATAGTATAACAACTTGAACTTTTTGAATATTGTAGCAGATGTATAGAACATAACATAAGTTTCAAGTGTCAATAGTGGACAATATACGCATGCGCTAATACAGAATTTATAATGTAATGAAGTCTTGCATGAACGACAACATTTTTTTAGTGAAAGTGTCATTATAATGTAATGTTAATGGAATTATAATGTTCGTTGCATGAACGGGCCTTTATTTCTGATTTTATTGTGAATTATTGGTTTTATTTGTGCTATGCAATCATAAAATGTCGTCAGTAGGGTTTGTGAAAGTATTGTCAAACAATTTACCATCCTTAGACATTTTCATGGTTAGGTTAGGTTGGGTTAGGTTAGGTTTCAATGTAGCTGAATTTCGAAATGTAAAAGCAACAGCGTAAATACTTATTTTGTGCTTTTTGCATTAAAAAATGTCTAACTGACTTATTTTTATGAAAATCGACAAAAAATAAAGAAAAGAGATGAATAAATATAAATAAAAAACTTCGCACAATCTCGCAGATACACTGTTTACAATAAAATGATGGCGCTTTCAATGACACATATGAGTAGTGACGTCAACAGTCGTTTACGCGGCAAATTTTTGAATTTGAATTTGAGGATGGAATAACTATGCTACAAATTTTTTTAATTTAAGTTTTTTTGGTTTTTGGGGTAATTGATTGCATGATTTTGAAAAAATGGAAAACACCGAATTTGTTCATCGGAGGTAAATCCATAACTGGTGATCATTGAATTGTTGCACTTTTTCTTTAATATTATGTACTTTTTTGGTTCAGTATGATTGGTTTTCCTGTAAGTTAGCTTGGGATTCATCAGGGCAAATCCAAACACTATTTTTCCATTGCTGCAATAATAATTTATTCTTTGGCTGTAGTTCTTCCTTCAATAGGTTTGCAACACTGCAATTCATCACATATTACAGAATCTGCAGCAAATTACATGGGACTCATTACTATTACTGGAATCAGTTGGTACATTAAATTGAATAGAAAATAAATTTCCAATTGCTGCTCCTAAATGTCAGCATATTTATTACGTAGCTTAGTTTTCACCAAACAATGTAAACCACTTTTTTTGATGCTAACTAAGCAATCCGTTCACTGCGAGCTTTTCTCACAGTGAGTCATTTGTTTTTTAAATAATATAAATTTTCCCTCGAAAAATTCATGCAGTGTTGCATGGAAATTGACTATCTCTCTTGCATTGCATAAAAATTGCAGTGACATTTGGTAGTAATAAAAAAGAAAGCAAATGTTTGTAACTAATGTTGAATGTATGTTTAATTTTTAACATTTGAAAGAATACAGTAACTATTAATTTAATCACACTGTGTTTTTAAAAACTGCTGGGAATGAGTGATTGGGCTTGAACGTGTGAAGTTCGTTTTAAGTCTAGTACGAGTTTTTATTAGTTCTCTCAAGTATTAATTGTACAAAAATTTTTATATTTATATCGGTGGTGGAACACACAGTTACACATCATCGTATACAGTTGCATTAAAGATACGAGTGAGTAATCTCCAGTTTCTTATTTACATCTAAAAACACACTTGAGTTACATTGTAAGAAATTGCAAGAACTACAAAGATAAGAAGGCCTCACAGCAGACGCAGAGTCAGCAAAAATCGTTTTCTTTATTAGTTAAGCTCATATTATATTCATTCTACATGTTGTCTTTAAACTGTAAACTACTCTAAATATTGTACGCTTTAATTAATTGTAATAAAATTGTTTTTAAAAACTAAAGTTTCACGATCGAATCTTTAATTGGCGCAGTCAGTAGGATACGCGTGATCAAGAGAAAGTACCGCATAGTGTCCGGAAAAGACTTTCTGTTTGATTTGATGTTTTAACGTCTTAACGCGTATTAACAAAACAGTTTCCTTTAGTGAAAATTAGTGAGAAAATAACAATTGACATTACAAGAAGCAAGTGCCAAAACAGAGAGAGTGACAACAGAGACAACGTAGAGTCGAAGAAGAAGCTCCTGAAAAGTATCGAACTTCCCAGCTCAGCTCCTTTTTGCCTATTCTGTCCTAAGTATAAGGTAGGAATAGATAGTTAATAATTTTATTCATTTTTATTTTATTTGGCAAATTGTGCAAATACTTGAATATTTACTTGATTATTTTATGAACGACATAGAAGAAGTCGTAGAAAAGTTAAATTCTTTAAATATTAACTCAAAAAATATTAAAATGACTGAAAACAAAACTGTTAACTGGGATTTATTTAAGTCCAAAATAGATAATATTAGACCTTACGATGGTGATGTTAATACCTTAAACAAATTTATTTTACGTTGTGAAAATTTAATTGCTACTTATCGTGGCATAACGATAATACATTAAATGAACACATATTCGAATGTATACAAGAAAAATTAATAGGGCAAGCCGAAATTTTAGTAGGAAATCGCGCAGAGTTAAATAATTGGGAACTTTTAAAGAATGCCTTAAAACAATGCTTCTCAGACAGAAGAAATCTTGATTGTCTAATACAAGAACTTACTAGAACCAAGCCATACAAAAACGAAAATATGATAGATTTTGGTACGCGTTTGCAATTATTAAGAAGTAGTATAGTACAAAGAATTAGTAATGATACAACTCTAACAACAAACGATAAAGTATGCGAGATAAATCATTGTGATAAGACCGCATTGAATACTTTCATCGCAGGTTGTTCAGGGGTGTTACGGAATAATATGCATCTAAAAACGCCAGACTCTCTGGAAAGTGCAATAGCTTATGTAAAGGAATTTTATAATTTCGAAAAACTTTATGGTAACCTAAATGAACAAAAGTTTAATTTTCAAAAAAATAGTTATAGGCAAAATAATAATTACACACAAGTACCGAATCAATTTTATAATCAAACAATACCGTCTAATGATCAATATAATTATCCAAAACCACAATTTAATCGACAATTTCATACACAGAATAACCCAAATCAAAACCAATTTCAAAATAATGGTAATAATGTATGGAAAAGTCAACCAATTAATATACAACCGAGACCACAAACGAAAAATAAATATTTTACAAATGCTCAAACATTTGGTACACCGCGCAATGTAAATGTTTTTAAACCTAATCAAATTTCACAGAACCAACTACCTAGACCGGAACCAATGTCTACAACCTCAAAAAATACCGGATTTTACAATAAACAATTTAGTAGAGTTAATAATAATCGCTATAATCCTAATAATAATTATTTCCAAAATAGTAATAATCAAAAACCTAACTTCATATCTGAGGAACTATTTTCCAATAATTTTATGTTAGATGACGATGAAATAGAAGATGAAAATTCTAGTAATCAACCAATAGAACAAAGAAATTAATAGTAACTTTAGAAGTGCTAATCAATCAAATTTTCAAGAAGCAGCCTCAAGTCAGTCACAGATCTAGTAGAAATTAATTTAACCTCACATAACCCTTTACCATACATCCAAATAGAAAATCCTCAATTAAAATTACTAGTAGATACAGGAAGTTCAAAATCAGTTTTAAACCCAACAATTGCAAAAAAATATTTTCCTAATAGTATATTTAATTGTAATGTAGATATAACTACTTCACTTGGAAGTAAAACAATTAAAAATCAAGCCAAAATACCAGCTTTTAGCGAATTTAAAAGTAAAAACAATATTAATTTCATTTTATTTAACTTTCATGAATTTTTTGATGGTATTATAGGAGTAATGGACTTATTAGAAATGGGATTTAATATAGATTTGCAAAACAAACAGTTAGTTAGTAATAAAACAAAAATTCCTCTTAAGTTTAGAAAGCAAGATGATTTAAATTTAAAAATTGAAATAGAACCTTACGAAAGAATTTTAAAACAACTACCTATTACGATAAAAGAAGGTGATGTTTTAATTAATGAAATTAAAATGGGTAATTTAAAAATTCAAGAAACTTTAACTAAAGCAAATAACGGTCAAGCAAATTTAGAATTAATTAACGAAACTAATCAACCGATTTCCATAACCCTTCATAAACCAATCCCCGCTTTACCTTTTTATCCGTCACAATATGAAATATTTAAATTTGAATGTAACAATAATGAATTAAATCAAAATAAATTAAAAAGGCAAGACATTAGTAAATTACTTCGAACTGATCATATGAATCAAGAAGAAAAATCAAAAATATTAAAATTTTACAACAAAATCAAAAACAAATAATTTACGAAACCAATTCACAAATATCTTTATATAAAAAATTAGTAGATCATTACAATAAGTCTTTAACCATTCTATGGCAAAACCAACAAAAACTTCAGGATAACTTAGAAAAATTCCAGTTATCAATAGAAAACAAAATATTAACTTTAAGTAATTATATCACTTTTGAAGCAACAATTTTACAAATTAATCTAGACTGTCAAAACTTAATTACATTTATTGATAATATAGAAAATTCAATCATGTTTTCTAAATTAAATTCTTTACATAGTTCAATAATATCAAGCAAAGAAATTTTAGAAATAATCGAGTATTTACAAGTAATTTACAACAAAGATCAAATTCCAAAATTTAAAAACATATTAACTTACTATCTATTTCTTGGAACGCAAGTTACCTTTTCCAATTCAAAATTAATTTTCGCAATTCATATACCTATCCTAAAAACAGAAACTGCCGAATTTTACCACCTATATCCAATTATACAATCCAATAAAATAATCATCCCTTCACAACCATATCTAATACAAACCACACAAGCATCGTTAACAAAAGAAGAATGTCCTACATTAGAAAATCAATATTATTGTCGACAAGAATTCATAGCTGAAGACAACTGTACTTTGGAACTATTAAAAGGTCACTCACCAAATCACTGTTATGTAACCAATGTAAACCTTCAAGAACCATTAATTGAACAAATAACCAACAACGAAATTTTAATCATCCCAAATAACGAAGTTAAACTAATATCAAAATGTGCATCAGAAAAATTTTTAGAAATAAAACAACCGTCTTTAATTCGAATCCCGGAAAACTGCGAAATCAAGATAGGAACAGAAACATTTTCAAATAACATACAAGTACGAAAAGGAAAATCAATCATTTTACCAAAACTAGAAGCTACATCTTTAGAAATTCAAAAACATTATTCAACTAATTTAACTAAAATTGACTTTAATGAAATTTATGAAATTAATAGAATTGCTAAAAATCTTAAACCAATTAAAGAATCAAACTTTTCAAAAACATCAATAATAACAATTAGTATTACTCCAGTATTAGTAATTATTTTTGCTCTTTCAATTATTTTTATCATAAAGAAATTCAGAAAAAACCGAAGAAAATCAAGAGAGAATATACTAGAAGAAAATCAAGAAAAAGAAGAAATTCCACAACGAAAAAATAATTCCATTATTTTTTCATCTTAAGGACGGAGGAGTTACATTGTAAGAAATTGCAAGAACTACAAAGATAAGAAGGCCTCACAGCAGACGCAGAGTCAGCAAAAATCGTTTTCTTTATTAGTTAAGCTCATATTATATTCATTCTACATGTTGTCTTTAAACTGTAAACTACTCTAAATATTGTACGCTTTAATTAATTGTAATAAAATTGTTTTTAAAAACTAAAGTTTCACGATCGAATCTTTAATTCTTGCTACCAGTAATAGATAGGTGACCACAAAAAACCTACTCGCACCGGTTCAATTATCATTAAGCATTTGTCATGCGGTCTTACTGGTTTGTGGTGCCGATAAGAAATATTTAACACCATTAGCGTATCACAAAGTGTTGCTTCTGACTACAGGGGCAACAATAAACAACATAGCTCTCATATTAATATTGTAAATTGTAACATGTTCATTGACATGTTCCGAGCGTAAAATTAATTTAATCACATGTATAATTAAATCCTGCACTTAATCATTAAAAAATACCTTTCGGACAACCAATAGACACAACCGTTTTTGAACGTTGAAAACCCGTTAAAAACTAACCAATCAGAACGCTCGAATTCCTCCCCTAACGAAAATGAACCGTTAATATAATTGTAACGCAGAGAGAACTCCTTCCTTTTTGCCTTCTGCCTTCAAAGAAAGAACATAATTTTGCGTATTAACGAATTCTTACCTTAGCCGTTTTGTAAGTACAAAATTTTTATTATTAGACATTTTAATTCATTTATCAATTTATCTTTATTACTCAGTTGAACACAGATATTAATAGCATTTCAAAATAATAATTTCTAGATATTTTTATAGATAACTAAAGCCATAATTGAACCTTTTTGCTTTAGCCACGTGGCAATTCATGTTAATATGCATGTATTTTTAATACAATTAGTAATCGACATTATTTAATATTTTTAAATGAACTAATAATTAATAACTTAACTTTTAATATATATATTTTATATTACTTTTCATAAATTTAACCTTTTTGCTATTCAGTCACGTGCTGGCATGCCGAAATGCATGTATTTTCAATATATTCAGTGATCGATAGTATTTAATACTTTCAAACAAATTAACAATCAATAACGCAACTTTTGACATATACAATTTATAATATTTTTATTAAAAACAAGACTTTTTAATTAGAAACTAAGAACACACGTTTCAGAACATAGATTATAATAAATTAAACCAAGTTTGATTAGTAACGACTCACTATTAATCATTCCTAATTTTTTCAGTTTAACCATTATCACACATATTTTATTTTATTTCATATCATTTGTTAAATAATAAAAATATGAACATTGTTGAGTGCCCGGCAAATAAAATGATAGTAAGGAATCAAATTCAATTGCCGTCCGTTCTCCAACAATTTTCATATTCCATAATTTTTTGATACTCCTTTTCCTGATAAACTATTCTCTCACAGATTTATACGGCCCCAAGTTACCGTTGAAAATATTGCAAATTATTGGCCCCAAGTTACCGTTGAAAATATTGCAAATTATTGGCCCCAAGTTACCGTTGAAAATATTGCAAATTATTGGCCCCAAGTTACCGTCAAATGTAACTCAAGATTACCTCAAAAATACCGCAAATTATTAACTCCAAGATACCGTTGAAAATATCGCAAATTAGCAAGTTACCGATAAAGCACCGATCCAGCTGACTACACTCTCCGGAGAAGTCCCCCAGGTCTACCTTCCTATAGAAGTCGTCCAAATCTGAAACCAACCGAAACCATACACATACCGCTGTGGGAGAAATCCGAAACCCTAAGCTAAGTACCTAACCTTTTGTGGCAAAATAAATTTGAATTTCTTACTTGAGTGTTTGTTTTAAACCCACAGATTTGCTGTGTGTGGTTGCCTATCGGTATCAGTATTTTAGTTTTTTATTGTTGTGTTAAAGTAGTCAAAATATTTTCAATATTCATTTTTCCTTTCTAGTTAAACTTTAAAGTAAATAAGGTGTTCTGCTTTACACCTAGTTATTAAATTTTGTCGAATTTAAAGCAGTGGCGCCCTCACCCATCAAACATATCCTATATACAGAGTGTCGCTAAGCTGGAGCGTACCCACTCCTGAGTTAAAAGGTCTCATAAGCCGGGACAGCTCTCGAGGGAGTAATTAGTGTTACAAATTGGCTTCCTGCCTTTTTGGGACATATATTGCTGCAAAATGATCTCAAAATGACCGGTACCAGCAACCCGATTGGTTCGTATGTAGCAGCCGCTAAATCTACTCCCAAAACTGTATTTCCGGAAAAAGAGCAAGCTATTCTATTTCATCATTCTATCGACAGTCTAAAATTAGTAGATTACGTTAAATCTATCGGTGACATCATTGGACCAAGTAACATACGTTTTGCCTCAAGAATATCCAATAACAGAATTTGTATATATTTAAACAAAGTTGATCTGGTTGATCAGTTAATAGCAAATTACCCAACCATCAATGTAGGAGGATCCGAATTATCTATAAGAAGACTTGTAACACCAGCTAAACGTATTGTATTCTCTAATGTGTGTCCATCAATACCTCATGAAGATATTGAAAAATCCCTTAAAGAGTTTGGTCTACAGCTTGCATCCCCTATTTCATTTCTAAGAGCTGGAATACCAGGTGATGAATTTAACCATATACTCTCCTTCCGAAGACAGGTTTATATTATACCTCCACAAGATGATTATCAACTTCAAACTTCTTTAATAGTTCCGTTTGAAAATAACAGTCACCGAATATTTTTATCTACCGACAAAATGGAGTGTTTTATATGTAAATTAACTGGACATATTGCTAACAATTGTCCAAACTCTCAACAATCTCATACTCCTCAAACAGAAGCTTCAGTATCAACCGGCTCTCCCCCCTCATATGTTACTTTGGAAACCACCCCCGCATCAGAGCAAAGTCAACCTTCTCATCAAGTACCTGTGGGACAAAAAAGAGCATGCCCTACCTCGCTTGATTCAAGCAGTATTACGTCGCTTCCCGAGAATCAACCAGCTGAATCACACAATCTAAAGGACACCTTTACACGTCCCACGCCTATGGCCACGAATAAACAGAAACATAAGCCTGCTAAGAAGAAACCTAGAACGGAAGACAAAACAGATGACTCAAAAATATCTACAGTTTCAAAGGATGCAATTTAAGAATTCTACGAGAAATCATCTAAAACCCTAACACTATCGGTTGAAAATTTTGTAGCTTTCTTGGAAAATACTTATGGCAGCAACGATCCATTAGCTGAAGCCCGCCAATTCACAGATAACATTACTTCCCTTCTAGATGATATGAAATCCATTTATTCCATTCTACCTGATAGAGCACTAAAAAATACATTTACTAGATTAGCTAAGAAGATAAAAACGGATCTAAATTTCGAACTCTCTGATTTGGATAGCACGGCATCACAAGGCTCAATAGAAGTAACTGACGATTATCTTTCAGATAGCTCACAACAGTCTGAATCTTACCCCCACTAATACCTGTATTTGCTTTTTAATCTAGTTCAGTGGAAGTGCGACGGATTTTATCCTCGCCTAGAACGAATCCAACAGCTTATAACAAATACCGATACTGACATTGTCTGCCTACAGGAAGCAAATTTCAAAGAATCCCACAGCAAACATTTGAAAGGTTTTGATGGTTATCACTATCTTCGGACCGACTTCCTAAGAGCAAGCGGCGGTGTTTCTATATTTGTCTCCCGTAATTATTATACAATACAATGTGGGGCTCAAAGAAAACATTTGGCAGGGGAAAAACAGTTGAAGATGCACTAAACCATTCAGATGTCTGCTTGCTTAATGATGGTTCTGACACACACTTTAACATATCTTCAGGCCATTTTTCTTCTATAGACCTTAACTTTTGTGATCCAAAATCAGCCCCCACTCTTTCTTGGAAAGTTGCGGATTGTCTTTATGATAGTAACCATTATCCAATTCACATATCTGACAACACTATTAAACCATCTATTACTTTGACAAGATGGAAAATTTCTCAAGCTGACTGGTACAGTTTTAAGCTGAAAGCAGAATATCTAATGAACAAATTGGATCATACCAAAGACATAGATGTGTCTGTCGAAGATTTCAATTAATGCATTATATCAGCTGCTGAAAATTATGTTGGAAAAATAGACATTTCTCCTAAACGCAAACTTGTACCTTGGTGGAATGAAAACTGTAAGGCTGCGGTTAAAGCAAGTCATAAGGCATTAAATAAATATCGTAGAATTAAAAATTTAGCTAATCTTGTGGAGTTCAAAAAATTAAAAGCCCAAGCTAGATACATTGTAAGAGAAAGCAAGAAAAATTCGTGGAAGGAATATGTTTCCACCATGACATGTCAAACACCTCCTGGACAAATATGGACTAAGATCCGACAAATGAAAGGAACCAGTTCATGTACAAAAATACCAGCTCTCTCTACAAATGGACAAATCATAACTGACGATGAGCAAATCGTTAATATCATCGGCTTGAATCTTCAGCAAAAATCCCAAAATAAAATTAGTATAGATAGTTTAAAATCATGTACAACTAACGCCAACAAGCAAGATATTGATTCATTAAATATTCCTTTCTCCTTAAAGGAACTAACTTCTGCACTTGTCACCTGTAAAAACTCGGCTGCCGGACCAGATGGCATTCCCTTTTTGTTTTTAAAGAACTTATCCACGTATAGTCTACAAATATTATTGGATATATATAATAGAATATGGACACAAAAGGTTTTTCCTCAAATATGGCGAGAGTCAATTGTTCTACCGATGAAGAAGCCAGAAAAACCTCCAAATATGCTAAACTCCTATCGCCCAATATCCTTAACGTGTACAACTTGCAAGTTGTTGGAAAAAATGATTAATAAAAGATTGCGCTGGTACCTAGATAAACACAACATAATTAGCCCTAATCAATCAGGATTTAGGCAACACCGCAGCACCATAGATAACTTGGCAGTATTACAAACAACCATATCTAATGCTTTTCTCGATAATCAAGAAGTCGTTGCAGCGGTTTTTGATATAGAAAAAGCTTTTGATTCTATTTCCCCAAGTGTTATCCTTAATAAATTAAATCGTATTGCTCTCTCAGGTAATGCATATTATTTTATAAAAAAATTTTTAACCAATCGACTCTTCAGAGTATCAGCTAATGATAAATTATCCTCTGCTTTCTCCTTGGATAACGGAGTACCTCAAGGTTCGGTCTTGAGCCCTAATCTTTTTATCTTAGCCATAAACGATGTTTGCAGTTATATCTAGCGTCCAGTCAAATGTGCTATTTATGCAGACGATTTAATTTTGTTTTGTCAAGGTTCTAGTATTTCCTCCATTAATAGCTTACTTCAGACAGCAGCAAATAACTTAAATAAATGGTCCAATGATTGTGGACTAAATTTTTCAACCTCAAAATCCATAGTTATTAAATTTAGCAGGAAAAAAGTTGGCCCAGTTGCTCCAAAAATAATGTTTAACAATGTCCTACTGTCTGTAGTAACCCGCCATAAAATCTTAGGGCTTATATTCGATAATCGATTAAGTTGGAAGCAACATGTTCAGGAAGTCAAAGGGAATTGTTTAGTTTGTCTCAATATCTTAAAAACTTTAGCTAATCACCAATGGGGAGCTCAAGAAAAGATATTACTACAAGTATATAGGGCCCTTATTCGCCCAAAATTGGATTATGGTAGTCCCATTTACATGTCTGCTACAAGTTCGATTTTAAAACATCTCAACACCGTTCATAATGCTGGGCTACGTATTTGTCTTGGAGCTTTTAGATCAAGCCCCTCTAAGGATCTACACTGCGAAGCAAATAAGCTTCCACTTTATCTAAGACGAGAAGAAATGCTTCTAACCTATTCCGCAAGAATATCTGCTAATCAAGAAAACCCTGTTTATTCACTTTTAACCTCTCCTCATCTTACTTATAAACCTAAAATTCAATCTCTGCCCCAAATTATTAAACCGATTCTTTCTGATATTGATCTATCGCTCACCACACCCTCCCATATTTTGGTAACCCCTCCATGGAAAATGATTTTTCCAAATTTTAATACATTCTTGAGCAAGTATCAGAAGAGTGAAACTTCCCATGCATTCTTCAAACAAGCTTTTTATGAAATTATCAATTCTTCTCATTTCGAAAGAATTCTATACACTGACTCATCAAAAAATGAATCTGGCGTTGGATGTGCTGTCACTACAACACTAAACACTATTAAATCCAGTATACTTCCATCACACTCCTGCATTCATACAGGTGAATTATTTAGTATTTTACTGGCAATAAATTGCCTTACCCAAGACCATAAACAGGTGGCTATTTGTACAGACTCTCTAGCATCTATCCAATCTATCAGTACCATGTTTAGTCAACACCCTCTGGTGCAGAAGATTCAAGATTCAGCCGACCGCCTTATTTCTTCTGGGGTGACAATAACATTTATTTGGATCCCATCCCACGTCGGTATCCCCGGAAACGAAAGAGCTGACAAAGCCGCTAAAGAAGCCCTATCATCACAGCTGCCTTGCGAAACTGTCCAAATTAACAAAGACTTACAAACCTTTTTTAAAAAACAAACTCTTTAGCACTGGCAAGACGACTGAAACCATACACATACTAAATTACATGAAATACAACCCACCGTTCCATCCATCCACCTTCGAGAGATGTATAGAAGAAACACTGTTATACTTCGAAGAGTACGAATAGGTCACTCGAGGTTAACTCATAGTTTTTTGATGGCATCACAAAGTCCACCTAAATGTGATCACTGTAATGCTCCTCTAACTGTGAAACATATTCTAATAGACTGTTTATACTATTCAAAAAAACGCCAAAAACATCAACTTAAACACACCATCAAAGAAATCCTAGGCTCACCTCTTCAATTTCCTTATCTCTTCAGATATTTACGAGATACTCAACTGTATGACAAAATATAAAACTTGGACTTGCCTATAGTGATATAGTAGTGATCAAAAATTAAAACTGTTATTTATCTGTGTATCTTATGTATCATATATGTAACTAACTAAACATATTATTATATTGTATTTGTGTCAATGATCTTGTAATCGAGACACGTTAATTGTAATAAAAAAAAACTGCTTAAAATTAGTTATAACCATTAAAAGTTTTGAATAAATCAAAAAATGTTGTCAGAATATTTCGTGACCATTAACCTTTGTATTTAATGTATTATTTCCATTCAACCAATTCAGTATGCATCGAATATGAATGAATAAGCAATTTTAATATTTTTCTGCTTACTAAAATTTGAATATAAAGGAGATTAACGATCGAAACACCGAACTAACAGTTTCTAAAGTATTTCTCTCCTATTTAAACCATATCAAAAAAATTTCATAAGAAATCTATTATTTTTAATAATAGAGTTGTTTAAATTTCAGGTTTAAATCAAAGTTATTTATCCAATTATGGGTGTGATACAATTTTACGAAGGAAAAACGATTTTGATCACAGGAGCCACCGGATTTTTAGGAAAAGTTTTGATCGAAAAACTGTTGAGGTCTTGTCCGGGAATTAAAAATATTTATGTCATACTTAGAAGCAAACGAGGACAAGCAATTGAAGAAAGACTGGAAAAAATTAAGGAATCAGTAGTAAGATTTTATTAAAATAATTCTGTTAAAATTTCATAATTGCTTTTATATATATTTTTATTTAACAAATACTAATTTACAAAGTACATTATAATACAGTTCTTAATTTAAAATATAACACAAAACAAAATCTAAAGACATTAAAACAACCGTATTTATATAAAACTAACACTTAAAACAGAATTACATAGTTAAATAATAATATGTAGGTATATTTTTAATTGATTCTGTTAAAGACCAGGTTTGATACTTATTCTACTGAGGTGGAGCTTTTTAATAAAAATATTTTTAATTTGATTTTAAGCACATTGAAGAAACAGAGGTTTTTGATATCGTTAGACTGATCATTAAATTCTTTCAGCCCTTTATGAAATACCTAATTCTCTTGCTCCATTACCCCTATATTGATGGAATGAATATACTAGTGTTATATTATATATGCATTTCATTATTATATATCAACTTAAAAATTAGATACTTCGGTGGTTCACCCTAAAATTGCCAAAATTTTTGTTTTATTGGTGTGTAAAAAGTATAGAGTATCGGCGTATTTGAATTTTGTTTCCTCGATATTGCAATTACAGTTGATATTTTTGACCCTGATAGAACAAACAGCACGTTGTTCAAGAATATTTATAAGCTGACCTTAAGACCTTCGAACGTTTTTTTTTAAGTTAGCATTTAATTTATCCGGTTTGTGGTAAATAAGGTACATTGTTTTTCTAGATTTTTGATTTACTAAAAAAAGAAAATCCTGATGCTCTTAGAAAGTTAATTGGTATTAAGGGAGATCTTATGGAACTTAATTTAGGTGAGTACCTCTTTTTAGATATTAAAATCGTAGTAGATATTTAAAATTATTTTCATTAATTAGTTCTGCTATTTGTGGTTTTGCAGTTACCTTTGACCTATTGTTTTGCATATAATGGTAGGGTATGGTTTTATAATATATTTTTGTAATCGTTAATGGGCGATATTGGAGTAAGAACACTGTTATACCGTCCTATTTCCAAATAGAGGTTGAATTATTAAGAGCAGACAGCTGTTGGTACTCAGATGGATATAAAAGACCATTAGACTTTGGTGCTGGTGTATGGCTGGTCTGGATTCCTAGTCATTCTGGCTTGGAAGGAAATGAGTAGGTGGGAGGGTGTCGCACGTATAGTATGTACAAAAAGTACGAGGAGTAATAAACCCCTTATTAAGTATGCAAAACCTTTACAGGGAGCACCATGAAATTTTTAATAAATCTCAGACTTAAAATTACATTTCTTCCGTAAATCTAAAAACCAGGTAGATCGACCCCGTATTTGTTTTAGTAGTAGCAAAGTTTAGGGTTTCTTCATTGTTAAAGGATTAGCAATAACGCAATGCAGTGGTATGTATTTTGGGAAAAAAATACGTTTTAAATTATATTGCAATAAAAAATGAAAAGAAATAATTATTGGAATACATTTATTACTTACATTTTATTCTATATCCGACTCGGAAGAGGAAGAATCGTTGTTGACATTATTAATAATAGGGTCGATTAAATCATCACAAATATTGTCAATTTTCCACATATTTGCCTCTACTTTGATAACATGCTCGATACAGTTTGTCCAATTTTCCTTACTAACATAACTTACAGCACTCTCAAACAATTTCACAACATCGTTTATTTTAAAAGTAGTATTTTTTTCCAACTTTCTCCTTTATCTGAGCCCATATTAATTATATGGGATTAAGTTCACAATGATAAGGGGGAAGTCGAAGAGCTGATATACCACTAGAAGAAGCCATTTCTTCTACAATGTAGGTTTTGTATTTATTCTTGTTCATTTTTGCAATTCTGTAAAGTTCTTTCCTTAGTGGATCTTTTGGAAACTTAATATTCTTCGAAATAAGCCACTCCAAAAGCTCTGCTTTACGCCAACGACTTGTGGGCAATGCTTCTCGTAACCGTGAATGGTAACTTGCGTTGTCCATAACAATAACAGCCCCTTTTGGAATCATATATCCAACATTTGAAAAAACCATTCCTCGAAGACATCCCCATTCATATCTTCGTGATAGTCCCTCGTGCGCTTTGAAATAAAAGTTAATAATCCACCATCAACAAAACCTTCAGAACTTCCAACATGGACAATGATAAGTCTTTTTCCTTCTCCAGATGGTGGCTGCAAACCTAACGACAAACTGTATATCCAGCATTTATCCATGTTTCGTCTAAGTAGAAGATTTTCAAATTTTGTTCTCTGGCATGTCGAATGCTTCTTAAATAGTCTCTTCTCCAAAAAACTATTTCCGGCTTATCTATCAAGAGAGATTTTCTATTATGTTTTGTATATCTGAAACCCACATCTTTCAAAAGTTTGCATAATGTTATTCTGGAGAATTTTGTATAGTCCGTATCTTCTTGCACTGATGTCATAATTTTGTCAAGTGTTGGAATTTCCTTTCGTAAGTAAAATCCATGGACTTTACGCCTTAGTCTTTGTTTTAATGACTCATCGATCTCAATTGGTTTTCGGCCCGAAGGAGTTTTAGGGGGTTGAAGAGTTCCATTCTTGCTTTCTTTTAGTAATCTATAAATTGTTGATTTAGCAACACACAACATAGCAGCCGTTAATTCCACAATATCATCAACACTTGCATGCACTTGGATTCTTGTTTTTCAATGATATATAACAATTCAATATCAGAGTTTTTTCATTTAAAGATAATGAACCTGTTTTTGATCGTTTAGATGGTCCTTGGCTTATCGACATTGTTTGGTACTTGCACAATTAACATTCAACAAATGGTTTAAATATATTCCAACTGTTTACAATATTATGAAAACCATACAACTTTATTCAAAGAACTAATACTAAGTACTGATCTAATGTACCTACTTTCTTTTAAAATAATATTCCCAATAATGTTTCTAAGAAAACTGGGTTGTTTGAAAAATCCCTCTCAATAATCGAATAATCTGTAAATAGGTATAATCGTATTAAACCGATTACAGTAGGCCACTTGACATTTAAAATTTTTGAGAAAAATTTCCCAAACACTACATATAGGAGTATTACAAATAAAAAAATATTTATTTTGCTTCTTTAATAAAAATTGTAACGATATCTGGCTATCTTGACTTTAATTAATTTTTTAAAAATATATTTCATTGTAATTTATTTGTGACAATATTCAAAGTTTGAATTAATCTTCTTACAAAAAGAACAAAAATATATAAAATAATTATTGTTACAGATCGGTTTGTTTTCTATTATGAATAAACTGTGTTGCCTTTCTTTATCAAACTTACTAAAATTTATGTACCTCTATCCCTTTTTTTTTTTTAAATTAGTACATCCCGTTACCTCTGACCTAAATCGTATATTCTTTAGCATAGCTGCAACTCATTCGTTCCATACAAAATGTACCTTACGGTATACCCTCTTAAAATATATTTTGGTACGTCTATGAAATCTACTTAAATGAATGATTTATTACTCCTTGTCCTTTCTATATAGACTATAGTTCTGTCGGACTAGGACCTACAATTGGCATCGCGATAAGTTTTGCCAAACAAACACTAATTACCTGGACAGTAGGAAGATCATTGGACTTCTGGCATAATTTACCAGGATTGGTTCATGATGAAACAGCAGAACATATAATCTGTGCATTTCTCGCCTGGAATCAGGTATCTGATATTTGGCAGAGTCTCTCTCTTACCTTCGAACCTGAAATATTATTCACCAGACAATCTAATCGGCTTTGTTAAGAATCCTAATCTGTTTGGTGAAATCTGAATAGGTGTGAGCCACAAAAAGATTCTTGTGAGACCCATTCACCACAAACCTAACCTGAGAACAATGTTCTACATCATTTTAAAGGATGAGAATAAGTTTTTACCTTGTATTTTACCCAAATTAAATTTAAAATAAGCCAATTAGAAAGAAACTCTAGTAAAAGAAGAGTATATTTGAAGGTTGTAACTGTTTGGATAAAAAATATACATATTGAAAGGCAAGGAGATTCGTATTGGTAGAAGTAAAAAGAAACTGTACAGAGGGGTTGCTCTATCCATGATCTTTGTGGACCCAAATCTAATAAAATTAAAAGTAATTAATATCATTATGTCACAGTTCCATTTATTATTTAGAGAAAGATGGGACGATTAAATAGAAGGCTGTAGACTTTCAAAGGTCTTACTTGGCTAACCAAATCAGTACAAAACCAAAAGATTCCTGGAAATAATCAGAAAACAACTTAGACTAGTGAACAGACGTCTCCAAAAATATCTTAACCGTTGGAAAAGTCTATATTTAATTTAAGTAATTTATTTTTTTTATTGTAGGATTAAGCGATTCAGATAGACAAATTTTAGTGGAAAATGTGAATATAATCTTTCATTCAGCAGCTTCTGTTCGTTTTGATGATATTTTGGAAAAAGCGATTATATTAAATGTTAGAGGTACCAGAGAAATATCACAATTGGCATTAGATTTGAAAAATCCAGTTATACTTGTACATGTTTCTACAGCTTTCAGTACTGAACATAATTATGTAGAAGAAAAATTGTATCCAGCAGCTGCTAACTGGAGAGATGCAATTATTTTAGCAGAAAAATCTGATAAAGAATTATTAAAAGTAATGACTGAAAAATACATATATCCATACCCTAACACTTACACATTTACAAAAGGACTAGCAGAACAACTTGTTACTGATATGTGTGCAGGAAAAGTACTTGCAATTGTAACTCGGCCATCTATTGGTAAGTTTCTAAAGTAAGAAAACATTTATGTGGGATAGCGGCTGTAATCTCCCAAAAAACCTCCCGTTGAGAAGTTTGTCAATCGGTTAAAATGTTGTTACTTTGTTTTTAGTGATTGTTTTGATGGATTTTTCATTTTTATTTATGAAAATGATTAAATTGTCTTTAATATTGAAAATGTAAATACTAGAACACACTTTAACTCAAAATAATTCAGTGATAAATAACCCAACAAAATTTTGAGCTTATTTTGACGTTATAATTTATTATTATATTTTTAATTTTTGTCAAAGATATTTACATTTGATACAAATTATTTATATGTAAAATATTTTTTAAAATGATACCTGATTATTGTTGCTTTAATATGTATTGTAAATATAGGCTTGTACCAACAATATTTTCAAATTCTTACAGTTAACGGACAAATCTCAACTCAGATTTTAGAAATATCATTTTTTATTTTAGTTACAAGTGTCTTAGATGATCCTATTCCGGGATGGAACGACAATTTTAATGGTCCAATAGGATTGATGACAGCGGGTGGAAAAGGTAATATTTGTTTGCTAAACATTAATACATACATTAACCTTCACCTTACTGAAACCGGGTCAAGTCTGACCCAAAATTTAATTTTTTGCTTGTATTTCAATATAATGCATTTAGTTTTTATTCCTTTTGTGGAATATGTTTAATTCATAATATTTTGGTGGTGATCCTGTTTGGATAAAAAAAAAGTTTTTTAAATCTCTTGGTCAGGTAAAGGTTAATCAAACTTACTGATATAATAGAAAAAGTTAATACGTTTTTTATTGACTTTTCTGTAATTTTAAGGATTATTGAGAATTGGTCTGGGAAAATACGATTGTGTTCTAAATGATATACCCGTAGATATCGTAACAAAAGGAACCATATTGGCTTGTTATAACGCAGCTCAAAAAAAGTAAGTATTATCATGGCAATCATAATTATTATTTTAATCTTATCCAAATGTAATAAAAATGTATGATATGCCTTTAATATATTAATAAAAAAATATAATTTCTTTAAGTGACAATAGAGAAGTTGAAGTATACAACATGACACAACAAGTAATGAAATCTTTAAATCATGGTCAATTTATAGACATGGCAAATGAAATTAATTTGGTATATACGTTTCCAAATATAATTTGGTATCCAAGAAATAGCATGACAACATGTGCGTTCAACTTTTACATACAAGTACTTTTATTTCACATGTTGCCAGCTGTATTTTTAGATATGCTGTTAAAGTTATATGGAAAAAAACCTATGTGAGTATGCAAATAGTGTCATAGTCCATAATTTACCTACACACATCAACATGGTCTAGGGATATTAAAAAAAGTACCTAATTTAAATTTTTTAATATTAAATATTTTTTAGTCAAGAATTTATTTAAAATTGATAACATAAGAATTATTATTATAAATATTAGCTGTACATTAATTAAACTTAATGTAATTTTGGTTTTAAATTGGTTTAATAAAATATTTTATTTATAGGATTGTTCAATTGCAAAGGAAAATATATATCGCCAATAATTTGATGAAGTATTATTCCCTCAATGAGTTTATATTTATTAACAACAAAATGATTGACATGCAGAAAAGTTTATCAGATGATGAAGAATCTTTTCGGTACAAGGAGTTATTGAACAAAAAAGAAATAGGGCAATATATGATGAATTCTATGGATGGAATATCGAAATATCTTTTAAAAGAGGAAATTGATCCCACCAGACAAAAAGAGTTAAAAGCTTTACGAAGGTAAGTAGATATAAATAAAGTGAACAGTAATATTCCCTACTTTTATAGAAATGAATATAACAATTGATAATAATAACCGTAATGTTAATAATAATCCATAAAAAACAGCACGAAACCCTCCAGACGCTTAACTAATAGAGTCCAAGGTATAAATGACATTTATGCTCATATATGGACCTTCTTAGACAAAAGCTAAAGGCGAAATCCAAACAACAACCAAAATCTTTCAAGTAAAGATGAACTTACTGACTATTGGTCTTTAATAAAGCCCATTTTTCATAACACAATGAGGGTGCTGCGTGGATAGAGTCTGAGAAAAACTAGTCAAACATTGCTTAAATGTTATTTGACAATATTACAACAGCAGAAGTAAACCAAGCTGTAGGAAAAACTATTAGTTGAAAAGCCTCAACTTTACTACATATATTCTTAAATATCCAGAAGAGATAACAGCCATTCTTACTAGTGATTTGACCCACATGCTTCCCAAAGTAGCTAACACACAAGATGCATGAACTAGCTTATTTGAGATAAGTGAATCTGAAAAAAACCTACTATAAGATTTTGTCCAAGCCTCCTTTCCTAAGTTCCCTCTCAGATTATCATAGTTAATGAATTTAATATATTTATTTTTGTCAACTAATGTATTTCTTTCTAAGAAAAGGCTTATGAAAGTGGCTTTATGATCAGTAACCCATAGGTCTAACACTGCAGGAAACACACTTTCTGTAATATTAAGTTTTGTCTTTACAAAAATATGATCAATACAGCTCCTTGAATTACCCTGTATTCTAGTATGTTTATTTATAGTAGATATTAAATTATTTTCACTAAGTACATTTAGATATTCTGAAGATACCTATTAATGAATTTTTTTTAATATCAATGTTTATATCACCCAGTAAAACATGATATTTGCATGAAAAATTTTTAAAATTATTTAAATAATGTTGCAAACCAAGGATAAAATTTTCTTCATCAGTAGAAGGTAGTCTATAAATTGCAGTAATAACTAAGATATTATTTTTTTCAGATATTCTAACTTCAATAGCCTTACAAAAATCAATGTTTACAACCCTCCATGAAAAATTTAGAGATTTTTTTAAATATACAACAACCCCGTCAGTTTTATTTGTATTTCCTTCACTATATAAAATATTGTAATTATCTAACTGAAAGGGAGATGGATTGCAACGTCCATTTGTTTTACATTAATTTGCAACTGATCTAAATTTTTATTTAAACTTCTATTTTGGTGTAGTATATTAAAGTTTTTATTTTTGCTGCTACTTTTATTAAAAAAAACCAGTAATTGACTTATTAAATACTTTTAAATTACTGTATTTTTCCGTCTTCCCAGGGGCGTAGTTAATGTCTCGAATATACGGGTCCATTTTATGAATAATGTTTATATTTTTGTTTGTCTAGTAGTTCTACCGCTGGCACTTGAAGTTGAATTGTTTCTAGGCTTGACTTTTTATCTGCTTTTTCTTCTTTGTTGTCTTTTTTTTCTCTTTCTGTATTCTTCTGATCACCAGACTTTCTCTGTTTGGGTTTAACTTCACTATTAGTTCCAATAACTTTTTTCTGTGCAATTTTTCTTAGATTATCCTAGTTTTTCGGGCCATCAATATCCGACATCTTTTGTATTAATTTCCAAAGAAGATTTATTTAACTGCGATAAATTGTATTGAAATGACGAATCTAAAGTTAATTTGGCAGGAGTTTCTGGTGCGCTATACATTATAGTTAACACAAATAATTATTATGTTATTGCACTGTCTCATTTAACATTAATTTACTTAATTAACTGGGAAATTGATATAATAATTATGTGTTACTAACATTTGTATGTATACCAAAGTTAATATCAAATTCCAATTTAAATATAGTGAAAATTACTGCTAATTTGTAATTTTGAAATATTTTTTTACAGATTTTGGTACGCAGATGTGGCATTAAAGACGATTTTCTTTTCCTTATTGGTTTGGTTTCTGTTAATAAAGTTGAATTTAATGGAAAAGTTCATGATTACATTGAATGACTATTACCAGAATTTATAGAATATATATTATTGTTATTATCATTAAATACATATTTTATCCATATATTTATTATAGTATTTTTATTCCATGGGAGTGTGGATTATCTTTTTTATATTCTTGTCACACAGTAAATGAACATAATCCTCCTCCTCAATTTCCATTTCTTGTATTTAGATTTAAAGTTTAAGGTTAGGTTAACGAATTTGTGAAAAATTATTTATTAGCCCTGCCACAGTTTTTTTTATATCAATACTATACTTCTTCTGAATGTGCCTATCTGTACCGGATGTTGGAGACAAGCAAGGCAATTTTAACTTTATTGGTTGCTGCTATCAACAGTCCTCGTTTAGATAGAGAACACAAAGCTCTAAAGTTTTTTAACCAGGTCGCTCAATGTGAGCCATCTCCTACAACAAATACAAGAAAAATATACACAATTTGCACCTTCGGTCTCTGAAGAAGATAACTTGGTTATCGAAACGCGCGTCAGGCAAATAAAAGTGTGTGTTGGTGTAGTGGTAGTGTAAACGGTTTTCGGTATCAGTTTCGCCAACGGTTCCAGATTCAACATTTTAGTAAAATACATAGATACACAAAAACGTTGAGTTTTTACACATTCCTATTAAAAATATTCTTAATACTAATAATATTGGCAATATGAATGAAAATTATATTAGCAATAAAAAAATAATAGTATGCTAGGGGAATAATCAAAAATAATTAATTATAGGTAAAACAATAATGAACCATATAATTTTAAAATACTAGTAATAAATGTAATATATAAATAGTGGTTAATAGGCTATGTAAAAAATAATAAACAATGAAGTTGACGTTAACTAGTTTAAATGTAAAATAAACTTCTGAGCTACAGTTTAAAGTTATGCTTCCTCATATTCTGTTTCAGACGCATTGTCACCCGATCCGGCGAGAGAAATTATGACAGGTTCTATACTGCTATCTATTATACGATCAAGCTCCCACATATTTTTCTCAATATCCATAACGTGATTAAAACATTTTTGCCAATGCTTAGTCGTTACTTCGGATATTGATTTATGAAAAAGATTTTTAACATCTGATAATTTAAAAGTTGTATTATTTCGAGCAACGTTACCTTTGACTTCAACTTGACTGATTTTAATTCCTCGTTTTTTGGCTCCCCAATGACATATTTTTTATAATTTTGTTTATTAATGTTAGCAATGTTTATTAATGTTACGGCTTATTTTTCAAACGTACTATACCTGTTGTGACAATATTATCTAGGGTTTCTATTATGTTTCGGTTAGTTAATCCCTTATTACAAGGTGGACTCTTTAAAAAATAACAACTATGACTATGTTTCAATAGAAATATATACTACTTTTAGTTATTTTTCATGAACCACCCTTGCTTGGGCTTTGAAGGATTAGCATTTATAATTAATTGACTGTGCTGCCAACTCCAAACAAATGAACTTATAGTCTATATAGAAAGGACAAGGAGTAATAAATCATTCATTTAAGTAGATTTCATAGACGTACCAAAATATATTTTAAGAGGGTATACCATAAGGTACATTTTGTATCGAACGAATGAGTTGCAGCTATGCTAAAGAATATACGATTTAGGTCAGAGGTAACGGGATGTGCTAATTTTATTAAAAAAAAAGTGATAGAGGTACATAAGTTGTAGTAAGTTTGATAAAGAAAGGCAACACAGTTTATTCATAATAGAAAACCAACCAATCTGTAACAATAATTATTTTATATATTTTTGTTCTTTTTGTAAGAAGATTAATTCAAACTTTGAATATTGTCACAAATAAATTACAATGAAATATATTTTTAAAAAATTAATTAAAGTCAAGATAGCAAGATATCGTTTCAATTTTTATTAAATTCAAAGAAGCAAAATTAATATTTGTATTACTCCTATATGTAGTGTTTGGAGAATTTTTATCAGAAATTTTAAATGGCCTAATACGATTACACCTATTTACAGATTATTCGATTATTGAGAGGGATTTTCCAAACAACCCAGTTTTCTTAGAAACATTATCGGGAATATTATTTTAAAAGGAAGTAGGTACATTAAATCAGTACTTAGTATTAGTTCTTTGAGTAAAGTTGTATGAAATTTTATGGTTTTCATAATATTGTAAACAGTTGGAATATATTTAAAACATTTGTTGAATGTTAATTGTGCAAGTACCAAACAATGTCGATAAGCCAAGGACCATCTAAACGACCAAAAACAGGTCCATTATCTTTAAATGAAAAAACTCTGATATTGAATTGTTATATATCATTGAAAAACAAGGATCCAAGTGCAAGTGTTGATGATATTGTGGAATTAACGGCTGCTATGTTGTGTGTTGCTAAATCAACAATTTATAGATTACTAAAAGAAAGCAAGAATGGAACTCTTCAACCCCCTAAAACTCCTTCAGGCCGAAAACCAATTGAGATCGATGAGTAACGTCCATGGATTTTACTTACGAAAGGAAATTCCAACACTTGACAAAATTATGACATCAGTGCAAGAAGATACGGACTATACAAAATTCTCCAGAATGATATTATGCAAACTTTTGAAAGATGTGGGTTTCAGATATACAAAACATAATAGAAAATCTCTCTTGATAGATAAACCGGAAATAGTTTTTTGGAGAAGAGACTATTTAAGAAGCATTCGACATGCCAGAGAACAAAATTTGAAAATCTTCTACTTAGACGAAACATGGATAAATGCTGGATATACAGTTTCCAAATCTTGGCAAGATGAAAACATTAAAAGCGGAAAGCAGGCATTCGTGGAAGGTTTGTCGTTAGTTTTGCAGCCACCATCTGGAAAAGGAAAAAGACTTATCATTGTCCATGTTGGAAGTTCTAAAGGTTTTGTTGATGGTGGATTATTAACTTTTATTTCAAAACGCACTGCGGACTATCACGAAGATATGAATGGGGATGTCTTCGAGGAATGGTTTGTTCAAATGTTGAATATGATTCCAAAAGGGGCTGTTATTGTTATGGACAACGCAAGTTACCATTCGCGGTTACGAGAAGCATTGCCCACAAGTCGTTGACGTAAAGCAGAGCTTTTGGAGTGGCTTATTTCGAAAAATATTAAGTTTCCAAAAGATCCACTAAGGAAAGAACTTTACAGAATTGCAAAAATGAAACCTACATTGTAGAAGAAATGGCTTCTTCTCGTGGTATATCAGTTCTTCGACTTCCCCCTTATCATTGTGAAGGGGAAAGTTGGAAAAAAATACTACTTTTAAAATAAACGATGTTGTGAAATTGTTTGAGAGTGCTGTAAGTCATGTTAGTAAGGAAAATTGGACAAACTGTATCGAGCATGTTATCAAAGTAGAGGCAAATATGTGAAAAATTGACAATAATTGCGGTGATTTAATCGACCCTATTATTATTAATGTCAACAACGGTTCTTCCTCTTCCGAGTCGGATATAGAATAAAATGTAAGTAATAAATGTATTCCAATAATTATTTCTTTTCATTTTTTATTATATTATAATTTAAAACGTATTTTTTCCCCAAAATACACACCACTGCATTGCGTTATTGCTTTACCGCTAATCCTTTAACAATTAAGAAACCCTAAACTTTGCTACAACTAAAACAAATACGGGGTCGATCTACCTGGTTTTTAGATTTACGGAAGAAATGTAATTTAAAGTAAGAGATTTATCAAAAATTTCACGGTGCTCCCTGTAAAGGTTTTGCATACTTAATTAGGGTTTATTACTTCTCATACTTTTTGTACATACTACAGAAAAAAAACGACAAAATTTAAATCTCAAGATGAATCAAGATTTTCGACTTATCCTACTGTAGCTCTGGGGCGACGATATGTCAATCTGACGATGCTAGTTTCTAGCGAAACAACCGTCATTGAGTCTAAAAAAGGAATTTTTTAAATAATTAGTGGAAGTGTTGTTTAAAAAGTTCTTTTTCCAATGTTCTTATTTTGTTACATTGTTTACGTACCTAGAGTAAAATCAAGTTAGTTTCTCGAAGTCGCACATGTTGATGAGGCGTCAAAGCGCCGACGCCGCTCCTAGGGCCCGGAGACTGTTTCGACGACCGTTCCCGGAGCAGTTTCCCAATCGTTGCTTACCTGTTGACTTCCCATATACACACAGAGCTAGCTCTCTCTGTACACACGCTCTGGATTTTCCATTTTTTTAAAGGTTGATGACTTTTCACCTTTCGTAGTCCGTATTTCGGTGCTAAGTGCGATTGTACTATACGGTTTTTTAATAAATCTTTTGCTTACGATTCTTCAGAGTTTCTAGGTAAGTTTTTACTCTAATTTGCACTTCAATTTGATTAAATAATAATTTCAGTATTAACTGTATTATATGAAATATTATGTGCATTCTAAAACAATCAGTTTTTCATAAGATCTCACTTCTTTTAAGAGGTGAATATTTCGTTTTCGTAGAAATAGCAAATAAAATTTAGTCACATTATTTGGACACCCCAAAAAAATGTCTACGGTCAATAACATCCAATTGTTGCTTTTTCTTAAACTCTTAAAATGTTTCTTAAATAACTAGATATAGTTTTAGTTCTACCGATATTGAATTACTTAAATAAAACCAAAATAATTTGCTTAAACATCCATAAAAAAATTTTACTGTAGATCACACGGGGTATCTACCAACATTCCAGTGTTAAATATATGTTTATTAAAAGTACTATTTACTATTGATATTATTCATTTGTTGCACAACTGTCATTTTTATTATTTTCAAGAGTATTTGACCAAATAGCAAGAAATAAAAAATATTCGATTTTCAAGGAACCAAGAGACATATATACACATTGTCCAGTATAAATATAGGTGTACGTCACAACTGTCAGAACGGGGCTATGTTGCCAAGCATTTAAAAAAGTATTAGAAATATTAGAAAATATTAGTTTATTTTTTATTTTTGTTAAATTAATCAAGTAAGCTTTGTAATTGATATAAAATTAATTCCTATATTTATACTGGCAAAGGTATAGACAAAATTAAATTCTGTTACAAATGTATTATAAATTTAATTATAAAAAAATGGTGCTGCTACAATGTTTGCTATATATTTTTACATAGCAGGCCGTTTTATGCCCATAACTTTGTAATTCTTCTACACTTCCGTATATCAAGAGCTTTTGTTCTCCAATTTTCTATTACCTTTTCTTTTAGATGGTCATCCTTCTTCTTGGTTAGACTCTTCCTTTTACCCTCTGGTATTTTTCTGGTTTTGACAAACTCACTAACACCCTTCTCCAAAGAATTCGTAAATTTCTGCATTTGTTCTTCGTTCCCAACCTGTTTCTGACATCTTTCCTCCAAAAATTCTTCTTAACATCCGTTGTTCCCCTATTTCAATTTTTTGTTGTAGCCTCTTGGTTTATAATTCTGTGTAACCCACCTGCACATCTGTTTGCTTTTGCTATTCTCAGATCTACTTCAGCAATATCTCCATATATTTACTTTCCTGCTTATTTTGCTTGTTCTTCTGTTCCATCACTTCGTCTTGCTTTTGCTCTGCTTCTAGCAGTTTCCGAGCTATGTTTTCCACTTCTTTTTGACTTCTAGCTAAAAGTACAAAATCGTCAGCATAAGCAATACACTGGTGGTTTTGTTAAATATTTTTCCTGTACTATTTATATTGCTCTCCCTCTCTCTCTGATTATCTTTTCTAAAGCCAATTTGAACAGAGTGGTGGATGAGGGTCCCCTTGTCTGACATCTTTATTTACCCTAAAGGAATCACTTTTCTTCTTGTTGATTTTGACTGCTCTATCAGTGCACTAAGCAATTGAATGGACAACCTCAAAATTTGACCTGGCAAACAGCTACTTCAACAACATAATTCCATGAAGAAAGAAAAACCAATGTTAATGTTACAAGTTTTTAGTAATAATTTATACAGATGTGCGCTACTGATTTAGGATCTTTTTAAAACATTTTACGACTTAATGAATTTTCTTAGCTGCCGACTCCAAACAAATGAACAATAGTTTAACGCTCCTAGTTGTAGTGTTTTTGAAGAATCTATATTTGTACACTGATTTTTCAATTCTCGAGGCTACAGCTTTAAGCACTATATGTTGAGTTTAAATAAAATATATTGTAAAAAAATTGTTTTCCGTAATATATACCTACTTGTTTTCAAAAACAATAGTAGGTTACAAGGGCGTGGAAAATCACTTATTTCCAACTTTTAATGAAACATGCTGTTTGCAGAAAAACATCCTGTTTAATGAAATTCGATATTATAACATGACATAGGGGCGTACCGTTCGTTGTACAATTAGAATGTTAATGCACGTTGTCAAATCGATATTCATTCGAAAGTATAATGACTTTTTTTAACAAAACGTATCTTTACATTTAATGAAACTGTAGGAACATCTCAATATTTCCAAATTAGGATATCAATAATAACTTGTATCTTCAAAGACAAACTGAAAATAATTGAAGGTGCAGTTGGACTTACATGGCTCTTGTAAAGCTAACCTCGAATGAAAATACAGTCGACTATACAGTGTGTAAAAGCCAAATGGAATAAATTCATTATTTCGGTTACTGTACATATTTATACAAAATCCCGAAACACGTCAAATTTAAATTATAACTTAACATTCTTTATATATAGGCTTGTGATATATCATTTGAAAGGTCTCTTCATTCTCTATTCAAAAATGTCATTGTTTTTAACTTTGATGCAAAAATTAACATAAAAAAAATTAAAATCATGTTGTTACCGAAATTCGCTAAAATATACTCGAAACTTATTACAATATACTTAAAACTTATTTCCCGTTTAGGTCTTGATAATGAGAAAGTGAACAAAAACCATAGCAATGTGGTTTTTAGATGGTAACCATTAAAAAACTTTAAAGAATTTCCGTGGCAACGCTTATTTTAACAAGCAGTAGTAAATTGTTTTATTTAAGTTGTCATTGTTGCAATTTAAGTATAAAGTTTGTTCAATTCAATTCTGAAAAATGGAGAGATTAACGAAAATGCATAAAATAACAGATTTACACATGATTGGTTACGGAGATAACATCCGAACACAACAGAAAGTAACTCGCCTATTTCATGAGAAATTTCCTAATTTACCGCCTATATCCCAAAGAACAATAAGTAAAATAGAAAAGCAGTTTCGCGAGTTTGGTCATGTAAGGCAGATAAAAAAAAGCAGCTGCCAATGCACTGAGTGATGAACTCAAATTAGATGTGTTGCTTGAGTTTCAGGAAAACCCACATACATCGAGTAGACAGGCATCCACTACATTCAATGCTAGCCATACATCGATAGCAAACATATTAAAAGAAAATAAATTGCATCCGTATAAGACGATACCTACTCAGGAGCTCATGGAAGACGATTTTGATAGGAGAACTTTTTTTGTGAGCAAATGATGGACATGTTGGATAACAATATTATCCAATTAGAAGACGTTATGTTTTCTGATGAGTGTACTTTTTTACTTAACGGTCATGCTAATCGGCAAAATTGCCGCTACTGGTCCACGGAAAATCCTCACTGGATGAGAGAAGAACACACTCAATACCCTCAAAAGGTTAATGTTTGGGCAGGGATTGTAGGGAACAATATCATTGGTCCCTTTTTTATTGAGGGCAACTTGAATGGCAACAATTATTTGGCACTACTTCAAAATGATGTCATTCCAACGTTGGCAAATTTATATCCTGATCCAGGTAACCCTCAAGTTCCAGCGAATACGATATGGTTTCAGCAGGATGGAGCACCACCAGATTACCAACTTAATGTCCGGCAGTACCTCGATACAATATTTCCCAATCGGTGGATAGGGAGGCGAGGATCGATTGAATGGCCAGCGCGATCACCTGATCTTACATTATTAGATTTCTTTTTATGGGGATATGTGAAGAGCCATGTGTACAAAACTAAACTTTCTGATTTAAATGACTTAAAAGAACGAATAAAGCTTGCGATTAAGTCGATCACGCCTGATATGTTAAATAATGTTAGAAGACAGTTTTATTTGAGATAGGATCTTGCCAAGACGTTCGCGGAGAACATTTTGAACATCTACTTCATTAACATTCATAGTTCTTACATTTTAGTTTTTGATTGTATTGTAGCGAATTTCGGTAACAACATGATATTAATTTTTTTTATGTTAATTTTTGCATTAAATTTAAAAATAATAAAATTTTTGAATAGAGAATGAAGAGACCTTTCAAATGATATATCACAAGCCTATACTTCCCATTTAAAAAATTGTGGGTTGTACCTGTCATTCTAAGGGGGTTGAAGGTAGTTGTTGTATTTTCACGTTAAAGAATGTCAAGTTATAATTTAAATTTGACCTGTTTCGGGATTTTTTATAAATATGTACAGTAACCGAAATTATGAATTTATTCCATTTGGCTTTTACACACTGTATATACCATTCTCCTGTTGATTGCTCTTGACAAAAGAACTTAATTATCTTTAAATGATTAGGATAATAATTAAAAACGTAAGATGTGGCTCAAACATTCATTTGAACCACACAATTTTTTGATTATGTAATTTGTTTCAAATTATTTCATTTATAAACTGTTTTATTTACTGTACAACCATGGCAACACTCACAGATAAAAAGTTCCATGAAAGGGATTAAATTCAAAATACATTCTGACACGTGCCAAACCGAAGCGATTTCTTTAGAAACCCAAGTATGTAAATCTCTCCTGACGGCGGAAAAAAATAATAAGGTAGCAAAACGCTTCGGCGTAGCCTTGGCCGTGTTACTTAAATAGCTGTTAATTGTCACATTTCGCTTGGTATTTACAAAAAAATAAAAGAAAATAACGAAAAACTCGTAGAAAGAAAATTTATATAAATAATCGTCTACTCAAGCAACCTAACCTAACCTAACCTAACCTAACTTGTACATTTTTATTTTAAATACATTTTATTCCATAAAATCATATGATTCACTACGATATATTTCAAAATGGCCGAATGTCAATTATTACACTCTTATCTTAATTAGATTTCTACAGTGACTAATAGATATTTCATATGAAACGTGTTTATCTTAAATTCGATAAAAATATCCGCGGATAAATTATATTAAATCAATACTTGACTATTCAAGGTCAAATTGATTATCTGTCTACATCTGATAGATGTTCTGATTATTCATACACATAAACAAAAAAAAGGAATGGTAAAGTACAGAAGTTTTAATAGTTATTTACGTTTCAAGTCTAATAATCACTACACGGACGTGTATCGTACTACATTTTTTGTCATACTGCCTTTAGTTTTAAACGCAATAAAATATGAAACTAAAATGGCATATTTGATCATTTTATTAGGAAGTCATATCAGAAAAAATCATTTGCAAGGAATTAATTTTGAACAAAACAACAAAAATTCTAGGCACTAGGACAAACTGTAAACAAATGCTTGTAGAAAAAGTTGTGACAGCCATTACATTAGTGGTAAGATAAAGAGCGTGCTACAGAGTTAATTTAAACTTATTGATTTCTAAAGAAAATATTTTATGCTCAGTGAAATTCCAATTCCGTTTCACCAATATCTCAATCTCATTAAAAACCAGAATATTTAATATTCTCCGAGCGTATAATAATACTTTTAAGTTCCTATTCCTTTTTCTATTCCATTATATATTTGAAATTACATTTTGGTCAATTTCATTTATAATTACTTCGTATTTACATTCAATATTGATCTTGATGTATTATTGACAGCTCGGACAGTTTCCTAATATAAGATAGCAGTTGTTAAAAAGGTTATAGGCCAATGAAATACGTCGTGCAAATTAGATTAATTAAGATTTTTGTATCAGGTATAAAAACTACCATTTAGTCTCATTATTGATGAATTATTCTCTTTAAAGATGCATCTTAGGCCATTTGCACCATGTATGGTACATAAAGTATTGTAAAGTAATGTTTTTCTTATTTATTAAACCGTTTTTGTAGGTGGGATAAATTATATACACTACGGCTAACTACTATATAATTTTTACTTAACTTATATACAATCGGTATTATCAATTCTAATTTATTTATAATACTGTAATAAAACACTATTTATTTAGACTTATTTTACTCTTTGCTTGCTTTCGCGCTTCCTCAAACTGTTAGATTAAACTGACTCCTTCGCAAGGATATCACTTTTTTATATACTTTATACAGTGGACGGCTAATTTATGGAATATTATAATTATTTCGAGAACCGTCGAGTTTTGAGGGTAATCCCGAAACAGGTCGATTTTTGTTAAAAAATACCCATCTTATAAGGTACATGGAGTAAGGATGACGTCACCGGTGTGAGTGTAGTGACGTAATCGTTAATTTTTGTAAATAGAAATCGGTATAATGCGACACCTCATTTGAAGGAGAATTTAATTCTCTATTTAACGAAATTACATTTGTAACTAAAATATTTTTTTAAGGGTACAAAAACATTTTTTTTTATTTAAATTCAACCAAATTACAACTAATGATTTAATTCATAACGTCCTTTAAAGTACCCAAATTATGCTTAATAATTATTTTAAATTAAATGTTCCAAATGCCATCCATCGGTTCCTGCCATGACTTTCTGAAATAAATACTTAAAAAAGCAAAAATAGGTAAAAATAATAATGGACACAAAAAGTTATCTCATAAACACTGAAACTTTTTGTCAAATGTTAAATCAAGCAAGTGGTATTGGTATAGTTACTGTAATATTTTTTATTGTCGTAAATATTTTTTGATTTTGTGAATTGTCATCAGTTGTTAATTGTAATTTTTACTTTTGAATACTAAATTATGGCTCACCTAAATGAAACACAACGCATAGATAGATAGATAGATGTTTAAGAGGTGGCCAGAAGCCTATTCCACTGCGACCTTTTCAGATCTATTGTAGTCCTCGAAAAACTAGATTACATCCCCCAGTCCGACTCTCTTAACGAAGTCTATAAGCTTTGAGACTGTAACCTTCATGTAGTCCCTTGCCAATGGATATTCTTCTCCTAAAGTCAGGAACCGCATATTTACCAGTCCGTCGCACTGACATAAGATGTGCTCTGGTGTTTCCTCTTCTAGGTGACAGAATCTGCACAGATCCGTCTCTGTCAACCCCATCAGCTTAAGATGCCTGTTTAGCTTACAGTGCCCCGTCAATAGACTTACTACAGTTTTGACCGTTTTCCTGTCTTTACTCAATAAGTCTGACGTAAACTTTTGCGAATGTTCCATTATGAACTGTTTCGCTTGCCTATGTCCTGGTGAATTCCACCACCATTCCCGTGATTTTTGTGCCACCCATGTTTTCATGGCCGTCTTTATTATATTTTTTGCAATGCCGCAGAAGGGTTCCGGTCCAATAAAAGGCATTGATGAGCCTAGTTTAGCCATTTCATCTGCCTTTTCATTGCCTTTTAGACCCCTATGCCCTGGTACCCAAGCTACCGTAACCTTGCTACGATCCCCAGAGTATTCAGAGCATGCACACAGTCCCATACTAGCCTAGAATTGACCTCTACAGAATCTAGTGCCCTTAGCACCGCCTGACTGTCTGTGAAGATGGCTATTGAACGGTACGTCCTATCCAGCCTTTTAATTTCTTCTACACAGTAGTGAATTGCCGTGATTTCTGCTTGAAAAATCGTGGCATTTTGGGATAGACTTACTGGGAATGTTATCCCTTGTTTCCTTCCGACTACGCCGGCTCCCACGCCATACGGCGTTTTTGAGCCGTCCGTGTACCAGGTTGACTCCGCCTCTACGGGTACACCTTTTTCCCAGTCTTCCCTACCTGGTATAACTATTTTAAATTTATTGGCAAAGCTATATCTCGTGACTGTTGCGTCAATGGGTTGCCCCAAAATGTTATCCGCTTTTAGTTCCTTGATTAGCTTACCATTATCAGCCCCATGCGATTGGCTTATGTGCTGCTGATTATGTATTAATCTGTGCATGGCTGCTCTCGCTTCGCCCTGTATATATATGTGTAGTGGTGGAATGTTTAACAAGACTTCCAGTGCAGCTAAAGGAGTAGTTTTTATGGCCCCCGTAACGCATAGAAATATTAATTCTTAGCGGATGTGGAGATAAAAAAAGAACACAGAACGAGGTATGCAATTTATTCAACGCAAAATATCCAGACAGACTCATCAGCCAATCAACAGTAAGTAAAATAGTTTGTTTGGAGTTTGGAGAAACTGGGCACGTTAAACATATTCCAAACGCTGGACGTCCTAAAATTGAAGACAATGTGAAACTTGATGTTTTATTAAATGTCCATGACAATCCTCACAGTAGTTCAACACAAATGGGTGAATATGCTGGAGTTTCCCAACGATCGGTATTACGTTTTTTTAAAAAAAGAAAAATACCATCCCTACAAAATTCAACTACACCAGGAATTAAACGACGACGATCCCGATCGCCGGCTTCAATTTTCTGAAATTATGCAGGATTTATGTATCGGCAATCCACGTTTCATCAATCAAATCCTCTTTTCCGATGAAGCCACATTTTCTTTACATGGTACCGTGAATCGTCCAAATTGCAGGTATTGGAGTCAAGAAAACCCACATTGGATGACTGAGGCACACACGCAATATCCTCAGAGACTGAATGTATGGGCAGGGATCATCGATGACAGAATCATTGGCCCTTTTTTCTTTGAAGAAAATCTAACAGGAGAACGTTATTTAACTTTTTTGAGAAATCAACTTATACCTGTCCTTGCTAACATGTATCCAAATGCCAATAATGCAAATTTACCCAGTGACAATATCTGGTTTCAACAAGATGGAGCCCCTCCGCATTACGCACGTGAAGTACGTCAATTTTTAAATAATTGCTTTCCCAGGAGATGGATCGGAAGACGAGGTTTTATAGAGTGGCCAGCAAGGTCGCCAGATCTAACACCTCTAGACTTTTTCCTGTGGGGTTACATAAAATCAAAAGTTTATGTCAATAGACCCCAAAATTTACAGAACTTAAAAGATAGAATTAGGCATGAAATGAGTCTCATTACTCCAGAAGTCATCCGCAATGTACTTGATGAATGTGTCCGTAGATTCGCATATTGTCAAGAAACCGATTTTCAACATTTAATTTAAAATATTTATTATGCATAATTTGGTTTCTTTAAGGTACGTTATGAATTAAATCATTAGTTGTAATTTGGTTGAATTTAAATAAAAAAGAAATGTTTTTGTACCCTTAAAAAAATATTTTAGTTACAAATGTAATGTCGTTAAATAGAGAATTAAATTCTCCTTCAAATGAGGTGTCGCATTATACCGATTTCTATTTAAAAAAATTAACGATTACGTCACTACACCCACACCGGTGACGTCATCCTTACTCCATGTACGTTATAAGATGGGTATTTTATAACAAAAATCGACCTGTTTCGGGATTACCCTCAAAACTCGACGGTTCTCGAAATAATGATAATATTCCATAAATTAGCCGTCCACTGTATACAGGGTGCGGCAGATAAACGGTCAATTAGAGATATCTCGAGAACTAAAGGTATCTGAAATATGAAAATTGGCATGAAGGGGTTTTGAATAATGAGCTATTCAATGAAAATATTGCCGTCACCATTCTACTTCCGGTTATACCGGAAGTCGGACATAACTTTGTAATTTTTAATGGAAGACCCTGTATATTTTTAAATTTTAGGAATATTTACGTTATTCTGAACATTGTTGATATTTCCCTATACCTATCTTGAACCTTTTTTGAGTTGTAATGTTTTTTATATGAAAATGACACTTTTTTACCATGTACATAAAATTCAATATCCTGTAATGTAATTTGAATAAAAGTTTAAATTTCTCAGGAACTATTTACCACATACCGCTTTATCGTTTACACTGTCAAGTTACCTTTTTTATTATACAGGGTGCTGTCAAAATTGGAATAAAAACGGAATCCACAATCTTCGCGTAATTCCTTTTTTTCAAATGGGACACCCTGTATGTGATTATTTATTTTAGAAGAATACGCTGTCCACTATCGATATGTATTACTATTCCCTATACCTATCTCCTGCAGTTTTCAAATAAATTAGCTTTATACATTTTTGTCACAAAAAATTAATTTTCTTATAGGCTTATAGGATGTGGTAATAATTTATTGAGTTAAACATTGAACAATTATACAAATACTATCAAAGATAATAAGGCACTAGCTCGTTAATGCAACAAATGTTCAAAGTGTTGCCCATCAACTTCCAAACATTTATGGACTCTTTTAAGCAGATTCTCATTAGTAGCTCTTGATAGTGATTCTCCATCTATTTCGTTAAAAACGTGAAGGACTTTGCTTATCATATTTTCCTTAGTAGTGACAGGTTCAGAGAATACCTTATTTTTAACATATCCCCAAATATAGTAATCTAATGGTGACAATTGTGGGGATCTTGGTGGCCAGAGAAACGGACCTTTGTTAGCTATCCATCTATCATTGAATATTCCATCAAGCAATGTGCCTACTCCTCGAAGATTGTGAGCCGGTGCACCATCTTGTTGAAACCAAGCTTCGTTAGCCTCATTATTAGGTAAAGCGTGCATTGCTGGTACAATTACTTGCCGTAAGATGTTGCAGTAACACTCTCCGTTTAAATTTTCGTCATAAATCATGAGAGCGAATATCTTATTATTTTTTACAGCACAAAAAACATTAAACGAAAAGGATACTTGAAATTTACTATCCCATGTGACTTGAGGATTTTCGTCACTCCAGAAGTGACTGTTATGGCGGTTAAACAAACCATTTTTAGTAAACTTCGATTCATCACACCAAATAATTTTTTTGTAAAATCTTCATCTTCTTGGCATTTCATTAAAATCCATTCACAAAATTCTACACGTCTTACATAATCTCCAGGATGTAAATGCTGAGCTAGTGTATACGAATAAGGGGTCCAATGATGTTTTTTTAAAATTCTGTGAATTGTTCTAGTCGACACCTCTAACAGTTTCTCACATTCCCTTAAGGATGAATTTGGATGAGCTGCAAAATATCCCAGGATGTCTATTTGTAAATCCTCATTATCGACATGGGTCTTGGGCTTATTTGTTTTACTTTTAAACTGACCAAACTGGGAACAGTTGTGTAGCAAACGTTTAACAGTTTTATGATTTGGTCGAGGCTTTTCAGGATATCTCTCAGCAAACACACGGCAAGTTCTGGATACTATTCTGTTATACTCACCGTGAATCATAATTAAATTTAAAAAATCATCATTTGTATATCCTAAATGTGCCATTATTATTAGGTTAAGGAAATTAAAGGCAAACTATTATTACACCTTTCACACAACGGCATACAACAAGGTGACTATTAAACAATAACAATAACTGACATGTGTCAGAATATTCCATAGGTGACTTGATAAATTAATTTTTTGTGACAAAAATGTATAAAGCTGATTTATTTGAAAACTGCAGGAGATAGGTATAGGGAATAGTAATACATATCGATAGTGGACAGCGTATTCTTCTAAAATAAATAATCACATACAGGGTGTCCCATTTGAAAAAAAGGAATTACGCGAAGATTGTGGATTCCGTTTTTATTCCAATTTTGACAGCACCCTGTATAATAAAAAAGGTAACTTGACAGTGTAAACGATAAAGGGGTATGTGGTAAATAGTTCCTGAGAAATTTAAACTTTTATTCAAATTACATTAGAGGATATTGAATTTTATGTACATGGTAAAAAAGTGTCATTTTCATATAAAAAACATTACAACTCAAAAACGGTTCAAGATAGGTATAGGGAAATATCAACAAAAAATGTTCAGAATAACGTAAATATTCCTAAAATTTAAAAATATACAGGGTCTTCCATTAAAAATTACAAAGTTATGTGCGACTTCCGGTATAACCGGAAGTAGAATGGTGACGGCAATATTTTCATTGAATAGCTCATTATTCAAAACCCCTTCATGCCAATTTTCATATTTCAGATACCTTTAGTTCTCGAGATATCTCTAATTGACCGTTCATCTGCCGCACCCTGTATAGTCCTGGTATATATAGGATAATTACAACCTGATAAACGTGGGTATTGATAATATTTATGTTTGTTTTGTTCTAAATTAATGTTCGAAGTGAAAGATTGATTGAAACATTGTTTTTCAACGTGAAATAAAATTTTCGTAGATGTAATTTTTGGAATTATTATTTGTTTTAGCGCTTACATATTTTAGAGCAAGAATGGTAGAAAACAATTCGAAATTAATGCTAATTTTTTATAATTTGATAAACATGAACTGAAAATAATTTCGTTAAAAATCATAATATCCAATAAATTTAAACGTAAATGAATTTATTTGATAAATGAGCAAAACTTTCTACCTGGACGAACAATTTTTAATCAAATAAACATAAATAATTATATTTGTTAATAATACTAGGTGTAATACACGTCAGCATAATTAACTCAAAATATTGAATTAACACGTCATTCGCCAGACAATTATTTTACTTGCTGATTTCCGTGTTATCTATCAGGGAAATTATGAATATTATGTTATCATAAATAATGTTTCAGAGAGACCTCAATCATGGTATAGTTTATTTTAACCGTATATAAATAGCACCTGTCTTTCTGATTATCAATGTCATGGTTAGACGTATTTATTATTTATAAACACTAAACAAAAAAACTGCATTGTGGGTAAAATGCCGTGAGTAAAATAATTAAATACATACAAGCAAACTTATATGGAATCACATAAATATAGTTAATTTGTTTGGAGTTGGCTCAAGCAAGCAATCGTACTTGTAGTTGTAATTTTTCAAAGAATCCACGCTGTAATTAGGGATTAACTAACCCAAACACAATAGAAACCTTAGATAATATTGTCACAACAGGTAGTTGAATAGATCCCATGACCGTAGCACCGAAGTTTTTTTTGAAGCATAATTCAAATTGAAATAAAAATTAAAAGTAGAACAAAAATATGCTACATATTAAAAAGTAATAAGTGTAAGAAGAATAAATTGGTTTGGGGGCCATGAGCGATTTGCAAAGGTATATTATTTGTTTATTTTGGTAATCATTTAAAGTTTTTTTTATATATAACTGATTTATTGAATTTGATCAGAACCAATTAAAACTAAGGTTAAAAGAAATACAAATATTATCAAACGAAACAAAAAGAAACAAATGACTGTATATTTAAAAAGATCCTGAATGCCTGGATTTAATTGACACGTCAAGATGGGCGTGATGGGCTGAAACACCGAGATGACGTAGGTACCTAAAATTAGATATAAAAACAGTCTGAGTATTCAATTTGCTATATATAGTAAATCTTTTATTCAAACAAAGATTAGTATATTAAAATCCCCAAAAAATACAAGTGTTAATAATTTACTAGGTGTCTAATGCGGTTGGATCGTTATTTAACATTTTAATACTTTAACTTTAATTAAACAGAATTAAATGCCTAATTGTATAGGTATATTAGCAAGGGGCACAAACTCTCCCCGTGCATGTATGGAATGTGTGGCACAAACTCTCCACAAATAACATAACTTCTGTAAGTGGCGCAATCTCTCCACAGTACAGCAAAATAATACTATTCTGCAAGTGGCTCAAACTCTCCACAGTACAGTAAGTGGCTCAAACTCTCCACAGTACAGTAAAATAATAATAGTCAGCAAGTGGCTCAAACTCTCCACAGTACAGTAAAATAATACTAGTCTGCAAGTGGCTCAAACTCTCCACAGTACAGCAAAATAAGGTTACTCTGCAAGTGGCTCAAGCTCTCCACAATACAGAGGGGGTTGAAAGGAAACATGGATGTTAATAATCACCCTGTAGCAGGAACGGACGAACCGCAAGTGGCGCAAACTCTCCACAATACAGTATAGGTTTATGAGTAAAACTGCAAGTAAAAGGCATAATTAAAATACTCTGTGATATAGACTCACTATTCAACTCTATGTTTGTAAAATAATAACTTTCAAAATCAAATAACAAGTCAAAGGCATAATTGAAATACTCTGTGAGATAGACTCACTATTTAACTCTATGTTTGTAAAATAATAACTTTCAAAATCAAATAACAAGTCAAAGGCATAATTGAAATACTCTGTGAGATAGACTCACCTATTCAACTCCTAATGACTTATACAAGACACTACAATTCACAAAAACTTTCAATGTATATATATATATCTATTTATTATATTTGGAATAAACTGATGTCTTAGGTAGTCACTAAAGAACTGAACTCTGAATAGTTTTAGAAATATTCTTTTACCCTCTCATTACTTCAGTCTTACCTACCTCTCAAAGATACGAAATATGATACTTTATCGATTTCACGCAATTGGCTGTTCTCTTTATCAAAACATGCATTTTTGAAATGTTAGGTCATATTCATAATAGAATTTAGTACATTTGAAATAACAAGAGACCCTTTTTTTTTAAATAACAGGGTGAGATAAACATTAAAAAATAAATGTCTTACATAAGTAATCGAAAATTAAAATATTCTAGCTTATCCCTTACCTAAAAAGATTAAAATATCATGATTAAAAGAAATTTCTTAATACCGATATGGATAAGTACGTGCGCCACTGATTTAGGGTCTTTTCTTAGCTACCAACTCCAAACAAACGAACTATAACGCCGCTTGAATAAACTATATTTCCTGGATTGTCCTCACTAGCTCTAAATCCTTCTTTAAAGCTGGTCCAACAAATCCTATGGACTTAAATCCAACGTGGAAATTTAGTTCAAACGTTTAGTTATTTATTATTCTTAGTTTAGAATTGTTTTGGAATTGTAAAAATGAATTTTCTTAGTCAAACACATGTAATAAAATATACGCTTATATACTTACATGAAACCATACAGGAAATCACTTGTTGATGGTTATAGCAGCTTTGTACAAAACGTTGTTATGTAGCTTTATTATTTCATTTGCTTTAAATGGGTAACATGACGAGGTAAATCATTTGAAGTAAATCAATGACAAGTAGTTCAAAAGCACCCAAATATAACGATCTATCAATAGTAGGGTTAAAACTAATAACAAAGGATAGGTATTTTGTTGGTTTATTAATACATTTCCATATTAAAACTAAGAAGAATAATATAAAGAGTTTGATTTGACCCAAAAAAACAAAAATGTACGTTGTATAATATTTCCATTTTTCACTTTAGTGACGTTTTATTTGTAAAGTTTTTTTCTTTTAATGCGGAAAGGGTAGGTATACTGGTAAATTTGATAAAAACAAATGTACAGGGTAGTTTATGTTTAGTCTTTATAATATCCATTTAAATAAAATTCTTTAAAAAACAATCATAGCAATGTTGGTTTGTTTAAAACGCCTCAGCAAATTGGTTTGTTAATAATTATAAATGCTGGATATTGTCAATACCGGGTGTCCCAGTTTCTGACCCATTTTAACTGCAAGTATTGTTACGATTGCATTAGGAGTAGTATACAAATGAGCAAGTTTATTTATAAAAATTATGAAAGAGATACTGAATTGGTGTACAACATTCGGGGGGAAACAATGATTAAAAATCATTATAAGTATAGAAAAACTACAAGATGAGTTTAATTTATTTCAGATAATTATTCCATAAATTTTATAAATTTCTTAAATTGTACTTTGAAAATAATTGATTAGTTTTAATTTCTAGATGTTAAGGACAAATTTGTGACCACTCCCAAAATCAGGAGGAATAATTTTGGAATTCCAAATCTCACTAAAATAAAATCACCCTGTACAACAAAGTTCCAATAAACATCATTTGAGCTTACCAGTCACCAACATAAAAAAACTGATATTTTTTTTAGTAACTTTGCCTTCACTGCCAACATAAATTTATTTATTTTTGTTCAAAAGGAAAGCTGGGAAAACAAAAGAATTATCGGTAACCATGGTTTTGTTGAATCTAAAATCTCTCTCTTGTTTTTTGTTCCTGAAAGCGAAAGGAGGGTAAGAAATTTGTCCTGATAAAATTAAAGTTTTTGTAAGTAAAATTAAACAATTAACGCATAATCATGCAAGATAAATGCTTAAATCGATAAAGTGTGTGTATAAAAGTGTATTTTCATAAAAATTCAACCTACCTGACAAGAAATTTGGGGCCAAAGTGTATTGGCATCCAATACTAGCAGTTCCAGGAAGACAGGCAAGTTATTTAAGCCTCAAGGAACATATTCCTGTCCATTTGAAGGTGACAACAGTTGTAAAGATTCTACATCTGAGGTATTTGGGGCCAATTTGCTCCAACACATATTTGACAAGAATTAAGTACCAGTACTCTACAACATACATGCCTGGACCAAGTTCTGAACATTTTAAGGTGATATCAATTATTATCGTTCTATTTCAATATTTGACATTTTCGATAAACTCTAGAATTTCAAAAATTATTATCGCTCTATCTTAATGTTTAACATTTTCGATAAACTTTAGAGTTTCATACTGATTTTTTTTGTCACTAATTCATTTGTGCGAGATCCATATTTATTGTCAAATTTATTCGTATCATAAAGGTTTTAATTAAATTAGCACGTGCTACAACTTTGATGTAGTTTGTTCTTGGAAGATAGAACAGGATATTCAGGAATTTTAACATTCATACATTACAATTGAAGAATACTGTTTTATAACTAAGAACACGCTATATCTTAATTTAAGGTACATTCCATAGGAATAAAAATATAAAAAATTGTACTCACTTGTAACATCAATTCATTTTGGAATCTTTCTAATGCATTTTTTTTAGCGACATTGAATAATAAATGTCTCTTTTGAATTTCTGTTTATTTCAAACACAAATTAATTCGCAAAATTCGCATAAAGAAAACGACCACTTCTAAATCTGCTTCCATCAGCTGTGACTTTCAGAACTTTAACCTCACAAAACAAAGCATTTGACCAGAGATAATAATCATAGAACTCGAACCTACACGCGTAACCTGAGTGGGTGACGTCATACAGTGACCGGAGGAACTACTTAAGTATCTCTTTCGTTATTTGTTTTTCATCATAAAAAAATTTTTAAGAGTCTCATTGCTTTGAGCAGCCTGGTTTAATTTAATTTCATTGGCGTCATATTTGTTTTTAAAAAAATATTGTGGGAGGTCATATTGTTGTCGTAGGCGTACCGCTATAGGCAACACGTTTCACACAAATACCTTGACAAAATATAAATTTATAGAATTAACAAAATTTAACCCCACAGTATATCGGAACTTAAAAACCATAGAGACGTGCGGTTTTCGAGGAACAATTTCTTTTTATATAAAGTTTTTTTCAGTATACATATTTAATTAGTAAAATCTCATAAAGGGTGTTTTAAAAAAAGGTGTTTCTTAAATGCAAATATCGTGGATTTTTTAATGGAATACCCTATATATTTTTATTCTATCTGAAAGATTGAGAAAATGTATACACGCTTAGAAATTTGTAGTATGTTATAAGTTAAAAAAGAAACTGTACTTATACGTCTTCTTTCTAAATCCTATTAAAGATATGTGTAAATAACTATATTACAACATTTTTGAGTATTCTACTTTATATTATTATGTTGAGGTTAAATATTAATTATAGGTTAAATAATAGGATTAATGTAATTTTTTCCATAGCTAATGTTAAAGTGTTCACTTTAACAGCAGTTTATTCAATTTACGTTGTTTTAGATTGTTCATAAATGCTTCCAACGTTGCGTTTTCTACATCTGTTGGCAGGTTTTCCTTTTCTTGTTTTAATTATTTTCCGTCCATTTCTTATTTATTCACTTTGTACACAAAACACAACAATATTCTTCGCAAAAACCAAAACGTACATTTGTTTGACATTGTTGACAGAGCAATTCATATCCCTAGTAACGCAGCAACACAGTTGCGATTTTTGTGCCCAAAATTTGTTTTTAATTACTTGAAATGTCAAATTAAATGAAGTTAGGTTTCATAAGCCGGTGTCATTATCAAAATAATTAAATTAAACTTGGTCTGTTTGAACTTATCTGTTTAATTGGTACATTTTACACTTTACAAAGTGACCTTGTTAACGGCTTTAAATTGCTTTATTTAGTAATTGCCAAAAAAACGTGCACAATCCTCATTTGCATTGTAAAGACTTGCTTCTAGCCATTCTTGTTAATTTATGGAGTTAAATAAGAAAATCTTTGATAAAGAAATAATATAATAATAATAACCTATAGTAAGAACAATTAATAACTGCACAGTTAAACTAAACTTCCACTATTTATTTGAAAAATTCGCTTTAAAATCAATTACAGCTGTTTCGCTATCACTAGCATCGTCAGATTGACATATTGAATTTCAATATGTCAATCTGACGATGCTAGTGATAGCGAAACAGCTGTAATTGATTTTAAAGCGAATTTTTCAAATAAATAGTGGAAGTTTAGTTTAACTGTGCAGTTATTAATTGTTCTTAGTAAGATGAACTTCCAAAAAGTAGAGGTTAACACAATCAATTTCATAACCTATAGTGTTTTTGAACAAAAGTTGCAGCAATGGTTTGGTTATATTGGTAACAATAATAAAAAAAAATATACGATAACATACACATATGTCCAAAACTCTTTTTAATATCTATTTTAAAGCGTTTTTAAATCAAAATTTGTTTCGTTTTTGTATTAATTTGGTCATATTTAATTGATTTGGGTGCTTTCACATTATTCCAATTCTTGTTTAAATTTCATTTGAGCTGTTTAAAAATGCCCAGAGACATATTTTAATAGATCTAGAGTAATTGCTTTGTTACAACAGGGCTTTAGTCAAAGTGATATCGCGAATATTGTTGGTGTTACTCAGGATGCTGTATCAAAAATTAAAAAAAAAATTCCAAGACATAAATGATTTGAAGGATCGTCCCAGAAGTAGCAGAAGTCGATGTATAACAGCAGCACAAGACCGGCAGATAATATTGATAGCTCGAAGAAATCGACAGGAATCTACAAGTGGCATATCCAGAGAAATTGCTAGACTTGAAGGACTGAATATCTCAAGGCAAACAATTACACGAAGATTAAATGCGGTAAATTTGTATCGCAGAAGACCTCTACGTGTTCCCAAACTAACCTATCAACAAAAAATTGTAAGGTTGCTATGGACTCAAGAAATGTTACATCATGGTCCTAACTGGAATTACGTGATGTTCTCTGATGAATCAAGAATTGGCTTGGTTTCTGATTCGAGTTCGAGAAGAACGTTAGTTTGGAGGGCCCCAGGACGACAAGCCCGATTAGAAACAGCCCAACCACATGTTCCATTTGAAGGTGGGAGTATTATGGTTTGGAGTGGTATTATGAGGGGTACACGGACGCCTCTCCTGGTTTTGGAGAGAAGAATCACTGGTGCTGTGTACATCGAGGAAGTTTTAAATCCTGTTGTGCGTCTATTCCGGGGGGCGGTAGGTGATGGATTTGTGTTTATGTATGACAATGCACCTCCACATCGAACAGCTGCAGTACAAAATTTTTTGGAAGAAAAAGGAATATCCACATTAATATGGCTATAAAATTCCCCTGACATGAACGTCATTGAACATGCCTGGAACATTTTTAAAACACGCATTAAGAAGCGAAACCCTCCCCAATTACTCTACGAGAACTGAAAGATGCTGCTCGTGAATAATGGTTAGGTTAGGTTAGGTTAGGTTAGGTTAGGTTAGGTTAGGTTAGGTTAGGTTAGGTTAGGTTAGGTTAGGTTAGGTTAGGTTAGGTTAGGATATTTGTATTTCTTGACGATATGTCAATCTGACGATGATGGTTTTAGCGCAACAACGGTCATTGAATCAAAAAAGGAAATTTTTTAAATAAGAGTTTTGTTGGTTAGGTATTGATTTAAGTAAATTAAGTATAATTGGACATTTATTATTTCTATTGAAGGTGCTTATTTACAATTTTTTTTCAGTAAAGTCTGGCGTCAAAACAGCACAAAGGTTTGATGAAGAGCAGGCACCAATTTCGCAGGCGATTTAGCTTGCAGCCTTCGTTCCTCAAAGAAGAACCTGAAGAAGAAAGACATCACTCATCCAGGTATTTATTATATCTGCCTGTTACAGGTACAGGTAATAGTCGTATTTTTTATTTATTGTAAGATATCAAAAATCGACAGGCAAGTCGGAGACTTGCACACCCTAATAACTGATGCAAAAAGCACCGCCGTTCCACTAACTACCACCAAATGTTACCACCACGTCCTCCCAAACTTGATGGTCCAAAAAATCCATCGGAAACGCCAAATTTATCGTCTCTTTCTTCAGACAACGGACCCCAATGTCAAAACCATTTCAAACAAACACAATGGAGACATACCGAACACTGCCTACAGAAGGGGAAACTTGTTTTGGCAAAAATGTAACGCCCTCACGGATAAAAAGAATAAACCACTTCACATTTGTCCATCCGAGGTCAACATATTCATCCACCTGAGCAAAAAGCTTTGCTAAATCTCCGTCTCTATGTTATATTATAAGTTTTCTGTGGTTTCCTATAACACTTACCAAATTACTGACAGAAAAGGAACAATACAGTCGCAGCCCTGTACCCTAATCTCCTCGAAGTGTAATTCATCGCAAAATTTAAGCCCATTGCCTGCGACAGACCTCGCTACCACCAACAGACACTCATCTGTCGCTTCGAGGCAATCTCCCCAAATTTCTCTCCACGGGCAATACGACTCCCACTCAAAAATAAAAGCCACCCAAGCGCTGCAGAGGATGTCAAATCCTAAATCTGGGCTCATCTATCTTTTTTTAATCACTTTAGTAGTTAATTTACCTATCTATGATCTTATTTATCTGGGTGTTTCAAAAAAAGGTAACACCGTCTCTAGGATAGGTAAAAAACTGAAAAATAATTGGGGTTTGCTTAGTAAAATTTTTTTCTAACGCCATCCGTTTTCAAGATAAAGGGCGTTGAAGAAAATAAAAAATTACACATTTCTTACGATTTTGCCGAAACTACTGGCACCATTGCAATGAAATTTTATACGAATATGTTTTGGAAGCTGATATATCCCATGAATTTGTTTTTATAACTAACTGTCATAGAGGGCGCTAGTCATGTTGAATAATACAACGTATTATTCAACATGACTTTTTTTAGGGTAGAATTATTAGTCAAAACTCCAAGTGAACATAAACATCGTTTAATTCTACACCAAAAAGGTACTCTTGGTAAAACTCGATATTATGTACCGTTTTCGGAATACTTTGATTTGAAAATTATGAAGTAATAATCGCTCCTGGTATAAACTAATGATAAATTTCGCTTTTCTCTAAGTTTGCCATGTAAAATTGACATTTATTGATTGTTATGACAATAAGTCAACAATAAATAGAGTTTTGAAACCTTGTTATTTGTAAAATTAGATATTGTTAAACAAAATGTACTCAAATGTTGAATACACCGACATGTTATTAACTTTAGGCGAGTGTTTAGGAAACTCTAGTGCAGCTTTTACGCGTTATGCAGAAAAGTTTCCTAGAAGAAACTTACCAAGTAAAAAAACATTTAGAGCAGTTGAACGACGTTGTCGAGAAACTGGGAATGTAAGACCAAAGAAAATAAATTTAGGTAGACCAAGAACAACAAGAACAATTAATAAAGAAAATATTATTTTAAATTTAGTTGATCAAAATCCAACATTAAGTGTAAGGAATATGGCAAGACAAACAAACAAATACATCTTCTTCAACTACTTGGCGGATACTTAAAGAGCAGCAGCTACATCCTTACCATTACAGACAAGTTCAAGAACTCTTGCCGGACGATCTACCGGTTAGAGTCGATTTTTGTGAAACATTGCGAGAAAGGACAGCCCTCAATCCAAATTTTTTAAAATGTATTCTTTTTACGGACGAGGCCACCTTTACGCGTCAAGGTATGTTTAACTCCCATAACGCACACTACTGGTGTGATGAGAATCCACAAGCCAAAAGGGTATCACATTACCAACACTCATTTAAAGTTAATGTTTGGGCAGCAACTTTAGGTAACAGATTAATAGGTTATCATATTCTACCTGGAAATTTAAGTGGTGATATGTACCTTGATTTTCTAAATAATCACTTATTTGAAATATTAGAAGATTTATCGATAAATGAGCGAACATAATTATTTTTTATGCATGATGGAGCTCCATCGCACTTTGATAGAAGGTGTCGTAATTTTCGGAATCGATGGATTGGTAGAGGTGCAGAAGCTCCGATTCATTGGCCTCCTCGGTCATGCGATTTTAATCCTTTGGACTACACAGTCTGGTCGTATATTAAGGAAAAAGTCTATGCTACAGAGGTAAATTCTAGTCAAGAATTAATAGACAGAATTAAACTTTAATGACATCATAGATGATCCCCAACCGTTAAGAAGATTAATGGATTCTTTAGAAAAAAGGATAGACTTGTGTATTCGTGAAAACGGAGGACATTTTGAACATTTACTCTAATTGAATTTTATGTTATGTTCTTTGTCTTTATTTTAATTTTCTTATTGTAAGTTTTTTTAATTAATAAATTTATCATTAACTTATACGAGGAGCGATTATTACTTCATAATTTTCAAATCAAAATATTCCGAAAACGGTACATAATATCGAGTTTTACCAAGAGTACCTTTTTGGTGTAGAATTAAACGATGTTTATGTTCACTTGGAGTTTTGACTAATAATTCTACCCTAAAAAAAGTTAGGTTGAATAATACGTTGTATGAATCGTGTAACTAGCGCCCTCTATGAGAGTTAGTTATAGAAACAAATTCATGGGATATATCAGCTTCCAAAACATATTCGTATAAAATTTCATTGCAATGGTGCCAGTAGTTTCGGCAAAATCGTAAGAAATGTGTAATTTTTCATTTTCTTCAACGCCCTTTATCTTGAAAACGGATGGCGTTAGAAAAAAATTTCACTAAGCCAACCCCAATTATTTTTCTGTTTTTTACCTATTCTAGAGACGGTGTTACCTTTTTTTGAAACACCCTGTATACCTACGAGAGTTGTCTTTTATATTTCAGGATTTGGTAACCTTTAATAAATTAAAAATACTAAAATTACTTGACCTATGTATTTGTACGTTATATTTACAGTTAGTATGTTATTGTTTACATTCAAGAGTTTTGTATCATCATAATAATTATACATAATAATATTTAAACATCAGGTATCGCTGACGGCCAATGTCAAGGTTATAAAGAGTATGGACTTATTTATTACACCAAGCCTTGTTTATGAGAGGATGTTCAAATTTTGGGATTATTTTTAGTTTTCAAGCCTTTAGTTTTAGTCTTGACAAGACAACTACAATTCCTGGATAAACGACAACAACCAGCACACCTTAAGAACTTGAAAAACATGCAAATAAAAACAGATTCCAGTTAAATATTTGACAGGAGAATTTAAGCAGCAAAAAGATAAAATCCTTTTTCTACAGTTAAAGCCAAGGACCATGGTTTACCGAAAAATGATGGGGTTGGAAAAGAGCCTGCAATCTAAGTAGTCGAAGTAGGAAAAACCATAAAGCATCTGAAAAACAATGGCAGTGATAAAATCGTCCAGATCTCGCAATATTACATAATCTTATTTGGGTGTAAAATTTGTTTTTCCGGAACTCCCTTGTTGTCAAATTAAAGTCGAAAAGTTTTTCTCGTTCATGAATGTGAATTGGAAAACATTTCCCGTAATAATTCCAGCACTATAGGGAGATTACAACTGAAAATATCAACATAATCCGGAGATGAATAATTATTTCACAATGGCTTTTCTAGTTGACTGTGTTATTTGTCTCAAAGTTTACGTCAATTAAAATCATTTGTTTTGTTGGTGTGTAACCTTGTACTGACATTGTTAGGGATCATGGGGTCATTCTGAACGTTTTTTAAAATATTGGTAAACTAAAATATTACAGTTTAAATTACTTTTCATCAAGTAAAAATGAATAAAATTGCAATAAACTTTGTCTGATGTATCTTTTCCCCTGAACGAAATTACTTTTTGCCATATATAGCTACTTCTACTACTACTCTGTAGTATTTTTCACAGTAAAAGGTATTAGCTTATTGTGTAGAAAATCATCAGGTAAAAGTTGTAGATGTGCTACAGGGTCGAACTTAAGAAATTTGAATTTTGCATAATATAGGAGATATCCAAGTAATTTATTTAAATATTACAATTCTATTCTATATTTAGTTCAGTGTGGCTATCGCTATCCTAATCTAAATTAATTATAATTGCCGCAATTGATTTTACAGAAAGAGTTTTCAACATTATAACATGAATAACAGAACTTTTCCAACTCTCGGTTGGAATGTCATTCATACAGTTCCTAATTAATTCTAAAGTCGGAGAAGTATTTTTTCCGCGGACACTCGATTTAAGTTGGTGTCACATAAGCTCTATGGGATTGAACACGCAGTAGTAGGAAGGTAGTCGTAACACTGTATGTCCCAATTCTTCTGCAATTGTTTCACAAATATACGTGTTTTTTTAAGAAAATGACTGCAGCACTTGTAAAAGTTCTTTTTTTGTATTAATTTCGTCAAAATATATGTCATTTGCAGCCATGAAGTTTTGAATCTCCAATTTCGTATTCTTTGAGCCAGGATTTTTTTGCAATTGTCGACTATGATAGCTTGCGTTGTCCATTACTACAGTGTGTAAAAGCCAAATGGAATAAATTCATTATTTCGGTTACTGTACATATTTATAAAAAATCCCGAAACGCGTCAAATTTAAATTATAACTTGACATTCTTTAACGTGAAAATACAACAACTACCTTCAACCCCCTTAGAATGACAGGTACAACCCACAATTTTTTAAATGGGAAGTATAGGCTTGTGATATATTATTTGAAAGGTCTCTTCATTCTCTATTCAAAAATGTTATTGTTTTTAAATTTAATGCAAAAATTAACATAAAAAAATTAATATCAGGTTGTTACCGAAATTCGCTAAAATATACTCGAAACTTATTACAAAATACTTAAAACTTATTTCCCGTTTAGGTCTTGATAATGAGAAAGTGAACAAAAACCATAGCAATGTGGTTTTTAGAAGGTAACCATTAAAAAACTTTAAAGAATTTCCGTAGCAACGCTATTTTAACAAGCAGTACTAAATTGTTTTATTTAAGTTTTCATTGTTGTAATTTAAGTATAAAGTTTGTTCAATTCAATTCTGAAAAATGGTTAGATTAACGGAAATGCATAAAATAACAGTTTTACAAATGATTGGTTACGGAGATAACATCCGAACACAACAGGAAGTAACTCGCCTATTTCATGAGAAATTTCCTAATTTACCGCCTATATCCCAAGGAACAATAAGTAAAATAGAAAAGCAGTTTCGCGAGTTGGGTCATGTAAGGCAGATAAAAAAAGCAGCTGCCAATGCACTGAGTGATGAACTCAAATTAGATGTGTTGCTTGAGTTTCAGGAAAACCCACATACATCGAGTAGACAGGCATCCACTACATTCAATGCTAGCCATACATCGATAGCAAACATATTAAAAGAAAATAAATTGCATCCGTATAAGATGATACCTACTCAGGAGCTCATGGAAGACGATTTTGATAGGAGAACTTTTTTTGTAAGCAAATGATGGACATGTTGGATAACAATATTATCCAATTAGAAGACGTTATGTTTTCTGATGAGTGTACTTTTTTACTTAACGGTCATGCTAATCGGCAAAATTGCCGCTACTGGTCCACGGAAAATCTTCACTGGATGAGAGAAGAACACACTCAATACCCTTTAAAAGGTTAATGTTTGGGCAGGGATTGTAGGGAACAATATCATTGGTCCCTTTTTTATTGAGGGCAACTTGAATGGCAACAATTTTTTGGCACTACTTCAAAATGATGTCATTCCAACGTTGGCAAATTTATATCCTGATCCAGGTAACCCTCAAGTTCCACCGAATACGATATGGTTTCAGCAGGATGGAGCACCACCACATTACCAACTTAATCTCCGGCAGTACCTCGATACAATATTTCCCAATCGGTGTATAGGGAGGCGAGGATCGATTGAATGGCCAGCGCGATCACCTGATCTTATATTATTAGATTTCTTTTTATGAAAATATGTGAAGAGCCATGTGTACAAAACTAAACCTTCTGATTTAAATGACTTAAAAGAACGAATAACGCTTGCGATTAGGTCGATCACGCCTGATATGTTAAATAATGTTAGAAGACAGTTTTATTTGAGATTAGGATGTTGCCAAGACGTTCGCGGAGAACATTTTGAACATCTACTTCATTAACATTCATAGTTCTTTTTCGTGTTCTACATTTTATTACGTTTTGCATTACATTCTAGTTTTTGATTGTATTGTAGCGAATTTCGGTAACAACATGATATTAATTTTTTATGTTAATTTTTGCATTAAATTCAAAAACAATAACATTTTTGAATAGAGAATGAAGAGACTTTTCAAATGATATAAATTTCACAAGCCTATACTTACCATTTAAAAAATTGGGGGTTGTACCTGTCATTCTAAGGGGGTTGAAGGTAGGGGTTGCATTTTCACGTTAAAGAATGTCAAGTTATAATTTAAATTTGACGTGTTTCGGGATTTTTTATAAATATGTACAGTAACCGAAATAATGAATTTATTCCATTTGGCTTTTACACACTGTATAACGCTGTTTGGCGGAATATTGGGTAACAGACAATTTTTAAACCAATCTCTGCTGTCGTATCTTCGTGATAATCAACAATATTTTTGGCAGAAAACCACATAGCGTTTGGGATCCAACCATTTTCTGATCCTGCGTGTAATATTGTGATTCTGTTCCCTTTATTTGATGGTGCTTTTGTTTTACACTTATCAGAGGAATCAGACCAACCTTTGGAAGGGGTGTCATGCGTGTCAAACCACGTCTCGTCGAGGTAGAGTATTGGCCGATTTTCTTATTGACGTTATATATTCAGAACGCCAGTTTATTAAACGTGTGGATTCCATTATTACTTGTCTTTTGTCAATTTTGCGATATTTAAAGCCCATTGCAGACAGAACTCGCCAAAGAGTAGTGAGGCCACAGTTGATGTGAGTTTCGTCATTGATGAGCAGCTGTTTCAGACTTTTGGTTGTAGGGACACGCTGCTCATCGTACATATTTAGTGTGTTCTTTTTACGGCATTTGCTCGAGCAGATCAGCTGCTCTGTTCATTTAAATATTTTTGCGTATTCTTTTTAAGCGCTCGCTTTGATCAGAACTGAACTATCGCTTCCCCCCTTTCCCCTAACTGCACTACCTCTAGAGGGGCTCGGTTCGGATTACTTGCTCCGTTCAGTTGATCATAACCTCAATACATAACGAAAACAATCACAATTTGGATTTATTTTGAAGTGAATACAAAATATGTGAGCACTTATATGCCAATACTAATAACTTATCTTCTACTTGCATCTTTTTTAATATTTTTATAATAAAATAAATAATAAACAATATGCTAACCTAAAATTTTATGATGCACTTTCCTGTCGATTATTTTTGTGCATTCTTTTTAGGATTTCCTGCTCACTTTGGTCACCCGCTCAATTTGAAAATTATTTCAACAGAGCTGAACATAATGATGTAAAAAGAACACACTAATTGTTTCAAAAATAATTCATTTAGTTTTATGTTAATAAAAATAGTATTTTCAGAACTCAGAAGAGCGAGGATGCGGAATCGCTTGAGAAGAATGACATTGTCGGAGAGGTTAGCGTTAGCGGTAATGTGTCACCAACCGGAAATGTCAGGCACAAGATAGTAGTTATGGGTGCGGCTAAAGTAGGCAAGTCTTCCATTATCAATCAATTTCTATACGGAACATTTTCTTCAAAGTACAAAAGAACCATCGAAGAGATGCATCATGGAGATTTTCATGTAGCTGGGGTGAGTGTGATCATTAGTTCTCGAAAAATATAATAGAACCGTTATTAGTTGCGCATGTTGGCACGTTCTGCGGCTCGGTTCACTGTTTTCATATTTATTCACATGTTTCTAGTTTCTACATTAACAACATTGTCGTGTTTTAGTTTCAGAAAAGTGCGCTAAAATAATGTAAAAACTTTTATTGTTCATTAAGCCAATAATGAATGGACTAGTTTAGTGATTTTTTTTATATTTGCATCTTATAAAATAGGTTTTTAGTGGTTTAAATGTAAAAATAAAATTTTTATAAAATTAATCCTCTAGCCATAATCGGCATTTGAAATTTAAATTTAATGGTTACATACGTCATAAGTGGTAAGTGACGTGTTTCAATAAGATTGGTAGAAAATTTGCGATGTTGTCGATGTGATTTAATATTACCCGAGAAACTTATCTCTCTCTCTTATTTGTTGTCATTAAAAAGAGATAAACATATCGATATTTTTGTTCTCTGATTGACACTTTATCAAATAAGGAGTAAAACGCTAAACAAAATATTCTGTCATTTTCGTTAGTTTAATTTGTTGTTTGGTTGTGTTTGGTTTATGAAAGAAATTACTTCTATAATATTTTTGGTTCGAAAATAAAAATCCCTAACACCTTCTCTTGGTGTTATAGCAGTTCCTTCAAAAATAACCAATAGAAGTAATTGTTCTCTCGGGAAGCAACCCTTCTATCGGTACAGTGAGAGAACGAATTTCAAGAATACCGTTTTGGCATTTTCAATAGAACCACACCCACATTCTATTGGCTGTTCTATTCTATCACCGTGAAGAATAGAGGTCTTGTTTGTTTATTACAGATAAACACGATTTTCTCTCCTGTCATATATCTTGTCAACTGGTACAATCAGTTAGTCACAGAACACGGTGTTTTGTGCCGCCAGTTCTTTGAGAATACTTGAAACGAACGTAGCTAAAATGTGACAACGTTAACTTTTAAACACACTTCATTATTGGTTATTAGTTGGCGCTACGTTTAAAACTTACGAATTATTTATTGCTAAATTTTACGAAATGAGAAAAAATAATTGCAAAATGAATACCAATATAAGTAAGTAGGTACCTTATCCTAAATATATTGTAATGAATAATATGATTTGAGAGAAAGTTTATTAATTTATTTATTTATTTGAATGATTAATTCTTATTTAAAAGTAGCAATATCTTCTTTTTCTCAGGGGTGTTTGGTTATGCAAGTTTCTATTGGATTATTAGGTGTATGTGAATGAAAAATTTGATTCAATTATAATTATAAATTTATTATAAAATAGTTAAATTAAAACAGTAATGTTGAAAGTTTAATAATGAAACTAATTAGAAAAAATATTAAAAAGAAAGGCCTTTAGTAATTATAAAAGAACTTACTTAATGTGAATTAAGTTAAACTAACCAATATTATTTATGTAATAGCAAGTAAGATTATCAAATACACTAATTATTAAATACCAAGTAAATTCCTTTATTTTTTTTTAAATTATAAAATTCAACTAACTACTACAAAATTTTTTTTAAAAATTACAATTTTATCTGACCTTGATATGTAAAGTCCTGTTTCCTGATTGGTGGAAAAATCTGTAGGTGATCTATGAAAAACGGAGACGAACGAAGTGATACGTGGTATTTGCGATTTTGGTAAACTGAAGTGTTGTTAGACGATTAGTTTCTTGTGTAATTATTGTTCTTTGTTTGTTCCTCAAATTTTAGTGTTGATGGATTATAGTTCCTTTAGTTGTATTAATAATAGTAAGTACTCTTCTTTTTTACATCAACCCAAAATGTTTTAATTTCACTTTTGATTAGTTTTCAATGTCACTTTTGGCACTTTGTTTTATTTTATAATTGTTTTACTTTGTATTTTTAACGTCACTTTATTATAACTACTTTAAAAACTGTTTGTTCACTTTTTAACTGACTGTTCACACTCACTGATCTCTCTTTGACTTCCAGTAATAAACTTCCCCTTAACGACCTCTGTTCAGTCTTTTATAGGTTTCAAACTTCTAGATAATGCTCATTATACTATTATAGAATATTTAATTATTACAACATATTGCTATCATTTTGATTAATATGATCCTACTAAACTAGTCCATTTATGCCTTACTTTATAGACGCACTGTATAATGAAACTGGAGTAAAAAATTTAAGGGATTTGTTGCCCCAAATTCCAACATCCCCAATAACTTCTAAATAAATTAAAATCAACATTAAACTCTTTAGATTTGATTACGCAACAGATGCACTTTTAAATCGAATTGATTTAAAATTCTTCCTACGTTGGCTGTACGAATAATTTAGTAGATATAGAATTTCCTATAAATGCAGAAACGACCGTGTTGAGTTGGCGTTTGTTAATTTATACAGTTGAATACTCAAAGCATAGATATTGGAGATTTATGATGATGAACTTGTATTTTACTAAAATTCGTTATTGGCTTTATTTACTCAGGAATAAACGTTTTCTGTTAAGAATATCAAATTTATTTCATGCATAAATACGTTTATTTAATCTACTATAATTTCAATCGGCGCTGAGCAAACATGTTAGATATTTTATAACTATTATGTTCGCTTTTATACAATTTTCAATCCACAAATGCACTATGTCCAAAAGTTTGGAATATTGAAATATTTCATCTTTTTAGTAAACATCATTTTGCTACAACCAATACTAAATAAATCTTGAAGTCAGATAAACATACAAAAAAAATGATTTATTCTTTTGAGGTGAAAAATGTACAATGTATTACAAATTTTTTTAAATAAATTAATAACCAAAAATGGTTTTTAAATAAAATTAATAATCAGTATTTCCTCCATGGGCCTATATGCATGACTGTAGGCGATGTGGCAAGTTATCGATTAAATGGTCGAGCTGGGCTTGCGGAATTATCTCCCATTCTTCACGAGCAGCATCTTTCAGTTCTCGTAGAATAATTGGGAGAGGGTTTCGCTTTTTAATGCGTGTTTTAAGAATGTTCCAGGCATGTTCAATGACGTTCATGTCAGTGGAATTTGATGGCCATCTTAATGTGGATATTATTTCTTCTTCCAAAAACTTTTGTACTGCAGCTGTTCGATGTGGAGGAGCATTGTCATGCATAAACACAAATTCATCACCTACTGCCCTCCCGGAATAGACGTATAACAGGATTTAAAACTTCCTCGATGTACACAGCACCAGTGATTCTTCTCTCCAAAACTAGGAGAGGCGTCCGTATACCCCCCATAATACCACTCCAAACCATAATACTCCCACCTTCAAATGGAACACGTGGTTGGGCTGTTTCTAATCGGGCTTGTCGTCCTGGGGCCCACCAAACTAGCGTTCTTCGCGAATCAGAAACCAAGCCAATTCTTGATTCGTCAGAGAACATCACGTAATTTCAGTTAGGACTATAATAATAAGAATAATAAGTTTATTTACCATATTTTTTTTTGCTACAATGATACAATGAAATATTAATACCTAGCTAAAGTAATTAAACCAAGAAAAAGTCACTAAGGGTTAACCCTGTGCATGACATATTTATAAATACAAGAATATCACACAAAAACAACTGTAATAATGGTAATAGTAATATTATAACAACAAATAAATAAATAAATTAGTGAAACCAAAAAAAGGTAGGACCTGAACATTGGCATATATCATTGATAGTTATTAATAGTATATTACATAACGAGTGTGGAAAGTGAAGTATTACGCACAAGTGAAGTTTAGCACGAGCCGCGTAGTGGCGAGTGCGGAAACGTGACGAGTGCAAGAAATACACTTTCCAACGCGTTGTGTACACGATTTTTCCTACGACCCCAATATTTCTTATTATAATAAATATTTTAAATTTATTTATAAAATTTATTTTAATTGTTAGTCATGTTAAAAATTAGGATTTAAACGAGTTTATATATTGCATGGAAATATAATTAATTAAAATCAAATAACCACCTTTCTCAGGAATTCACATCAAAATTCTTTATTAGTTAAATGACATTTTAATTTTTTTTGTGGGCTCTATAAAAATTAAAAGTAAAATGGTCAGTCGGTGAAATTAATTGAAAAGTAATGTAATAATAATAGACACAAAGATAATTGTGAACAGAAACACAAACATAACTTCAAAAATCCACATTCGACACATGCACGGAACATAAACACAATATAAAAAAGAAGAATAAACTGTTCTTCTTTCTAAAAGTGTTTTTATAAAAATAATAATACTGAATAAAAATATGTTTATTTTTTAAAAATTTAAAAACCTATAAGAAACTTTATTCTTTATTCTTACTTTATACAGAAAAATTTGTATTGGCAATTACAATACAATATTTGACACAAGGAAGATTTAAAAGAAAATTAAATGGTCCTTGCTTTGACATTTATGTGTTTTTATTATTGATAAATTTGACGTAAATGTCACAGATCATAGAACTATATTTTTTTACTTTTCAATACGTGTATTGATATTTACTTTTCAATACGTGTATTGATATTTACTTTTCAATACGTGTATTGATATTTACTTTTCAATACGTGTATTGATATTAGCTACTTTCTTAAGTACAAATAAGTGTGCAAACTAGCACTTTCACATGTGGTCGTAGGAAAAATATACAGGGTGTTTCATGGACGATGCCAGACTTGCGTGTATCATCCTGTACATTTTAATTATTATTAGTATTAATTATATATTAGTATAAAATAAGTATTTAAACTATTCTTAACAGAGTATACAAAATATTTAAAAATAAAAATGTATGATTTGTAATTTTGGAGCTTTGATTAAATGGATAATTATTTTTTCATAATTTTTTTTTATTTAAGCTTTAGACTGTAACAAAAAATGTCTAAATTAAGAAATTGTTTTAATCGTTGCAGCTCAATTACTATTAATAGCAACCACTGCTTAACTTTCCCTTTAAACAACCCGATAGAATTGATAGATTTTAATTCTGAATCTAATTCGTTGTAGAGTTTTGGACCTAAAAATGTAAAGCATCTCTGTCCAATAGATTTTTCTGCTTTAGGTACAGTAAAAGATTCAATTGTATATCGGGTGTCATGTGAGTGAGAAATCAAGCTGGCGTTCTTTTTGTGTTTGTGGAAATGTAAGAGTAAAGTTTTGGCATAAAATTGGTACATGTTGAATATCTTAGTTTCAACATAAAGGACATTAGAGGGGTAAGTGCGGGGTTTTTTGTATATCGATTTTATTATAGCCTTTGGAATTTTTTGAAGGTTCTCTAGTAAGACAATTCCTGCTGATACCCAAGAGATTAATCCGTAGTATAGATGAGACTCTACTAACGCATAGTAAAGAATTTTTAAATGGTTAATATGCAAAAGGTTGGATAAATATTTAAATTTGTACACTAGATGTCTTAATTTTCTAATAACAGAGTTGATTTGTACATCCCATTTTAAGTGATTATCTCTACACTATGGTGTAACATTTCTTGTGTCCATTGCAACCTTACAATTTTTTGTTGATAGGTTAGTTTGGGGGAACACGTAGAGGTCTTATTTACCGCATTTAATCTTCGTGTAATTGTTTGCCTTGAGATATTCAGTCCTTTTGGACATATGTGTATAATATAAACAAAAAATAAATAGAAGTTAAAGACAATTAGACACAATTTTCAATTTGTATTATTATTTATGTCAATAAAAAAATATCACAAGCATTACAGTTTATAGAAAGCTTTAAGCAAAAACCAAAATTGATTTATCAAATTTTTTATTTAAGAAAATTGATATTGTAGCTAGTTTCAGTCTTATAAAACCATCATCAGGCAAATTTGAGAGACATACTTTAGTGTGTCTGTTTAACCGTTTGTATATTTACTTTTTTTCTTTTTATTTACTTGTTACCGTACATATTCCTTTTTAAATGCTGTTGGATATTTACGATTAATCTTATATCTTTTCTATTTTTATTACGTTACTATTTTAAACAATATTTCTTCAAGGGATACCGTTTCATATCCCCGATACTGTATATTCATTCCCCTATAACAAGGTTTTCTTCCTTGGGGGCTTTGTAAATTGACCTAATAGTGTAGGATCCCACTGCTGGATACTATAGAGTTATACAGTGCGGTCCATATGTATGGAATAAATTCATTTGTAGCGTTATTATGTACTATATGAAAAAAACCTGAAACAGGTCGATTTTTATTCTTAAATTGACAATTTACAGTATGAAAATATTATCCCCCTCCAGCACCCCTTCGGAATTATAAGCACCCCCTCGAAAATTTTAAATTACAAAGGGGGTCGTGTGGCACCTCGTTGGAAAGGGATTTTAGTCCTCTGTTCAGCAATATAAAGTTTTTTAAGTTTGGTGCAATCATAACTGAGAAAATTGATTTTTAAGATGTAAAATTTTGATAATGTCTCTAACACAAAACTTTACTTAGAATAGAGATAATAATGTCACATAATGATTAGAATGTGTTTTTCAATGTATTTGACACAATTAAATGTTCAAAATGACCACCATTCACTTCTTGACAATAACCGAGGCGATATTGTTTGGTCTATTAAAATAACTTTAGAAATAATCAGGTATTTTCGTATCTGTTCTGTTAAATATTAGGAAAAAACTTTGAAGATATTAAAATAATAGTCAAAAAACTAAATAAACAATTGATATAACTCTAGTAGGCTGCTGTCATTTAGGTATTTAAAGTTACTAAAAGACGTCAGTATAATATTTGTGCGCGTATTAAATTTAATTATGGCTCATTTGTCCGAGACTCAAAGAATAGACATTTTAATTATGATTGGTTGTGGTAATAAAACCAGAACTCAAAAGGAGGTTTGTGAAATTTTTAATAATAAATACCCTGGTCAACACGTTTCGCAGTCTACAGTTAGCAAAATTGAAAAAAAGTTTCGTGAAACTGGACATGTAAAAAATATTGAAAAACCATGTAGAAATGTTCAATTTACTGATGAAAAAAAGTTGATGTACTTCTAGAGATTGAGGAAAATCCGCATAAGACAACTCGAGAACTTGCCGCCGACAATGATGTAAGTAAATCATCTATTTTGAGAGTTCTGCATAAAGAAAAATACCACCCTTACAAAGTTCAGTTGGTTCAGGAGTTAAATGAAGATGATCCTGATAGAAGGCAAGAATTCTGTGAATTGATGATGGATAGAATGAACGCAGATTTGCAGTTCATAAACAAAATAGTTTTTTTTGATGATGCGACGTTTCATTTAAACGGAACGGTTAACAAACAGAACTGTAGATATTGGAGCAGAGAAAATCCTCACTGGATGTGTGAGGCTCACACTCAATATCCTAAAAAAGTTAACGTTTGGGCTGGTATCATTAACAATAAAATTATTGGCCCTTATTTTTTTGAGGGCACAGTTACTGGTGAGGTTTATCTAGATTTTTTGATTAACTTTTCAGTGCCTACATTACAAAGAGTTTTTCCTGATGTTAATCATCCAAATGAGATAGATCGATCTATTTACTACCAACAAGACGGAGCTCCACCGCATTTTGCACGTACTGTTAGAAATTATTTAAACGAGGTTTTTCCCAATAGGTGGATAGGAAGACGTGGGGCGATCGAATGGCCGGCTAGATCCCCCGATTTGACTCCTCTCGATTACTTCTTATGGGGTTATTTAAAATCTAAAGTATATTTTAATAGACCAAACAATATTGCTGATTTAAAAGTTAGGATAACGGAAGAAATTAACTAAATAACCCCCGAGGTCATACAAAATGTTGTACGAGAATTCCAATATCGCCTCGGTTATTGTCAAGAAGTGAATGGTGGTCATTTTGAACATTTAATTTAAGTGTCAAATACATTGAAAAACACATTCTAATCATTATGTGACATTATTATCTTCATTCTACGTAAAGTTTTGTGTTAGAGACATTATCAAAATTTTACATCTTAAAAATCAATTTTCTCAGTTATGATTGCACCAAACTTAAAAAACTTTATATTGCTGAACAGAGGACTAAAATCCCTTTCCAACGAGGTGCCACACGACCCCCTTTGTAATTTAAAATTTTCGAGGGGTGCTTATAATTCCGAAGGGGTGCTGGAGGGGGATAATATTTTCATACTGTAAATTGTCAATTTAAGAATAAAAATCGACCTGTTTCAGGTTTTTTTCATATAGTACATAATAACGCTACAAATGAATTTATTCCATACATATGGACCGCACTGTATGTTTCTTTTTGAAATTGATTTTAACCGAATGTTCAGGAAGTATTAAATGGATTAGCGATAGGTTGCCTTAAAAAAATTTACCACAATTACATGTTACTAAGTTTGGTAACGTAAATTGTAGGTATTTGTTTTTTTGTTTTAATTAATTTTTCTTTTTATTTATTATTTTCTTATTCGTCGGTAAACACTTCCGTGTTTTGCAAAACATTCATCAAAATATCTTTGACAGATATGTTATTAACAGATATTTCTATTTTTTTATAGGTTCACTTGACATTGGACATTCTGGATACTTCTGGTGCCTACGAATTTCCAGCTATGAGAGCCCTGTCGATATCGTCGGCCGATGCATTTATTCTAGTCTACGATGTAACAGATTCAACCACCTTCGAAGAGGCCAGAGCACTTCGAGACCAAATTCACGAAACAAAATGTTCTTCTAATGTACCAATAGTAGTAGTGGGCAACAAGATAGATTTAACTGGAGATCGTGAGGTAAAATATCAAAAAATACAAACACAATTAACGAAAAACTAATATTTGCTTTTTAACGAGAGTTTGATTGATGATAACACTGCTCGGTTTTAGAACTTTAGGGTTTCTAATTAAGTACCACGAACAGCAAGGCTTGACAAGCTTAATTTTATGCTGTATATCAATTTAAATATATTCCTTATATAAGAGATTAAATGAAACTTTACAACAATAAAGGACATAATGGAAATTGAGTTTTAGAACTATAATTAATATTTTGTCAGACGCAAAACGTAGAACGAAAAGATGAAGGATTACATTTTTATACATACACAGGGTGAATCAATGAGGACGGGAATATTTTTAAGAATAATGAAAAACTCTTCGTTTTACCAAAACTTCCAATATTTATTTAAAAAATTGCTTTATTAACTTTAATGACAGCCGTTTCGCTAGACAATATCGTCAGATTGACATATTGAAGTTACATTTTGTTTGTTTGTAGCTAGGTACCTGATGTTTATTAGGTAGTTATAAGGCTAGACCAAGTATGGAAGTAATAAGACATAACAATATTAAAGCCTAGATGTTATGAGCCCTAAGGGATTATCCTGGATGTACTTCCCTCTAAGATCAGTATAACTGTGCAATGATATAGAAAAACCAGGAAAAAACTATATCATGCTGATCTTTACAATAACTTAATATATTTGTGTTACAATTACGTCTTATCTATGTATAAAATGAAGACTCAATCAAAGCAAACACTTTAAAAGTGGAGAACTTCCCAGATTTATTTGTTCATTAACAACTTTAAATTGTGGATCTGCTAGATGTCTTTTTATTTCAAGTTCTTCAAGGAAATCTAAATTTTGTTTTTTATTACAAGTGTGTAGTATTTGGATGTCATTGATATGTAAGAGTGAGGTTGGATGTTCAAGTAGGTGTTTTGCATAATTTGACTTATCTGGTTGTTTTAATCTATATGCTCTTAAATGTTCGTTAAATCTTACTTCAAAATTTCTTTGTGTTTGATCTATATATACAGTATTACACTTTGGACAATTAATTTTGTAAACACCAGATTTTTTTAATTTAGGTAATTTTGTTTTTACATTTAACAATTTTGTACCAATATTATTTTGTGTTTTAAATGATATTAATGCTGATGTTGCCGAAGATATTATTTTTGAAATTTTATTGGAAATAGTTCCACAATATGTAATATTTTTATAACTTTTAATTTCTTTAGTTTGTTTAGAAAATATTAGGTTTAGTGACACTTTCTGTTCTTTCTTATTAATTAATGTATTTATCAAATGAATTGGGTAGCCATTAGATGTAGCTATTTGTTTTATGATATTAATTTCTTTATCAAAGTTAATTTTGTTCATTGGAATTGAAAATGCCCTATGTATCATAGAATTATAAGCTGATAATTTATGTGTTATAGGATGATTTGAATTATACGGTATGGTTACATCTGTTTGTGTTGGTTTTCTGTATATTGAATAATTTAGTAAATTATTAACTTTTTCAATTTTTAAATCTAGAAAATTAATTGAATTATTTTCTTCAACTTCTAAAGTAAAATTAATTTTAGGATGCAAGGTATTAATATAATTAAAAAATATATCTAATTGTCGTTCGCTACCTACAAATCCTGCTAACACATCATCAACATATCTATACCAAAATACAATATTGTTTTTATAACTAGAATTAAAGATTATGTTTTCTAAATTATCCATAAAAATATTTGCTAAAATTGGAGAAATGGGACTTCCCATTGGAAGACCCTCATTTTGAATATATACTTTGTTATCAAAAGTAAAATAATTTTGACTAATACATACATTAAATAAGTCAATTATATCTGATACTATTCCTGGATGGATATTTCTTTCATCTAATAGCTTTTTAACTAGAACTATACATTCTTTAGGAGATATTTTAGAGAACATATTAGTTACATCAAATGAAACTAACTTAGTATTATTTTGTAATTTACATTTATCTAATTTTTTTATCAAATCTAATGAATTTTGTACTGAATATTTAGATGTGTAACCATAATTATTTAGAATAGTATTTAATTTTATTGACTGAAGGATTATAATAAAACAAATTAGACCCTTAAGTTGTAAAATCCGAGATGCACATCATAAATGTAAAAGAACCTGATTCAGGTAATTTTGTTTCTCAGATATTGATTGTAGAGGATTACAGCTTACACTTCTTGTTCATTTTAGTCTTTGTATTTCATTGGAAGTGCGTTCACTTGTGTTACGGCGTGCAATAATTTTATAACATTTATTTGTTATTACAGTTATTAATAGCAAAGATTTTATACCCCAACGTACAGATATTTTTTCCTGCAAAACAGCCAATAATACGATAATAATCTTTGGTATTTCGTATTTAAAATATCGTTGTATTTTTGTTACTTTTTAACTAACAACGCGTACCTACTTTAATAAATATTTATCATGATGACCTTGCATGGTTTTTTCCTAAACATTGTTTTCAGATTGATACCGCTACAACAGAATCAGTGGTAACTGTGGATTGGGAAAATGGATTCGTGGAAACGTCGGCAAAAGATAATGTTAATATTACCAAAGTTTTCAAAGAACTATTAGTGCAGGCTAAGGTTAAATATAATCTAAGTCCTGCTCTAAGACGTCGTCGCAGACAATCTTTACCTTCTCAACCTGGACCGCCTCAAACACCAACTCATGCTGCTTTGATTCCATCTGCCGTCCAGTTACAAGTACGTATTTGATAAACCAACTGAACGTATGTATGCTAAAAGTGATTTTCAAAAAAGATGGGTTTCAAATCAACTGTATTGTACCTATGTCAAGTACAATTGATTACCCAATTAAAAAAAACATTCTATACCTTTTTTATAGTATATATAAGAATTAAAATATATATTTTAGCATCTTCAGCAGATCCGTGATCGTCACAGCAAGAGGAACTCCTGTATCATTTCCTAAATGAAAATTTTTATAACAGATGTAGTGTTATTGTAAGTATTTATAATATTTTTAAACCCAAATCGGCTTAGAACGGACTATTTTATATGTTATTTACTATAATATCTTTCAAAAAGTAACAAGAACAAATATGTGATGTGTTTGAATCTCGATTATAACTACAAATGTTTTTTTTTAACAATTTCTTTTTCCACGAGCTCAAGAATAAGGACTCAAAACGAGAGATCGAAAATATTTTATATTGTATACATAGATAAACAACTAAAAGGCTGGCAAAACTGGAAAAATTTGTCTAAAAGGATAATAAATTCCAATGGAAAATTTTTTAGGTTAGGAATTTCTCTTGAGCACTTACGATTGATTACATTATATACAAACTAATAAATTAATATTTTTTATACATTCGTCACCATATTTTTTATCTTGTTTCTTTTTGAAATCTGTATATATATATATTGTTTAAAATGTTTTTTATAAAATTTAAAGACTCCCTACACATATTTAGATATTTTATGGCATCAAAAAAAGTACCAACAACTTTTTAATCGTTTTTCTTTAAAACAAACCTACGTTACAAAAAAGTAGTAACAACAAATTATTGGTAAATAGGTTTGCATATATTATTTGTTGAAATAAAAGCAATTGCAGTTTCCGACTTCCTAGCTTTCTACCTCGTACCTACTTTTAACATGTTCCGCTAGATCGCACCATAATCGATCCACACCGTTATATCTGGTAATGGAGTCGTCTGCAGTGTTGCCGAGGCTGTGATTTTTTACCAGGTTTGGGGATTTTATCGTTCGGTGAAAAATTCTTGTAAATTTAAAAATTCTGGTGAGTTTTTAGAAATATCGGTCATAATGTTTATTGTAGCAATTGCGATAATGATAAAAAGCAACTATTGTACAATAATCAGAGAACTGTAATGCAGTTCATTCAAATAAGAGGGATTATGAAAAAAGAAGATATATACTTATGTCAAAGAATACACCAACTATTCTGGTGTATTCTTTGCTTATGTTTTGGTTATTGCCTTAGGTTAAAAAGGTGGTTCGGGATGAAACCCACGTAGGCCAGAGGCCCCTTGTATATATGAAAAAAAGTAGAAAAAAATTTAGGTTATGATGTTATGGTTGCTATTTATTGATTAGTTAGTTTCTTGTTGTGTTTATTGTATCATAATAAATAATAATAATGGATTTATAAAAAAGTATAAATATAATAAAACTTGGGAAAACCTTATTTTTTTGTAAAAGCTGCACCAAAAAATAGTAAAACAATTAAAACACATCCCAGTTTTGTGTCATATTTGTCTATAAACTCCCAATCTTAACTTAAGTAATAATATTAAAATTATAACTAGTTACAAACAATGTGTGTGTGGAATTTTATATGAGAACAAATTAAATCTGGTGAGTTCTTGTGATTTTTACAAAAAATATTGGTGATCAAATTGAAAGCTTCGGCAACACTGGTCGTCTGAAACCATCAATTGCTTTTATTGAGGCAAACATCATTTGAAAGATTTATATTGTGTAAAATCTTTATAGTCTCGTTTTCAAATTTTAAAATAATGGTATATACTTTTTGTTACCTAGCAGGTAGGTACCTATTTATAATTAAAAAAATCAACACATGAAGAAAGCTACAATTATTATATTTGGCTAGTTCTACATTTTTTTGTTTAATATAAATTAAAACATTATGCATTATAACTTAAAATGTCAATTATCTAAACTGTCCATCGTGTCTATTTATTCTAAATTAGATGTATATTAATCACTATCTAAAATTGTTAGAAATAAGTAGGTACATGTACTTATAATAATTATACATTAGGTTCCAAAAGAAGTGCATTACGAGAATAAATTCTATTTTGTTTCGCAGAAAAGTATATAATCAAAAGAAATTGTTTTAAAATAGTCCCATAAACCTCTAATAGAAATAATTATATTGCCCAATGTTAATGCACTTCTTTTCGTTATAATTTGTATTGCAAATAAAATTTTTATATTTAGTAGAAATTTTGTATAATTATTGTTCCTAAATACTTTGAAGTAATAAAAATTAAATTTTACTATGTCCGTTCTAAGCCTACTTTATACAATAATACTTGTCTATAGTGAATTTATGAATACCAATGTGATTCAAACATAATATAGGTAGATCTATTCAAATTTTCTATCTGAACCGACCAATTTTTTGTTTCAACTGTATTTTTACATCAAAATGGGATTGAGACACATATACTAAGAAGTTGAATCATTTATCGGAAATTCTAATTGTTTATTATAATGTCATTTAATTTCATAACCACGCCCCAAAAGGCCTTAATTTTAACGAGATTGGTCAGAACCGTTTTTAAAGCTTCAGTAGGCGGCGCGCAAGGAAAATCGATAAGATTAAGGTGTGGACGAATTGCACTAATGAAATTTAATTAAATCTCTTTTTTTATTTCTTTTTTTAAGTTAATCATATATAAAAAAATATTTATATTAAAGTAAAGTAGACACTTTACAAGAAAGTGTATATTTTCAACTAGTCTGTATTATTACCGCGTGATCTATGTTTATAAGATTTTTTTATTTTTAAGCTAAAAATATTCTGTGTATTACATTTAAATCCGATAGAAGTAAAAAAAATCGAGATTTAAAAGCCTCAAGAAAGATTTATGTTGATTGAAGTCAGTCTTCTATTGGTTGAAAGTTTTTTTTTTATTTTACATTCATAATTGAGATTTCATATCAGGGTAGAAATTAGTTATAAAGTTTGCATAAACCTTTCTGGGACCAGTTTATCACTATCTACTCTAAAATTCATCTACTAACGTTAATTTTACTTGGTCCGTATCAGTAACATGATGGTTATTTGAAGCTGCTTGTTTTTTGTTATATACATTAAAAACTATTTTTTCGATTCCATTTTTTTATTTATATCTAACTTTTTATGTTAAAATAAAAAACTTTAACAAAATCTATATATTTTCACAAAGATCTTTTAATTAATCTACATATTAATTTACTCAAAACAATCTAACCATTATGTTCGTGTAAAACATTATAAAATAATAAAATAATAAATAAATAAATTCACTATAGATTTTAGATTTGCCAAATACATGAGTAACTTAATAATAAATTTATGCTAATGTGCAGATGATAACAATTATAATTTATTAACAAATTCTTATTAAAACATAATACGGGTTACAACAAAATATCTAAATATTTTTCTAATATTTAATATAAACTAATATTAGATATAAGATAGATTTGTTCTCAAAATGGCATCTACTACTGTATCAAAAAGTTTTATTTTAGACCTAGACAACTCACCTTTCAGCTACAATAATTATAATATCAGTGGAGATGGTTATGTTTAAACAAATAAATAAAATATACCTCTTAAAGATTATCATCTTATTTATATACATAATTATCTTGTCATATTTACCAGTTAAAATACAATATGAATAAACCTCTATATTATATCTGTTAATTAACGTGGGTGTCGTAAAACTATCGATTGCTGAAATTAAACAAATATTCTATATTTGTACACAAAAGGATTAGGTACCTATAGGAGTCGACAGAAGCATTCTAATAAATTACAGCACTGTAGTTACTATCTAACTTTGCTTAGTATTCTGACAGGCTTCAAATAAAACAATATCTATTGTATATCAAATGCCAATAAGTCTATTGACCAACGATATGATAACAGAGACAGCTACTAATCTTTGATCGTATTATATATTATCCAAGTTATATTTTGAGAACAAATTTTATTTATACCTGGAAAAGTTATAACTTTAAACAACATCAAAAGTTAAATAACTCTTCTGCACTTAATCCTTAATTCTTCCATATATTTATAAAATTTTGTTAGATTCTAAGAATAAGTAGGGGTTGTAGATATTATTATTACTATATTTTATCAATTGGAAAACATTATAATAGCTTCAATGTATACAATATAAAGAATGAATTTAGAATAAACCACCTATCAATTAAAATATAATTTTAAAACAGACAAAACTTCTGAAACAATCCATTATTATATACCTACTATTTATCATAAAAAGCAATAAAGTTACTTTATTGAAATTAAGAATACATGTTCAGCCAATGTAATATTACAAATTATAATCATTTTAGCCTTGTATCAACTTTAATTGTTGTTTCAAACGATTTCTCCTGTCGTGGATAACAATAATAATAAATAATAGTAATAATAATATCTAACTATAATATATACCGTTAATTAAAACATATTTAAAACAAAATGAATAAGATACTTGATCTAGTGGATTTTGTATAACCAAAATTCAGTGGTATCAAATTAGGAAATGTATAATCAATTATGTATAGGACGCTAAACATGTAGATCTTTTATAAACCTGAATTTCGAATTGTATACAAATAATATCAAAAAATACCATCATAAACTGTGAATGTTTTCTCGGCATAAATAGTGTCGATGATTTTAGTTAACAAAAATATTTTCTATATTTCTATGTATATGTAATTATTTATAAAAAAAAAATTACTTGTAACATTTCATGAAATTAAACAGATGTCATGGTCGATGTTGTTAGTTTTATGTTAAACCCTATTTTTGTTCATTTCCAATTTATTACAAAATACAGATATTATAGATAGATATGCATTAAGGGGGTTGTGTCTGGTTATAGTCGAATTTGTGCAATTTGTGGCCGTGTACTAACATGTTTATAAGACACCTGTCATACATAGAACCATAGAAAACAAAGGTTTCATACTCTGTGATCACAAACACTGATAATTATTAATAAGGTACTTTTTTAGGTTCTAACCTAAAAATAATTTTAAAACGTAATGGACTGGGAAAGTAGTGACGTAAGTGTCAAACCAAATAACTCCAAACAACTTTTTTTGTGGTATGTTTTATAGGTGTTATTGACCATTTTATTGTATTTTCTTGATTTTCCGGAGTTAATTACTATTTTTTCATTGGTAAGTGTTCATTCATATGCTTTACATTATCACTAAAGTAGATAGATGAAAATTTCCGTAAAAATATTATAACATAACCTTCAAAGTTGTGCATTGTCATAAATTTTAAGAATACTTACAATAATGGTACCTTAAAAATCGAATTTGGAAAAATTTGGTTTATATGTATTTAATTATCATACTTGCGTTATATTTTAAAGTATTATAATAACAAGATAACTCAAACAAAAGTTATTTCTGGAGATTTATAATGTTGCCGTTTGGAATCATTTCGTTGACATTTCCCAGTTCAACAGCATAGAACACAAATTTTGACGTCACACTTTCCCAGTCCATTTCCTTAGACAAGGAAAGAGAGTGGACGCGTAACCCGAGTCGTGAAACTGTTACCACTTGCCTGCCACATAATCGATGTGGTCAGTGGCGTAACATAATGTTTACAATACATTTTTCCCACATAATAGGTAATAATTGTATGTTTCTTAGATACAAATAATAGGTTGGTATCAAAGGAAGGAAGTGAATAAAATTCAGCAAAGGTACAAATAGGTACATTTAATAGGTATGATAAAACAAAAAAATCATATTTATATTATAAAATACTAACTATATTATATTAATCAAGGAGTATATAAATAACAAATAAAATTTACTAGTAATTATAAAAATTCTTTATTTGTTATGAAAATATTAACATAATTAATCTATAACTACCATAATATTAAATAAATACTTAAATTAAAACTGTTTATTTGCTGATATTAATAGTGATGTTTGACTATAGAACATTTTTGTTCACCATTTAAACCATTAGACAAAAAATAGCCAAGTGGAAGCTTCCATGTGTCATTAATTGCAACTATCATTAAAACAACAGCTTCTTTGGCTAATTCATTTGAATCATCATCCAAATCAACCCCAAAATTGACTAACCGTGTAAACTTTTACCATTCCATACCAAATGCTGCCGAATTGACATCTCATCAATGATGAGAGAACAAAGTAATGGTTTATTTGAATTTTCTATAAGTTTACTCAGAGTATTGAATGATTCAGTTGTGAAACCAGGAGCTGCATAGTTTGCAGCCATTTCCCAATAGTGCTTCTATGGGGCAAACACGTTTCAAATACTGTCCTGATATACTTGTAAGCTTTATAGGAGAGAAAAAATTTAAAGTCAATGCAAATTTTCATAATTCAGGTGGGTATTTTTTATTTTTAGACATTGCATTCTTTGTAACAATTGATTATTTACACTACTCACATTTTCTAATAAAATGGCTTTTTCATTATCAATCAAGTTCTTATTTTTCAAACTGGTTATTAATTGTTTAAGGGAAACAACTTTTCTTTTTAGCCTGTTTATAGATTGTTTTAATACCCTAATTTTTCTAGTCTTCTCTTAACTTCTAATAGTTTCCAGAAGTAACTTCCATTTCAGTATTTTTAACCAGGACAGTCAGCTGTTGGGTTTAATGACTGTGTTGAGGAAGTAGAAGGACCGGGTTCTGTACTCTTAATATATTCGAATGGTGCTCTCTTTTTTGCCTAGAAAAAACAATATTTTTATATAAATATTTCCAATTCACAAAAAATTTAAATTATGTTTTACTTAGAACTGCCAAGGTGTTTTATTGTTATTAGTTATGTAGGTACATACCTTCCTGGGTTGCAGGTATGTGGGCAACTGATGGAAAATTATTGGAACAGCTTCATGGAGCAAATGTACTCTTGAATTTACATCAGTTTTATATAACCAATATTCCTCAAAGTGTTTTGACCAAAGCCTATCATTTTTAGTTGGTTCCCAAATCCTTAATTTTGGTGTTACCCATCCATAATTTGCGTTTTTCTACATTTGTAGGAAGGCTGTAACAAAAAATAAAAAGTTCATAAATAAAAATTCTCCTATTTTACAGTGAATAATTCTTTTGTCGTTTTGAGTTAGTCCTTTTTGCATTAATCTCCTATTGAAATGAATAGCTAGATTTATTTGGAGAAACTTAAAAATTGCTTACCTACGCCATTGGTAAAATGGCTGTTTTGAAGCAAGAAAATATATTATTTATGCAGATTTAGAATGAATATTATTAAACCGCGTTATCCAAACACTATAATTAGATGAATTAAAGACTGAATAATTACATACTTAAATATAATTACTCAGAGATAACTCTTTTATCTTTTAAAATAGAAAAATCTACAAAGGTCATTGTATATACAATCGTTTGTTTACCTGTAAAATGAAATTCCTATCTCCTTTTCTCGCTGCGACTTCGGCATCCGTAAGCACAACAATTCACCATTATTCAGTTCAAAAATAATTCACAATCTCAATAATTTTCACTTAACAATTCACAAATAAAGCACACGCTGTATTAGCTTTGTTTGCCACAGAAATAATGGCGGCTGCTAAAAATGTGTCAAAGAACGCAAGCTCAAAATAAAGCGAAGTGCGGTATCCATATGCTTTCCTAATCTAAGGTAATTTCCTTGTTAAATGCAAGTAATTATTTCGAGTTATTGACCCCCTACTGAGAGATTATTATTATGAAATCATGTTGTAAACAGAAGTCAAGATAAAACATCTTGTGATGTTATTAAACCATTATTGGTTTGCAATAAGAATTGTTTGTAATTAGAATACCATAAAATTAACTTGAAATGTTTAATTACTTTAATACAGCTATGCTTAATACCTATTGATATAAATAAATACTCAATTAATCTACAATGTATATGGAGAACTGCTTTTGGTCTTGAAATAGTATATTCCTCTTCCACTGAAAAGAAATAAAGTAATATTAAATTTGAATTATTAAAAAGCAAAAAAGTGGAGGGTTCAAAGAGTTTTTAACCATTCGTTGCAATGAGGAAGACCACTAACTAAGAGATGAAATCCTTTCAAACATGTATCAATCGATGAATAATTGTGTATAGAATATCATTTGTTTTGAAATCAGCATATTAATTCAAAACTGACGTAATAAATGGGCGGTGCTATGACGTATTAACCCGTAATGATCTTTCTTTGTCGATTGGTCGGTATAGGCGTGCCCGGGCTAGTACGTCACGCAGCATTACACCAACCCTGCTGTTTTTTAAAATTAGTGGTCTTTCCCATTATAACTTTTCTTACTTATATGTTTCAGGCTGACCCATATACACCTCCGACTGCTCAGTGCATCTAGAAAATACTGCGTCTTGAATAGAATTACATTTAATACTCTTAAAGCTTTTATTATTTGTAATGGTTTCTGCGAATAAGTAGTAAGCACGTCCATGGTTACAAAGAAGGCTTTCACCGACTTTCCCTTAAAATAAATTCCACATTATTTGTAATACAATTGAATTAATAAACAAGTAGGTGCATTAAAAGGAGGTTAGAAATATTTGACTCACATAAATCGCTGAAGTCAGGACAACCAGGTTGAAAAACCGCCCCATTTGGATAAAAGTCAACGTTACCAACAGTTTCTGCTAAACCTAATACTTGTACGAAAGTATGTAATCCTTCTACTAATATGGCATCTGAAGGATCTAACTTATTATCCAGCCTATTATCCCTGTATCCAGGTTTGGCTGGATCTAGACCTGTTCAAATTGCGATACACAAATTATTCGTAAACCTTATTTGAAGTTAATACTTGAATTAAAGTACGACACCAATCAAGATAAATACAATTATTGAATAACACTATATAAATAATAAAAATGATTGATTTAAAGAGCACTGAAACCTGCGTCAATATTTAAGCATATCTACCTACAGTTCGTTCGGTGGATCTTTTCCCATGACCTTGAACCATATACAAACGCAATACATCAATACATTAAATAACACGTAGGTCGTAGATTGATAGTTTAATAAGGATATGGCTAAAGTGACGGTGGACGTTATTTATTATTGTATTAAAGCTGGTGATATTTGTAAATATTTTAGCCTTTTAGCAATATGCTACCTAAATATTTAGTTTAAAAAAACTGTTAGTATACCAGAGTTTAATGAAGCTATTCTTCAAACTTGCTATTAAGAAAATTTACTTGTATAATATTTAGTATCAATAATAACTTTCTCACTAGAAACTATGCATATCAGAATTGCTTTGTTAGGGTTATGGCTGCAACCATTACTATTGGACAGTCCCACCCACACAGTTTAACTTTGAAAAATAAATGGGTTGTAAAAATAAATAATTCATATTTTAAATATGTTTATTTAAGTCTTAAATATGTATACAATAAATTTTCCCAAATTTGTGGATTACATTGTTCCAGTGTTCCATATTTTAAATATGTTTATTTAAGTCTTAAATATGTATACAATAAATTTTCCCAAATTTGTGGATTACATTGTTCCAGTGCCTCTTTCCACATATTTATAACTGAACTATCTGAATACCCATCTTTACCAATATATTTATTATAATATGACTTGCAATTTGCCCAAATTAATTCAAAGCAGCAGCTACCCTCTAACATAAAAAATTGATTAATAAAAGTATATTGCTAAATAATATTTATTTTACTTCTTAAACACTTGAATAATTGGTTCCAAAGGTCCCCCATTTCTTTTTTCTAACTCAAAATACTCCAACAAATTCAGGACCAGCTCCTGTGCTTGCGAATTCAACCTTTTTCCAGGCATATTCTAAAAATGAAAACTATTTATCAATGGTTCTGGTTATCCAGAAAATTAGGTCAATATTTTCTACTTTGGTGAAAGCAAAATGTGTTTCATATAATTCAGTTTGATGGAGTTCTATCCAGAATCATAATGATATGTCAATTTAAGGTTAGTTTTCATTGCAAAATAAATTAATAAGAAGTAGATAAATAATATTCACTTACCACAATTATTCGAACACTCAGGTATAGGTTAGTTGTTAAAACAACTGTTTTTGAAATACATTTATATGCAAGGGGCAAGAAAATGGATAAAAATCTAAAATAAAAATGTAAACAACTTATTTGGTCTGTCAATTTACAAATTCACGGATAAACCACAGAACTTTCATTGTGTAGGTTACACCTATCATCGACATTCGTCATATGGCTATCTCTGTTTGTTATATTATGCTGTATTGGAACAAACGGTTCAATTTTGGGGTTTTAGTTTCTGTGAGTGGAAAAGAGACGTACTACAAAAAGTAGTATGTTAATAATTTTCAGCCATGGGAAAAGATCCAGCGAACGAACTGTATATAGTTTTGCAAGTGAAAAGAAAGCAATGTTACTAGCAGAGTAACAGTAGTAACACAGGGTAATACTTCCCCCTAATCATAAAACTAAAGTATTTTGCAAGGCTGTGCCCAAATTTATTGACAGTTTACCTACCCGTGATTGAATACATAATGAGATTTTATCACTCTATTTATTTATTTGTCAGTAAAAAGAATTGTTTTAATATACCAGTAATCCTCCCCACTTTCCCGGTTTTAATCTTGGACCCACCGACACCTGCAACATGAGCCCCCATACTGTGCCCCACCAAATGTATATCTTGTAAAGAGACTCCGTTATAAATTAACCACTTTATAAATTTAGCCAAATATTGACCCGCATCTCTAACTCCACTCATAGCACTGATGTATTCAAAATTACAGAGTCGAGACCAATCCATACCAATTACGTTATAATCTCCACTATCCAGATAAGCTGAAATATTTAATATTACTTACTATAATTTGGGATATTATTAATTAATAAAATAAAAATTAATTATAGTTCATTTGTCTGGAGTTAATACTACTAACGTCAGAGTTAATCGTCGTTAGGGGTGTTAAGGGATTAATGTAACCCTAAGTGTATAATTGCAAAAACAGGTACGTTATTAGTCTATAAATTGAGGATTTGTTTATATCCTAATACATTCGTAACTTTTCCAAAATTAACTGTTTTCTTGACTTACCCGTTTTCAGTACCTTAAACATATTATCTTGAACGCTGCTAATAAATCCATGGATTATTATTTTGGTGGGATTTGATATATTTAATCCAGAGCTTTTAAATTGATTCTCATCTCCTATTTTTAGATTGATTGGGGGATAGTTTCTACAATTGTTTAGTAGGTAAATAAATGTTTAAGAGCATGTGATGTAGTTATATATGTACGAAAATACGACTCATAAAAAAGATTTTGCTGTTTCATTAAGGGCCGGTTGCATAAACGCTTGTCAAATCTCTGTTTTAACAACCTACCTAAATGATAGTTCATTAAAATTACAGATTACCATTAAAACAAGAGATTTTAATATTTACTAAATATACAATTTAAATAGTCAAAGCAAAACTTCGTTCATTTCTATTTTTAGTCCTATTTTTACTTCTCCATGTATTAATTCTAGTGGTTTATATGTTTTTTTTTTCGTTTGAAACCATATTAAAGATTAAAATCACAGATTAACATCAAAACAAGAGAATAATTTATTATTTATAGATATATGTTTTATTATAAACAAATTAAATAAAATAAATCCTAACTATTCGGTTTAAGGGAAAAACTATTTAAACCGACAACACCGCACCGTCTCAACTTCATCTAAAAATGAATACATTTGAAATGTCCGCGCACGCGCTATCGTTGCAGCTAATATTTTCTGTATAAAAGTTAACTAGTAAAAATTTAATTGTGGTCAGCATCATCACTAAACCGCAATCTGAATGAAGCAGAAATTAACTCATACTGACAAATTATTATACTGAAATCATACCTTACGTATAAAAGAAATTGAACGATATTTCCATTAGGATCAATCAACAACTGTTCACTGAAATTTGCATTTAGTTGTGTTGATGCAGTTAAATTTTTAGTTGACTTTCCATCAACCATAGCTACAAAATAACAATAAATCATCGATAAAATTTATTTACCAGTACATGCATTTTTACAGTGAATAATACTAATAAATTCACTTTATTCGACATAATAATAAATACAAATTATAAAGAAAACTAATGATGGAAAGGCGAAGTTCATCTCGCGCTATTTTACAGCTCAACCTTGCTAATATTACCAATAAATACTCGTATCATAATATTTTTTTGGTATTGGGTAAAATTGTTTCAAATAATTGTACTTAGGTACTGTCCTGTAAAACTGCTATTATTATATTTCTCCGTCGATCGTTTATTTATGATTTTTAACGCACTCAAAATCGGTTATTAATGACATCTATTAATGAACGAGTTTAGTATATGCAACACAACATACATATCTGTTATACCCGTACAAAACCTCCGCGTTCGTCAGTTACCCGTGGTGTAGACAACCAAACATACATTCATAAAGGTTTCGTTTACACTTGTCCGTTAAATAACTATCAATCGAGAAGTCAGTGAAATATTGTTTTTTCTATTGAAATATAGAATTCATCCCTACATTTTCTTGTTTTATAACAATTTATTTTAAATGTTAGCTCCCTATTCATTGTAAGAAATATTTTAGAAACTTATTTTTACAGTTGTGATTAACTCTTACAAATAAATGTTACTTGATTTTACTAATTTTATTATTAAACTATTATTTCGGTGAATTTAACGATGAAGAATATTTCGTACATAAATTTTACAACGTATAACTTACCCATCACTAACAATACTGCTGCTGCGGAGGTTGCTAAAGCTAAACCAGCAACCGTGGCAAGCGTACTCATTTTACGACACACTTCAGTTAAATATATGACCAAATGACAATATCGATGTGAATGTTTGAAATAAATATTTAAAACGTAATAACACATCAAATTTCTCTCATTTCCGCGTTTTATTTACATAGAAATACAATATTTTAAAATAATTACGGTAACCTTGAGATATTGATCTCTAAATAAGGTCCCACAATGAAATCAATTTGATTGTTGATGAAGGGAAATGGACCACAAACATTAACTTTTTAGTAGGTGTGTAATAACTAAATATTTATAGTTGTTTTTAATAATTAACTTTATGAGCATCAGACATTGAATCGATAGTAATTTATTTGTCAGTTAATGCTTAACTACCAGTTATTTTGGAAAGGTCAGTTTATCAACAACAGGTTAACTTTATCCGACAGCTAAAATGTCAAATATTTATCTGTAACTTTCAACTGGCGGTTAGGTCGATATCTGGAGGTTAAGGTCTATTATATAACCTCACTTTATGCAGAAGAGTTGGTTTGTTTTGATTCCGCGGTTTTTTTTGGGGTGTCTAATTTACTTGGGTACATAAAGATGTCATCGAGAAACAGTGGAATACAGGTGCAGAGGGGGATTTTGTTGAGAGTGGTACAGGGGTACAGGACACTAAATACAACCGTTGTTGGAAGCCCAGCAGATGTAAAAATTATAAAAAAGAAGAAGTCATTACAATAAATAACACGTAGTGGGGTAGATTTTCCTTCCCACCGAAAGTTGCATTGCTGCAGCTCAAAGTGCAGGCAAAGAATTTCAAACTTGATAAAGAAGTGTCAGAACTGACCCGGATCAGGTACTCGGGGGGTTTTCGAGGCCGCTGATCAGGACGATAATGTTCAAATTGACTACCAGCCATCTCCGTGGGTTTTCCCGACACAATCAAAAAAGGTCAACTAAAAATCATTTTCAGGGATTTTTTGATCCGCTGAAATCAAATCTGGCATCGGCGAACAACCCACTGGCACCTGGTGCACCGAAATACGGGCTAGAACGTCATCTCCGAGAGTTTTCTTGAGAAGAGTGCCAAAAACCACCCAAAAATAATAAGGGGGCAGTTGTGTGGGGCGGTGGTTCTGAATTTCACGTCGGAAACGATCCCCCAAACACCTGGTGCACCAGAACCTGACCCTAAACGTCATCTCCGGGGGTTTTCCTGACACGATCAAAAAGGGTCAACAAAAAATCATTTTGGGTTTTTTTTTGGTCCGCTGAATCCAAATCTGGCATCGGGGAACACCCCACTGGCACCTGGGGCACCGAAACCCGGGCTAGAACCTCATCTCCGAGAGTTTTGTTAAGAAGAGTGCCAAAAACAACCCAAAAATCATAAGAGGGCAGTTGTGTGGGGCGGTGGTTCTGAATTTCACATCGGAAACAATCCCCCGAACCCCTGGTGCACCAGAACCTGGCCCTAAACGTCATCTCCGGGGGTTTTCCTGGCACAATCAAAGAAGATCAACTAAAAATCATTTTGGGGGGTTTTTTGGCCAGCTGAATCCAAATCTGGCATCGGCGAACACCCCGCTGGCATCTGGTGAACCGAAACCTGGGCTAGAACCTCATCTTCTAGATTTTGATAAGAAGAATGCCAAAAACCACCCAAAAATCACAAGAGTGCAGTTGTGTTGGGCGGTGGTTCTGAATTTCACGTCGGAAACAATTCCCCGAACCCCTGGTGCACCAAAACCTGACCCAAAACGTTTTCTTCGGGGGTTTTCCTGACACAATCAAAGAAGGTCAACTAAAAATCATCTTGGGGGGTTTTTTGACTCGCTGAAATCAAATCTGGCATCGGGGAACACCCCACTGGCACCTGGGGCACCGAAACCCGGGCTAGAACCTCATCTCCGAGAGTTTTGTTAAGAAGAGTGCCAAAAACAACCCAAAAATCATAAGAGGCCAGTTGTGTGGGGCGGTGGTTCTGAATTTCACGTCAGAAACAATTCTTCGAACACCTGGTGCACCAGAACCTGACCTTAAACGTCATCTTCGGGGGTTTTCCAGACACAATCAAAGAAGGTCAGCCAAAAATTATTTTGGGTTTTTTTTTGGCCCGCTGAATCCAAATCTGGCATCGGCGAACAGCCCACTGGCACCTGGTGCACCGAAACCCGGGCTAGAACCTCATCTCCGAGAGTTTTGTTAAAAAGAGTGCCAAAAACAACCCAAAAATCATAAGAGGCCAATTGTGTGGGGCGGTGGTTCTGAATTTCACGTCAGAAACAATTCTTCGAACACCTGGTGCACCAGAACCTGACCCTAAACGTCATCTCCGGGGGTTTTCTTGACACGATCAAGGAAGGTCAACCAAAAATCATTTTGGGGGGTTTTTTGATCCGCTGAAATCAAATCTGGCATCGGGGAACACCCCACTGGCACCTGGGGCACCTAAACCCGGGCTAGAACCTCATCTCCGAGAGTTTTGTTAAGAAGAGTGCCAAAAACAACCCAAAAATCATAAGAGGGCAGTTGTGTGGGGCGGTGGTTCTGAATTTCACGTCGGAAACAATCCCACGAACCAGAACCTGACCCAAAACGTTTTCTCCGGGGGTTTTCCTGGCACAATCAAAGAAGGTCAACCAAAAATCATTTTGGATTTTTTTTTTGACTCGCTGAAATCAAATCTGGCATCGGGGAACACCCCACTGGCACCTGGGGCACCGAAACCCGGGCTAGGACCTCATCTCCGAGAGTTTTGTTGAGAAATGTGCCAAAAACCACCCGAAAATCAAAAGAGGGCAGTTGTGTGAAGCGGTGGTTCTGAATTTAACGTCGGAAACAATCCCTCGAACTTCTGGTGTACCAGAACCTGACCCAAAACGTTTTCTCCGGGGGTTTTCCTGACACAATCAAAGAACATCAACCAAAAATCATTTTGAGGGGTTTTCTGGCCCGATGAATCCAAATCTGGCATCGGCGAACAGCCCACTGGCACCTGGTGCACCGAAATAACCCGGACTAGAACCTCATATCCGAGAGTTTTCTTGAGAAGAGTGCCAAAGAACATCCAAAATCATAAGAGGGCAGTTGTGTGGAGCGGTGGTTCTGAATTTCACGTCGGAAACAATTCCCCGAACACCTGATACACCAGAACCTGACCCTAAACGTCATCTGCGGGGGTTTTCCAGACACAATCAAAGAAGGTCAACTAAAAATCATTTTAGAATGTTTTTTAGCCCGCTGAATCTAAATCTGGCATCGGCGAACACCCCACTGGCACCTGGTGCACCGAAATCCGGGCTAGAACCTCATCTCCGAGAGTTTTGTTAAGAAGAGTGCCAAAAACCACTCAAAAATCACAATAGGGCAGTTGTGTGGGGCGGTGGTTTTGAATTTCACGTCGGAAACAATTCCCCGAACCAGAACCTGACCCTAAACATCATCTCAGGGGGTTTTCCTGGCACAATCAAAGAAGGTCAACCAAACATCTGTACAACTCTCGGAGATTACGTTCGAGCCCAGGTTTCGGTGCACCAGGTCCCGGTGGGATATTCGCCGATGCCAGATTTGAATTCAGAGGGGTTTGGGAAAAAACCCAAAATGATTTTCGGTTGACCTAATGTTTCTTTATTGATAATAAATGGAATAAAAAACTATTGCGTTTTATTTTTATTAACAAAAAATTAGTTATTACAACTAACTACACTTCTGTCAATTGTGATAAATTTACCATACAAAAAATTTAAAAAAAAATCAAACTCTTTTTATTAGTATTTCTTGCATAATCAATATTCATATATAGCACAAACCGACTAATACCCTATACAAATTTATTAATAATTCCTTTTTTTATTTTTTTTTTTAACAATTTTACTTGTAACTAACACTCACAAACATCATTGCATATAGTTCATCTATAAAATCAACTATAAAACCCGATTTTGAATCAGAATAAATATTTTTCCAATACACTCACTTATATAAAAAAATAATAATAAAGAAATAATTCTACTTTAAATCGATATCTTCTGGCATCTTCCTCTTCCTATTTATGTTAAACGCAGGATTGGAAAACAAATTCGTTATAATCTGTCCGAATTCGCTGCCACTCATTTTCGAAGACGACTTATCTTGTTCACCACTATTATTACTTTTCTCATCTTGGAAATTCAATTTCAACAAATTCGAGATCTTAGTTTTGAGAGCAGTGTCTTGTTCTTCCAATTTAAATTGCTTAACGGGAATCGCTTCATTTGTTGCATTCCCTTTCCGTTTTCTTTCTATATCTAAATGTAAATCGAGGTAGCTTTTCGGCAATATGTGAGCTATGCGTGGTTTAATATTAGTTTTAAACAATCTGGATGTAACAGGATCCTGTTCTCTAACAGCTTGCGAACGTTGCGAAGTAACAGAAATAAAATCTTCTTTGGCCCTAACTAATTCCGTAGTAAGATCTTTATACTTTTGATCCCATTCTTCGATGTGCCTTTTTAGGTCTGTTAAAGTGGCTTCTTGTTCTTGAATTTTTACGTTCTGTTCTTGCATCTTCTTCTCTTGTTCCCTTATCTTTAAATATTGCATTTTTATACGTTTGTTCTGTTTTCTTAGCTAAAATAATAATTAACTAACTATAAAAATTCAAAATAAAGTGTGTAGTTACCTTTTGAAAAAGCTTTTGGGTGCTTTGGGTCAAATATGAAATGTGGTGTTTATGGGTTTTACTTTGCTTTTTCACTTTGTATATTTCGTTTGTAAGTATATTATGTCCACATATTATCGTTGGTGTTTTTGAACTAGAAGCTCCTGAACCGTAGGATAGTACTGTAAAAGAAAGTAGTATCACATATATGTCCAAAAGTTTGTAATGGAATATTTCATCTTTTTATTAATTTTTTTGATATAAGTAAACATCATTTTGCTACAACTCTAACCAATACCACAGAGTATCGACTCTCAGTGGTAGCGTTTGTATTGTGTGGAATAGTGAATTAAACTATTTAATTCAAGTACAAAAAACTGCGAAGGAGACTTAGAACATAAAATAGTAAGGAAGGAGTTTGTGTTATATCTACAATGTTAAATTCTAGCGACGGAAGTCGGCCATATTGGATAACCATTTATGACTCATACTTTGTTTACAAGTTATAAAAATTTAGTTTTCTGTTAAAAATTTGGATTAATTATTTATTGGTAAGTAGCTATCATTATAATAAATATACATTATATATACGTAAACTATATTTTTATGTTTAAATTAATACTTTATATTGATCCCTAACCTATCTACTTAAATTGACATAGGCGTATCAATAATGGAAAAAGGATATTTTATTTTAATTATCATTAATTTACAACTTTTTGGTTAATCTCATAACTGTATATGTCAAATATTTTTATGTCTATGGAGTATTCTAAAGCAACGTTGTACAATAAATGTATTTGTGTATTAATTAACACATTATTACATTCACAGTTTCCCACGGGATGAAAATATTAGACGGAAATGGTTAAATATTGTGGATAAAGATAACTGGAGTCCAGGCAAGAATAGCTTTTTAGACTCAGAACATTTTACAGAACAATCATTTGATAGAATTTCTTCAGTAATTGTTTTACTAGTACCAAATGCTATACCTACAATTAAAATCGCAAGAATGAAATATGTAAGTAATTATTACATCCACAAATTGCTTTAATAACATTGACCAAATCTATATTTTTCTCAAATCTATTTACAGATATTTTACTTAAACATATATTTCACTAATAGATACCTTTTCTATGCAGGTAAGTACTAACGACCCTTTTGCTGAAGAGATAATAACTACTAGCAGTGAAACTATTTCACCAGTTCCTGTTCCTGAAACTCTACCATCTACTTCTGAAAGTCCTCGTAGGAAACAACTTATAAAAAGCATCTGTGTAGTATATTTAAAAACAAGAATTTATTATATATGTAAAAGTAAAATAAATAATGTAGAAAAAATTAAATATGTTTACACAAAATTCAATTTAAGTGCCAATAGTGGTAGAATGAAAAATTTTAATAAAAATTGTGTAGTATACAACTGGTTTTATTTCCTTAAATCTAGTATCCCCATTTTAGACAATGTTATACTATTTTTTTTCCTCTACTTTCCTTATTAAAATGGTTATTTTAATATATAATGATTAGTGTCCATATTGAATAATAATAGGTATTTTTCAATAAGGACATTATTTTTCTACAAATAAAAATATAGGACGCCACTGTTAAAAAGTAACTTCCGGTAGCCATCTTGGATAACCATCCCGGTCACCTGTCCTTGAACGAGCAATACTTCCTTACTACTTTATGTTCCAAGGAAGGAGATGCGGAATAAATTTTACTTACATTAAATGACATTAAAGTCTATGGAAATATTTTAATGCCTGGTAATAGTTTTATTATATTTATTGCTAAACTAAATAACATTTTTGAAAAACTATTTAAAGAATTGGCAATAAAAGATCATGTTCTTCAAACTATATTAAATATTAGTAGTAATGAAACTTTTATACATCCTTGTACAAATTTTCCATTACTTTATGCTTAGAATATAAAAACGAAGGAAGGAGCGTTATACATAAACACCAATAGTCCTAGATGGTGTTTAAAAATGGCGTCAGCAGTTTCCGGTTTGTCAGTGGCGTATCAATTTTAATTTATAATAAAATGTTGTATCAATTTCAAAAATAAAAATAGAAAGTTTTAATACGTAATACATTTTGTAAACCATATTTCTATATACATTTTTATTAAATACATATATAAATATTACATTGCTGTGCATATTCAGTAAATCACTTATGTAAATAAATTGCATATGTGTACGTCACTGAATTTTAGTTTCTTAAACACTAAAACAGTACTGTCTCAAATGTCAAAAAAACTGTCAATAACAATAATGATGAATCATATATGGTATTTGCAAATGGCCGCTGTGACGTAATTTCCGTCGTAAACTACCAACTTGGGAAAGGTATTAGGCTCCTTCCTTACTTTTTATATTCTAAGACTTTATGTAAAAAAATTATATTTTAGGTTAAGACTATACACTACCATTAAATGTATCAACAGAAATTTTAAAAGTAATGAAAATAAAGATAAATTGTTAATTTGGAGAAATAAATAAGTGTTAAAGCTGTTGATGTGTTTTTTTTATATCCTTCCTTACTAACAAGGGAAATTGCATGTAAGACATACATATTCGGTCATTTATTTTGCGTAGAAATTCTATTTATATGTAATTATTTAACCTAAAAAACCAATTTTACTTCTTTTAAAAACAAATAAATCAACGTTTAGTTAATATTATTAATCTTGTTGAAAACAAATTCTATTTTTCTAAACTTTCTGAAAATAACAATTATCTCAACAATAAAGAAAAATTTCAAGTACGGGTCTTATTTATAATAACAATTTTTTTAGTACTACCCTTAGCTTATACCACAAAACAGACTAACCAATTTTCTGTTTTGTGGTTTATACTACCAAAAAATGGCCGCTCTTGTCTTATAAACATCAAAGGTGCCGACAGCGAGTCGATACTCTGGTTTGTATTATATACTCTGTGCCAATACTAAATAAATCTCGAAGTCAGATAAACATACAAAAAAAAAAGATTTATTCTTTTGAGATGAAAAATGTCAAAAAAATTAAACAATTTAGATCATAACTATTCAGATATCGGATATCCTTCTTTAACCAAACATTTAATGACGTCATCACATTCAATTAAAACAAATATTTTAAAAACTGTTTGCTTAAAACTAGCTTATATTACTAATGTTAAGTTAGCAACTTATGCCCGTATTCACCATTTTCCACTCTAATCATGATTAGGTAATTGTGATTAAATAAGTAATCATGATTAAGTCAAATTGCTATTCACCAAATTGTGGTTTGGTAAAATTAAGCAATCAGGGTTAACTTTGATTTACAACTTGGCAACATGGATATATTCTCAGTGTCACCACACAAAATACGAATATTTTAGCTTTTATTGGCAGATATTGGTAACACTTTACATTTTTAAATACCGATTTAACCTTACCTTAACCTAAGTTTTTATAAAATTTTACGTTCAAAGTTTCAAAGCTTGTCTTCTTTTGTATTTTGTCGATTCTTAATAAAAGCCCCTTACTTACATTTGATTATCATATCTAAGCTGATCCTCAATTTCCTCTAGTACTTCAGCTACTGTAGGCTTGGTCAGTCTAAATCTTTTAAAAAAGTTGTATTCATCCATTGTTTAATAATAATTACTCCTTTCCCACTGATTTCTAGGAAAGTCATGTTCAATAATGTCGATAACGTCCAAGTCATCGTCATACAATTGATCTTCAACATTTTCCATGTTAAATATACCAACGAAAAATCAAAAATTGTAAAGCACAAGATACATTTGTATGTTATATTGTTTGATTGTTATTTGTTATGTTCACTTCTGTCAGTTCTGTCAGAAAAAACGGCGATTATCTTTAAAACCGCTCAAATTTGGCCGATTAAGTTAATTTCTTGTTTAAGCACTAATTCTCTGATTAAAAAATTGGTGAATACGAAATTAGCTGCTTAACCACAATTAAAAGTTAATTGTAGATATTTTACTGTAGCAGGTCTACAAATATACCAGTGGTGGTAATACCAAATAATAAATTCCCTAACTTTCCCGGCATAAACTTGACCTTTAAGTAGTCAAAAAAGGGTTTTTTTTGGAAAAAAAACCTTCTTTTAGAAAATCACGTTTTCTGTAAAGGAAAGTAAACGCATTTTGCGGATTTATGAGAAATTAAAAAAAAATAGAAAAGATTAATTTGTGAGTCCTATATAAATTAACACTTGTGTGGATTAGTATATTTCTTGGATACATTTAAATAAATTTTTGATGTAACAAAGAAATCAATTAGAACTAGAGCATCTACTATTAGGCCCCACTCCAACAGAGGCCTATTTATTTTTATTCCTCCTTTCGATCTAATGGCTATGAATATTGACTTCATAAGTCCTACTTTGGGAAACAATCTATAATGAAGATACCATAGTGCCTGATCTAGCTACTTAACATCTCCAGTTAACCAGTAGGAGAGTATTGTATCAAGTTGTCCTGAGGTATTTTTACTAAACCTGCAACAACAAGGATTCCAGAGAGCTGGAGGCCATCTTAATGTGGATATTCCTTCTTCTTCCAAAAAATTTTGTACTGCAGCTGTTCGATGTGGAGGTGCATTGTCATGCATAAACACAAATCCATCACCTACCGCCCCCCGGAATAGACGCCCAACAGGATTTAAAACTTCCTCCATATGCACAGCACCAGTGATTCTTCTCTCCAAAACCAGGAGAGGCGTCCGTTTACCCCTCATAATACCAATCCAAACCATAATACTCCCAGCTTCAAATGGAACACGTGGTTGGGCTGTTTCTAATCGGGCTTGTCTTCCTAGGCCCTCCAAACTAGCGTTCTTCGCGAATCAGAAACCAAGCCAATTCTTGATTCATCAGAGAACATCACGTAATTCCAGTTAGGACCATGGTGTAACATTTCTTGAGCCCATTGCAACCTTACAATGTTTTGTTGATAGGTTAGTTTGGGAACAACGTAGAGGTCTTCTGCGATACAAATTTACCGCATTTAATCTTCCTTTAATTGTTTGTCTTGAGATATTCAATCCTTCAAGTCTAGCAATTTCTCTGGATATGCCACTTGTACAGGGTTGCCACCTAATTTGCATCATGAAATTCCCTGACTTTTCCAGGTTTTCCCTGACCAAATTTATAAAATTCCATGACCAATTTATATTTGTAATTTATTTTAAAGATAACATCTATTCTGTAAAATAAGATATGAAAGATTTATAATACCTCTTTACTTAAAATTTTTGTATTGTGTATAAAATATAATAATAATATAATAAAATAAAAAATAAATAAAAAATAATATTGTGCATAAAAAACAAAAAGAAAATACAAAAAATAAATAAATATTAAAACAACTACTCACAGCCTCACAGCAACACTTTAGGTTTATTTACATTATTTTTGAGTAATAATTGTTCTCAGTCTTTGAAGTTCTCTGTCAATTTCATCCTTTTCATTTTCGGTACTTTCAGTTAATTTTAATTTCTTTTTTTCAAGCATTTTTATTTCAGCACTAGCCATTCGTTTTCTTTCTATTAAGATTTTTTCTGCTGCTGTTTCTTTTCTCTTTTCTTCAAGTGCTTGTTTATATTTGCTGTTGGAAAGTCTCACATACCGCCTAATTTTATCATTTATTTCAAATTTCAAATTACCACCAACATACTTAATTTTATCAAAAACCAAACGTTGTGTAATAACAGATTTTTCATGTAGGTTCTCTGTTAAAAGTTCCTTGTTAATTGAGAAACCTGACTCCACACTTGCATTTCCATTAGATAATATAAGAACAATTTTAATGACTAGCCAAAGTTGTTGACAGTCACCATTTTCTTAAGTTCAGTAATATTTTCTTCATTTTTGATAAAGTCTTCATACTCCAGAAATTTTAATAATTTCCCTGACTTTATCAAGAATTTTTAAATATTCCCTGACTTTTCCCTGACTTTATTAAAAGAATTTAAATTCCCTGACAATTCCAGGTTTTCCAGGCTGGTGGCAACCCTGTTGTAGATTCCTGTCGACTTCTTCGAGCTATCAATGTTATCTGCCGGTCTTGTGCTGCTGTTGTACATCGACTTCTGCCACTTCTGGGACGATCCTTCCCATCATTTGTGCCTTGGAATTTTTTTTTTAATTTTTGATACAGAACCCTGAGTAACACCAACAATATTCGCGATATCACTTTGACCAAAGCCCTGTTGTAACAAAGCAATTACTCTATACCTATTAAAATATGATATCATGTCTCTGGGCATTTTTAAACAGCTCAAATGAAATTTAAACAAGAATTGGAATAATGTGAAAGCACCCAAATCAATTAAATATAACCCAAATTAATACAAAAACGAATCAAATTTAGTAATATTTTGATTTAAAAACGCTTTAAAATAAATATCAACAAGAGTATTTAAAAAACCATAGGCGTAGATATATTATTTCTAAATATTCCAAACTTTTGGACATATGTGTATGTAGCAGAAATTAGAAAGGGAACAGATCATTATAAAATGGTGGATTTGGTAGTAACTAATCAGCCATACTTGATAATAAAGGAAGGTCGTAAGGTGGACAAAGTTGGTTTGAATTAATATCCGAAAAAGTTAAAAACCGAATATTAACGAAAGTTTATTTAAATTATTAAATATTACCTGATTTTCGATCGACTTTTTCTTGGATTCTAGGCAGTATGTGTTCGTCAAAATGTTCCATTGCCATACTGCTCAAATCTCTTAATTCTTGTAGGAGTTGATGAGTTCTAGGCGGAGTTTGATCACTATCGACCAAGGTCAGTACAGCTTTTAATTCATCAAGTACCTTTTAATAAACAGACATAGACATTATTATAAAAAACGCTGAGACCCGTCAACTTTGAAATTCAAATGTGAGTTTTAAACATAAATTTAAATGATACACGCAAGTATGGCGTCGTTCATGATCTATATTTTTAATGAAACACCCTATATATATTTTTATGATTTTAAAAGCTCCTTAACGATACGATGTAAACGAACTATACCATGTAGGGTCTATGTAGGGTGAAATTATTTATAATTTTGTTCAAAATAGTAAATACATAAAATTGTGAAAATAATAATGTTTCACACTTGAAATAATGGTTTTATTTTTAATTAGCTGAATGCAGGCCTCAAATTTCTTTACTAAGAATCAATATTTTGGGTTTTGTTAACATTTTTTATCACGAATAGGTAAAAACTGTATAGATAACAATGCCAATATAATTAAACTAAATCGGTAAATAATGTCTGTCAGTTGTTAATACATGAATTTAATATAGATAGATGAACTCACCTTTCCAGGTATAAAACACATCAAGTTATTTTCTATGTATTTGTTATAAGTCATGTTTAGCATACTCATTCTTGTTTCAACTGCTTGTAGAATATCACAATGTCTCGATAAGGGATGTGCTCTCCTTTCGGATTCTCTACGAGGGAGTTGCGATTTAACTCTCTTATGAATAGAAGCATGACGTTTTTCTAGCTGATAAAAACTTCTAGAAAGAAACTTACTGCCCACATTGTTGAATGTTCTACAAACCTAAAAACCAGAACACATTTTATATTATTAAAAAAAAATGTGAGACATAATAAGATACACCTAAATACGAAGAACGTAATTTGACAAATAAAATTAAATTACAAACCAAAAATAAGTTGAAGTAGGTAATATTCTTAGTGTATGTAGCTGATGTATCAATGCATGTTATTTTTTTTTCCTTTTGCAGATGACATAATACAGGGTGGTACACCGAAAACGAAACAGATGCATTAACATTTGCAGCCCCCTAAGCGGGGGTGGTACCATCCCTAAAATCTTAAATGGAAAGGGGGTCGAATGATCCATCATTTAAAAGGTCTTTCAACTCACTTTACAATGATGTAAAATTCACTCAATTCACTCAATGATGAGTATTGAAGTTGACTGACTTAGTTAAGAATTGGTCCAGAGAAGAGCAACTCTATCTTTCTTGTGAAGAACGTTTAAAACTGATAAGCTGTACGTTAATCAACCAAAAAATTTTGCAGAATCACTAGCAGTTACTCATTTTCACGTTTACACTTGGATGCAGTTGCTATTTCAACCCCCTGATGAGTAACCAACAACTGTATGTGGCATTTGTAGTGCCCCAAAGTATGTTAATATTTTTATTGTTTAAAAAATGACTTAATTGATCATTATTTACATTTGGTTGGTGCTCTGTGCAGCATATGTACCTACTTTCGCCCTAGTATATGGGTTAACACACTTTATGAAGCTATAAAGTCAGATTTTTCTTTTAGGTAAGTTACTGGTCCAAGTGTAGTACTGAATTTTTTATAAAACAGTATCAATCTCAAAATTAACTCAAAAAAGTACCAAATTCAATGAAAATTTTAAGAATATGTACAAATAACTAACAATAAAATTTATTTTTCTAGAGAATATGATATTTGTGAGGCCCATAAGCAAAAATTGCGACCCTATTCAGTATCACAAGATATATAGACATATTTTTAAACGATACTTAAACAAATGTAACTTGAAAAATATTTAAATTCAATGATGTAAAAGAAAATAAAAGTTTTACATATAGACAGTATATTTTATTCATAAATAAGAGTTAACAGAGTAAAAAGTTAAATAAAAGAGTAAAATTAAAATATAAACTTTGTCAATAAAAAACAATTAAAAGTATATCATTCAGGCACCAACAAATCCAAATTTGAATTGGTAATAACTGAATTGGTAAAAGTTTGTTCTCCTCCTCTTATAGATAGTGTTGGTGTAGCTGTAGCTATTTTTTCCTTAATCATACCAGTCTTTTGCCAATTTGACCCTCCACAATTGCTACATGCTTTTAAAGGTATCATCTCCAAACTAACTGTTCTATTTTGACAGCTACCACATTTAAAGAATCTCTTAGTTGCATCAAAAACTTTTAGAATATGTCTCTCAGATTTGCAAAAATCAGAAGCTGAAAAGCTAACATATTTACATTCTAGACATTTGACGGCCTTGCAAGCTACTTTATGTGTACTAATCATCTTTTCCTCCATTTTTTCCTTAATTTCTAAATTATTAAAATATTTTTCTTTCTCTTCATCTTCTCTCGATTCTAATAGATCTTTGTGACAAGAAGAAGCAGCCATAATTTTTTTAAATCTCTCAGAAGTGAAGGAGTTATCACACACTTTCATCTTTTTGTTATCACTTTCCAATTTATTTTCACCTTCTACTTCAAAAGATCGTTTAACTCCTGTTCCTCTTATATTATTAGGATCTTCTTTTTTTATAGGACCAATTTTTTTGATTAAGTTTATTGCATTTAATTTCGCTTTTTGGGCTCGTTTTGGAATTACTGATTTGCTTAAATCTATAGAGCCAGTGTCAAAACCAGTTAATTTTGGAGCACTTGCTAATTGACTACTAGTATTGATTTTATTATTTATTAAAGTATTGACACTTTCTTTATGTTCAGATTTTTCAATAGGCAATTTTAAATCTTTTTTCTGACCACCTATTTCTTTGGAATTATTGTTTTCCTTTAATCTGCTTAAAACAGAAGTAGCTAAACTTTTGGCATCATCAATTTTAATTTCAGCTGAATGTTTACCTTGAAAATTTGTATTTTCAGGTAAATTAGCAGGACTTTTTAATTTTTCTAATAATCTAAAGTCATTTAGTCTTTGTGCTTGAGATACATCTAGCCTTGCAGCATTGTGCTTGTTCTTTACAGAGGGAAGATTTGTTTTTGTTTCAGAACTAGTTTTATTTTTTAAATTAGTTAATCTGGCATTATCTTTTTTTTCTAATTTTGAACTTCTTTTTGCAGGAATAGCTGTGTATGATTTACCAGCATAAAAAACCTCATTTTTTCCCAGTACTTTGTTTCTGAGTGCAACAAGACCTCTGCCACCAAAAGATGATTGTAAATCTGATCTTCCACTGCATTTTTGATATTCCTGTTTAATATGATATATACAATATTCACATTTGCTGGTATTTACTACAGCTGTACATTTATCTCCATTTTTCTTGACACTTTTGCATGTACCAAAATCTTTAGATTGGCCAAAAATCATTACTTTTTGAGCATTTGCTATGCTAAGACTTGCCTAGAACAAAAAATTCATTATAACCTTTTTACCAATATAATCAAAAATATAACTCACCTCATCTTTACCATCTTTTTTATCCAATATATTGGGATTGAGCAGACCCACGACTGTACCAATATTAGTCTTCCATAGTTGTTGATGTGCCCCACTGAACAAAAAAACAGCCACTGTTTTAATATCATCTTTCAAATCACTTAATGTCCACACACTAAACTGATTTCCTTTTTGTGATGTTTTGGATGCACTTTTGTGTACTACAACTCCAGCTATAACCCAATCTTTATCTTTGTTGTTAAATTGCAAAAAAGCACTTAATTTATTGAAATGTATAGCTTCACGCCCTGCCATCCGATCTATTAAAACAGCTGATGATACTAATGGATTAATAATACGTAAACCAAATATTGGATCTGTGTACACATCACTATGAGAAACTCCAACATTTGTGTTTAATTTTGCGGAAATATTACCATTAATTGACTTTGATGTAGTATTTAAAGTGTTAACAGGTTTATTCCAATTTGACACACGAGATACTCTATTATTGCTGGTACCAATTTTTATTGGATTGTCTAGTAATTTTTTTATTTTTCTTCCACTCTCACTATATTTTGGTTCTTCCCAATTTCGTCTATCTTCATCATCGGAAGAATCTGTATCTCCAGAATGCAATAAACTTTTTTTATCAGTTGCAGTAGCAGTTAGATTCGGTAAATTCGTTTCCTTGTTAAATAAATCAGCTTCTTTCAAACATTTTCCTTTACTTGATACTGTAAGTTCATTAGTGGCAGCCAACAATAGCAAATCCAATGGATCCTGATTTTCAGTCATTATTGTTGAGTTGGATAAAAAATATCATTTCATAACAAACACACAAGGAAACTTCCCGCCAATGTATTATTAAATCGTCAAACGACATTTTAATGTCAATAATCACAACAATCAGGTAAGCAAACCTAAATAAATTTTGTAACAAAGAAAGTTATTACACAATGATGAGAAGTTAGTAAAAATTAGTATTTATAATAAAAAATTATACTCACAATCCTGTTCTTTGCTATCTCATCGAAACTTAGAAAAGAGAAAATTTTTTCTAGAGCAATTTCAGGAATGCATAAAATATAAGGCGTTCCAGACATGTTTCGTACACAATAATTGTTTAAAAATATATCTAGTTAAAATAGATATTTTAATCACTTAGATTAATCATTCATATATTTATATTAATATCTTTAGGTATTAAAATTTTAAATTAATTGTAATGAATACGAAGAATTACCTTTTAATACAAGGCTTTATTCTACAAAAAACTGACATAAATGATTGTCAACTTAATATGACAACTGATAATGTTATAAACGTAACTAAGGGAGAGTAATATCATGGCATTCTTCCCGCCTTCTTATTTTTCAAGGTAGTCTTCTAAATATTGAGGACGCCTTCGTGTCCTAACTGGCCTATCGATATTCAGTACTGCGTCTTGATTATTTTGGTTTAAGTTGTCTTGAATTATATGGTCTCGATTTTCTTGAACGATTTGGCCTTGGCTTTCTTGACAGCTTTGGTCTAGATTTTCTTGAATGCCTTGGTCTCGATCCGACTTGTCTTGATTTTGAAGCTCTTGATTTAGATGATCTTGAATTTGATTATTAGAATTTTCATTGGAATTAATTAATGATGTGTCTCCTCGAGGAGCTAAATGCCGAGTGGAAACTGTCTTTTCTTCTCCATTTTTCATTCGGATATGGGCGTAATCCGAGTTGGCTTCTAGAAGTTGGACTTCATCAACTAAAGGTTCATATTTATTCATACGGACGAATCTCTTTAATAGCACTGGTCCTGGAGAAGCTAGCCATGTAGGAACTGACGCTCCATAAGTTGAGCGTCTCACATAGTTAAACAGACGTTCATGTGGGGTCGAGTTAATAGCAGTGCATAAAAGAGATCTAATAGAGTGCAGAGAATCCACTAGAACCTGCTCCCACTGGTTGATTTTCAAATTTTGAGATTTTAAAGCCAACTGGATTGTTTGCCATATGATTCCATTATATCGTTCGCACTGGCCATTACCCTGAGGATTATAGGGAGTCGTGCGACTTGAAGCAATACCGTTAGACTCTAAAAATGACTTAAGTTCGCGAGACATGAAAGAGGTACCTTGGTCAGAATGAACGTATGAAGGAGTGCCAAATATAGAAAATAATTGACGCAAACATTGGATAACTGTAGAGGATGATATGTCAGAACATGGAAATGCGAATGGGAATCTGGAAAATTCATCAACAACTTAATATGACAACTGATAATGTTATAAACGTAACTAAGGGAGAGTAATATCATGGCATTAATATAAACAAAACAAATAATTTTCACTATTAAACATTTTTATCACGTCACTCTCTTCTTCTTCTTTATTAAACCAAATTGGTATATATGTATATTGGTCTATTTTACTATTCAGCAACAAAATAAAGGATCAAAAAATAATCTTATTGGAAGACGTTCAAAATAGCACAAGTTTATGTAAAAAATAGACATTTTTAACAAATATTGTATATATTATTTTAATAAAATAACCGATATTTGCGTTAAGTGAAAAATTGCATTTCTGTACATGTTACACACTATGTTTTTTCTAAAACTACACTATTTGCTAAAAATAAAATTCTATTTACAAACAAATATTGATTAGAATAATAACTGTTTCGTAAAAATTAATATTAATCACTTATAAGGTCATTTTAACTTTAATTTTATTAGCTTTTCCTCAAAGTAATCCAAAAAAACGGGATATTCCCTAGATATCGAAATAAACCAATAAATTTACCTGCCTTCTTTGAACTGAAATTTGGAATTTTATATAATATGAATGAGAGGAAGCATTGTCCATAACGACTACTGAATTTGGAGGAAGAAGCTGCTCTTGAAACCATTTTTCGAATAAATCTGCAGTCATATTCTGATTTAAAAGGTCTCCAAAACGCTGCTATAATATATATGTAACTAATTTAAGGTTATCAATTAATATGGGAAAAAATTACAATACGTAAACCAATTATTAAAAATGAAATACCCAAACAAAGATATATCTAAAGTTAATACTTATCTGCCCAAATAAAAATCTGGCTTCTCCACCACCGCACTAGACACCGACTTTATGAGTTACATAAAAACTGGCGCAAAAAATCAACCCGAGACCCCTGCACGCACCAGAATACAGCAGACCATTAAAAGCCATCAACAAGTCACGTGCGTGTACCCTACTTGTTTTCGCGCTGTACAACTACCAGTCTAGAGAGAGCTTGGGTTCCGACGATACAGAGTGGATGTTTAACGGGACAGATATGTTGTTTTCATGCCATTTTTTCTACTTTGAAGCCTAGTAAACTAACTCACTCTGTATAACACTTTTAAATGATTTTTAGCAATTAATATTGGAAAGACTGTATTTGTGGAGTTCTTGGTCAAAAGTTCTTTCACGATAGGCGAAAGAGCATTATTGCGTGGTGGAAAAATCAAGAATTTTCGTTTTGCAGATCGAATTTGCTTTCCTAAAACGCTCAAATAGTATTATTTGTTTGCTTTTGGACCCTTCTACAAGAATTGCAAGCGCACAATACCACAATAGTTAAGGAAAAAAGTTAACTTGACTTATGATCAACTTTGGATTACAATTGGAAGGCGCCACTCCAATCCTTGTGGACTACTTTACATGTCAAAGTCGTAAACCAACGACAAACCAAATGAGCCGAGGATGCGACACCTGTTGTTAATAATCTGAACTTATGAGGATTTTCAAGCCACTTTTCTTCTCTTTTGTGATATTCACCAAAGTTGCAGACGTTGATGGTTTAGTGACCCTGGACAGGAAATTTCACAGGCGAAGCAAAATTTAAGGCAAACTATGTCCATTACGAAATTTTAAACAAATTTTACAACTAATAAAAACAGCTCTGTATATAATATAAATACGAGGGTTGTCTGAAAAGTTTCCGACCTAACAAAGATACTAGACATTTTTTCTTCAAATTAATTTTTATTTTTCTACATAGTCTTCTTGTAAGTATATACACTTCTCCCACCGATGCTCCCATCTCTGTCTTTAGCTTAGGGAACAAAAAAAGTCGCTTGGGGCTACATCTGGTGAGTAAGGAGGGTGGTCAAGCAGCTCAAACCATAATTCGTGGATTTTCGCCATGGCAACCGCTGAGGTGTGAGACGGCGCATTGTCTTGATGAAACAAAATTACTTTTTTCTGCAAATGTGGCCGTTTTTCCGCAATTTCTGCCTTCAGCTTGTCAAGTAATGATGCGTAGTATGCTCCTGTAATGGTTTTTCCTTTTTGAAGATAATCGATTAAGATAACTCCATGACTATCCCAGAAAACAGTTGCCATCACTTTCCCAGCCGAAGGAACAACCTTTGCTTTTTTTGGAGCCGATTCCCCCTTCGCAGTCCATTATTTTGACTGTATTTTTGTTTCTGGAGTATAATGGTGTATCCAAGTTTCATCTACAGTCATTAATCGGCGCCAAAACTGCGCCAACAGAGTTGGAAATGTTCATTCGAACACGTTTTTGGTCCAAAGTGAGCAAACGCGGCACCCAACGCGCGGACAGCTTTCTCATGCCTAAATCTTGATTCAATATGTGACAAACACGTTCTTTGGACATGTTTATAGCCTCTGCTATCTCTCTAAATTTTAATTCGACGGTTGTCTAGCACCATTTGGTGAACTTGAGCGATATTATCGTCAGTGGTTGCAGTTTTTGGACGTCCCGAACGTTCATCGTCACCCAAGATGGTACGGCCACGTTTAAATTCAGCAGCCCAAAATTTCACGGTGGTAAATAATGGTGCAGAGTCCCTGTACAACTCGTCTTTGATTTGCGTAGGCGTATTGCCTTTCAAAAACAAAAATTTAATGACAGCTCGATATATACTCGATTTTTTCCATTTTCATAAACACTCACATCGACTCACTCGAATGATTGTCAAACAACTGCGCGTCCAAAATGGCTGAAATTTTAGTGAATACCTTTCAAACTTAGAACAAAAAGAAACAGGAAGGAGTATATGCAAAATGACCTTGAGTCCAGAAAGGAGCTTGCATATGGCGGCCAAATGTCAATTTTAATTTCCGTTTCCAATGCCGTACCGTAAAAAAATCAAATTTATATTAGGGTCTTTATTTTGATTAAATTCCAACCAATCAAGTACGTGAATACATTTAGTGCTTTAAATCATTTTGTGTTTATAAAAACCGAATGATACGCCTATGCGCTAATTTTTGACTTTTATATGCAAATATTGCTTTGACAGCAGACTGTAAACATAAACAATGAGTCATACAAGGAGCTTCAAGATGGCCGACTTCCGTCGCAAATTTTTCTTAAAGTTAATATATGACAGACTCCTTCCTGTTTCTTTTTGTTCTAAGCTTTCAAAGCATGCGCAAACACATTCCCCAACTTTTGTTCACGAGTGCTGCCATCTTCATGTCGGAAACTTTTCAGACAATCCTCGTAACTCCGTGTCAAATTTTAAAACAGTAGTGCCAACCTAATAAAACCAACAAAAATCATCCAATCCCGATACTTTTTTGCACACGCTAAAGCATAAAACGGGATTAAAAAACAATAATAAAGTTTTATAAATATTTATTTGAATCTCACACATGAAAATATCATTTAAGAAAATAATAACTGTTACCTTGCAATTAATATATTCAACAAGACGCCTACAAGTAATAATATGTGTCTATCGCATCAAGTTATTAAAAAACTAACACCACTTTATTTTATAATTTGGATGAAAATTACGCATCACCGTTTTAAGGTGAAAAGAATAATTTAAAAGATCACAATGTCCAGTCTATCATGAAATTTAATATAAATAGATCAGTTTCTTGGATAAAAGGGTTGAGATGACAAACATTTTTTTTAAATCCGTCTACTACACTTTATTTTGTTCTTGTAATAATTTTAGGTATTTGTTGCAGACGAAAAATTAAATGCGCTCATCCCGAATCCAATTTTTAAGATGGAATTAGATGTTGGCCTCCGATTTTGTCCTACGTAGTTCCTTTTGACTTTATTTTTGTTATTCGGAACAATAAACAACTAAAAGGTTGAATTAACTTTCACTATTTATTCGTAAAATAGTTTAAATGTAATGACGGCCGTTTCGCTATAGTATTAGCCGGCTGTCATTAATTCAACCTTTTAGTTGTTTATTGTTCCGAATAAGATGAACTTTCACAAAGTAAGGGTTAGTACAATAAATTTCATTATTTTTGTTAGTTTAATTCATTTATCGTCTCCAAAAATTTTTATTTCAACCAATAGTTTAAATAATATTGTAATTATTCAACTTTTGTATTTAATAATTAATAAAAGGTTAAAAAGTTATGCCCAATACAAGCAAATGGATGTAAATATGTTTTAAAATCTTATTTTAGCATTTTTAGTTTAACACTTTACTGCTACGATACATTTAAAAATGGTAACTTCACATCTTCTACAACTCTTGATTAAGTCGCCAATAAAAATGAAAAAGTAGAAAATTGTTTCCACCTGCACCCAAGGTAAAGAAACTTCACAGTTCCTATACCAAGCTTGACCCAGGAAGTAGTTGTTTTTTCATAGAAAACTGTTTCTTTACCTTGAATGCAGGTGGAAACAATTTTCTACTTTTTCATTTTTATTATTGACTGCACCTTATTGAAATTATTTCATGTATTGCCAATAAAATAATTACAAACATCAAAATAATAAACTTTTTAATGGAAAAATGTAAACATGAATAAGCTTTATTTATTAAATGTTACATTTGATCGTTTTAGAAAAACATTTTTCGGTAAAACGAATCTATAAATTAATATTTTGCGCTAGTTGTTAGTACACATTTCAAACAATCCGAAAAATTGCCAAATTTGTCATTAAACGGTGCACAATTATTTACCCCCGAATCCCAATTATATTTACCCGGAAACTGATCTAAAAAAATTCGTTTTTGATGGCTCAACATAAATTATATTTAACGTAAGGAACTTCGACGTCTTCGCCGCTCGCATCATTGCAACACAACTCGAATACCAGAGCTTTTACGTGAGGTTCTAGTTTCTTCTTCGATACTCTTCTTACCACTTCGGACATGGTGAGTCCGAAACGTTCTTGAGCTTTGGCTTTCGCCATGAAGAATGAATACAACATGCAAACACCTTGCGACAACATCGTTATCTCCAGGCCGTGTTTTTCTTTGAAGTAATCTAAAAATTCTCGAAGGGTCATCTCGCCTTGCACTTCGAAACGGTCCCAAAGCGTCCATTGGTTACCGCAATATTCCATTTTCGGGGCGGCAATCGGTTCAGAAAACCCGAAAAATGGCAAAGCCAAGTTTACGAAGCCGTTCTTGAACGTTTCCAGACTTTTAACGCCCCTGGCTAGCTTGTACAGTTCTAAACAGACCAAACCTGCTACCACTGAGGTTGTTGTTGCTATAGCTGGGATGATTTTACCTGAAAAGAATCCAACTTTAAATAAATGCTGATTTTTTATATGTTTAAAGAGCCCAAGGCTAATGGCACGGCACAATTACACTTCACAAAAGGTATAACTTTGTTATGGGTCAAATTATATGGAGAAGCCTACAATTTAGCAAGCAAGGGTCCAAACCCCCCAATTCATAGGAACAGGACCTTTCTGTGGTATATGTAAGAATATTTACATACCTGAGCTAAAGAGAAAAAAAGAAAAACTCACATCTGGAGGGATCTCTCAAGGATGATCCAAAAAACTCATTGGAACCATCAACCTCAAAAGGTCTATGGATCTAGTAAATGTTTTTAACAGGACAGTCCCAAGATCAGAGCCCGAAAGTTGTAAGTAAAACCCTAGTACTATCGGCTTCAGAATAGCATATACATTTTCAAACTCAAATCGCTTACATTGAATAGACGGCCTATTTATTCTGTATAACCAATCACGGTTTAAATAATAATAAATTTGAAATCAGTTAAACAGTTGTCCACGCCCACATCTTCACTTAGTTTGGAACCCTCGATAATAAATGTTTGTTTGGGATTAAAATCCCTTTTTTTTATTATATCAGTGCAAAAATGCGAAAAAAACCTATTTATTCGGGACATGACCGACCCTTGTAAATAAACAAACCATTTAATGTAGGCGTTTTAAAAATTGCCATTCCTTTGTTGTCTAAGAAGGGCGTTTTTATAACTTCGGTAGGTAAACGAAATTCACATTTAACATGTATATGCTATTCTAAAGCCGACTGTACATAACTAAATGTCTACTCTGCCGGTGCGAAACGTTTGCGGATGAAAATGCCAGCCGGTTTTCCACGTTGAAAAACTTGCGGAAAAGCTCGAAATGAGTCCCACGTGAAAATTGTTTAGAGACATTCTTAAGGTCTCAACTAACAACAGTAAAGCAATGGCAGAAGTTTAATCGTAAAAAAAACCCTTGGCAGAGGCGATTGAAAAGTGTCGGAAAACTCTCCCGAAAATGGATGCGAGTCCCACGCCCAAATTTTTTCTCAGCATTTTTTTGGCCCTTAACTAAGAGTTGTGCGTAATGGCAGAAGTTTCGAATGACAATAAACCCTCGGCAGAGATTAATTAATCGGAAAATGTCAACAAATTTGTTGATTGTTCAAGTTGAGGCTAATTTCATGTATGCCATTACAATAGTAAGAAAAAAAAAACTGAAAATGTAGAAAATTGTTTCCACCTGCACCCAAGGTAAAGTTTCTATACCAAGCTTGACCGTTTTCTATGAAAAAAACAACTACTTTCTGGGCTATATGCCCAGAAAACCAGAAAACGTGATGGTGACCGACTTCGTCGATACTTAAAACCATCTCTATCGATTTGCAAATCAACGGGAAGAACACGAGAATAGAAGAAAAACTCACATCTGGAGAGATCTGTCAAGGATGATCCAAAAAACTCATTGGAACCATCAACCCCAAAAGGTCTATACTTCTAGTAAATCTAAATAAAACTAACACAAGAATTTTTAAAGTGTTTTCAAGAACATAGTAAGAAACAGAAACTAGAACAATCAAGAGAATGCAGATTCTGTGAGGAAGAATTGGAGGAATAACAGCCATGAAGTTGCAGAAGGAGGTTTACCATCAAATAAATACCAGTAGGATGCACAATGGATCAACCTTTTCTAATCTGAGTAACCAGAAGGGATAAAATAAGAAATCATTTACAAGTAGAGCCTGTATACCTGAATGGACAACAAAAGAAATATAAAACAAAGCTGGAAAGCAAAATGTGATTCATTAGAAGGAAAAGGCAGACCTAGAGAAATTTGGGATGTTGTAGTAGGACCTATATAAAAAAAATATGAAAAATTTTTGAAGAAGCAAAAAGGCTAGACAAAAACAAGAAGAAACAGACCAAATTCTGTCATAAGGTCCAAGATGGTACGCGTTTGTCTGGGAAAATATAGCATAACTTTATCATGGGTCATATAGGTGAGCTAGGCAATGGAAAACCCTACAACCTAGCAAGGAAGGGTTCAAACCCCCCAGTTCATAGGAACAGAACCTTCCTGTGGTATATGTAAGAATATTTACATACCTGAGCTAAAGAAAATAGAGGAAAAACTCACATCTGGAGAGATCTCTTAAGGATCATCCAAGACACTCATTGGAACCATCAACCTCAAAAAGTCTATGGTTCTAGTAAATGTAAATAAAACAAATACAAGAATTCTTACAGTGTTTTTAACAGGACACTATCACCTCCAACATAGTAAGAAACTGAAACTAGAACAATCAAGAGAATACAGATTCTATGGGAATGAGGAAGAATTGGAGGAATAACAGCCATGAAGTTGTAGAAGGAGATTTACCATCTCTGGAACCGTCGCAGTTACTAGTCTTTACCAAGGCTAAATAATGTGTTAAAATTTGAGACCACCATCAAATAAATATCAGTAGGGGGCAACCTTTTCTAATCTGAGTAACCAGAAGGGATAAAATAAGAAATTATTTATAAGTAAAGCCTGTTTATCTGAATGGACAACAAAAGAAATATAAAACAAAGCTGGGAAGCAAAATGCGATTCACTAGGAGGAAAAGGCAGACTTAGAGGAACATGAGATGTATATCAAAAAAATATGGAAAATTTTTGAAGAAGCAAAAAGGCTAGCTAAAAACAAGCAAAAATAGACCAAATTATGTCATAAGGTCCAAGATGGGGACCAAGATGGGTCATATAGGTGAGCTAGGCTATGGAGAAGCCTATAACCTAGCAAGCAAAGGTTCAAACCTCCCAGTTCATAGGACGGGCCAGGAACTTTCTGTGGTATAGGTAAGAATATTTACATATCTTAGCTGAGAGGAAAAACTCAGAGAACATCTGGGGAGATTTCTCAGGGATGAGATGATCCAAGACATTCCTTAGAACCATCAATCTCAAAGGTACTAAGGTTCTAATAAATCTTAATAAAACTAATCCAATAATTCTTACAGATTTTTTTAACAGGACACCATCGCCTCCAAGAACATAGTAAGAAACAGTAACTAGAACAATCAGGAAAACGCAGATTTTGTGGAAATGAGGAAGAATTGGAGGAATAACAGTCATTAAGTTGCAGGAGTTTTACCATCTCTGAAACCAAGGCCAAATAATGTTTTAATTTGAGACCACCATCAAATAAATACCAGTAGGGGGCACAATAGATCAACCTTTTCTAATCTGCGATTTACTAGGAGGAAAAGGAAGACCTAGAGAAACATGGGATTTTGTAGTAGGACCTACATAAAAAAACTATGGAAAATTTTTGAAGAAGCAAAAAAGTTAGCCAAAAACAAGAAGAAATAGACCAAATTCTGTCATAAGGTCCAAGACGGGTAATATAGGTGAGCTAGGTAATGGAGAAGCCTACAACCTAGCAAGGAAGGATTAAAATTCCCAGTTCATAGGAACTTTCTGTTCCAAATCAATCTAAACTAATTTATAAATCATTTTTTCTAACTTAAATCTATTTAAAATCTGTATTATTAATAAAGCTACACAGTCTATTATGCATTCTTTTTTTTAATAAAAATCAGTATATAAAATCGTAATCATTATGTTTACATATCTTAGCTGAGAGGAAAACATCTGAGGAGATCTCTCAGGGATGAGATGATCCAAGACATTCCTTAGAACCATCAACCTCAAAAGTACCAAGGTTCTAATAACTCTTAAACAAACTAATCCAATAATTCTCCAAAAACATAGTAAGAAACGGAAAATAGAACAATCAGGAAAATGCAGATTCTGTAGGAATGAGGAAGAAACTCCATAAGACCTTCTGATGGTATGTGAACGGGAAGCAGTGCTAGCCAGCTAAAACACCAATGTTATTACAAATTTCGTGCCCCACGTTGGGCGCCAAGTTGTAATAATATTATGCGTTAAGAATTATTTCGGAAAGATGGAGCTCGCGGTACTAATTTAATTTAATATTTAGGATACCAGGTGCTTAAAATGTTAACGGGTACTGTTACAAAATGTGGGACCACAATCAATAACAGATCTAAAAGATCGCTGTACACTTTCACCCTTTTCTAATTAAAGTTACAATAGAGAAAAGACAACTCAGTTGGTGGGGTGGTCTTCGGAGAATTGATGACAACAGAAATACAAAACAAATTTCTCAATATCTGATGTGGCCCTAGCCATGCCAGGCAATTTGCGTTGACAATAGTACCACATGCATAAATAGTCGAATTTTTCCTAAATCTGTACGCTAATCATAAATTGACGTACTTACCGGCGATAAGTTTCGATTTATGTCTATCGGCGAGTGGAATTTTATAATTAGCGGCTCTGGAATTTGATGCGGCTACTATAAAGTCCATGTGGAAATTAGTGTCGTCGTCTTTTTCGAATTCGAGAGGTGTAAGACGTAATCCTGCCAGTTCTTCCACGGACGGCAATTCTTCTTTAATTTGTGTAACACGATCCAAGTCGACATTACTGCCATTCATGGCTATTTGGGAATCAGTAACGGCAATCTTAACACCGGACTTTGGTACAAATTCTGGAACCTAATTATAACAAAAAATATATATAAAAATTTAATATAGGCCCATATTTATAGCTCGAGGTTGAGCAAGTGTCACAATTAACTATTAGTAACGCATCTTAAGTACATGCTGAGGCTTGAAATTGTACCCAATTTTAAGCACAAGAGTGATTGCACAGAGTCTAAATATGGGCATTCTGTTAAACCATCATGTAACAAGCAAACTTTCCTATTTTTCCTATTAAAAAAAGTTATTAATTGAATAACAATAAATGAAGAATGGTAAATTGTCAAAAAAGATGTTTTAACACACCCAACTGAACAGAAATTTGAATTTTTAATTGTGATTCCAATTATTTTATTGTATTTAGCAAATTCTTCAACTCTCACTCTACAGTTCAAGATTTCCAATATATTCCTGGTTTAAAAGCTAGATTTGGTTATTATTAGTTTAAATTTACATGAATCACTAAATATTTTGAATATTTGCTGTGGCATTTTAACACTTACCTTCACTTTTTCAATAACTTTAGCAATATATTCCCTATCTCTGTTTGAGGGTAAACCATAGACGGCAGCTTTCAGGTTAGCAGCTGCTAAGACATAATCCAAATGTAAGGAATTATTTATGTCAAAGGTAAGTGGCTCTGGACACCTTTTCGGCCCTGACCAAAACAACTGCCCAGTACTGGTTAATTGTTCAGGTGGAAAGTTGAACAACAATTGACGGATTTGATTTGAATACTGTTCCTGCCAGTGATTACGTGCCCATGCTATACAATCATCAAAATCTTTCGGTCTTTCATCGACTAAAGCAGATTTAACAGATTCCAGAACTTCTAATGGTTGAACACCAGGTAGTTTTAAGGTGCGTTCGATAAAATCTGGATCTGTTAAATATTGAGAAGCATTTTCGGCGTTTTGTTTAAATAATCCTTCAAACATGTCTCTTGCCCATTGTAGTGTATGTTCAATGGCATTAGGAAAGTTCTTAAGCGTACAAATGGGAATACTTTTTTCTGGGGGGTCTTGAGAAGAGCTATAGGATTCTGACAAGAATGGCACTACTACCTGGGTATTACCTTTGGTACCCAGTGTGCCAGATTCTAATAGAGGTTTGCGGTAATAAACGCATCGGCGATCCATGTAAATTCTAGCATCTACATTATCCAGGGCATTGGCGATGCCATCTAAATTCTCAAAGAAATCATCATTGTAGACATTCTCAGTTTCAGGTCCAACTCTATTCTCGTGAGCAATAATGTTAATATCAGGATTCATCTTCTTTATTACCTGGAAAAAATAGGATTTTTTTGTTATTGATCCACACCCAACTAAGTCACCAAGTTAAATTGCATAATTATTTAAATATTTTGAAGATCTATCAGGAATTGTGAAACATAAAACAAAAAAAAAGCAATAGAGATATACCTTAGCAGCTGTCACAGATTTTGGCTGTTGCACATTATGAGGTCTGAACAGAAACTGTCTGTTCAAATTTGATTTTTCAATTAAATCCATATCAGTAACAGTAACATGTCCTTCACTTCCCAATCCCATCATAGCAAAATTCTTCAGTAACTCACAACCAATAGCTCCAGCTCCCACAACAAAGTATTTCAATTGAGCTAAAATGGACAAAATTTGATAAAAACATGAATAGAAAAATAGAGAATGTCAAGGCTCCAGTTCTCGGTTGAAACTGGTATAAACAAATTTCTTTTAGGTTTAACAGTATTCTATTTTCAGCAGTTTTTGGAAGTTTTCAAAGGTCAATCTTATTTTTTTGTTTGAACTAGGGATATTTTGTAAAAATTTAAGGTGTAGTATAGCAAAAGGGACCTATCTAAACTACCCTACTATAGGATGTATATCTCTTTCCCAGGGTTTAGATCAATCTTATAAATCTACCCCTGCATGTATCATCTGGTCTCACTAATCATTTTCATACCTTACAAAAGATCTCTACAGATAAAGGGACAGCTAATTTAATGCATTTTTATATCTGCTAAATCAAATATGCATTCTATTATTGTTATACAATTTCCATCTTACCTAATTTCTTCTGAAAATCTGCTCCAAATACAGCAACCTGTCTATCATATCTGGTACCTGTGGGTGCTGCTAATTCTTCAGTAATTTCTGTTTTATCTTGGGGTAAACATTCAATGGCATCAAAGTACAACCACTGGTAAATGGGATGGAATTTGCCAGAGCAAGCTTTCATCACTTCTTGAGCTACAATACCACCAACTGTGGCATTAATGGGGTTTAAATCACCAGAAGATATCTATAAAATCTAATTTTATTAACACATCCTATAAAAACCATATATATATTATACATTTAAAACATTGTAAATTTTTAATTTGGTAAGCATAGAGATATTTAATAAAAATTATCTGATTGAAGTATTTGAAGTTTAATAATCTTTATTTTAATTCTTATAACATTACATTTCCAAAAATAATTTACATTGCATGAGAAGAGAAAAAAAATTAGCATTCAACAAATATTATTTTTATAAAAACTGACATCATAGATCCCATAATATACATTTTGAGCAGTAAAGTTTTACACTTGCATCATCATCAAAAACAATAACTGGATTTATATTTCCTAATCATATAGGTACATTAACCATTTTCAAGATTTAATGTAAATATTATTATAAAATGAACATGCAGAATCAACAAACAAAATTAGAATTAAATTAGTAGCATTGTGTTGCTGCAGTGAATAGCAATGAAATTAGTTTTATTGGATAACTAGAATGTAGAAATTGAAAAAGATTAGCAAGAAATATTATAAGAAACAAAATTTAACACTAATTGTGAAAAGTAAAAATTAGCTTAAAATATTTTCAGATTAAAACTTGAAAATGACTACCTAGCTAATTACCAAAATGTAGTTATTTCAATAAACAATAAGTATAGTATACCAATATACCAAGAAAAAAAAACTTATACATAAAAATAACCAACATTATAGCTAGCTTGAAAATTAACAAATGCAGAAATGTTAAATCTTTTGCTTAACATTTATAATTATAAATTTTTTTGATACATGTATAGAGATTTATTATCATGAATAAAATATATATTTTAAAAACATAGCCCATGTTTTAAAATTTTATAATGGTTACGTGATTGAATTTTAATAGTTTTTAAGAATAAACAATCATGTAAGTATGATTTTAACTAATTTTTTAGTTAAAGTTGTATTTAAACTGGTATATAATTTAATAGAAATATATATTATGAACATCCTACTCAGTAATAAATACCTATTTGAAGAGACAGATTGTATGATTTGCCTAAAATATTTTTAAGATTGGGGATCTACTCAATGGTACTTAATTTAAATGGAAACTTAAAATATATAATACTTAATTTTTCTTTTAGTAATAAATTACCTTAGCAAATGTAGTTAGAAGATCGCAGTTAATTTCAGTAACTGAATCTCCATTTGAAGCAAGTGCTTTAGCCAGAGTAACAAACTCAGAAGCATCTTCATTGTTCCATGGTTTAGGTAACTTCCCATTTTTTTCAACAAACTGGTGCAAGGCAGTAAAAGCAAGGTGAAGTTGAACAGGATGATCAAATTTGGCATAATCAGTAACAACAAATTCTGGATTTTGTAGAGAATCTTTAAATGACTTGAATTGTAGTTGTTTAGGCATTTTAACTTGTGTTACAATTCCACCACGTAAATACTTTGAAAATTTAGTAGTATCACCAATACTAAAAGTGTAAGGTCCCAATACTTTAATTTTAATTGGCTCACAGTTATTTAATTCTGTCATGCCTTGAACTTCAGAAAAAGTAACATAATCACCTTCTTCCATACCATGTCGTGTATCATCTATACAAGTGACTACACTTTCTACATCACTGGATATATCAGCTATCATAGCAGATACTGGAGATTCTCCAGTAACATCAACAACGGTAAAAGAGTTTCCAAAATCACAAAAAATTTGAGAAAATAAGCCTTTAGTGTCAGCTATTATCAAAGCAATGTTATTTTCATGTGTTATCTCACTAACACGTTGTTGTTCAGCTCGAGTACTTGCAGTTAAAACTACCGCACTAAACTTTTTAATGAAATCTTCATTGAGAGATCCAGTGTAAGCTCTGGTTGGAACATAAGTGTTAAGTTCAGAGAGTTGCTTACAACAAGCTTCTGCGCGGTTTTTACCAATATCGGCTTCGGTTAAATAAAACTGGGATGACAAATCTTGAATAGTACAAATTGCCTCATCATGAAGAGTCACTGATTTGACACCACCAAGGATCACATTTTTAGCTACTTCTACTCCCAAACCACCTAATCCTGATATTAGAACATCACTATTTGCCATGCGACGCATAGCATCATGTCCCAAAACATATAGTTGTCTTGAATAAAGTCCCTCGTCGATATCACCAGTATTTGATGATCCAGAAGCTTCATTGTTCGCCATTTCAGGGGTAGCAATATTAGACTCAAGCTTCCGCTTCTTTGTAGGAGGATCTCGTATTCCGGCACTAAACATCGGACACAAAGACACAGTATCGAGTCTGCTTTTATAGATTTGCGCTTAAAACAATCATATAATCACTTTTTAAACCGGCACCACATGCAAAACCTATATTAAAAAATGAACGGAATGATTTGATGGATATACGACAAAGAAAGAGTTTAATACGCAGTCTCTCAAGCATGCGCAACTCTTTCAATTACCATTACCACCAACATTGTAGTTGAATTGTTACTAAATGTATTTAATGAGCATCTCAATTTTGGAGATAAATAATAATTTTAAGAAATTAAACAAATATATATCAAAACATGACAGAATTAAACGATCACAAAAATTTAGATGAGGTTGACAGTATATCTTTAGACAAATTTAAAGCACACGCATTAGCGTTGACAAGTATCCATAAGTCAAATATTACAATTCAATAATCTGAATAATTTTTTATAACAATGTATAGTTAGTCATAAGCAAATTTGCAGCTGGGAATAACTTGTCAATCAACACACAAAATGTCTCTTAATTATTGAATCAATTCATGTAAATAGTGTTTGAACAAAGACAATCTGAAAAAGAGTGATATTTAGATACTCAACTCATACTTGTATCATTCGAATGAGGTTTCGATTGAATTGATAATCGATACCGCGATTTTCTAAATTTATTGATCATTCTCATATATATAATGCAAGATTTATCAAAAGACATTAGTTAATTATCTAATTAAATTAAGGTTCTTTGTTTAAATTGCTTCAATAGCTTCTTTTATCTTCTGTCGTCAGCTTGCCTTATCACTGGCTTATTAATCCGAGAGATCTTAGTTGAAACAGGGACGGAGCCAGAGTCACGCAGTACTTTAATTTTTGGTAGTCTCTTCTCCAAGAAATGGTGAATTGCTCTATTTGTTAAATGTAGTTACAAGACAAAGTAATTTTTATAATAAATAATTTAAAACTTAGACTCAAGTCAATTAAAAAATAACTATTCAGTATTGAAAAAGTCATTGCCTGATCCTCTCTATGGATGTGTTATCATTGTATGTCATCTTTATGTTCAAGAAAGTTTTATATTTATCACCGGGTTGGAAAATCAATAATGTAGTAAAACTTTTGTTAAAAATTTTAATTTCTACTTTATTATGACAATTCATTTGTAAAATCTTATTGTTTATGAATGTTTTATATTAGTTGACTTCATCAGCCAGTGAGATCATGCTGCCGAAAACTTCTGAATTGGTTTTGGGGTTACTGTCCTGTCTTGCTAATGAGAATCTTCTAGGAAAGTCTTTCTTTTTAACTTCATCGTCGTCTAGCTGCTCAGTTAATCTAAAAAGTATTAAAAACAGATGTATTTTAGCTACAATAAAGGTATATTTACCTCATTGGAATATAACCAACAGATCACAAAAGATTTTCTGTAATAAAAGGCCTATTTTAACATAGTGGGACACTTTTAAATGTTTTTTTAATTATATAATATTTTAATTGGTCAAAAGTGAAGATGTGATCGCCTTTGCGAGTAATTTTACATATTATGTACCTATATTGTTGAATGTAGTAGGTAGACATTTAGAAATAATATAGAACTTACTCTTTGTTGTTTTTATCTTCAAGAGCTTGAGGCATTGGTAACCGTCGACTTTTAGTACTGTTTATATTATCTTCTTCTACAGAATTATGCTTTCGGCGATTTTTAGCCTGATTGCTTAAATATTTATTAAAAAAACATTAGTTTTTCGTTAGGTACATATTACAATATTAAACTACTAACCTGTGGCCTATTTGTCGTTTGTCTAACTCTTTTCTAATAGATTCTGGAATCTTCTGAAACAATTAATGTTATTTAGAGGATGTTTTTATTTAAAACTTTTGTTGTTGACCTTTTTTCGGTATTTTTCGCGAGAAAAAAGATAATCAAAAAACAAACTTCACTCCCCAAAATGATTTTCTATCGATATCTCAATAACGATTAAAGTTAGATGGTAAATGTATAGGACCTTAAATGTAGATCTTAAAAAAAGCAACAAAAAAGTATTTCGTAAGAATTTTTAAATCCCAACGGAGAACCGAGTTATTCAGGAAAAACTTAATTTAATCTTTTTCTTCAAGAAATTTTTTTAGGTTAGGTTTTACCTTCTACGTCAAAAAAAAAACTGAAACTGAAATTTGGATTCTGGAACTTAAATTTAATTATATAAATAACATAGCTTTGATCGTAGAGAGTGAGTACATATAGGTAAATATTTGAAAAATAATTGATTGTCATTAACCCGAAAAAGATGTAAAGGAAATATGTATTACCGAATACTTATCAGGTTCTAGATTAGTCCAGATGTTCGTTACGTTACCGTCACTATTCAATACTTCTGCAGAATAAGCTGGTCTAGCTGGGATGAGAGGAGAGCTGCAACATATTCGAAAATAAGTACAACGAATGTTGTGTATAGTGAATAGTTTTTATAAGTTTTTTATAATTCGCGTTTAGAGACTTCATAGACTTCATTGTAAGACACAAGCGAATGAGCTCAAAATCTGGATTCAAACTAATTTGACCCTCCTATAAACGAATCTGCCCCCAAAAATATTTTAAAAAATTTATCTTGCCTTGTAGCGACTAGTGAATCGATCGTTAAGACATGGTCTCAGATTTTGACGCATAACTCAAAAACAAAAAATCATAGCCACTTCTAGTTCATACAGTTAAAAAGCCAAGAAAATTTCCTACAAACCCTGAAAATTTCAAATTTCTATAGTTATTTCTACCAATTTTATACTAACTGAAAAATGACCTCCGTAAAATCGACTTTTTTCCATACTTATACCTTCCTTCGAAAAAATGAAAATTTTCGAAATCTTTCCGAATGAGCTGAAAATCTGGATTTTAACTAATTTGACCCTCCTAAAAACGAATCTGCCCCCAGAAAAATTCTAAAAAATTTATCTTGCCTTGTAGCGACTAGTGAATCGATCGTTAAGACATGGTCTCAGATTTTGACGCATAACTCAAAAACAAAAAATCATAGCCACTTCTAGTTGACACAGTTAAAAAGCCAAGAAAATTTCCTACAAACCCTAAAAATTTCAATTTTCTATAGTAATTTCTACCAATTTTATCCTAACCGAAAAATGACCTTCGTAAAATCGACTTTTTTCCATACCTTCCTTCGAAAAAATGAAAATTTTCGAAATCTCTCCGAATGAGCTGAAAATCTAGATTTAGACTAATTTGACCCTCCTAAAAACGAATCTGCTCCCAGAAAAATTCTAAAAAATTTATCTTGCCTTGTAGCGACCAGTGAATCGATCGTTAAGACATGGTCTCAGATTTTGACGCATAACTAAAAAACAAAAAATCATAGCCACTTTCAGTTGACACAGTTGAAAAGCCAAGAAAATTTCCTACAAACCCTAAAAATTTCAATTTTCTATAGTTATTTCTACCAATTTTATACTAACTGAAAAATGACCTCCGTAAAATCGACTTTTTTCCATACTTATACAATGCTTATACCTTCCTTCGAAAAAATGAAAATTTTCGAAATCTCTCCGAATGAGCTGAAAATCTGGATTTAGACTAATTTGACCCTCCTAAAAACGAATCTGCCCCCAGAAAAATTCTAAAAAATTTATCTTGCCTTGTAGCGACTAGTGAATCGATCGTTAAGACATGGTCTCAGATTTTGACGCATAACTCAAAAACAAAAAATCATAGCCACTTCTAGTTTACACAGTTAAAAAGCCAAGAAAATTTCCTACAAACCCTAAAAATTTCAATTTTCTATAGTTATTTCTACCAATTTTATACTAACCGAAAAATGACCTTCGTAAAATCGACTTTTTTCCATACTTATACCTTCCCTCCAAAAAAATGAAAATTTTCAAAATCTCTCCGAATAAGCTGAAAATCTGGATTTAGATTAATTTGACCCTCCTAAAAACGAATCTGCCCACAGAAAAATTCTAAAACATTTATCTTGCCTTGTAGCGACCAGTGAATCGATCGTTAAGACATGATCTCAGATTTTGACGCATAACTCAAAAACAAAAAATCATAGCCACTTCTAGTTTACACAGTTAAAAAGCCAAGAAAATTCCCTACAAACCCTAAAAATTTCAATTTTCTATATTAATTATGACCAATTTTATTCCACCCAAAATTTTACCTTCGTAAAATAAAATAAAAATTTTTATCCCAACCGATTTTTTGGAATGTGTATGATATTACTAATTTTCGAAGTGTCAAAACTGTCCCTTTCATAGGGGATCGTAGGAAAATTAAATTTTGTACTTAAAATATCAACCAATTACTTTAAATCACACTCTCTCAACCACGCTGTGGGTGACTTTGACGAAATTCATTATCTTGAGTATCATACCTATTTAATATTATTGTTCTGCGATATACAGCGTTATTGATTGTTGATAACTCTCTTTTATTCATACCTATTTCAACCTGTTTATCTGATATTTATTATTATTATATTTTGGATTATTACTTTTTGCTATGGGAATAAAATTTCATTTACATTTTTACTCATTTTAAATTACTTACGAGCTTACTTCTTCTAGTTTCTTCAGCAGCCTCTCATTTTCCCTACAAACAACTTCATGATCTCTTTGAAGTAGATCTCTAGAAGTAAAAAGTTCTGCGTTATCTTTGCGAAGAATTTCGTTTTCTTGGATGTATAATCTCACAAGCTCTGCCAGCTGTGGACCTTCCAAATTTGCCAATTCCGCCAAATCCACATATGGAGGCGTTTGTAAAATTCTACGTTCCACTAAAATTTAATTAGAAAACAGTCGCTTATGCAGATATCATGTCTATTACTAAAGATATAAGTGGAGAAATGTGAAACTTTAAAAAATACTGATGAATTAATATACAGTGTGTCCGCAAATGGAATAAATTCGATATTTCCAAAACCAAAGTATCCATATATTAATGTTATGACGTCATCGGTAATTTTTTTAAATGCAACACCCTGTATTTGGTGTCAGTTTTAGATAATTGATTTTGTGAACTCTAATTTTCTGAAGTCTGACTGCTTGTTTTGCTGTTTTTAGGAAAACAGGCGTGTGAGATTTATTTAGGTATTAAACTATGTAATACTCCATTAATAAAAATATTAAATACTCGCCTGATGAATCTACACTTGAATTTGATCCGGAATAAGCATTCAAGGCCGACTTTAAATATTGATTTTCATTTTGTAAAGCGCTGATTTCTCTTTTCAAGTTCAATATTAGAGCCTCTCTAGGGTCCTATAACAACAATAAAATCCTAGATTGTTTAAATTTAGGTAATTTTGTTTTTACATTTAACAATTTTGTACCAACATTACTTTGTGATTTGAATGAAATTAATGCAGATGTTGCCGAAGATATTATTTTTGAACTTGTATTTCCACAATATGTAATACTTTTAAAACTTTTAATTTCTTTAGGTTGTTGAGGGAATATTAGTTGTAGTGACATTTTCTGTTCTTTCTTATTAATTGGTTTTCTGTATATTGAATAATTTAATGAATTATTAACTTTTCTTAAATCTAGAAAATTAATTGAATTATTTTCTTCAACTTCTAAGGTAAAATTAATTTTAGGATGCAAGGTATAAACAAAACCTGCTAACACATCATCAACATATCTATACCTAAATAAAATATTGTTTTTGTACCTAGACTTAAAAATTTTTCTTTCTTTCAGTGGCCACAATTTCTCTCCTAATAAAAATAGCATTCTTCTTCATAGATTACCCAACAACAATTATAATAAAATAGACCTTTTGGAGGATTTTGAGATTTGCAGAGAAATGAATAAGAATCCTACTAATTGTGTTAACACTCAAGTACACCTTAATTGTAAATTTACACCCATTTTTAAGTTTCTTTGGAGCTCTCATGATGAATACATGAATACTCTTCTTATGTTGATTGATTTATCAGGCAGGTTTGATTGCTTAATGTGATATAAAGATTTTTGTTTTTGTTTTTGTTTATTTTTATTATATTTGTTTTTAATTTTATCTCATTTATATAGTTTAAGTGTAATTGTCCGAAAAATACTTATAAATATGTTTGGTTTAAGGATTTGCTATCGATTGCTTGTTGGAAATTCTTTGAAAACAATTTAATATTTATGGTCATTATTTTGGACCAACCAACATATACATTTTTTAATTTAAATATAATTATTAACATTTCTTTATAAAAACGTTTCATTGAATTTTTAATGACAATCGATTCGAAGTTTGTATATCGTTTTAATTTTATTACTGAGACAGTTTTAACTTAGATTTTATTTTTATTTATAATTTTAAATTAACTTTTAAATTGTTGTGGTTGTCCTTATTTGATGTGACCTAGTGTGTTTTGATGAACTCTCTTGGGAAATATTTAACGTTAACTTGACGTAAGTTACTTTATTTATATATAAACCAAATTCATATAATTTATACACATATTTTCCAATTTAGATACAGCTCTGAAGATGGTCTATTTTATGGTTGAAAGCGCTTAGCTATGAAATTTTAAATTATTAAAATATATACACACTTAAAAATACAAGTTTACCTCTTTTTCTCCACTTTATCCAAAGTGTGTACTAAGTACTACAGTCCTTTACTTAAAGATTTTGTTTTTTAAATTATCCATAAAGATATATTTGCTAAAATAGGAGAAATAGGACTTCCCATTGGAAGACCTTCATTTTGAATAGGTATATACTTTGTTATCAAAGGTAAAATAATTTTGGCTAATGCATAGGTACATTAAATAGTTCAATTATATCTGATATTATACCTGGATGGATATTTCTTTCATCTAATAGCTTTTTAACTAGAACTACACATTCTTTCAACCGTTTAGTTGTTGGACTTTCACATAGTAAGCAGATTATGCCACATAAAACTACCTCTCTCTACCCCATCAGTTTGTATTGGCAGCAGAAAGCTATCAGTAGAAACATGACTTTTTTCACTACTAGCCTATACACTTTATTAACTTTTGTTGTGGTAGTAAAGTTTTTCATTAATAACTAAGGTAGAAAAATAGAGGGACTACTTGATTAGAACTAAATTTCAATCCATAGTGCAAGTAATCTTAGCTATCGAAGAAATATACTGAAAATTTAAATAATATGAAAAAATATTTAATAAAATTATTGTAACACCTGTAGCTAACGACATTTTTAAACCTTAACAAAATGAAAGTATAATTTTATACATACCATTACCACAATGGGTTTGGTCCGTATTTTTTTCGCTCTTGCAGCATATCGTAGCGTATTTACAGTCTCATGGATACTGGATTTTACCGGTGAAATACAAGCTATCTAAAATGGACATTTCCCATTAAATATTAAAATAACTAATTAAATTAGAGCATACCATCAAAGTGGCACCGTTTCCTGCCAATGAATCCGCCAATAGTTTCGTTAGTTTTGAGTCTCTGTATGGAATGTGGCTCTTAACTCTTTTTGAGTCGCTCAATGACGATATACAGTATCCTAAAATAAATGTACGTGATACATAGTATGCGTTCAGGTCAGGTTCGACAAAACATTCAGCATGATAAATAATTATGAACTGACTCTGAAGTAAAGTTCAATTCTGTTTTGATTACTTTATTAAATACACACATAAACTTAATAAATATAATGTGGATTGTATCATAAGTGAGTTTTTATCCAAATTCCACAATCCAACAAGAAGACAATTCAAGTTACACCACATGGCGATCCAGCAAACACATTGTAGGCGAGTTTTAGATGGTATAGCAGGTTACAGAAGTAGGGAAATTTAACTGTAAGATATTAATAGATTCTGATAAGATTAAGGAACTACATAAAAACCGTTTGTTTTCGTATGCTAAAGTGATATAGTGAAAATCCTGCAAACAATTCAAAGTACGGACAATTTAAAGGAATTATCACACTAAGTGTGATATAGTGGGAAAAAAACAATAAAAAATACACACAATTTTAAAAGAACTTCATTCTATATGTAATGTATCCGCAAAAAAGATAGATACTATTTGTACTCACTATATATTTTCATTTATAGATGCTCAGTACGTATTTTTTTCAGTTTCACTAGTCGTGAATGTAATTGCCAAAATATTAAATTATTATATTATTTATTTCACTTGCTTTTTGTATATATTTTTACGTACCGTCAATACAAATAATTATTGTGAGTGATAATTTTAAATAGAAGTTTTATCTTCGTTTATGATGGTCTGACAGAAGTTACTTTAAATCAATAACTAATAATCTTTCAAGGTTTGTAAATTATTGAACAAGTACATAATTATAGGGTAATCAATACTAATAGTAAAACTTTTAAAGAAATTTATTGTACCACACTTGTCTTTTAATTACTTTGTGTTAATGGTACCTACATACCCATAAAAGATAAACGGAGCAAACAAAGCAAATTGTTCTGTAGATTTTCGAAATTCATTTATAAAATTAGGACATTCAGAAAGATCTCCGAAAAATTGCGGAAGGTCTTTCATTCTGTTGCACAGAAAAATTTTGTTGGTTGTGTTTGCATTTTCCTCCAGCAGAATTTGCAAAATTGATTTCCGATATGGCGAAGATTCATCCACTCATTCATTTATGGTAGCTGAGGATTAGTAGAAATTAGCAGACAGGAGCTTGTTCATCTTCTTTTCTTTGTATTTCAGCTTCTTTAACGAGATATTGTCTTTCCCTTTCCACAGCTTCCAACTTTTCTTTCAATACCTATTGATCAAGTTCTTTCTGTTTTTTTCATGAGTGTTAATTCAAGATTCATGCGGGTAATACTTGAAATCTCAGAATTGGTGTTGGATTTATTTGACTGACAATATAAAACATTGGGAACAACTGCAGACTTCATTCTTTTAACGGAAATGCTCTCGGGAATAAACCCATTCTTTTGGTCACCAGACTCAACTTCTGCAGGTCTCATATGGTGACTTTCAACTTGCTAGTCTTGCACAGGATTCATATTGGAGGCTTTGGGTGGGAGAATACAGACCTACTCTCATTATAAGGCAAAAATGGCATGACAAGACTGATCCCATCAAAATAGTTGTTGCTTTCAGACAGAACCAGTTGATAAGATTGCTGGGATCTCAATTGCATCTAGACTAATAATACACGGAGTACCACAAGGATCAAACTTAGACCCTGAATGAAATAGCAGCTAACCTAGCAAGGAAATGGGACCTGAACAAGAACAAGAACAAGAACAAGAGCAAGAACAAGAGCAAGAGCAAGAGCAAGAGCAAGAGCAAGAGCAAGAGCAAGAGCAAGAGCAAGAGCAAGAGCAAGAGCAAGAGCAAGAACAAGAACAAGAACAAGAACAAGAACAAGAACAAGAACAAGAACAAGAACAAGAACAAGAACAAGAACAAGAACAAGAACAAGAACAAGAACAAGAACAAGAACAAGAACAAGAACAAGAACAAGAACAAGAACAAGAACAAGAACAAGAACAAGAACAAGAACAAGAACAAGAACAAGAACAAGAACAAGAACAAGAACAAGAACAAGAACAAGAACAAGAACAAGAACAAGAACAAGAACAAGAACAAGAACAAGAACAAGAACAAGAACAAGAACAAGAACAAGAACAAGAACAAGAACAAGAATAATGAAAAAGTCTAACATTAGGAAAATCTACCATGGATAATACAGACAAAAGCCAAGTTGGGTATTTACATTCCAAAAAGGTATGTCTCAGACTAAAATACTTATAGAAATCCTGGAGCTGATAGGACACCTGTACTCTTTAATACTTAAATAATTTATTTTGTTGGTTATTGTGCAATCTAAATAACTAATATTTTTTTCTATAAATATAAATGACATAAATTTTAAATTCCATCAAAATTTTATAAGAAAAATTACCTAATACCATAAGACTTTTATTGATGTTATTTGCTTCTTCCAAAGTTTTTCCTTCACTCTGCGTCTTTTTGGTCATTTCACTACCAGCCAGATCGACGAAATTGATTTTTCCGGATCGGGATATGAAAACACCGTCTTCAGCTGGTTGTTCAGATGTTATATTAACGCTTAATATTGTATGACTTCGGCTAAAATTACACGTAAATTGTATAATATAAGGACTACGTGAATCAACAAATATTTTGCTATTACAATTTTATTCATTTAAAAAAATAAATCAGTATGATACATATTTAAGCAAGTAGAATTAATTTAGTTTCATCACGTTACAGGCGTTTCAGTCAATAACTGAGTCTATACTCAGGCCATTAGAATCAAGTGTAGAGCTGTTAAAGTATTTTTAGTTTCTCAAGACGTAACTACAAATAATTATATTTTAATTTAACGAGAATATCTTCTGAATCCTCTAGAAGTTACAGAAAGTACCGGACTGTAAAATGAGGGTGCGATGGCTTCAATATATACAGCTGATTGTCAGAAATTACTATCAAAAGAATATAAAAAAGGTAGAACGTGTCACGGGACACACTTGTAGTTTCTTTTAAGTAATAACCAAAAGTTTTTAAATTATTTCCCAGTCTGCTAACTGTTTGATGTACCCTCGTATTATATTATTATTATATAGTATCCGTTCGCCATCTGACAACTTTTTTATGTACCCTCGTAGACATTAAGTATTTAAAATTACAATTATTAAAATACAATATCTTTGCGCCATCTATGTGGAAGTAGGTAAAGTAGTAAAAAACTACAGTTTTCCTCATTTATGGGGAATCAAAAAGAAATAAATTTGGGAACGCAATTTTTGATAACGCATTGTAATAAATTTTTACCTGGAGTATTCGTTCATATTATGTTTACCGACTGATCTGTTTCTCATACCCTCTTCTAAAACAGCTAACAAATCGTCAAATTCTTCACAATCTACTGAAAATAAATTTTCTACAAAAAAACCTCTGGATTTTTTACTCCATCTGACGGCCAAAGGTTTTCTCATACTTCCCGGATTTAGTAAATCTACCACCTGAAATTTACCCAAAAAAATTAACGTGAACGATAATATATGTAAGTGATATGAAATATTTTCAATAAAAATAAGGAAGCTGCAAGATTTAAAAAGATTGTTTTCAAGAATAATTTTATTGGTTCGGTTAAGAGCGGCAAATTTTAAATCTCAAGCTACGTTGCTTGTTCGAGTTAACTAGATCTATGAAATAATGCATTTAATGTTATATTTTCAATTATTTTTTTAATGTATTATTTTGAATATTGCAAATCAATGACAATTTTTCGTATATAAAGGTGGTCAGGGTGGTCAGGGCTGAGACAAGATAAGATACTTGGGAAACTACGATCAAAAGAGATCTCTTAGCTGCCTTGACCTTGATGAAGTAAAGTGCCGATTCTACAGTTTCTCATTCTATATAGAATCATTCATTGAAAACATTAGTTCTTAAATATACATCGTATATTCAGATCTCATAAATAATATAAATAAACTACGGTAAAGGTGTATTTTAGGTCACCCCCCTAGGCGCATGCGCGACAATTTCAAATTTATTGATTTTTAGACGAGTTGGAAGTTGCGGTGTTGTCGGCTTAAATAATTTTTCCCTTAAACCGAATAGTTTGGTTTGGGTTTAGTAAATTTGCTTAAATAAAAAGAAGCTGGTAAATATTTAAAGATTAAAAGAGTTTTATAAATCCATAAATAATAAATTATATGCTGAAAGTAGTAATTAAAAATATAAATAAAAAGCGTTCTTTTTTCTTTTTTTTATTTTTTTAATTGGCAAATATACCTATAAATCTCTTGCTTTAATGGTATTCTGTGATTTTAATTTATTATGGTTTAATAATATTAAAAATATATAAACTTCTGCTATAAATGCCATAGAAATCATAAAACAGCAATTAAAAATAGGAATAAAACTAGAAATAGAACATGTTTTATGTTTTCATTCATGTAAATGACATATTTACTTATGGGACTTATTTTAATTATGGTTTAAAATTCATTAAAAAATATAAACTATTAATGTAATGGCAGTATAGAAAATATTAGTAAAAACTTTTGTAAGTTTTAAAGTTTAAATCCAGAAATGTTTTCAGATGCAAAATTTATTGTTCTGACTCACTATTTATTTAAAAAAACCTAATTTTCCAGTCAATATCTAATTTTTCTAATTTATGAAAGAATTTTCAAGATCTTTCACTCAGTTTATTTATTCACAAAAATGTGGCAACGTAGCTTAAATTTCAAAGTTTACCGCTCGGTTACTGCTCTCGTCGACCAATAAAATTAATTTAAGAATTCAAATTGCCGCATGCGCCTAGGGGGGTGACCTAAAATACACCTTTACCTAAACTACTCATTTTACTGAGAATTTAATTTTAACCTAATCTTACCTTTTCATTGTATATTTCCAAAAAACTAGCTTTGAGCACAAAATGAATATCCGGTTGATCTTGAATTAGTTGAAATAAATACATAAAAGAGCGAAATATAAGCCCATGTTGATCGCTGTAGGGAGCTGATTTTAGTCCAAACTAAAAATAGAAGTAAAATAATTTGCTCCAAATCGTAATATGTTCATTTATGGTTGTATTACTGTCAATTACATGCAACCTCAAATGAAAAAATAAAATAGATACAGATACAGAACGTCGGTTTGTCTGTAACATTTTGGTCATAGTGATTGAAGCGTTTGAATCGAACCGGGAATTTAATGACATATTATTGGCTCAGATGAGCCAATAAGATTGTGAAACCGACACGTCAAACTTGATATTTTCATAGATAGATATCTACCTAAATTGTTTGTGGCAAATGCAATAAAATAATATTTTTTTTTCTATGAATGTATAAATTGTCTTGAGATAAAAACATAAAACCAAATAACCAGTAAATTTGTTTTATGATACGTCTCTGATATAAACAAACCTCGTCTTCCCCATTCTACATGCTGTGTTATTTATGTGGGTTACAAACAAATGCCGTGTTTATTTATTTATTTATTTATTTATTCAATTTGGGATACAAACAGGCTAGAAGCCCAAAAAAGTATCCACTAACATGGTATAGTTAGATTATAAACATTAATTAATATACAAGAAATGTTCTTAAAAAGTGAAAAAAAAATGCGTCAGATATAATACAATCCTATGATATGAATATCGTTTTGACAAATTTCTTATAACTATATAAAGATAAATTAAAAAGGTCCACTTCGTTACAATACTTGTTAAATTCGCAACATATTCTGTTAATAGGTGAATTTACTCCTAGATTTGTATTGAAATGTGATACATGAAATAGAAATCTGCTACGTGTATTTCTTGGTGGTACATACATAGGTATTAGGCCCAATAACAGAGATGAGTCATATTTATAATGAATTATTTTATAAAGGAAAATAAGATCACCCATTATTCGGCGTTGCTCCAGAGTTCTGATATTATATTGTTTTTTCAATTCAGTCATATTTGTGGATTGATAGATGTTTGTAACTTTAAAATGTAGAAATCTAACGAAATTATTCTGCAGCCGTTCTAGTCTGATTTTGTATATATTATAACTTGGACTCCAAATAGTGCTAGCGAAATTAAGCCTGCTGTATATAAAAGCATAATATATTGATTTTAAAGCTTGTTCGTTTCTAAAACTCCGACAAGATCTTTTAATAAAGCCCAGCATTCTTGAGCATTTGCTTACTATAAAGTCAATATGTTGACTAAAACTTAGTCTCGTGTCGAAAATTACACCTAAATCCTTCACTTGATTCGTTCTGGCAACTGTGTTGTTGTTAATACAATAGTTGAAATTTATTGAATTGAAATTTTTGTAAAAGTGATACATTGACACTTATTTATGTTTAAATAAAGTTTATTTATGGTGCAATACTCGGTGAAATTGTTGATGTCTTTTTGAATGTTTATACAATCCCGTACTGATTCAACTCTGCCAAATATCTTCATATCGTCTGCGTAATATAAAACATTTGCAGAGCTGAAGCAGCTTCTTGAATCATTAATAAAGATTATGAACAACAACGGTCCCAAGTGCGAACCCTGTGGTACACCAGATGTAACTGAGAAAGGATCACATCTGAAACCATTAACTTCAACCATCTGAGTTCTATTACATATATATGAAGAAAACCATGTTAACAGATTACCCTGGATGCCAATCTTATCCAATTTTGATATAAGAATGTTATGATTCACTTTGTCAAACGCCTTGCTGAAATCTGTATACACGGAGTCAACTTGAACTCTAGAATCCATGTTTTCGGTAATGAATTGAGAATATATGGCCAAGTTAGTTTCGATGCTTCTTTTAGAAAAAAAGCCGTGCTGTTCAACTGAAATACTATTCTTTACAGTAGTAAAAACAATATCATAAACTAAACTTTCGAAGATTTTTCCGAAAATACATAATTTACTTATACCTCTGTAATTGTTTACTAAGCTCTTGTCGCCAGCATTCTTATAAATGGGTATTAATATAGCTACCTTCCACGCTCTAGGAAAAATTCCAGTATTTAAAGATTTATTAAAAATTATATGTAAAGGTTTACAAAGGGACTCAACACATTTTTTAATAAAAAATGAAGGATAGCCATCTACACCAGGCCCCTTCCTTTCATCTAAAGTATTAATTTTTGTATTAATAGCTTCGACAGATAGGTAAATATTATCTATTTGATTTACTGCAAGATTATTATTAGGTGAGAAGTAAGTTTGACGACAAGGTTCATAAACAGATCTAAAGAATTTAGAGAAAATTTGACAAACGTTTTCCGGATTAGTACTAAATTCACCATTAAAACTGACCTGAGACGGCAAACTATAGTCGCGACGGGCACTAGACACAAAGCTCCAGAATTTCTTTGGGTTCGTCTTAAGATCATCTTGTATTTCAGAAATATGTCTTTTAAAATCGGTTAGAATAAGATATTTACTGCGTTTTCTCAATAATTTAAATTCTTCGAAATAGCGTAAGTTATTATATTTTTTCCATTTTTTGTGAGAGCATTTTTTATCTTTAATACACTGAATTGTACTAGGTGAAAAATATTGAGGAAACGATGACGATTTTTTTCTTATTTTTGGTACAAATAATTCAGAGGCTACTAAAAGAACTTCGTAAAACTTACTCACCGACTGATCCACAGTCAAAGAATTCAACTCTACATCCCAAGGATATTGCAACAAATAGTTATTTAAGTCATTAAAATTTGATTTTTTATAATTAAATGTTTCAATTTTATTATGCCGCAATAATACATATCTTGGGCAATGCAAGCAAAACTCAAGAGCTGGGTGGTGTGAATCGGGACGAACAACTGGAGCATCGCTATTATTTAGATCACTAATGTGAACATTATTGTTGCTAAAAATTAAATCTAGACATTTATTATTATTGTTTACTATAAAATTGCGTTGCATAAGTTCGTTAATTGCCATTAAGTCTAATACTTCTTCACTTGCACTATCCACTTTTGTTGGAATAAAAAAAGTTTTACACTTACTGGGTCGCCATGAGATATTAGGAAAATTAAAATCACCAAAAATTAGAATGCCGTCATTGGAGATTCTGTCTAGAAAAGTTTGTAATTTAGCGCTGAATGAAATTCTTGCTGAAACATCGCATGGAGGAAGATAAACACAGCATATATGTATTCTTTGGCCATTGTTGAGTTGTATAGAGATCCATAGATCTTCTGCATCACTTTGCCATGATGGTTGTTCAATAACAATAGACTTTTTATTTATTGCAATTAATACACCGCCTCCATCTTTTTTCTTATTGCCAGTAGTTTCGCGGTCTCTTCTAAAAACGTTATATATAGATGTATCAAAGATCTCTGCATCATAAACTCCACTTTTTAAATTTGTTTCAGTTATTAGGTAAATATCAGCACCATAACTTATAGTACCAATGCGAAATTCCGATGTTTTGGATCTAAGTCCATTAACATTTTGCCCATAAACTAAAACCCTATCCATAACTTAATAAATATATCATATAAATGCAGTAAAATGGAAAGCACAAATTATTTTAATCCAATAAAGTAGAATTTTTTATGTGTCTAATCCTCGAAGTATCATCCTTTCGCATTAGAATATTACCATTTTTTACCCATACATATTTATAATTATTTTCCTTAGCCCATTCTCGAGCTTCTCTAAATAAAGTTTTATTAGCGGGTGCAAGATGTTCATTTATAAATATTGAGTTTCCCACTTCATTGATACTGAGGCCGGGTCCCTGAGACCGAATTCTTTTTTGTTTAGCCAAGAACAGAATTCTATCCCTGAATTCACGAGAGTTAAATTCTACAACAATATTTTTGGGAAATCTATTACCAGCATTCCTAGTTTGAACTCTATGAGCAGTCACAATCTTGCCCGTAGTGTCTTCACCCAAAAAACTGGTAATTTTTTCTATAATGATGCTAACATTCTCATTTGTTTGTTCAGGAACCCCTTGAATTTCAATGTTATTTTTCCTGGAATGTTGTTCCATGTCATTGAGACGAGTTTCCAGATCAATGACCCGTTTCTTCAGAGCTTGGTTATCCTGTTGTAAAGCCTCGAATTGCTTCAAAAAATTCCCAAAATCCGATAGCGAAGCTTGGAAATCGTCAATTTTCCCACAACAAAATCCAACTGATTCAATCAGATTCTCCTGTTTCCGGGCAAATGCCCGTATTTCTGTTTTCATTTCTTTCATTAAATCAGATACATTCTCCGATTTGGAGAGTGTCCCCGATCCGACTGAAATCTCTGAACCTCCGACACTGAATCGTTTTGACGAATCGTCCTTCAATAAACAAGTACTACATTTCCAGATAGAACCGGTAGTAGAAGTAATTGATTTGAATTGTTCCGTACTCATTTTAATACACTTTAGGTGGAAACTGTCATCACAAAAACCCATACATTCAATGCCAGGTGACTTTTTTGTTATCAATTGGACACATATTTTGCACGTTGCAGGCATTCTCTTACAAATACGAGTACCTATTTAGCGAAGAATAAATTAATTTATATGTATTGACAGATGGCGGTCTTCCGAATCGGATGATATAAAGTTTTTAATTGTTAATAAAGTATTACTCACTGATAATCAGATTATAACAATAGAACGATCTAACACACGTTTACTTCCACTCAGTGGCGCACATTGTTAAAGAGTATATTATCGTTATACTTATCTATTTTATTTTTTTCATCTGAATCTATAGTAGGTTCAATCAAATAGGAAACCATAACATCGATTGATGTAGCATTTTACTAAGTATTCTATTTTATTATTATTAATATTATTGAAGTTCCTACCATAAATGTTTGTTCTATACTTACTAGACCTGGAGGACCTGTAAGTGTATGAGTTTTCCCACTTCCTGTTTGACCATAACAAAAGCATGTACACCTAAAACCCTCTATCGCCATTTCGATGAGTCTTTTCATTCCAGAGTGTTGGAGTATGTCTTCTTGCGTTGCCGTTGGTTCAAAAACTACGTTATAGGAAAATAATTTAGGCTTCTGTCCACCGCTCGGACCACCAGGTATGCCATCGATCTGAAAATAGTGGGTTTTCCCGAAGAATAAATTAATTGCTGTTGAATGAGTATTGACGAAGCTATAAGTCAAAGATAGATATGTATACCTTGGCCATGAGGATGAGGTTAATGTATCTAGGTATAACCAGACAGAAGACTGACTCTTTCATTAGAAGACTTAAAGACTTTTTAAGAGAATCATTCCCGTAAATCTAACAAGAAGAGTTGTCGATCAGTGCGTGCTGCTAGTAATGACATGTGGCTCGGAAACCCTGACACTAACAGCTGTTGAGAAACTTGGAGTTATATAGAGGAGGATGGAGAGATCCATGATTGGTGTAACCTTGAAGGACCAAACAACTGGATACAAAGACACAGGATCGATTGAAACCACTGGTCTGACAACTCTTCTGGCAGAACAGAGATCCAAACTGATTTGTTGCAGGTGTTTTTGAAAATGGTACCTACTGTTGTTAAGGTATTTACACTTACCAATATTTGCCCGTTTCCTGGAAACTGAACCACAGATTCTTCTCCATTTTTTAGTTCTTTGGGTCCAAGTGGTCTAACTCTAAAAAAGTCCCGCATGTAAATATATTGTGCTTGTTTAAAGGACTCACCTTTATTACGTGAAAAAATGAGGTTAAACAACTTAATGAAAAATGAAATCGAAGTTATTTGTTTTTAATATTAAAGATAAACATTTACATCCGATTTTTTGTATTTGTAACACTAAGTAATGATGTGTTGTGGTTCAATTTTATTTTATTATATAGGAATTAAGAGAAGATAATTAATTTAAAAAGGCTTATTTGGTTTAACTTTTTTTCAACTAAATACTATTTTAAGTATATAAGTATAAGAATATAAGAGACCAATGTAATTTTTTTTAATTTTGAACAACATTATGTTTAAAGCCTAATTGCACTTCTAGGAATTGAAATAATAAAAAAACAAATTGTGCATCGGGTAGCTCATAAAATTTTCTATAAGAATATCTGCATTCTATTTTTTGAAAATGTTAACTTGGGGGTAAAAAAAATCAAAAAATATTGAAAAATGTGACATTTTAAAAATTGAAAAATATAAATGTACCTGTTTGAGGTAGTAATAATTCTTATAAAAATTTGAAAAAATTCTTGAACAATGTGCTTAAAAGGTTATTAACCCGAAACTATATAAGATTTGAAAATTTTGAAAAATAAAAAAATGGCGGCGATTCAAAATTTTCGAAAAATTCGTTTAGTGGGTGTAATTTTTTTTAGGGGTGAAATTCAAACATTTTTACCCCTGCAAGCACTGTAAAATCGGATATTCTTCATTTTAAGACCAACACCGTCAAAATCAATGGGGTGGAAGTCCAGATTCAAGGGAATTAGTGTTTTGTTTCACAAACCTCTAAAAAATTTTAAGTTCCTACGCCCATGGGATTAGAATTTTGGTTAGGTTAGGTATGAAAATTATACTTCATTAAAATCGGATAAGGGTTGTGATTTTAAGGGTAGTTTTTCAAATTTCGCAGCCTGAAAACTTGTTTATTTTATTTACCTTACAACTACATTAATATTATCTTCTATATCACTGTATTTGGTAATAATCCGCTGGAAGTTATTATCTTCATTAAGTTTTTTCACTTTTCCATTCCTGAAAACACAATGTAAACAATTACTAAATAATCATCTTGTGTTACGATTTCATACAACTATTTTTAACGTTTATTTCCCAAAATAAGGGTTGTTTCTTTTGTATGTTTCAAATTAAAAATGAACATTCTTATTATTAAACAATGTACAAGCATTTGATTACATGTCCGTCCTTCAGCGTCGAAAAGAAAATTATCCGTTTCATTGGAAAAAATCGTTAAGTGATTGATTGAATATTTACAAGGATAAATGAACTACTTAATTCTGCTATTGTCAATTTAAAATTACCTCAAGTTATCGCCTTTACTTATGGATAATAATGGATAACCTTGAATGATATTTATAAATTGGAAATCATTAAACTGATGTTCAGCTTTGCTTTAATATATTTATTTTCACACTTTCTATAATATCAAATCAGGGTTTATGGTTTTAAGTCCAGTATTATTTTCATTTTTATTCATTTAATAGCTTTGATTGAAGAGTCACCTCCAGAAACAGACAAATACAGTAAACTCAAAGAATAAGTGAATCCAGAGATCGTCAAGTCAGCAAACTACTTAGTGGTCTACACATGAAAGATAAAAAACCACCACAGCTCATGTACTCATGTCGGATAGTCAAGCAGCCATCAAAGCGCTGAGCTCAAATATAATCAGTTCGAAGATGGTTTGGGAATGCCTAGGCAAACTAAATGAACTAGGCCAGAAGAACACTGTCACCATCCTATGGGTCCCGGGACACATAGAAATAGAGCGGAACGAAACAGCAGATAAGCTGGCAAAAAAGGAGCTGAAACCCCACATTTGGGACCAGAACCATATTGTGGGATCAGCTGTAGAGTAATCTTAGGAAAACTAAGGGAAGAAATGGAGAAGAAAAAATCCAAGTACTGGAATCAGCTGGAAGGACTGAGGCAATTTAAGATACTACTGGGGAACTATGACCAGAAGAGATCTCTTAGCTGCCTCAACCTCAGTAAAAAAAGGCTCCGAATTCTAACGGGAATATTAACCGGGCATTGCCGGTTAAGAAGCCACATGAAGAAACTAGGGTTAGCAGATGAAGCAAAATGCAGATTCTGTGAGGAAGAGGATGAAACCTCAGTACACATACTCTCAGAATGCCCTGCCTTGCAGAATTCTAGGGCCGGATACCTAGGAGCACATGAAATAGAAGAGGGGGCTCTACCTGATTTGAGCCCGACGACGTCCTAAACTTCCTCAGGAAAATAGGACTCGAAGAGCTGCTATAAATCTGAGAAAACATCAGAACTTGGCAAGTAAGGGGGGACACAATAGATCCTATGGGTCGCAGTGTACTTATCACCCCTAATTTATACATACGTACCACACCTCTTGAGACAAATGAAATACTCTCTATTAGGTTCCAAGGACGTACGCAAGGACGTGGCAACTACCCCCCTCCCCTTCTGGAAAATCGAAATTACACTAGACAAAACGTCATTGAAAGGTTAAAATTATAATAAAACCTCAAACTACAAATAAAACGCAAATCACATTCCAGAGATTGATTTCTGTACTTTATTGCCGTTCTTTTTTAATTGCTGCCGGTTTTTGCTAAAAGTTTTTGTTTTTTTTTATAAAATTGAAGAACTAAATAAAGAATACTGCATGCGTTTGTGTAAACAATAAAGCCTAGAACCTTCTATAGAGCCTTATTTGGCTTTTGTTTTTATATATGTATTCCACAACCTTGCTTCTCAAGTCACACACACACTCTTTACAGATCTGTCCCTCCCAGATTGCATCCCCCAAGGAGTAATGCATTCCGGGAAGAAATTCCTCCATCTCATCCAATGGAGACCTCAGTTCTCTGCCTATTGCTGATCCTTTCCACTATCATGGTTTAGTGATAGCTTCCAGGTGTCCTCTTCTTGCACCTCTGTTTTCTGGTCTTCGTTTTCTTGACTTTCCCGAGTGTGTGTTTTTCGCTGCCTCTAGAAAGTTGCATCCTTAGCTGACGGACTGCGACTAAAGATGACCTTAAAGAGTGGATCCACTTGCTAAAGCTGTTCTCCCATCTTTTAATTGATAAGAAGGATCTTTCATAAGTGGTTCCTCTTCTTTTGTCCGTTCTGTTCCTATAGTTTCCTGAAATTTAGGAAGTTTATCCGCATCTGACACATCTTGCTTCTATATGGCAGGTTGACCTTGTCAGTTTCCTGTATTCTTCTACGGATTGTACGTTTACTTTTACTCCTTTTCGTTATATTTGTACATCATGTTGATTCCTCTCTTTTATGAAAATGGAAGGTGGTCTCTTTCCTATTCTCGGTTCTTCAGTCGTTTCCGTGTTGTTGGTTTTGTTCCCTTCGTTTCTTTGTTGGTTCTGAATTGTTTCAGAGTCTTCTGCTTCCATTGTTTCTTTTTCCTGGGTCTTTTTCGAGCTGGTCAGTTTTTCTTTTTTTCTTATTGGGCTTCTAGGACTCCTTGATCTGGCATCTTTGTCTTCTCGTTTTTTTCTTTTGGCTGTCTTTTTCCTGTCTCAGTTGTTTTCTGAGATTTGAAATGATTTTCCCTATTTCTGGTACACATTGAGACGCAGGTGATACAGGCAAGGCAGGTGACACATTATTAATATTAATAATAATAAAAATAACTTTTCTTGAAGCTTTGATGAAACAATGTCAAAGGAGCCCTTCAATCTTAAGACCAATAAATAGAAATACTATTTGCACCGTTTCTCATCTTCTTGATATGGATGATATCAAAATGTTTGCTTCCAATCCGCAGCAAATCGAACTTCTGCTGAATTCTAAAAACTAAATTAGAAGATATTCAGAGAACAACAAGAACTATGATGACCAGGTACAGATATCACCATCCAATATCGTCAGTTTTTAGAACAACACTGCCGAGAAAGAAGGGAGGAAGAGCTCTATGTGACATAATAAATCTACACAACAAGCAGATAAATAAATTACGAGACAAAAAAAGGGACTTCAATTTATATTCATTATCAAAATGACAAATAGGTAAGCTTCAAATTAAAGTAAACATACTAAAACAGTAAAGAAACTATTAGTAACCTGATAGTAATCTATACAGACATGTGAACGATAAAGTGGGGTTACGATTTGAACGTAAAAATCGACCCTCTGTTCCAACGAAGCTTTCAAGGTCAAATATAATCACAATATCTATGAAAATGGATTTAACTTTGACCGTGAATCGTTACATTTCATATATCAAGTATATTTTGATTGCTATCAGGTTTATTTAATTATGCATGTCGAAATGATTTTTATGTTGTCACATAAATAAAACACTTTTCGTATTGAAATTTATTTTATATTAGATATGCATACGTAATGACCAATTCAGGTACCTTCTACAACTTGAAATAAGATTTCGATTGGGCTTTTTGTCAATATTAATGATGGATTTAGACGAGACATGCAGAAGAGGATATTTTATACTATACTAGGATTTCAAAATACTTAAATTCTCAGAAATATTATTATACGAGACAGAAACCATTGTTGTCACGTTAAAATTCTATAATAATGTTTTGTTATATGAAATATTACGTACGCTTTAGGGTACAGTTTGAATAAAATATATTTTCTATGAGAGAGTCAGTCTGTTTTTTATCTTGCCCTTCATTTGTCTATTTATTAGTGTTCATGTTATATTATGATGTATGTATAACACTAGCTATTAGTTACGGAAGGGAAAATACATAATAAGTGAGTTTCAATGTTTGCAAAGCGTTAAAGAAAAAAAAAAAAGAAGTAGTAAATGACATTATTGTAATGAGTGATTAGCATTTTAGTAGCAGCATTGGAAGCTATTTACCTACCCAATTTCACAGTTGATTAAGGACACATTTAGAGAGCTCTCTGAAGGAAACAAATATTATTCTTAATAAGGGAAAATTAAGTTATTTTTTCAATGTTAAGGGCGAAATAATTTACTTATAAAACCAAAGAACACCCTAACTGATAAGAATCGAAATAGCACCGTTTAGTTAAATTAACATTATTAACTTTATCTTGCATTTTCTTGTAGTGTCTGGACTTCTAATGTTGACCCTGTTAAGTGTGTTGCTCTTTATATAGTTATAGCTATGATAATTTCAATAAAATTAAAGAATTGATTAGTAGTGAAAGGAGTAAAATTACAACGTAAAGTAAATTAAATACATTTATATCTTTTGAAAACACAATATAGTAGTAATTAAACTGATATCTACTATCGGATTATTTTATTTAAAAACCAAAATAATATAAATAGTAGAAAGGTTTGGTTAGATTTGTGGTGGATGGGTATATAAAGGCCCTCCACTGCGACCTGCAAGAGTCTATTGTGGCTCACAACAATTCAGATTTTACCAAACAGATTCAGCTTCTGTTTATATGCTCTGCTGTTTCATCATCTTCCAGACGAACACGGCAAATCGGATCCACCAAAAGTCCAAGTTTGTGCATATGACGATTCAAATGACAGTGGCCTGTTAAAAGACCTGTTAGACAACGTAGGTCCTGCCTGCTATAGTTTGGAGACATTCTTCGAAGGATGTATAAAAGCCTTTGAATGAACCAAACCTGATAAGTTATGCTAGAAGTCTAATGGTCTTCTTGCTGTCCAGGTATTTAGCCAGAACGGCCTGGGATCCAGACCAGCAATACTTTTAAGCTTTTAAAGCCTCTTAGGACACAAGAGACAGTCTACACCAGCACCATAGCCTAATGGTGCTTTAGAGCTGTGACTTTCAGTGTCCACTAGCAATCTGCTTCGCTCTGTATAAGCCTAATTTATGCATTTGGAAATATACGCAATTCTGTTGTCCAGTCAGCCTTCCTTTCCAAAATTATATAGAGAGAAGGTAGGTCCAGCAGGATTTCCATGGCTACTGATGGTATGGTATTAATGTCACCAGTAATTGCCAGACAAGCCTGTCTCTGTAAACCAGAGAACTTTGCTTGGGCCATTCGCTGTGAAGCTTTTCGCTACCAAACAATAACTCCATATGTGATCATTGGTCTAACAATCATCACATGTACCAATAGATTTGTTTGGGACCAAAACCCCAAGATTTTCAACAGATCCTGCGACATGTCCATAAAGATAGTCTGGCCCTGTGGATAACTTTTTCCACAGCGTTCCAAGTAAGTGTCATATCTATTAGTGAGCATGGCATATATCCAGCCAGTAATGGTTGGCGTAAATAATACGGGATGTCGATGAAAAAGTAATGATAATATCTCAAAACCAAAATGTCCCGATACCTATTTCTGTAAATGGAAAAATAGTAAACAGGGTACATCAATTCAAATATTTGGGAAGCTTAATCTTACACCTGAAACTGAAATTAAAGCCAGAATAGAGCAGGCTCGATGTTATTTTATTCGAATGAGAAATAAACTCTCAGACCAACATCTAGATCTTGAACTTCGCTGCAGACTCTCGAAATGTTATGTCTGGTCCATCTTACTATAAGGAGCAGAAACGCGTACCCTGAAAACCAACTCGATGAATAAACTCGCGGCATTTGAAATATGGACATACCGTAGAATATTAAAGACGAGTGAATAAGGAAAGAGACTGGCCTAAAAACTTGGACTGACCTAAATTTCGAAGAACTAATAAGAGAAGAATTTGAAATGGAGATCGCTAACCTCCGTTAAGGGGACAGCACTGAAAGAAGAAGAAGTAGATAACTACAAAGTTGAAATTCATAAAGTTTCATTCATTGAGGAATGAACTATTTTGCTAAAAAATAAAATCAAGGCCTTGGTACACCAACGTATTTTTTTTGCAGATCGGCTAGACAAAATTATGGAGACAAAGCCATCGGTTATGTACCGATGGTATAAAAATTTAAATTTAAATTCTTATATAAAAAAAAAGTTGAACGAGTCTATTGACAGCTTCTGTCAATTTCTTTTCCGTAATGTGTTCATGAATATTAAAGGATTAAAATGAAAAACTAAAAAACCCGAACTTTTGGCAGTTTTATAACAACACCAAACAATATTAATACTTCTAGTACAGTCAATATACACGTTATTTTCTTAAAATCGAAAATTAAGGAGATGATACCAAAAATGTTGTTAACACGTTAGCTAAACACTAGAACTAAAATTGCAAATCACTTTCTCCAACGAAATACACCTGTGGTTACCTGTGCACACCTGAATTTTTATTTTTGCATTATAACTTTTTATAGAATAAACATACAAGGAAAAAGTTCAAACAAAAGTTGTAGCTACAATCTTTAGCTACAATATAAATATATATATAATACAATATAAAACACAGTAATCATTGTAAGGTATACACTTTAAGGAACCTGTAGCTAAATTTTTATAAATATATACCAATTATGACCAAAGTTATACGGATTTTAGTTTAAAAAGTTTTACGTTCGAGCAAAGTTTTAAAAAAAGTTAAAATTTAAAAGTTAATATTTTTCCCTATATTTACAAAATACGGTTTTTATCACAATAAGATGAAAAAGTAGATATCGGAGGATGAATTCGCAAAAGGAATTTTAATTCTAATAATAATTGCAATAATTATTAGCAAAAATTTATGTACTCAGCATAAAAATAAAAACTGTTATATCAAAGTTTTTTTTCAAATTTTAAGACGTTGCGCATGCGCAATAGCGAAAAATTACTCTTCCTTAAATGGGCTATAACTTTGTTGCAAATTATGATATTGAAAAATTTTTCAAATAAAAGTTGTAGCTTAGGTATTAAACTACAACTTTTATTTGAAATTTTTTTTTATATTTTTTAAAACAAGGGAGTTTTTATTTAAGCAATAAAAAATCATAAATATTTGCACTTTTTGCAAATTCCAGGTCATTTTTTTTGGAGAAAGTTTTTTTATCTAATAGATCAACATTTTTATTAACTAATTTCAAAAATCCCACTTTCCGACGGGTAATTCTTGACCCAAATGTGTATATTGACTGTACTATTCACTAAAATGTAAAAAATGAAAATTGTTCTACTTACTCACTCTCACGTGATTTTATAGAATCCGTTCGAGCGGGACTACTCCTTCTAGATCTAATTTCAGGCTTATTTTCCTTCTGTCCCTCTGAGCTACTTCCTTTTCTCGACAAAGACTTAACAGGACTTTTTTCAATATTTGACGATACGTTTTTATTTCTGGCTGGACTCGTAGTACGAGATACTGAAGGACTTGTACGTGGATTACTACGTTTTGTCACCATATTTTATTGCTTTTATTACTTAAACTCATTCTAAAAAATCAAAACAAATCGGAAAACAAACATATAAATTAAAATAGGTAGATTTATACAGGATATACTGGCAACGTTGCGTTTGATCTGGTAACACTGGTAGCGCAGGACTTGGTGGGCCGGCAGAGAAACAAAGTTTGACCTTGCTAAAGTCATTTGGTCATGCGCAGGGATTGTTTTTGTAAAACAGTTTTCTCTATTGTGGTCTTAAAAATGGATGACATCAATTTCGAGCAACGGTGTGCTATCAGGTTTTGCTACACACTTGGGCAAAGTGCAATGGAAACTCTTCTTAAATCTCAGCAGGCCTACGGAGATAGTGTTTTGTCAAGAGCCCAGGTTTAAGGCATTTTCAGAAGGAAGAAAGTCGATAGAAGATGAACCACGAAGCGGAAGGCCTTCATCTTCAAGAACCGATGAAAATATGGACAGAATCCGGGATCCTGTGCGTTCAGATCGTCAGTTGACAGTCATAATGATCGTGGAAGAGTTAAATTTGACTCACAGCACCGTTCATCAAATTTTGACCAATGAATTGGGGGGGAAATGCAGATTGAATTTAAGGTAGAGAGATGTTACTGTGAAATATGAATATACTGGAGCTGATTAATGAATTGGCACAGTCAATAGGATTCATCTTCAAGAACCACAACTAATTTAAGGCAGTTTTTTCTTCAATTTCGATTTTAAACTTCAAAAAAGGCAACCATTTATATGATTAAAAGTGATTTCTATGATTCCATTGACCCTGTAGATCCAACTACTTATAAACTTTACAACATTATACTTTTATCTTTATTAAAAAATATAATAAAGGCTCACCATCTTGACTATAACCAGTCGGTTCATCATCATCTGGAACGTGTCAATACTGGCGCTCTTCAACCTCTCCGAGTCCAAAAAAGGCAAGGATGGCCAATTCAAAGATCAAATGCATGCTGATTTGTTTTTTTGATATCCACGGAATCGTCCACAAAGAGTTTCTACCCCGAGGTCAAACGGTCAATCGACACTTTTACCAAGAGGTTCTTGAAAGACTTCGAAAAAGGGTAATTCGTGTTAGACCAAACATCAAGAACAAGTGGGTGTTGCATCACGATAATGCTCTTTGTCACACAGCAATTTTTGGTCAGTAAAAACATTCCTGTGGCTCTTCAGCCTTCTTATTCGCCTGACTTGAATCATTGTAACTTTCTTCTCTTCCCAAAGTTGAAAAATACCTCAAGGGAAATCTTTTTGGTACAGACGAAAACTTTTAAATGACCAGATGAAGGTTATTCCAGAATCAGTGTTCTAGCACTGCTATGAGTGGAAGAAACGTCTCCAGCGCTGCGTGGCGTCTGAAGGAAGTTATTTTGAAGGTGGCAATATAGAAATGTAATTTTTTTTGAATAAAAAATTTTAGTCCCATTACTTAATTTACAAACCTCGTACTTTCACTTTACACTTTCAGTAGGTTATGACCTCAGACTAATATCCCGAAAAAATTCCGTTTTTTCCTTTTTGATTGCCTAATTCGTCATATTTTTCGTATAATTTTAGTGGTTTATAGAGAATTTCAGTTAATATTCACACCTAAACCGATTGTGCCTTGATATGTAAAAGGTCAATGTTAGGTGCTCAAAATGTTGCGTGCAGTCAAAGCAGAAACCGATAAATTAAAATGAAGAAATTCTTGCTAATACATTTAGTGTAGTTGGAAAAAAGAGTATTATTAAAAAAAACTGTAGATCTTTTATTTAAGTGTGTATTACTAAGAATATTAAAAATAGAATTTTTTAAATAAAACTTCCAATTACATTCAAATACTATCTACACATCTGTGATAAAAAACAAAATTTAGATTTTCTTGAAGAACTTGAAATAAAAAGACATCTAGCAGATCAAAAATTTAAAGTAGTTAATGAACAAATAAATCTTGGAAGTTCTCCACTATTAAACTGTTTACTTTGATTGAGTTTACATTTTATACGGGGTTGGGATAAAGTATGGAACCAAGTAAATATCTTTTAAACGAAAAGAACGATATTTATGAAAATTTGCAGGTAAGTGCAATGGAACAAAACGCATCTGATGTACATTTTTTGATAATAATATACTTCCGGTTTAACCGGAAATGCCATCAACTTCTTTAATTTAAATGGGACACCCTATATATTTTTACAGATTTTGAAAGAGCTTGTTATTTTGAATTCATACATACTGAGTTTAATGTAAACAAATTTGTAAAAACGAGGAATAACTCACTGTTAGTAGTACAATAGATGTACATTTCATTATTTTAGAATAATGAGAAACAAAATTACTTCAAATGTTCAAAAAGCTCGCCGTCTACTCGCTGACAATATGCCATCCTATTAACAAATTCTTGAGTCACTCTTTCCAAGACTTCTCCACGTATTAGTTCACATTCATCAATAATTCTTTGTCTCAATTCCTGTAAGTTTGTTGGTCGTCTAACGTAAACACGTGATTTTAGATAACCCCAAAGAAAAAAAATCTAACGGGCTAAGATCCGGAGAACGAGCAGGCCACTCTATGAATCCTCTACGTCCAATCCATCGATTTGGAAAATTCGCATCCAGAAAATCCCTAACCCGTCTATCATAGTGGGGAGGTGCTCCATCTTGTTGAAACCAAATATTTTGTGGTAATTGCCCATTCTGTTGAAGTGCAGGAATAATTTCGTTATTTAGTAGATCCAAATACTTGTCACCATTCAAGTTTCCGTCGATAAAAAATGGGCCTATAAGCTTATTTTCGACAATTCCCATCCAAACATTTAACTTCTGTGGATGCTGGGTATGTGCTTCATGAATCCAATAAGGATTCTCATTTGACCAATACCTTGAGTTATGGCGATTAACTGTTCCATTTAAACAAAAAGTTGCCTCATCGAAAAAAACTATGCTAGAAGCAATTTTCGTCGACATTACAGATGTCCATTAGCCGTTCGCAAAATTCCAGCCGTCGGTCAAAATCATCGTATGACAATTCTTGAACCAACTGTACCTTATACGGATGATACTTTTCACTTTTTAATATCTTTCCTACAGAACGTCGACTGATACCATGGTTTAGTGCCAAATTTGTGGTGGAAGTTTGAGGTGATTCTTCTAAATCGATTGCAATATTTTGTTTAACAGTTTCGTTCGTTGCAGTCCGCGGTCTTCCAGGTTTTAGCAAATTTTTTACCATCCCAGTAGTATTAAAACGTTGTAATGTTTTAGTTACTGTTGAGCGTGATATAGGATTTCTCTCCGGATGCAAATTATTAAAAATATGACACACTTCTTCATGAGTTCTAAGACGATCACCATAACCGATCATCATTAAAATTTCAATACGCTCTTTTTCACTTAATTGAACCATTCTAAATTGTGCAATTTATTTCCGTCAATTAGAATTTGACACTTGAAGAACAAAAGACGTACTAAACAGTACTTGTTTATTTATTACTATGCATACAAACAACATCAATTAGTTTATCTAAATAGTTTTTTGCTTTAATGCAAAAAACTCAAAGGAGGTTGGTTAAAGTGCTATATTCCTCGTTTTTACAATTTTTTTTACACTAAACTCAGTATGTATGAATTCAAAATAACAAGCTCTCTCAAAATCTGTAAAAATATATAGGGTGTCCCATTTAAATAAAGAAGTTGATGGCATTTCCGGTTAAACCAAAAGTATATTATTATCAAAAAAATGTACATCAGATGCGTTTTGTTCCATTGCACTTACCTGCAAATTTTCATAAATATCGTTCTTTTCGTTTAAAAGATATTTACTTGGTTCCATACTTTATCCCAACCCTGTACATAGATAAGACGTAATTGTAAAACACAAATAAGTATATTAAGTTATTGTAAAGATCAGCATGATATAGTTTTTTCCTGGTTTTTCTATTGGACAGTTATACTGATCTTAGAGGGAAATACATCCAGGATAATCCCTTAGGGCTAATAACATCTAGGCTTTAGTATTGTTATGTCTTATTACTTCCATGCTTGGTCTAGCCTTAACTACTTAATCCAGCCATTCACGCGTCATGTCTTGACAAAACTGATCGATTGATAGTTGATCAGTAATCGACCGGCGAGGGCGGGGTATCAAATTGAATTAAAAAAAAATCACAATTAAAGGAACTTGAAATTATAACCTCTGAATGAGAATTTATCGTACTACAATTATAATATTTGATTGCCAACTTGATTGCAACCTTATTGCGGATAGTAAAAAAAAGTAAAAATGGTTTATCTTACTGGAAATAGGTTTAAAGTAAAACTGGAAGGTCCAAGACCAAGTTTTTGGTACGGATCTTCTTCAAAAAGCTTGCTTTTGAAATCTTCCATGGTTTCCGTTAAGATTTTCATAGCTTTCGTCCAAGTTGTAGATTATTTGGATCGCCCATCACCTTGTTTAGGTATTTCTGTGCATCCTTCAACTATTTCTGTTGCTGGATCGATTTGAATGTTCAAATACTGAAACCAGCTTGATCTGAAGCCTCAGCATCTATTTCTCTTTCTTCGAATGTTCAAAAACTTTTATCTTTGGGTCTTGCTTTGTTCTTGAGCTTTACAAACATTCGCTTCCCAAAGCTTTCACCAAGCTTTTGAGAACCAGAATATACAGATCATGTCCAAAAATGCTTCTCCATCTTTTTACGCTGTTGGAATCAGCACCAAAAGATGCAAATGGTCACCAGCAACGTTTCCAATCTTCTCAAACCTTTCTCCAAACTTCTGAGTTCCAAAAATGATGGTCATCGTGTCCAAAAATGCTTCTACATCTTCAAAAAGCTTCCAGCTCTGTCTTACAATGTTCCTTGGTCTTTCTAAATTGGTTGGATGAGCACCAAACCTTCTGCAAAGCTTCTGATCCTTCCAAATCTTCTTCCTCGTACCAAACTATCAATTAATCTTCCTCCAGCTGCTCAAAAACTAATCCTGCTCATTCTTATCTTCCAGATTATACAGTGCCAGTCAAAACGAATGCAAACCATGCCACGCGATGCATGCGAGCTGGCCAGCATTAAGGAGAGCAACTATGTGTGTTTGAACAAGAACACTACTTGTCCTGAAGGATATTACTTTGAATATATAGGTCCGTACAGTTTGGAAGGATCTAATCCTAATACCACCAAGGTGTGCAGGAAATGTCATCCAAGGTAAGTGATTATCAAAGTGCGTGCCGAGCAAAGCAAGGTTCGCAGCACCGAATGAATTTTAATAAATTTAAAAATCATTAGTTATAAATGATTTGGTATAAAATGTTTAAAATTTTTGATTATAAGTTATGACAAAATAGAAAAAAATACTTGAAAAAAAAATTTTTAGTTCGTAGATCGTAGAGGGGTGAAAATTTAGAGTTGTATGTATTTTTGGATGTTGTATCATAAAAAAAATAAAAAAAAACGATTTTGTCAAAAAAAACATTAACCCTCAACATTTAGGGGAAATGAAAAAATAAATCTAATTAATAAATCCAAAAAATATCAAAAATTATTATCTACTTACTATTAAAACCTTTAGATATCTTCAAAAGTAAATGGTAAACTTTTTGAGCATATTTTATGATTTTTATGACTTGTTTTTATAAGTTCTTGTTATTTTTTATTTTTAGAATTAGCTATAATTATTTTAAAATGGTATTTTAATAATGGGACACGAGGATTTAGGAAAAGTAATAATTATCAGCTCACAATAATTATAAATTTAGAATATATTTTAAATTAAGCAAGCTTCAATAAAATATTTTAAAAATTAGTCTCAATTACCGATAAAAACAATATAACAAACATCAAAACTTACCACTAAATTTAATGTTGGAACAACATTAAACATACCAGTAACGCGAATCCTTGAAAATCTTTCAAACCTGTCTATATTCATCCACCACCCTTTAAACACTGGAACATCGTATTTTTTACACCCCACATAACAATTTACAGCGTCGCTACGCGCCCAATACATTAATACAAATATAAAGTTAGGGTTGCGGTATTTTGTCAATGCTTTTAAAAATGGTGACATATTATAGTTGATCCTCCATATTTCTGTAAAAATGTAATTAATGCCTACGTACTAATTATGTCAAGTAGCAGGTCAAACCTTTTAGTTAAATTGTTTAAACAATTCGTTGGGGGTTTATCTTCCAACCACACAAACTCTTTTTAATCACCCCATTCGTAATATACGAGCAATTATTAAAAATAAAATGTTATGTTGTAATTTGAGTCTTAAAAACATTTTCACACAATTGTTTTAGAATAATAATTTACAGTAAATAAAAAATTGAAGTCTAGAGTTTTCCATGTTAAAAATTGCATGTTTTACAAATAATTATTGATTTAAATTGATTGTACTAACCCTTACTTTTTGGAAGTCCATCTTATTAAGAATAATGAAAAACTCTTCGTTTTACCAAAACTTCCAATATTTATTTCAAAAATTGCTTTCTTAACTATAATGACAGCCGTTTCGCTAGACTTAGCATCGTCAGATTGACATATTGAAGTTACATTTTGTTTATTTGTAGCTAGGTACCTGATGTTTATTAGGTAGTTATAAGGCTAGACCAAGTATGGAAGTAATAAGACATAACAATATTAAAGCCTAGATGTTATGAGCCCTAAGGGATTATCCTGGATGTACTTCCCTCTAAGATCAGTATAACTGTGCAATGATATAGAAAAACCAGGAAAAAACTATATCATGCTGATCTTTACAATAACTTAATATATTTGTGTTACAATTACGTCTTATCTATGTATAAAATGAAGATTCAATCAAAGCAAACACTTTAAAAGTGGAGAATTTCCCAGATTTATTTGTTCATTAACAACTTTAAATTGTGGATCTGCTAGATGTCTTTTTATTTCGAGTTCTTTAAGGAAATCTAAATTTTGTTTTTTATTACAAGTGTGTAGTATTTGGATGTCATTGATGTGTAAGAGTGAGGTTGGATGTTCAAGTAGGTGTTTTGCATAATTTGACTTATCTGGTTGTTTTAATCTATATGCTCTTAAATGTTCGTTAAATCTTACTTCAAAATTTCTTTGTGTTTGACCTATATATACAGCATTACACTTTGGACAATTAATTTTGTAAACACCAGATTTTTTTAATTTAGGTAATTCTGTTTTTACATTTAACAATTTTGTACCAATATTATTTTGTGTTTTAAATGATATTAATGCTGATGTTGCCGAAGTTATTATTTTTGAAATTTTATTGGAAATAATTCCACAATATGTAATATTTTTATAACTTTTAATTTCTTTAGTTTGTTTAGGAAATATTAGGTTTAGTGACACTTTCTGTTCTTTCTTATTAATTAATTTATTTATCAAATGAATTGGGTAGCCATTAGATGTAGCTATTTGTTTTATGATATCAATTTCTTTATCAAAGTTAATTTTGTTCATTGGAATTGAAAATGCCCTATGTATCATAGAATAATAAGCTGCTAATTTATGTGTTATAGGATGATTTGAATTATACGGAATGGTTACATCAGTTTGTGTTGGTTTTCTGTATATTGAATAATTTAGTAAATTATTAACTTTTTCAATTTTTAAATCTAGAAAATTAATTGAATTATTTTCTTCAACTTCTAAAGTAAAATTAATTTTAGGATGCAAGGTATTAACATAATTAAAAAATATATCTAACTGTCGTTCGCTACCTACAAATCCTGCTAACACATCATCAACATATCTATACCAAAATACAATATTATTTTTATAACTAGAATTAAAGATTATGTTTTCTAAATTATCCATAAAAATATTTGCTAAAATTGGAGAAATGGGACTTCCCATTGGAAGACCCTCATTTTGTATATATACTTTGTTATCAAAAGTAAAATAATTTTGACTAATGCATACATTAAATGAGTCAATTATATCTGATATTATTCCTGGATGGATATTTCTTTCATCTAATAACTTTTTAACTAGAACTATACATTCTTTAGGAGGTATTTTAGAGAACATATTAGTTACATCAAATGAAACTAACTTAGTATTATTTTGTAATTTACATTTATCTAATTTCTTTATCAAATCTAATGAATTTTGTAAAACGAAGAGTTTTTCATTATTCTTAATTATTGATTTTATTTTAACAAACTACAGAATAAAATTACAAGTAAATAAACTTATAAAATAAAATTTCTTTTAAAAATTAATCTTTATGTATGTTGTCAATGAATCTATTTGAATAGTATTATCTCAAGTTGATAGGTTATAAAGGGTGTTTCAAAAAAAGGTAACACCGTCTCTAGGATAGGTAAAAAACTGAAAAATAATTGGGGTTTGCGTAGTAAAATTTTTTTCTAACGCCATCCGTTTTCAAGATAAAGGGCGTTGAAGAAAATAAAAAATTACACATTTCTTACGATTTTGCCGAAACTACTGGCACCATTGCAATTAAATTTTATACGAATATGTTTTGGAAGCTGATATATCCCATGAATTTGTTTTTATAACTAACTCTCATAGAGGGCGCTAGTTACACAATTCATACAACGTATTATTCAACATAACTTTTTTTCGGGGTAGAATTATTAGTCAAAACTCCAAATGAACATAAACATCGTTTAATTCTACACCAAAAAGGTACTCTTGGTAAAACCCGATATTATGTACCGTTTTCGGAATATTTTGATTTGAAAATTATGAAGTAATAATCGCTCCTGGTATAAACTAATGATAAAGTTCGCTTTTCTCTAAGTTTGCCATGTAAAATTGACATTTATTGATTGTTATGACAAAAAGTCAACAATAAATAGAGTTTTGACTTATGTTATGTTCTTTGTCTTTATTTTAATATTCTTATTTTTAATTATTAAATTTATCATTAACTTATACGAGGAGCGGTTATTACTTCATTATTTTCAATATGTGTAATACGAGGTATGTTTTAAAAGTACGTAGCTCTACTTCTCTACATAATTTCCATTATGTACTATCTTGGGATATATGGTTTATTTATAATTATAAATCCCAATGAAGAAATTGAAACTAGTAGTGACGAATCTAATTATAGCGAATAAAAGCAAATATTATTATACTCTTTATTTTATTAAACCCATATACCCAAAAGGAAAAAAAATATAAAAATTATGTTGGTACTTTGTTTGATGTCATTTCAAATAAACTGTTTTGGATATTTTTATTCGAATCGATCTTTAAATCTTGTTAACTTATAACTCCGGCAACACTGCATATACGCGTCGACGCAAAATTATGATGACGTGTATCAAATTTTGTTTCGCACCGACTATAGCTACACTACGCGCATGCGCTCAACGGCATCTGCCTCTTAAAAGATTATGATGGATAATCTAGAAATTGGAGGAGATGAAAACTCACAAGGATTTTCTGTCAATTTAGAAAAAATGACACCAAAAAGGTTGAAATAAAACAACATTTATTGAACACCCGTTACAATTTATTGTCTTATTATATCGGACTGATCATTTCTTTTCCTGATAATGCATTTAAGATATTTTGTGCCGTCAAAGCAGACATCCCTGCTCTAGTATTATTGGTAGCACTACCCAGATGTGGAAGCAATACTGAAAATAAAGTATAGCAGACATAAAATACGAAAATGCATTTTTTGACATATTTACTTACCGACATTGGGTAATGTCGTTAATTCGTGATCTCCTGGTAGTGGTTCTGGAGTCATAACGTCAAGACCAGCCGCGAAAATTGTACCATTCTTTAAAGCTTGAATCAAAGCCGGCTGGTCTACCACTGCCCCTCGACTAACGTTAACAAAGACAGCGGTTTTTTTCATTTTCGAAAAGAATTCTTCATTGCACATGCCTTTTGTTTCGGAAGTTAGAGGTACTATTACTATGACAAAATCGCTTTCTTGCAGAAGAGTATTGAGAGAAACGAATTTTGCCCCTAATGCTATACCTTAAAAACAACAAAAGTATATATTGTGGGGTTAAATTTTGTTAATTCTATAAAATTATATTTTGTCAAGGTATTAGTGTGAAACGTGTTGCCTATAGCGGTACGCCTACGACAACAATATGACCTCCCACAATATTTTCTTAAAAAAAATATGACGCCAATGAAATTAAATTAAACCAGGCTGCTCAAAGCAATGAGACTCTTAAAAATTTTTATGATAAAAAAACAAATAACGAAAGAGATACTTAATGTAGTTCCTCCGGTCTCTGTATGACGTCACCCACTCAGGTTACGCGTGTAGGTTCGAGTTCTATGATTATTATCTCTGGTCAAATGCTTTGTTTTGTGAGGTTAAAGTTCTGAAAGTCACAGCTAATGGAAGCAGATTTAGAAGTGGTCGTTTTCTTTATGCGAATTTTGCGAATTAATTTATGTTTGAAATAAACAGAAATTCAAAAGAGACATTTATTATTCAATGTCGCTGAAAAAAATGCATTACAAAGATTCCAAAATGAGTTGGTGTTACAAGTGAGTACAATTTTTTTTATATTTTTATTCCTATGGAATGTACCTTAAATTAAGATATATCGTGTTCTTAGTTACAAAACAGTATTCTTCAATTGAAATGCATGAATGTGAAAATTCCTGAATATCCTGCTCTCTCTTCCAAGAACAAACTACATCAAAGTTGTAGCACGTGCTAATTTAATTAAAACCTTTATGATACGGATAAATTTGACAATAATTATGGATCTCGTACAAATGAATTAATGACAAAAAGATATCAGTGTGAAATTCTAAAGTTCATCGAAAATGTTAAACATTTAAATAGAGCGATAATAATTGTTGAAATTCTAGAGTTTATCGAAAATGTCAACTATTAAAATAGAACAATAATAATTGATATCACCTTAAAATGTTCAGAATTTGGTCCATGCATGGATGTTGTAGAGTCCTGGTACTTAATTCTTGCTAAATATGTGTTGGAGCAAAATTGGCCCCAAATTCCTTAGATGTAGAATCCTTACAACTGTTGTCACCTTCAAATGGACAGGAATATGTTCCTTAAGGCTTAAATAACTTGCGTTCTCCTGGAACTGCTAGTATTGGATGCCAATACACTTTGGCCCCAATTTCTTGTCAGGTAGGTTAAATTTTTATGAAAATACACTTTTATACACACACTTTATCGATTTAAGCATTTATCTTGCATGCTTATGCGTTAATTGTTTAATTATTTCACATGCAAAATTTTAATTTTTATCAGGACAAATTTCTTACCCTCCTTTCGCTTTCAGGTACAAAAAACAAGAGAGAGATTCAAGATTCAACAAAACCATGGTTACCAATAATTCTTTTGTTTTCCCAGCTTTCCTTTTTGAACAAAAATAAATAAATTTATGTTGGCAGTGAAAGCAAAGTTACTAAAAAAAAAATCAGTTTTTCATGTTGGTGACTGGTAAGCTCAAATGATGTTTATTGGAACTTTGTTGTACAGGATTTTAGTGAGATTTGGAATTCTAAAATTATTCCTCCTGATTTTGGGAGTGGTCACAAATTTGTCCTTAACATCTAGAAATTAAAACTAATCAATTATTTTCAAGGTACAATTTAAGAAATTTATAAAATTTATGGAATAATTATCTGGAATAAATTAAACTCATCTTGTAGTTTTTCTATTATCTTTCTATCTATTAATTTATTTTCATAAAAAAAAATCGAACAAAGACTTATAATGATTTTTAATCATTGTTTCCCCCCGAATGTTGTACACCAATTCAGTATCTCTTTCATAATATTTATAAATAAACATGCTCATTTGTATACTACTCCTAATGCAATCGTAACAATATTTTAAAAATTGATGATGAGTAATTCAACCCCAGAACAAGCAGCCGAAATAGCGGCTTTAGTTGAAGATGGACGATCTCTGCAATATGTTGCTGAAATCATGGCAATCAACCAATCCAGCGCTTCTAGAGTATCGTAGAGAATTGTAACTTCAATTCGCAATAAGTCACGTTAAATATTAAGTAAAATCTAAACAGGAAATGTTAATAATCACCTACCTTCCTTCTTTTCCTTGTGACCGGTATACAAAAACTGTTTTACATCGAAACCTTTCAGTCTCTTAACCACAGTTTGTCCTATATTACCTAAACCAACAATGCCAATCGTTGAATTAGTTATATCTTGTCCCAACATCCATTTCCAGTCATTAAGTATCCACTCGTTGCTAAAAAAATAAGTACACTGTATTATTACGCAGCATTTATGAAAAAGAATATGAGTAGCATCGACAATGTTTGCATTTTAATACCGAAGTAATTCTGAGACTCTCTCACCCTGGGTTTATACAGCGAATAAGATAAAATAAGGAACAAGATAAGAAAATAGAACATACGTAATTCAATGAGAGCGTTTATAGGTACATGTGCTGAAATAAAATAAGAAATAAGGAATTAAATAATAATAATAATTATTTTAGTTCAGAAATTGAAGTACGCATGTGCAGACTGTAGACAGAATTGTTTCATTCCTAACCTTCAATATTTTTATATTATATAAAAGAGTTCTCGGTGAAAAGTGAAACGATCATACATGAAAAATGATAACTAGGTCAAAAGTTTTGGCTTACAAAGTACAATAAACATGAAGTTGTCATGTAACATAGGTATTTGAAAACGGAAATTGGTTTAATAAAATATTACTTACTTCTTCACTTGTTATTATTTGAAAACATTTTTAAAACATCCACTTTTAACTAGTTTTCGAAAAGGCATACTGTAAATACTCCACTTATGTGGAGTCTCACTGTGGACAGTCTACTCTGTCAATTGACTAGGGAAGGTATACCATGTCAAGGGTATTCCGACGACATGGTTATCCTGGCAAAAAGGAAGTATGAAAATGTCCTTTGTGATATTGTTCAAAGAAGACTGAACATTGCGAAACAATGGTGTGACTCGGTGGGACTCAGCATCAACCCCACCAAAACCACACTAGTAGCCTTTACAAGGAAAAAGGAACCTAATCTAAAAATCATAAAAATAGGGGAGAACATCGTCGAGTGGAAAACAGAGGTAAAATATCTAGGGCTTATCCTAGATAGCAGGTTACTCTGGAATAAACACGAAGACGAAGTAATACACAAAGCAACCAAGGCCCTCATGGTGTGCAGGAACATTGCAGGGAAGAACTGGGGATGTAACCCACGTATCCTGCAATGGATGTACACAGCAATAGTGAGACCATTAATCACATATGGGGCAGTGGCTTGGGGCGCAAGGGCTAATCTGAGTACGACGAGGAAAAATCTCTCGAAGATTCAGAGACTAGCCTGTTCATGTATCACTGGAGCAATGGGAACTTGCCCCACTGCTGCAATGGAGGTGATTTTAAACTTGACCCCACTGCACATTCTGCTAGAAAGTGTAAGGAAGAAAACAATATATAGAATGATCAAAGAAGGAATTATCAGGGAAAAACCTCGATCACTTCAATTTGATCAAACTTGGGAAATGCCCCAAGATGATATGCCAAAGAAATTCAACTTTGTGAGAAAATTCATCACAAAGTTAAGTAATAAATCTGAATGGGATGAAGACACCATACAGAATTTAAACCAGAATGCCATAAAGTGGTATACGGACGGTTCCAAGCTAGACGAGGGAACTGGGATAGGAGTTTTTGGACCGAGAGCCAAATACTCAGAAAGCTTGGGCACATACCCGAGCATCTTTCAAGCAGAAGTCCGCGCCATAGAAAGATGTGTGGAATTCAATATTGGAAGAAACTACCGCAGACAAGAGATTGTGATTATGTGGGATAGTCAAGCAGCCATCAAAGCGCTGAGCTCAAATATAATCAGTTCGAAGATGGTTTGGGAATGCCTAGGCAAACTAAATGAACTAGACCAGAAGAACACTGTCACCCTCCTATGGGTCCCGGGACACATAGGAATAGAGGGGAACGAAACAGCAGATAAGCTGGCAAAAAAAGGAGCTGAAACCCCACATTTCGGACCAGAACCATCTTGTGGGATCAGCAGTAGAGTAATCTTAGGAAAACTAAGAGAAGAAATGGAGAAGGAAAAATCCAAGTACTGGAATCAGCTGGAAGGACTGAGGCAATCTAAGATACTACTGGGGAACTATGACCAGAAGAGATCTCTTAGCTGCCTCGACCTTAGTAAAAAAAGTAAAATTCTAACGGGAATATTAACCGGGCATTGCCGGTTAAGAAGCCACATGAAGAAACTAGGGTTAGCAGATGAAGCAAAGTGCAGATTCTGTGAGGAAGAGGATGAAACCTCAATACACATACCTACTCTCAGAATGCCCTGCCTTGCAGAATTCTAGGGCTAGATACCTAGGAGTACATGAAATAAAAGAAGGGGATCTACCTGATTTGAAGCCCGAAGATGTCCTAAACTTCCTCAGGAAAATAGGACTTGAAGAGCTGCTATAAATCTGAGAAAACATCAGAACTTGGCAAGTAAGGGGGGACACAATAGATCCTATGGCTCGCAGTGTATTTATCACCCCTAATTTTTACATACATACATACAAGAATATAAAGCAATATGTCTAGCTCTAAAATTACTTTTCGGTAAACTCAAAGATATAACATAACTTTTTAAGGATTAAAAACACATTTTTAGAACCATCATCTAAGAAAAATGCTACTTGGGCAAAGGAAATAGAAGATGCTGGATATCGGAATTTAACAATTGAAATAATGAAATTATACAACAAATAGTGAGTAACTAATATCTATTCTTACTTTTGAATTTTTAGTCTAGCTTCGCTCAGTCTTCTAGCAGCTGCTAAAGTTAATAATATAGCAACATCTGCTACTGCAGCATTTAATGGAGATGCTGCATTACCGAGTTTAATTCCACGTGATTTAGCTTCATCCACATCGATATGATTATAACCAGCTGACATTATGCCTATTGCTTTCATTTGTGGACCTTAAATAAAGAAAATTTTAATTCTATATTTTCCCTTATTTATTATGGGTTTTTCGATAAAAAAACTTTTGTTCATATATGGAATTACAATAAGACACTAAACCACAAATTAAATTTTAAACTATTTATAAAATTATAAATCTAACCAAGAACAAGATGGACTTCCACAAAGTAAAGGTTACTACAATCAATTTCAATAAATCTAACCTGCAGCATCTAAAATATCTTTGTCCAAATTAAGCCCCGATGCCCAAAATAAAGCATCGACTCCTTTTGCATGTTTTAAAATTTCTTCTCTACTTTCATGTGAGACCTGTATAACTTGGCATCTAAAACATTTAATAAAGTAGATAAAAAAAGATTATAATTTATTTATACCACGTTATTATAACACTTTTACTTTATTCTTCGCTTTCCGCGCTCTCGAAAACCGTTAGAATAAACCTGACTCCTTCGCACCGCGAGTCGCTTATATACAGCCATTCTGACGCCTCTGCAACTCCCGAGAAAGTTCTTTTTCTAGATGATTCCACGTTCGAGATAAACGGAGAACAATAGAGTACAATGCCGATAAAACAGGCCCACCGCATTGGCCAATATTTAGAGCTTAGATGATCCAGTGCCGTAGATTGAAGTTTGTGACAATGCATTGTCCAACTTTATCTCTCATTCATGAAATGGATGAGACGCAATTATGACGTATTTCCTATTTAATATCGACGTGAATCTTATTTTTCACTTTTGACAGTTCAGTTGTCATATTTTGCATCATTATATGTCATTGATTATAGTTTTGAGGTTGAGTGTACAATAATATGTTAATGTCAGAACTGTCAGTTATTACACGCTAAAAAATGCTGTTTGAAACAGGCGCTATAATCTGACCAATCAGAGATCTACAGAATTGCCAACTTCAAATTACTCCTCCTAGTTTTTAAATAGAGTATATTATTATATAAGACAAACATAAAACAGCAGAATACCTCACGGATCAGGGGGATTTGGTAAAGAATTTTTGAGACCCTGGGATTCCGTGAGCAAATGCTGTGAATCTGGAGTTTTTTGTACAATCTGGTACCGTAATTGGGGATTTTTCTTGGCCTTTGCCAATTGTAAATAAGTCAGTCTCTAAATCTTAGATTGTCTAACCTCTAAATTGTCTGGTTTGCTAAAATACAGGCCAAATAGCCTTGGTAACTAAGGCCTTGTCACAAAAAAGAAGAAGAACTCTAGTTTTTAGCACAGAATACTCCAAATGATTTGTAATTCTGTGGTTTTTAGTTTTAGTTAACATGAAAGGGCTGATCTTTAAAAAATAAGCAGAAGATGAAGAATCTTGACAGTTTTTGATGCATATTTAGCAGGGTTACCTCTAATTAAATATAATTTGTCTACCACACAGATTTTAAACTTCAGTTTAGAAATATTTCATTGATCTTTAACCATAGCAACAACTGTCAAAACTTAAAACATCAAACTTTCCTTGTGTTTTGTGTTCCAGCCTTTAGGTTACAAAATCTGGGGATTTTTATAACATCTAGAGCTTGAGCAAACTATAATATTTATGTTATATAAAAATAATTTAAATGTTACAAGCAAATTTCGTTCAAAATTTTAAATTAAAGTGCAAAGCATACTTACCGATTCTCGGCAAGAAGTTTAAGACCAGCATCAGGCACAGTTGGATTTGTTACTAATACTTTGAAAGAGCTCATACTATTATGGTGAAGTTTACTGAGACCTGAGGCAACGCTAATAACGAACAACAGTCGTAAACCTGAAATTGTCAATAGCATTCGTTATTTAATTACTTGATAAGGATCTCATTAAATTTTAATCACCCTTATCACACTTTATTACGTTAAAAGTATTTTTATATAAAATAAACATAATTTAACATAAAAATTATAAAGCAATTCAACTTTATTATTCAATGTTGCTGCACTAAAATGACATATCTCTTTTTATGTATCTATTCGCAATGATAGCATTGACGTTTATGTGTTATAAATGTATAAATAAACATATAAATAATTAAATAAATATTTTTCTGGTTTTTACAGAAGAAAATTGTATTAAATTAACCAAAAAGTAAATTAGAACGACCGTTACATCTCAAGGACGTTATTACCATTAAATTTAAGATTTTGTTAACTAATGAAATATTGTGATAACATCTTTTATTATCATACACAGACCAATAAACAATAAAGCACTTACTATTTTTATATAACCCCATATCAAAGAATTCATATATAAAACAACCTTGTTTAGAAATGAACACGCACTGATTAAACTGGTATAGATTATATAAAAAATCAGAAGGTAAAAGAAACTAGTTTTAGTACTACCCACTTTCATTATTACCTACTCTTAATTCTGCTGGTGCTATTACCTGATCATGGTAATGAAATACTTTTTATGCAATATAATATAAGAGCAGTATTTTCAAAAATAATAATGGTTAATCGATTCGCTATTGCATCTCAGACCAAAGGGTTGATACTAAAGTTAGTATGTTATCGTGTCGAATATTTAATCAATGTTTACAAACAGCAAACAGGTAGTAAAAAATCTTCTCTACTGCTAATAAGTGCTAATGCATCACATTAACTAAATATTAACATGATTCTCAGCTTGGGTGGATAAAGAAAACAAATATAGAATTTATTTATAAGATATAAGCATGAAAAAACATAATAGAAAATTTAAAAAGAATTAATGCAATGTCATTATAAGAACATACAATGTTAAGTTTTCTGTCAAATAATTAGGTGTGTACCAAACTCAAAAGATACCTACTAAATAGCTAAATAAAAATCTGTTTTACTAGTTATCGTCTGTAAGTTTTGATTAAAATAATATAATCGTTCACTATGATAACTTGAATTCTAATTCCGGCCCTGGTTTGTGTACCTTACTTTCAAGGTCCGCGTCTATTTAGTTCGATTATAGAATTGACTACGTTTTAATTTGATTATATGTGTAGATAATGCTTTCTAAATATTTCTATTTAAATATACACTTACCTGTTTTCTTCTCTATTAATCTATTAATTTTACCGTTTTTGTTTTCCTTTTTATTTTCTATACCTATTATTCCCCTTACATAAATGAATCACAAAAAACAAAAACCAGAACACTAGCCTTGCATAACCTACATTATAAAATATAGATAACGCAGATGACACAGACGCGGCAATCAGGGGTGAAGTCCAATCTCACCGGCTCATGGCACGTAGTGAGTCCCCGGCTCCAAGCTGGATTTCCTGGTATTTATAACTGATAATTAATTGCGTGAGAAAAGAATGCGGAGCTTCTTGAAATTCAGTTTTCCTTGGTAGGTACTGATGGATTCCTTACTTCTAGAATTTGTGCGGAACTACCGTAGTACCGGTGGAATTTTTCTAGTACCTCCAAAAGCTCCTATAAGGTATTCAAAATAACAGTCCGGGACTTCTAAAACACTTTCTCAATGAGGCTAGTCAGTCCAATCGATATAAATATAACATATATCTCACTACTACTATAGATGACGTCGATACAACTATGTATGTTTAGTTGCCTATACTCAAATCATGCATTTATGATAAATCATTTATACATCATTTACTTTTTATAAAAATAGATACAAAGTTTCTCTTAATACTGAAATTGTACATTTGCTTATTTGTTTATTAATAGAATGGCACTGATGCCGAAAAGAAGTTTTCAGTTTACACTGGTGGAACGAGTTCAGCCAAAAAGAACGCATCGATTTCTGCAGCTTGGTTATATTTAGTTGTCACTTCCTGTCAAAATTCAGAATATGAAATAGAAAATCAACATTTTTATTAAAGTTGTATCAGAAATATAAATAATTCTTATAATTGTCAGTGTAGAATGAATAGTGATGTAGAGGGTTCAGAAAATTTGCAAATAGAGGAAACTGAAGAAGTAGAACCATCACAATATGGTAATGATAAGGAAAACGTTATTTCAGAGGATAATGTTTTGGATCCAATTGTAACAGATTTTTCAGAAAGTAGTACAGAAGACAGTATTTCTAATACCGAATCTCTCAAGAATGATTACTCTGAAAGTAGTGAAAATACTGAGAAATTACGAGAAACGATTGCATATCAACAAAATACAATAGAACAAAACTCTAAAGCATTTAAAAGTCTTGAACAGGATTTTTTAAAATTAAAACAAACAGTCAATGACTTGGAAGGTAAACTAGACTTAGCTACTAAAAAGAAAAATGCAGCAATTAAAGAAAAGGAAGCAGTAGTCGTACGATATGCAGTATCTGAAAAAAATGTACTGAAAGAAAAACAACAAAAAGAAACTTTGGAAAAGAAACTAAGTGAAGCCTTAAGAGAAAATGAAATTTTGCAACATAAAGTTCAGTCCATGGTGTCTGAAAAAAGTAGAATATGTCAAATGTTGGATAACAAGCATTATGAAAATAAAGTTCTTCAACAGGAATTGGACCAGAAGAAAACAGACTTTGCCATCACTGAAAACAAATTAAAATGGGCACAATCAAATCTGAAAACTGAATTGGATATTCATAAAGAGACTCAAGCTAAATTAGAAAATATGAGTCTAAAATATCAAGAGGTTAGTTTAATATATTTTTTAATGTAAAAATGACTGTAAATATTTTTAGGCTACCAGCACCATAGAACAAGTAAAACGTGAAGCTGAAGAATTTGTGAAAACATACCGTAATTCTGAAGAAAACAGGGCTCATGTATTAGACAAACAAATCCAGGAACACCAGGCCTCACTGATTTTATTAAAGCATGAGAAAAAGGACAAAGAAGAACAGCTATCCATGCTACAAAAACAACTAGACAAGCTGCAAACTAAACAGAAAGACATGTTACAAGAAAATAATCACTTGTCACTTAAGGTTCAACAGTTAGAAAAAGATAGGTCAGAAAATGAGTTGAAGCTAAGTGAATTAAGAGGTTGTGCAGATCAACAACGTCAGGATGTAGTAGATTTACAAACAAAGTCAGTACAACTTGAACAGTTGAAACTGCAGTTAAGACATGAACAAGAACAATTGGCCTCTTGTAATGAACAAATGTGTTTGTTAAAACAAAGAAATCAAGATCTTGAAGCTGATATGGAAACATGTCGAACTAGAGAAGCAGAACTGTTACTATTCACTCAACAACTGACTGATAAAAATGTAAGATTACAATCAGAGTTCACTTCTCTTGAAACAAGAGTACAACAACTAACTTGTGAACAAACAATCCTTAAAAGACAATTTAAAGAACAGGAAACCAAGGCAAACATATATTCAAAGAAATTAGCAGAAGAAAGGCAGTTTTATAAAGAAGAAAATGAAGATTTAGTTAAGAAACTAGCAGAAACATCCAAATTGTGTGAGCAATTAAAACAAGAAGCTGTGGATCAGAAATCAGAAAATATTTTGATAAAAAGGAAATATGACATGTCATTAAGGGAGGTAAATAGAGAGCTGCAACATTACCACAAAAAATTGGAAAAATTTGAAGATTTAGAAAAAAATAGTAATAGTAACAGTAGTTCGAATTCTTCCTTAAACGTAAGCGATACGAATACTACAATTGATCAACAGACGTTGATCGAGCACATTGTAAAATTACAAAAAATTAGCGCAAAAAAATCGGAAAAAATCGATTTTTTGGAAGAACATGTAAATACTTTGGTTATAGAGTTACAAAAAAAATCAAAGATGCTGCAGAGTTATATTCATAGGGAGGAAAAATCTTTTAATTCTAATAACAAAACCAGTATTAAGGTTAAGTAGTTTTTATGTAGTGAAATTGTTATTGTTATCTATGCATACTTCTTTATGTGTTCCTATTAAAATTTAAATTTTTAATTTGTTGTGACTGATAAATTTACCTTCTATATGTAAACTAGTCATTAAATTATAAGATATGAATCCATTTTGTTGTTTTATTTAAGGCGGCAGTAGCAATTATCCTCCCATTGTTTCAAATATTTTTAAATCTTTGAGGAAAATTCTCTGATTTAATTTTATTTAATAAGGTAAAAACCTAATACATCCTGATAAAACTGTACTCAGGGGCTTGTATTTTGAATGGTACCTACGACCACCCCTCTTAATTACGTTTCCCAGATTAATTTACGTTATTTTTATGTAATTAAGTTAATTATTTTAACATTTATAAAATTATTATTACCGAGATACTTTTTAAAAATACTTACAAAGCTGTTTCAACTTGTGGATACAATCGTAACATATAAAAGACACTTTTTACTCGTTTTGTACTATAATTTCACTTCAGTTACTATACGAAACCGTTTTAAATATTTAGGATGCAGTAAATGTTAATATTACGCGAGAAACCGATGAGTAGCACTAAATTATTAATCACTCAAAAATGGAATCAATTGAAAGGAATGGAATTAATGGAAAAAAGAAAGAGCTTCTCTCAAAAGGTAAAAGTTTTGAAAAAAAGGGTTGTGTGCAAAAAGCCTTAAGGAATTGAACTCATAGACACCGAATACGGAACTACGAATAGAATGGCAAGAACCTAGTTACTGTCTAGATCCGTATGCGACATCGAGTTGCAGCGGTTGTGTTAAAAAGTATTGTCGATAATACAGATTCCTTAAATTTATAACTAGTGCCATCTATCTGTCAATAAGAAGTACTTTGTGATAAAATAGACAGCTACATTTCAACGAAACTAAATATAGTGGAGAAAAAGAGGTAAATTTGTATTTTTAAGTGTGTATATATTTCAATAATTTAAAATTTCATAGCTAAGCGCTTTCAACCATAAAATAGGCCATCTTCAGAGCTATATCTAAATTGGAAAATATGTGTATAAATTATATGAATTTGGTTTATATATAAATAAAGTAACTTACGTCAAATTAAATATTTCCCAAGAGAGTTCATCAAAACACACTAGGTCACATCAAATAAGGACATCCACAACAATTTAAAAGTTAATTTAAAATTATAAATAAAATAAATAATATATATATATATAATATATATTATATAATATATATATAATAAATAATATATATATAATAATAAATAAATAATATTACTTAGACAGTTTTAACTTAGATTTTATTTATAATTTTAAATTAACTTTTAAATTGTTGTGGATGTCCTTATTTGATGTGACCTAGTGTGTTTTGATGAACTCTCTTGGGAAATATTTAATTTGACGTAAGTTACTTTATTTATATATAAACCAAATTCATATAATTTATACACATATTTTCCAATTTAGATATAGCTCTGAAGATGGCCTATTTTATGGTTGAAAGCGCTTAGCTATGAAATTTTAAATTATTGAAATATATACACACTTAAAAATACAAATTTACCTCTTTTTCTCCACTTTATCCAAAGTGTGTACTAAGTACTACAGTCCTTTACTTAAAGTAAATATATATATATATGTTTACAATCAAAAAATGATCATATATTTAATTGTTTCAAGTGGTCATCAATCAGTTTTAAAAATGGGAAACAAACAATAAATGTATCAACATGATTGTAAAGATATTTTATATTTGAAATCTTTATGAAATCATAATTAAACTAACACATAAAGACACACACAGACTTCAAAGTTTTATTTTCAAAGTAAACAAAATGTGTATATTTACTAAACATTGGATACATGTTGGTACACAAAGGCATTTCAGTTCGTTTAATATAAAAAATACTACATATATTATGTACATATACAAAAAAATACATACTTTTAAGGAACTTGAACAAAAATTCATTAAAACAACATTCAAAACAAATGTATACATGGTTAAGCTACGCATTTTAAGAATCCGTTTGCTTCCGTATATAAAACGGATCCGTTTAGAATGAAAGCCTATAATTGAATCAATGTGCAATATGCATAATGCACATTGATTCAATTATAGGCTTTCATTCTAAACGGATCCGTTTTATATACGGAAGCAAACGGATTCTTAAAATGCGTAGCTTTATGTATAATGATTAATAAAAAATAAACAATGAATAAACATAAATAATACTAACAAAAGGACAAAATTCACGTTTTATTGGAATCGACTTACCTATGTAGAGTGCTAAGCTCTCTAAAATACACTAATTGATACGACAAGGTATGTGGAAGATATGTAGTTACAAAACAATTTTAAAATCATTAATTTTGGGGTAGTAAAGGAATATTCCTTCGTAGACATTTCTTTTTTCTATTTTCAAATTTTCTTAGAGCATGTAATTTTATAGGATCAATTAAATTTTTATTAGGTTTTTGCATAATAAATTTATAAAATTTATTATCTCTCCCTTGAAAAATATTATTTATGCTTTTACACCACCAAAAAAGAGCACATCTAATAATTAATTCTTTTAATTTTTTTCCAGAGTCATGTTCAAGACAGTTAATAGCACTAAAATTAAAATTTTTATCTAAACTAGTAGCTAAATGCCGACCTATTTTATCAAGTGTACACATTCTTGGAATTTTATATAAAAGATAATTCAAACTAGAAGTTACCAAATAAGAAAAAAAATTACCAGGTTTCACTAACTGTGCATTTGGATATTTCCTGCTATCAATAAAATCATCATGTGGAGAAACATAATGTCTTTTTAAAACTAGACTTTTACACACACTACAATTTTTAATTATTTTTTGTTTAAATAGAATTTTTGCTATTGCCCCAACCATATATTGCATTGTACATTTTCCAATTTTTGTATGTCCTTGGCTGTATATTTCTTTAAGGAGTTCAGGCGAGTTATCAGAGTGTTCTTTCAAAGGCATCATTTCAGGAACTATTTCATTTGTCAAAAATTTTTTAAGATTATCCAAGCCATAACTATAGTCCTTAACACAGTTTGCATTTGGTGAATGTGCTGCCATACAATTATTTGTAACGATAGCTTTGAAAGAACCAATAAAATGAAGTGCAGTTGGTTTTGTATTTGTAACTCCATGGCTTCTAATATAACTAAAGAAATTTTCAAGTGGATCTTGGTTAAAGGCAGCTGTCAGCATGTATTTAAATTTACATTTTTCTATTAATGTTTTTTTCAAATATATAAATGCACGCAAATTGTGCTGTAAATTTTTTATAGAAGGAGGAATGAAAAACTTGTTCTTTTTGAAAGAAAAATACTTCATTGTGGCTATCAGTGGAAGTGATTCCTTCCAGAAACCTTCATGTTCTGAGTTTTTTCTTACAGCAAGCTTTAAAGGCTTTGCTTGACCTTTAGATACTCTGGTAACATTTAAGGAATCAAAAATTTGGTCAAAGAGCAAAATAAGATCAGCAGTGTTTTCAGCCTCCTTAGGTAAATTGTTTCTGTCACGTAAATCTAAAAAATAAATAAATAAAAATTTAATGATTTTTATTTTTTTATGCTAATTTAGCATAACTACAAACAAATATTCATAAAAATAAAATTGAGAAAAAGACTAAAAATAATTAAGTAAAAATGTTTCCTTACCCCACTGAGAAATTCTTTTCATAAGAGATCCTACGGTATGACTAAATACTTGGGTACATAGTTTCACTTTCATTTTATTTATTTTGTCTCTATATATATGGGAATCTGTCAGTTTAGAACAAATTCTAAAATTAGGTTGTTCACTATCTAGTTCATAAAATTGAACAATATGGTTCCATTTGGCAATTTTGATTTGACCATTTTGCTTAAAATACAAGTTATGTTTTAAAAGATTATTTCTCAAACACTTGAAAATATGAGGGACATCAAATACAGGAATAATTTCTTGGCCATTGATCACAAAACCAAAATTTCTATTCTCTTCTTTTCTTTTCAAGTATTCCTCCTTTGTTTCACTCATTAGCAGTCTAATAGCTCCGACATTATTTTCACTCTGGTCACAAACTGTCGATACTACCTTTAAACCTATACTCTGACATTTGCAGATTAGAACCTTCAGCAAATTTTTTAATGTCATGGATTTATGAGGTCCTTCACTAAATGTAAAAGCTAATGGTTGCTTCCACTGTTTATACAGTCCTTTCAACATAAAAACGTTTGCATGATCTGCTAGTACAGGTTTTCTTTCAGTACCATCATCTTGTAACCCTATTATGTAGTCTTTTGCCTTCTGGTAATTAAACTGACTGCTAATGGCCATTTCATCAAATATGATTATACAAAGTTTTTCATTTTCGACTTTCATTTCATCAACTTTGTTTTTAAGGGACAAAAATATATGTTCATTTAGACCTGGCTCATAAGGAATTTTGGTGAGAAGGTTGTCTAAGGTTCTTCTCGATGGTAAAGCAAATAATTTACTTAATAGTCTATAACCTTTAGCACTATTTTTATAAAGACTTAGAGCTAAAATTTTTTCCTCAAGAGTGTACCTTCTTGCCATGGGTCGCAGTTGTTGGTTTTTAATTTGGCAGTTAATAAATGTGAAAGTAGGATCATTTACATATTTTAATAAAACATTAAAATTTTCTGACTTGGCTACTTTCTCAGCTGCAAACATACGATGTTTAAATGATATTATTTTTTGTCCCATTCGATACATTTTTTTGCTATATTCTTTCACTCTTGAATATAATTGTTTAGCTTTTGGAGATAATTGAACTGCTCTGGTTACATTGAGTTCTTTCAATACTGAACGTCTTGATTTTATTCCTAAAAGTTACAAAATTACAACATTTGTTAAAAGTTCTATAAATAAATATACCTTTTCTAGGTGTCTCAAATGTGGCTCTTTTAGGTGTCTCAGAACCAACTTTAGATGACTCAGGTCTAATTTCTTCACTCATCTTTTCATCCGATAAAATTTGATAGTTTTCTCCTAAAAAGAGAAATTTTTTACTTTTAATTCATTCACATAATATACTTTTGCATATACCTTATGTTTATTGAATACTATAGTAAGGTAATAAAAAATAAAATATACTTTTTTTATAAATTTAAATACATTTTGGGTTTTATACCTTTTCTAGGTGTCTCAAATGTGGCTCTTTTAGGTGTCTCAGAACCAACTTTAGATGACTCAGATCTAATTTCTTCACTCATCTTTTCATCCGATACAATTTGATAGTTTTCTCCTAAAAAGAGAAATTTCTCACTTTTAATTCATTCACATAATATACTTTTGCATATACCTTATATATGTTTATTGAATACTATAGTAGGTAATAAAAAATAAAATATATTTTTTTATAAATTTAAATACATTTTGGGTTTATAAATTACAATTTAATTTATTCACTTACCAGGTAAATTTAAAGTTGGAACTGCTGTTCTTTTAAGACCTCTTTTAGTGCCTACAACTTTACAGTTATTAGAAAAATGTTCCTCACAAACTACATATTTTTTGTAAATGTCTTCAACTGATAAGTCTTTATAATTTAAAGGCTGTATCTTTAAAATCCAGTCATTAAACACACTTGGTTCATTTTTTGGAAAACGATGCATTTTGCCTTCACGATTTGTACATGTAGGTACACAACATTTCCTTTTAGATAAGGGGGGTTGATAGTTTAAATCCATTTTAGGGACAAAATTAAAGCACAAAACCAAAGATGATATACACCAACAACTCCAATAACTGTTTCTCACCAAATACAGATTGATACTGATCTGTTAAAATTAAAAATTATTGTCGTTAATAGTATTAGTAGAGAGACCTCTTCCGAAAAATAGAACAACTAAAATGAGTAGACGCAACGAACAGCGCCATCCAACGGTTGTGTTAAAAATATTAATAAGTTTTGGCGGGAGTATATTAGCTTTCATTTCTATTCGTAGTTCCGTATTCGGTGCTCATAGATAACATATTGAACCTCCTTAAGTCACAGATCTGAGATTGTCCCTTTGGTCTTATTCTAGGTGAGTGGAACAACCAAGCCAAAGAGGTAAAATAGGTTGTAGAGTAAATGCGAATAAAGAAAGGAAGAACATACCAGGAGTCATTTCTGATACTATAGAGCTAAGCCAACAAAGGAAAACTCTAAAAGGAGCTACCTTAGTGCTCCACAAGAGTTTAAAAACATGTTGTACAAGCTAATGAAGCTGTCATCAAAAAGAAAATATCCCCTTTCTGAAGGCGAGTGGACTGTTTTTTTTTAAATTTATATTTAAATAATATACATGAATATTAGGCGATTTAATATATTTTTTTATTGATCACACCAACTCTAAATCAACAATAAAGTCAAAATAATATTCAAACGGTCGAAATTTTGCCGCACCAAGCAAGTGACGTCACGATTTAATTAGAAGAGGGAGAGAACAACAGCGTTGCCACTTGTCAAAATGATTCAGCAAATTTCATTAAGTTTCAGGAAATAATCACAATTGATTCTCAAATATTGATTTTTTGAACATTAATTATGAAGTGAACTACTATATATTATACATTCTCTCAGATACAATAATGATGTGCTCATAATATTTGATATTTTACATTAAGCATCAAGTGGTAATTCATACTTGAGGACATTATGAACGTGACAACATGGCAGCACACTTCTCAACCAAGAAAGAAAGAAAATAACATAACATGTTGCCAAATTTCTAACGAACATTTAGAGAACGTTTTAAATGAGTGATCATCAGGAATGTGTCCTATGTCAATTGATGAGATGACGTATTCATTTCGAAGGAGTTTTTGGCATCAATCACTATTTAATGAAAACAAACTTCCGGTTAAATTGTTTTTAATAGGTGATTTGACAACATTGGATGTCAAGTGGAAATTAAACATCAACCCTTAACGTCATCATGAATACAAATCGGCGCCTGTCATGGATCGTTTAAAATAGGTTATGAAATTTCATGATTTCGAACAACGAATAGGCTCATAAATCGCATTTATAATAGTTTTGATGGGATGCAAAAATTAATTAGGGTCTGTAACAATACTTCAAAGTCTAATATTCAATATCAGTCCAGTCGCCTATTATAAGCACCCCCTTTGAAAATGTTAAATAGCAAAGGGTGTGGTGTGGCAACTTGTTGATACATGGGAATGAATTAACCAGAGAAATAAAAATGTGAAAAATATATCTACATTACACTAAAATCAATATCCAATCACTGGAAATTTCCATTAGCTACATGCTTAAATATTTAATTATTTGGCTTGTGTTTTTCAATCAAGTCACCTAATTGAAGTTAATTATTTTCCAAGCCTGGAGTGTTTGCAATAATGATATAGGCGTTTTCGGAAACCTACTCGGGTTGGCCCGATCCCTAACCTACGCGTTCGTTTACCTAACCCGAACTACCTACCCGTGTTCGTAAACCACAGAGCTGTTAACTCGATCACCGACTCGGGTTGATCTACAATAACCCTATCGAAAAGTAGGGTCGTTCATATCGCTTCAGACACCGCATGCGCATTTCGAACCATTTTTAAATTTTGTCATTCTCTAAAAGCGCGGGAATTCAGCATTTTCATAATCTCTTTTCTGAGATTTTTAATAGGATCAATTTTTTTCTAATAATTGTTTCACGTTGATGAATAAATAACCAAAATTACAGAAAAGATTTGAAAAATACCAAAAAAATCAACAACATCTAACACCAAGAACAAGATAAAAAAAGTAAATAATTGAAAATAGTTGGGTTAGGGTTGATAATTTGAATGACATGACAGCGTATTGAATACTCCGATCTGAAACCTGTGATGTTCGTAAACATGGTTGGTGGGTAAGTGATCCATGGTGATCCGTCACGTGACCTAAGTGGATCGGGTTGGTAACCCGGAGTAGGTTTCCGAAAATGCCTTATGTCTGCTATCGACCCTTCACATGAAACCTAACCTAACTTGCTATCCTAAAACCCTGTATTATAACTTTACCTACCCTTCATAACTATAACTATCTTTCATACAAATATAGTAAAAACAAAATCCGCTTGTTTATATAAAACAAATTAAGCTAAAATATAATGATTAAGATGTCTTGGATTACATGACTAAGTAACTCAATATTTATTAATTGCCTATCTTGATGATGGCAATATATCATAAAGTAGCTATTTGTATAATTAAAAAACGTATCTATACATTAGAAACATTGTTTGTAAAATACACGGGTTGCTAAATATCAATAGATTGTCACTAATCTATTGTTAATTATCAGAATACTTAGTAGGTATCAGTATGAGAAAATCAATTAATATCGGTAGATAAGTACAACACATTTAGTAAATAAAACCAAAAAAGTTGAAATGAAAACCTATATACAATAAAAAAAATAAAAGAAAACATCTATTTTCTACATTATTATTTTATATTAAATTGATTTGGAAAGAAGTTCAAATTGCTTCTTGGAAAATACTTTGTTATTAACAGAAATTTTCGTTTAGTTATTTGAATTAAATAAATTTGTATTTCTGGTGGTTGCAGGAAATTTTAGGCTTGGTTCATTTTTCAATTCCAAGTTGTTAATTATATTTAAATAAATATCCAAATTATCCAAATAAAAGGAGAGTAAAAATCTATTCATTTGTGCATAGAAGTACCTAACAAATACTTTCTTAGGTATAGTTATGATAAATACAATTCAGGCTTTAAAAAAGAAGGATCAACAGTTATATAAAATGTAAAGGTTGCAATTCCAATAACTGTTGCATGTAGCAAACAAAAAATCATGGAATTAATTAACCAACATGTGTTTTTGTCTTTGTCGTAGCTGCCTCTTCAGACGCAAGCGTGCTATTCAGGAAATTCTAGCAGCCATCCCGTTCAACCCGGTTTCTGTTTTCTGTATATAACAGTTGGTATTTGGAAACTGTAGAACTGACGGACGAATTTCCAAAATCTCGCGAGTTTGTATTAACTAACAAAGCAAACCGAATTTGATTAATAAAAATATTGAAAGGTTTAAATGTGTACATGACGTTATGTTAATTTTTTAAATGGTGTTTTCGACGAGATATTTGTTCAGTATTTATTTTCCGGTAAGATTTTATAACACAAAATCAAAATTCACTGGCACTTTTTATACCTAACTCACAAAATCATTTCCGACAATTATTAATCAAATCAATAAATATCAAATAGTTTTGTTTTTGTATGTTTTGTTTATATCTCTGCTTATGTGACCCTATGCTTGTATTTACAAAATTAACATTTACTAAAACAGTGTAGGTATGGATTTTACCCTTGTAGTTTTAGAGATTTAGTTTTAATTTAGGTTTAGGTATATGTAGTAAATATTTTTAAGAATAAACTGTTGAATTCAAATTAAATAAATCTTAACTATTTAAATTTGTATATTATGTAAACGACATCCACTTTTTTACATTTATAGATAGTTTAGTTTTGCCAGATTTACTATGGGATGTCAAATAAAACTTAGATAATGAGTAGAAGAAAAGTATTCTTCATTGGAAGAATTTATCCACCCTAAAACTAAATATAGCTTTGGGCAATTTTCTGAAAATATTAATTGTTATTTTATTAGGTCCCTACCTAGTAATTTTTTAATTTGTCACATGTTATTATAGATTTATTATATGATCCGGGTAAGCAGCTTCAGAACAGAAATACTTTTCCTAAATTTAAATGAATATAGACAAGTTTTATCTACAAGAACATGACTTTTTTGCCAACAAGGGAATGATTTCGACACAAATAAATAATTAGCTATTGTTTTGACTTTTTTGATTTAGCAAAAATAAATTAATTTTATAATTTTAAAACAAGCAGTTTAGAACCTTCCTAAGATGAATGTTTAATAAATACTGAGATTTAGCTCGCATATCTAGTTAATAAACCTTTATTTTTTAAAATGAATTAAATTCGGAATTAAAATTACTTAATTGATAATTGATTGAAGATAAAAAGTATTGCTGGAGTTGTATAGATACAATTATAAATATTTTTTAACGTTGCAATATTATAAGGCGAAGAAGAGAGTAAACAATTATAATTATAAGTATAAATTTAGGGAAATTAGTTATGAAACATGAGCTGAACCTCTGCAAATTAAATTTCCAATTCCATAATAAAATCCATTATTAACTAAACTTTTTTAACATTTCTTACGGGACTATAAAAAGTCTTGTTAGCTATTCTGAATTAAAAAACTTCTAGGTATTTTGAGAATACGATATTCATTTTTAAAAATGAATAAATGACTGAATAAATGTTAAAAATTTGGTTTTCTTCTTTCTTTCTACTTGTAGTACATTATACGCCACATTATTGTGACGTCACTGTCGCCATTGCTTGAGATAGGTCATAGGATTTTATCCAAACAAACTTTGGCCTTGGAGTAGATAGTTTATGTTGAGGATTTTTGTATTGTTTATTTTCTTGTTTTTGTGAAGTTTTTGAGACATTATTATAGTTAAGGAATAGTTTGAGTTATATTTAAGGAAGTTTTACTTTGTTTTTGGATGAGAAAAAATTTATATAATTTTACTTAACCTTAAAATCGAACTTTTTCATATAAAACAAAATAAAAATTCCTTAAATATAACTAAAACTATTCTTTAACGATAATGTATAATCTGAATAGCACTATAAGGTCTTAAGAACTTCACAAATTCAAGAAAATACACAATACAAACCTTTTCAGAGTAAACTAACTACCATAAGCCCGAGGTTTGTTTGGATAAAATGCTATGACCTATCTCAAGCAATGACGTTTCTCGATTTGTAGGTTAGGTTTAATCGGAAAACGTCAAGAACGATAAACATTTACCAGGATTGCCTAATCGGGCTGATTTGTCCGGCAGCTGTGTGACGTCACTGCAGTCCTTCATTATAACGTTTACCATATAAATGCATGGAAATAATAGGAATTAGACAGTATTTTTATGATTTCTGTAATATTAACGTACCACTATTTGGATTTTTAAGATTAAACACTTATAATTTATAATAAATATTCCCATAAAATCGTTTTAATACGGCCGAAGACTGCAGTGACGTCACGTGCGATCGATTTTTTTGGCGAACGTACGTCTTATGGGATTAAGCAATCCTGGTAAATGTTTATCGTTCTTGGGAAAACGTTAATTCCAATAAAAAGACGATGTAATAATTTTTAGTTACTTTCCTGCTTATCAAAATAAATATAAATTTATCAACCGTAAATACAATTTAAACTCAATGGATAGTGCAATTTACAGTCTACGGGTTGGCAAAACTTGTCAATACAACCGGTAAAATTCCCCATCAGATTGTTTTGACATTTGATCAACCTCTAAGTATTTACAAATCTTTCGATACATTGTTTGTTACTGTTTTTTGTATCTTATTCATAGTATTTCATAAACATATACGCATATTAAATAAATCATGCCTATTAATACTAGCCTTTTATTTTTAAATACATTTTTTTTACTTACGACGTACGAGACACAGACCAACAAAAAAGAAGAACTGTCAAATTGACTTTTCTAGTTTTCCTTAAGTAAAGAAAATAACGACAGCTTGGCAACATCACAATATTTTCTTTTGCAACGTCATCGTCTTTTTATGGCAAATAAACTATATCTACTGTTTAAGATGTCGTATTTAAATGATTTCCCCCTTAATACCTAACCTAACCTTTAACAGTCGCTAAAACAGATTTTATTTGTTTCAGATTAACTTAAAATTGAGACAGTATTGTTCTTTAATTAATGATCCATTTTATAGACGCATCTTGTCCTGTACCAAGAAAACGTCTACTTTTCAAGTAAGTTATAAAACAACTTGTTGAATTTTTTACCTGTTGATTGTAATCAAGGAAATTTGAGGGTAAATAAGATTAATTAATATTCACGTTGTCTTGGATTTATTAAAATTAATTGACTGGTTAAATAATCCAGGCTTAAGCAAAATGTAGAACTTTATTTATTATACTTGGAGGATAAATGTTTGTTCTGAAACCGGTTTAGCTTTTAGGGTTTAGATTGTTAATGTTCGATACATTTTTAGGGTAAATGATTTGAAAAAGAAATTACGATTGTTTAAGAGGTTAGCACAAAAAATGCCGTCCAAAATTTTTTACTAATGATTTAAAAAATGAAGAAGTAAAATATCTATCCCCTCAAAAACAAACAGAAAATTGGAAGCCTAGTAGTAGATAAATTCACCTATCTACAGAAAATTTAGATTTAAATCAGCGGTTTTCAAACTTTAATACTTATTGCATCCCCATTTTATTTCAAAGAATCTTACGCCTAGCGTTGTATTGCGAGGAATTAAAATTGGACTAGGCAACACTGTATTTGCAGCTAATATGTGCTTGTCATCGAAGATGCGCAGCTATAAATAGGGAAGCGCGTTTAGGCGAGTGGCCTATATCACTCAGCGAATAATAGATATTATACGCTAGTAGAATTCTATACTTTATCCACGACTACTAAATATTTTATTTTAAAAATTTCGGGTTCATTGCATACGTATTTTTAGAAACACTATTACTTTATTGTTACAAATATTTGATACAATACGTTATTGTTCATTTATGCAGAACAGCTTTAACAAAATTACATTTGTTTTTTTAATACAATTTAGCAAACAATATTAAAACACAGTTAAATCTACGCACAAGAACAATAACATTGACTTGTTTGAGTTAAATTTGATTGTTTCATAAGCTAATTCTATTTCTAAATCGTTTGAGGCACATACAGTGTGTAAAAGCCAAATGGAATAAATTCATTATTTCGGTTATTGTACATATTTATAAAAAATCCCGAAACACGTCAAATTTAAATTATAACTTGACATTCTTTAACGTGAAAATGCAACCCCTACCTTCAACCCCCTTAGAATGACAGGTACAATCCCCAATTTTAATTTTTTAAATGGGAAGTATAGGCTTGTGATATATCATTTGAAAAGTCTCTTCATTCTCTGTTCAAAAATGTTATTGTTTTTAAATTTAATGCAAAAATTAACATAAAAAAAATTAATATCGTGTTGTTACCGAAATTCGCTGAAATATACTCGAAACTTATTACAATATACTTAAAACTTATTTCCCGTTTAGGTCTTGATAATGAGAAAGTGAACAAAAACCATAGCAATGTGGTTTTTAGATGGTAACCATTAAAAAACTTTAAAGAATTTCCGTGGCAACGCTATTTTAACAAGCAGTAGTAAATTGTTTTATTTATGTTGTCATTGTTGTAATTTAAGTATAAAGTTTGTTCAATTCAATTCTGAAAAATGGTTAGATTAACGGAAATGCATAAAATAACAGTTTTACAAATGATTGGTTACGGAGATAAGATCCGAACACAACAGGAAGTAACTCGCCTATTTCATGAGAAATTTCCTAATTTACCACCTATATCCCAAGGAACAATAAGTAAAATAGAAAAGCAGTTTCGCGAGTTTGGTCATGTATGGCAGATAAAAAAAGCAGCTGCCAATGCACTGAGTGATGAACTGAAATTAGATGTGTTTCAGGAAAACCCACATACATCGAGTAGACAGGCATCCACTACATTCAATGCTAGCCATACATCGATAGCAAACATATTAAAAGAAAATAAATTGCATCCGTATAAGATGATACCTACTCAGGAGCTCATGGAAGACGATTTTGATAGGGGAACTTTTTTTTGTGAGCAAATGATGGATATGTCGGATAACAATATTATCCAATTAGAAGACGTTATGTTTTCTGATGAGTGTACTTTTTTACTTAACGGTCATGCTAAACGGCAAAATTGCCGCTACTGGTCCACGGAAAATCCTCACTGGATGAGAGAAGAACACACTCAATACCCTCAAAAGGTTAATGTTTGGGCAGGGATTGTAGGGAACAATATCATTGGTCCCTTTTTTATTGAGGGCAACTTGAATGGCAACAATTATTTGGCACTACTTCAAAATAATGTCATTCCAACGTTGGCAAATTTATATCCTGATCCAGGTAACCCTCAAGTTCCAGCGAATACGATATGGTTTCAGCAGGATGGAGCACCACCACATTACCAACTTAATGTCCGGCAGTACCTCGATACAATATTTCCCAATCGGTGGATAGGGAGGCGAGGATCGATTGAATGGACAGCGCGATCACCTGATCTTACATTATTAGATTTCTTTTTATGGGGATATGTGAAGAGCCATGTGTACAAAACTAAACCTTCTGATTTAAATGACTTAAAAGAACGAATAACGCTTGCGATTTCTAGGTCGATCACGCCTGATATGTTAAATAATGTTAGAAGACAGTTTTATTTGAGATTAGGATGTTGCCAAGACGTTCGCGGAGAACATTTTGAACATCTACTTCATTAACATTCATAGTTCTTTTTCGTGTTCTACATTTTATTACGTTTTGCATTACATTTTAGTTTTTGATTGTATTGTAGCGAATTAGGCATATTTTTAAATAGCAAACATTGTAGTAGCAAAACAAACGAGAATTGGTTAAAACTACTTATGAATATTACAAGATTCCTTTCAGAATTTGACCATCATTTAGATCGAAATACTTTTGTAGGTGAAACGGAGAACTAGTACGCAGTAATATTGAACTTTGTTTCCAATTTCACATGTATGTTTTTGGCGAGATCTCATTACTTTTTGTAATCTCGAAACTCTGTTGATGCGCAATTCCTGGATTTGTTAGTCGTCGGCTTTTACGACACCCACGGGGTGAAACCAGACGGGATGCTGAAATTCTTACCCGACACTATATACGGAAGGTACCGTAATAAAATATATAAATTTTATAATGAAAACAGTCATGGAATTTAATCTCTCACTAAGAAGAAAGGCGCTATAATACAGGGTTTCTTAATATATTTGAACCTCATTTTATTATCCTTAATTTCGGGAATACGAAAAACAGTTTCAAATAAAAAAATTTTTATTTTTTCTGTACAGACCAAAAATGTAACAACAGACTGAATTTTATTTAAAATAGGTGTTTATTATAGTTTTGAGTAGCCCTGCATTTACTGATTACAAATATATAAAATTGTGTATCAATAGTTTTTTTCCTGAGATAAAAGAAGACTCAAAATCAAGATATTTACACTAGGTTAATATCTATATAAAAAATATTGTGCTCTAGACATAGGTTCTAATCCACTGGAACATTTTTTCACCCCCCCATTTTGGTATCAATTTTAGAATTTATTCCATCTGGCTGTACCACACTGTATATTTTTCTGAAATAATCAATGGTCACCCTATATACAAAATATTGTTTATTCGATTTTTCCCAAATTGATAAACGATAAATTTTCTATTTTGCTTCGTTGGCCCGCAATTGGCTTAACAATTGAATAAACTAGCAGAATTCACCATTTTTTTGCTTCTATATTTTTGACATATTTTTCCGAGGAAAAACCAATAAAAAGAGAATGTAAAATTTTTTTTGCAATTGGATTTTATTTCTAAAACTCTCGTAGAATATGGAAGTAATAACTTTTAGGTATATATACTGTAACTTCATTGGGAATAACTCTAAAAAGAGAACCCTTCATAGAAATCAATATCAGCCTTTCATAATATATTCACACATCAGGTTCAAGATAAGATGAAACTACATTACGTTTTATAAAAATAGAAAGAAACGTAAGTAAGAAATAAATAAATGCATACATTTTTGGTAAATATAAACAAAACAGGTTTAATTTGTTATTTTAAAATAAGCTTAATTACTTTTTCTTTAAAAACTAAACAAATAAATGGTTCAAGTTGAAAAATCATTCTAATTTTGTTGGAAGGCTTATCATCTGGACGTGGGATGATCAATATTTTAATATGACAGTTAATTTCAAATAATCTTTATTTAATCTTTTTATATACCGCTTTATCTATCGCACTTATGTACGAAGTTGAAAGTGAGACAGTATTTTGCAATAATATATTACAAATAATTCGAAAATATGCATTTTTGTTATTTGATAAAATTATAACCTATAAATTGAATATTTATAAAATCAATTTGAAAAGGCTGGATCTGACATTAAAAAAGTATGAAATATTATTATATGTTATTATATGTTTAAATAATAAAGTTATTACTGATAAAAAGGAAATCTGTGAAACATTTAATGATCATTTTTTAAATATAGGTAATAGGTAAATTAGTTGATACAACAAAAAGAATTTGGATAAAAATCTATCACCTGGTCCATATAAAATATTTGTACAAGATTTTTATTATTGTATCATTCATTAGAATGATATCAATCATTTAGAACCTATAATAAACTACTACATTAAAATGTCACTATTTCCAAATTATTTAAAACTTGCAAAAATTGTTCCAGTACCTACATAAAGGTGGCGAAAAAAAATGTCTAATTATAAACCCATCACAATATTAAATGTATTTTCTAAAACTTTTGAGATGTTAAAAAAAACAGCTAGTAAATTTCATTTACAAATAATAGAGGATTTGATAAATTTCAATATGCTTTTCAAAGTAACAGTAATACTGAAGCAGCTGTAAAACTGTTACATTAGGAACACCTCAAGATTCTGTGCTTGGTCCAATTTTATATTTAATATATACTTATTCAAAATTTAGATGAGTTAGTTTTAGATGCAGCCTATTTTATATTCACTACTATATTGGGACAAAGATTCCCAATAGAAGAATGGTTGTCTTATAAAAAATTGTTGATTTATACTTAAAAAACTAAGTTTACTCAATTTGGAAGAAATTATTTAGAGAATATGATAATTAAATTTAATAATAATACAATTAAAGAAGTTAATGAACAAAAATATTTGGGGCTCTTCATTGATAACAATTTAAATTGGTATACTCATATTAAATATGTTTCTTCAAAAATATCCTCTCTAATTGGGACCATTAAAAGAATGGAAAATTTATCTAAAACAATTTAATATACCATGCCCACATCCAAAGCCATTTAATAAATTTATTACAAGCTTAGAGCTCTACAACAAAAAATAATATAAATTTTATATATAAATTACAAAATAAAGCTTTGAAAACCCTTTTTAGATTACCATAGCTAATTTCATCAAAAAATCTATATAAGCAATTAGGTATGTTAAGTTTTTATGTATTTCCCCAAAGCCAATAAAACAAAAAAAAAGTTTTATGAATTATGTAGGTACTTTTGAAAAATGTAAACTTGCATTCAAAGTTCTAAAATGCAAACAAAAATGTATACTGTTGCCACTAATTAAAAAAAAAATTCATAACCATAACACAACAAATACAGATTTAACTCACAAGCTTAGTTATTAATACAAATTATGGTATATAATAAATTGTTAACCTATGATTCTATAAGACAATTTAAAAAACCTCCACAAATTATTAAAAATTATTCTGATATTAAAATTTTTAAAAGAAAATTGAAAAAACATATACATACCCAAGCTTAAGCTGTCTGGTGATAAATTTTTTAATTATAAATAAATAAATAAATAGCTGGCAATCTGACCTGGAACAATCGTATGGATGGTGATAATGGACTAGTTTAGTGATTTTTTTTATATTTGCATCTTATAAAATAGGTTTTTAGTGGTTCAACTGTACAAATAAAATTTTTATAAAATTAATCCTCTAGCCATAATCGGCTTTTGAAATTTAAATTTAATGGTTACATACGTCATAAGTGGTAAGTGACGTGTTTCACTAAGATTGGTAGAAAATTTGCGATGTTGTCGATATGCTTTAATATTAACCGATAAACTTATCTCTCTCTTATTTGTTGTCATTAAAAAGAGATAAACATATCGATATTTTTGTTCTCTGATTGACACTTTATCAAATAAGGAGTAACACACTAAACAAAATATTCTGTCATTTTCGTTAGTTTAATTTGTTGTTTGGTTGTGTTTGGTTTATGAAAGAAATTACTTCTATACTATTTTTGGTTCGAAAATAAAAATCCTTAACTCCTTCTCTTGGTGTTATAGCGGTTCCTTCAAAAATAACCAATAGAAGTAATTGTTCTCTTGGGGAGCAACACTTCTATCGGTACAGTGAGAGAACGAATCTCAAGAATACCGTTTTGGCATTTTCAATAGAACCACGCCCACTTTCTATTGGCTGTTCTATTCTATCACAGTCAAGAATAGGGGTCTTGTTTGTTTATTACAGATAAACACGATTTTCTCTGCTGTCATATATCTTGTCAACTAGTACAATCAGTTAGTCACAGAACACGGTGTTTTGTGCCGCCAGTTCTTTGAGAATACTTGAAACGAACGTAGCTAAAATGTGACAACGTTGACTTTTAAACACACTTCATTATTGGTTATTAGTTGGCGCTACGTTTAAAACTTACTAATTATTTATTGCTAAATTTTACGAAATGAGAAAAATTAATTGCAAAATGAATACCAATATAAGTAAGTAGGTATCTTATCCTAAAAATATATTGCTATCATTTTGATTAATATGATTAAACTAGTCCATTGAAAAGAAATCAAGCTTTAAATAGCAAACATTTAGATAAAGGATCCGTCAGCCACCTAAACATTCATTTATTACACGTAAAAAGTATAAAATTTCTACTGAAATCTTAGCGACATCTGTAGAGTAATGCCCCAAGCAACCAGGAGTAAAAAATTACGATCTTGTTTATGCTGACCATTTATGTTTTTAACTCCAGTGAGTGGATTATGTGTTTTTGGTTTTCTGTTGAAATAACAATGAGTAAAAGAACTGAACTATTTGTTAGGACTGCGCTGTACAAGATATCTGGTCGTACAAAATATACAATAGAATCAAAAAGATTAAAACTCAATGAATGAATCTCAAGACTATCTATTTTTCTCTTTTTATTGGGAGGTTATTGTATTTTCTTGTTTGTTAAAATTCCTTAACACTAATCTGATGTTAATTAAATAGTGTTACGACTAGACTAGTATTGAAGTAGTTGTGGATTCTGCAATAATAATTGATGAAATTCTTGTGATTGTTGATAATGCTCAAAAATATGCTTACATTGTTGTGGTATGGACTTGATACAGATGGCACTATCCAGAAACATGGTGTAGGGAGAAAGGATTAACTGTCAATCCTGCGAGGACTTTTATTGTGTCCTTTACCAAGAAAATACATTTGATAAGAAATACGTCTCATCTATTTCATAAATGAAAGATCAGATTAGACAATAAACAGAACTTTGAATTGAAACTAAATTTACTTCATGTCATGATTATTAAACTGAATGTATCCACATTTTATAAACAATATTTTTTCTATAAACTAAACCTACGTATAACTTAGATGTAAAACTATTTCCCCACAACTTCCTCTTCGTCCTTCACAGTCATTTCTCTTAATCTCCTCTTCATTTCCTTCGATTTTTCCAGATTTCTTTTTATTCTAGCTAATCTTTCTTGTTTAAGGCATTTTAGCATTCGACTGTCCAAGTCGTTACAAATTCCAAAGAATTTTCTAAACGAATGGTCAATGTGGCATTGTTTCAGCAAACCAATAATTTTGTTACATTCTTCGTTGTGTAAATGTGTCGATAGATCTGAATGCATGGTACCTACACTCCCAATTAGTAAATTTTATTGCTATCAAAATTTATATTGACAGAAAAACTGTCAATGTCTACAGTCTGTCAGCAGACTGTATGTATTGTGTAACTACCTTAGAACATAAAATAGTAAGGAAGTATTGCTCGTTCAAGGACAGTTGACCGGGATGGTTATCCAAGATGGCTACCGGAAGTTACTTTTTAACAGTGGCGTCCTATATTTTTATTTGTAGAAAAATAATGTCCTTATTGAAACATACCTATTATTATTCAGTATGGACACTAATCATTATATATTAAAATAACCACTTTAATAAGGAAAGTAGAGGAAAAAAATAGTATAACATTGCCTAAAATGGGGGTACTAGATTTAAGAAAATAAAACCAGTTATATACTACACAATTTTTATTAAAATTTTTCATTCTACCACTATTGGCCCTTAAATTGAATTTTGTGTAAACATGTCTAATTTTTTCTACATTATTTATTTTACTTTTACATATATAATAAATTCTTGTTTTTAAATATACTTCACAGATGCTTTTTATAAGTTGCTTCCTATGAGGACTTTCAGAAGTAGATTGTAGAGTTTCAGGAACAGGAACTGGTGAAATAGTTTCACTGCTAGTAGTTATTATCTCTTCAGCATAAGGGTCGTTAGTCCTTACCTGCATAGAGAAGGTATATATTAGTGAAATATATGTTTAAGTAAAATATCTGTAAATAGATTTTAGAAAAAATATAGATTTGGTCAATGTTATTAACGCAATTTGTGGATGTAATAATTACTTACATATTTCATTCTTGCGATTTTAATTGTAGGTATAGCATTTGGTACTAGTAAAACAATTACTGAAGAAATTCTATCAAATGATTGTTCTGTAAAATGTTGTGAGCCTAAAAAGTTATTCTTGCCTGGACTCCAGTTATCCACAATATTTAACCATTTCCGTCTAATATTTTCATCCCGTGGAAAACTGTGAGTGTAATAATGTGTTAATTAATACACAAATACATTTATTGTACAACGTTGCTTTAGAATACTCCATAGACATAAAAATAATTGACATATACAGTTATGAGATTTACCAAAAAATTGTAAATTATTGATAATTAAAATAAAATAAACTCTTTCCATTATTGATACGCCTATGTCACTTTAAGTAGATAGGTTAGGGATCAATACAAAGTATTAATGTAATTTAAACATAAAAATATAGTTTACGTATATTGAATGTATATTTATTATAATAATAGCTACTTACCAATAAATAATTAATCCAAATTTTTAACAGAAAACTAAATTTTTATAACTTGTAAACAAAGTATGAGTCATAAATGGTTATCCAATATGGCCGACTTCCGTCGCCAGATTTTAACATTGTAGATATAACACAAACTCCTTCCTTACTATTTTATGTTCTAAGGTAACTACGGACTACAATTTACCCATACCACAATTTGCGACATAAAAAACTATATTTACTCCAAGTTTCATGCAATTTGAACTAATTGTTGATAAATGACAAATTATAAACGAAAAATCTGATAAATAAAATAGTTTTTTCCATTTTCTTCGCATATTTTTAGGTTATGTACAAAAAATTATCCGACAAAAATTGTAGCTTTTTTATTTACCTACAACTTTGATATTTAACATTTTTCGATCAGAAGTCAGGTTTCGTCGGAAAATGGCAGTTTTCCACGACGCCACCCACTTTTATCACCTATTTACCCCCCAAATATAACAGGTCGGCTGAAAAGTCCCCGGTCTGACCTATAGATGACGACACTAGAATTAAATCCATTTCATTTTTAGATAGTATCAACCTTCAAAAGATTCGTGTAAAAATTTGACAGCTGTCGGACTATTAGTTTGTGAGATATTGCATTTTTAGTGAAGCAACTTTTGTTATTTTCAAAAAGATGGAAAAAAAAGAATTTCGTGTGCTTATTGAATATTGTTATTTAAAAGGAAAAAATACAGTTGAAGCAAAAGCTTGGCTTGATAATGAGTTTCCGGACTCTGCGCCAGGAAAATCAACAATCATTGACTGGTACGCAAAATTCAAGCGTGGTGAAATGAGCACCGAAGACGATGAACGCAGTGGACGCCCAAAAGAGGTGGTTACCGACGAAAATATCAAAAAAATCCACAAAATGATTTTGAGTGACCGTAAAGTGAATATGATCGAGATAGCTGACACTCTAAAGATATCTAAGGAACGTGTTGGACAATCGACCAAAAACAGCAACGAATTGATGATTCTGAGCAGTGTTTGCAGCTGTTAAGTCGTAATAAACCCGATTTTTTGCGTCGATATGTGACTATGAATGAAACTTGGCTCCATCACTACACGTCTGAGTCCAATCGACAGTCAGCTGAGTGGACTGCGGCCGGTGAACCGCCACCAAAGCGTGGAAAGACTCAACAGTCAGCTGGAAAAGTTATGGCCTCAGTTTTTTGGGATACACACGGTATATTGTTCATCGACTATTTGGAAAAGGGAAAAACAATCAACAGCGACTATTACTGTGCATTATTGGAGCGATTGAAGACCGAAATCGCGAAAAAACGGCCCCATATGAAGAAGAAAAAAGTGTTGTTTCATCAAGACAATGCACCGTGTCACAAATCATCGAAAACGATGGCAAAATTGCATGAATTGGGCTTCGAATTGCTTCCTCACCCACCGTATTCTCCAGATCTAGCTTTTTCCTTTTCTCTGATCTGAAGAGAATGCTCGCGGGAAAAAAATTTGGCTCTGATACTGGGGTAATCGCCTATTTTGAGGACAAACCGAAGGAGTACTACAAAAATGGTATCGAAAAGTTGGAAGGTCGATATAATCGCTGTATCGCCCTTGAAGGCAACTATATTGAATAAAAAAAATGAATTTTGTCAAAATATTGTGTTTTACTATGGTAGACCGGGGACTTTTCAGCCGACCTGTTAACCCTCCACCTTTCCAGCTGATGAACTAATAAGCTTTTCAATTATGACACCCCCCTTGACCTTTTTCAGCTGTTAAACATCGGATAAATATTTTTTCGTTCCATGAAATTTGGTACAATTCGACTGGTCTAATTAAAATCCCTTATTCAGACGATTCGGATATCGCATTCTCTCTTCGTGCTTATTCTACATCTTCCCTCTTCCCTCCATGCGTCTGTATCTCTGAAATAGAAACTAACACGGTCCCTCTTCATTTCTATTTAATCTCTTAATTACCAGATAACGCGCAATCGCACACCTCTTTTGTTTGCGTCTCATTTTATCATCGCGTTTCTGTTAATTACGAAAATAATCTCTTCGTTCTTATAGAGATCAACTTAGAACATTAATTTTATCTATAAATAATGATGAACTAAGATATTGCAGATATTGCAAAGTTCGATCTTCGACAACTCAAACCAGAATGTCCATACACTTTGTAACATCTTTTATATTGTAATTTGTGGTGCTTTGCAGTTTGCAGCAATTCCGTTTTCAGCATGGTGTCGTCAAAAGAAATATTCTTGCTCTGGAGCAAGCTTGTTTACATTTTTATTTTAGATTTTTATCCATTTTATTGCCCCTTGCATATAAATTTATTTCAAAAACAGTTGTTTTAACAACTAACCTATACCTGAGTGTTCGAATAATTGTGGTAAGTGAATATTATTTATCTACTTCTTATTAATTTATTTTGCAATGAAAACTAACCTTAAATTGACATATCATTATGATTCTGGATAGAACTCCATCAAACTGAATTATATGAAACACATTTTGCTTTCACCAAAGTAGAAAATGACCTAATTTTCTGGATAACCATAACCATTGATAAATAGTTTTCATTTTTAGAATATGCCTGGAAAAAGGTTGAATTCGCAAGCACAGGAGCTGGTCCTGAATTTGTTGGAGTATTTTGAGTTAGAAAAAAGTGTGTTAGGCATACCCATGAGATCATACAAAAGTGGTATGCTCGAGAGCAGAATATTCATGGCATTCAACCAATTTTAATAAATATAAATGCTGGTGACAATTCTGATTCTGAATATGAGGAAAATTAAATAAAATTTATTGTATATATATTTAAGCCTTAAATAAACATATTTAAAGTATGAATTATTTATTTTTACAACCCATTTATTTTTCAAAGTTAAACTGTGTGGGTGGGACTGTCCAATAGTAATGGTTGCAGCCATAACCCTAACAAAGCAATTAAGATTTGCATAGTTTCTAATGAGAAAGTTATTATTGATACTAAATATTATACAAGTAAATTTGTTTAATAGCAAGTTTGAAGAATAGCTCCATTAAACTCTGGTATACTAACAGTTTTTTTAAACTAAACATTTAGGTAGCATATTGCTAAAAGGCTATAAAATATTTACAAATATCACCAGCTTTAATACAATAATAAATAACGTCCACCGTCATTTTAGCCATATCCTTATTAAACTATCAATCTACGACCTACGTGTTATTTAATGTATTGATGTATTGCGTTTGTATATGGTTCAAGGTCATGGGAAAAGATCCACCGAACGAACTATAAGAAGTTTATTATCACCATGTTGAACACACTTTACCTATATTCTTATGTATTAGGACATAAACAAATCCTCAATTTATAGACTAATAACGTAGGTACCAGTTTTTGCAATTATACACATAGGGTTACCTTCATCCCTTTACAACCCTAACGACCACAATTATTCTGGTTAAAATCGAAAAACAAAATATTCTAAATATCGTATTATGACCATTCATCCCTTACCTAAGAAGATTAAAATATGATGATTAAAAGAAATTTCTTCATAACGATATAAATAAGTACGTGCGCTACTGATTTAGGGTCTTGTTTACAACATTTTATAAATTAATGACTTTTCTTAGCTGCCAACTCCAAACAAATGAACTATAAGAATATTTTAACACGTAAAAAATATTTCTTTTTGCTTTAAGATAAATATTTCCCTCGACATGTTCCTCCTTTATTTGATTATGCGAAGTAGGCCACAGGTGGGTTTACTAAAATAAACACAACACCGTTAGATGATGTCGCCACGTGATCGTTTCAAGTAGGCTAACTCTACACGCTCTGTTGAACAAAGCTACAAATGGAAAGGACAACCATACCATGAGAAAATGATAGAACAAATTAAATAGAGTATAATGAAGCAGGGAAATTGACATGTATGTATTACGTGTATTGATGTGTTGACTTTAATGAGGTAGTTGTTCACACGCCTAGGGTATTTTTATCTGGGATAACTTCAACGCTACAACCCGAGAAGTCGATAAACGCTACTTTTTTACCAACCTCGGAGCTAATATAAAATAAAAACCAGAGATACGTTTTATATTCACATTATTCTGCCTTTGCAGAGAAAACAAAAGCCTCGCCGAGCGTTTTGTTAGCGCTTAAGGTGAAATTCTATTATGTAGAATTGTACATTTTGTTTCGTTGTATCCAGAAGGATTTTTTTGATGAATCACACAACGAACGTGAGTTGTCTGATTTTAATTAGTCATACATTTACATACTCGTTTGGGTTTGTTAATTTGAGATTCACAGATTTTTTTTTAAATGCACATCTCGGATGTGCAGAAAAACTATCCAGTGATAAGCAGCAAATAGTAGTGTTTACACTTCTTTGCACTCTAACTGCAATTTCTCCGTACCCTAGGCATCGTAACCAATCGTAAAGAATGTCAAGAACCAAAATCTGGATCTTTACTACGGCTACAATATTCATTTTAGAGTGACGTTAACTGTGAGGTTGGTACTCTTGACATGTTTTCTTTTTAACCTACCCTGTATACTTATTTTCCACTTTTACTATCTCGAAAACCTTATAATTCCACTTTTAAACCTTACTAAACCTAAAAATCCATACTCAAACTTTTTATTTTTCTCCCCCCGTATACTTTATTCATTTACTTCCGCTGAAGCAGTAATAATACTTGAGTTCTGGAATGGATTTATGGAAACGTAGGTAGATATAATCGACAATGGACTAGTTTAGTAGGATCATATTTATCAAAATGATAGCAATATATATTTAGGATAAGATACCTACTTACTTATATTGGTATTCATTTTGCAAGTAATTTTTCTCATTTCGTAAAATTTAGCAATAAATAATTAGTAAGTTTTAAACGTAGCGCCAACTAATAACCAATAATAAAGTGTGTTTAAAAGTCAACGTTGTCACATTTTAGCTACGTTCGTTTCAAGTATTCTCAAAGAACTGGCGGCACAAAACACCGTGTTCTGTGACTAACTGATTGTACCAGTTGACAAGATATATGACAGGAGAGAAAATCGTGTTTAGCTGTAATAAACAAACAAGACCCCTATTCTTGACGGTGATAGAATAGAACAGCCAATAGAAAGTGGGCGTGGTTCTATTGAAAATGCCAAAACGGTATTCTTGAAATTCGTTCTCTCACTGTACCGATAGAAGGGTTGCTCCCCGAGAGAACAATTACTTCTATTGGTTATTTTTAAAGAAACCGCTATAACACCAAGAGAAGGTGTTAGGGATTTTTATTTTCGAACCAAAAATAGTATAGAAGTAATTTCTTTCATAAACCAAACACAACCAAACAACAAATTAAACTAACTAAAATGACAGAATATTTTGTTTGGTGTTTTACTCCTTATTAGATAAAGTGTCAATCAGAGAACAAAAATATCGATATGTTTATCTCTTTTTAATGACAACAAATAAGAGAGAGAGAGAGATAAGTTTCTCGGTTAATATTAAAGCATATGGACAACATCACAAATTGTCTACCAATCTTATTGAAACACGTCACTTACCACTTATGACGTATGTAACCATTAAATTTAAATTTCAAAAGCCGATTATGGCTAGAGGATCCATTTTATAAAAATTTTATTTGTACAGTTGAACCACTAAAAACCTATTTTATAATATGCAAATATAAAAAAAAATCACTAAACTAGTCCATTGAAGGACTTAAATTGTAAGAAGCTGTTGGTTCAGTAGTAATCAATAAAATTAGTTAGTATTTTTTTATTCTGATTATCACTTATCCCTGAATTAGCAAAAAAACGTACGTTAATATCAATTTAAATAGAATCATAGTTTGTGGTTAACAAAATTATCAGCTGTTAACCATAATGGTTAAACATAAAAGATGATAATCGGTTATTATTCATACGTTTTCAACTTCATTTGTTTTAGTTTTAATCCAAACAAAATGTGAAGAGTGGTGAAAATAGTATATTATTGAAAACAAAGTGTGTGAAAATATTATGTTTGTTTTATTTAATACGTTATTGTATCGCCAATCAAAATTTCTTTGTTTCTAAATACACATATGTCCAAAAGTTTGGAGTACTTAGAAATAATATATCTACGCATATGGTTTTTCAAAAACTCTTGTTGATATTTATTTTAATGCGTTTTTAAATCAAAATAATACTAAATTTGATTCGTTTTCGTATTAATTTGGTCATATTCAATTGATTTGGGTGATTTCACATTATTCCAATTCTTGTTTAAATTTTATTTGAGCTGTTTAAAAATGCACAACATGATATCACATTTTAATAGGTCTAGATTAATTGCTTTGTTAGAACAGAGCTTCAGTCCAAGTGATATCGCGAATATTGTTGGTGTTACTCAGGGTACTGTATCAAAAATTGAAAAAAAATTCCAAGACACAAATGATGTGAAGGATCGAAGCTTCGAAGCTCGAAGAAATCGACAGGAATCTACAAGTGGCATATCCAGAGAAATTGCTAGACTTGAAGGACTGAATATCTCAAGGCAAACAATTATACGAAGATTAAATGCGGTAAATTTGTATCGCAGAAGACCTCTACGTGTTCCCAAACTAACCTATCAACAAAATATTGTAAGGTTGCAATGGGCTCAAGAAATGTTACACCATGGTCCTAACTGGAATTACGTGATGTTCTCTGATGAATCAAGAATTGGTTTCTGATTCGCGAAGAACGCTAGTTTGGAGGGCCCCAGGACGACAAGTCCGATTAGAAACAGCCCAACCACGGGTTCCATATGAAGGTGGGAGTATTATGGTTTGGAGTGGTATTATGAGGGGTACACGGACGCCTCTCCTGGTTTTGGCGAAAAGAATCACTGGTGCTGACTATTAGTTTGTGAGATATTGCATTTTTAGTGAAGCAACTTTTGTTATTTTCAAAAAGATGGAAAAAAAAAGAATTTCGTGTGCTTATTAAATATTGTTATTTGAAAGGAAAAAATACAGTTGAAGCAAAAGCTTGGCTTGATAATGAGTTTCCGGACTCTGCGCCAGGAAAATCAACAATCATTGACTGGTACGCAAAATTCAAGCGTGGTGAAATGAGCACCGAAGACGGTGAACGCAGTGGACGCCCAAAAGAGGTGGTTACCGACCAAAATATCAAAAAAATCCACAAAATGATTTTGAGTGACCCTAAAGTGAATATGATCGAGATAGCTGACACTCTAAAAATATCTAAGGAACGTGTTGGACATATCGTTCACGAATATTTGGGTATGCGGAAGCTCTGTGCGAAATGGGTGCCGCGCGTGCTCACAATCGACCAAAAACAGCAACGAATTGATGATTCTGAGCAGTGTTTGCAGCTGTTAAGTCGTAATAAACCCGATTTTTTGCGTCGATATGTGACTATGAAAAAAACTTGGCTCCATCACTACACGCCTGAGTCCAATCGGCAGTCAGCTGAGTGGACTGCGGCCGGTGAACCGCCACCAAAGCGTGGAAAGACTCAACAGTCAGCTGGCAAAGTTATGGCCTCAGTTTTTTGGGATACACACGGTATATTGTTCATCGACTATTTGGAAAAGGGAAAAACAATCAACAGCGACTATTATTGTGCATTATTGGAGCGATTGAAGACCGAAATCGCGAAAAAACGGCCCCATATGAAGAAGAAAAAAGTGTTGTTTCATCAAGACAATGCACCGTGTCACAAATCATCGAAAACGATGGCAAAATTGCATGAATTGGGCTTCGAATTGCTTCCTCACCCACCGTATTCTCCAGATCTAGCCCCCAGCGACTTTTTTCTTTTCTCTGACCTGAAGAGAATGCTCGCGGGAAAAAAATTTGGCTCTGATACTGAGGTAATCGCCGAAACTGAAGCCTATTTTGAGGACAAACCGAAGGAGTACTACAAAAATGGTATCGAAAAGTTGGAAGGTCGCTATAATCGCTGTATCGCCCTTGAAGGCAACTATGTTGAATAAAAAAAATGAATTTTGTCAAAATATTGTGTTTTACTATGGTAGACCGGGGACTTTTCAGCCGACCTGTTATATCAAAAAAATTATTTATAAAAAATTAATAAAAAAAGATGAAATATTCCATTACCTATTCCAAACTTTTGGACATATGTGTATATTAGTTATGATAAGACACATTTACTTTTACTATTACTAAATTATAGGTGACTGAGGATTAAATGTTTTTTTTTTCACACTAACCTCTGAACCTTTTTAATGACTTTGTTGAGGTAGTAAAGTTGTTAATTATTAACCAAGGTAGAAAAAGGTAGAGACTACTTGACTAGAACTAAACCTGACCTCAATTCATTTTCCACTGTCATGTGAAACGGGAGTGGCTGGTGATCCGTCCAAATGCTATATATGAGCCAGGGTAGAAAAGTGTATTTTTGCCTCGGAACCATTCTTTAATGGATCTCAACAATATTAACTCACTTTTCTATCTTGGCGCATAGTTACTATTGTCTGCTCCAATTAAAAGTAAATTCGTTAAATGAGAACTGACATCTGTTGTATTCAATTACAGAATCAATGAGGATGCGTAATGGAGAAGTTTTTTTTCTGGTGGATTCGGACGTTCGCGGTTGCCATTTTGATCAGTTCCGTATTTTTGGAAGGAAACGTACACGTCAAAAAGGTGAGTTTCCTTAATGAACACATATACAGGGTGTCCCACGACGTTTTGACAGTCCAATTTCTCGAGAACTGTTCATATGACATGTATGAAATTTGGCAGATATAAACAGTCGAAACTGATGCTTATATTCATTATAAAATGACTTCCGTTTTTCCTGTCATTTCGGCTCACGTGACCTCAACATAACTTTTTTAAATGGGACAACCGGTATAATATTACAATTTTGGATACATCATTTAAAAACAAATTCAACGATACCACACTTGTCATCATTGTATTGTGCAGTAATGATAATAGGGGCTCAGACAGATGACAATGTGATAAATATTTTGGCTTATCTGCAGGTGAATCCACACACCTCAATCCGATTTCTTGAACAAGAATTACAAATAAGTAGAAGTTCAATACAAAGAGTATTAAAAAATCACAAATACCATCCTTTTGGAAATAACGAACAGTTGAATTCCGATTTTTATGTCATATTTGTCATTTTTCGCCGAGCCTATAAAAAGGCCTGCACAATACAATGATGACAAGTGTGGTATCGTTGAATTTGTTTTTAAATGATGTATCCAAAATTGTAATATTATACCGGTTGTCCCATTTAAAAAAGTTATGTTGAGGTCACGTGAGCCGAAATGACAGGAAAAACGGAAGTCATTTTATAATGAATATAAGCATCAGTTTCGACTGTTTATATCTGCCAAATTTCATACATGTCATATGAACAGTTCTCGAGAAATTGGACTGTCAAAACGTCGTGAGACACCCTGTATATCGACCTTCATCTAGAAATTTATAGGGAACGGGTAATACTAAATTAATGAAATTTGGTATACAGGGGTTTACGATACTTCTGAATTCAACTAACATATTTTCAAAAGGTTTAAAGAAAAACACAAAAGCGATCCCACAATTTTTAATTTAATAATGAAAGTTACTTGCAACTAGTTTCGGTCTACCAAACCATCAACAGACTAAAAATACAATACAATGTCAATTGAAAGGAAGACAGTAGTGAGACTTAATGTTATGGAAAACAAAAATCAAGACTACAGTAAAATTGTTCATCAAGTTTATACAGGGTGTTTCAAAAAAAGGTAACACCGTCTCTAGGATAGGTAAAAAACAGAAAAACAATTGGGGTTTGCTTAGTAAACTTTTTTTCTAACGCCATCCGTTTTCAAGATAAAGGGCGTTGAAGAAAATAAAAAATTACACATTTCTTACGATTTTGCCGAAACTACTGGCACCATTGCAATGAAATTTTATACGAATATGTTTTGGAAGCATCAAAAACTTTTTCTATTGGAGCAAAACTCTATTTATTGTTGACTTATTGTCATAACAATCAATAAATGTCAATTTTACATGGCAAACTTAGAGAAAAGCGAACTTTATCATTAGTTTATAGCAGGAGTGATTATTACTTCATAATTTTCAAATCAAAATATTCCGAAAACGGTACATAATATCGAGTTTTACCAAGAGTGCCTTTTTGGTGTAGAATTAAACGATGTTTATGTTCACTTGGAGTTTTGACTAATAATTCTACAAGTTATGTTGAATAATACGTTGTATTAATCGTGTAACTAGCGCCCTCTATGAGAGTTAGTTATAAAAACAAATTCATGGGATATATCAACTTCCAAAACATATTCGTATAAAATTTCATTGCAATGGTGCCAGTAGTTTCGGCAAAATCGTAAGAAATGTGTAATTTTTTATTTTCTTTAACGCCCTTTATCTTGAAAACGGATGGCGTTAGAAAAAAATTTTACTAAGCAAACCTCAATTACTTTTCAGTTTTTTACCTATCCTAGAGATGGTGTTACCTTTTTTTGAAACACCCTGTAATTCACCTACACCTAGTTGTATAAATATAGGTGCACGTCACAGCTGTCAGAACGGGGCTATGTTGCCAAGCATTTAACATAGTATTAGAATCTAGTAAATATCAAACAAGGTTTCTCTAATATTCTTCTTTTTATTTGACTACAAACTAGGTTATGTGTGATAGCCCAAACAAAACTTATGTTTACTTCTCTTACAGCATATTCAAAGGTAGCAATAGGTCATTGAACGTTCCTGTTCAAAATAATCAATTAATGAAGCCACAAATTCCTTGCAACGGCTGTTTAATTATTTAGGCATATTTTCTATTAGAACCACAGTTTTTCAATAACGTACTAATAATCAAATTAAATCAAAATTTCATCTGATAAATCATGTTTGACCGCGGCAACATGGTAGACCAGTGCCGAAGCCTTTAAAAATGGTAAAAAATGAAAAAAAATTACAATAGAATGAAACCCATTGGAAAAGGAGGGAAATATGATCAAAATGAAAGGAAAAATAAATTACGGTCGATCCGAGTTCGGGAAGTGGGAGGGGGTGAGTTTTTAAGGGTAAAAAATGGTTTATCTCGATTTCCGGCTAAACTACACGTCCTATGCGAAAAAGTTAAATGGCAAAGTTGTAGGTAATAAAAAGATCTACAACTTTTGTATTCGCAACTTTTTCACATAACCTCAAAATTTGGGTGAAAAATTCAAAAAACCAAATTTTTGGTTTTTTATTTATATCTTTTTCAAAAAAATTTTTTTTTTTACGAAATTTGGTGAAAACTTACCTTATTATGTCCCAAATACACTGTAATTTATTTGATTAAAAATATTGCAACATCAGCGTGGAATTATGCCCAAATTTACAAAAAAGGATTTAATTCCGTAAGTATTGCTCAAAACTATTTGCTGCAGCTGTGAAACTGGATGTAACAGTTTAAAATGTGGTTGCCGAAAACATGGTTTAAAATGCACAAATTTATGCACTAATTGTCAGGGTTCTGAAAGTTGCTCCAATTTGGAAGAAAAAGTCTACGAGGAAGTAAATGATTCAGATGAAATTGTAGATGAAGAACCAATGCATACTGGAAATAACATTGGAGACGAAGATGATGGTCTTGAAGATTTCGACGATCAACTAGAGTTGGAAAGGTTTGTCGAATCTAACGATGAAGAAATGCCTTCAAAGATACAAAAACTAATGAATAACTGATAAGAATTTCAGATAAGGTATTTATAACAAGATTAATGTTTTTGAAAAAAAATATTATGAATAACGTAATCAGAATTAAGCATCTAAATTCAATAGTACGATTTACATGTATATTTATATTGTATGAGATTTTCTATGACATGAATGTAATTCGAATTAAATAAATAAACTTTCCAACTTAAAAAAAATTGCATCAATCATATTTTTTTGATCAAATTGTACATAATGATAAAAAAAAATTTTCGAATTTGGGTTTGTTTCAATTTTTTGCATCTTCTGAGAACATTTCCTATAGTAATGTTTATTTTTTTTACACCATCAGAAAGAAGATATTTCAACGAACAAAAAGCCCCCAAACTTTTTGAAAAAAGCTGATATTTTGACGTCAGAATTTTCGATTGCTTTTTTGATATTAAGTGAAAAAAAGGCGAAAAAATAAATATTTTTAATCAAATAAATTACAGTGTATTTGGGACATAATAAGGTAAGTTTTCACCAAATTTCGTAAAAAAAATTTTTTTGAGAAAGATATAAATAAAAAACCAAAAACTTGGTTTTTTGAATTTTTCACCCAAATTTTGAGGTTATGTGAAAAAATTGCGAATACAAAAGTTGTAGATCTTTTTATTACCTACAACTTTGCCATTTAACTTTTTCGCATAGGACGTGTAGTTTAGCCGGAAATCGAGATAAACCATTTTTACCCTTAAAAACTCACCCCCTCCCACTTCCCGAACTCGGATCGACCGTAATTTATTTTTCCTTTCATTTTGATCATATTTCCCTCCTTTTCCAATGGGTTTCATTCTATTGTAATTTTTTTTTGGTTTCAAAAATTATCGACCCTGGTCTAATGGCGCAATTCTGCCAACATAGCTATCAATTATTTTAGCACGAGTTATGATCGTTTTTGAAGTTTATATTTTATTAGTCCAGGAGTTGTATTTGATATAATAGTATATTACGTAACTTAACTTAACTTCTTATTCCTTATAACACAAATTTTGTTTGTGTTTTGCCGCATTAGAAAGTGCTGGTCCATTCCTTAAAACTTACCTCTTAAATTATTTATTATTATTCTTTAAATCATAAGTTTTTAATTGTGTGTCATCCTTTATTTATTTAATTTTATCCAACAGGAGGCCATAGAATCGAGCCTGCAAAGCATCCACGATGTCGCAATCGCTAGCCTCGGAGATTTATGTGTCACCAAACAATTTAATTCGATCACAGTTCCCTTAAATACACTCAGGTTCGAATCCACTAGACAGAAAGCGGATTTAGCTGCTACGTTGCTGCATGATTTAGGTTTTGCTCATCATAATGGTAAGTATACAAGTATTAGTTAATTGATTTGATTTTCATTGTTCATAATTGTTTACAGAAGTTATGTCATATGTCATATGTCAGAGCTCAATAAACAAAGACATTTTCGAAAAAGGCACAAAATCCGTCGTCGATGATCTTGGAGCTTTAACTCGGTATAGCCGCGATGTTGCCAGTATGAAATATTATCAGAAATTCTTATAAAATAGCATTGTTGACTCGGGGACAATAACAATTTCCAGTGCCGTATCTAGTTTTTTTTTTGAAAAATTTAATAATTTCAATAAAAGTAAAATAAAGAAAGAACTTCTGGATAAAATTTATTTAGACAGTCTCTGATGTATGAACAATACACTCCACCGTGCTGTTTATTCATTTTATAGGAATTATCGTCTATAATTTTATACTAATCACAATTGATTAGGCAAATGTAATTTTGACAAGTCCTTTGATTATTGCGCTTGGTTGCCAAAGATATGGTTTGTGAAAAAAGTAAGTAATGACAAATAATTGTCGAATATTTGTATGTGTATAACTGTAAAGATTAGAAATAGTGCAATATATGACCTATGATCGTAAATTGAAGGAAATATTATGCAAATTTGATAAAAAATATTTCGTGAAGCAGCTCGAATGAAGTTGACATACGTCGATGGACATTTAAATGGGTACGTCCCTACGAATAAAGAATAGAAAGGAAGGAACGTTGTCATATTTTAATATAGCAAATGGCCGACGGAAGTAGGCCATATTGAAGAACCAAATATGACTCATTTCAATCTTGACATTTGACATGCATAGATTTTTCGAATGTTATTCTTGATTGGGAATAACTTTCCATCTGTGGGATTCTTTTATCTGAATTATTAAAAATTAACTAAATATTTTAATGACAACCACATAGAATGGACTAGTTTAGTAGGATCATATTAATCAAAATGATAGCAATATATATTTAGGATAAGATACCTACTTACTTATATTGGTATTCATTTTGCAAGTAATTTTTCTCATTTCGTAAAATTTACCAATAAATAATTAGTAAGTTTTAAACGTAGCGCCAACTAATAACCAATAATGAAGTGTGTTTAAAAGTCAACGTTGTCACAGTTTAGCTACGTTCGTTTCAAGTATTCTCAAAGAACTGGCGGCACAAAACACCGTGTTCTGTGACTAACTGATTGTACCAGTTGACAAGATATATGACAGGAGAAAAAATCGTGTTTATCTGTAATAAACAAACAAGACCCCTATTCTTGACGGTGATAGAATAGAACAGCCAATAGAAAGTGGGCGTGGTTCTATTGAAAATGCCAAAACCGTATTCTTGAAATTCTTTCTCTCACTGTACCGATAGAAGGGTTGCTCCCCGAGAGAACAATTACTTCTATTGGTTATTTGTGAAGGAACTACTATAACACCAAGAGAAGGTGTTAGGGATTTTTATTTTCGAACCAAAAATAGTATAGAAGTAATTTCTTTCATAAACCAAACACAACCAAACAACAAATTAAACTAACGAAAATGACAGAATATTTTGTTTAGTGTTTTACTCCTTATTTGATAAAGTGTCAATCAGAGAACAAAAATATCAATATGTTTATCTCTTTTTAATGACAACAAATAAGAGAGAGATAAGTTTCTCGGTTAATATTAAAGCATATCGACAACATCGCAAATTTTCTACCAATCTTATTGAAACACGTCACTTACCACTTGTGACGTATGTAACCATTAAATTTAAATTTCAAAAGCCGATTATGGCTAGAGGATTAATTTTATAAAAATTTTATTTATACAGTTGAACCACTAAAAACCTATTTTATAAGATGCAAATATAAAAAAAAAATCACTAAACTAGTCCATTGTTATCATAGACGTCCCAATTATGTTTATTCAAACTTTAAACACTTTTTTAAAAACAAACTTTTACTAATTATACAATACAAAAGTAAGTACAAAAGTTTATATACTAATTAGTACGTGACAATAACAAATATTTTAATAAAGGTTAAAAAACAAAATAGGCAATTTGAATTAAAGAAAAATAAAGGTATTAAGTTACATCTGCGTGATATAAAAAATAGTCTATTATTCTTGGAACTATAATTTCCCTTTATTTTTTATATAGAGCAACTAAATCAACTATTTATAATTACCTACTTTATATTCATTAATTGTTTTATTCCTACAACCTCAAACAATAAATATTAAGAAAAAAAACTGAAAAAGTTTCTATACCAAGCTTGACCGTTTTCTATGAAAAAACAACTACTTTCTGGGCTATATGCCCCAACGGACATTGAATTACATGCCAATAGAAAACGTGATGGCGACCGACTTCGTCGATACTTAAAACCATCTCTATCGATTTGCAAATGTATTAAGATACAGATAAAAACAAGCGAATAACCATTATTGTTTGTTTAATTATTAATACGAGGCATATCTATACTTCAAGTCCGCCATATGCAAAAACCAACGCGGACGTCGTCAAATCGTATTATACTTCTTCCTTTTTATTATGATGGGCAGAAGGAAAGAGGACCAACTTGTAGAGGAATAATGTCCAAAAACTGTTCAGTAATAAGCAGCAAATAGTAGATGGCGCGAGAGTAGCAGAAGGGTAAAAAGAGAACGTGAAGTCAGTAACACTCCATTACAATTAATTTTGACATAGTTGATCACAGGACAAATTCTTCTTTTCTACTATTTTTAACGTCCTGTGACACTTACCCTTGCTACTGTGGCGCCACCAATAGTTAAAGACTAAATGTGACGCCTATGGTCGGCTGACTCTCAACCTGGAAGGAGATTTCGCGAGCAGAAGTAGATACCTTAGAATATAAAAACTAAAGAAGAATCCTAACACCTTTCCCAAGTTGGTAGTTTACGACGGAAATTACGTCACAGCGGCCATTTGCAAATACCACATATGATTCATCATTATTGTTATTGACGGTTTTTTGACATTTGAGACAGTAGTTTTAGTGTTTAAGAAAGTAGAATTCAGAGACGTACACATATGCAATTTATTTACGTAAGTGATTTACTGAATATGCACAGCTATGTAATATTTATATATGTATTTAATAAAAGTGTATATAGAAATATGGTTTACAAAATGTATTACGTTTTAAAACTTTCTTACATCAGTATTTTTATTTTTGAAATTGATACAATTTATCATAAATTAAAATTGATACGCCACTGACAAACCGGAAACTGCTAACGCCATTTTTAAACACCATCTAGGACTATTGGTGTTTATGTATAGCGTTCCTTCCTTCGTATTTATATTCTAAGCTTGAATATTGTTGTTTTAATTTTTATATTAAAATTGATAAGTACACTATCTTTATCACAAAAATTGTGACCTGTGTATATCCGCCCATATCTCTTTTTTCGGTTCTCTATCAAGCTTTCGTATCTGTTTGAATTTAATCTGCGAAAAAGTTTAATTGTATTTAATCAATTTAATCCCATCTAAAAATCCTACCAAAGCTCTCGTATGAGTTATGTTGTGTGATTTAGGATTTTTTTTTCTTTAACAACCCTAGATATAAGATTAATCGGACCTACATGTTGTACCAACAATAAAAAATAAATTTTACTCAATTATATAAGAGATATTTTTTATCTCGTCGGTCGGAAAATTGGATCAATACGAATTTGATTTGCGTGGCTGAAGTTTATTTTTAAAATTCGTATCTTTTTTAAACTCGACGAAGCTTACTTTTGCAATAAATCGTATTAGAAAACCGTAAATAATTGCTAAAGCAAGATGATTTTAAACTTATGTAAGACAACGTAAAAAAAGAACTCCTTTCTTGGAAAGATTGTCGACTTACTGGAAGAATTACTGATGCTTAAAGGTTTGTAGATAATATATCAACTGAAAGACAAAGTTCATTGAAGTAAGTCTATTAGTATTAGATCAGTTATTATTAAAACTAGATTAATATTAAATTGACAGTTTACCATGTTATACTCTAGGTTCTGTATGTCTATTCGGAGGTTCTCGAGTAGTTTCGTAAGCATATTCGGAAGATTGAAATAGAAACAGATAAAATGGCTGATCTGTGGTTTCAAAGGCGCAAAACATCAAAACAAATATTGTTACCGTAAGTTTTATACCCTAGGTACATCATTGTTAGGTTTTCAGGTTCAATAGTACACATTTCTCTATATACGAACTTGCCAGAAGATTTTAGGAAAAAGTTATTTGTTGATAGAAAGTCTAGGTCTAGGACATCTTTAATAAAGGGTTATTCTTAAAACTGAGCTGAGAGGAGAAATTTCTTTAGATTTTAAATAAAAAGAAATAAATAATTGATTGTAACGAAAAATTATTTTATTTTGTAAAGAATATACAATTTTTAAATCGTTAAACAGTAATTTTATCTATTATGGAGTAAATGTCTACCACTGCAAATTTGGCTGTTTAAATTGTGTGTAGTAGACTACCAGGATTTTATTAAAAAGACAATCACAATCAATATACTCATAAATAACAATATTTACTCAATTTTGCACACTAAATTTATCATGTACTTGTAGAATTTCTTCTAAATTGTTGCATTTTTTGTAGGGATTTTCGGTTTCTTTTTTCTCGGCTGTGTTTATTTTACTCTGTCTCATCCGCAACTCGTTAATCAATTCTCTGTTGCTGGATAAACTATCAGTTCTAACGACTCCTTTAATAGCCGGTTTGGGTATTAGACCTTGACCATAAGGATTTACGTATATAGGAGATTCTCCTTCCAAAAGGTTATAATCTAATTCTTGCAAAGGACTTTTAAGTATAGAAGGAGTTCTCGGTATGGATTCTAAGGAAACTTGTTGATTGTAAGAATTGTTTCTAAGTATATTTGTATAGTTCTTATCGTAGGGGCCATCGTTTATGGCTTTAATGTTGTAGTTAAAATGTAGAAAATCTTTCGGAGAGTTTACAAAAATCGGTGATCTGACACTCACATCGTCCATTGTTGGTGTTGAGGGAGGGATTTGTAAATTGTCCAATTGGTCAGCAAACCTGGAAAAATAGTATACATTTTATTGATGGAAAAAATTGTCAGCTACTAGTTTCGGCCAAACATAGAGGCCATCATCAGGCTATATTGTTACGGTTGCATTAGAAGCAGTATACAAATGAGCATGTTTATTTATAAATATTATGAAAAAGATACTGAATTGGTGTACAACATTGGGGGGAAACAATAATTAAAAATCATTATAAGTCTTTGTTCGATTTTTTTATGCAACTAAATTAATAGAAAGAAAGATAATAGCAAAACTACAAGTTGAGTTTAATTTATTCCAGATAATTATTCCATAAATTTTATAAATTTCTTAAATTGTACCTTGAAAATAATTGATTAGTTTTAATTTCTAGATGTTAAGGACAAATTTGTGATCACTCCCAAAATCTGTAGGAATAATTTTAGAATTCCAAATCTCACTAAAATAAAATCACCCTGTACAACAAGGTTCCAATAAACATCATTTGAGCTTACCAGTCACCAACATAAAAAACTGATATTTTTTTAGTAACTTTGCTTTCATTGCCAACATAAATTTATTTATTTTTGTTCAAAAGGAAAGCTGGGAAAACAAAAGAATTTTCGGTAACCATGGTTCTGTTGAATCTAAAATCTCTCTCTTGTTTTTTGTTCCTGAAAGCGAAAGGAGGGTAAGAAATTTGTCCTGATAAAATTAGAATTTTTATAAGTAAAATTAAACAATTAACGCATAATAATGCAAGATAGATACTTAAAACGATAAAGTGTGATATAAAAGTGTATTTCCATAAAAATTTAACATACCTGACAAGAAATTGGGGCCAAAGTGTATTGGCATCCAATACCAGCAGTTCCAGGAGAGCAAGCAAGTTATTTAAGCCTTAAGGAACATATTCCTGTCCATTTGAAGGTGACAGCAGTTATAAGGATTCTACATTTGAGGTATTTGGGGCCAATTTTGCTCCAACACATATTTAGCAAGAATTAAGTACCAGGACTCCGCAACATCCACGTATGGACCAAATTCTGAACATTTTTAAGGTGATATCAATTATTATTGTTCTATTATAATACTTGACATTTTCGATAAACTCTAGAATTACAACAATTATTATTGATCTATTTTAATGTTTAACATTTTCGATGAACTTTAGAATTTCATACTAATTTGTTTAATCACTAATTCATTTGTACAAGATCTATATTTATTGTCAAAATTTATTCGTATTATAAAGGTTTTATTTAAATTAGCACGTGCTACAACTTTGATGTAGTTTGTTCTTGGAAGAGAAAACAGGATATTCAGGAATTTTCACATCCATACATTTCAATTAAAGAATACGGTTTTATAACTAAGAACACACTATATTTTCATTTAAGGTACATTTCATAGGAATAAAAGTATAAATTGTACTCACCTGTAACACCAATTCATTTTGGAATCTTTCTAATACATTTTCTTTTAGCGACATTGAACAATAAATATCTCTTTTGAATTTCTGTTTATTTCAAACATAAATTAATCTGAAAAATTTATTTAACGAGAACGACCACTTCTTAATTTGCTTCAATCAGCTGTAACGTCTCAGAACTTTAACCTCACAAAACACAGAATTTGACTAGAGGGAATAATCGCAGAACTTGAACCTACACCAGTAACCTGAGCGGGTGACGTCATACAGTGACCGGAGGAACTACTTAAGTATCTTTTTCGTTATTTGTTTCTAATCATAAAAATTTTTAAGAGTCTCATTGCTTTGAGCAGCTTGGTTTAATTTAATTTCATTGGCGTCATATTTTTTTTAAGAAAATATTGTGGGAGATCATATTGTTGTCGTAGGCGTACCACCATAGGCAACACGTATTACACAAATACTTTGAGAAAAAATAATTTTATAGATTTAACAAAATTTAACCCCACAATATTAATGTCGATCCCAACGTGGGGCGTTATAAAATTAATATAAATTTCATCTCTAAAGATTTATTGTATTAAATATTATTGTTTACATAAAATAAAAACAAGAGTAATAATTATAGATTGTTCCAGACTACTCAGAGACAATTAGAAGTTTAGTAAACAAATGCTCAGTTGTATTTTTCTTGAATCATATTAACATTGCTTGAGAAAAATAATTCTAAGATTTTCTTTGCAAAATTTTATATTTAACTACATACAAAAACTCAGTACAATTCCTGAAATAGGGAAACATCATTGTTATTGGGTGTAATATCTAGGTCTAATTACTTAAATTAAAACTTAAAACTGATTTCAAAACTCTATTTCAACTTAATCTAACAAAATGGAACAAAACAAGTCCTGTAAGACTATAGGCCAGTTGAGAGTAAGGGAATTGAAAGAAGAATTGGAAAAAAGAAATTTAAGCAGTGAAGGGATTAAATTAACTCTTTTCAATAGACTTAAGACAGCTCTTATTGAGGAGGAAAAGGATCCAGAAACCTTCCAATTTCTTTTGGAGGAAAGAACCACAAACCAAGAGATGGACCATGAAAAAGATGATGTCTCGGAAACAGGGGAAGAGACAGAAAATCAGACAATGAGAACCTTAGGGGATCATGTCTCGGACAACGCAGCAGAAGAGGTAGACAGACTCGCAGGTGGAGAAGCCACACCGGGAGCAACTAATCAAGACCAAAATTGGATGATGATGAATTTCTTCAGAGAGATGAAAGAAGACATGAAGAAGATGGGTGAGAAGATGGATGAACAAAAAGAAGACATGAAGAAGATGAATAAGAAGATGGATGAACAAAAAGAAGATATTGGTAAGAAGATGGATGAACAAAAAGAAGACATGAAGAAGATGAATAAGAAGATGGATGAACATAAAGTATATATTTGTAAGAAGATTTATGAACAGAAAGAAGAAATGAAGTATGACTAGATAGTGTTATATTATGATCTTGTTAATAAGCTGGATGAACAGTAAGAAGAATTGATTAAGGACAAGATAGATTTAAAAAAGATCTTGTCGAGACGAAGGCAGAAATGACAAATGACAGTGGAAGGAAAATCCAGGAGATAGCAGAAACACGAAGAAAAAACGTGGAAGATGTTAGTGGGAGACAGGACATTTTGGAAGTGGAGATGGAAAAGCAGAAGGAAAAAGATACATTTCATCCAAGAAAACATACAGGGAGAATTCTTAAAGAATGCAGAGGTACTTGTGAAGAAGGCTCAAGAAAAAATTGGTTGCGAGACAGAAAAGGATATTAAATCTTTAACAAGGATCACACAACAAAACATAAGGGAGATCAAGGAGTTGGAGACAGGAGTAAGAAAGGAGATGAGCGAAGACAGAGAAGAGACAGAGAGGAAAATTTTGAGAGTACGAAAAAGAACTTGAGAGGAATATTAAGGAGTTGAAAGAAGGACAGGACGAAAATTTGGTACAAATAGGAGTAAACGTAGCTAATAACAAAGAAGAACTAGAGGAAAAGATTATGAAAATTGGACAGGAATTCAACAGGATAAGAAGAGGTGGTAGTCATGGAGGTGTCAACATAGAAGAGAGAAAAATACAAGAAAATCGAAGAAGAAGTTGAAGACCTACGAAGGCAGATGGGAACGAGACCTATCTACCCTTATCCAGCTATCCTTGATGAGAGCATAAAATTTGAGGGAGATTGCAATAAAATCCACCCGAAGACATTCATAAAAATTCTTAAAAATCGAGTTAGAGGTCTTAATAATTTTGAAGACGTAAAAGAAATTATTAGGAAAAATTTAGGAAAGGAACCTCAGCTATGGTACAACAGTAAAGAGGGGAATTTCAAGATTTTGAAGATTTCGAGAGATCTTTCCTTCGAGTGTATTGGGGTGAGATCGTACAAGATGAAGTCCGTAAGAGACTATTCCATGGACAATACAATGAGCAGGGGAGGAACTCCATGTACAATCACTCATTGCAACTTTTTTCACAAGCTAGACACTTGGAACCTGAAATGCGTGAAGAGGAGATTGTAAGCTACCTCGCACGTCAGTTCAGACCCCAGATATCCGAAACAATAGCGATTCAGAACATAAAGAGTTTTGAACAGTTGACCTCATACTTGATGAGGGTTGAAAGAAATTTAGTACGAAATAACAACAATAAAACTATCAATAATAACCAGGGAACCAAAATTTGAATAATAATCATGGTGATAGGCGACAAAGCTATAATCAATTAGTAAATGAAAATAATAATAGATATAATTACAACTACAATAGAAATAGTCCCATGACCAACTATCCAAATTTTGCTTCAAACCAAAAATCGCTTTAACAATAATACTAGGGGTAGTAACCCAAATTATCACAACTCTAACTACAATAGAAACAATAATCTTAATAACCAACGTTTTCAACAGAATGGTAATAACCAAAATTTTACAAATAATCAGTCGCATAATCGACAATCTGACACTAATAGTGGTTCTAGAAATCGAACCAATAACAATGATGTATCCAGGGGTTTCATAAGAAGCAGCTCTGATGTTAATCTGAGTCGAGGTTATAGAAACGACTCAGATAGTAACAGAGACAATTTTCAAAATAGACACGTCAATTTTCAGACGTGTGACAGGAGTGTTGAAAGGGGTTACTCCTCCAGAGCGGTAATTTCTAATGGTAGTGGTGGACATCCTGAAGGTGATGCCACCGATACAAATTTTACTGTGATTGACACAAATCACTCACAAAATCCGAGTTTTCATTAGAGGGTGTCATGACTAGCAGTCTGTACGGTTATGTACATCCCAGGGAATTCCTCAAATCAGTAGACTGCCCTGAAAAAGAGGAAAATTTATTAGTCACTATAAAAGGTATTGTTGCAAATAAAAAAATTGATATTCTTATAGACTCAGGATCAGAGGTGTCTCTAATCAATGAATCACTCATAAATAAACTGAATTTAGGAGCTCAACTTATTAAAGTACCAAAGGTGAGCTTAATTGGGATCAATGCAAGGAAGTTTGGTGATGTCAACAGGTCAGTAATTTTGGAAGTGGATCTAACAGGGAAGAAATTACAACTACAATGTCTAGTAGTCCCTAACATGGAGTACGAAATTTTAATGGGAGCTGATGAATTACACAGGAATGGAGCTGATATCAACTACAAGACCAAAAAAGTAATCATTAGAGAAATTGAGGTAGATTTCAATGAAGTTAAGAAGAGCGAAAATGAATCAAATTTAAATGAAGTTCACCATGAAGAGGTGAAGATTAGTAATGTTAATAATTCTAACTATGATGTTCAAATAGAAGGACAAGTTTTAGAAGAAGAAGATGAAAATATGGAAGATTTTGAGGGAGAGATGGAATTAAACAATGATCATGATGAAAGTGACATGTGGAAAAGAGTGAAATTGGATTGTAGCAGGAATAAGAAAAGAGAGGTAGAAGAGTTGCTAAAATTATATGAAAATCTTTTTAACGAGGAATCTAGAGTTGCTAAGGATTATGTACACACATTAAAGGTAAAAGATATGGACAGTTTCCGAGTCAAAAGTTACCCCATTCCATACAAGTATCGGGACGACATGCAAAAGGCACTGGACAAGCTCCTGAAGGATAAGATTATTGAGTATAGCACCACTCCCTACATTAACCCCATAGTGATAGTTAAGAAGAAGGACGGAGACATAAGAATATGTCTGGATGCGCGAAATCTAAATCAAAAGAGCATACCAGAATATGAAGCACCCTCACCATAGAGGCAATTTTAGGAAGAATATCCAAAGCCAAAGTGTTTACCAAGTTGGATCTGAAGCATAGCTTCTGGCTAATACCTTTGGCCGAGGAAAGTAGAGATTACACAGGTTTCATAGTCGATGGAGTAGTGTACCGTTTTAGAGTAGTACCTTTTGGCACCCAGTCAGCGACATCGGCGTTACTCAAAGCTCTTCACAAAATTTTAAACAAATACGAATTATTTGTAGTACATTACATAGACGACATCCTCATTTTCTCCGAAAATGACACATTACACCTTGAACACCTAGGGACTGTTTTGAAAGCTTTGGATGAAGCTGGATTAAAGCTAAACATAAAAAATGTCAATTTTTTAAGGAAGAAGTCATCTACTTAGGATATAAGTTAGATAAGGAAGGGGTCAGTATGGATCAAGAAAGGATCAAAGTTATCAAGGAATACAAAAGACCAACAAATCTCAAAACCTTGAGAGGATTTTTGGGTATTTTGCACTACTTCAAACGGTTAGTACCAAATCTAACCGAAAAGGAACTACCACTTCTCGAACTACTCAGAAAAGAATGTCAAATGGGTATGGACTAGAGAGAGAGAACAGGCATTTATTGAAATTAAAGAACAGTTTACAGAAAATGTCAAGATTTTCCATCCAGATTATAACAAACCATTCATACTGAGGACTGACGCTTCAAAGAACAGATTTGCTGGGACCTTGATACAAAAACATGAAGGAGGAGAAATACCAATCTCTTTTGTGTCGCGCATCACAAAGAAGTCTGAGAAAAACTACAGTGTGAGCGAGTTAGAACTTGCGAGTATTTTATTCTGTGTGGGAAAGCTAAGATTTTTTTACTTGGGTCCAAATTTATAATCGAAACTGATAATCAAGGTTTAACTACCATTTTAAAGAATAAATTTGGTAATGCAAGAATACATCGATGGGCGTTACTTCTGCAAGAGTACACTTTTGATATCCAGTACATACCTGGTGTTAAGAACACAGTACCAGATGCGATATCGAGAATGGATGGAGAAAAAGCCAAGACCAGAAGGGAAAGGATGGTAGGAATCAATATAATGAAATCAGAAAGGGAATTTTCTCTCTACAAGAAATAGTGGAAGACCAGAAAAAATCTGGAGGAGAAAGAAAAACAAAAATGTGAAAAAGAAGAACAACATCTACTACAAAACGGTAAAAGGATCGGAACTGTATGTTATTACAGAAAAGTTAGCAAGTAAAATCATCAGGGCGCTTCATGGTATCTATAATCATACTGGAGTCAGAAAAATACATAAAATACTTAGAGAGAATTACATAACAAAAAAGGATCTATCATTAGTCAAAAGGGAGCTCAGAAAATGTGAAGTATGCCAGTTTGCAAAGGAAAAGAATATGGTAAACGAAAATTTGGCAAAATCGATAGTAACTACACATCCTCTAAACATGATAGCGGTAGATTTTATTTCAAATCTTATACCTAGTGAAGAAGGTAATTCTAACATCTTTGTAATTTTAGACCTATTTTTCTAAGTTTTTAACAGCCTATCCATGCAGAAGAACCAACAACCGAACAGTCAAGCAACTTATGACGAAATACTTTTTAGAAGTGGGAATTCCAGGGAAGATTTTAATGGATAATGCATCTTATTTTAATAATAACAATTTTAAACTATGGTTAGAGAAGTCTAATGTTTTACCTGTGTATACTAGCATCCGACATCCTTGTGCCAATCCGGCAGAAAGGGCTATTAAGGAACTGACAAAATGTATAAGGATATTGGTTCATGACCAACAACCAAAATGGGAGAAAAATTTGGTAAGGATACAAAATTGTTATAATGACATACCTCATGACATCACGGGAAGAGCACCTATAGTCATCATGAAGAATGAGGCTCCGGATAGACCATGGCTTTCAGTAATAGATTTAGAATACCAGCAGATAATCCAGGAGACCTACAACAAAATTAAAAGAAATGCTGAAAAATACACAGAAAAAGAAATAAGAAGATTAAGAAGCATATTACTTTTAACAAGGGCGAATTGGTACTTCTTAAGGCGTTAAGGGTTCCAAACCGTAGTAAGAATGTATGTGCGAAATTACAGTTGCTTTACGAAGGCCCTATTTGATTGATACAGAAAACGGTGTTAACAGCTATCACTTAGTACACCCTGTATCTGGGAAATCTAGAGGAATTTTCCATGTTACACAGCTGTACAGATATGTGAGTCCTTCTGATGAAAATTCGGTGTGTTTACCTAAAACATAAAATTTATTAATGGTTATTTAGTTATGTTACAATTACAATTTTGTTAATTACTCTGTTTAAAATTATTTTTAAGGGAATTTCTGTTTTCTTTCATAATTTAAAATGATACAGGTGTCATGACTGGTGAAATGTGGGAACGTTCTATTCTAATGAACTTAAAGAGATAAAGAGATTTTCAAAGTATTTGTCATTAAGGACATATTTTGAGATTTATAAATGTTGAGGAAGTACCTCAAATAAAAAGAAGTAAATGTGACTTCACTATATTTGTCAAAGGTCATATGGTGAGCAAAGGAAAAATTGTTTTTCTGAGAGAAAAGTTCTCAGAAAAATTTTCAAGATATGAGAATAATAATATAATTTAAATATTGTCACGTTTGTGTGTGGACACATAACGAAATATTAATGAGAAAAGGAATCGTATGTAACGATTCTATTATGAATATTGATAGATAAATGAGTTTTAATGTAAAATGTTCAATAAAAAAGTAATACCCAGTCAAAGTGTACCAAAAATCATGAACAATACGGAAATTCTCGTGTTAAAGAAGGAAAACTAAGTTGTTTTATTTTAGAAAATGTTTTAGGTAAAGCAATGTTAATAATGTCTATTACTTTTGTCTGGTCTGTGAGAAAAACACACATTAATTAATTTTTGTTAACTTGATTTAATTTAAAATAAATTTAGGTTTGAATTTTCCTGAATTATTCTAGATTGACAAAGCCAATTATAATAATTACAAGAAAATTCAGGAAATTGTTACGGTTGCATTAGAAGTAGTATACAAATGAGCATGTTTATTTATAAATATTATGAAAAAGATACTGAATTGGTGTACAACATTCGGGAAACAATAATTAAAAATCATTATAAGTCTTTGTTCGATTTTTTATGCAACTAAATTAATAGAAAGAAAGATAATAGCAAAACTACAAGTTGAGTTTAATTTATTCCAGATAATTATTCCATAAATTTTATAAATTTCTTAAATTGTACCTTGAAAATAATTGATTAGTTTTAATTTCTAGATGTTAAGGACAAATTTGTGATCACTCCCAAAATCTGTAGGAATAATTTTAGAATTCCAAATCTCACTAAAATAAAATCACCCTGTACAACAAGGTTCCAATAAACATCATTTGAGCTTACCAGTCACCAACATAAAAAACTGATATTTTTTTAGTAACTTTGCTTTCATTGCCAACATAAATTTATTTATTTTTGTTCAAAAGGAAAGCTGGGAAAACAAAAGAATTTTCGGTAACCATGGTTCTGTTGAATCTAAAATCTCTCTCTTGTTTTTTGTTCCTGAAAGCGAAAGGAGGGTAAGAAATTTGTCCTGATAAAATTAGAATTTTTATAAGTAAAATTAAACAATTAACGCATAATAATGCAAGATAGATACTTAAAACGATAAAGTGTGATATAAAAGTGTATTTCCATAAAAAATTTAACATACCTGACAAGAAATTGGGGCCAAAGTGTATTGGCATCCAATACCAGCAGTTCCAGGAGAGCAAGCAAGTTATTTAAGCCTTAAGGAACATATTCCTGTCCATTTGAAGGTGACAGCAGTTATAAGGATTCTACATTTGAGGTATTTGGGGCCAATTTTGCTCCAACACATATTTAGCAAGAATTAAGTACCAGGACTCCGCAACATCCACGTATGGACCAAATTCTGAACATTTTTAAGGTGATATCAATTATTATTGTTCTATTATAATACTTGACATTTTCGATAAACTCTAGAATTACAACAATTATTATTGATCTATTTTAATGTTTAACATTTTCGATGAACTTTAGAATTTCATACTAATTTGTTTAATCACTAATTCATTTGTACAAGATCTATATTTATTGTCAAAATTTATTCGTATTATAAAGGTTTTATTTAAATTAGCACGTGCTACAACTTTGATGTAGTTTGTTCTTGGAAGAGAAAACAGGATATTCAGGAATTTTCACATCCATACATTTCAATTAAAGAATACGGTTTTATAACTAAGAACACACTATATTTTCATTTAAGGTACATTTCATAGGAATAAAAGTATAAATTGTACTCACCTGTAACACCAATTCATTTTGGAATCTTTCTAATACATTTTCTTTTAGCGACATTGAACAATAAATATCTCTTTTGAATTTCTGTTTATTTCAAACATAAATTAATCTGAAAAAATTTATTTAACGAGAACGACCACTTCTTAATTTGCTTCAATCAGCTGTAACGTCTCAGAACTTTAACCTCACAAAACACAGAATTTGACTAGAGGGAATAATCGCAGAACTTGAACCTACACCAGTAACCTGAGCGGGTGACGTCATACAGTGACCGGAGGAACTACTTAAGTATCTTTTTCGTTATTTGTTTCTAATCATAAAAATTTTTAAGAGTCTCATTGCTTTGAGCAGCTTGGTTTAATTTAATTTCATTGGCGTCATATTTTTTTAAGAAAATATTGTGGGAGATCATATTGTTGTCGTAGGCGTACCACCATAGGCAACACGTATTACACAAATACTTTGAGAAAAAATAATTTTATAGATTTAACAAAATTTAACCCCACAATATATATGTTTGGAAAAAAGTCGATTTTACGAAGGTCATTTTTCGGTTAGTATAAAATAAGTAGAAATTACCACATAAAATTGAAATTTTCAGGGTTTGTAGAAAATTTTCTTGGCTTTTTAACTGTGTGAACTAGAAGTGGCTATGATTTTTTGTTTTTGAGTTATGCGTCAAAATCTGAGACCATATCTTAACGATCGATTCACTAGTCGCTACCAGGCAAGATAATTTTTTTAGAATTTTTCTGGGGGCAGATTCGTTTTTAGGAGGGTCAAATTAGTCTAAATCCAGATTTTCAGCTTATTCGGAGAGATTTCGAAAATTTTCATTTTTTCGAAGGAAGGTATAGGTATGGAAAAAAGTCGATTTTACGTAGGTCAAATTTCGTTTAGGATTAAATTGGGAGAAATAACTATAGAAAATTGAAATTTTTAGTGTTTGTAGGAAATTTTCTTGGCTTTTTAGCTGTGTCAACTAGAAGTCGCTATGATTTTTTGTTTTTGAGTTATGCGTCAAAATCTGGTAGAAATAACTATAGAAAATTGAAATTTTTAGGGTTTGTAGGAAATTTTCTTGGCTTTTCAACTGTGTAAACTAAAAGCGGCTATGATTTTTTGTTTTTGAGTTATGCGTCAAAATCTGAGACCATGTCATAACGCTCGATTCAGTGCAACCAAATTTATACTGGACAAGGTATACTGTCCTTGCAGCATAATAAACAGCCTTGCCTTTTAAATATTTATGAAAAATTATGATTCTCGTCAAATATCAAACCACAAAAAGTTACTTTTGATGATATAAACTCATACATGTGCTAATTGACACGGAATCGATATTTTGCTTTTCACGCGGTATAATCTCGATTGGAGTTTCATTTTTAGTCCTATCGTTTACAAAAATTACACCTAGTGATTTTTATTTTTCGTTTATTTGACTGTTTAAATCAATATAATGTTGGATTGAATATTACACGCGATCGCTGCAATAAGTATGAAAAAAAAGTTTTGTTTAAGATCTCGGTACCTTCAGACAACTTTATTTCTAATAAATGAAACCTTAGGTTGTCGATAGATTCTCACGTGCTTTGAAAATGTCGGTCCACAAAAAATAAACAAATTTCACTGATCTTTACATCTTCGATCTTATTAAAGTAACTACATTAAAGTTATATTTAATGTCAGACAAATCGGAATTACCAAACATCTTTAGAATATATTTTTCATTAATTTGGAAAGTTTAAGTGCTGACATCTAGTACAGAGTGTGCCAATAATGCACTTGTAATTCTTGCAAAGTTACCTGCATGAATTTAAAGATTCTCTGTTTAATTTAAAATCAACTTAACCTCAAATTGTATAGGTGCAGTAAAAAACAGCAGGCAAGTGATTGTTAATGTGTATTGTTAGTGAAAACATAAATGCTTATTGAAGTGAACTAGTTTTGACAACTTATACCTAATAAGTGCAAGTATATATTTATATAGCAAGACTTTTTTTACATAAGGTAGTTTTCAAAGCACATGAGTACCTAGCCATGAGAAAATAAGCTATGTCTGGCCGTTCTATTTTTTTAGTTTTTGTCAAACTTCGTGATTACTACATACCTTTGTCATTTTGTATTTTACTTACTTGTCAAGCGATGTATTTGTCGATGATTGAGAATCTCGCTGTCCATTTTCCTTCTCAGAACCTTTATCCGAACTGTCTTCCGAACTTAACTTCGTAATGTTTGATTCAATTTCTTCTGCTCTCATCACTTTTCGTTCTTGTTGTTTTTTAAGAGACTGCAATAGTTTTTGGTTGACATCAAATTCATCATTAGACGGTGGACGAGAAAATATTGATGTGTTAGGTGTAATAGTACCTACATTGAAAAATATTACAAAATCCAACCCAAATACGTGTAGATATTCTTATATTTATTATTATCTAATTTTTTTTAAAGTCTTACCGTAAACATGCCCGGTATGCGTCTCTATAACTCCCTTCTTCTTTTCGGTATAACTATTACTGGCTAGCAGTTTTTTAAACATTTGATTGTAAGAACATTCAGCTTCATGATGCCATAAATCCGTTCCGAATTTAAGACGAGTAGGACATCCCCGATTTCTGAATATGCATGGAAAAACGATGATATTTGACAACATCTCATACGTTGTATTTCTGATACAATCTTGAGGGATTCCATTGGAATGTATACATCGATGACAAATATTCTTCCCGTCGCTTCTGATGAAGACAGGATCACAAGAAAGGTAACACTCGCAATTGAAACATTTTATGTGGTCAAGAAGATTCTCTGGTATTGGTATTAAACGAAGATCTGTAATATAAAATCAATAATAGGATGGGTCGCAGACGTTTTTAAGGAATATTTATTGATCATATTAGTTCTTTAAGTATTTTTAAAAATATACTATTTATCATAAATAATAGTACACCAAGAAGGACTAAATTTCAAGCAGAACAAAAAACAAGTTGGGTATTGCCGTCGTGCTAACCAGGGTTTGTGTTTTTGTAGTTGTGTAAATTGATCTTTTAAAAAGTGTCAATGCTAAATCAGCTGTTATGGTATAATTTCTATGGCAGTGTTGCCAGCTCAATAAAAATGTTAGTAGATGTAATGATGAAATTAAATTTTATAAAGCAATAAAACAAATTGGAAAAAATAAAAATCTATTATCATTCATACATAAACAATTAAATGAACTAACAAATATATTATAGATCATGGTAGCATAGAAGCCATGAAAGTTTACATTCAATAATTAATAACGTGTCATACCTCCATTCATTATTATTGATAAGTTCTTGTAATCTTGTAGGCATTGAGTCAATTAAATTTAATGTTAAATTTTCATCTTCTGTCAAGCTCTCCCAGGTTTCTTCTATTAGCGTCCATAAGTGTTCTTTGTTTCGTGGAATTGTATTTAAATTTTTCAATTTTTTTACCATAAGCCCCCAAACATTCTCTATGGGATTAAGGTCTGGACTTTTAGCGACCCATGGAAGCGTTTCAATATTATTTTTAGCAATATAATTGCGTACGCTGCGAGCAGTATGCACTGAGCAATTGTCATGTTGAAAAATAAAATTATCATTGGGAAAAATGTCCCTAACCGATGGTAACATTACCCCATCTAAAATATCCAAATAGTTTCTAGCATTTAATCTTCCTTCGATTCTCCAGCACATTCCTAAACCTCCTCTATACATCCAAGCCCAAACATTTACAGAAAATCGTCCAGACTTATCATTAGAAGAAATATAATTTTCATTAAACCTACTTCCAGGCGGTCTATAAACTCTAATATGGCCGTCACTATGTGATTGGAATACTTTTTCATCGGAAAAAATTACCCTTCCCCAAAAATTTAATGTATCGTTTAAAACATAATTTAAGCCAAAAATGAATCTACCTTGTTTATGTTCTTCATTGAGTTTGTATTTCCGGGCGGCCGCACAATTCTTTAAATTAGTTTTTCGAATTCTTCTTAATGCGGTTGTTATTGAAGCATTAAAGTTTACTGCAACTTTTGCATGTCTTGCCGTATGAAATGGATTTTCCCTTAAGTAATCAGTTAATGCATCGTCTTGCTCCGCTGTAGTTATAAATGGTCTTCCAGTTCCTCTTTTTCTGCAAATAGTTTGGTCGTTATCCCACCTTTTTTTAATGTTTTGAATCGTGGTTTTGCTTCTATTAAACGTTTGGGCAATTCGTCTAATGGACCAACCATCCTCTATTTTGGAAATTATTCGCATTTTATCAAATTCCCTTAAATGGACTGGCATCGTGGATAATGCGCTTTGACAAATTTGACACTGCGACTGTTTGTCATTTTGATTAGTTAAGTTTGATTTACATAGGGAAAATAAAGGTGTACCAGTTTTATATGACGCGGAGTGTACAGTATTGTTGTGTTACGAGCTCTGGAGGAAGGAGACATACCAAATCAAGCTAGGAGTTGTACCTAAGAATTCTAGCATTTAGAAAACGTCTCGAATCAACAAGGACCGCAGCTGATGATTGGTTTCATGTAGCTGGAAGAGTCATTGCTATGTCATCTGCTTATCGAAGAATAAGGGCTTTTTGGCTACATTCTTACTACCCCAGTTTGGTCTATAGCTTCCTATATACAGGAACTTGCATAACCAGTAGTTGTGTCATATTTTCGGTCTTTTTCAAAAAGATAATGGACGTCAGCATATATAGATGGATTTTTTTGTGTTTTTCGATATCAAACTTTTTCCATGACCTCCCAGATTTTCCGACCTATGGAACATGTCTGGGACATGATAGACAAAAAGCTGAGAATATTACCTAACTCTACACGCACACTAGCTGAGTTAAGGTATCAAGTGCAAGTGGCCTGAGATGTTATTCCTCAAGAGGAATATGGACTATCTTATTTTTTAGCATGCCAAGACGTCTACATAAGTGTCACACTGACCATAAAATACCTTAGAACATAAAATAGTAAGGAAGGAGTTTGTGTTATATCTACAATGTTAAAATCTGGCGACGGAAGTCGGCCATATTGGATAACCATTTATGACTCATACTTTGTTTACAAGTTATAAAAATTTAGTTTTCTGTTAAAAATTTGGAATAATTATTTATTGGTAAGTACCTATTATTATAATAAATATACATTATATATACGTAAACTATATTTTTATGTTTAAATTAAATTAATACTTTGTATTGATTCCTAACCTATCTACTTAAATTGACATAGGCGTATCAATAATGGAAAGAGGATATTTTATTTTAATTATCATTAATTTTTTGGTTATAACTGTATATATATGTCAATTATTTTTATGTCTATGGAGTATTCTAAAGCAACTTTGTACAATAAATGTATTTGTGTATTAAATTAACACATTATTACATTCACAGTTTCCCACGGGATGAAAATATTAGACGGAAATGGTTAAATATTGTGGATAAAGATAACTGGAGTCCAGGCAAGAATAGCTTTTTAGGCTCACAACATTTTACAGAACAATCATTTGATAGAATTTCTTCAGTAATTGTTTTACTAGTACCAAATGCTATACCTACAATTAAAATCGCAAGAATGAAATATGTAAGTAATTATTACATTCACAAATTGCTTTAATAACATTGACCAAATCTATATTTTTCTCAAATCTATTTACAGATATTTTACTTAAACATATGTTTCACTAATATATACCTTTTCTATGCAGGTAAGTACTAACCACCCTTATGCTGAAGAGATAATAACTACTAGCAGTGTAACTATTTCACCAGTTCCTGTTCCTGAAACTCTACCATCTACTTCTGAAAGTCCTCGTAGGAAACAACTTATAAAAAGCATCTGTGTAGTATATTTAAAAACAAGAATTTATTATATATGTAAAAGTAAAATAAATAATGTAGAAAAAATTAGACATGTTTACACAAAATTCAATTTAAGGGCCAATAATAGTGGTAGAATGAAAAATTTTAATAAAAATTGGGTAGTATATAACTGGTTTTATTTCCTTAAATCTAGTACCCTCATTTTAGGCAATGTTATACTATTTTTTTCCTCTACTTTCCTTATTAAAATGGTTATTTTAATATATAATGATTAGTGTCCATACTGAATAATAATAGGTATGTTTCAATAAGGACATTATTTTTCTACAAATAAAAAATATAGGACGCCACTGTTAAAAAGTAACTTCCAGTAGCCATCTTGGATAACCATCTCGGTCACCTGTCCTTGAACGAGCAATATTTCCTTACTATTTTATGTTGTAAGTAAAATACTAAATAACGCTTAAGAATGGAAACTGCAATACTAAAAGTAAAAATGGAATTCTGGTAACCGGCCGAACCGTCAGATGTCACTGTATTCGAGGCGGACCGACTTTTTGGTTATACAACCCAACTTAAAGAAAAACGATGATACTTTTTCAATGAACAGAAACAACAAAAGATCATAAGATTTCAAATTCAAAATAATTTCCTGTAATCTGTCTAAATTTGACAAGTACGATTATAATTTTTATGTGTGACGCCATCTATTGACTCGGCCGGCGAACTAAAAAAACAGCATGACCTTGGCCGTTTAAGATTCAATAGAGGACTTGCTAAGAAATCAGTGTTGCCAATTCCGAAGAAATCCCTAAAAGTTGCTAAAAAAATACTGACGCTTTTTTTCATAATTTCCAATTATTCAATGGTGCTTTACGCTTCGAAATACCCTGCACAATAAACAAAATAGTGCATAATAGTTCGAATTGAAAGATATTGCATAAAAACAATTTTAAAGGGACATTCATTTGCAATATCTGAAAAATTAGACTTATAAGCAGTTTGATATCAAATGAAAAGGAATTATTGAGGTTTTTTTATCCTAGCATAATGACTGAAAACGATAAAAAGCGTCAGTATGTTTTTAGTGATTTTTGTGTTTATATTTAGGTTAGGTTAAGGTTTTAGGTTAGGTTTAAATTTAATGGTAGTGGGGCGGGAATTTTTAGACTTTGTAGCCAACCACAAACATTTTAAGAAACAAGTTAGTTGTCTACTTATTGAAAATTTATTTTAAATTCGATTATCTAGATTTTTAATGAATTGAAACAATGAGTAGTTACCAAAAAATAGTTCTTGTTCTTACCACCGAATGGCATCTCTCTTTTTCCTTTTAAAAACGCCCTAGGGTGTCTCCAAAATAATCCGCATCCACCCTCATAAGAACATTCTTTTTCGTGTGCGTAACATCCATTCCAACGAAGTATCCTTGGACAGTGATATTCCCAGTTTTGACAAGGATAAAGAAACATCGAAGCCAAAGCTTCGAAGGCCGTGTTGTGATAAATATCTTTCGCAAAATGTTGACATCTAAAAAATGAACTCGAAATAAAATGACATCTAGCAAATCAACAATTAAACTGTTTAGTTTGATTGAGTCTTCATTTTATACATAGATAAGTCATTGTAATACAAATATATTAAGTTAATGTAAAGATCAGTGTGATATAGTTTTTTCCTGGTTTTTCTATATCATTGCACAGTTATGCTGATCTTAGAGGGAAATACATCCAGGATAATTCCTTAGGGCTAATAACATCTAGGCTTTAATATTGTTACGCTTCTATACTTGGTCTAGCCTTAATACTACTTAAACATAACTAGTTACCTTAAAAAAAGCAAAATGTAACTTCAATGTGTTAATCTGACGATGCTAGTTTTTACCGAAACAGCTGTCATTATTAAAAAAGCAATTTTTTGAATAAAAAGTGATATTTTGTTAAAATCACTGATAAATTTCAACGAAATAATTATGCCTACTTATATAGGTATCTACAAGTTCAGATAATCTTGTCGGCAAATTAAAGATTAAAGAACTGGCTAAATTGACGTAATTATCAAAAGTATGTATTATTAAAATAGTAATCTCATTAACTAAGAAAATAATTTTGGCATGGATGTTTTAAAATTTTTAGATTACTAACAGTGTCTTTCAAATTTTTCATTAAAAGGATTTTATGAGCACATTTTGTAAATCCCAAAATAATAATTTTAGGACTAATTTATTCATAGGAATTAAACTTTTATTAACATTTTTGAGGAAACCAGATCCTCTCAAAGCCTAAACCAACATGAATAGTTAATAACATCAAAATAATTTACGTAAATTTATTTGGTTTACTAACAGGAATTAAAAGAAAAACAGAGTTCACCTTCTTGATAACATTTTTAGGAAAGAATACGAAGAGAATATCTTAACTCAAAGTTATTTTTTTTATAAGTTGAAAACATTTTTAGGATATAACTGTAACAAACTATTTTTTATTATTATTTTTAATAAAATTTCATTATTTTAAATACCTACTTCCTTATCCCTATATTTTTTAAATATAAAGGGTATCCCTAAAATATTGGTCATCATTATACCACAGAATGATCTGCCAACAAAGCAACAACAAATATATTTACAGTAATCAATCAATAATTGATGGTTTCAGATGACTCCATACTGTAGTGGACGGATTATGGTGCAATCTAGCGGAACATGTTAAAAGTTGGTAGATACAGGGTAGAAAACTAGGAAATCAGAAACTGTAATTGGTCTACAGCTATCTACAATTAACTGGCTTATAGTAAAATTAACAAAAAGCGTTAGAAGTCGTAGATTTCAATGTCGTCATTCGTCAGTGATAACAACAGAAACCGTTTTAAATATTAAGAATGCAGTAAATGTTAATATTACGTGAGAAACCTATCAGTAACACTAAATTAATCACTCAAAAATGACGAAAATGAGTTTTACTACAATAAGGAGTACATTGAACCGATATATTTAATATACTATTATATAACCTGCTAGGCTAGATAGTATTTATTCATTGGACATCGTCGAATTGGTTTTAAAGTATTTTTTATTTTCAATTTCAACTGAATTAAAAATAAACAAAAGGCTTTTGACTTTTGAAATGACACAAAACAACTGATTCAACTGATCCAAATGTCATCATCACTGACACCGCATCAATCGAATCCCGGAACTGTATGTAATTATTCCTGTTCTATGGTATAATTATGAGTTCTCTGATTATTAAACTTGATAAATCCCAATTGTTCTTATTAATATTTTATGAATTATAACCACCTAACTTATACAACTCATTTTATGGAATATTTAACCATTGAACTATTTCACTCGGTTAAATCATAGAAATGAGTTGCTCAAAAAGCGACAACGCCACACAGCTTGCCTGAATAATACCACGCCCAGAAGCGGTTATACTATGTAATTTGACACAGTCAAGCATTGTTGCCGAAGCAATTGTAACGAGATTTTAAAGTTATATTGGTATTTTTGGCGAAATTATAGGCAAGATTAAATGAAATTTAGTGAAAAAAAATGGTTCGTCATTGCCAAGTGTGTAAAAAACCAGATAGAGATATTCCCATTTTCAACAATTAGTACGTCACTGATTAAAAGCGTAAGCATATCTCCTGAATCATTATACAGCGTTGCCAGCACGATGATGGAACAAATATAATCGATTGGTATTCTTTGTCATACTCAGACACTCTCTTGTAATCATTGCGACAAAACAAACAGAGTTTTATAATATGTCTATGAGGGTAATATTTTTAATTTGAACAAACAAAATACACAATTTTAAACCGCATAAAAAATGAGGCTAAAGACATGGCAACATTATTAGTTTAGTTAAATGCAGATGACTGTACAATAATTACAGTTTCGGACTTCCTAGTGTCCTTCCTCGTAGGTAACTACTTTTAACAAGTTCCGCTAGATCGAGCCATAATCGATCCACCGCAATATGGAGTCGTCTGAAATCATCAATTGTTTGGTAGTGTATTCTATATAGCAGATTTGAAATAACTTATTAATAACAATAATTAAGATTATGATTTACACTAGATTTTTATTACCTTACTTCTATTTATTGTTTTGTAAGTTGTAATTTATTAACAGAGATAATTTTAATGTTTGTAAAAATGTGTAGTTTAAATATTCAATGGAAATTGGCATTTTAAAGAGTGGCTGTATATTACATACTAAAATATTTCCAAAGAAATACAGAGGGCACAAAATTGAATGCGACTGGTATTTTTTGTGTGCACTATTTTATACAGACAAGTAAGGGTCAATCAACCCACATTGTATGTTGATAGGGGTGATAGGTACACTGCGACCCGTAGGATCTATTGTGTCCCAACCCACTTTGGACGCTAGTATCTGTAATAAAATGTATGACCAATTTTTTCGGGACAAATGCAACAAAAATTCAGGTTAAATATTATTAAAAGACTTGGATTTATATTTGTAAAGAATTACCTTCCACATAACACACTTTCATCCGGCACTACATAAACAGGTCCACAGCTGACGACGTTTTGACAATTCGTACAACGTAGTTCTCGTAATATAGAAAATGGTATTGTAGGAGGTCGACCATTCATCTGAAATAAAATTGTAAAAATGGTTTTGACTAAAGGATGATTATAAAGGCATTTATACCATTAATTTGTAAATGCAATTTAGTAAGTTTCATTTAAAATTCTGTTTAATCTCATTCTCAAGCCGATCCTGTCCCATTTATGGCCGCTAGAAAAGATCGGACCTTACACAATGGGGATTAAAGCTCTGATTGATTCATGGTAGCAAAAGCCAACTGTGTATCTTTAATCACACTTTTGAAAAGCATCTAGTAAAGAAGCTTAGTTATTTCTACACAGTTCTACTGCTACAGTTGTGGCAATTTGAGCAATTTTTTAATGCACTTCATAATTAAACAAACTTTAAAATATTCGCCCTGCGTATCAAAGTTAAAAACTCATTTGAGAGTTTTTAATTAAACAAGGTTATCGAATGTTCATTCCTTGTTTTAATTTGAAAACTCAATGCATCATCGAGCATACCTACGCTCTTTTATCAACTAACCGTGTCGTGGATATTATATTGTTTGCAATAAAGTTTTTTGTTGTGGTTTTTCAAATATACAGTATGATGCAAATGTGTGGAATAAATTTATTATTTCAGAAACAGACGATTATAAAAAAAAATCTTTAAATACAAACCGAGGTCATGTGACAGCTCATTTGAAAGGTCTCCTTATTGCCTTTGCAACCATGTAATCATTTGAATATTTATTTCTACAGGGTTAACCAAAATTATGAACTTTGTTAAGTAACATGAAATTACAATAAATATTCATTCACTGAACTAAAATACACTAAGGACCACCACTGGGAATAAAACAAAATAGTGTTTATTGTTGGTTTCGAAAAAAAAATACATTGAAAAAAACAATGCTACATTATAATTTGAAATTAATTATTGTAGTAAGTACTCGGAATTATTTTTACAAAAATATTTAAATCAATATTGTCATTGACTCGTCTTTGCTGAAATCATTGCTGAAGGTCGTCTGTTTCTGAAATAATGAATTTATTCCATACATTTGCATCATACTGTATACTACAATGTCAACATGTAGCAAAAAGTTGTCTACTAGACAGAAATTTCGAACTAGTGAATAGATTATTGCCGAAACCGAAGAGCACTTTGACATCAAACAAAAATGTGTCTACAAAAATGATATCATAAAGTTATACACACGTTGGACTGATGATTGTACCTACAAGCAGTGACTATTAAAGTTACAGTCACTGCTACAAGCTTAGTTGTGTTTTCATTGTCACGTTGGATATTTATTGAATAGAAAAAACTGTTAGATTTTGGTTTAATCTGCATCATAAAAACAATTTAAACTATTTAAAACTATTAGTGGCTATTTTCAATTACAAAAATAACTAGTTATAGACCAGCAGCTCTCAAACTCTCATACTTAAAGCCTCCCCATTTTATTTCAAATAAAGTATTCTGAGAATTATTTAGTCAACCAGGAGAATTAAATTAGATTAGGCAACACTGTATTTCCTGCTAGCATAGTCATATGTGGTTGTTTCGACGCAAGATCCAGGCAACACTAGGTATATATGCGGCTGTAAATAGTGGGACGCGTTTACAGGTGTAGCCTTTTGTTTTAAGACAATTAGTTAAAGGCAAACAAGAAGTTTTCAAGTATAGTGCTATAACGCCTATCTCAAATTTTTAGAACCGCTGTTTTAAACAGTTTACTATGTTTATTGGTTATTTCTGGAACAATTAAATTTATTATATTATAACACTTACTTTGTGAAATGCAGAAAATAGTGTTGCTTCCAAAATTAAACAAAGAAATTCATAAAATATAAGCTAGATATAATATGGATTATGGATAATTTGGAGAACATCCACATATCATTATTATCATTGTAATTGTTATCTAAATTATAAAAAGTATTTGATAAACGTTAAGTAACATCATCTGTCCTTATTATCTCGAATGTGAGTGGAAAATATGTATCGTTCCAACGATGATTGTAAAGATCAAAAACATTTTGCAAAATTTGGGGAGTTTTTACCAAGACCTTGCATGCTAATTAGTTACAAATAAAATGGCCGACCCAACAAACTTTTCGTCTACAAATCTGGAAGTATTTTTTAGGGATGAAAATCCTACTTAGTTACAAATAAAATGGTCGACTCAACAAACTTTTCATCTACAAATCTGGAAGTATATCCTACTGATGAAATAATTAATGTAAGAATAATTAATATAATCTGATTGTTTGAACAATCAGGCTCCTGCAAACCCTAATAAACGATAGATCTAAATGTAAATATTTTGTTTTTGACAATAAAAAATCACGCATAAAATATCACGCACATAAAAAATGGCCGGGTACTAATATGCAAAATGCTTACTTACTTCGATACTAAAATTTGTCACACACAATTTTTCTTTAAAACAAAACCACTAGAATGTATAACTATGTATTAATGTATAGTAAACATAGTGAAAAGGCATATAAAATTAAACGAGGCGTAACGGTGGATCCAATGTACAAACTCGACTAAATATGTACCTAAATAGATAAGCACGATTACCTTCTATCGGTTAATATCTACGTAAATTCATCCATGTTACTATAAATATCTATTATCTACTAACATCAAATGTTTTTGTGAAAAAAAATTGTCTCACAAAAGCTTAATTCACTGCCACTTTAAATATTATTTACGTAAACATGAGAATTGTTAATAATAATAACATGAGACGGTCGAATAAATATAATATCAACAGAAGTTGTTTTATACTTAATCTAATAACTGTTATTGTTGTTAAAAACAGTGAAATAATTTCAATTGTACCTACATAATGAACAGAAATCAATTTTAATAAAAAAAACTACGTTTACCATAATATTAAGGATAATATATGATTTTAGTGATATAAGTATGTAAAGTACGTTTCACAATAATTCGTTGACTCGGTACCTGACCTTAGGGGATTAGTAATGAAAGGTTATAAATTTCTCAGTGTACAGTAAACATTAACAGATCCGTAATCCGGTTTTCAAAATGGATTTAAATAAAACTCAGTAACATTTACTAAAACTTAAATCTATATATTTTGTAAAAAAAATCACGAAATTTTTTAAAAACAAACAAACAAATTTTAAGTTTATTTATTAATTGAAATTAAACAAAACTGTTGAAACTTACGTATACGTATACGCTTTGGTCTATTTCATCTAATTGGCAGATGTTGTCAAAAAATGTTTCAAATAAAAAAGATGTAGTTTAATCATGGCCAAAATATTTTGTACTACAGGGTATCCCAAAAAATTGATTTAAATAAAACTAAGTTAACATTTACTAAAACTTAAATTTATTTTGTAAAAAAAAATCACGGAATTTTTTTAAAACAAATTTTAACTCTATTTATTAATTGCGATTAAGCAAATAAACTAATTCTACATTATTTACAACTATTTAATCTAAATGTAGTTTAGTATCACTATCGCCTTCATTTAAATTAATAACTAAGGGTGCTACAGTTACATTAACATTTCGATATGTACCTTCAACCTTATTAACATGCTGAATCGAATTTTTCCAGCTATCAATGGGAATATTACTTGTCATATTTCTGATTAACTCTATAACATTTGAGTTTAATGTGGGTGAAACGTTTTCCGATCTAACTTTGGATTTTAGCTGATGCCACATGTGTTCTATAGGATTGAAAATGCAATAATATGGGAGAAGCCGTAACACTGTGTGGCCCATATTTTTAGCAATAGTATCAAAAACGTATTCTTTTTCAATACCGAACGCTGCTACAACTTGTAAGAGATCACGTTTTGTGTACGATTCTTCAAAATAAAGTCATTTTTTAACAAATACTCTTGAATTTCCCATTAATTGTTGTTGCTATTTGGTACTTTATTTAATTGACGGCTATGATAAGTTGCATTGTCCATTACAATTATACTTTTTTCCGGTATATTCGGCAATAAATAATTTTCAAACCAATCTTCAAAAAGTTCTACTGTCGTTTCTTCGTGATAATCTAAACTTGAATCTTTAATATTCTTTGCTGATAACAATAAAGCGTTTGGAACCCAACCTGTTTCTGATCCGGCATGTATTATTGTAATTCTTTGTCCTCTATTTGATGGAGCTTTTGTTTTGCAATTTCCCGATGAATCAACAAAACCCTTCGTTGGAGTATCATGGGTGTCATACCATGTCTCGTCGAGGTAGATAATTGAAAGGTTTTCACTTCTATATTTTTGAATAGCTTGAACGTAATGACAACGCCACATTCGTAAACGATATGACTCCATTATCACTTGTCTTTTATTAATGGTACAATATTTAAATCTCATTTGAGAAATAATTCTCCACAAACTTGTACGGCTACAAATAATTCCCGTGTCGTCTTTAAGTAACCGTTTTTTTATACAATCTAGGGTTGGTATCATTTGTTCTTGGTATCATATATCGTTCGTCGGATTATATCTTTTTGTATTTCATCAACACATTTGGTATTATTAACGTCACTTCGTTTTTTTCGTTTACTTATTGTCTTATTGATAATATCTTTTACTGTGGATATTGGGGTTTTGGTTAACTTACATGTTTCTTCTGCTGCATCGGTTACACTATAACCTCGATTATTCAATGTTTCAAACACATTTTTCACAATTTGTTTCGCATCCGACGATAAATGCACTTTTTTTCCCAAGGACGCCACATACCTACTTAGTTATAAACACAAGATTACTTTCAGAGTATAATGTTTAGTACAAAATAAAATTCTAGGAGAGAATTTTAAAAACAAATTACCCCGAAACTCCCACTTTCTCTTCCAAGATGATTAAGAAAATCAAAAATCATTTACTAATGATTTACTATTGATGGTCAGTAATAATAATTTAAAATTCTACCTGAAAAATAAAAAATCCAAAATATATCTTCCTGGACAAAAATAAATAATACCTTTCTGTAAATGTTCGAAGAAATATTAACCACCTTTTATTAGTAATCCCTTAAGAGCAGTTAAGAGCAGGTACCAAGTCAACGAATTATTGTGAAACGTACTTTAACTGGTATACTTGGTAACGGGGTGGGGCAGTAGTAGGTAGGGTTGGGTCATAAAAAATAAAAGATGATGAGGAAGTATCATAAACTGTGTATTTTTGTTGTTGTTTTTTGTTTAGTACGTATATTTACAATTAATAACTACAAAAAGAGTAAGTTATAATAAAATATAAGCTGAAGAAAAATAATACGTGACATTTTAGGCAGTGATGGCATAAAAGAATCGATTAAACAAGAAGCAAGACGGATAGATCAATGCAAGGACCGCTAGATGAAGTGAAAGACTTCAAGAGTACGATTTCAACATCGAACATCGGGCTGGTGTAAGCCACTTGTCTAGACGACCATGTCCAGCAGATTGTTCCCACTGCAACAATGCGGAATCTAAGAAAGCTGCAGTTTGTAGAACCACAGTACTTAGTGAAGAAATATCATCCACCAGGATCAGGGTACCTACACCAGGAGAATGATTCCTCCCGAAGATGATACGTCAATTGGCGACCTACCTGGCAAAAAGTATCAAGATTCTCACCGACACTCAAGGCATATTGGATTCAATGGGACTCACTTATCCTGGAAGAAGACCTGTAGAAACGAATCATTGAAAACGAGGTTGAAAGACAAAATAGTCATCCTAAGAACAGGAGTAGCTGAGGTACTAAGACTTCAAGTTGGATGTCGCAACTGCTATCTACAAGAATCGCAGAAATGGAGGCAGGACAAGACACTATCTCCATTAATGTGACCAGAGGCTGTCCACAGGGGGGAGTTGCATCCCCGCTTATGTGGAGTCTCACTGTGGACAGTCTGCTCTGTCAATTGACTAGGGAAGGCATACCATGTCAAGGGTATTCCGACGACATGGTTATCCTGGCAAAAGGGAAGTATGAAAACGTCCTCTGTGATATTGTTCAAAGAGGATTGAACATTGCGGAACAATGGTGTGACTCGGTGGGACTCAGCATCAACCCCACCAAAACCACACTAGTAGCCTTTACAAGGAAAAAGAAACCTAATCTAAAAATCATAAAAATAGGGGAGAACATCGTCGAGTGGAAAACAGAGGTAAAATATCTAGGGCTAATCCTAGATAGCAGGTTACTCTGGAACAAACACGAAGACGAAGTAATATACAAAGCAACCAAGGCCCTCATGGTGTGTAGGAACATTGCAGGAAAGAACTGGGGATGCAACCTACGTATTCTGCAATGGATGTAAACAGCAATAGTGAGACCAATAATCACATATGGGGCAGTGGCTTGGGGCGCAAGGGCTAATCTGAATACGACGAGGAAAAACCTCTCGAAAATTCAGAGACTAGCCTGTTCATGTATCACTGGAGCAATGGGAACTTGCCCCACTGCTGCAATGGAGGTGATTTTAAACTTGACCCCACTGCACATTCTGCTAGAAAGTATAAGGAAGAAAACAATGTATAGAATGATCAAAGAAGGAATTATCAGGGAAAAACCTCGATCACTTCACTTTGATCAAACTTGGGAAATGCCCCAAGATGATATGCCAAAGAAATTCAACTTTGTGAGAAAATTCATCACAAAGTTAAGTAATAAATCTGAATGGGATGAACATACCATACAGAATTTAAACCAGAATACCATAAAGTGGTATACGGACGGTTCCAAGCTAGACGAGGGAACTGGGATAGGAGTTTTTGGACCGAGAGCCAAATATTCAGAGAGCTTGGGCACATACCCGAGCATCTTTCAAGCAGAAGTCCGCGCCATCGAAAGATGTGTGGAATTCAATACTGGAAGAAACTATCGCAGACAAGAGATTGTGATCATGTCTTATAGTCAAGCAGCCATCAAAGCGCTGAGTTCAAATATAATCAGTTCGAATATGGTTTGGAAATGCCTAGGCAAACTAAATGAACTAGGCCAGAAGAACACTGTCACCCTCCTATGGGTCCCGGGACACATAGGAATAGAGGGGAACGAAACAGCAGATAAGCTGGCAAAAAAAGGAGCTGAAACCCCACATTTGGGACCAGAACCATCTTGTGGGATCAGCAGTAGAGTAATCTTAGGAAAACTAAGGGAGGGAAGAAAAATCCAAGTACTGTAATCAGCTGGAAGGACTGAGGCAATCTAAGATACTACTGGGGAACTATGACCAGAAGAGATCTCTTAGCTGCCTCAACCTCAGTAAAAAAGGCTCCGTATTCTAACGGGAATATTAACCGGGCATTGCCGGTTAAGAAGCCACATGAAGAAACTAGGGTTAGCAGATGAAGCAAAGTGCAGATTCTGTGAGGAAGAGGATGAAACCTCAATACATATACTCTCAGAATGTCCTGCCTTGCAAAATTCTAGGGCTAGATACCTAGGAGCACATGAAATAGAGGAAGGGGATCTACCTGATTTGAAGCCCGACGATGTCCTAAACTTCCTCAGGAAAATAGGACTCGAAGAGCTGCTATAAATCTGAGAAAACATCAGAACATGGCAAGTAAGGGGGGACACAATAAATCCTATGGGTCGCAGTGTAATCATCACCCCTAACTCATTCATACTCATACTCATACTCAAGGCGGGAGGTCATCTGGGAGTGAAGAAACAGTCCTAAAGAACTTTATGACCTGCGCAGTAAACGATTTAACATTTTTCAATTTTTTTTGTTTTATTGTAACTGTTTTTTTTCATGAAAAATTTACAGATTTTTGTAATATTTACAAATATACAAGTTTACAAATATTTATTTGTGTTTCAGGCCTGCAGAGCGCCATATCAAAAAATCTTATTGTTTCTGACAAGGCTGTATTATCAGCTCGAGTGCTTGCTATAAATGCCTCCACGGGATCGATAGTTAATTGTGCCTGGTGGCAAAAACAAGGATTGGATATGGGTGAACCAAAAAAAATCATAAACACAGGGATGGAAGTCGGACAGAGACCAAGCACAGAATATCCTTGGTAAATAAAAAGGAATATTAGAAAATGTAAATAAGTAAATAAGTTTATTGTTATTTCAGGTATGAAGATGCAGAATCAAGTCCTGCCGTCAGATCTCCAAAATTTATCGACAGTCCTCCAAACGTAGCTTACAAGGGTTGGTGGACTTTTCCATACTACTCCTGTGTAAATAGAAAATGGCTCATATCTTACAGTGTTCCGATCCCTCAATCGGGAAGAGGCGGGTAAATAATTTTAATAATATTTAGATTGACTGTACACTGTACACATAAAAATATTTCTACTTGCTCTTCTTAGGTTTAGAATTATTTCTAAACCAGTCTTGGTCGTTTTCTAAAGTAAAAACAACTACTCCCTGGGTTATACGCCCCTCGGACATTGGATGGCTATAGACCAAATCGATACTTAAGAATTGAATTTAATGCAAAGTCCGGTGGGCACATGGCATAGAAAAATATTGTTATTGTTGATGGTTGCGATCCAAAAATGTTTTAGAATGGACTAGTTTAGTAGGATCATATTAATCAAAATAATAGCAATATATATTTAGGATAGGGTACCTACTTACTTATATTGGTATTCATTTTGCAAGTAATTTTTCTCATTTCGTAAAATTTAGCAATAAATAATTAGTAAGTTTTAAACGTAGCGCCAACTAATAACCAATAATGAAGTGTGTTTAAAAGTCAACGTTGTCACATTTTAGCTACGTTCGTTTCAAGTATTCTCAAAGAACTGGCGGCACAAAACACCGTGTTCTGTGACTAACTGATTGTACCAGTTGACAAGATATATGACAGGAGAGAAAATCGTGTTTATCTGTAATAAACAAACAAGACCCCTATTCTTGACGGTGATAGAACAGAACAGCCAATAGAATGTGGGCGTGGTTCTATTGAAAATGCCAAAACGGTATTCTTGAAATTCGTTCTCTCACTGTACCGATAGAAGGGTTGCTCCCCGAGAGAACAATTACTTCTATTGGTTATTTTTGAAGGAACCGCTATAACACCAAGAGAAGGTGTTAGGGATTTTTATTTTCGAACCAAAAATAGTATAGAAGTAATTTCTTTCATAAACCAAACACAACCAAACAAAAAATTAAACTAACGAAAATGACAGAATATTTTGTTTAGTTTTTTACTCCTTATTTGATAAAGTGTCAATCAGAGAACAAAAATATCGATATGTTTATCTCTTTTTAATGACAACAAATAAGAGAGAGATAAGTTTCTCGGTTAATATTAAAGCATATCGACAACATCGCAAATTTTCTACCAATCTTATTGAAACACGTCACTTACCACTTATGACGTATGTAACCATTAAATTTAAATTTCAAAAGCCGATTATGGCTAGAGGATTAATTTTATAAAAATTTTATTTGTACAGTTGAACCACTAAAAACCTATTTTATAAGATGCAAATATAAAAAAAAATCACTAAACTAGTCCATTGTTGACACAATCATGGGAAATGTCTGGTTTAGCCAAAACTTTATAACAAAAAATCCTACTATTGTTTTAAAAAACATATCTGAATAGCTGTGAAATGAAATAAATTTATAGATAAATATGATAAGATAAACAAATTGACACAGTTGTCAATTGATTTAATTTAGATAGCAATCGTGTTGTTCAAAGGATTATCTGAGATGAGAAGTGCTAATTAGCAAAAAGTGGTATTAACATTGTTCATTTTTTGCTTTATAGTTTTGTAAAAGGATAACGCATGATGATTTTAAGATTGCCTTTGCTTGATTTCATATCTCTTTGAGCTAGTGTTAGGCATTAGACGTTAATACATTTTCCATGTGTAAATTTATTATTTGCAATCACTTGATCGAATTCTTGTACTTTAGATTTAGCAAAACAGGTTTATAAACCTATTAGAATCAGTGAACATACTAAATAATTAATTTTAGAGCTGTTAATGGTTATTTCACCTGTCAAAGTGTCACAATTTTCTGATTTCGTCGTTCAACCACTAGTGGTTTCATTAGTACCAGTTGATAGATTCATAGAACTGTCAAAAATTCAATAACAATATTGAACAATTTTCTTGTTTATCAGTAACTATAAATCTTTAATTTATATTATCTAAATATTCTGAAATATATTTTGTTAATATTGTCACAATTAGTTAACAAATATTAGGGTAATTTTAACACTTCTTTGACCTTGTATGGTATTTAATATGTGGGGTAGTATGTAATATGTAACACTTTTTACACTAAAGACATTATAACTATATTTACTATGAATTAAATCTGAGTACAACACTTAATTAGGTACTATAAATAAATTAAATAATGCTATATCAGCAGCATAGTGAACTTGATCGTGAATATCATATATTGAACCCGTCGTCCGAGCATTGTTATGTATTTATATTTATCTTTTGTTTATTCGACCTTAGTTAAAGACACGTTACGACATTGACCGTGCCATACTATAAACAAACTACGGTGGTCTAGGCCATCGGTATTTTCTATTTAACAATTTAATTAAGTATACAAAATATACGGGGTGTTCACACCACACTTGGGGCAAGTGACGTCATAAGGTCTGGAGTTATAATGGCAGTATTTGTCAGAGTAGCTTGCCAATTGCTGCTATGCTACAGTCGAGGCCAAAACATCCAACGAAGAAGAACCTCAGCTGACAATTTTGTTTGTGTATGGTGTTAATTGTACACAAAAAATAAATAAAAACAATTAATCCAAACAACAGCCATAACAAAGATAATATCAATATCGATTTCCAGGTTAGATTAGATGTAGAGTTGTCACAACTGTCAAAAGTCAAAAACCAGGGAAGCAAACCTAACAATTCCTAAGGAAATAAAGGTTTGTCGTTTTCAAGGTCGTAGACTTTTTGACGTATAAAAGTTGTTTAACTATCTTACATTATCTATATATTGGAAACTATGAGACAATAGACAGTTATCGCCGAGATGTATATAACATTTCTTCGTCGACCTCTATAATAACGAAATTTAAACAAAATTTATTCTGAATCTGTCGATAAGATTTAAGAGGTAAATTTTGATTTTGGGTACCTTTTATTGCAATTTTAAATGCAAGTGCACCAATAGTACTATTTTTAAAGTGTTTGTCTTGGAGCGCTTTTTCTGCTAACTTGCTTTTTGAATATTAGCGACAGCATTGACCAAAGGTGTTGCAGATATGTGCCCAATAACAATGCCTGTGCACTAAGTTCGTTTTGGCAAAATGTTACTGAAATAAATTGAATTTTCATAGAACTTAAGAGAGAGAGATGAGGATTTTTACTTTTATGTAATCATCAGTACCAGAATAAACTTAAAAATTAATTTTATTCAATGATATAATCATAAATAATTTCATTAAACTATTCGATGGGCCATTTTTCCAATTTTGTCTATTTCGCTTTCCAAAAGGTCACCTTTTTGTAAATATTGAGGTGGAATTTGACTAGCACCGACTCCGTAAGGTGTACCAGTTAAAATTAAATCGCCTGGAAGTAAGGTCATCACGCTGAAACGCAAAGAATAAAAATTATAAAGAGGAATGTGTACTTCGTTTGCTTGGAGTTGACAGTGAATTCATTATAATTCAGTTAACGCCATCTAGCGGCGACAGCAAAAGTCAAAAATTCAAAACCAAATAAGCGTTTTATAGTGTAAATTATGCTCTTTCATATGAGCCTAAGTTTGCTAAAATCGGTCAAAAAAAACGGGAGAAATCTTGGTTTGTTTATAAAAAAATTGAACTTCCACCACCGGTTTATTTTGATAGATAGAACAAAACGTTCTAGACAAAAAATATGGGGAAATGGTCAGTAAAATATATACGACCAATATGTTATGAGATATGGCCGCTCGTTACCCTTAACGGATCACCCTGTATAACAGGTCGGCTGAAAAGTCCCCGGTCTACCATAGTAAAACACAATATTTTGACAGAATTCATTTTTTTTATTCAACATAGTTGCCTTCAAGGGCGATACAGCGATTATAGCGACCTTCCAACTTTTCGATGCCATTTTTGTAGTACTCCTTCGGTTTGTCCTCAAAATAGGCTTCAGTTTCGGCGATTACCTCAGTATCAGAGCCAAATTTTTTTCCCGCGAGCATTCTCTTCAGGTCAGAGAAAAGGAAAAAGTCGCTGGGGGCTAGATCTGGAGAATACGGTGGGTGAGGAAGCAATTCGAAGCCCAATTCATGCAATTTTGCCATCGTTTTCGATGATTTGTGACACGGTGCATTGTCTTGATGAAACAACACTTTTTTCTTCTTCATATGCGGCCGTTTTTTCACGATTTCGGTCTTCAATTGCTCCAATAATGCACAGTAATAGTCGCTGTTGATTGTTTTTCCCTTTTCCAAATAGTCGATGAACAATATACCGTGCGTATCCCAAAAAATTGAGGCCATAACTTTGCCAGCTGACTGTTGAGTCTTTCCACGCTTTGGTGGCGGTTCACCGGCCGCAGTCCACTCAGCTGACTGCCGATTGGACTCAGGCGTGTAGTGATGGATCCAAGTTTTATTCATAGTCACATATCGACGCAAAAAATCGGGTTTATTACGACTTAACAGCTGCAAACACTGCTCAGAATCATCAATTCGTTGCTGTTTTTGGTCGATTGTGAGCACGCGCGGCACCCATTTCGCACAGAGCTTCCGCATACCCAAATATTCGTGAACGATATGTCCAACACGTTCCTTAGATATCTTTAGAGTGTCAGCTATCTCGATCATATTCACTTTACGGTCACTCAAAATCATTTTGTGGATTTTTTTGATATTTTCGTCGGTAACCACCTCTTTTGAGCGTCCACTGCGTTCACCGTCTTCGGTGCTCATTTCACCACGCTTGAATTTTGCGTACCAGTCAATGATTGTTGATTTTCCTGGCGCAGAGTCCGGAAACTCATTATCAAGCCAAGCTTTTGCTTCAACTGTATTTTTTCCTTTCAAATAACAATATTTAATAAGCACACGAAATTTTTTTTCCATCTTTTTGAAAATAACAAAAGTTGCTTCACTAAAAATGCAATATCTCACAAACTAATAGTCCGACAGCTGTCAAATTTTTACACGAATCTTTTGAAGGTTGATACTATCTAAAAATGAAATGGATTTAATTCTAGTGTCGTCATCTATAGGTCAGACCGGGGACTTTTCAGCCGACTTGTTACATATTCACACTTACAACCTTAATTCAATGACCTGCTGTATCCAAATGATGCGTAAAATACTTATAAACCAAAAATGTTACTGTACCTTGATAAATATTCGATAAGAGCATCAATCTTGTGCAGCATGTTGGAAGAATGTCCGCTCTGTTTTAAATCACCATTAACCCAAGTTTTTAATGTAACATCATAAGGATCATCCAAATCTTCTTTGGTTACTACCCAAGGTCCTAACGGTGAAAACCCGTCAAAATTCTTACACATTAACAACTGACCACTGTTCCTCATCACCCAGTCTTTAGCTGTCAAATCTTGGGTCATTGTATAACCAAAAATGTAATCCATGCTATCTTTGGCTTTCACATTCTGAGCTTTTTTTCCAATTACCACTACTAATTCCACTTCCCAATCTAAAGCCTAAAATACATTACATATCAATATGTTTGAAGAGAAATACACAAAAAAAATAATATTATAAACTACAAGAGTTTGGAGACCATCTGGCAATGCTGATCGATTGGCCACTATGCAGGAGGTTCTAAGACAGCAAGGCAGCTGTATAATGGTATGGGGTGGCATCAATCTTGGTGGAAAAACAAATTTCTTTGGCTTTAACAGTTTTTAAATGCAACAGACTACTTATAACATTAAATAAAAAAGTAAAACATACGTTCGTTGCTTCAGATTTTGGAATTGGGTCGTCTGGTCCAATTATTACCGAACCAAATTTACTGAACACCGTTGGTTCTCTTGGAAATGGTATTTTCCTCTTTTGGCAATCGTCTTTGTAATTCGAGGTTACTCCCAAAATTTTATCCGGTTTCGTTATTGGAGACAAGAGTTTAACTTTAAATAAATCGTGTTGTATCTTAGGGTTTGCGGCTATACTGTAAAAATATTAAGGAAATATTTAAAAAGATTCTACCTTGTCACAAAAAGTATGGCATAATTTTAAAAATTGATTTATGGTGTAAAATGAAATATCAGATTTTTCAGAATATTTTAATATGAGTGTATGGTATCCTTTAAATGTATAAAAGCCCAAAATATTCACAGTGTAAATCGCCATTTTGAAGAAAAACAAAAAATGAATAAATTTTGATAAATCCTATTTGTATTATTTACATTTTAAAATTTCTTGTGTGTAGTATATTTTGAGTAAAAATAAGTAATTTAACCCCAGAACAAGCAGCTAAAATCGTGGCTTTAGTTGAAGATGGACGGTCTCTGACGATGCTAATTCTATAGCGAAACGGCCGTTATTGCATTTCATACTTTCTGTGACGAGTGTATTTAAAGCAATTTTATGCGCCAAAACAAAGAACACTGAGATCAGCAAGCCCTGTGAAATATTATCGCATCATATGACTCAAGTGACAAGTCATTTTTACAGAAAACCCACCGGCAAGTATTGATGAACTCCGTGAAAAATTGTTGACCTTTTTCAGAAGAATGCAGCAGCCTATTTTTAATAATAACATACTATACTGTATTTGAAAATCAAGAGAGAGTAAATTCCCAGAATAAAAACTAATTCGGTATGCAAAACTATAGTACAGTACGTGCGGTAAAACTTCAATATTTGTAATGCATTCTAAATTGTTTTTGTTAATTTCAATACAAAATTTATTAAATTTCTTGGACTATCACATTATTTTATGATCTTTCATTGTTACTACAGTAGGCCTAAGAGGATTAACGTGCGTCATAGGCGTAACCAGATTAGAAAAGGGATAATTGTTATTTAACGACCTCCGAATGGCAACAGCTTCTAATGACAGATATTTTGACTTAAATAGTGCTTAAGTTTCTAGAAATGCAGTTATTTGATATTCGATAAACGTGACAAATAGTAGTGACTAAAAATGGAAGCAGTTTGTGAGTATACGCCAGTGAAAAAATTAAAATAGACCATTTATCGCTTAATGAAAAGAGTGCTGTAGTGAATGTGTACCACTATTTTAAACATCAAAATCCCTCAAACACTATTGACAGTGTAGTTGAAACTACACAATGGGATATGGAAAATCTACAATATATAGAGTTCTAAAGGAGGAAAAATCAGGTGGAGTAACCTCACCAAAGCCGAAACCAGGTAGGCAAAAACTATTAAAAGTCAACGTGGACGAGTTTTTTAAAAATGCTATTCGTAAGCTTGTTCACTCATTTTTTATAAACAAGCAAATACCAACTTTAGATAAAGTTTTGCAAGCCATTACGAATGATGTTGATTTACCCACAATAAGCCGGGATAAACTATGGAAAACGTTACATGAGTTAAACTTTAAATTTGAAAAAATGGGCAGACACTCAATGCTAACTGATTCTGAAGAAATTGTATGTTGGAGAAGACAGTACCTCAGAAGAATACAACAAGTTAAAGCTCAAAATAAAAACATTTATTATTTAGATGAAACATGGGTTAATGAAGGACATTGTGTAGGAAGAGTTTGGAAAGACAAAAATATAAAATCATCCCATCAAGCTTTTCTAGAAGGATATACTACTGGTTTTAAGGAACCTATAGGAAAAGGTAAAAGATTAATTATTTGTCATATAGGCAGTACAAACGGTTTTCTTGAGAATGGTTTACTCTTATTTGAATCAAAAAAAGCCGTTGATTATCACGAAGAAATGAATGGAGACGTGTTTGAGGAATATTTTGAACAGATGATTCAATTCATACCAAAAGGATCGGTTATTGTAATGGACAATGTAAGTTACCACTCCAGATTACTTGAACCTTTACCAACCACTAAATGGAAAAAGGATGAAATTGCAAAATGGTTATCTTCTAAAAATTTAGCCTTTGACAATACAATGCTGAGGGCAGAATTGTTAACTATTGCTAAAAAACATAAGCAAAATTATAAAAAATATAATATTGAGGAGATAGCCAAAAAACGATAAATTGAAATCCTTCGTTTACCACCCTACCATTGTGAGCTGAATCCGATAGAATTGATATGGGCTCAAGTTAAAGGTTATGTTGCCAGAAATAACACTACTTTTAAATTATCAGATGTTAAAAATCTCTTCAATAAGGCAATATCTGAAGTAACAAGTGGAAATTGGCAAAAATGTATTAGACACGTTACAGAAATAGAAAAAAAAATGTGGGAGCTAGATAACATAATTTATATTACTATAGAGCCCATTGTAATTTCTCTAGAATCAGATGGTGAATCTTCTGACACAGAGTGCGAGGAACCATAACTTTAAAATTATTAATTTATGTACTTTAATTTTATTTTTAGATTTTTATTTTGTAAGATTTAATATTGTCGTATTTTTTGCATGTTGCTCGTCAAATTTTATCCTTGCGGTTGGTTTTTTTTTCTCATATACCTACTTAATTGTTTTTTTAGCTTATCATAATATTAATTTATAAGTAATTGTAATTATCTGTACATATTATATACATATTTTGTAAATAAACATATGCCTAAAACAAAATGCCTAAAATAATATTGACTTTTTCTTCATTTTACCCAAATTAAATTACTACTTACGAATTATGTTTATCTATCTAAAATTGGTAATCTAAGTATAAATAACTAAAACAAATTAAATATTTCTATTTCCATATTAATTTAATTTTGAAAACGCACGTCTATGGTTTACTGCCTTTAACACTGATAACTGCAAAACATTTCTGGGAATTTACTCTCTCTTGATTTTCAAATACACTATAAGAAATCTATTCAAACGTTATGAGTATTGCTTGGAGCATTTTGAACACATTTTGTATAGAAGCAAATTGTTTAATTTTTCATCTTTTTTATAATAACGCTTTAATTTTTTAGTGCCGTTTATTTTGGCACACACCGTATCTAGTTAGTTTTTTGGCTTACTTACTTTTTAATTTTTTCCAACGCGTCTGGATTGCTTAAGAACTCCACTAAAGAGTTGGGAATTGTTGGGTCACTCGCGTTTAAATCTATAACATTTTGACCATTCAAAACACCAATTCTAACCTTATCGTTATTGAATTTGTATTGAACAATCCTCATGTTGGCCAAGTTTTTGTGTACACACTGACTAAACTTTCGACAGATATCCATTTATCCGTCGTTTTAAATGTTGATAAATGCTAGAAATTCCAAATATTTACGAGTAAGATCTAGTTATAAACGCGATAATTGCGGTTATCTTATTTTTATCTATTTTTTTTATGACGATACAATCATACAAAAATTCTTTATTTATGAATTAAGCAATTACAAATGTTTGTTGTGATGTTGCAACAAACAGAAATTTATTTATATAGAAAGATCGATGATACCGCATTATTTGCATGCCTTCTAATATGAGTAGTTAACTCAGACATGACGATTATTATTGGATAATCTAATCACGAAAGTAAACATTATTAATAATTTTTTATTTATTACAAAATTGGCGCCCACCGTGGGGGAGAACAGTGTATAATCTGAAAAGCGAAGCCGCTACTGGACCTTTGACATCGCCAAAAAAACGAAGACGGAACAGCAGCCAGTCGAATTCAAGACTGATCACCTACGATGAAGGTATCCAATCGCAAATACGAAAAGCTGTGCATGAATTCTACTCCGAAAATATTCCACCAACACTGGCAAAAGTTCTTGCTAAAATAAATTCAGACGAAAATGTACCAAATTTTTCTAAAAGTACGCTAAGACGCTTGCTTAACGATATGGGGTTTGTTTATGGAAAGAGAGGAAGTGACTCGATTCTAATAGAAAGAGCTGATATAATCGCCTGGAGGCACAAATATTTAAGATCAGTGAAGAAGTTCCGCGAAGAAGGATATACCGTAATATATCTGGACGAGTAATGGATTAATGTGGACCACAGTGTAAATTTTGAATGGAAAGACACTACCATAAAAAATGCCCGAGATGCATTTGTCAAAGGACTGACAACAGGACTGAAGGCTCCAAGTCAACGAGGACCGAGATTTGTTCTTCTTCATGCAGGCTGGAAAGACGGTTTTCTTGAGGGTGCAGAAAAAACTTTTCTGGCAAAGAAAGGTGCAGACGATTACCACGACGAAATGGACGCAGAAGACTTTGAGGCCTGGTTTAAAGATCAATTGATCCCTAATTTGCCGAAAAACGGATCAAAGAATGTTGTAGTGTTGGACAATGCGTCATACCATTCGGCGAAGTTACCTTTTCCAAAGACAACTTGGAATAAGGAACAAATAAAGTACTGGCTACTGAAAAAAGAGATTTACTTCGAGGATGATTATTTAAAAACAGAATTATTGGCTACTGCAAACGCGTTTAGAGAGCAGTACGACCTAAGAAAAATAGACGACATTGCCACGGAACATAATATAACAGTCCTGGAGCCAAGTGAAGGGATATGTGGCTCGTAATAATAGTACTTTTAAGAAAGAGGATGTGGAAAAACTTATAAAAACAGCGTATTCGCAAGTAACCCCAATGCAGTGGTCTAATTATGAAAAAAAAGGTAGATAATACAGAGGAAAAGATGTGGCAAACAGATTATTTAATGGAAGACATTGAGCCAATAATAATAAATCTAAATGAAGACGATGAAGATGAAGACTTGGATGACGATGAAGATCAGTAATATATTTCTTAACCCTCAAATGTTCCATTCAATTTTCATTTATTTTAGTTATTACCTGCTAATCATTGTCATTTTTAAAGTTTAATTTTAATTCAAGTTAAAATACGTAATTATTAATTCATTTACTTATTCTATATTTTGTTGGTTACAACAACCCGCCAGAAGAAGAAAAATCCTCGGAAAAATCATCGAAACGTCGGCAAGATTTCATTAGCTTTTCTCTGTTAATCGTTCTCCCTTAAAATTTAGATGACAGCTGACTTTTTCACCACTCGTCTTGTAATTTATGTATATATTATTATTATTGACATATTTTTATTATTAATTATATTATTATATTATTATTTCATAATTTGACAAAGGTCTTTTGTAAGGCCGCTGTATTTATTTATTTCTTTATACGTGATAATTAAAGGTATAAAATTTGAATATTTTAGCGGATTTACAATATTTTCCTTTAAACGCGTAAAATTTATCTAAAAGCATAATTATAAATATTCTTAATTACTCACTAAACGATTTTCAAATGAATAATTTAGTCAACATTTAAATCATAATAGTAACACAATGGCAAGTTATATTCCCGCGCCAGTTGGAACCAAATTCGAAGAACATGCCGATATGGCAACGCCGTCGTCCATAAACGCAATGCTGCATAATAACTGTGACCCGCTCTATAGTCACTACATCACGAACAGTTGCTGATGCATCTTGATATATTAGTGCATTATGAACATTTAAAACAATAGTTTTTTCTCTTTGAGAAAACGTACTTGGTTTTAAATGAACCACTTGTACTGGAACAAAACTCGAACTTGACGCCATTTTCACTACCCAAAATGTTCTTGGAGTAAAATAATAAAAATATATATAATATTTACGATTTAAGGAGCCCGTATCCCATGCAGTCGGAAACGAAAATGTGTCAATGATTTTTTTGTCCATGAAGTGCAGACATCTCTTAGTAATAGGATAAACTAACAGAAATAATAATAGAATCCTTTCACTAAATTGCTCTATTCATCGGAAAAAAATTTACCTGCTAAAAACACATGTTTTAGGGCTAAAAACCAGTTATATAATTCTCATTTCTAGACCTTGCCAGCCAACAAAATATATTTTGTATTTTATCTCGGGAAAGAACGAGGGTAGATCAACATTTAGTAATATCAATAGGTGCTCTATAGTAATTATTACTTTTATCTTTAGTTTTTACCATTTACCATTTTTTATTTGTATTTTTAATTCTATATATATATATATATATATATACCTAATCACCGGTAGGGTAAGTTTATTATTTTTATAAGTTTATAGTTGTGTGTGATTCTTTTTAGATCAGCTCTAGGTAAGTGTCAAAAAATTAATAAAATATTATTAACTTAGAGGCGATGCATTTACAAATGACACATTAAAGTGGTCAACATATTTTAATTTTGTAATACCTATTTACTTGCGTCGAAAATTCGGAGACTAGATACTTATGAAGAATAATGATGTTTTCTAGAACGTTGCTGGATTTAAACTAATGTTAACCCTTCAGGATTATTTGTTGACTTGAAATACGGTTTCTTAGGTGCATCGCCTGATGGTAAACGAATTATTATGTAACTATTATATACATATCAGAGTTTAATAACTTATTATGTTTTAGGTTTAATTGATTCAGATGAACTTGTTGAAGTAAAATGTTTTTTAAAAGTAGTCACATCAAAAATATCATTGAGAGAGGCCGTAGAAAAGCGTATGGTTCCTTGCTTAAAAATTGAAAATAGTGAAATTCACTTGAAGGAAAACCACAATTATTATTATCAGGTAAGATTTGTTATTGGCTTTTCATTTTACTAATTTGTTTAGAATATTACAAATTATTGTTTTTAGATACAAGGACAACTCGGCATCACAAGAAGAAAAACATGCCATTTTATTATTTATACTGGAGATATGAATCCACTTTTTACCGAAAATATAAATTTCAACGAAACTTTTTTTAACAATATGGTAGAAAAGTTGAGACGATTCTATGAGGATTGCGTTGGGCCGGAAGTTATTTTAAACAGGAGAGGCAAAAGATTAAAATATAAAGATCCACCAGAAAATATTTAAATGTAATAATAATAAAAGTATATTTTTAAATAAAATATTTTGATGCCAGTTTTTCTTTTTACTTAATTCAGAATACCACGTATACAAAATTTACGCTAACATTTTTTTCTCTCAGAAACCTGTGACCAGATTTCTTCCAAAATTTGACCAAGAAGTGTCTATATGGCCACCAATAATTGGTATTTTTTTCAAGAATTTTGAATTTACAGTTTTTTGTTATTAACAATTTTATAATTTTTATATTTATTTACAACGATGTTTATTCTGTGTCTAATGGTTTTTTAATTGTGGTGGGAAAATGGAATAATAAACACTTATTCTGTAAGGGATCGCTCGGCACACAAACAATAATTTTATTTACCCTCATATATAACTATAGATGGCCAGCCGTACGCTGGGCATATTATAATTAAAATTTCTTCAAGATATAATGATATAACTGGTCTGCTGACAATCAATATCCGCAAATCAGTATTCTTTTTTTCATTTTACTAATTTGATTTATTGAATAATTGTTTTGTAAATATCGTAAAATATTTAAAAAACGTTACATTAATTTATAATACAAAAATTTTTTTTGACTTCGTTATTAAAAAAGAGAAAAAAATACATAGTGCCTAGTTCCATCTATGATAAAAGTTATAAACTAAAGTACAATTATTTCGTCATTAACTACGTCCATTTTTGATCCAAAGTGAAAAAATAAAAATAAAATGCAGCATGATTTTAGTTTCTAACTATTTCTTAGGTCTGATCTCTTTAGAAAATTCTGATTGGGCTATTTGATAGAAAAATGTTCAACTTAGGAAAGGTTTAGTTTCATTTTAAGAAAATTTATTTAGATTGTTGTTTATTTATACAAATGTAAAGGTCTAAAATAGTTCGCATTCAACAGCTCTTTTTCAATATTAAACCATTAATTAACAAAAAATAAATGTAATCCTTACCTAAGTTAGACCTTTATATGCAATTTAGTAAAAAAAATAAAACGATTTGAGTTATAATAACGGAGAAAGTTAGAATAAACTTTTGGTCTGTAGGTGCCATTCTGATGTACAGCGATACCCCGTCCTTAATGACTTTTTTTAGTTGCCAACTTCAAACAAATAGACTATAAGCATCTAACTGACCTGTGGAAATATTTATAAGAATATGATTTACTTATAGACACATTTATTAATTTGAAACTTTCGCACGTGTCAGCTAGTATTGAAATGTTCCTTTAGGAGTTTAATTATTACAAATTATTTCAGTTACAAAGGATTCCTCAGTCTAGACGTAGACGTATCTCAACTAGAAATCAATCAATGCGAAGCAATCAGAAATGTACAATTTAATAACGAAATTGCCATCTTCCATGGATCTCATAAATGCCACAATTTTACGACGAAGGTAATTATGTTATTTGTTTTTGTTAACAATACAAATCCTACTACTATAAATGCTGAACATAAAACCGCAAAAATAGTACATAAAATTAATGTGGAATAAAAATTTTCTACTATCAACTCGTTTAATGCTAAAATTAATCACAGAGGAAATTACAATTCTCTTTTGGGTTTGCTATTCGTCCCTTCTAATGCAGTTAATCAAGAAAATGATTTATACTTTAACATAAAATTGGGTTCTGTGGTAAATTCGGTAAAATGCAATCATCTATCCAGAGAGTATAAAATGACTTTAGATAATTATAAAACTTTAACACGAAAATACAAGTTCATTTACTGCTAATTTTTAAGCTTCATAATTATTACAAGTTATTTTATTTTTTTCTAAATCCGATAAATAAAATCTTTGTAACCGTTACAAAGTAGTGGATTCTTTTATTTCTATACAGGGGCTGATTTTTATTATAGCTAATAATTAATAATGTGAGGTTAACATTCATTTAAAATAATTACAGAATAGGGTAATCTACCATTTTGACCATTCGCCTAGGCGCTTGCGCGGCCACTTCAAACTTTAACCCTGCAGCCGCGCAGTGTTGTCGGTTTAATTATTGTTTCCTGAAACTGAATAGTTTAATTTTGATTTAGTTAATTTGTTTATAAAAAAGACGTACTTTAATATTTTATATATTAAAGGCGTTTTATTGCTAAAATTCGCAAATTTAGATGCTAAAAACAGCAATTAAAAATATAAATAAAAACGTACTTCCCTTTCGTTATTTCGAATTACATATATAGTATTAACAACAGAAAAATGAATATACCGTAAGGAACATACAGAAGATATTTGTGATTTTAATTTATTATGGTTTTAAATTAATGGAAAATATTAACTACCTACTACAATAAATGCAGTAGAAACTTGCAATGTCTCTTCACTCAGTTTTTTTTATACAAATGTGGCAACGCAGCTTGAGATTTAAAATTTGCCACTTTATTTTGCACATTTATACATTTTTTTCACAATTAGCGCAGAAAACACGTTCATTTTGCAACTAGTTATATAAATAGCTATTTGAATACTTTCTTACAATTATTTAGAAGTTCCACTAGGTACTCTAAATCGAGACATAAATCAATTTTTAAAATAGATATTTTAAATGTTTCCTGTTCCAGAAGTTTATTTATATTCTATAAAAACAATTAAAATCTAGGACGGACTTCAAATATGCAAAATGCTTGATTGAAAAATTATGTTGATTATAGGTACCTACCAATGATTAAAAATTTTTAAGATTCTATATCATCATGAATCTCATTATGGACATGTAAAAGTGAATTTAGAAAAACAGTTTCATTTGGGATAATATGTATTTTTATTAAACAACGAATTATTTTTATAGTGTATTTATAGACCAAGTTTAAATCAAGAAGCATGGACCAGGGGAAAATATCAGTGTGTTTGCAGGCCAGGATATTATTCGGAATATCACCAAGGAATTTTTAATGGATCCTTAGTTGAGAGTAAGTAAAAATACTATAGGTAGATAGAAATAATGTAAAATAAAATTATAGCAGTGACATTAAATTCTTAAACTATAAAATAAAAAATAAATTCACTCCAATGTTCGACCCCCCTTCGAATGACAGCTATAACCTACAATTTTTAAAGTGGGAAGTAGGTATAGGATTGTTATACAGGGTGTTTCTATATACATGCGATAAAATTCAGAAGGAGATTTTATTTCAAAAAATTATAAATAACAAACAGCGAATTTATACTCATGTTTGATTATGAAACCTACAAAAGAGAAAATTGTTTTATCATTTACAGTTGCTTGGTCTGAATATTTGAAAACGAGCAGTACTTCATGGGAATTGATCTTCCAATGTAAAAAATGTGCTCCGGGATGTAATTTTTGTAGAAATTCATCACCATGCTTAGCTACATATCATTGGCCATTCAGGTCTGTATTTACTTGATTAATTTATACGTATAACAAAAGATGAGAGCAATTTTTAGGTTAATGTTAACTTATCCATACGAATTTTATCCTAAAGTGCATGAATTTTTGTTTAGAAATAAACTACTTACATAGAAAATTGTTTTTAAATAATTTCTGCATTTACAAATACCTTTTTCTGTTAAGATGAGTGCTTTACTAATTTTTTGACTTTTTTAGGATAACTTTATTAACGTTTTCAATTGTTTGCGTGATTTTTACAATAATATTAATTGTGTACATGTATCAACACAGAAAATTGAAGGTTTTTAAAGTCGCTAGTCCGATATTTCTTAGTATTACACTACTTGGCTGTGCTACAATGTACTTGGAGGTAAGAATTACATTTATTAAATAGTATTTCATTTCTTTTTTTGTACCTACTACCATTTTTTATGGTTTATAATAGTATATTACTGAAGAACCGTTATTCATTACTTTAATCTAACATATAGACATGTTTATATTTTAATCTCAGAAGTATATTTGTTGGAAAGCTTCAGAAAAATTGGAACGTATACCTCGTTCAGTATAAATGTGGTTGCACGTCATCAAAGTGAATATAAATGTTTACCAACCTTGTTTGTGTTGCTTCACATAACCTTTATTTAATAACTATGATTTTTGTCTGTGTAACTAACCTAGCGTAATATTCTGGTCAAATAAAAAGGATATTAAACTTCCGTTAACATTTACTGGATTCTAATGCTATTTTAAATGCTTGGCAACATAGCTCCGTTCTGACAGCTGTGACGTGCAACCACATTTATACTGAACGAGCTGTAGGTATAATGGTTTGCAACCCCTGACCTTGAGACTTAAAATACAAATCGCATATTGTTAAAATGTCTAATCTAACTAATTATCATTGCAGATGGCTGCGATTTTCCCGATTTTGGATCAATACTCTTGTATAGCTACTAAATGGTCCCGGCATTTAGGTTTTTGTGTTACTTACACGGCACTGTTAATGAAAACATGGAGGTATTTATTATAATAATTTATATAATTAAAAGCTTAAGTTCTATTAATATGAAAATGTGATAACTTACTGTTGAGGTAAATCAGTAAACATGAAAAGAAAATAATTGCTAATTAATCTCGGGTATTTAATTTTTAAGGCACTGTGTTCGTGTTTTCAAAAGTGGCAACAGCGCATTTAATATATATTTTATTTATGAATCAAAACGATAAAATGTAATATTGCATTTTTAATATAATATAAAACACTTTATGGTTGCAATATTATTAAATGTAAACAAGAAACTTGGCGGGATAGTCCTGGCAGCTCAGGCCACAAATTATACAGAAGAAAAAAAGAAGATCCGATTGTTTTGTTTACGTTTGTTGCATTCATTTTTTCGGTGATTTAGTTTTGTTTTTTATATTTTATAACCGATTATTATTTTGGATAAAACACAAAAAATACAACAATTCAAAAACAAAGCTTCAAAAACGTAAACAAACAAAACCAAGCACAAGTGTGTAGGAAGGGTATTTACCTTCTTCCATCTTCGCTGTAGATGCGCTGTTGCCAATTGGATAAATGCGAACAGAGAGCTTAAAACCACTACTTTTAGGATTACTTCGAAAATTATAAATACTTTAAAAGTTTCATGAATTAAAAATGTGTTTATTAACTGCTAGCAATTATTTAACAGAATAAAAAAGGAGACTTTCCTTTGAAGCTACAGAACAGGACTGGCAAATTTTGAAGCTTATCATTTTCGAACTAATAATAATGCTTATCGCAAGCTAAAAACTATTCAGAAGCCTTCAGGAAATGTTATTATTTAATAGACATGACATATTAGAGAAACTAACATAGCTTTCCATATATTCATTTTCAAAATTTATAAAAACCTAAACGTATATTTATTTTTAGAGTATCTCTAACTTACCGAGTTAAATCTGCTCACAAAGTAAAACTGACTGATAAACAATTGTTACAATGGATGGTACCTATTCTACTAGTAATGCTAATTTATCTTGGCACATGGACTGTATCAGATACCCCTAATACAGAAGAAATTGTAGATAATGCAGGCTTAAGATTTAAGCAGTGCATGTACAACTGGTGGGATCACAGTTTAGCTATTGGTATGCAATTTTATTAGAAGTTAACAATAGTAGTGGTAAAGTATATACGTTTTTTGTACATATTAACCCTTTGCCATTAGAATATTATTCTTTATGGCCCCTAGAAAAGGTCGGACCTTACACAATGGGGGTTAAAGCTCTGATTGACTTATGGTAGCAAAAACCACCTTTTAATAAAATGAGTATGTACGATTATCTTTAACTCACAAATTCACTACTAAATAGCTAATTGCATTTGGTATTCTTCGAGCATTATTGTTATTAGAAAATATTCTTTAATAATTCTGCGAATAACAATATAATTACTTTTTGTATAATTTAATCACAGTTTTTAACTTTTTAGGTGAGGTATTGTTCTTAGCTTGGGGTATAAGGGTATGTTACAATGTGAGAAACGCCGAATCTTTCTATAATGAAGCTAGATTGATCAGTTACGCCATTTATAATATCGCCATTGTGAACATAATGATGATTGCGTTTCAGTAAGTATTTAGTGTCATTAATAATTAGGTAAAAATTCATTGGTATACTTCTTACCAAACCTTTCTTTCAGTTCGTCATAGTTTGTGACGTCATATACTATTTTGGGAATGTTGAGTATTATTGCATGTAATTCTATGCAAATTTGACAGTTGCCAGGATCGTATTCAGCTAATTATGAAACTAACTTTTATTGCACATTGGATTTAAAAAACAAAACATTAGTATTTATGAGATTCTTAAAAATGGAAAAGTTATCAAATAATTGCCAAAAATTTGATACTTTTACACTATATAAACTATTTTAGATTGTTTGAATTATAATGAATATAAAATTAAGTTTTTCACTTTTTTTCACATAAAATAACGTAAAATACTGACCTGAACGACAATTGTGACACTTCAGTGTTTGACACTGTAAAGGGGCATTTGCATTACAGTATTCTGCGACAAAATAATTTAATTTGCGTGATTGATTGGTTAGAAGTTGGGAGCATTCAAAATACGCGAATATACGTTAATAGACCCATCTCGTTAATGGCACAAATTGAATACTCATGCGCAAACCAACTCCCACTCTCGTAGTTCCCCCTAAATGTTCGTGCCCCTTATGCAAAAGTAATCAGTAATCCAAAGAAAAGTAAATCCAAAGAGAAGTCTAGGTACACACACAAGTCGTTAATATTAAATACACAAAAATAAGAAAAACACAAAAACAACTAGCAAGCGGCGTTTTTTTCATTTAAATTGTGGTATTCCTGGGTAGCAATACGTTGTGTTATATGACAAGAAGTAGTCTTATTTTAGCAGTAGAAGGGGAAAATTCAAAAATATTTGCGCATGAGTATAAAATAAAGAGATAGGTGTACTCATAAGCTCTGCATTGTTTTGATATTTTTTGAGAAATAATCACGGAACTACCGTTTTTTCTGTCGGCTACAACTTAATGTGTTAGAAAGAAATGAATAAACTATGACGAACTGAAAGAAGGGTTTGGTAAGAAGTATAAACATTCGTATTTAGTAAATACCTACGAATAAATAATAAAAAGGAAGGAGGATAATACGATTTGACGATGTCCGCAATGGTTCTTGCATATGGCTGACTTGAAGTTTCCGGTTACCAGTGGTGTCACACACAGGATATTATATACTTATGTCTCGTATTAAATGTTAAAAAAAAATAACTGTTTTCCGCTTGTAATTATCTGTACAGTAATATACATTGTCATAAGATTGTAGGAATATCAATTTAGATTAAAAACTTCTAAGTAGGTAATTATAATAGGTGACTTAGTTGGTCTGTATAAAAAATAAAGGAACGTCTATGATAACAATGTGGTTGTCATTAAAATATTTTGTTAATTTTTAATAATACAGATAATTAGAACCCTGCAGATGAAAAGTAATTCCCATTCAAGAGTTAGGTTAACTACTTAAATCAGAAAATAATATGTAAAACAGCATGAAAAACGATTTATGTCAAATGTCACGATTCGAATGAGTCATATTTGGTTCTTCAATATGGCCGACTTCCGTCGCAATTATTTGCTTGATTAAAATATGACAACATTCCTTCCTTTCTATTCTTTATTCGTAGGTAAATACGATGATGTATGATTTATGCAAGAATACATCCAGCGCCGGATTCCGTTATGAGGTTAAAATAAGCCAATTAAAATGATGCTTGTGGGCGGAGTTCCTACCGTTGATATTTTACGTGACGTTTAAACTAGGTATAACTGAAAGTAATTTTTAAGGTTTTAAGCAGGTATTTATTATTATTTTATGATTGTTTTCCTTTGATCTTGTCTTCATTTCATAGTCTTTAAAAGTAGGTAAACAAAAGGTATTGATTTTTTGTGGAAAATTTTAACTAGGTAACGTGTAAATGGGAAATTTTGTATGTTCCTCGTTAAATGAAAAATTCATTAATGTGAGTATCAAATCAAATATCTATTTTTGGCGTATAGGTATTAATAAGAACAATTATTAATTATTAAATCTACTAATTTGTAGTCTGTTTTGCCACCTGGCTGGGGAACAAAAATTATGGAGAAAAAAATAATAGAAGGTGAAGATAAGTTCCCTAACGTTTAGTTGCAATTTTTTGTTAATTGCACGAACAAAAAAGTGTTTGGTAAATGGTTAAGAGAGTTTGAAAACTTAACCAATTCATCACACGTTATAAATAATACGGTTATTGAGGATAGAGAACGGATTAAACTTAAGTGAAATATTTAAATGATATATTGGTACCTATACATAATATATTGAATTTTTGAGATTATTAAAATTATTTAGTAAACATTTAAAAAGTTTTATTTACCATATAAAGTTTAAATTTAATTTTAGATGTCACCACTTTACTCGGTGCTCAAAAACTTACGAACCATCTTCATAAATTAAAACGAGAAATACCAATTGCCCTTCAAAATTAACAGTAAAAATTCATCTTATTAGAAAAAAATACATGGGCATACAAGAAAAATTCCAACTTTTACAAGAAGCACCTTGTGAAATAACTCTTATTGTAACACACAATCAGGCAATTCAGATTATTTGCGGTTTCGGAAAGTTAGTAATGATGTAAGAGAACAGTTATTACGTCTCTACAAGAATGGACATACAGCAGGAACAGCATTAGAAATGATTAAGTGCAATATCCAGCTAACTTGTGATGACTACAACACAGCTTTAGCAGATAGGAATAGTAGATGCCCAAGTTATAAATATTTGATAAAAACTGGATTTCATTATGAATTAAAACTACAATAATTTGCCCAAATCTATGAAATATTTCAACTCTCGGAGGTTGGAGGATGGAAATAAAAAATAAGTAATAAAAAATCCTCAGTATTTTTACCCTTAATTTAGTTACTGATAACCAAAACATGTATATTAATTAAATTAAACTTATTTTAAAAAACCTGAAATTATCCCCTGGCATAATAAAAAAATACACCTTTATAATACATTTTTACACTGCAATTATATATTTTTTTACTTTCTAGCCTAGAAAGCACAAATTGAAAAAGTGCGCCAAATATCCAAGCCACACCTACTAATATTTCTATTGGCCTATTTTAGCCTCATAACGGAATCCGGCGCTGGATGTATTCTCGCATGATTTATAGTCCGTATCAGGGATGTTGCGAACATTCGCATCTGCATCCGCAAATGCGGAACATCCGCATTGATTTGGACATCTGCATCTGCTTCCGCATCCGCATTAGTCAATGCGAATGTTCATGCGGATGCGAAATTATATAAGTAGCGACAAGAAAGAAATTGGGCGGGGCCGGTGATTGACGCGTGCCGGTCGTACGAGTGAAGACGAGAGTCAAGATGAGCTAGAAAATGGTAGCATTGAAGCTGTATTCAAAAAAGAGTTACTTGCTTACCGTACTAAAAAAAAAAAAAATGTGAATGAAAATCCTTTAAACTGGCGCAGTGTACATCGAGGGGAATTTAAGGTATTATCGCCGATAGTACGAAGATTTTTATCTGCTCCACCGGGCAGTGTTCCTAGCGAACAACTATTTAGTAGCGCGGGATTAATTTACGAACCTCTGCGTAACAGACTTGAATCAGAAAAGGCGGCAATACTACTCTTCATCAAGTATAATGCTCCTATTTTTAAATTCAATTACTGATATAAAAAACAGTAGGTGAAGTTTAAAAAATTTGTTACATTATACATTACTTAATTTTAACATAAAAATAAGTACTTAATTATGTTTGATTACAATAAAAATGTTAATAATTACGTTGTCATTGTTTTAATTTTTCATTAATAGACTTTATTTACATAATATCTTATACATCCGCATCCGCATCTGCATCCGCGGATGTGAGCCTGCTAAACTCCGCATCCGCATCCGCATCTGCGGATGTGAAAATATCGGCATCTGCAACATCCCTGGTCCGTATTATATGTTATCTCTGTTTATAGTTCAAAATTCAAAAATATTAAATTTCGATGATTATATTTTTTATTTAACTTCTAACTCACTAAACAACTTTAAAAAAATTGTATTTTAAATATGTAGTGAGACCAGAATAGCTTTTTTAATCCAAAAGTCCACTGGTTCAAATGTTTTGTTTCAATTAAGATAAATTCAATTTTGAATAGAAGTGTAACTAGTGTTATATTTTCATTTTAGCTTATTTATTTTTCCACGAGCTGGCCCAGACATCAAATATTTACTTGGTTTTATACGTACCCAACTTTCTACAAGTACCACGATAGCATTGGTGTTTGGTCCGAAGGTAAGTTCCACATAAACAATTGTATATTTTCTTTGAATGTGCAATGAGAGAATATTATGAAAGATACAGCCACCCTTTAAAATGCCAATTTCAATATTGAATATTTAAACTACTTTTTCACAAATATTAAAAACATCTTTATTATTAAATTACAATTTATAAACAAACAAGATATTTGCCTTAACTCAACAAGTGTTCAATATGACCTTCTCGTTCCTGTATACAAGTTCTACATCGTTTCAACAAGGAATACCGAATATTTTGAAAAATTAAATGTTTTTGTCGAAACTCGTTAGCAATTTGTAAAATTCGGTGCCTCAGTTGATCCTCACTGATTATTTCCACAGAATAAACATTTTCTTTCATATATCCCCAGAAACAAAAATCTGATGGATTCAAACATGGCCATTCAATTGGTGCATCTTAGCATAGTCTTCGGAAGTAATTCTTGAACTTCTGTGATATGGAAGGGGTGAAGTTACTGGTCCTTAACTATATCCTTGTATAATCTTACAGTTTCTATTAAAAGAAAAATAGTGGTAGAATTCCATAATTTGAAAATATTTTAGGGTTAAACGTTGTGTTGCATTTTTAGATTATTCGAGTCTTACGTGGACAGGGTGATCAATGGGACAACAGGGCTAGGTCAAGAGGAGTGACTGCTTCGTTTTCTTTAAATGGAATTGGTATGGTACCTGAAGAAGCTCCAGATCTATTTCAAGAGAACGAAGAGCTTAAAGTGAGTAAAACAGATTTAAGTAAATATCAAAAATAAATTTAGAGCTTCTCCTTTAGTCAGGATCTCCATTCTCTCCTATTCTCTTAATCCTCATCCTCCAGTCCTCTCCTAACTCCAAGTACATTGGAGTTATTCTTGACCCAAAGTTAGCTTGGAACATCCAGCATATTATAAAAAGAGGAGGCAACCTTCATGATTACTAGGCGTACATAAAACACTACTTGGGACTCAGACGAGGAATGTTAGTCAATTCTAAGATAACCTGTGGTTTGGTGACCAAAAAACGAGTCTCAGCTAAGACCAAAATGAGCAAGATGCAAAGACTTACCTGTTTGGAGTAAATGAAGCAATGCGAACTAGACCTACTGCAGTATTAGAAACAGTACTGGACCTTCCACCGCTATATGGTATAATATTGAGCGAAGCAAGGATAGCTCTAACCAGGCTGGAAAGATTACAAGGCAACTTATGGTAAAGGACACTCAGAAATCAAAAATGTGGAAGATGACATTTTCAAAAGTGCTAACAGACCGCATGTTAACGAAGTACAACTTCAACAGAAATTTTTAAATTGTTTATTATAGATTTGAAGAGGTACTAGAGAAGGATAAAACACCCCTCTAAGTAGGGTGAATTTATCTGGTACACAGACGGATCAAAGAATGTTGCGGGAATATATAGCAAGTCATGTAGATACGATGGTAGCTTCTTTAAATAAATATCAGGTCGGCTGAAAAGTCCCCGGTCTACCATAGTAAAACACAATATTTTAACAAAATTTATTTTTTTTATTCAACATAGTTGCCTTCAAGGGCGATACAGCGATTATAGCGACCTTCCAACTTTTCGATACCATTTTTGTAGTACTCCATCGGTTTGTCCTCAAAATATGCTTCAGTTTCGGCGATTACCTCAGTATCAGAGCCAAATTTTTTTCCCGCGAGCATTCTCTTCAGGTCAGAGAAAAGGAAAAAGTCGCTGGGGGCTAGATCTGGAGAATACGGTGGGTGAGGAAGCAATTCGAAGCCCAATTCATGCAATTTTGCCATCGTTTTCGATGATTTGTGACACGGTGCATTGTCTTGATGAAACAACACTTTTTTCTTCTTCATATGGGGCCGTTTTTTCGCAATTTCGGTCTTCAATCGCTCCAATAATGCACAGTAATAGTCGCTGTTGATTGTTTTTCCCTTTTCCAAATAGTCGATGAACAATATACCGTGCGTATCCCAAAAAACTGAGGCCATAACTTTGCCAGCTGACTGTTGAGTCTTTCCACGCTTTGGTGGCGGTTCACCGGCCGCAGTTCACTCAGCTGACTGTCGATTGGACTCAGGCGTGTAGTGATGGAGCCAAGTTTCATCCATAGTCACATATCGACGCAAAAATCGGGTTTATTACGACTTAACAGCTGCAAACACTGCTCAGAATCATCAATTCGTTGCTGTTTTTGGTCGATTGTGAGCACGCGCGGCACCCATTTCGCACAGAGCTTCCGCATACCCAAATATTCGTGAACGATATGTCCAACACGTTCCTTAGATATCTTTAGAGTGTCAGCTATCTCGATCATATTCACTTTACGGTCACTCAAAATCATTTTGTGGATTTTTTTGATATTTTCGTTGGTAACCACCTCTTTTGGGCGTCCACTGCGTTCACCGTCTTCGGTGCTCATTTCACCACGCTTGAATTTTGCGCACCAGTCAATGATTGTTGATTTTCCTGGCGCAGAGTCCGGAAACTCATTATCAAGCCAAGCTTTTGCCTTCAACTGTATTTTTTCCTTTCAAATAACAATATTTAATAAGCACACGAAATTCTTTTTTTTCCATCTTTTTGAAAATAACAAAAGTTGCTTCACTAAAAATGCAATATCTCACAAACTAATAGTCCGACAGCTGTCAAATTTTTACACGAACCTTTTGAAGGTTGATACTATCTAAAAATGAAATGGATTTAATTCTAGTGTCGTCATCTATAGGTCAGACCGGGGACTGTTACCTTAGAAATATATGCACTGAAAGATATTAATAAAACAATCACTTACTTGGTTAGTTTAAACAGTAAGACCATTGGAGTTCACCATAACAACCAACATTTTATCAAATAAAAAATAAAATTTTACCATTTACACTTTTTAACGAGGTATATATTACTAAAAATATGTTGTGGTAATAAATTAAACTAAATATTCGATTTCATGATATATTATTTTATGTAGCTGATATTTGTAGTTATTTTCCTCCTCCTCCATACCCACCGCCAAATCCATAACCCCCACCACCGCCTCCACCTCCCCCACCGCCTCCACCTCCTCCTCCTCCACCGTGGCTTTGACAAGTATTGCAGGGATTAACAGGGTGTACTTGTACTGGTCGTACCTGCTGTACTACTACAGGTCTTACATAAACCACTCGTTGGGGTTGGGGTTGGACGTATGTCTGTTGACAACATACTCCCCCTCCTCCTCCTCCATATCCTCCTCCCTTGCCTTTATTTTTAAAAAATGGATTGGTTTTAACCATATGTATAATAGTTATCAAGGTAAATGTTATCCATATCTAAAACAAAATTATCTTATTAAAACAGTGGTAGGTAAGACATAGAGTACACGCAAAAGAAAAGCCATTGCACGTCATAATTGCGATGTTGCCGTATTTAAAACTAATAAGATAAGTCGGGAGTTATCAAGTTTAATAATCAGGCAACTCATAATACACGAAAAATTGGTGTCAGTGATGATTACATAATTATTTGTACCTATTGTCTTGTGTTTTCAACGTTTAGAGGTACTATTTTATTCTCATAAGAATATATTTTTTAAATTTTATTGTAACACCACAATATTTGAAGAACTAATCTTAAATAGTTATTTAGGTATAGAAAATGACAGCTTTCTATACGTATCTGTTCGTAGTTTAATATTTGACGAGAAATCAGTACATTCCATATTTTAAATCGGCATTTTTTGTTTGGCAACAGCGCTTTCTTGCAAAATAATACGGCTCTAAAATAACTAGAATTTAAATGGGAGATATTTTCATTTCTTAAATATTGTGTTTTTATCATTTTCGAATGACGATTTTGGATTCTATATGACGTTCAACGCTTTTTATTTTGCGTTATCTGGAAACATAATATGTGACCTGCAAGATTCATTAAGAATAGACTGGGAAAGTGTGACGTCAAAATTTGTGTTCTATGCTGTTGAACTGGGAAATGTCAACTAAATGATTCCAAAATCTTTCCAAATTCTATTTTTAAAGTACCTACTAATATTTTAATAAGTATTCTTAAAATTTATGACAATTCACAACTTTGAAGGTTATGTTATAATATGTTTACGGAAATTGTTCATCTATCTACTGATATGTAAAACATATGAATGAACACTTACCAATGAAAATCAGTAAATTAACTCCCAAAAATCAAGAAAATACAATAAAATAATCAATAACACCTATATAATAATATACTATAAAAAAAGTTGTTTGGAATCATTTGGTTTGACACTTACGTCACTACTTTCCCAGTCCATATCTAGGTATTTATTACAATTTCCCTAATACGAGTATGCATATGTATAACTAATGGACTGCCTAAGCTCTGACGTCACAACAGAAGGCTCCTGCCATAAATGTTTCCAAACAAATCAATATAACGCTTGTAAAACGTCAGATGAGATTGTTAATTTGTGATTTACTGTTAATATAGGGTGGTCGTTATTAGGAATAAGTAAAAAGCGATCTTTTTTTAAGAAAATTTGCAAGGTAAGATTTGCAAACGAAAAATTAAAAATCTCTTATATCAATTACGCTCACGCGCACTCGGTTTGTTTGGAAATATGTTTATGACCACGCCTCTAGTGACGTCAGACTTAGGCAGGCCATTTATAAAATTCTATGACGCGCAACGTTTTTTGTTTACTTTATATAATTTTTTTTTATTTTGATATAGTACTTTGGGTTTTTTGAACAGTTTTAATATATTGTTAAACTGTTATGCATAATGTGTGTATTAAATTTTTAATACTTTTAATATTATTTTTATGAATGAATATTTTTTTCCAAATTATTCCAACTGCGCGCCTCTGCCGCAATGTTTATCGGTCGATAACAATAGGCAAAAACGATAATATCGACCCAAAACAGGATGATACTACCTGCCAGAATTTATTAGAGGAGATGGATTTTAAGATATGAGTTTTGAACGAAACATCGGAGAACGCTAGTTTACGTTCGAATAGGGATGTACTAACTATCCTAATAAAGTTAGCCCTAAAATGTCATTCTTTGACTGTGTCTCGTTCAGATCAGATCGTCTCCCAATAATGTACTAGTGCAGAGCGTTAATTAAAACAAAAGAGCGGGATTCATCAAGTTAATGTCAATGCAACCAAATCTCAAATAACTCTACTACCTTAAAATAGCAACAAATTAGTGTAAATAAGTCAATAGAAATGAAAACTAATTTCCAAATTTGGAAATGAATGAAAAAGTAAATATCTCCACCAGTAGAAAAACATTTTTTAAGATCAATGGTTAGATTAAAATTAAATTAACTTACCACTTTGATTGCTAACGACATTTTAAACACATAACTTTCAGAAGATTGATCTCGTCATATTTATAGAAATATCTAAAATTATTTTTCTCGTATTTTTCATGGGTAATTAAATTTTTCAATAGGTCTAATTATATTGTTTATGGTTTACAAAGATAATATCTTATATTCAAAGATAGTTTGTTTTTTATAAAATGTAGGTAAGTACTTATTTGATAAAATGGAAATTCCGTGAAGCACCCACATCCTTTAACAATTCGCGGAAACGAATATTTATTTATTATTTTTTTAATGGATTAATAATTCTACCTGCTACTATTTATAATTTATAAATAAAAATATTATTAGTAGACCAGTGCTAATGATTCTTGAAACAAAAAAAATTAAGATGACAAAAATTGTATAAATTGTATAAAATATAAAACCAAAAACTTGTTACTATATTTATTAGTATTTCTCCTAAATTTTGAGGTTATGTGAAAAAATTGTAAATACCTACTAAAGTTGTAGGTTCAACTTTGCAAATAAACTTTTTTCCACTAAACTTGTAGTAAATTACTTTTTTTTACATTTACATTAACTTTCGTTTTCAATGAATTTCATTCTAAATTCATTTTTTTCACTTTTTCGCTGGTCTATACGAATAATATCAAACAGATAAGTAGTACGTGTACTCTATAACAGAATAGAAAGGAAATTTCTTTCTATGTTAGAACACAAAACAGTCTAACAGTCTAACATCCCAGACTTTAGATTGTTTTGTGGGTTAGACTGTTTTGTGTTCCTAACATAGAAAGAAATTTCCTTTCTATTCTGTTACAGAGTACACGTACTGTTTTCTTTAAAATTCTCATAAACAACGATTATGTTTTCCCCATTTAAATTGCAAATTGCTATTTTTACAGGAAGAAATTCAAAAGTTGGCTGCTCAAATCGAATTTATGAAAATCGTACACATGGAAAGCAACAATCGTCACGTAAAACCGAAAAGTGGCGGATACTTTTCCATTCAAAACGCCTCAAACATAATCCAAAGTCCCATCACGAAACCGGGCTTCAATATACCTACGAAAGCGACAGATGAAATGTGACAACACCTTAATTCTCCAAAAGGCCTTAAAGATGGAACGTGCACATCATCAGAGTCTGCGCACTTTATGAAAGAGCATGTAACAGGTGTGGAGTGGTTCAAAATGAGCTTCAAAATTAAGTCGAAGTGTCCTGAAGAAGAAGAAGTGGTTCCTTTATAAATAGAGATGATAATCGTTTTACTGTTTGTACAGATAATAGGTAAATGGTTTCTTTTTGTAAAAAGAACAGTTTTAAATTCTTCTATAGCCCTTGCTACATTTAAACAATGAAATCGAGTAGAGAAGAATGTATTACATCGCGCCTCACTTCGCTCGGCATACTTAAATAACGATTCGAAAACAGTAAGCACTAAATGCTCAGAAATATTATTGCAATAAACCTAAACACAGTTATCGTATTCTAATTATATATTGAGATAAATAACTAAGACTTAAAAATTTAATAAGTAAAACTTACCTCAATGATTTATAATAAAAGGATATCTTAATAAGTTTCATCGAATCATCAGTTACTTTTTCTTTATTACATCTAAAGTTTTCAATTTTATAATTTTCAATAAACAGAGAATGTACTTGACAAACTTATCTTGGACAGGATCCATGGGTTGTTATTTAATCACAATCAAATATTTCCAATTCATAATAAGTCCAAATTCATATAACAATTCACCATTGACCTAGTTTTCTGTCAAAATTAAATTTATAATCTGAAACCAACCCAACGAGGGGCTATTGATAAATTAAAGCAAACAAATTAAAATATAAAAATTAACCAATTTAAATCATAACAATATATTTTATTATCTATACGAAGCGAATTGTTTTTGATAAATATTTTTGTGCAAAATGATATGAAAAAGTTTGATTTTGAGTTTAAGTAATTTTATTTTAATTTTTCCTCGCCTTGAAACAAAATAAAAACTCAAATTATTTCTGAACTATATTAATGTGTATATATAAACAGAAACTTGACAAAAGCAAGAAAATTTACAATACAAAAATCTTCAATAATGCAAACTTTCTGCTATAAGGCCAAAGTTTGTTTGGATAAAATGCTATGACATATCTCAAGCAATGGCGACACTGACGTCACAATAATGTGGCGTATTAGACATTTAGAGTTTGAATACCCTTTACACAGATGTCGCTATATCCAAAAGTTTCTCAAATGGTAATCCTTAGTAGTCGGTTGTGAGATTGCCAAATGTAATACGTGTGCTGTTCGATTTCATTTTAATTTTTAATCTATGCTTCGTTCCACATTTTAAAAGAGATTATATAATAGAACTTTGATTTCGCATGATGTTTATTAAAATACATTAGGTTAATGGTAGACCACCAACAATACGTCATAATTTTTCTGATTTCTTAAAATATATCATTTACAGACGCTCGTTTGTCAGTTTTTTATCGTGTATACATTTTGTTTTAAATATATTTTAACTTGGAACCATGTAGGATAGTATAATTACTTTGTAATATATCCGACTGATTTTTATATAGTGAATAGTACAGAGTTAATGCTTCAAATTGTGTGATATAATATAAACATGATGTTAGTAATAATTTTAAAACAAATTAAGATAATAATAAATTGATTTTTTCAAGTTTGTTTAACCACGATGTATATAAAAATATTTTAAACAGTCTTAGCTAATACTAGAACTAATAGAATTTTTAAAATCTGGACACTCCCTAGTATATATATGTATTTGTCTCAAAACATTCGATGGAATTTTTGACGCTAAATAAAGAGAATATTAATTTTTATAATACGTAATACAACAAAACTAGTTGATAATACGCTTTCTTATAAAGTGTATATTTTTATTTTATATTACCTCTTACTCTTTTTTATATAAGAAAAAAGATTTAATTTAATTTCATTAGTGCAATTCGTCCACACCTTAATTTTATCGACTATTGACGCTTTGAAAACGGTTCTGTGATATCCGTCGATATCAAATTTTATTGCTCTAAATGATATTTTGGTTTTGGAAAAAACACATGGTTAAAATAAACTTGAAGAGTCAATTTTTAAAATTCTCTATGTCAATACATGTTAAATATATCAATTATATCATAGATTAATGTGTTAATAATTTATCTTTAATGCTGCAAGATAAAGTAAAAAGCCACGAACACTAAGCATGATTTATTTTAAGAAAAAATGATCAGCTACTGTAAACTTAGTGATGGCAAGGTTAGGCAAAGATTTTTATTGATTTCTAATAGCTTTGTTCGTAGAACTATCAACAACTGTTCAGTTATGCATTACACTTGATTTCCTTTCCATGTTAGATTTCACAGATATCTAATAATAGATAATTAAGACCATCGCTATTGTTTTGCAAATGAAAGGGATCATACTATTCGCAGTCCGGTTTCTACATCAGAAGTACGAACCTGGTAGAGATGACGTTTATTAGTTTATTTATTATAATAAAGTAGCTTTTGGTTTTTTGTAACTACCACAATATGCATATGAGATTTTCTGAATTATTATTACTGATTTTTTTTTCAAATCACATCATTTAATACTACCTCAGAGGCTTTGTGCTGTTGTAATTTGTGTAAAAAATTTGAAGAGGAAGTCATTATTAAGAAAATAGAATATTAAATAAAAAAGCTTTATTTGTACAATCATTTTACTGTATTTTGTAGCTTAAAAGAAAGTAGTTACAACTCTTGATATTATAGGCAAACATTTTTGTGATAGATTTGTTATAAATAGGTACAAAACTAGTCGATAAAAACGACAATACTATTAAATATATCCTTTAAGTGTAATAAATTGTTTCAAAATAAGTATATAGTAGACCTACATTTTATTTTATTTAACTATAATATATTGAGAAAAAACAACATTCATACTTTTAATAAATGAAAAAATTAAATGGATTTAAAATAATGTTAGACAGGAAATCAATATGAAGTTATTAAGATATCAATTGTTATGCAGATTATTGTAATAACAGATATTAGATTGAAATAATGGAATTTAACTTGAATTTTAGAATGAATGTCTTAAAATCCGACATTGCTGGTATTACAATACACAAAAGAATTCTTGACATATTAATAACTATTTTCTTTTCCATTAATCTCAATATATTATAAGCAAATCAAGATACAAAGTTTAATTTCTTTTGAACTATGTATTCCTATGTATTACTGTTAATATCTATAAATGTTTTATATTTGTATTGTTTCTAATACATTTACTGAATCTATTCAGGAAAAGATATATATATTCATAAAAAATTGTTAAATAAATGTCACTATAAAATAAATAGTTTATTTTTAATAATAATAATAAAATAAAAATAAATCCTTTTCCCTCTGCATGAATCAAAAAGGTTTTGTATAGATTTAAAACAATTTTAAAAGTATTTACACATGTTAACCTATCAGCATATAAAAAAAAAGTAAAATACATTTATATAAGTATCACATTTAAAAATTGCAAAGTGCAAACCTTTGGGTCTTCCTCACTATGCAGAGAGTTAAAATGGTCTGAAGATCTAAAATATGATGTTTAAAATCTGTTAATTAAATTTAACGATGCTTGGATCAAATGGACCGCTAAATGGTGAACCTTCAGCATTCCAAGCTTTTTTTAAAGTTTTATGCATTTGCAACTCTTCAGAGGTGGGTAAGCCAAGCCTCATTCTTTCTTGATTCCATTGTAATTCTTCTATTTTTGCTTGAGCTTCTTCTGGTAGATCTTCATAAGGCCTTGAACAATCAATTTTTGATACATCTAACTCTGTTTCACCTTTTATTAAACAGTTCCACCATTTCTCTTGGCATTTATCTAGATGAACTAATAACTTTTGTCCATCTAAAGACCAGACAGCATCATTAGCTTTACATTTTTCACAAAAATCACCATTCAACAAATATTCTTTATTTTTTAATTGTATTGATATACTACAAGGGAGTATATTAACTATTAAATCTCTTTTTGTTATATTGGAAGGAATTTTTACAATAATATCCACCTCTGATATTGTTTGTGACCAACAATAATTATCAAATATGCCTCCATTATAACTTTCAGATTTTGTAAATGTACATTCATGTTGTTCTTTTGTGGTAGATGTAACTTGATTTATATCTATATCACTATCTGCAACTGTTTCTTCAGTAACTATAGGTATTTCATTTGCACTGTATTGTATGTCTGGCATAACAGATAATTGTTTCCATTTTAAAAATGTGTGTTTGACCAATTTTTCTGCAAGTCCATCTGGTAAACCAACACTAGCTGTAGTATCTTTCGCAATATGATAAAAATCTGTTCTAAAACAGTATATAATATTAATTGAAAACTTGTCATAAATTCAGCAGTTTTAATACATATTAATACATTTAAAGTGTTAAATTAAATTAAAATTTATAAATTCTTACCTTCTTTTTAAAAATCCAAAAATATGATCCAAGAAATTTGGTAAAGTTTTACATTCTTTAAGTATTTCAAAAAGTATGTCATCATATGGTGGATTGGACATAGTGTATTCAATTTATTTACAATGTATTTATCATTCAAAATTTAGTTTTCGTTGGTCAACAAAATGTATGTATTAAATGTCAAACATGAAGTGACGTGAATTTGACGTTGACGTTCTTTAGAAAAGTAAAGTAAAAGCACGGAACACAAATTTTATGGTAAAAACACAGAACAATAATATAATAAAAGTATAACTAAAAACGGATGGCAGAACTGAATTATACCCAAAGAAGAAGAAATGTCCTGTCAGCCACAAAACAGAAAAATGATATCAACAATGATATTAGTGTTCTGTGGATACGAGACTGCAAAGTGAATATGATAATGATCGGCATTTAATGATTTAAACTATTTTGTATTTTTGTAGTTATATTAATTATAATGTAATATTTGATATAGAATTTAGTAAGTTTAAAAGAAAATTGTTTGTTTTAAATAATCAATTTTATTATTTACTCATAGGTGTAGTAAAACTTCATTTTTTTAATAAAAAGTGTTTTTTTTATACAAATAGTTGATAAAAGTTCATTAGGTTAATATTATAAGTTAAGATTAGAAATATAATTCTGTGAATACTCTGAGTTACTCTACATTCAAGACCTACCAAATTATTTATAAAATTCAATATGATAGTTACAAAAAAAATTATTTTTCTCTTGTTTCTGGCATTTATAAATACAAGTTGTAAAGATCCTGAAGAAGAACAAGGTGTGAAATATGCTAACACATGTGAAGGTAATACACAATTTTAATATTTCAATTACTTTGAAAAAAAAAGCAGTACCCTAAATATTTATAAAATTTATTTTAAAAGGTTTATATTGTACTAATTCGCATTTTTAGTTTGTAAGATTTTAGCTATTGAGCTAGAATCTAGACTAGAAGAAACAGGAAAAACTAGTGAAGTTATTGAGACAGGATATTCAGTAGATGATGTAAAACCTAAGAAGAAAAAAGAATATAAAAAATCTGAACTTCGGCTTGTTGAATCTTTAGAGGGGATTTGTGACAGGATATTAGAGTATAATATTCACAAAGAAAGAGAAGATAGCACAAGATTTGCCAAAGGAATGAGCCAAACCTTCCAAACATTACATGGTTTGGTGGATAAAGGTGTTAAAGTAGAACTGGGAATACCATATGAACTTTGGGATAAACCTAGTGCAGAAATTACTAAATTAAAGTCCCAGGTATAAAACAGATACTTATATTTATTCACATATATAGTTTATTCTAACCATTTACAAATTATATACTCAATTATTATTATTATTTAAAATTGTTGTTGTAGTGTGAAACATTATTGGAAGAAAATGAAAGTGACATAGAGGACTGGTATTTTAATTTTCAAGGCAAAGAATCTTTAAAAAAATTCCTATGTGCAGATAGAGCGCTTAAAAATCAGGATTCAAAATGTTTAAATGAGCAGTTAAAAGGTGAAAAGGGAAACAAAAAAGTAGTTTCAAAAAATAAAAATAAAGAAGAATTATAGCAAAATAATCAATAAAACTATCATTAATTAATTGATTTTTTTTGTATGAATTACCCTATTTCATAATTCTGTTTGTTAAAGACTACCAAAAACCAATATGGTAATTTCAATTTTCAAAAAAATTAGTTTTATTACCAATTGGTTCATCATTAATGTACAAAGATAATGGACAATCAAAATTAATTCTCCCAGAACAAAATATCTGATAATAGTCCTTATTGGGATGTTCTAGAATTGTAATTGATGTTCAAGTTTTAACTGGGGATTTATATAATCAGTAGATCATAAAAAAATTGTTAACAATTATTTATTTAAAGAACTACAAATCTAGTTAAAGCAATAAAGTTTTCAAATTTTATCTACAAACTTTAGGAATTACTCTTGTTTTGAAGCAGCCTCTTTTTCCCTTTCTGCCTTAGTTTTACGAATATGTTTAGGTTTTCCTCTCAGGGCTCTCATTCTGTCCATTTCATCTTGAAAATCGGCGTGTTCATCTCTGTATAAACCATAATATCTCAACATCATCATAAGTTTACCAATTTCTACGTGTCTAGGATAATAATCATAAACTTCTTTTCGAAGATGTACTGGTTGGTCGCTAAATAATTTTACTACCTTCATAGATTTGGCATTCGTAGGTCGTACAACTTCTCCAAATATTCTATTGCTAAGTCTGTTCATACGTCTAGCATACTCTGTAGTATGTTTAATTAAATCTGTATATTTTGCATATTTACTCATTTTACTTAATATTAATAAATTTAAACTATAAATTCAACCGAGTTTTGAGGTTAACTATTTTGACATTTTCATCTTCTACTACTCCAGTTTACAGTTGGTCTTTTACTTTTAGAATTTACAGCTAGACAAAAATGGTAATTTCACAATATAAAGCAATGTTTATTACTATTTCTATGCAAACCCATGTATTTCCTAAGAACAGAAAAAAAGGTTTATTTATTTAGGACTTTACAGGCAAAATTAGGATTTTTCTGCATAGAACAATACGGTTTTTACTGTGGTTGCAAGTGGTCCATGTCCATGGTTACCCATAAAATAAAAAAGAAGAAGTTGTTCTATAGTTTTAGGTTAAGAATAGTCGTTGTTCTGTGGTGTTGTGTTACATATGATAGTAAAAAATATGAATCCAAATTTAATTAGTTTCAGTTTAAAATTTGAAAAAGGTTTACGAAAACTTAACAAACTCTACAGAAAAATAAATTATTATGGAACCAATAAAAAAATTATGAATGTGCCGATAGAAAAAATGAGAAATATAGGTATTTTAGCACATATTGATGCTGGGAAAACCACAACAACTGAAAGAATGTTATTTTTATCTGGTCTTATTCAAAATATGGGCGAAGTTCATCGAGGCAATACAGTAACTGATTATATGGAGCAAGAACGTGAAAGAGGAATTACTATAAGATCAGCTGCAGTTACATTCTACTGGAAAAAGCATCAATTCAACCTGATTGATACTCCTGGTCATATTGACTTTACTATGGAAGTAGAACAAACCCTTAATGTATTGGATGGAGCTATTGTAGTATTAGATGGTACTGCTGGAGTTGAAGCACAGACCTTAACTGTTTGGAGGCAAGCTGATAAAAAACAAATTCCTAAAATTATTTTTGTCAATAAAATGGATAGAATGAATGCGGACATATTCCACGCATGTGAAACTATTGAAAAAAAGTTGCATGTTCCTTATTTATTGCTTCAATTGCCTTTTATCAAAGATAAAAAGTTAATAGGTATCATAGATGTTATAACAATGGAACTTATTACATTTGGAATAAAAAATGACAAATTTCTCAAAATAACTGAACTGACCAAAGATAATCATCCAGAAGAGTTTGAAAAAGCTAAATTAGCTAGATCAAAATTAGTAGATAAATTGTGTAATTATGATGATGGTTTAGCTGATCAGGTTATCTCTTTGGATTCTCTTGATAATGTAGCAACACCTGATATTATTAAATCCCTAAGAACTGTAACAAAAAATCAGACTGCAGTTCCTGTATTATTAGGAAGTGCTTACAAAAATATTGGTGTTCAAAATTTAATGGATGCTGTTGTTCTTTATCTTCCTACCCCCAATAGTACAAACAGAATTTTCAATGTATTTGATGATAGTTTGTGTGCAAGAGCATTTAAAGTAGTTCATGACAAACAAAGGGGGCCTTTAGTATTTTTAAGAATTTACAATGGAAATTTAAAAAAAAATCAAAAAATTTATAGTATGAAACAAGACTGTTCAGAACAAATAGCTAGATTATATGTAGCTTATGCAGATGATTATGAAGAGGTAGATTCCATTATAACTGGAAATATTGCTGTTGTTGCAGGAATGAAGAAAGTAACATCAGGAGATTTAATAACAAATTCGAATACAGCTAGTCAAAAGGCAAAAAATAATATTCTCAAGAAAAATAAAAACCTTGAATTGAAAGAAGATATAAATGACATTTTAGGTATAGGTGTAGTAATTCCAGATCCTGTATTTTTTAGATCTATTGAACCACCCAATGCTAGTTCTCAGACATTCTTAGAACAAGCCTTAAATGAATTGCAAAGAGAAGATCCAAGTCTTAGAGTAAGTTATAATACAGAAACAGGCCAAACTGTACTTGGAGGGATGGGAGAATTGCATTTGGACATTATCAAAGATAGACTATTAAAAGAGTATAAATTGGAAGTTGATTTAGGTCCACTTCAAATTGCTTATAAAGAAACTCCAATGCAGAAATTAACTGACACCTTAACTGTAGAAACAAAAATTGCTTCCAGCAAACAATTTATAACCACAAAACTAACTGTAGAGCCTGCAGATGTTGCAAAACCTAATGAGTTGTTAAAATTGGATAAAAGTCCTGAATATGCTAGTCATATAAGCAATATATTCCCCAGACATTTAGTAGCTGTAAGGCAAGGGGTAGAAGTTGGATTAGCTCATGGTCCTAAAATTGGCTGTCCAGTTGTTAACGTTCAAGTGGTATTACATTATTTAGAAGTAGTTAAAGGTACTTCTGAAACTATGATATCAGCAACCGTCACTCATCTAATTCAGAAGATTTTAAAAGAAGTAGATACAAAAATTTTAGAACCGATAATGAATTTAGAAATAATCACTCCAGAAGAACATGTTACTGTAATCATAGCAGATCTATCAAGAAGAAGAGCAAATGTTTATAATATTGGAGTGAGGGGCAATTCTACAGTAATTTTAGCAAAAACACCTTTATCTGAATTACTGGGATATTCTACCATACTGAGGACAATATCTTCTGGTACAGCTACGTTTACTATGGAGTTTTCAGAATATGAAAAATTGTCGTCGGAATTGGAAGCTATTGCCATTAAAAGTGTGCGAGGATTTTAACACAAAATCAGTGGATATTTATTTCAATTATATGTTTATATCTGTGATAATCCAATAAGTGGTTTTAAAGAATAAAGTTTATTGAAACTGATTTACAAACTTTACCATTAGAATATTTTTCTCTCTTCCTGCCAAAGGAGATAAAAATTTAAGAATTGTGGATGGAAACAATCCCACTCTCAAAATTATTACCAAAATGGATAAAAAAAAATATTTAAATTAGTTGTGCGTGAATGTGCTAAGGTTAAAATAACAAAAACAATTTTTAAATTAATATTTTACTATTACTATATTCAATATAGGAATATTTATTTTTTTAGATAATGATGAAAATATTGATCACTATGACACAATATTTGACCCACACCATTTTATGACTGTTTTTATTGCTAGGAAGATATTAAATACAATAAAGTCGTTTTTGAAACGATTTCAAAAAATATATGAATAATTTTATCTAATATCTATAAGAGGGTTAGCTTGAGCGTGTTCAGCTCTCAATTTTTTTAATTTTAATAGATATTTACCCAGGATGTACAAGCCAATGTAAAGTATGGGTATACAATGGTACACACAATTATAATAATTCAGTATTTTTCTGATTTCTAGTAATACAAACGCGATGCTCTGGTAAGAGAACATTTGCATCTTGAGGAAAACCATTAATATTTTTGCCATTTGTAATGTCTGAAATATAAAAATAAATAGTATATTAGAACAATAAACTAATATAACTAATTAATGAATAAAAAATATCCCATCCCCTTTCATAAATATTTTTGTTTTGATAAACATAAAAAAATACATTTATTCAAATAAAATTAAATAATTAAAACAATTCTTGATCTATTTGCTCCAAATGATCATTATGATGAACAAATCTTCAGAAAAAAAAGATTTTGAGAAACCTGCTTATGAAAGTTGAAATACTACCCAAAATTTTATAAAAATATAGAATATAGTCTGATATATTGAAAATATATTTATTAGAACACAAAGATTATACTTTTGAGACGAAAATTGCTTAAAGGTGGAAATAGAGGTTGAAATTAAATTGAAGGGGACTAATAATGGAGTGGAATTTTAATAGAATGGTTTAATCTTGCAAAAATAAAAAGTACTACCCTAAAATTTTTAAAAACCTGTAGCTACCAAAGAAAAGGAGATACCAGGTTCATATTATGTAGTAAAGTAAACTTTTGCCAACGAAATTTCAAAGAAAATTGTTGGTACAGTATACCTGGAGAAATAAATAAATAATGAGTAGACAAAATCACAATATTACAGATTTCCATAAAAAATAAATTTTGCTTCTCATAGTAAAATTATAAACTTCCAATCAAGCTTTGACAATATGTTGAATCTGCAACCACCTTCAGTGTCTGAAGGAGATAACTTGGTTAACGAAACGCGAGTTAGACATTTAAAAAACCGTGTGTTGGTGTAGTGGTAGTGTAAACAGTGTCCGGTAAAACTCGACCAAGGCAACTTACCATTCCTTCGTTGTCTTCTAACAACAATTTAACCCAGACATCTTCATATACTAGAGCAAAAGGTACCGTCGCTATGCAGAAATAATAACCAGCATATACTCCGTGCCACACTGCAGACATCAACATAGTAACGTGAGTTCGGTATTTTTTATAAGGGAATCTCCTAAAAAGAACATGTATGTAACGGCAAGTAGTAACATAGGAGAAGAAATGCCTCATAATAGAGATGATATTTAGTATCTACAAAGTTCGACAGCAATCATGTACGGTGAGGCATATAGCCCAGGAAGTAGTTGTTTTTTCTTCAGAAAATGTTAGAAGATTGTCTTAAGATTTAAAAATAACACAATCATAACACATTAAACAGAATAGAATATACTTTTCTTACCTATAAATGTACGTCGCCAACCAATACTGAACAGTGACATTCCAATGTTTCATGGCTTCTCTCATTGTGGGCACACAATCTGACTCATAAGGATTAATAGATTGAATTGTTTCATAGTTGTATGTCAAGTTTTTCAATACTTCAGGATCTATTCTGAAAAAGTGTAAATTTAAGCAATTGTCAACATCATTTTGTTGCATGGCTGATCTGGTTGTGATGAAAAATTATCTTCTTTGTTCAAAGTAACCTCCAGAGGACCGACGAAGTCGGTCGCTATCACGTTTTCTATTGGAATGTCCGTTGGGGCATATAGCCCATGAAGTAGTTGTTTTTTCATAGAAAACGGTCAAGCTTGGTATAGAAACTGTTAAGTTTCTTTATATACCTTGGGTGCAGGTGGAAACAATTTTCTACTTTTTCAGTTTAAATATATTTATTGTTGTGCAGTGATATTTCCATTTTAGGTAACAAATAATAACTCTCTTTTTGGTTTATACAGAAATGCACCCAATGTTTTTAACATAAACGAGACGTCCTGTATATTTTTACCTCGATTTTTGCAGATTTTTATTTGAATTATTTGTAAAAAGATTTTAAAAAGATATTTATTAAATAAAAATTTTTATTAGAAAATTAATTTAAAGATAAAAAATAAACCAATTTCAAATATTTACAATAATTACTGCTTATTAAAAAACTTACAAGGTAATCTTGATAGAAATTACTTTATCCCGACCATTATACAGGGTGAGTCATAACTATTGGGACATAGACTAAGGACAGGTTGTTTGGACCAAAATATGGCTATTGGGCCAAATATGCCTTAATATAATGTTGCTGAGAAAAAAGATACAGGGTGTTAAAGTTAATTTTTGTTTTTCGTTTTTTGCTAATAGTTTCCCTGTATATTTATAAATTGATATCAAAATTGGCACAGAGGCATAATCTTAGACAAGAAATAGTATTTTATTTACAATTCCACTATCAAATACCAAACTAATAAACAAAGTTGCAACTAACGTAAGGTTTCCGTTTTGACGATAAATCAAAACTAAACACACTTTAACTTAAAAGAACTCACAAAAACTCAAACTAAATGTTCTACATGGTCTCCTCCGATTTCTATGCCTTTTCTAATTCTTTTTATAAAGGATTTTCGGACGTTAAAAAAATGTTATTCTGTCCCCTTATAAGATTAGCTGCATTTTGAATGTATCTCCAAAGTTCGTCTCGTGTATTAATTTCATTGGCATAAACTAAGGACTTCATATGTCCCCAAAAATAAAAATCTAGCGGGTTGTACTCAGGACTTCTTGGTGGCCATTGAAAATCACTGCCTCTGCCAATCCATCGTTGAGGAAATACGTCATTAAGATGATTTAACAATTATCTGACAGTCCAAAGCATACTTTTCATAAATGAATTAATATTTGAAATCCTTTTTTAAGACTCTAAGCAGTTCGACTGCGTTTTTATCGAAAACGGTTGAAATTATCATGTTTAAACAAGAGTACCAATTTTACGTAAAAATGATGTTTACGTCATGTTTTCTAATAAAAATTACTAAAAAATTTCATCAGAAAAAGTTTAGACTCAATTTGATCATTAGGAATGATCCACGTGGCGCCCTCTATGACAAAACGTAAAATTGTAAATAAAATACTATTTCTTGTCTAAGATTATGCCTCTGTGCCAATTTTGACATCAATTTATAAATATACAGGGAAACTATTAGCAAAAAACGAAAAACAAAAATTAACTTTAACACCCTGTATCTTTTTTCTCAGCAACAGTATATTAAGGCATATTTGGCCCAATAGCCATATTTTGGTCCAAATAACCTGTCCTTAGTCTATGTCCCAATAGTTATGACTCACCCTGTATATGATCATTGACTATATAAAATAATGAATGAAACTTACACTTCCTTAAGTTTTTTAAAATTCTGTGTAGGACCATGACCAGATTTGGGTTTTGTAAACTCCGGATACACTCCTAATCCTCCTAAGATACACACAATTTCTGTCAAAATCAAACCCAAATATATTCTGGTCCTAAATACTAAAAAAGATGGCCAAATGTACCAATATCTATACAAAAAGGATCTGTCCAGGAATTCATCTGTATTCACGTACTAAAAAAAATTTCCTGCTAGGTACTACTCAACTATAAGATGGATTTTTTAAATAAACCGTATTTCTCTCAAATATTTTTATTTAAATTCGGCATAACGAATTTTATAATAATTCAAAAGGACATGTGTTGGGTTAGAAAATTATAAATTCCAAAATAGTAAGCACTAAAATATCGGAAAATATAGCTAAGAATTGAAACTAGGCTATTGTTGTATGGGAAAAATTAATCTTCAAATTATTTCGTTCAATATTTTATATAACAAAAGAATAAGATATTAATAATTTTTAATTCACTTGTTATTCAATGAATGTTAAGCTCCTCCTGCACAACAATGTTTTATTTTTAATGTAATGAAATTTCTGAGATTTTAGTGCCTACAATTTTGAAATCGCAGAATAAGGTGCAACCTTTATGGATACTGAGCGAATTGTGAAGTAATAAATTCTTTAAAAGATAATTATGAACTATAAAAAATTTTTCGTTTTTACAACTCAATTCACAATAATTGGGTATGGTTTACCTATAAGGTACGGTTAAAACCCCAATTTCTAAAAAGTCTACACATTGAACTAAAACATAGATGTAGAGTTCAAAGAAAAATAATTTTGCCTTCTGATTTTTACTCCTCTTGAATAAATATTCTTAAAACTAATTAAAGAAAGAATAAAAAAAGAAAACTTACGCCTAATGGCCAATAATAATTCGTCAACAAATGAACAGAAGCCAAAAATGGAATCCAGTATAGTTTTTTCTTAATTGTTGGTAAGAAGTTGTCGTATTTTTGATATGGTTTGTTTAAATGATCTAAGTATGTAACATATCGAAAATATGGACCTAAAAAATATTCTTTGAAATAATAACTGTTGTTAACAGCAATTACTTTAAAGGGTTTTACTTTGGTCCTATATAGGCTTAGGATTTAGTTTATAAATATTGCAATATCAACAGTTATTTAAACAGGTAAACAATTATATAAAAAAAATAAATATGTTTTCTGGATCAACACTAAACTTTCAACATAACTAGTACAATATATATTTCAGGAAAATATACCTGTTAGTACACCACAGTAGTTAAATGCATAGCAAAAAATATCAAAAAACCCTACATTAATCAGTAGTCTTTCATCTTCTAGTTGCTGTTCTTCGGATTTAAGTTGGTCATTTTTCTTCATTATTTCCAGTGAAGTATTAACTTCAAAAGCTAATCCAACAAGTTTTAAGACCAACATCATTTCAACCAAATTTGTATGCCCTGGTGCATAAGAAATTCCAAAGTAAGCAGTTGATCGAAAGAAGAATAAGTATAAGAAGGAAAAGATGAATGAGTATATGTGACATTTTCTGAAAAATGTTAAATAATTTACATAGGTATATTTCCAACAGGTTTATTATTTTTATAATAGCATTAGAATTTTTGTAATCACTTACTTTTTATTTGTGTATAGTATAATACCTATATTTATCAATGCAGTGATAAGAACATGTAAAATATGAAAACCAGATACAACAGTAGCAATACATAATCCTACAGATGCTCCTATTAATTTTTTGCGTACTGTATTATTAATATTGCGGTAATATAAACCAAAACCCATTGAAAACATCAATAAAGACAAGTAAATAATATCGTCTCTATTCATTTTGTAGCAGATTAATATTTTTTTCCTTTAATAGTTTAAAATTCAAAATATTTTTCTTATCGATAATTTTTTTTTTTACTCCTACAACCTACATAAATAATTTCTACAACACATAAATTAATTATTTATTTGTTTAACAAAGAACAAAAATAAAACATTAAAGTCAAAATGACGTATAGTTTTTGACAATTAATTTTGAGGTTGTGTTTATTTTGTAATCTTGATTAAAACAAACCTAGAAATATAATTAATAACAAAAACAAGTAGTGATTAGATTTACATCTATTTATCACTGACTGACTATGCTATTTTAAAGCTAAGATATATCAATTAAATTGATTAAATAATAAAATTAATTGTTCTGTTTATATCCATAACCATAAAGTGTCAATCAAGAAGGCGAAAAAAGAAGAGTTTTTTAGGTTATAAGGGTTTTAAGGGTTTTTATTGCTCTTTCTTATACTTCTTGAAACTTTTTTATTTAATAATTTCTTAAAAATCATTAATTTTTTTCCGATTCCATCCATGTCAGAGAATGGGGTCTAAAGATAAAAGTATTGGAGAAACTCTTAAAAGTCTTTTTAAGAAAAATCGAGGTTTATTAAAAAATACTGATTGCTATTATAACAATTTACATTCTTTACTTTCCAGGTACTTTTACCACTCGAAGCGATGTTTTATGCATTAGTGAAGAACTATTTAAAGATCTGGGGAAAGATTCTCCTATAAACACAAGATTACGAATATTAAAAGAATATAGTTCAAGAGTTGCTGAAAGTAAATTAGAAAACGTTAGTACTAGTCATTTGGTATAATGCAACAGAAATATAATCTATATTTATTGAATTAGTTGTATATTTGATTATATGATTCATTGTAGACTACAGTGGAAAAATTATGGAAGGCAATAGAGGATTTGTTCAGTCCAGATCATCCAACAGAAGTTCGCCATTCGGCATTTCACTTCCTACAATCTCTTTTAAAGGGCCAATTAAATTTAAACGAAATAATGAGAGCAATTTTTTTCCATTTTATTACCCAACATAACATTCCTGAAGACATAGGACAAAGGTTTGACTTACTTAACATATTAACTTCCAATGGAATTACTTTGCTACACTTTGAAGAAAAAGTTGGAAGTTTTTTATTAAATTGGTTACCTGATATTTGCCAAGCTGGTAAAATTGAGGAATACTTGAGTATGCTGGATAATTTGATCAGATACAATGCTGCATACTTGGATGATGAAGTTATATCTGGTTTTATTCAGTAAGTAGGTTGTAAAAATTTTAAAAGTGTATAATATGTTTATTTATTTTGATTATAGGCACATTTGTGTTTTATGCTACAGTCCCAGTACTAAAACAGTGCAGAGTTGTTTACAAATAATGTCTTCAATAGTGGCTTACAGTAATATGCCACCAGAATCCTTACCTAAATTCATAGGTGCTCTTTGTAGGACAGTTAATGTGGAAGAATACTGTATGTCAAGCTGGATGGTAAGTACATCAAATACACTTTAATTGCATAAATTTGGTAATAGACTTCACTTTCACATACATACTGTTATACTAAATGTTATATTGTGTATGTTGGTTGAAAATAAGTACTTAGGACCCTAATAGCAGGGATGAAAGTTTAACTTTTACTTTCTTTGAAAAGGACATGCACGCCAAAGTATTGAAATCTTGGTCTGCTTGTACTTCTCTCAATTTCACACAACCACAATAATTTTAGGTTTATTAAAATCCAAAAAAAAGTCTTGTATGAGTTTTGACTAGTTGATGACAATCCTTCCAGTTGTTTAATCTTCAAAATAGTCTGATGATGGTAATATATTGCCAAAACTAGTAACAGTTTAGTTGGTCCTACATTTTGGACAATCAAACATTGTGGTTTTGATTTAGAGTTTTATTGAACCCTTTTTATTTGAATTCTTAACACATTTAAGAGGTGAAGGAACTCTTTGATTTGGTAACAAATTTTTCCTTATTTAGAAACACTAGAAACTAGTGTTTATATAAGATAAAATAACTATTATTTCAATTTTAGGTGATGAAAAAGCTATTGGGTACTCATATGGGACATTCTGCCTTATATACAATGTGTAGGATTTTACAAGAGCCTGATCTTAAATCAGATACTGACCTCCTGAGAGGCGCTGTGTTTTATATTCACATGGCATTGTGGAGTTCCATACCTATAAATAATTTGCATTGTCCTCCAAGCTCTGTTCTTCCCTCATTTCTACAGGTAAAATATTTTAAAACCATAAATTTTGAAACATATTTAATAGCAAAACAAGCAATTTCTTGGGGGTGTTTACCAGGAGTACCAAACATGGGACACTATTTTTGACATTGTTTTGAAAATTTAAAAAAAGTGAATTATCTAAGTCCTTTGAGGATTTATTCTGTTATATTTAAATTAATCTTTAAGCAAGTTTATACAACACATGTAAACATATTGTATTTGTTTATTGATATATAAATAAATAATAAAGGTTTTTTGTTTCATTTTAGGCTGTTCAATGTAATCAGGCAACTGTTGTGTATGAAATCATTTTAGGTTTGCAACGTTTAGTTATTAGTCGTGGTTCAGAATTGCAGGATCCAGCCTGGTCAATATTATTGCAGATAATATCTAATATAATTAGCCACATGGGTAAGTTACATATACTTATTATTATACTAATGTTTTAGATTTTCTTTTTTTATTGCTTCTTTAGATCTTTAAATTTTTGTGTTGGTCCTTTGTCGGCTTCTAGATGGATCCTTTTATTGGGATAAGAACTACTTTTATGTTGAGTTTAACATTATTAAATGCAATATAAACAATCAATAGTACATACTATAACTAATAACTTAAATTAGTATCTCTGCTTCTTAGCAGTTTAGTAATCAAAACAGTGTGAACTTACCTAACCTAATCTGAACTTGACCTTAGAGTTTGATCTCTATTTATATGATAAATAATATTTATGTACTATTGGCTTCAGAATAGCATATACATTTTCAAACTCAAATTGCTTGCATTGAATTTATTTTAAGGATGGCCTATTTATTGTGTATAACCAATCACAGTTTATTCCAGAAGTTATCAAGTCTAAAGCTCAAATAAGATTTATGTTTTCCAATATATTTCTGTTCGTACTAAATAAATCAATAAAATATAATTCTACTAAGTAAAACGAAAACTTGTTGTAGATCTATCGTCAAATCAATCACCGAATAAATTAATAGTTGGTCCATTACAAGAAACTCTGAATGATATAGAAAATCTCATTAAACAAAACAATTATAATGGATCGGTAAAGCAGTTCTTTGATATTATTGAACAATTTTCTGCAGAGAGACCGGAAAGTTCTGTATTAGCACTTATCAGTTACCATTCTCAAAGTATAGTACCCACGGAACATCTTTGGTTAACCAACCTGTATAATTTATTGAATAAATATTTTAAATCTGAGGTTAGAAGACATATAAAGCTGAAGGTTTTGGAAATGTTGTCAGACGTCATTAGATTAAATAGGTATGTGTATGAAATTTTTGTTTTGAGGGATTAAAATGAAATACAGGGTGTTTCTTAGATTTGCTACACTGTTATGTAATATTCTTGACATATAAATATCCTCTTCCTATAGAATATGTCAGTTTTCTTATTTTTAGGAGACTTTATGATGATGAACTCATAGACCGGATCGTTGTACCACACATGACGAATATAACTCATTGTAATGATATTGTTGTTAGATCATCGGTGGCTAATTTATTAATAGAACTTTGTCTTGAGTGCGAATCAAGAAAATGTTTTGATATTTTGGATATTTTAGAAAAGGTATGTTGTGTATAATATATTTTGAGAACGTAGTTGTATAGGTTGCTTTAGTTTAATAAGATTTTAATAAAATTATTTTTAGATGTTGTTGCGACCCTTTGATGTCCATCAAAATGACGGTACTAACAATGGCGGCGAATCGGACTTTTCCGACATAAAATGTGTTATAAGTGGACTAATCAAAATTTTTACTGCAATAATTCACAAGTTACCTTCATCTCATGCCGTTAAAATCTATAAAATGCTGGTTACGTTCTTGGAGTTTCATTACAGCAAACCAAAACTATTTGAAAACTGTCCTATCGTAAGAAAAATGGTGAGTTTCATTTGATTGCAAATAAATTTACATTTTTTAACCCACGATATACATTTGACTTTTAACTTTATGAAGGGTGTTTAATTTTATTGATCTCAAGAATTTTTTATTAAATTTCACGTTTTTATGTTTTATTTTATTTATATTTATTTAAGTGTATTGTATGTTTTCAACGGTTTTAACGTTTTATACAATTTTAATTTTCTTTCTGTGGTTTTTATCTGATTATTTTTTTCACTTGTCAAAATATCACAGTTTTGTGATTTCGTCCAATGAAAACGCTTGATCTTCAATGTTCTGTGCTAAATGCTAGCCAATCATTCCGTTTTATACTGATTATTCTTTTCACCTGTCAAAATATAATAGTTATGTGATTTCGTCCAATGAAAACGCTTGATCTTCAATGTTCTGTGCTAAATGCTAGCCAATCATTCCGTTTTATACTGATTATTTTTTCACCTGTCAATATGCCAACGCTTTTCTAATTTTTCAATACCATGTTCTGTTACCTTTATAAAGGCAACCAGTTATAGAACATATAAAAACCATATTTTAATAATTAACTGCAAAAACTCTAACTGGAAAATACAACTATTAACGAGAAAATACAATAATTACTAAGAAAATACTATTTATCACACAAGTACAAAAACTCATACAATACTAACTGTCAAACAATATTGTTAACAACATTTAAGTTCAAAATTGGTATGCCAATAACGAATTTTCTGTTGGTTGTGATTTTATTTTCGATAGTGGCGACTTCCGTGCCCTGAGTATTAACTACTAAGCGTGGACCTGTCATTTGAGGAGAGTGCCCCATGGCATGGCTTGCACTGTATTTTTCCCATTAAATAGCAATGTTTTAGTAACGCACGATATTCGTTTTTTCCATTTTTTTAACAAATGCAAAAGGAGCGTCACTCTCACCACAGTAGCTTTGTTGTTTATGGTTCGATTGACATGAAATTTTGACACATGTCACTTGAATGTTGGTACTTTTAAAAAATAAGGTTGATTTGACATGAATCTCGCCATCTCTGGGTTAGTACCGGGACTTATTGAACGATGTAGTTACAGTACATTCATACTTATTCCGTTCTCACTTTTTAAAGCCAATAAACGACCCTTTTGTCCCGTATTGTTGGCCGGCCCCTTAGGCAGGTGTTACCTGCTATAAAATTTGAACGGAACAGGGTGGAATTTACTTTTTTTATAGATGTTTGCACATTTGTACATATTTTTAGACAATTTATATCTATCTATCAATATTTCAATTGCTTCTCTATGTAAAAGTAAAAAGTCCCCTGCCGGCCGGTAGGAAGATTTATTGGAGGCAATATAATCGAAGTCCTTAAGTCAGAATGTACTTTACTTACTAAATCGAAGCGTTTTATTTTTTGGATACATATTCAATAGAATATTCATTTTTCTTTTTTAGATTTTCGAATTTTTTTTAAAAATGCGGGCGGATTCTCTTTATCACTTGGGGTGTCAAGAAGGGAACGTGATGAAATACAGTCCATACATTTGTGTCGTTTATAAGAGTAGTGAGAGAATCAATTTAGGTTCTCCGGTACCTCAATCTCCTGCACCGGTACAAAGATTGCCAGTCACAATAACCTTTGTGTCGTTAAGAAGAGCTTTCAAAATATTTATAACTTGTTTAAAAATGGAAAAAGGTAAGTTATACTTTAAGGGACTGTAATTAAAAATACGTTTTATTTGGAATTTCTTAAATAATAAAAATAACTTTCAAATTTTAATTGCAGCAATTTTTTAAATCGTTAACAACATGTTTAAAGATTTAAAATTTTAGGAAAACAATAATCTATTACATTTTTATTATATACAATTAAAAATGGAAGTTTTAGTGATTAGATATTCATTAAATGCTAAAATGTTGTACGAAATCAAGCAATTAAGGAGTAGCTCTTCAAGAACAAATTATTTTGTTAAAATAATTTCAAAAATAAAATATATATAGTCAATAGTCACTATTAGTAGAGTTTTAAACTTGCTCCAACTCTGTCTCAATGTTGTACAGCTTATTATTGTAAATTTCCTATTTATTTTAATATTTATTATATATATTTTTTAGATTGGGAAGTTTTAAGTTTAGTTTTAAAAGAAATGACGAAGTGTCTGCAAAATAAATCGCTAATTTTGTCCAAAAGTGGTAATACTGAATTGGATCCTTTAGTAGATGTTTTGTGCTCAATGGTAAATATTCTATATCTAACTCTAATCGCCTAACTAGCATATTATAAAATATTGTTTACTTATATTTCTAGATAACAGAAAAAGTGTACAACCTTCCGGAAAGTCTAAACGTCAAAGTATCCAGACCCGATTTCCATGCCTCGGTACTTTTCGTGGTAATTAACTTGGTCTCTTACCACAACTACTTGGATCAAATTCATCAACAAAAAATAATTCGCTGTCTGGTCAAATGTTCACATTCGATTGGTCCGAGAAGTTCTAAACATTCGATAGCCGCATTGACGCTTTGTACGCTTGAAATGAGAGAAGCGATGGTCAAGACGCTACCCGAAGTTTTACTCAACTTATCGAAAATTTCCGCCACTATACATATATCTATCCCTGTGCTAGAATTTCTATCCAGTAAGTATGTTTGTTTCGATATATGTTTCTGTAAATATGGAAAATTAACCTATAAAAACAGTTGATGGGTTAATAATGATTGTTCGCTATGTCCACCGAGTTGGCGCCATCTACATTTGGAAATTCGTACGAAAACCTTCGGGAAAACAAATTGATAAAGTGTTGATTGTGTTATGTTCGGCTCAATTTTTTTATTTAATGCAAAAAGCATAGTTTTTTATCTTGTTACAGTAAGTATAAGTTGTTTAAATATAATAAATATTTCTACTTGCACCTTCTGACGTTTAGAAAAACAAAATTCGGTTCAAACCAGGCTTGACCGTCTTTTAAAGAAAAAAAACTACTTCCTGGGTTATATTCCCTACCGTACATTGAATTACATTATTGTATAAAATGTTATGGCGTTTTGCAAATGAAAGGGAAGTCATACTATTCGCAGACCGGTTTACGAGGTAATAGTATCAAGTAAATTCACTCATGGATCTTGATTTGTCAAACTTTTATTTTGGTATTCTAGGCTATTAATAATGATCCAAACACTATAAAAAATGTTTAAAAATAGGTTTTTGGTCCCCTTAGAGGAAAACCAATCATATGAACACCAAAAATAGGGCGGAAAGCATTGTTTATCAACCCAAGGACGGAAAATTGATAACGCCGCGATTTTTTTATGGTATCCATGAAAAAGTGTACCTTGGATTTGACATTTTTAAATCAGAAATAATATAAACTTTCACCAATTCTGCAAATTGAGAGCCTTTCTCAAACAAAATTCTATAAATTATAAAGCAAAAAATTCTAAAACACTATTACACAGAAGCCTCGGATTCTGAATACCTCGTGATGAAGGTCAGCAAATACATAATAGTTTAATCTTAGGATATGAGCCTGATCCTGGCGCATTGGAATACATGCTTGCCTCTCACGCAAAGGTCTCGGGTTCGAATCTCAACCATAATATTTTTTTCAATAGTCATAAAGGTAGGCGGAAAACAGTTGTGTGTCACACGTGCATAAATGCATTAGGACCCCTTTGCTGGTATTTGCCGAGGGTGGCTAATGCTTGCTTTCCGCCCTTGTGACACAATATACTATTACTACCTTCTTTAATTATATTCTCGAATGTCACATTACAATTGAATAAATGTAACTCTAATTATTTTTGCTATTTATTGGATAATTATTGGAAGTTTTGATTTTAATTCGATATATCCATAATCAAAAAAAGAAAGAACTTATATATGAACAGGTAGATGGAGCGACCTATAGGATCTATTGTGTCCCCCTTAATTGCCAAGTTCTGATGTTTTCTCAGATTTATAGCAGCTCTTCGAATCCTATTTTCCTGAGGAAGTTTAGGACATCGTCGGGCTTCAAATCAGGTAGATCCCCCTCTTCTATTTCATGTGCTCCTAGGTATCTCACCCTAGAACTCTGCAAGGGCATTCCGAGAGTATGTGTATTGAGGTTTCATCCTCTTCCTCAAAGAATCTGCACTTTGCTTCATCTGCTTACCCTAGTTTCTTCATGTGGCTTCTTAACCGGCAATGCCCGGTTAATATTCCCGTTAGAATTCGGAGCCTTTTTTTACTGGGGTTGAGAGATCTCTTCTGGTCATAGTTCCCCAGTAGTATCTTAGATTGCCTCAGTCCTTCCAGCTGATTCCAGTACTTGGATTTTTCCTTCTCCATTTCTTCCCTTAGTTTTCCTAAGATTACTCTACTGCTGATCCCACAAAATGGTTCTGGTCCCAAATGTGGGGTTTCAGCTCCTTTTTTTGCCAGCTTATCTGCTGTTTCGTTCCCCTCTATTCCTATGTGTCCCGAGACCCATAGGCATTCCCAAAATATATAATATATAACTTATAATGTACTAAGAACAATAAAAAATAATACTTTTTAACAAAATTTCCACCTTTTTTTTTTAAATAGCTTTTTAAACTCAATTGCAGCTGTTTCGCTAAAATTAATAACATCTTAATAAGATGGACTTCCACAAAGTAAGAGCTGGTACAATAAATCTCATAATAATTTACTGTTTTTTTCAGCTCTGGCGCAAGTTCCTAGGGTATATGCAAACTTTGTAGCTGACCAGTACATGTCTGTATTTGCTATATCGCTCCCTTATACAAATACTTTTAGATATGACCATTATACAGTCTCTTTAGCCCATCACGTAATAGCTGTTTGGTTTCTAAAATGTCGACTGTCATTAAGAAGAGACTTTGTCAAATTCATTACCAAGGTTTGTATATTTGTATATTTTTGACCAACTTTGTATGTCTATAATGTTTTTTTTCCCACTTAACAGAGGCCTAAATTTGGAAATGAGTAGGTCTTGTTAAAATAATTTCAGTACTTCACATAATTTTTCTATGGTCCTCCTTTGTTGAGTTATATAGGACTTCAAAGTTAAAAATTAAAAATACATTTTTGTTCATAACTTCAAAACTATAATTTCGAACTTGATGAGAATTTGGTGGATTGTCAAGTACATTATTTTATTTATTTTATCCATACCAGGATTTTATCACCGGATAAAATGGCATAAACACCGATATTTCTGTCTGGTTGTAAAGATGCTGCAATAAAACTCCTTTTTGTATTATGCAAAATAATAATAATTCATATAAAGTACTCTTTACGTCCGGTTTGTGAATATGAAATAAATTTATCATCCTTTAAAAATACCTGAGAACGGAAATGTGTATGATTTCCAGTCATTTGTAAGTTATTATATTAAATAATGCTTAATGTTTTCCATTTAGAATTTAATATTTACGTTCTGCAGGGTTTGCAAACACACGTATTGGATCCGCTTCAAGAAAGGTCTAGTTTGTTTAGTCAAAACTTTAGTGAACTTAATCAAGACAGTTCTGACCGCAAAAGGAGTTCCAGTCTTACCGAACAAGGTTCTAGAAAAAGGTCGGCAATGGTATCTGTTGTCAGAGACAAACCCGTGCTTCACAAATCAAATGTTCCCGAAAAAAACCAACTGACGACGCAATTTTACGAAGAACTTACCGAAACTTGTCTCGATCTTATGGCTAGGTATTCGTATTCTCCTTGCGGTGCTTTACCTACGAGGTAAGTTTGGATAAAATCACTAAAGTTATTCACTAATACGGTATTACACTCATTCTTGGAAAGTGTCTCAATTAGATCCTAAAATGCCAACAAACTACTGAAAAAACATACAAAATTTGTATACAATCGCTAAGTAAAATAAAAATGCATTTAAAATTTACACATTCAAATTTCGCGCGGAATTTATGTACTCTGTGGTCGTGACGTCAGTTTGCTGTGTAAACAAATAATTTACCGACCATAACAAAGGTTATTCTTGGTAAATTTGTCTCTGCCATGGTTTTAATTTTATAAAAATAGGTAGGTTCCGTAACTAATAATGCAACAAATAGGTTACAGTAGATTTTCTTTTTTTAATTTCTTTTCTTAGAGCATTTTCGGGTGAGATGATCTGAAATCGCTCCCAGATTGATCGAAAATCATGTCGCTAGAAATAAGAGTGACACAAGACACAAAACATCATCCACCCGAACAAAAGTTGATCGAAAAATTCTAACCTAACTTTCCTATTATATTATTTGTTTATTTATTTTTCTTAATAACTGTGAGTCGCTCAGAAATGTCCAGAACCTAGTTCTGCTGAATATAAAGTTCATAGGTACCTAGTATAAAATTATTTCAAGAAAAATTAACGAATTATTTACTACGTTTTCATGCAGAATTCAAATCGAATTGAATACACTTTCCGTATTAAAAACTTCATGAAAACAGGTATCGAAACCGTAATGAGTTTCAAGGTCGATACTGCTTTTTTTGATATTCGCTGTCAAATTTATCGTCAACTGTCGGTCCTGGCCACATAAAATTAACAGTACTCAAATTGATTTGGTGCATGAATCTTATCATATCATTTTGTCGCTTTATGTATGCAGCCTCCTCTTCATGGAAAAAAGACACCAATGAGGCAATTAAACCAAAAGTTACAGTTAAAAGGGCAACTTTTTTGAAGTTTTGATTATTGATCATTATGACTAGAAAAACCCCAGAAATCAATCAAAATCACGACGGTAAGTCTCCATAAAGGCACAAAGACAAGCACAACAAAAATAATTCAACTTTTGACTTTTGTTTTGACTATTTTTTTGTTTTGATGTTTTGACTAAATTAAACCGATGATATAATATGACGCATGACACTATTGACAGATAAAATGTCAAATCTCAAAACGATTTGAACCCTATCATGAAAACAGAAATCGGTATTGGATTCAAAATGAATTGAATATTCCATGAAAACGTATTAATTAATTGCTAAGGATAATAAAATATTTAATTTTTTCCATTTTCCTTGAAAATACGGGAACCTAATTAATAGTAACTATCATTTGAAGACGATAGAAAATTCAGAAGTATCAAAAACTCTTCACTATTACATGGAACCACAGAATTACAAACCAATACCACAGAATACTCAAACCATACAATACCATTTTAGTATTCTGTGCATGGAATGGGAACATTGGCCGCCATATTTGCTCCGTATCTGTTGATCTGACCCTTGAACTCAGATCAACTTCGATCAACCCGAGAGCGTCGCAACTGAACAAGGAAATCAAAGATGCTGATTGACCAACATTGATTGACAAAACATCCATAAAAATTCATAGCGCTGTTTTTAAAATCCTTAATTTTGCTACTATGACTCCACCTTATTGTTCTCCTTCCTTCTATCCTCCATGTAAAGAACAGATAAAAAGAAATGAAAACTTTGAATTGGATGTTAAAAATTAGAGTTATTATATAGAGTAAAATATCCTATTCAATTATAGATCCAACTACATCTTGTTATTTTTCAATAAATAAATAAATTTTGTTATCTGTTCAATTTGTTTCTTTTAGATTACCTGTATGTGAGTTTCTGATGAATGGCGGCCAAACTATGTCTTGGCTGGTTGGTAATAAAATAATAACGATAACGACTAGCGGTTGCTCGAAAAAAATTCTCAAACACGGTCTGTGCGATAAATGTTGGACCATGTGCAGTAACCAGAACGAAAGCAGGAAAACTAAGACTAGTCGTAGCGGCAGCAATGAAATGGAAGAAGCAGATTATGTTTCAAGGTAATACGTTTTTTTGAGGTTTATTTATTGTTTATGAAAATTTTGCTTCTGCATTTTTTTTTCTCGAGATGAAATCTTATTGGTCCGTTGAGAAACAGACACTTCAAAGAGCGGATAGAAATACCATTTCAAAATAAAGCTAGAAGAGTACTATGGCTTCTGCTTTAGTCGATGCTTGTTGATGATCTTTTAGGGATAGTTATGGACTTTTGTTTCAATAGGGAAGGCTCCTATATTTTTAAATACTTCCTAATAGGTTTAGTTTATGAAACTGCCAAATTATTTATCATTTTCCTAATATTTCTCTATAAAATAGTGGTTTTAAGCGCTCGGTTCGCATTTTACGAATTGGCAACAGCGGAGGTGGAAAAATGTAAATAGACATCCCACACGCTTTTTCATAGTTTATTTTACGTTTTTTTGTGCTGTGTTTTGGAATTATTGTATTTTTTTGTGTTTTATCCAAAATAATAAAAACACTACTAGCACAAAACACCAACAAACGAATGAAACAAGTGTAAACAAACCAATCGGATCTTCTTCTGTTTCTTCTGTATAATTTGTGGCCTAAGCTGCCAGATCTATCCGGCCAAGTTTCTTGTCTCGGTGGGGGACAGTCTGATATTATTCATAGCAAATAAATAATTAATTTTATAATATTGCACACAGGTTTTTTATATTATGACAAAAGTGTAATATTAGTAAGACCATGAGTTAATTTTATACTTGTGATTAATAAATGAAGTAAATATTAAATGCGCTGTTGCCACTATTCAAAACAGGAACACAGCGCCCTAAAAAATATTTTTTTTAGAAAATAGGAGACTTCCCCATTCTAGTAAAACAAACCATTTGTCAAAATGTTATGAAGCTCCGATCCTATCACTAAAAACAATCATTAATAATTATATTTATCAATAAATTGTCTTGCAAGCTATTTAGATATAATTGTTAAAAACATCTGAGTTAAGTTGCAGAATGAGCAATTCGAGAACCACACCAAAAAGTGGCTGGAATTAAAAATAACTTGATAATGAGATGCAATTTTGTATAAATATTGTCAGCCTAAGTGTGTTGCTACCCCTGATGTTTGGAATAACTGCCTAACAAGGAGGCCATCAACAAGCATCTTTTAATTGAATCAGATTGGTCATCCATCTCAAATGTGGCTGAATCCAAATAGAAAAGATCCAATGAAACTCTAAGTCAAAACCACAGACTTTTATTCGTTTAAAATACAATAATTATTGCAATTGTATACCAATTGTATTGTGTTCTTTACAGCCTGATGATGGTCTAATTGAGACCGAAACTAGTTGCAATAATTGTATTTTAAACGAATAAAAGTCTGTGGTTTTGACTTAGAGTTTCATTGGATCTTTTCTATCTTTTAATTGCTTTGAATTCAGCAATGATAGGCTCTAGTTCCTTGCAAATTCATTTAAAAATTCATTGTTCAAATCACAATTAAAAAAATATTTTTTTGCAAATTGCAAATTAACTTCAAAACCTTTGCTAGCTATAACTTTTAGCAATTTTAATTTTATCCTTCAATATTTGCATTGTATTCATTTTAATAAATGTTATATTAAATCAAACTATAAGCAATTTAGAGATACTTTTATATAAATACTTATTACACTTATAAATAGTTATATAGGGTCAAGTTGTTGCTTAAATGAAGTTACATTATTTTGGTGTATGCTGCTGATCTTCAGCATCTTCCAAATTTTTTAAATAATTACATTGATAGCTTTTTGATGATGACAATTGTTAATATTCCAGACAAAATTCCAACGAAAAATCTAATACGAATACTAGCGTTAGTTCACCCACTGAAGATAGTAAAAAAATTAGTGAAAAATTGGAAAAAGTTTCTTGTAAATTACAACAAATTGCTAGTAATTTAAGACAAGAAAAAGAAACATGCAATTGTTGGTGTTCTGGATGGGCAGAAATATATATTAGAAGACCAACAGGTATTATTAAATTTATTGTTTCCTACAATTATCGATTGAAGTTTTTCATTAAGGTACAAATTCCAAGTTTAGATTAATAATAAGGAATATTTACAAGGATATTTTGTTATAATTTTCATATACAAACAAATAATATACCATGATTTAATTTAAGATATTATTTTATATTACGCTACATAAGATTAATGGAATTTTTTGACTAATTTACTGAATTTTATGTTGTTAATAATTGCATTTTATTTAATTTATTAGTAATTTCCAGTATTGTTAAAATTATGATTATTATAATGAGTAGTGACGATTCCGGGTTACAGAAACAGAAAGAAAAAACAAATACTACTTATTAATAATTTTTTAGGTGACGTGTCATGGGTAATGAGAATTCAAAATAACGTAAATTTTACACATGCCATATACGAATTCCCCTTGAACGACGTATCCACGCTATTTAGGCCTTCGCTTATGTCTGCCGAAACAGATTTAAACCGTAGACCACCATTAAGAAGACAACTCTCTGAAGAAGATACCAACGAAGGCAATGCAGTTCCAACAGGATCAAATACAAGTTTGCCAGGTAAATATATGCCCATACTAGCGGGCCATTAAGAGTTTCTACTCTCTCTGTTTTAAAATACTCATTACGTGTTCTTCCGTTAGAAATTTAAAAAATAATGAGATATGTAACTAAAGATAACCTCATGAAAACATTCTATCGTCCAAAAGCCAACATTAGTGAATTTTCTCTACAAATTCTCTGTGAAATCGGAATAAAAATGATATTGTTAGTAAATTTATTGTTTAACAATTTGTGGGTTGGTAATAAATCTAGTTATATCGCTGAATCGATAACCAATGATTTGAATTCATTGATTATCTCGTAAAAATTCAAAATAAGTGATAATCATCAAGAAATTTGGGCTACTACTTCACCAGATATTAGCGAGCAAGAAAATTTTGTGATGAATAATTTACTGCCAGCGAAAAGAAAAACAAACGTTCATTTAATCAAGCAATGTGTAGGAAACGTTATCAACAATTTTAAAATTTAGCCCTGACACAATCATATTATACAATTTCTTTCTAAGGTCAGTCGTAGAAAAAGTATAATACGCACCTCGAGGATAAGGCCACTTATATAATATAAACCAATCAGATCCAGAAAAAACTAGAACCGTAAACAACCTGTATATCAAAACAAGTATCGACAATGGAAGACTTTAGACTTTGTATAGAGTAGTTTCGTATGCAAGATTGGGGAAAAATGAGCTACAAAATAAATTAATTAAGTGTTTATGAGAATTAGAACATTTAAGGGTAAAAATAAATTATACCGAATATTTTATTAATTACCTAAATAGTATCAGAACTGAGATAGTTAAATAAATAAGAAAAAGTGGCCAATAAACCGAATGATTCAAGATTGACAGAATAGTTAACTTATTCTTAAGATCTCACATAATCTGTATCTATAAATTGAGAAGAAAAAACCAGAATTTCATTAGGTCCATTGTACTTCATCCTGAGCCTGCCTCTTCAGTTAGTCGTCCAATCTACTGATGGTGTTGTCTCTTATATTAGTTGTCACACAGAATGAGCTCAACGGTTTTCTTCACAAAGCACCAATACTGTGGAGTATTTCACCCAGCTTACTTAATTTTAAAACCTTGTGTGAGAAATATCTTTTCTCACGGCACTTGTGGAGTCAACAAATACTGACAAAGTCTTAGTGGGCTGCTGTTCAGCTTCAAATAGTTTTGCGAACCATTAACTAACCGTTAAAATAAATATTAAGTTACTTTTATCCTATAAATTAATGCAGATGTAGAAAAAGTATAGTTTGCAACAAGTGGGGAAAGTACTTTTCTCGCTCGTGTGTTTGCGAAACTGCCACACTCGTGAGAAAAGCTGAACTTACCCCACTTGTTGCATAATATACTACACCCGTGATGTGTAGTCAAACCATCACAACGTGGAATTGAACTCATGTTTTGATATTAAAGGTCATAAAGTTAAGAATTAAATTACTTCTTAACACTTTAAAATGTATACCAACAAATTGTCAAAACTCAAGATGAATAATGGGTCTGTTTCAACCAAGCAGAGAACCGTTCTAAAATAGTAATTTTTGTGCGCAGTGGTGTAGTGAGTTGCGCAGTGCACTAATTTGGTCTCGTGAGTGGTAATATTACCGTTCTAGAACGGTTCTTTGCTTGGTTGGAACAAATCTAATATTAAAATTAAGTCAAACAACAAAAGATGTTGATCTATACTAAAACCAATAATGATTGAGAGTAGAAGTAGGCCAGGTTGGCATTTTATTAATTTTTACATACTCTATAATTCACAAACCAATGGTACGCTCGTGCTTACATTTACTATGGCCTGCGAAGATGTGATGGAAGTTACGGTAAAGTGACAAAGACAGAAATATCGTTGCGTACAGCGTTGCCACTAGTTGTAATAAATACCAGTAATCAGGAAATGTATAAGTATTCCTCTTTACAAGCTCATTACTGATTTTTGTCATAAATAATACCATTTAATCGTACTAGTATTGTGTATAATCTATAATTTGCCATAACCTACAACTCTACTGCTTATTATAATTTGATTCTGCTATAAACTGGTAACGTAAAATTTAGATATGACAAGGCACATTTTGTAGAACAAGATTACCAACTTTCTTATGAAAACCAAAGTGCGCCATATCATAATTGCAATAAGAAGTTAACACTATGACAGTCGGTTTAGATCTTGGTAACCTCTATACTATTGATGCTTTGTGGTTTCTCTTCTTGTGTGGTACTTTCATCCAGTAAAGGTATTTTTGAAAACCAGTTAGAATCCCTATCATTTGTCTGAGTTATTTTCTGGTCATTTCTAGCAATTTTTTGGCTTCAGATTTGTATGGGTAGCTTAGTAACTCCTTTAAAAACCTACAGCCCCCATCTATCTCTAAGTAATAGATGTGTGACTTAATTAGATAGATCATCACTGACTGTTAGGCCAGAGAACATAGATCTAGCAGCCCCTCTAGCTAAAAAGTCAATGATGAGGTTACCTTCTGAGCTAGCGGGTGCCTTAGGAGTACGAGGTCTGGCTATTAAATAACGAGACTGCTTGTGAAAGAGTTTTATTTTAAAAATTATTCTACAATTCCCTCGCTACACACCCTTCCATTCGTTTTTTCCATTGGTCAAAGCAATGCTGGAAGTCTTTTTTTGTAAGAGCATTTAGGAGCCCCGCCGAATTTCGCTGCATCTCTTCCATCGACTCGAACCGGGTTCCTTTTAAGGCAGATTTGATCTTCGGAAACAGGAAGAAGTCACAGGGTGCTAAATCAGGCGAATACGATGCGTGTTCGAGCACTGGAATGCCTCTAGCGGCTAAATAACGCTTCACAGACAGTGCGTTAAGGGCAGGTGCGTTGTCTTGATGCAAGATCCACGATTTTTTTTCCACAACTCCGGCCGTTTCTTACGAACTCGCTCTCGCAGCGTTGCCAAAACTTTCAAATAGTAAGTTTGGTTTACAGTTTGACCCTCTGGAACCCATTCAGTCATCACGATGCCGTTGATGTCGAAAAAAACGATTAGCATGACTTTAAATTTTGATTTCGACATCCTTGCTTTTTTCATTCTCGGCGATGCAGGAGTTTTCCAGTGCATGGATTGCCGCTTAGTTTCAACATCGTATTGGAATATCCAGGTTTCATCGCAAGTGATGATGTTTTCCATCAATTCAGGCTCTTCATCTAACCTCTGAAGAAAATCTGAGCACCGACTTTCATGTTCAATTCGTCATGTAAAATTTTTCTGACAGTTTCTTTATCGGCGTTTACAGTCTCAGCAATCATCCGAATGCTCATACGACGATCTCCGCGCACAATTTCATTTATTTTGGTCACTGTTTGCAGAGTTGAAACAGAGACAGGTCGACCTGGACGTTGGTCATCTTCGGTGCTCTCTCGACCTTCAGAAAACCTTTTATACCATTCGAAAACACGCGCACGAGATAGAGAATTCTCACCATAGGTCTCTTTCAACAACTTATAGCACTCAGTCGGAGTTTCTAGCCTCTACAGAAAAAATACTACTACAGCGACAAAAACGTGTTTTCGTTTTGGAATAGTAAACACTTCCAGCTATCTAACGCTGCATTCATTTCCAACCCTACCCTTCTAGGACGCCTCCTGCGCGCGCTGTCTCGTTATTTAATAGCCAGAACTCGTAGATATACTATCTGTATAAATAACAATTCATTTGCCTTTAACACTTTTGGGGGTTATTTCGTTTGTCTACAGTTTGGATATCTAGGGATTCTGAGTAAACTTGCCGCGTCGTATTCTACTTTAGGTTTCATAACCTAACCTAACCGTAATAAAACTTTCCATTATCATCAGCGCCACCTCTTAACCAGGGGTGGTTGGTGTAGTTTTCATGGCTCATATTATATGAAGGCATGCCACTCTTTCTAATTTTTGTATGGCTTTTAAAACCCCTGCAACAGCATAAAAGATCTTAATTGTATATAGCGACTGATTCGGGTTTCTTAAAGATTTCATCAGTATATAACCTTGAATGCAAATCCGCCGGATGTCCTTTTTTCTGACTCTTCCACATCTGTCTAAACGCGACTTATCTACCTGTAAAACAAATGTTTCATTTCTGTTTCAAAAGGATCTCCGCGACAGTCACCTTCGAGGCAAAATTCGCGTGATAGTGTCGAGGAAGAAATTGACACCATTTATGACGACAATAGTAGATCTAGAAATCCAGTTCGTCGGTCAAACTCTAGTCCCGAAATGTCGGCAAGTTGGAAAAATCCTTTTCTACATCAGAAACCGTCTTTAGAAGAAGACACTAAAGGTTCTGACGATGAAGGTGGAAAGAAAATCAAATGCTATTCTAAAGATATGCGAGTGAGTTGCGAAGCCATACCGGAGGAAATTGCCGGCTCAGGTAAGCGCATGACTTGTCTCAATGCTAATAAGAGATTAATAGTTACGAAGAATAATAAATGTGGTATATTTTAGGCACTACACCACCGTCAAATGATCCTCTACTCGTTTCCAAAACCAATGAACCCGAGTCGAATTTTATGCCATCCTCGCATCCGACGCTTCTAAGTTGTCACAGTTATCCGGGTTCGTCTCCTCCCAAGGAAAACATTCCGCACAAACTTTATCAAACTGTGCCTCCCACACCGAACGTATCGACTTTTAATAATCAACAACCCGAATTCATGAAGAGACCCAACAACTTACCGAATCTGACCAATTTGGTACCTCTGAGTACCAAACCACCTCAAAGTCCCACACAAACATCGCCCAGGTTTGGTAGACATGCCCATGTTCTTGGAAAAGATGGTAATTAACATTTATGGTATTGTTTCTGTTCGCGTGATACTCGAAAGTTGAAGAATTGAATCGGATCGAACTCGTATTTTAAAATGTGAAGCTGCTACCTTAGTCCAGGCGTGCTGTACCAAAAAAATAAAAAATACGGAATATCTGAGACCTGGAATGTAACAGTTGGAGGTGGTAAAGGGGCTTATAACACATGAAAAAAAAATACATTAACTATTTCGATTATGATTATAAACTTTTTAGGGGTGAAAAAAGGGTAAAAAACTGAAATATTGCTGTTTGCGGCTAAAATTGACGTTAAAATAAAAAGTGCCCAATAGAAAAGTTGTAGATCATGTAAAAATCTAAAACTTTTCTCTTTTCTCTCCTCAATTTTTCGAGGAAAATGGAAAAAAAACGATTTTTCGTTTTTAATTTTTAATTTTCCAACGGATTCGTCAATCTTGATGAAACTTGGTGAAAACTTACCTTTTTATGTCGAAAATAACCACGAATTTTCTCAACCTTGTAACATAATAAATTTCCGAGAAATTTGAATTTTCGTGAAAAATCTCTTTTTTTTCAACTGTAAAGTTTGCTCGGAAAATATTATTGGAAAAGATTTTCCTGGGTCTCATTTTTTTCGTTTTTACGTCTACTTTCACATGAAACAAAAAAAATACACCTCTTATTTAAAAATGTGCTCAAAAATGAAAAAAAAGCAAAAAATGAATTTTGCAAGAGCTAAATTTGCAATAATTGTTAAATTTTTGTTATAAAATATTAAAAAACGCAAAAGCCGACTCTTGCATTGCATTCTACGGGAAAAATTACAAAAGAAAATGTATTTCATTATTTAGTCGGATTTTTAGTTCATTTGCAATATTATTATAAACACTCAAGTCTATTAATGAAGTTAATAATCCGAGCGGGGATTTCATGGTTTTTACTATTGTTGTATGCTGATTTGTTTATATTATAAGGTTTTTCATGAGATAAATCGATTTGTTGATAATTACAAGGCCCAAATACCCTTCCATCAGAACCCTATAGCCCAATTTTCATCAAAATTTCAATTTTCTTTGACTTTTTGGAATAATTTGTTTATTTTTAATATAATAATCGTTCGGTTTTAAGTAATTCGTAATTGTAATTAAAAAATATATTGAAAAGACAATATTTTGTTTGTTACGAATGATAGTATATTCTGTATACTGAAATGTTGCAAGGTCAAAGAGAAAACAAAAGGCCTAGGCCCCTAGGCTAGTTAGAGTTGTCATGTCTACACTTTGTCACTTATGAAAGGTGCCTATAGGGCTCTGATGGAAGGGTATTTGGGCCTTGTAATTATCAACAAATCAATTTATCTCATGAAAAACCTTATAATATAAACAAATCAGCATACAACAATAGTAAAAACCATGAAATCCCCGCTCGGATTATTAATTTCATTAATAGACTTGAGTGTTTATAATAATATTGCAAATGAACTAAAAATCCGACTAAATAATAAAATACATTTTCTTTTGTAATTTTTCCCGTAGAATGCAATGCAAGAGTCGGCTTTTGCGTTTTTTAATATTTTATAACAAAAATTTAACAATTAATGCAAATTTAGCTCTTGCAAAATTCATTTTTTGCTTTTTTTCATTTTTGAGCACATTTTTAAATGAGAGGTGTATTTTTTTTTTATTTCATGTGAAAGTAGACGTAAAAACGAAAAAAATGAGCCCCAGGAAAATCTTTTCCAATAATATTTTCCGAGCAAACTTTACAGTTGAAAAAAAAAGAGATTTTTCCAGAAAAATCAAATTTCTCGGAAAATTATTATGTTACAAGGTTGAGAAAATTCGAGGTTATTTTGGACACAAAAAGGTAAGTTTTCACCAAGTTTCACCAAGATTGACGAATCCGTTGGAAAATTAAAAATTGTTATTTTTCCATTTTTCTCGAAAAATTGAGGTTATGTGAGAAAATTACTAAAAAAAAAATTTTAGATTTTTACATGATCTACAACTTTTCTATTGGGCACTTTTCATTTTGACGTCAATTTTAGCCGCAAACAGCAATATTTCAGTTTTTACCCCTTTTTCACCCCTAAAAAGTTTATGATCATAATTGAAATAGTTAATGTATTTTTTTTTTCATGTGTTATAAGCCCCTTTACCACCTCCAACTGTTACATTCCAGGTATCAGAATTTCCGTCTAAAAGTACAGCACGCCTGGACTACCTCATGTTTTTGTAAATTGTTGGTATTTCCTATAATACACAGATACTTTGATCACCCTTTATTCTATTTGGCTGTATATAAAATCTAATTTCTCCAAGTTTATCAGTTTGTATGTTTGTTTTTAGGTCGTGAAATACAGAAAAGCTCATCGGCTTCGACGATTGAAAAAAACAGCGCCATAAACCTGAACTGGGCGAGAGAAAGAGCAAAGGAACGCAAAAATAGTGGCAGCGTTGAAAGATTGAGCGCATTAGATAGTAATTTAACTCAGAAACGCGATAGGGTTTACACGATTTCAACGAGCAGTCCTGCTACTAGAAAATCTCGTTCCGAAACACTATTGCAACCCCAACAACAGAAAAAACAAATGGAACCGCCCAAAAACGGTATTAATCCCAGTTTTGTATTTTTGCAGCTCTATCACATGCCGAACTTCGCCAGCAGCAACGAAAGACCGATATTAATTGAAAAGAACGAAGTTATTCAGCGAGCAGTTAAGGTAAGGTTAGGTTAGGTTAGGGAACATGTCTTGATGTTATTGTATCTAGACTTTCATTGTACTAGAGCTTTTACTGTCCATCTTAAGAACCTGTGTTAACGAGACAATAAGGTCTTTTAGACTAACCAAATCTAAAATATGAATGAGCAACTTTTAGATATTGGTTGTTAAATACAGGGTGTTTCTAAATTTATGCAAAATAAGTCGAGAGGTGGTTGGTAGTTTGAAATCAGGATAGGTCTTTTCTATCATAAAATATCCTCAGTTCCCACCTTTCAAATAAGTCAAATCTAACTAGCATGGTATCTGATGGTTGGTTCAAGGATGCTGTTGGATTTTTTTTTCAGAGTTTTGTGTCTGTTGTAGTCAGAGTTGCTGAAGCTACTCCGATCGGAGTAGATCTACTCCTTTTGATCTTCCTCTACTCCGGTTGAGTGTACGAATCACCAATGGGGGAGTCCCTTCATGGTAGCCAACCTGAAAAAAGATATGAAAAACCACTGCCTTTTTTTGGGAATTATTCAACTTTGAAAGTATAGTTTTCACCACATTCAGTATACTGTAAAAGTTTTTCTTGTCACAAAGGCCTCATTTATTAGATATTGGATAAAATGTTTTTCGTAGGGATTTTCGGATGTTATGTTTTCACTAAAGGATAACCAATAGAAACCATTATAATATGTCATTTACTATTCCTTTGTCTGTCAAGTATCTAATATATCAACAGCGTTTTGACACTTATTCTCATTTTTTAACCAAAATCGTCTTGTCTACTTAGTTTATTGGATTTCTGACTCTTTTCGGTATCAATTTATCCAGATCATGTAATGAAATTCAAACAAAAGCAGAACACAGAACAAATAAAATTCCTTAGAACATAAAATAGTTTATGTTCTAAGTAAAAATCAAATTAGCAATTTAATGAAAATTGACAATGATGGCATGAATGAAAATTGTCAATTGTCACAATTCATTACTGAAAACATAACATACGAAAATATCCTACAAAAATCGATTTTTTCCAATATCTAATAAATGCGACCTTCGTGACACGAAAAACTTTTACAGTATACTGAATGTGGCAAAAACTATACATTCAAAGTTGAATAATTCCCAAAAAAAAGGCAGTGGTTTTTCCAGGTTGGCTACCTTGAAGGGACTCCCCCATTGATTCAGATTTTATGCGCTTGAGAGAAAACAACAGGCCTAGGCCGCTAGGCTAGTTAGAGTTGTCATGTCTACACTTTGTCATGGAACACCAAACCTAATCAGCGAAGGTGTTCTGTGTTTTATCCCCCCCGTTCATCTTTTTCCGCAATATTTGAATTGACAGATTGACATTTGAATTGATTATCTAATTATATTTGTGTTCTATGGTTATCTATCTTTGATCTTTGCTTGCATTATTATTTATTGCAATTGCGTTTAAATTTGAGTTTTGAGTTAGGCTGCATAGGAAAAGTGCAATATTTGCTGTTTTTAATCATTTAATAAACGTATTCGTATTTAACCGCCCTTTAACACACAGAACACAAATCTGATACAGACCAATAATACGCCTTCTAACGGTGGCATTGACAAATTGACATGGTAACATAAAATGTTAATTTGATGCGCATACCCAGTAGTCGGAGGCAAAATCCGGAACAGGGTTTCTATCTAAATATATTGACATGACCTTAACATTTAGTGTACATTGAGTTGACTAAATATACCCTCGGAACACAAAGTACTACTCCGCTTTGGTTGTGTCTACTCCACTTTCAGTCTTCAATCTACTACTATTCTTTAGCTTGTTGTGGCAACACTGGTTGTAGTACTAAGGCATAGAAAATTCGGTGCAAAATCGAATTGATATAGGAAATAAGCTAGTCTCATCAATTACTGGATCTAACAATCACCAAAGTAATCTAAACTAATTTAAAATTCATCATTATAAATGAATCACTGCGTGCCGAGCGAAGCGAGGTTCGCAGCACCAAATCAATCTAAACTAATTAAAAAATCATTAGTTTTAATAAGTTTGGTCCATCCTATTAAGAACATTTTGTCGCTCTCTACAGTTATTACCATTACTGTTCTTGCCTAACAGATTCTGTATATGTATCATTTTTTCCCATCTTGAATGTTCTCAACCGTCATCTTTAGATTCTAGATCCAAATTGGGCCGGCTAGACAGCCGGATACACTGCGACTATTGCAGATCTTTTAAACACCTCATCTAACCCTACCCTTCTAGTGAAGGGAAACAGCCTTAATAGTGGCGGTTTCATATAGCATGCTACTTCTGGTTTTCCCTCTCTAAGTTATAGAAAACGCAGCCTTCACGGTGACATAGGACATTAATTGTGGTCTCCTCTTCTTTCTGACACAACCTGCATAGGTCTATTTCTGGTTGACCTATAAGACAGATGTACCTGGTCAGCCTGCAGTGTATGGTTAACAGTCAGTCTTACTGACTTTAGTCCGTATGAGAGTAGGTCTGCCATGAAGTTTGCCGAATGTCCCTTTTTGAACTGTTCGGGCTGTCACTGGTCTAGGTGTATCTTGCACCCATTCGCTGATGGATTCCAATTCCAAGGACGGGTTCAGTTCCTATCAGTGTGGTGTTTGCACCTTCGCAGACTAACTTATCAGCTCCTGATTCCTTTGTGCACCAGATAAGTGTTAGGATATTGCAGCTTCCCACCTGACTGAGCGCACACACTGAGTTTCACACAGACCTCGAACTTGACCTTGCTTTAATCTTTGTACTATTGACATATTATCTTCCCCTTGAATATAAATTTGCAAAGCTGGTATTTTGGGTAAAACCCCTAACGCTTCCGAGGTATTTGAATAGCTTCAACCTGCTGGGTTTTTGTCGACCAAACTTCCAATATACTTTCATAAAGCGATTGGTCGGCTGACTACATAGAATTGAACGTGTACTCCTTTCACTCTAATAGTGTACAATGCACCAAGAGACTGTAACAATACTAGTCCCAAAAAGAGATCCCGGCTATGAGACTCTCTCAAGGAGTGGTTCGATTCCAAGTTGTATATAAGGGTTAAGGGCGCCACTATCTTTTTATACGTTACGAATAAACAGCAAAAACTACACAAAAACTAAGGTGAAAAAGATAGAAACACTTTGTAATTAGACTGAATTTGAAGGCAACAAGGAACTACCGAACACGCTGCACCCTCAAGACTTATAGTCCGTAGTTGGGGTGTTGGCTGGTGATACTGGATTCTTCATCAAAGGAACTGCTACTATAATGGGTATATTTCTGTATCAAAAGGAACTGCTACTATAATGGGTATATTTCTGTATCAAAAGGAACTGCTACTATAATGGGTATATTTCTGTATCAAAAGGAACTGCTACTATAATGGGTATATTTCTGCATCAAAAGGAACTGCTACTAGAACTATATTTTTCCCTACTAGCGGGTATATTGCTCCCTTGCCACTAGGGTTTGCTTGGACGAAAAGGAATGAAACGAGGTGTTTGCCCTAATTTATAACAGTTTTGACAGGGGTTTCCGGTTGCGTTCTTTTGTGAAGGGTCGGTTTGTAATGGCTCAGTTTTGTAAGGATTCTGTTTCGGGTGTGTTCTTATTTTAGGGGTAGGTTTGTTCGTGGTGATAAGTTGGGAATTTTAGATTTCGGAAGGACGGTAAACCAAGGAAAGGTAGCACGGCGATAGACATGTTACAAGACTAATGTGCATATTTTAATCCCGAGGTTGAAGTTTGCAATTAATGTGCAAATAAAAAAAATCTATATAAAACAGAAATAAAAATAATTATCTCTGCGCTGATTTGCATAGTTGTTTTCCTCTGCTGAACGAACTGCCATATTCGTTCTTATAGTCCATTTGATGAAACAGTGTCGAACGGTTAAATTTTTCATAGAAGGCTCTAATAAATAATACACAAATTGCATTACAGGTTTTGGATACCATTCCGCCTTATGAAACACACAAGATTGGTGTGGTTTATGTTAGAGATGGGCAGACGCATTCTGAACCAGATATATTGAAAAATCGTTTCGGATCATTAAGGTACGTGGAATTTTTGCAACAAATAGGAGAACTCGTAAAATTAGAAGATCTGGATCCTCAGGTAAATACTATTAATTGCTAACTTAATTTAGTACATAAATATTCTTTATCTCAGAATAACTTTAATATAAACAGTTGTAGAAGTCGAAAACTTTATTTTTGTTGTAAATAAATTTTTCTATTTTGTGTTTATCTTTGGTTTTAGGCTTTCTATCTTGGTGGCATTGATCAGCGCGGTAATGATGGCAAATTCGCATATATTTGGCAGGACGACGTAATAAGGGTTATGTTCTATGTCGCAACCCTAATGCCGAACAAAGAATCCGATCCAACGTGCAATAATAAAAAAATGCACATTGGAAATGCTTACGTTACCATCGTTTACAACGAAAGTGGCGAGGATTTTAATATGAACGTGCTAAAGGTAAGCGCAAATTAATATTCCAGCAACTTTTTTCAATTTCAAACTTGCCAAAATTGTTTTATTTGAAACTAGTGTCTTTTTGGATAATGGTTTGTTAAATTTTATTAATTTTGTCTCTAAACTAAGTTATAGTTTTATAAGGTTTCCCCATAGGTATTTATATGATGGTCCAGTATTTTAAATATAAGGCTTTGGATATAGAAGCTATTACGAATGTAATTCTTCTTAGAATTCTTGAGTAATGACAATATTTTTAAAATTAATGCTGAACATAGTAATCCTTTTATCCTAGCCATATATCTGATTCTACTTCCTGTCTATTCAACTGTTCTCCCAAAATTTACTTCCTTCCCTATCCATGTTCCTAAGTATCTCGCCTCCTTTACCTTTCTAATAACCAACTCCTCCTATTCCAGATCTATATTTTTTTCTCTTGGGCCGGTTAGAGTTCCTTTAAACACAGCGCAGAAGACGAGTTTTGGTTCAGTCGCCCATGTTATTCCACTCTTGCAATAGGAACTCTCTTAGTTCTTGGGGCTGGTGTATGCCTTCGAATACGCTTCCCTAAATCATCCCAGACATGTTCGAAGGGGTTCATATCTGGACTACATGCTGGCCAATCAAGCCGTCTAATTTCTACCTCATCTAGATATTCACTGAAAATCCTGGCAGCGTGTGGCCTTGCATTATCGTGCATAAAAATGCCTTGCTCGTTCATAGTGATCATAAAAGGTACAACATGATCTTCCAGGATCTGTTACATGTCTGTGAGCTGTTTTCTCCATTAAAACCAGCTCTGTACGGCTTCTGAGGTAATACCTCACCAAACCATAATAGACCCACCACCAAATTTACGTCTATGGTCAATACAAGCGGGGGCGTATCTTTCTCCAGGTCTTCTCCATACTCTTCGACGTCCGTCTGGTCCGTTGTGGCAAAAACGAGACTCATCTGTAAAGAGTACCTTGCTCCAATCGTGATCGTTCCATAACAAGTGATTTCGAACAAAATTCAATCTTGCAATTCGATGCTAGCGGTTCAATGTTGGCCCTGTAGCCAACATTCTACAAGACAATCCACTAGCACGAAGCCTTCTTCTAACTGTCCATTCGCTAACCTCTTGAAGCTGATTACGTAGCGAAACTGCAAAAGCTGTTCTATTCCGCAAACTTGACATTAACAAAAATCTTTCATCTCTTTGACTAGTGGTTCTTTTTCGGCTAGATCCGGGTCGTCTGGTTTTAAGACCATTCTCCTGGTAACGTTGGTACACATTTTGTACAGCACAGAGACTCTTACCAACAATTCTGGCGGTTTCACGTTGTCCTCCACCATCTTGTATGAACGCTACAATAATATATAGGATCTAGAGGCATTTTGGACCAGTAGTTTTATTTTAAGATTATTTGCCATTTCTTAAATTATTTAAAGTGACCTAAATTTTTTGCTCGGCAGTGTACATTAGATTTCTGCCTTCGTTGAGCGTCAAACCCCTGCCTAAATGTTAACTCTACCTCCTTTAACTCTAACATTACTAAATTCGTTTTTTCTGGGCCGAAAACCATCCGTTTCTCCTTCAAGCATCGATCTATCTTTCAGATTGCCTGATTCATTGGCATCTCCAACCTTTCTGCTCTCGTTTCAACTCCCAATACAGCTGTGTATCCAATTCCAATCCAATTTTGCTATTTCTATGGCTTTCCATCGTTTCGAACGTAAAAAGCAAGACATATCACCTGTTCTTTTATTCTGTCCAGTTCATGGCCTAACTTCGTCAACCATAAATCCTTTAATTAGCGAGTAAACTAATTTTCCTTTTAAAACACCTAAATGAACACTGTGTGCTACTGTCGCTTTTGTGGTAAGCTCCAGAAGTCGTTCCATACCAAGGAGGATAGATTTGACACTGGAGATTGGGAATATTCAAAGATTACCATGGCCAGCAAATTCTCCAGACATTAATCCCATTGAGCACATGTGGAATTTCGTTGGACAATCAATATCAAACAAAATGAATCCTCCTAATACCCTCCAGAAACTCACACCTGCAGCCCAAGAAGAATAGAAACAACATATCAATGGAAACCATTTTTGATTTTGCTCTACAGTGGTTTTTTTTTCTTTTGTATTTTTTCTTTCGTCTTGATTTAATAATAACAGTGTCTTATTTTGACCTTCATAAGGGGGTCCAAGAATTTTGCTTGCTTAATTTCCATTTGCCCAGTTTTCACATACAATCCAGAAGAAAGTGAATATTTTAAGATATAGACAAACTAATTTTTCCAAAACCACACAATTCAAAACACTATGTACTTGGGTTCAATCCTATCTCGTTTAGAGATAATGATCAGAAATAAATTTAAATATTTTAGGGTCAGTTTACTTTTGCGTGCATAATAATCCAACCATTAGACCATGGAATCAATAGAGTCGTAGTAAAAGTTAAGGACGAACTTTCGTACCTAGTGACACCTGGTGAACCAAAATTGATATCTGATCAGAATGTTGGAATTCTGGCAAGACAACTAGCGATACATTCTAACGTAAGTACTTTTAATCGTGATTATATTAAATAAAAAAATAACTAAGGTGTAACAGCTAAATTAAAATGCAAGACAGTATAATCTATTTTAATTTATACCCACTTCTTTTGAGTTTCTCAAAAAGGTTGATGAAGTTATGTTAAGTTAATTTATATAGGCTACATTTGAGATGAAGTTTGTTTATTTTAATAAACGTTCTAATTTTTTTATGCGATTTACATACCAATGGTTTTTTTTAGATGGCTTCGTTGGTAACAAAATCTTTGAAAAACCCAAACGATTCCTCTGCTTCCAGTTGGTTGGAACGATTGAGAAAAATTAAGATTTTAAGAAATAAAGTTATACATGATCAGACGAAGGAAGACAACATTCATCCCAAAGAAAGTGGTAATAAATTTGCCGAAGATTTTACAGATTATACATAATTGATTTAAGAATAATCTTGTATCGGTGCTAACAATGATTTAAATGCGTGGCCGCTTAGCCTTTTTTAAAAAATTAATATTTCTTTTGATATGAATTGATTGTTTACAAGACTGAAAAAAATAGTTGTAATTCTTCTTTTAATTCTTCATGTTGATGTTGATTTTTTAAGCGATAAAAGATTATGTTGGACGAAAATATGTAACACCGACTTTATACTGTAAATATTTAAATTTTATTATAATCCAATTTAAATGCAACTTTCATTTTTGTGTTTCTATTGAATAAAAATGCATTTATTCGGAAAGAAAAAGGAAGATGGGTTATTGAATATTCAAATGAGATATAATATATTTAGTAGACAAGTTGTATTTCTCAATTTATTTTCCTTTAATAGCCCTTAATACACTTTGAGCAGTCTCGTTATTTAATAGCCAGACCTCGTATCCTATTTCTTTATGTTGGAAATAGGAAACAGAAAATGGCTAAATATTTTGCATCTTATGTGTACAACAGTTCTGTTGAGATACAAAATATTAAAATATTTGTTAAATCTATTTCTGGTTTTTAAAGAAGGTAAACTCCGAAAATAAATTCCAGACGCACTTATACCTCAGTGGGTTTATTGTGCATCCTAAACGGATCCTTCCTCTTCAAGTCTTCCGACTTAAAATGGAAATATTCTAAAGGAAAGTAGCCCAATGTTGGTTAGTCCTCTTTTAGGTAAGATTTCCTTTTAGCTGAGAGTACTGAGAAGTGACAGGATTTACTCCCTTCCTCCTAAAGTCCACAAAATTCTGTGTGATCCCTTCCCTTTCAGAAGACTAGCTCCGAATGTTACTTGTATCAATGAGGTTGGCCAAAAAAGATTTGGTTGGAACATTAGTCAAACCAGACGTCGGCAAGGCTCGCGAGCATTGTTCGGCTCTTTTGTAAGTCAAGTTCCAAACGCGAATAAATCGTTCTGAATCGATTAATAGGAAACGCAAAATCCGAAGTAGGAACAACAGAAGCCAGAGTACCACAAGGAGCAGTCCTCTCACCGGTGCTTTCAAACATATACACGGCAGACATTCCAAAGACAGACAACACAATGATCACAATGATGGCTCTCTACGCAGATGACACAAGAAGTAATCAACCAAGAATGGTGACAAGAAGACTCCAACAAGCTCTGGACGAAATAGACGAATGATGCACAACATGGAAAATCCAAATAAACCCGGAGAAAATCCAAGCAGTCTACTTTACTAAAAGAAGGAAAAAACCAGAATAAAACATTAACATAGGAGAAGAGATCCAATGGAAAAACAAGGCCAAATATCTGGGAGAGATACTGGACAAAGGAATTACCTTCAAAGAACAAGTGGAAAACATCACAAAGAAGGCAAAACAAGCAAGAGGAAGACTAGCCGGACTCATAGGAAGAAAATCCAAACTAGCATTGAAGACAAAGAAACATCTAATAAACGCAATCATCATTCCGATCATGTTGTACGCCTCCGTAGCCTGGGGACACACAGCCAAACCCTACAAAAAGAAGATACAAGCACAGCTGAACATCAGCTTAAGGCAAGCAGCAGACGCCCCATGGTACATTAGAAATATACAACTATACAGGGAACTAGACCAGGAAAAGACAGAAGAAATCATGAAAGCCAGAGCCAGAAGAAGATTTGAAGAACTCAGGACACACCCGAACACAGAACTTAGGAAATTAACGAACTATACAGCAGAGGACTGCAGGAGACATCCAAGACCAAGGAAACAGCTGGGCAACTAAGAAGGAACAACATCTGTCAAGAAGCAGACAGAAGAGGAACCACCTATAAAAGACTCTGCCCATCCCTAGGAGATGCGCAGATTCTTGAGTAGGGACAGCTTTGACAAGTGGATCCACTCTCTAAGGTTACCTTTAGCCGCAGTTCGTCGACTAAGGACTAACTTTTTAGAGGCAGCGAAAAGCACACACTCTTGAACGCCTGAAAAGAACACAGGAGGATAGCAAAGCACCATCCCGGACCAAACAGAAGACACCTGGAAACCATCTCCGAACCAAGATAGTGGAAGGAAGAGTACTTTTCACCGCCCCTCTGGCTTTCAACGCATGATAGTCTTTACCAGTGCAATACTTTGTGGTTCCAAGTAGAATTATCTTCTTAAAGGTATGTATTACTTGTTCGATTTTTAAAATATTATTTATATGTATTTGTTATCATGTATTTTGGTTAAGGATTTAATGCCAAATGAAATTTCGTAACTGCCAGAAAAACTTGATGTAAAAGTAAAAGTTTTGAGAGAATCATGGCTTAGCAGTCAGTTACATTGGTCCTTCGAGCCGGATTTGAACCAGTAACGTATGTCGACGAATTTATCAAAATAATTGTTGATAACATTAAGTTTAGTTTTTCTAAATACCTGTGATTAATAGGTCGAGCAAAGAGACATATTATGAGTACATTATGTGTTAGTTGTGAATAAAATTACATTATACGTCAGTTTTTAAGCATGAAGGTTATGATTGTGTGATTTCCAAAAATTAATGGTCTGACAATGATACTTAATGACTTCACTGATTAAAAAGTACCTTAGGGGCGAAGTTCTAGGCCAGTTTTGCTAAGTTCCGAATAGGTAGGTGGTCACAACATGGGATTTAAAAGTAATCTAGGAATAGCCGTGAAATATTTATATTTATGAAAATATCCTACAAAACCTCAAAACTCATCTACAAATGATATTTTTATACATTAAATAATGTATCGGATATTGAAAATCTCATTTAAATTATTTTTAAAAAAGCGTGAGGAAAGGCGTAAATATAAAAAAACCTACCAGAGATTTTCAAAATCCGTTTTAAAATTAACAACTCACTCTATGTCTACACGCCCGATTTTAATAGTCTTAAACATCGTTTTTTCTTTATATTATGATCTCCAAAATCAGTTAACCCGGATATTTAAGAAATATTGGTCGAATCAAAAAAGTAACGAGCGTCTAAACATAGCGAATTTAAAATTAATAGCTAGTATTTTTTGTAAAAGTGTATACGTCTACATTATTTGATAAAAGGCATTCAGTTATTTGTTGTCTCTCTATATATTTATATATAAATATTTATATTAAAATGGAGCTTTGCTATTTATCAAATCGAAATTACAAAATCGTTCAGCGTTTTTCTTTGTACTAGTTAACTTTCATACGATTTTATAAATACGAACTACGTAGATAGGCAACATAGCTACTACCGGTTTACAGTTCATTCTTTCACAACCAGAAGTATTCAAAGGACACACAAAATAATTCTGGAAGTTCAGAACGAATCTAGATGGTATATTTATTTAATAACTTAACATTGAATTCAAATGTCGTTAAATATCCACGACTTTAACTAAACTAAAAAATGCGGTAACTAAAAAATGAATTGAACGTTCTGTTCGGGTCAAAACACCCCATGACTCCTAACCCCTTCTTAGGCTAATTTTAAATACACAAATAAACTGAGGTGTAAAATCTGATTATCTAAAATTATGGTGGGTCAAAAGAATGTGAAAAGAATTTATTGGCCTATAGGAAAGATAGTGGAAATTATAGCAGGAAGAGATGGAATTTCAAGGACAGCAAGGATAAAAACACAAAAAGGAGAGGTTTTAAGACCTTTTCAACGCCTTTATCCTTTAGAAGTCAATCGAGAAGAAACGAGGATTCTGGCAGAAATAAAAAAAGATGAAGAAGAAGAAGAAAAGGAGACATCAAGTAAAGTACAGAGTAAAACTAAGAAAACGCAAAAAGAAGATGAAGGTTTAAGTTCAAAACCTGTTAGAACCAGATCAGGAAGAGTGGTTCATCAACCTTGTAGACTAGGTTTCTAGTCTGTGTTTATTTATTATTTTATTTAATTGAATATTTATTTTTGAGGGGGGAAGATGTTAGAAATGGTTTTATGATTTTACCAGGTTGCTAGGGAAATATTTATTTATGATCGAAAATATATTGTCAACTAATTCAACAGTTGCAGCAAAGGATCCTATAATATTAAAAAAAAATACGAAACCCAATTAAAATCAAAGAGAATGCACCATCATCCGCTTCTATTATAATTCACCCAAACGACCCTGGTCCATCAACCTCCAATTTAGCAATCCAAGAGTTTGCTCCAGAAACAGTGCGACCTTTTCCAAAAGCTCCACCTAGAAAAGAAAGTAATAGAGGAAAAAAGAAAAGAAAATCGACTATTTATACGGAGACTCCTGAAAAAGAAAAAATTAGAGCAGAAGTCGAAGAAAGGAAGAAGAAAAGTGTAAAGAAAATTTTGTCAGATTTGAAAGGAAAGAGAAAAGCTCAAACAAAAAATTCCATCACAATAAAGAGTAAGAAAAAGGAAGAAGCAGAAGACAGCGAAGAAGAAGAAGACTATTTTTGTATTGTGTATTTTACATGAAGCATGTACCAAACAAGATTTATTATATGTTTGTCACATTATTAATTATTTAACAAATTTTCTTTGCAAAATTAAAATACCTTACAAGGGATGACGCGGTTAGGTGTATGGTTGTTGTCGAAAATGAAACGTGCTATTTTGCCTAGCTACATACATTTGAAGTTGGCGAAACAAAACTAAAAACTGTGCTAGAAAATAAAAATGTATTAATATATTTATATATTATGTACAAGGTTACAGGAAAGTTCAAACGCAACATATATCCTGTTGTATATATAAGTTTTACTGCGTGTCCCAAGACTACATTCAAATAGTTCGAGATACCAAATATTTTTACAAAAATACTGGAAACGAAAAAGTTACAATGAGACATTTAGTATTTAAAAAAAAAGCCCAACTAAAGAGTGGAATGTACCTTAATTTTTTTTAATATATAAAAGAATGCCAAGTTAGGGGAATACATAAAAAAAATAAATTACTTAACTACCTTATTAATGGTAATATGTTATGATGATAAAGAACAGTATCAAAAACGTTTTAATGACTAAATGTAAAAACAACAAAACAAACTATGAACTTTTTTATATTATATAATTTCTTTATACATTCGAAGTACATGTTTTTGTCTCAGTGGAAATAAATTCTCGATATCAATAGAGTGGTCGTTTTGCAAGAATTGAAAATGCTTTACTTCTGGTTTAGTTGCTAATAAAATAACCAAAAATCATTACACGTAAGCTCTCACGAACGGAAATCAGTTTCAAAAGCTGTAAATGAAGTTATGACCTGAAATACTTTTATTTTCAATAATTAATCTGTATAAAAATATATTTGAAACCGTTTGCGATTCGTCTGCTATTCCCTTAACAGGTACCTGAAAAGTTGCGATTCGTACGATGATCCAAAAATGCATTATCGCAAATTTTGCGATTCGTATGGCTGCTCTTTTGAATATTACTTAACATATTTATATTGGATTTCATTTATTCAATGTGATGAACATAATTGCAGGTATAATAAATAAATTTATTGATTTATTTTTCCGTAGGATTCAGTTCTTTAAATTAAGACTCGAGAAAATACTCTGGTCTTCATTTTATCTTTTCAATGATTTGTTTTCGAGTAATTTGCTCTATTCTTACATTAATCCTCTTGTACGGTTTTGTTTCTTGGTAGTTACTTTTATTTTATAATTTATTTCGCCTTCCTCTACTTCTGCATCTAATTCTCAATCAATATAATTTCATCAGACTGTTTTATTCCTTTGGGACCAATCGCAACTTTAACATTTAACTTCCTTTTCCAAAAAAAAAGCAACACTGCTAAATTAAGAAAGAAATAATGAAAATTTGGATAGTTTTTAATATTATTTAGTTTTGAACGATGAAAGAATTCCTAATAATGTGTCACCGAGAAGCTGTAAAACCAGATATTGATATTTTAAGAATTTTTAGAAGCATAGTGGTTATGCATATTTCCAGAAAATCCACATTTTCCAAATCTGAATGCTTATCAATTCCAAATACAAATGGAACTTAGGTGTATGTGCAAAAAATTCATTTCCAAAGGAAAAAAATACCAGGAGAACTATTTTAAAACATTTTTTTACAAGTTCTCCATAAATATATATATGAATAGTGGAATATTTGTTTAATAATACAAAATAAAATGAATTTGTTCCACTTTTTCAATTCATACGGGTATTTTATAAAAACGTTCTGAAAAACAACACTAGTTAGCGTAAAATTAAAAAGGTTTCTGAATTTTTAGTGGAAACATGATTCAGTTCAGTTTCTCCAAATGTATGCGTATCTTACGATATTATCGATAGAATAAAAAAAATCTAGTAGTACGTTCACAGCCAGCTTTTGTGTGTGTTTATGTACAGAACGGTTTTTAAAATACATTATTAAAAGAGTTAAAACTTAATTTCTCCATAAAAGAAAACATCGATTGATCTTACAAAAAAGAAATACTTTAATTAGAACACTCACGAAAAATAAAAATAAAAATTGGAGAAAATTAAATAATGCAAAATTACATAGTGTGTTTAGATCCTATTCTTAAAACAAAAGTAAAAAATTAGTAATTACGTATTTGTCACTTCGCTTCAACATTTTCCCGTAATTTTTTGCTCGACGGTTGGATGGAACTGTCTTCATACGGTCGTTTTGTGGAACCTCCCATACTGTTAGAATCTTCGGTTGAACCCAGCGAATCTTTGCTTAATTCTATAATTAAGTCAAAATACCATAAATTAATTATACTATCAACGATTCGATTGAAAACAATTTATATTCAAGCAATAATGTTTGTTAATTTAGGAAAATTAGTGAAGTTCAGATTAACATTGTTGATAATTCTACCAAGTGTTGCTAATTCTGTAAAAGAAGCAGAGCCAAACGCTGAAATATGGTTTTAGGTATACAGGTACTATCGTTAACGAAAGTGGCCTGACGTGGCTAGGGCGAGTTTTCGTTGAAACTGACAGAAATCCCAATAGCCGCAAAACTACCAATCAGGAATGGTATTAGAATAGCATATACATGTTAAATGTGAATTTCGTTTACCTACCGAAGTTATAAAAACGCCCTTCTTCAACAACATAGGAGTGGCAATTTTTAAAACGCCTACATTAAATGGTTTTTGGGGATTAAGTTTATTTACAAGGGTCGGTCATGTCCCGAATAAATAGGTTTTTTCGCATTTTTGCACTGATATAATAAAAAAAATGTTTTGAAAAGGGATTTTAACCCCAAACAAACATTTATTATCGAGGGTTCCAAACTAAGTGAAGTAAAAAAGGAATCAGTAGAGAAATTTATTGTACTATGCGAATAAATAGTGAAAGTTTAATTCAACTTTTTAGTTGTTTACCGTTCTGAATCAGTAGAGAGGTTGCAATAAAAAAACAAATAAAACCGTACTGTATAATACACAAGCAATTTGTCAATAAAATACCTTATGCTGCAAACATTAAAGATGTGGGCGTGGACAACTGTTTAACCGATTTCAAATTTATTATTATTTAAACCGTGATTGTTTATACACAATAAATAGGCCATCCTTAAAATTAATTCAATGTAAGCGATTTGAGTTTGAAAATGCAGACAAGCTCCACAAACTCTGAAAAGACTAGGTGTCACATCTATGTAGTAGACTTCTTGGCCAGAAGGGCGGCTGGTCTCAGACTCCAAAAACCTAGTACACTTTTTGGCCTGTTAATAAGAGCAGTACCTCAAAAAATGAGAAACCTTTAAGAGTTGGATCTAAAAATATTTGCTAATGACTAGGAACAAGCTACATATCACTTTTTGACTGCTCATTACCAACTGAAAAGGACAGCATGGAGAAAGAACTAGACAAGACAATGGAACAATTGTGGATTAACGGTTAAGACAGACAAAACCTGGAAAACTGCCTGTCTTACATTTGACAGTAACTTCTGGTTCTCATTCGGATCTAAAAGGTGGATGGAACTGCTGATTTTCCAACTGACTTGAAACGCATATAGTGTGGACGAAAAATATTTGTGGGGTAATGAAACTTTGTTGCAGCAAATGTGGAAATGGTGATTCATAATTCTTTAACTATAATAATTTGAGCTCGCAACTGTTGAAACGCTGTATCAATGATTTTAAAGCCTTGATGTTGCACCATACAAAATATTTGATATTTTATGTAGGAACTAACCTTCTGATCCTGAAACAACACTGTCATTGGTTTCCTCATTTTGATCGAGAGACGGCGGACTGTTATCCGTGAAGGAGGTGGTAGTAGTGTCTTCGTCTAATATAGTTTTGCCGTTTAATGGACCTTGGTTACTTTCATCCGACGTTGCTGGATCTATGGAATCGCCATTTTGATGGGCTACAGGTTTTGGAATAGCATTACCGTTTTCTAAAGGACTACCTGCGAAAATACCTGAAAAAAAATAATTTTATTAGTTCATCCAAATACTATTTTTTGCCTTGTCATAATAAAACTCATTGTTATAATTCAACACACCATTAAAATGTACATACATTTTTTAATATATCTTAATGGTACTACGCTTCCAATACAGTTAATAAATATAAACAACTTTGTTATTAACCAAACAACAACAATTTATTACTTAGATAAACGATTATTCAACATTATTCAAGCAATTTTAGGTGAAATTAAAAAATAAATAATTCAAAATATGGAATAACTATTTTATGCATCTTTAATTAAAGTACTTACTAGAGAGCAACTCTGGCTTGTGCTCAGAAACAACATAATGCGTCCATAAAGCCAATTCGACCTTATGTGGTGACCAACGTACTGCGTCAGGCCTCTCCGATTCTTCAGCAGCTTTGTTCAACCTGTCAGCAACAGATTTAATGTGGTTGGCGAATTTCAGGTACTCCTTTGTGGTGTAATCAATACCTTCTATGTCTGGAATGGCCATCAAACATTCGTCTGCCATGAAAGGGGCACTTTCAGGACAAGCGGCCGCTAATAGTGCTGTAAAAGAATACAGAAAAATATGTATTTTCCATAGATATGTTATTTTTATTAATTTGATTGATATCCTATGAAATGAATATATTAATACAGTTATAAAGAGTATATACCACTCTCTGTACAGCTAATATGTTTTGACAATTACAGAAAGTATGATAATTTAACAAAATTGTTAAGAAATTCAACAAAAAAAGCTTACCAGAGGCCATTGTAGTTCCAACTCCTTTCAAATTTGACAATGCCGACATGGCAGATTCCAGATTAGGTAATTTTCTAAACGCCCTCTTTGTTTCTGCTGCCACCGCTCTGGGAGTATTCACTTTGACCAAATAAGACAACTGAGGAAAAAATTTTCCTCTTGTTTGTTTCCATTTCATGCATTGCACCAATTCTTCATGTACCAGATGGGCGTCTTTGCCGCGACTTTTAATTTTTTTGGGTAATTCATTTTGATACCTTTAACAAAAATTGATAATATTAGGGTAGCTAATAAGCCAAAATTATGAGAAACAGGCTATAAATGAATACAAAAAAAATATTATTTCATTACGAAAAATACCCAGTAATAAAAGTCTTATTGAGTAAACTAATCTGTGATAACTAAATTTAGGCTAGATGTTTTAATCAGTATTTTCATTCGGAGATAAGAGTTATTTTAGTATTTTTCCAACTCTAGCTACATTATGTACAAATCCCAGAAGTTTTTGAAGAAAGAAAGCCACAATCAAAAATTTTCGTCAGTTCTAAATAATAAATATTGACGAATAGTTCATAAAATTAATCCTGATTTTATTATTTTCATTGCTTTTTAGAATGGGTCCATTATTAAACAATGTATTTTAGTTTTTAACTACCACTAAATATGTTTTTGTCAAAAGACACCAACTAGAGCGATTGAAGTGATCCTCGGTATCGCCCCCAGCCCTCTGAAATTAAACATAAAATGGGCAATGGGTAGGTAGAAATTGCTGATAAATATTAGCTCTGAACATGTAACTTATCACATCAGATCTAGTATTAGAATTTCACATGGCCCTTACCAAAGCCTTCAATGACAATGACTCTAGACTGGATCAAAGGTCATAAAAACTCAAAAGGCAACTGCATAGCTGACTTGTTTAGCTAAGAAAGCTGCCTCCCAAGGGGTTTTGGGACCTAGCACTTACCAGCATCAGTAGTGGTTGATCTAGTAAAGGAACACTCTCTTGACAAATTCAAGAGTAGATGGGAAGAATGAAGGCTGGAAAATCTTAAACTTGGAATAGATTGGGATTATCTGACACCCACAATATAGAGGATGTAAATAAAAAGATGTTGAACACATTTTTATCTAAGTCCAGCACACTAGGCAATAAGATTTTCTGTATATGGCAAGAACTAGCTGACATGTACCATCTTGGTTGATGAACTAGTACGTAGATTCAATCTCAAAAGAAAGCACAATAGATTATATCTGGTTTAAGTGCTGTGGGGCAACCCTCCCTTTAAGAATTAAGGCATTAATAGCAAATTGTTTTATATGTATCTCTTCAGTAATTGCAGTAGGGGATGTGATAAAGCTAATACATTAAAGATAGGTATCTTATACCGAAAACTGTTTACACTACCACTACACCAACACACACTTTTATATGCCTGGCGCGCGTTTCGATAACCAAGTTATCTTCTTCAGACACCGAAGGTGTGTTGGTGTAGTGGTAGTGTAAACGGTTTTCGGTATCAGTTTCGCCAACGGTTCCAGATTCAACATTTTAGGTACCTTATGTTAAAAAGAAAGAGTAAGAGTGGTAATTAGTCACCATATCAGTGGTAAGTAATATGTTTTTCATACATTTGTCTTGTCATTTATTAATTATAACTTTTCCCAAATATTTCATCCTAATGTTCTTGGTTAATGACAATTTTGCAGATATTTTCTGATGAAAAATTTTTATCATCCAACCTGTAACAGTACAAATAATCTCTACACCTTTTTCTTTTGTAATTATTACAGGTACTCATTAGCTATAATCACTTTCTCTTCACAATCTTGTTTTCTTTTGTTATTTTAATTTTTTTCTATTAACTTTATACATTTACATACCTATTTTACACCTATCTTCCACATATTATTTTGAAGCTTGGAAGTAATCTATTCTTAAAATAAAAACATCTACTTTCATTAACTCAAAGTACATCAGCAACAGGAATCCTTTTTAACTATCCATTGTTTAAAACAAAAAAAAATAACAAGGGAACAAGAGACTAACTATTAATTACTGAGCTCTTTCAGGTAATATTACTTATTTTTAATGACAATTTTTAATAATTATTGTAAACACAAATGTGGATTTGACATAGCTATACTAATTCTCAAGTATCAAAATTATTAAATAATAGAATCTAATTCTGTAGGAATATACAAGGTCTTATGTTTTGAACACCAACAAAAATATAAGGCAAAATTTTTGTTTAAAATTAGGTATAACTGTAAGAAAATGAATGTCCAATTTCACAATCAATAGTACATTAATATTTTCCATACTTCCTTTTTATTTAATTAATAATGTTTCTATAAGGTGTCTATTATCAATATATACAATTTTATAAAAGTAGATAATTATAAAAATTGAATCAAATATTTCACACAGTTTAAAAAAAATTCCATATATATAAAAGTCCATTTTAAAATCTACTAAAATTAGTACTTTATACTTAAGAAGTTAATATTCTAAATTCCTCATATTTGATTGTAAAATATTGTTGTTTTATTAAATAAACATTTTATTGATAAACACATTACAGTTTTAAATAATAATATATGTATTAATAACATAAACATACTTAATGAACTGTACTTAATTATTCCATAAACATAATATAAATCAGCCACAATTACCTATCTATGCATATTTTTAAATATATTTCTTTGGTATATTAAATCATCTTAAGTTATTTCCTAAATATTCATTATTAACATAATATATAACATGAATTAAATAAAATGTTAAAGTTTATTGATTAATTAAAAAAAGTAGGATTTATACATGCCAAATTATTTTAAAGTATAACGAATATTTTGCAAAACTACCCTATCTTATCTGCAATACGTAAATAACAATTTGTTTTTGCAATCCAATACATTGAAGTACAAAGGGGAATGAAACATTGGAAATACCATCTGGGTAATTTCCATAACGTGCAGCTAAATTCATAAATATTTAGGTACTTATACTGTATACAAAAATTACAAATGAACAATGTGCAACGACAAACTACTGTGTTGCTCTGAGTAAGTATAACAGGAAAGTAAGCTGTAAAAAATGTTTAAATTCACTTAATGATGTTAATAGAGATCCCCACTACTCCGATTAGGATTCGGTCAAGATCAATCAATTTAAAGTTTGAAAACGGCGCGATAAATAAAAAGTAAACAATTTTAAGGACGGTCCAAACAAGTATTGTTATGATTTAATAAAGATTCCGGTGAAAATATAGCGAAAAGTTTAGAAATTAACAACCAACGTAAAATGCTTTGTTTGATCAGACACCATTTTGAAAGTTAGTTGTATTACAATGCATGTTTTATAAGTTCTACAGTATTTTAAAGTAGAATAACACAACGTTAAACACTTGATATTGTTGTTCATTTGTTATAAATGAGTTTTTAAATGTTGATGCATACTGGAAATAGGAATAAAATGAATTTCTATATCAAAAAGGACGAGGCCATGACGCCGTCATAGCAACGCGAATTATTTTACATGAAAATGCAAGTATTTTAGATTTAAGAGCATGTTGCAGTTGTCATCGATTACCACGTGACAAGCGTGATTTTAATGACCGCCAGAGAAAGATCTCGCGGGGGTGCTAAAGCTATTCATTCGACCTCGACGACTTAGACAGTGAACACATTAGTAGGGTTCAATGACACAATAGTAAATTCACTAAAAAGTACTTACCAATTGTCTAATTTGATCAGTTCCTCGGGTTTCTTAGCTTTTCTGTCCGCTTTCAGTCGCAGGGCTTGTGGATATAGTTTGAGAACCTGCTCAAAATGTTGACAGGTGCCGTGAGTAAAGAACGTAGCCGTATCTTTCGCAGAGGCCATACCTATTGCTATTCACTAACTGGCACTGCTAAGCTGGCGTGCTGTAAACTAGTTACCGAGTTCGCCGTATGTTAAAAGAGCGGCAGCACTTCTGTGGCCTCGATTGTGCCGATTGTCTGATGTTTCCCCAAGCCCGACCCAGCAAGACTGACAATACAGCGTTGCCAAGACTATTGGATATTTACTAGATTCTAGCTTTTCATTTATTTCTGCAAAACAAAATTCTACTAATAAATATTATATATAAAAAATTACATATATTTTAAATACAAATAAACCGTTATTCCTAACAAAATAATTTAAGTAAAATAAAAATGTATTGTCTTTCATTACCTACTTATTAATCATTTACATCAACAGTACTAAAAATTAAATATTAAAAAGTATAAGTATGTGTAGGTATTAAATATTAAATCAGTATAAGTTTAATAAAAAAATATACCATTTTTTATAAGATAGAAGATTATGTAGATTAGTACCTACATAAAGTTCGAAATCATATATTTATAGATTAGTTTGGCCCAACATGAAACCTTATCAAATATGTTTCGAAGGTTCGGAAACGCAATATACCATTCTATAACAAGGTTGCCAGTTTTTTCCCCACTGTTCTACACTGTTAAAAAATTAATTAATAAAAAACGAAACAAAAAATTTTTGTATTATCAAAAAATAACCATTTTACGAAATTACAATTAATATTACAAACATTTTAGTGGGTCCCTACTTCTTTTGAAGGCGAATTAAAAAGTTGGGGAGGATGCGAAATGCAGTTAGGGAACTCTAAATTATTGAATAAGCAGTTTTTCTCCATTGTCTCTTGAATTATATATTCTAAGTATTTAAAAAAAACAGTTTTAGGCTGTTTGTAGAAAACATAGTTTTGAATGTGTAATTACGTACTCTTAAAAAATATTTCAGTAAAATTAGTCTCACGACGAATACGAAACTTTCAAATTGGGGTTTGACATAACGCAGGGGTTACTATTTATCATGTTGACGTAGGAACTATGCACCTCGATTATTAAGGGACGATTCAGTTACTGCTGACCCTACTAGACCTAATTATTTTCTCTTCCATTCTATATATAAGGGGTTCTTGCACGTTTTTTGATATAATATTCCATCGTGTAAGCATGAATGTGTTTTTTGTTGAAACTTAATTTATTTACTATTATTTCTATACATTTTTTCGATTTCTTTTCTAAGTATTTATATTTTTGTTCTATTACAAAGAATACAATGGAAAAAAATATAATGCAATTTAATAATGTACATACTATGTAGGTAGATGAACAAAGGATCAGTGAAACTCTTGTATCAGTTATATTATGACGACTAGATATTGTAGTAAGGAAAACCCCTTCACAGTTATCTTAAATCAGGAAGAAACAAGTGACAATAGTTATGCTATTTTTAAACATTGTTTATTGTAACAAACTGTCAAAAAAATTCGAAATGGTGCTTACAACGCAAGAACAAATTTTTATTATTGAGTATTATTTCCGCTTAAGCACGATCAAATGGACCTAGTTTGTTAATTGTTGCTAATCAATATTGGGAAGAGTTTCAGAAGCCTGCACCGACTAATAAGGATCTGTTAAGATTCGTTGCAAAACACAGAAAACAAACAGAAACAAGCCATTTTTATAAAAAAAACCCACCGGCAACTATTTATGAACTCCGTGAAAATTTGTTGACCTTTTTTAGAAGAATGCAGCAGACTATTTTTAATAATAACATGCTAAGCAATCTTGTTATGCGTCGTGAGTACTGCTTGGAACAACATGGCGAGCACTTTGAACACATTTTGTATAAAAGCAATTATCGCATTATTTGAAATGTGGTTATTTGCTTTAGTATTTCAGTGTCGTTTCAGTAACGGCTCACTTTGTAGTTACTTTGTGGAAGACGTTATTCTAAATTAGGTGTAACATAGAGAAGCTATTTCCTTACTAAAATACCCAATTCAATACCCAATTGTTACTAAAATACCCAATTCAATACCCAATTGTTACAACAGGATTTGACTACCTACTTGGCACGGCATAAAAGCATCTTGAGAACTAGGTACTTTACGAAAATTTTTATAACTGCTTAAATTTACGTAGCACAGGTGATGTAGATGTAGGTAGTTTAAAATCTATCGGCAATTATTGCAAAACTTAAAGTAAAAATGTTGACCAATATTCTATTCTATTCTTCTGGGGTGCGTTTCATGCATGTACTGGAGCTCTAGGCTCATTGTACCCCCTGAAGTAATCATACCAGGTTCGTTTCCTTCATGTATTCTAGAACGTCCCTGATATTCGCTTTCACGATTTCCTCTGGCTCAGGAAACTGAATGCCAAAGTGTCTCTGTCTAAGCCACTTAAGGCTCGGACAGTGACATATTACGTGAAGAGGAGTTTCGTCTTCCTCACCACATTTTCTGCATAATGGGTCCTCAGCGAGTCCTATTATGTTCATGTGTTTTCGGAGATGGCAGTGTCCTGTAAGCAGTCCCACTGCCTTTCTCAATTGGGTTCTACTTAGGCTGAGTAGTTCTGTAGTTTTCTCCCTGGATGGACCTGTTATGAATAATCTGGATTGCCTGAGTCCAGGCAGTTCCATCCAGAGTTTCTTATGTTGTTCCCTTAGTCGTTCCTCTATTGTTTCCTTTACATGTTGGTATGAGACCCCACATGTGGGAAGAGGTCCGATCAGGGTTCCTTCTGAAGCTTCCCTGGCTAGGAGGTCAGCTTTTTAATTTCCAAGAATCCCTGTGTGTCCTGGTACCCATTCAAGGATAACCTTGTGGCGTTGTGCCAGTTCAGCTACAGTTCCTTGGCAGTGCTTCACTGTTCGTGACGCAGTGTGTACGCTCTCTATTGCTTTGAGAGCTGCTTGGCTATCACTTCTGATCCTGACAGTCCTGTTAGGGACTGTCTCGTTCAGGATGATTTCCGAGCATGTGTTGATGGCAACCACTTCAGCTTGCAGGATAGTCTCTACTGAACCCAGGTTGAGACTATACGTCTTCCCTGTATTTTCATTGTAGATTCCAATCCCAGTGCTGGTGCTTGTTTTGGATCCGTCTGTGTACCAAACGGATTCATGTTGTTTCCTAGTCTTGGTACGAGCTTCGTCCCTATCCGGAATATGAACCGTATATGGTTTGGGCCAATAAATGTAGCAGCCTATTTTTAAAACACTAAATAAGAACATTAACTGAGAGCACATTCTTTGTCACAGAAAATTTAAAAACATTAAATCTTTATTTGATAACTATACCTATAGTTAGTATTAATTCTCAGGCACAATTAATTACCTCCTATACAAAGCTAAAGTTTAAGAACCATAAAATATTTATTAGGCCAGTTTATAAACTATCACATATAAAGAATATTCGAACCAAGCTTCCATGGTTTATTTTAAGAAATTAATGTTTTTTTTTCATATCATCGTCAGATTGACAGATTAAAGTTACATTTTTTTTATAAGATAGATATCTAATGTGTAGTGTTGAGACTAGACCAAGTATAGTATATATAAGACGTCTTATCTACAGATGAAAGTTTAATAGTGGAGAACTTCCAAGATTTATTTGTTCATTAAAAATTTAAATTATGGATCTGCTAGATGTTTTTTTTAAATTGAAGTATATAAATAATATGGGAAACACTTTAATATTTCTGTTTTAGTTTGAAACATTTTTTTGTTCACGTCGTCAGGGAGGAATAAGTTTTTCTGTGCTTCGGTATTTCTAATTTATTAGATTGACAAGGTTTATTGTGTGAATCAACATTTTACAATTAAATAGAAGTCTCTATAAAACGGAATGGGAAAATAATTGATAGCACAATCTAATCATATTTGAGATCTAATATATATTATCATGTATAAAATACATCGTCATTTTTAAAGATACAGAGCAATTTTTTATTTTTAAGTTTAATTTACGATGAAGCTAATTTTACAAAGTATCTACTAATAGTTTTTTTTACGTTTTGTACCTAATTTCTATCTTCTTTTATAATTACTTGTAGATTAATTATGGATATGGATAAATTGTAAATATCAAACATGTAAACTATCTACTTTAAGACTTCAATGTCTATATTTATACAAAATTAAGCAAAGGTTTATTTTAAAACAATTCATTTTTATTTAACTAGAACTTAAATGTAAATAACATATAAATTAGCAGCTTATAATTCTACCATACATAGGGCATTTTCAATTCCAATGGACAAAATTAACTTTGATAAAGAAATTGATGTCATAAAACAAATAGCTACATCTAATGGCTATCCAATGCATTTGATAAATAAATTAATTAATAAGAAAGAACAGAAAGTGTCACTACAACTAATATTTCCAAAACAAACTAAAGAAATTAAAAGTTATAAAAATATTAGATATTGTGGAAATATCTCCAATACAATTTCAAAATAATATCTTCGGCAACATCAGCATTAATATCATTAAAAACACAAAATAATGTTGGTACAAAATTGTTAAATGTAAAAAAAATTACCCAAATTAAAAAAATCTGGTGTTTACAAAATTAATTGTCCAAAATGTAATGCTGTAAATATAGATCAAACACAAAGAAATTTTGAAGTAAGATTCAATAAACACTTAAGAGCATATAGATTAAATCAACCAGATAAGTCAAATTATGCAAACTATTATGCTACTAGAACATCCAACCTCACTCTTACATACCAATGACATCCAAATACACTTGTGATAACAAACAAAATTTAGATTTCCTTGAAGAACTTGAAATAAAAAGACATCTAGCAGATCCACAATTTAAAGTTGTTAATGAACAAATAAATCTTGGAAGTTCTCCACTATTAAACTGTTTACTTTGATTGAGTCTTCATTTTATATATAGATAAGAAGTAATTGTAACACTAATATAGGTATTAAATTATTGTAAAGATCAGCATGATATAGTTTTTTCCTGGTTTTTCTATATCATTGCACAGTTATACTGAACTTAGAGGGAAGTACATCCAGGATAATCCCTTAGGGCTAATAACATTTAGGCTTTAATATTGTTATGTCTTATTACTTCCATACTTGGTCTAGCCTTAATACTACCTTAGTTTTGCTTTTCATTGCCTTTCTGAAGAAATATTTAACAGCCTGCACCAGTTCTGAGATCATAAGAAGGCAAGTGCGTCGATAAATTTTTATCAGTACAGACCTGTACAAAACATTGACAAATTCTTTTCGTCTTAACTATCTAAATTTAAATATATAGGTACCTGTTTGGTCAAATTTCTAATGAATAAATTTCAAGAATATATACCTAGTAGGTACCTAAATAGTAAAAAAGAAAGCGCCTTGGTCAATAATTACTGCGGCCAGCGCAAAATATTACAAAAACCCTCATCACAACAACTATTCTACCATCGATTTTCGAAGTTGGGAAGCGTTAATTCATAACGTACTAAAAACTGAAACACGTTCTCCAGTTGACCTTCTCCATTATAAATATCTCTATGCACGTAACAATGTCGTACGGTTTGGCAACACGGCGACTGATTTCCTGTGCTATCTTTACGAAGCCAACGAGCAACGCAACGAACGGCGATTACGGAGAATGGTTTTTACGATGGTAACAAATACTATACAACACTTTCAATGTTTTCTATGCTAGTGGTAAAGTCATCAACGAATTTATACTCTCTAGTCTCTAGGTCTGCTAACGAAATATTAACGAAGGTTATATAAAGTTAAAACAACTATACCTAGTTGAATGAAAATTAACGATTTTTGTAGCTACGGTTATTTGTTATGTTTGATTGAAAAAGACCTTCAAGTTTTAGTTTTCTTATAGGTTTTCCTAAACTTGTTTTTTAAGGTACTTATCAGACGCGCAAATAAAGATATAAAGATAGATGTTAACACTGACACATAGGTATATTAGTACGGTAAAGGATAAATTGGTATTTTCAGCTCGTTCATCAGTGGCGTATCAAAATACATTTTTTTTATTAAAAATACACACAGAAAGTGTTTCTTCAATTTTAAGAGGTGTTTATTTAATCTGTAAAATTTTAGGTCTGTTCCAACCAAGCTGAGAACCGTTCTAAAATAGTAATTTTTATGCGCAGTGGTGTAATGAGTTGCGCAGTGCACAAATTTGGTCTCGTGAGTGGTAATATTACCGTTCTAGAACGATTCTTTGCTTGGTTGGAACAAACCCATTAGTAAATACTCAATTCACTTATTATTTATCACCGATATTGTAATAAAATATATAGGTACATGAAAAGCTGAATAGCTTGATAAAATTGTCATATTTAGGTTTAGTTTAACAGTTACATAGTAAATTTATTGTACTAACCACTAGTACTCTGTGGAAGTCCATCTTACTAAGAATATTACACAATGAAACTTTTGAATAAAATTCCACTTTTATTTAGATTTTTTTAAGAAACAGGTGGTGGAAGATTTGTTCAAAAGTTTGATTGTTTAATTTTCTTAGTTACATAGTTCTTTGTTGTTTTGTCAGAAAGTTAGTGTGAACCACTATGTAGGTACGTTATATTATGTATTATAGTTCATTTGTTTGGAGTTGGCAGCTAAGAAAAGTCATTAAATGGTAAACAAGACCCTAAATCAGTAGCGCACGTACTTATTTATATCAGTATTAAGAAATTTCTTTTAATCATCATATTTTAATTTTCTTATAGTGTATTTGAAAATCAAGAGAGAGTAAATTCCCAGAAATGTTTTGCAGTTATCAGTGTTGAAGGCAGTAATCCATAGACGTGCGTTTTCAAAATTTAATTAATATAGAAATAGAAATATTTAATTTGTTTTAGTTATTTATACCTAGATTACCAATTTTAGATAGATAAACATAATTCGTAAGTAGTAATTTAATTTGGGTAAAATGAAGAAAAAGTCAATATTATTTTAGGCATATGTTTATTTACAAAATATGTATATAATATGTACAGATAATTACAATTACTTATAAATTAATATGAGGAGCTAAAAAAACAATTAAGTAGGTATATGAGATAAAAAAACCAACCGCAAGGATAAAATTTGACGAGCAACATGCAAAAAATACGACAATATTAAATCTTACAAAATAAAAATCTAAAAAAAAAATTAAAGTACATAAATTAATAATTTTAAAGTTATGGTTCCTCGCACTCTGTGTCAGAAGATTCACCATCTGATTCTAGAGAAATTACAATGGGCTCTATAGTAATATCAATTATGTTATCTAGCTCCCACATTTTTTTTTCTATTTCTGTAACGTGTCTAATACATTTTTGCCAATTTTCACTTGTTACTTCAGATATTGCCTTATTGAAGAGATTTTTAACATCTGATAATTTAAAAGTAGTGTTAGTTCTGGCAACATAACCTTTAACTTGAGCCCATATCAATTTCTCGTTTTTTGACTATCTCCTCAATATTATATTTTTTATAATTTTGCTTATGTTTTTTAGCAATAGTTAACAATTCTACCCTCAGCATTGTAGTGTCAAAGGCTAAATTTTTAGAAGATAACCATTTTGCAATTTCATCCTTTTTCCATTTAGTGGTTGGTAAAGGTTCAAGTAATCTGGAGTGGTAACTTGCATTGTCCATTACAATAACTGATCCTTTTGGTATGAATTGAATCATCTGTTCAAAATATTCCTCAAACACGTCTCCATTCATTTCTTCGTGATAATCAACGGTTTTTTTTATTCAAATAAGAGTAAACCATTCTCAAGAAAACCGTTTTTTTTGCATTAATTTATATATTAATTTAATATATTTATATAAATATATTTAGATGTATTGTCACCTGTTATATAAATATACACAAATGTCCAAAAGTTTTATCTAAGTTAACATAATTTTGCCATAACTTTTAGCCTGTTTCAAGAATGTCTCTGGCAAGTTCAATGACGTTTATTTCCCGCGAATTCGAAGGACATCTTAATGGTGATATTCTTTTTTTTCCAAAAATATATAAGAATACAAAATATTTACTTTTTAGCCTTCCGTATGAATAGAATAAGTGTATATTGTTTCTTCATTTTAAAACTTAAAAAAATACTTGGACTGCCACTGACTATGGTTGGATTTCCTTTCAGGTTAAAAATGAACCCTACAGAACAGGATATCAGTTGTGGTTTTTACATAATACTGCTTTTTTATCATTATAATGAGTACCTATAATCCTGATTTAATAAAAAAACAAGATTTTTTGTACATAAATAACAAAAGTACTGAGTTGAGATTAGGTATAAGAGATTTATTGTTACAATAAAAGACACTTTTTTAACATTATTAAAAACTTTTAAACGAATAATTATAAAACAAAATAAGTAGGTAGTTATTTTGTCACAGAAAATGTAAAATAACTTTAAACTCATTTCAAAATTTGCCATTTGGATTTTTCCGTAACAAGGTTCAAATAAAACTATTGTCAAACTATTATTGCCTGCCTCACGTTAAGAGAGACCTTTTTCGTTCCAACGGTTTATTTTGGGTTGGATTAACCCTGGTCGGGGTTGGAGTTTCTATTGCCTGCATCCTATTTGATATGTCAATAGAATAGCAATAGAAGTTAAGCACTACTACAGCCAGCACACTGAAGAGAAAATAGGAGAAAGAGACATTCATTCGATGACTAACAGAAAGTTAAAACTCTGTGTACTGTAGAATACTTTTTGGAGTTGTATAACGAGATAGATAATTCTTATACTATACGAGAAACGACACTGAAAAACTAAAGCTTTATGAAACATGAAAAATTAAATAACAACATTTCAAAGAACGCGAATTTTAAGTATTGTATCTGTACAAAATGTGTTAAAAGTGCTCGCCATTGTCATTGACATTTGTGGCTAATAGCAATTTATTAATTTTTTATTGTTCTTTAAGAAAGTATTTGTGAATATGAATATCATCTTTTACTTATTTAATATATTATTATTGGTGTTATTCATTCTAAAATATTTTAAATCATTAACATTTGGTAATTTAAATTTCAAAACTGTCAAATGTTAAAAATTACAGTGCTACCAACACACTTTTTAAAATCAACATTTCCGTAATTTACATACAAATAATAAACTAATTTAAAAAATGATATAAAAAAATATTATAAACAACTTATTTCATATGTCCGTTGTTTTTTAAACTTGAACTCGTGTCATAATAGAAAGCCATATGATACATCCAAAGTTATTATTATGGCTATATTCGATTTATCTTCATTTTGATTAGCTACAAAAAATGAATATACTTAAAAAATATTGTCTTTTTTTAGACAAAGATTATTGTATACCAAAGAACTAGCTGGTAGATAAGATATTGCATCACATTCTAATTTTTTAATGAATAGATAAATTCCATAAATTATAATGTTAGATTCTATTTTTTTAAACGTTGAATTAAAAATTTCTGATTGAAAATTTATCAATCCTGGCGGTCCCAATACGGATAAAGGGAAATTGTTATCAAATGATTGCATTAACATCGGACCTTGATACGTATGTAAAGTTTCAAATTAATCAGACTTCTGGAAACCTCAAATATTCCGTTACCCAAGCTAATATAAAAGCATGTTAAAAAAGGTCCTTCTTTTTTACTAGATAATTTGGTGTAACTGCTCTCGAAGGTCTCCAACATGTTTCTTTGACACTGTTACATCTCTAAGAGACAAAATCAAAGAAGGAATTATCAGGGAAAAACCTCGATCACTTCATTTTGATCAAACTTGGGAAATGCTCCAAGATGATATGCCAAAGAAATTCAACTTTGTGAGAAAATTCATCACAAAGTTCAGTAATAAATCTGAATGGGATGAAGACACCATACAGAATTTAAACCAGTATACGGACGGTTCCAAGCTAGACGAGGGAACTGGGATAGGAGTTTTTGGACCGAGAGCCAAATACTCAGAAAGCTTGGGCATATACCCGAGCATCTTTCAAGCAGAAGTCCGCGCCATCGAAAGATGTGTGGAATTCAATATCGGAAGAAACTACCGCAGACAAGAGATTGTGATCATGTCGGATAGTCAAGCAGCCATCAAAGCGCTGAGCTCAAATATAATCAGTTCGAAGATGGTTTGGGAATGCCTAGGCAAACTAAATGAACTAGGCCAGAAGAACACTGTCACCCTCCTATGGGTCCCGGGACACATAGGAATAGAGGGGAATGAAACAGCAGATAAGCTGGCAAAAAAGGAGCTGAAACCCCACATTTGGGACCAGAACCATCTTGTGGGATCAGCAGTAGAGTAATCTTAGGAAAACTAAGGGAAGAAATGGAGAAGGAAAAATCCAAGTACTGGAATCAGCTGGAAGGACTGAGGCAATCTAAGATACTACTGGGGAACTATGACTAGAAGAGATCTCTTAGCTGCCTCAACCTCAGTAAAAAAGGCTCCGAATTTTAACGGGAATATTAACCGGGCATTGCCGGTTAAGAAGCCACATGAAGAAACTAGGGTTAGCAGATGAAGCAAAGTGCAGATTCTGTGAGGAAGAGGATGAAACCTCAATACACATACTCTCAGAATGCCCTGCCTTGCAGAATTCTAGGGCTAGATACCTAGGAGCACATGAAATAGAGGAAGGGGATCTACCTGATTTGAAGCCCGACGATGTCCTAAACTTCCTCAGGAAAATAGGACTCGAAGAGCTGCTATAGGTCTGAGAAAATATCAGAACATGGCAAGTAAGGGGGGACACAATAGATCCTATAGGTCGCAGTGTAATTATCACCCCTAACTCATACATACATACATACAAGGGAAATTGTTATCAAATGATTGCATTAACATCGGACCTTGATACGTATGTAAAGTTTCAAATTAATCAGACTTCTGGAAACCTCAAATATTCCGTTACCCAAGCTAATATAAAAGCATGTTAAAAAAGGTCCTTCTTTTTTACTAGATAATTTGGTGTAACTGCTCTCGAAGGTCTCCAACATGTTTCTTTGACACTGTTACATCGCTCAAAGACAAAATCATCTCTTTCATGTTACAATACCTTTGAATGTGGAATTTTATAAACCACAGAGTCCTTTCTAAGGGTAGCCGGTCGGTATATACCGAGATCTAAAACCTCGTTCGTATTCGAAGAAGGATGATTTATTTCTAAATCTAAACTAAGTGAATGTCAGTAAATAAGTACCAGTGATTGATCACTCATCGTTTTTTGAACAGTTTTAAAAAGAGGTAGTTGTTATTTTATTTATACAGTTATTAAAATTAATTATATTTATTTATTTATGTTTGTTTATACCAATAAAGTCTGGTTAATAGATTCATTTAATCAGTGAAAAATATTGATTGTATACCTATATGCATTGTCTCAATATTCATTTTATTCATGCAAATAGGTTTTGACCTATTGTTATTGAGATTCTTTTATACTTCATTCACAATCAAGGCGAAGTAATACAACTTAATTTAGTATTCAGAAGGCAACACAAGTGGCCCAATAAAAATCCCTGTTTATTTTCGAAGATTTGAAAGTTTTTTCATAAAGAAAATACCTATAATGTGTAAAAGTATTTCTCTCTGTATTCCTGACGTATTACAACAGACGACTCTGTCTATAATTCCTGGTTGAACTTGAAGACTTGAAAACAATTCATGGCCGTGCTTCTGGGCTAATAAAGAAAATAAACTTAGTTTGTTTTAGCAATAACTATGTTTAACTTAAATAAATTATCCAGAAAAACTTTCGTCACTACTTGATTCATCAGCGTTCAAAATAAATTCATTTATTTCTAGTATTATTTCATTTTTTACTAAATAAGAGTTTAAATAAAAAAATTGTAACTAAACTTCCTTAGTTGTTTTTTACTTTTTCTCTTAATACAACCATTTGTAGTAATGGCATTCCAGAACATGTCTCATTATCTTTTAGGCATTCAGGGTATGTCCCTTTCTTCAACAATGGCTTAAGAATTTATAGTGTTATATTGCATAACCCAGATATTCTTTTATATTTATTAAAAGTACCTGTTAAATTAAAGAATTATGTAGATATTTTATAAGTAACTGTTATTATTGTATTACTTTGTAATGTTGTAATGGAGCATTAATAATGAAAATAAAATACTGGAAAATGTTTTATGTATTTAAATGGTCTAGACTTCTAAATACACTCATGGTTTGTATAAAAGACTAGTTTGATTTATTTAAATTTATTTACTTTACTCAAACTAAGACTATTATTAACTAACACACTACATTTACAAAGCAGATAATATATTATATTTTTTTGCGCAGTAACGGTGATGATATTTGTTAAAGTTACTAACAATGCTATTGTTACAACAAAATAAAATGCAAAGTGTAACGCGGTTAAAAAAATGGCAGATTTTTCCATAGATTCGAATTTAAAAAAATCTGTACTGAACAAAATAAAAAGATCGGAGGGTTTTTGGTTGTGAAATTTTTATTTAAATAATTTACTGATATTGGTATTGATTTTAATTATTTAATCCATACCTAAATCAGTGTTAATTTAATTATAATAATAATTTATGTAAAAGTAAAGGTTTTTTTGGAGAAAAAATAAAGAATTGCAATTGTCTATAGAAATTACAAAATTAGATACAATTATTATAATTATTTACATCTATAGTATGTACAAAAAGTACGAGGAGTAATAAACCCTAATTAAGTATGCAAAACCTTTACAGGGAGCACCATGAAATTTTTAATAAATCTCTTACTTTAAATTACATTTCTTCCGTAAATCTAAAAACCAGGTAGATCGACCCCGTATTTGTTTCAGTTGTAGCAAAGTTTAGGGTTTCTTCATTGTTAAAGGATTAGCAGTAAGCAATAACGCAATGCAGTGGTGTGTATTTTGGGAAAAAATACGTTTTAAATTATAATATAATAAAAAATGAAAAGAAATAAATATTGGAATACATTTATTACTTACCTTTTATTCTATATCCGACTCGGAAGAGGAAGAATCGTTGTTGACATTAATAATAATAGGGTCGATTAAATCATCACAAATATTGTCAATTTTCCACATATTTGCCTCTACTTTGATAACATGCTCGATACAGTTTGTCCAATTTTCCTTACTAACATGACTTACAGCACTCTCAAACAATTTCACATCGTTTATTTTAAAAGTAGTATTTTTTCCAACTTCCCCCTTTACCTGAGCCCATATTATTTCTATGGTATTAAGTTCACAATGATAAGGGGGAAGTTGAAGAACTGATATACCACGAGAAAAAGCCATTTCTTCTACAATGTAGGTTTTGTATTTATTCTTGTTAATTTTTGCAATTCTGTAAAGTTCTTTCCTTAGTGGATCTTTTGGAAACTTAATATTTTTCGAAATAAGTCACTCCAAAAGCTCTGCTTTACGCTAACGACTTGTGGGCAATGCTTCTCGTAACCGTGAATGGTAACTTGCGTTGTCCATAACAATAACAGCCCCTTTTGGAATCAGATCCAACATTTGAACAAACCATTCCTCGAAGACATCCCCATTCATATCTTCGTGATAGTCCCCCGTGCGTTTTGAAATAAAAGTTAATAATCCACCATCAACAAAACCTTCAGAACTTCCAACATGGACAATGATAAGTCTTTTTCCTTTTCCAGATGGTGGCTGCAAACCTAATGACAAATCTTCCACGAATGCCTGCCTTCCGCTTTTAATGTTTTCATCTTGCCAAGATTTGGAAACTGTATATCCAGCATTTATCCATGTTTCGTCTAAGTAGAAGATTTTCAAATTTTGTTCTCTGACATGTCGAATGCTTCTTAAATAGTCTCTTCTCCAAAAAACTATTTCCGGTTTATCTATAAAGAGAGATTTTCTATTATGTTTTGTATATCTGAAACCCACATCTTTCAAAAGTTTGCATAATGTCATTCTGGAGAATTTTGTATAGTCCATATCTTCTTGCACTGATGTCAAAATTTTGTTGTGTTGGAATTACCATTTCGTAAGTAAAATTCATGGACTTTACGCCTTAGTCTTTGTTTTAATGACTCATCGATATCAATTGGTTTTCGGCCTGAAGGAGTTTTAGGGAGTTGAAGAGTTCCATTCTTGCTTTCTTTTAGTAATCTATAAATTGTTGATTTAGCAACACACAACATAGCAGCCGTTAATTCCACATCATCAACACTTGCACTTGGATCCTTGTTTTTCAATGATATATAACAATTCAATATCAGAGTTTTTTCATTTAAAGATAATGGACCTGTTTTTGGTCGTTTAGATGGTCCTTGGCTTATCGACATTGTTTGGTACTTGCACAATTAACATTCAACAAATGTTTTAAATATATTCCAACTGTTTACAATATTATGAAAACCATACAACTTCATACAACTTTCTCAAAGAACTAATAATAAGTACTGATTTAATGTACCTACTTTCCATTCTTGCTTTCTTTTAGTAATCTATAAATTGTTGATTTAGCAACACACAACATAGCAGCCGTTAATTCCACATCATCAACACTTGCACTTGGATCCTTGTTTTTCAATGATATATAACAATTCAATATCAGAGTTTTTTCATTTAAAGATAATGGACCTGTTTTTGGTCGTTTAGATGGTCCTTGGCTTATCGACATTGTTTGGTACTTGCACAATTAACATTCAACAAATGTTTTAAATATATTCCAACTGTTTACAATATTATGAAAACCATACAACTTCATACAACTTTACTCAAAGAACTAATAATAAGTACTGATTTAATGTACCTACTTTCTTTTAAAATAATGTTCCCGATAATGTTTCTAAGAAAACTGGGTTGTTTGGAAAATCCCTCTCAATAATCGAATAATCTGTAAATAGGTGTAATCGTATTAAGCCGATTACAGTAGGCCACTTGCCATTTAAAATTTCTGAGAAAAATTCCCCAAACACTACATATAGGAGTAATACAAATAAAAAATATTCATTTTGCTTCTTTGAATTTAATAAAAATTGTAACGATATCTTGCTATCTTGACTTTTAATTAATTTTTTAAAAATATATTTCATCGTTATTTATTTGTGACAATATTCAAGGTTTGAATTAATCTTCTTACAAAAAGAACAAAAATATATAAAATAATTATTGTTACAGATTGGTTTGTTTTCTATTGAATAAACTGTGTTGCCTTTCTTTATCAAAATTGATGTACCTCTATCACTTTTTTTTATTAAAATTAGTGCATCCCGTTATCTCTGACCTAAATCGTATATTCTTTATCATAGCTGCAACTCATTCCATCAATACAAAATGTACCTTACGGTATACCCTCTTAAAATATATTTTGGTACGTCTATGAAATCTACTTAAATGAATGATTTATTACTCCTTGTCCTTTCTATATAGACTATAATTTGAGAGATCTAGACAAAAGTTTTGTAAGAATTATTAATCAGAAGTGTAAGGCAATGTATTTATTTCATTTATTTATTTAACTAAATATTATTGGTACAAATTTTATATTATATTTTGCAATAAAATTATGTTATTTTTAACATAATTTGACTGGGCTATAAATATACTATGGCTTTGTCATAAAACCAAACCGATGTAATTAAAATTAAATTAAATGTAATAGATATCTAATGATGTAAAATGTAGTGCAGTAATTTTTAAATATTACCACAAAATATTTATAAATTTACCTAGGATAAAACAATTTGTGCGTCTTCTGTGACAATAAACTGCCCAGAACAATAGAAAAAGGTTTAGATATACCCTCCTGAGTTAGAGATTACACCTCTGGGTCACGAATTCTTTATTTTATTATTCTCTCTTTTATACAAATGGACTATAACCGTTTTATTAATAATTGGTTTGAAATTTAAATAGCTTTAGTCTACCAATTTATCGTGCACCTATGCAATCATAAAATCATGTTTCTTTGTAAAATATTACAGATATTGACAATATAAAAACCAATAAATTTTACATCAACGAACAATCATTTTTGCAAATATCTATATTCAATTGCATTTAAAAATGAAAACATTGCTGGGCTTTTTACAGCTGTGACACATTCATTAAATATTAAACCTTTTAACTTTACTTTTACTCCGTCTATGTCTCAGTTGACGCCTCTTGGAAATCGAGTTGGTTATTCCAGGAACCTAGTCTACTCCGAACAGAAAATCATTAGAATTCGAGAAAAGCGATTCGCAAGTAGTCTCTTTTAAAACTGTCATGATTTTTCAGAAAATAAAAAACATGTATTCTGATAATTAATTCTAGGGCGAAATTTATCAAATAATCTGCACAGAATGTAGTATAAATGGGTTTGGAATTGGGTAACTGAAAGTAAATACCTAAAAGGTCTATAGGAGGCACAGATATGAATAACTTAAAATTTCCTTTCAGCTATCCTTTTTGGTAGGTCAGGAATTCTTAGATTCTTAGATTCAATATCGATAACGACGAAGTAGTGAAAATAAATTTCAGTATACGAGGGGCAGTCGATAATCAAAAACTCAAAAATATTTCTATAGAAACCATAAATCGTTTCCAACCGAGCTTGAGCGTTTTCTAAAGAAAAACAACTACTTCCTGGTGGTGGCGACCGACCAAGTCGATACTTAAGACCGTGTCTGTGATTTTGAAAATGAAAGGGAAGTTATACTACTCGTAGATCGGTTTCGACGTTATTGTGTCATCATCAGTACGAGGAAAGTACTTCTCATCCCGCAGAGCAGGATGCAGAATGATTCTTTCACTATAGAGTTGTCTCAAATTAGTAACATCATAAAAAGTTTCTTTAACAATATTTTTACAATAAAATAATAATAAAATTAAGCCTTATTTACCCTTAGGTGTGGTAACTTCTCTCTGAGACTGGGGATTTTTAAAAACGTACAATAAAAGTAACTTTTTCCATCTGCTTTTCATCAACAATGCTGATATTGATTTCTAACTAGATTATTCAAGAGAAAAAGATAATATGCCAGTAAATAATACAAAATTCTGAAAAACAGCATGTTACATAAAATCAGCGAACATTTTAAATTGAATTGATAAAATTATAAACAAATTGTTGAAAATTTTTAATTTGAAGTTATAGTATAGTTTATTAAATGTTCTTTTTCAGATTTTTTCTTAAGTGGGTCGTAGAAAAAATATACTGTTCGTCACGTGTGGATTGTCCATATCGCACTTGGACGATTGAGCGCTCCGCCTACGGCTATCATATCCACACGAGTTGCACAAACTACTACTATAACCCTCGTTTAAACGGACCTCTTTATGTCTACCCATGTAAAAAAAATGGGGACGTTCAGCCGAAAAAAGCGATTGCAAACAATATGCCGTCAGGGGGCGCAAATAATACAATACATAGAGCTTGAGTAGCTTAAGGATTAGGTGAATTTATTGGGGCTCTAGAAATTTACTATTTTGCAATAATCTTAAGAATAAATTTTGGAGCATTCCTACAGAAAGCACTTTACCAGTTAAGGGTTAAGCAAAACCTTAAATGATTCGGGTAGGTAGAAATTAGTTATTGGAAATCACAGTTTTTAAGAAAGCGATACTTTTATTTGCTGTGTGTCCTTTGTTAGGTATATTTTTTTGTAATTTTCATTTTGTTGAGAACATATTTTTTAATTAATTTATTTATTTATTTATTAAACGGATTAACCAATTCACAATAATTATTATAGATGTATTTATAACATTCATAATCGTAAAATAATATACATAAATATATTTAGGTATATTAAAAGCTATGAGCAACAATCAATACAAAAATGTTCTAGTTAAAATGAATACCCCTGATTTGGCTTTTAAATTGTGGTAATGTAGAGCCGAAAAAATCAAGATTATGCTGATAATTTAATTTAAACTTGTATATTAAAAGAAAAATAGCAGCAGCACTAAACCTACTTCTCAACTGGATTTAGGAAACTTTTTTGAGGTTAGGTTTGCCAAATTGGGGAAATAATGAAACCTAGTCCTAAATAGGAGTAAACTGATTTTTTTTATCATGTTTCTAGAACTCTTTTTAGAATGCATTTCTATTATTCTCCTATTATCGACTCAGACATAAAATGATTAATAAAAAATTAATAAATGGTGGGAGAAATAAAGTATAGAATTATTTAAAAACGAAACCAGTAATGTCAAGGACATACCTGAAAAACACTGTTGGTGAATTTAAAGCAAAATACTGAACATTCCACCTATCCAACAAAAATAAACGTTCAGATACCGAAATTTATTCAAGGAATTGTAAATAGTCAATAAAATATAAAGATTCTAAAGTTTCTCGAGCGAGGGTGTATTGAATTTGTAATAAAGAAGAGGATAATTACAAAAAGAAATTAATATGTCGATAAAACAATATCACACCACTATTTTTAAATTTTTGAGGGAAAGAAACATATCAGGCCAAGTTAATAAAAGGAAGTTCAAGAAAAATCTTTGATGAACACCTACGCCAAATGTGACATTTGAAAAAAAGTTCAAAGAAAGGGATGAAATTGTTTGCTTAAGGCGAAAATATTTGAGAAATATAAAGCAAAAGAGATTTTTTTATCTTGATGGGAATTAGATAAACGAAGGTTATTAGTACAAAAAATGTGACAAGATAAAAATATAACATAACCTCACTTACCACAAAGCCACGCAAACAAACCCAGATTTCTATACACGGAGAAGACTTAGAGGAAAACGAATCAAAGACAATAATTCTTTAGGTCTAATAATATCTAGGCTTTAATATTTTCTTATTACCTACTTAAATACTAAAATAGATCTAGTCCAAACAATAATTAACAACATCGAATAATTCATAAAAATAAAAATGTAACTGTTTACTTAAAAGTTATTTTTTTACAAATAAATAAATAAAATGTTGTTTGTTTAGTGTCCTCAATAAAGTTTTAGCATGAAATATTTTTATAACATGTTTTTAGCAGGATAATTGAAATATTTCAAAATTGTTCGTGGTCAAGTTTATCAAAAAAATAAATATAAATTGTTTTAACCAATTTAATACAAAACATTGTGTTATCACAATAATAATTCACGGTTTTTTAACTAACAGAGAACCTCCCACCGTAAACTTAATCTACAGAGTCATCAGCAAAGTCCGCACCGAATGGGAAAGTTATTTATTATGGATTTCTAGATAAAAAGTTTTGCATCCCCTAAAACTAAAGAAGCATCAACAAAATGTGTCGAAGGACGCCTAATATACGAGGTGCGTTCGAAAATTTTATTTTGAGTAAAGTGGGCTTATTTCAGTAAAAATATCAAAAAAATGTATTTGATAACGTTTATAATTATAAAAAAATACACGTGCCTTTAGGATACATTTTAATTTTCTTAAAATGGTAGGTTGGCTATGAGAAAAAAATTTGTTGTAAATGATAAACCTTCAGGTCTAAGAAGAGATGTAACCAACCATAAGTTTTGTAAACATTCGATTTTTGTGGAATTATTATTATTATGATTATTTTTATTTTGAATTTTATATATACAAGACAATTCACTGTACTAAATTTTGATATTAGAAAGATTCTCCAAGATCATGTATTGTTTGACATTGTTACAGTCCGAGGCAAAGTCTTGCACATCAATAACATTCTTGTATCTTTTTCTTATAGATTTGAAAAAAAATGAAAAAGATTAAAATGTCGATGCATTTTTTTAATGATGAACAACTTTATCAAATAAATTTTTTTGATATTTACTGAAATAAGGGCACTTCACTCTTGACCCAAAATCAAATTTTCGAATGCACCTCGTATATCAAGCGTCTTTCGTCACATTTTGTGGGTGCTTTTTTAGCTTTAGGCGATGGACAAATATTTATGAAGAATAACTTCACACAATAAATATGATTCGCTTTTGGAGCGGACTTTGCGGATGACGCTGTATAATACAAAAAAATTTCAAGAAGTTCTGATCAATATGGCTCGTAAACCATTAGAGAGAAACCACGTGAATGGTGATAGTAACTGCGACCGCCGCCTACGATGCTATAATAGACCTTTCCACTTTTCCAATACAGCGAGACTGGCCACAGCAGATACGATGATGTAGCTATTTTTCTCAGTACTTATTTAACACTGCATCATCACACTGTTATAAGATTAGTCACCATTACAAACGATCAAAAACTTGATATATCACTATTTTTTTTCATTTTTTATTACGACGCCTTGATTGTTTTTTGGTTTATTTAATATTAAAAAACTGTATAGAAGTTTGAATTAAGCATCGATATTTATTTATATAACTTTTTATACTCTGGCAATTTTAAGAAATAATCCTGAAAAAAGTCGATTTTTGATTTTAATTTACTGTATTTTAAAATATTATTCTAATATACAGGGTGAATTACTTTCGAGTAATGGAATACCACCATTTTGTCTCGATTTTCGGATTACTGCAGGTGAGCTGATTCCAAAAATATATCACATGTTGATTTCAATTGCTACAGGTTGGATAAAAATACACTAATTTTGAGTGTGCTCAAAAAGTTTAAGAGTAATATTCTTTAGCTACCACCACGCCTGTAAGTGGTCAATAACACACAGTCCTCAATCAGTGTAAGATGCCTTATAACGCACGGTAATGAAAACGCACAGTTGTAAAGTAAAACGCACGGCTTTCCCTAGCAACCACTTAGCAACTGTCAATAGATGTCGGTATTTTATTCAAAATCTCTTATTTATTATTTAAAGTTGAATTTCATACTATATATAAATGGCAAATAACGAAGTAAAAAAGATTACGCACGAAGTCGTGCAGCGGTTGGGATTACAACTCGTATAACGTACTATACTTTTTCTACGCCCATCTATTTTCTTCTATGATACAAATGAACGTCTCGTTTTCGTTTTAGAATATTAATTACAAAAGAATTTCCTATATCCCGAATGTCCTTCATTTTTATATTTCCAAGTTCTTGTTTACGGCAAGCCCCGCTTAATCCAATAATGAGGATAAATGATATAAGGTTTATGAGATATAACTATGAGAAAATGAGACTTATTTTTGAGAAATTGTATAATGTGTTGCCGACATTTAGGGGCATTCCTCTTTTAATTTAAATGTAATGTCTCTGATATTAATAGTATTTTTAACGTTTCTCTATTTACTAAATATCAAATTGTACCTCACTAACTATAAACAATTATCATAATTTGCTGCTGTAAAGAACTTCATGATGCGCCACTGCTTTACCCGTTGATGTGTTATGTTTTACCAAAACATATGTAAGGTTAACTACTAATTTAACAATGAAGAACAAAAATAGAAGTACATGGGCAGCTAAAGTTTTACCGGAAACGTTCCAAAGCAGCTGTTACCACTTCCCATCTCTTTATAATATCCAGCCTATTGAACTTACGACATCCGACTTCATATTTATACTAGACCATGCACTTTATTGCACATTTTATATCGCGTATCTTCTCGCTTAGGTAAGTAGATATACCTACTATTTTAGCGAATGGTTCAGATTTTTAATTTGATATATATTCCGAACATATTTTTGTTTTTTAGGTGAACCTATTCAGACTCATAAATACATAGAACAATTTAAATTGATATTTATAGAATATACAGAAGAATGATACTATTTTAATGTTTTTTTTTAAAGAAAATTACAGGGTGGTCCAAATGTAACGTCAAGTTTTCGTTGGTAGAACATTAAAACAATATTTACGAGAGGCAGTTAAAAGAACAAAACGTACGGAATGCACATTCTTATACAACAAGTGTAACAAGATCAATATTACTACGAGAAAATAACATTCCTCTATTTCCACAGTCTTCTCGTTCTACAGACTTATCAGCAATCAAACACGTGTGGGAAATGACTTCCGTCATGCAATTCAAGAAGCCTGAGGTGACATCACTCAGAAAGATGAGAATAATTAGTCTTTACTAACAATGTGCATAATAAATTGCATATACAGCTGTTAAAAGTAAAATCAAATTATTTGAATTGTAGGACTCCCAAAACAAAGACATTTTTTAGAAAATTAGCAGTTATTTTTAAATAGGTAGTATTCATAAAGTATTAAAATAAAACAAATAACTTACACATTTAGATTTAAGGAGTAAGTTACAAGATTATTAGGTGTTCAAATGAACTACAGTGGGTAACACTCAACATCAACCAAACCAAAACCACACTAGTAGCCTTCACAAGGAAAAAAGAACGTATAATCTAAAAACCTTAAAAGTAGAGGAAAGCATCGTCGTGGAAAACAGAGGTCAACTATTTAGGGCTAATCCTAGATAGCAGGTTACTCTGGAATAAACACGAAAACGAAGTAACGCTACCAAGGCTCTCATGGTCTGAAGGATAATTGCAGGGAAAACTGGGAATGTAGCCCACGGATTTTGCAATAGATCACATATAGGGCAGTCGCTTGAGATATGAGTACTACGAGGAAAATCTTCAGGAAGATTCAAAAACTAACCTGTGGATGTAGCACTGGAGCAATAGGAACTTGCCCCACTGCTCCAATGGAAGTGATTCTAAACCTCTTCCATTGAAAGGAAGAAAACACTATACAGAATGAACACATATGGGGCAGTGGCTTGGGACCTGAGTACTACAAGGAAAAACCTCAGGAAGATTCAGAAACTAGCCTGTGGATGTATCATTGGAGCAATAGGAACTTGCCCCATTGCTCCAATGGAAGTAATTCTTAATCACTCCCATTGGAAGGAAGAACACTATATACAGAATGAACAAAGAAGGAATTATCAGCGAAAAACCTCGATCACTTCAATTTGATCAAACTTGGGAAATGCCTCAAGATGACATGCCAAATAAATTTAACATTGTGAGAAAGTTCATCACAAAATCTTGATGGGATGAAGACACCATACAGAATTTAAACCATAATGCCTTAAAGTGGTGCAAGGACGGTTCCAAGCTAGAAAAGGAAACTGGAAAGAAGCCAAGCATTCAGAAAGCATGGGCAATTTTCAAGCAGTCATCAAAGCGCTGAGCTCACATACAATCAGTTCGAAGATGGTTTGGAAATGCCTAGGCAAGCTGAATGAACTAGGCATGAAGAACACTGTCTCCTTTCCAGGACACATAGGAATAGAAGGAGACGTACCCAGGACAGATAAGCTGGCAAAAAAGGAGCCGAAGCCCTACATCTGGGAGCAGAACCATCTTGTGGGATCAGAAATCTTAGAAAAACTAAGAAAATAAATGGAGAAGGAAAAATCCAAGTACTGGAATCAGCTGGAAGGACTGAAACAAGCTAAGATACTTCTGGGAAACTATGACCAGAAGAGATCTCTTAGTTGCCTCCACCTTGGTAAAAAATGCTCCGGATATTAACGGTTTTGCTTTTCCCAGGCAAATTGTATGATTTGTACCTTTTCTTAGGGTCAAAGGATGATTATTATGACATAACACCTCTGGATCAAATGAATTTCCAAAACCACTTATCACTAGCAAACTTATTGTTAATCCTTTTTTAAGCAATTTTACACAGATGTAGTTACTCAAATGACAGATCAAATTCCTTCCCAAAAATAGCCTTTTTGTTACTACATCTTTAATTTTTGATTTACTATAATTATTAAGTTTAATGATTTAAGATTTACCTACGCCTATGGTCGACACCTAAATTCATGGTAGTTTTTCACATCAAAAGCACCCTGTATGCAGTAGTAAAACATCGAATTTATATAATAATAATATAACAACATTTATAATTATTAAGATTATATACAGAATATTCTATTTTGCTTTATTTATTTTAAAATAATTTTATAGATTATAATATAAAAATTCGCTGCGAGAATAACGTTGTAACTATTATTTACTTTTTTTATAGATGTGATTTTTCTGAAAACAGATATCTGCATGTCATTATAGTAATGTTCTGTTATCAGTTGTTAATATAGCTTTTTCGTCCCACTTGCGATTGTATTGCGGAATTAAAATGCTGTTCGGTCTGCAAGAGAATTATTATACAAGGGCAACGTTGACGTTATCCCGTTATAGAAGGCAGTGATGGAGAAATTGAGAAAATTCCGGGGTTTAATATATTAAAATAATATTATTTCAAACGTGTATCGTTATTACAGTTTAGTAATCATAATTAGTTAAATCTACAGATAAAATAATATTTGCAGTGGTATTTTCAAAACCAATTATCCAGCGCTTCGAAATCACTAGCTCCAATACGGTAAAATTGATTTGGCAACTCCGCTCCGCTGTATATTCCGTCCAACAGTTACGAGTTAATATTAAAAATATATTATAACTTTATACTAATAAGTCTTAGTAGATGAAGATGTCCATAAATGAAATTTTGCACAGAGGTAGAAAACAATTCTCTTTCATCTGGCATATTCAAAAATACTACAAACGTTCCTGAATGGCCAAAAAATGGATTTAAGGGAAATTTTCACGGAAATTCGGATATATCCTTTGGAGCTGGGGGGTAGATGAAGATGTCCATGAACGAAATTTTGCAAAGAGGTAGAAAAACAATTCTTTTCATCTGGCATATTCAAAAATTACTTACAAACGTTCCGAGTGGCCAAAAAATGGATTTTTAGGGAATTTTTTCACGCAAATTGGATATATCCTTTGGAGCTGGGGGTAATGAGGGATGTCCATGAATGAAATTTTTGCACAGAGGTAGAAAATAATTTTCTTCATCTGGCATATTCAAAAATTACTTACGAACGTTCCGAGTGGCCAAAAAATTTATTTTAAGGGAATTTTTCACGCAAATTCGGATATATCCTTGGAGCTGGGGGGTAGATGAAGATGTCCATGAATGAAATTTTGCACAGAGGTGAAAATAATTCTCTTTCATCTGGCATATTCAAAAATTACTTACAAACGTTCCGAGTGGCCAAAAATGGATTTTAAAGGAAATTTTTGACGCAAATTCGGATATATCCTTTGGAGCTGGGGGGAAGATGAAGATGTCCATGAATGAAATTTTGCACAGATGTAGAAAATAATTCTTCATCTGGCATATTTAAAAATTACTTACAAACGTTCCGAGTGGCCAAAAAATGGATTTTAAAGGAAATTTTTGACGCAAATTCGGATATATCCTTTGAGCTGGGGGGGTAGATGAAGATGTCCATGAATGAAATGCAATATAGAAAAAATAATTCTCTTTCATCTGGCATATTCAAAAAATTACTTTTACAAACGTTACGCGAGTGGCCAAAAAATGGATTTTAAGGGAATTTTTCACGCAAATTCGGATATATCCTTGGAGCTGGGGGGTGATGAAGATGTCCATGAATGAAATTTTGCACAGAGGTAGAAAAAACAATTCTCTTCATCTGGCATATTCAAAAATTACTTACGAACGTTCCGAGTGCCAAAAAATTTATTTTAAGAAATTTTTCACGCAAATTCGGATATATCCTTTGGAGCTGGGGGTAGATGAGGATGTCCATGAATGAATGTACAGAGGTAGAAAAAATAATTTTCTTTCATCTGGCATATTCAAAAATTACTACAAACGTTCCGAGTGGCCAAAAATGGATTTTAAGGAAATTTTTCACGCAAATTCGGATATATCCCTTTGGAGTTGGGGTAGATGAAGATGTCCATGAATGAAATTTTGCACAGAGGTAGAAAAATAATTTTCTTTCATCTGGCATATTCAAAAATTACTTACAAACGTTCCGAGTGGCCAAAAATGGATTTTAAAGGAAATTTTTAATGCAAATTGGATATATCCTTTGGAGCTGGGGAAGATGAAGATGTCCATGAACGAAATTTTGCAAAGAGGTAGAAAAACAATTCTCTTTCATCTGGCATATTCAAAAATTACTTACAAACGTTCCGAGTGCCAAAAATGGATTTTTAGGAATTTTTTCACGCAAATTCGGATATATCCTTTGGAGCTGGGGGGTAAATGAGGATGTCCATGAATGAAATTTTGCACAGAGGTAGAAAAATAATTTTTCTTTCATCTGGTATATTCAAAAATTACTTACGAACGTCTTGAGTACAAAAAATTTATTTTAAGGAATTTTTCACGCAAATTCGGATATATCCTTTGGAGCTGGGGGGTAGATGAAGATGTCCATGAATGAAATTTTGCACAGAGGTAGAAAAATAATTCTCTTCATCTGGCATATATTCAAAATTACTTACAAACGTTCCGAGTGGCTCAAAAAATGGATTTTAAAGGAAATTTTGACGCACCGGACATATCCTTGGAGCTGGGGAAGGTGAAGATGTCCATGAATGAAATTTTGTACAGATGTAGAAAAAATAATTTTCTTCATCTGGCATATTTAAAATTACTTACAAACGTTCCGAGTGGCCAAAATGGATTTTAAAGGAAATTTTTGACGCAAATTCGGATATATCCTTTGGAGCTGGGGTAGATGAAGATGTCCATGAATGAAATTTCGCACAGAGTAGAAAAAATTTTCTTCATCTGGCATGATCAAAAAATTACTTTCACAAACGTTACGAGTGGCCAAAAAATGGATTTAAGGGAATTTTCACGCAAATTCGACATATCCTTGGAGCCAGGGCAGGGGATGAAGATGTCCATGAATGAAGTTTTGCACAGAGGTAGAAAAACAATTCTCTTCATCTGGCATATTCAAAAATTACTACGAACGTTCCGAGTGGCCAAAAATGGATTTTAAGGAATTTTTTCACGCAAATTCGGATATATCCTTTGAGCTGGGGGTAGATGAAGATGTCCATGAATGAAATTTTGCACAGAGGCATAAAAACAATTTCTTTCATCTGGCATATTCAAAATTACTTACGAACGTTCCGAGTGGCCAAAAAATTTATTTTAAGGAATTTTTCACGTAAATTCGGATATATCCTTTGGAGCTGGGGGTAGATGAGGATGTCCATGAATGATATTTTGTACAGAGGTAGTTAAAATAATTTTCTTTCATCTGGCATATTCAAAAATTACTTACAAACGTTCCGAGTGGCCAAAAAATGGATTTTAGCGAAAATTTTTGACGCAAATTCGATATATCCTTTGGAGCTAGGTAGATGAAGATGTCCATGAATGAAATTTCGCACAAGAGGTAGAAAAATACCCTTCTTTCTCATCTGGCATATTCAAAAATTACTTACAAACGTTCCGAGGGCTAAAAAATGGATTTTAAGGGAATTTTTCACGCAAATTCGGATATATCCTTTTGGAGCTGGGGGAAGATGAAGATGTCCACGGAACGAAATTTGCACGAGGTAGAAAAATAATTTCTCTTCATCTGGCATATTTAAAATTGGCTTTACAAACGCGTCTTGAGCGGCTACAAAAAAATGGATTTAAAAGGAAATTTTGACGCAAATTCGGATTTATCCTTTTGGAGCTGGGGGTAGATGAAGATGTCCATGAATGAAATAGAATGAAAGAGAATAGAGTAGAACGATAGACAAAGTGCTTTTGTACGAAAAGAAAATCTAAAATAGAAGTTATTAATAAAATACAATAAAGTTTTAATTGCACACACATTTCTTTATTCAACCATTGTCACTGATAAAATTTTATTACATTATCTACAGTTTTATTTAATTCAGAAATACAATTCGTTGCCTAGAGAACATTCGATGTCCTTACAATAAACAAATAAATAAATAAAGCAAAATTAATGTTTTTAGAAGGGTAGTAGGCACAATTATTAGCACGTGTTTAATTCCCCCTATATTTTAATGTTGTTCTACTATCGATTTAGAAGATGTCGGGTTGATTTATCTTTTAGCCAAGATATAAACAATTGATATTAAAAAACTCTTTCAATTTTATCCATATATAAAAATAGACCTATTTACAATTATTTAATTAAAAGGATCAAAATTTAAGAGTTATTTTATTTACCTATACTATATATAAAGATGTAAAATGTTTTGCGGGAAATAATTGAATAAAAAAAGATATTGGGGTATGAAGTTGTGGCTAAACAGCTGTTATTGGTTTGCAAATTGACTCATTCGAATCGTGACATTTGACATGTATACTTTTTTCATGCTGTTTTATATATTATTTTCTGATTTAAGTAGTTAACCCAACTCTTGAATGGGAATTACTTTTCATCTGTAGGGTTCTATTTATCTGAATTATTAAAAATTAACAAAATATTTTAATGACAACCATATTTTTATCATAGACGTTCCTTTATTTTTTATATAGACCAACTAAATCAACTATTTATAATTATCTGCTTAGAAGTTTTTAATCTAAATTTATATTCCTACAACTTGCTGGTCGAGTATGCACAGTAGATTTTGATGCGCTGTTGCTAAATGAGCTGCTTGTCGTATTTCTACGGTAGGAGCTAGAGTTAGCTTCGCCGATATTATCCAGCGCTTCGAAATCATTATGTTTACTGTATTTTTATTCAATATTTCCAATAGTTGATCAATTTTAGGTTATAGTTTAACATGCATCTTAAATTATAATTGAATTTGCCTGTTAAAAAATTCAAGTTATATCTAATAAGTAACAAAATGAGGTGTTTAAGTAAAAATTTAAGACGGCATTTTTATTTTTTTTTCTGAAACTAGAGATAATATAATATTGAAAATACAGAAAAAAACGATAAAAAAAATTTACAGAATGTATGCAACACTACGTACAAATACGTCACAAGGGTAAATTAAAAGTAGCTGCAGTACTTTTTTGACAGAGTCCAACAAAAGTCGTACCCGTACATAGAAGATTGGTCCTTTTTATTATTTATTCGTAGATAAAAATATATCCACATGAGGTAAATTATTTGAATTTGCCTTCACAAACGATGCCATTTTTCTATTTATAATAAAAAACAGTATACGGAATATCACAAAATAAATTCACAAACAAATCAACAATGAACAAATACCAAGTATAAACAAACTCAGTGCAAGTGACGTGTTGCGTAATGCGAGATGCACGAAGCTCAGCTGTCATTATTTGACGCTAACTTCACATTTACCCTTGTGACGAAATATCTTAAATGGCGGACTTTTCAAATTAATTTAAGTAAAAAAATTTAACTCAACGTAAAATTAAAAAGACATGTTTTAAAAATAAAAAAATGGTGCAGCGATATTTTAATAATAATTAGTTAATATTTATTTTTTATTAAGGCGTTTTTAAGATTTACTTAAACACCGGATTGGTAAAACTTATTAGTTAACCATTTCTTTTATAGATGGTAACCAAATCAAACTAAACCAATTTAAAAATCATTTTTTCTAACTTAATTTGGTGCTGCGAACCTCGCTTCGCTCGGCACGCAGTGATAGATTTATTTTAATATCAAATTTAAACATAATTGACCTCGAAAAAATAGTTTTTAAATTAGTTAAAACCACTAGTCGTTTTACCAGTATTGATAAAATAATGTAACTGTCAAAAATTCAATAAAAATATTGAACAATTAAACACCGAAAATAGTGAAAAGTAAAATTGAATCCTTGCTACGCCCATGATAGTTGACTAGACCACTTCTGAAAGAAGTATATTCTTTCAATGTGCTACTGATGGTGATTATACACACCAAACTTCAGTTTCTCAATAAATCTGAATAGTAACGGTATGCAAAATATGCACTGCTATTACAAATGTATACACTTACACTACTTCAGTGCCGTGTTAGGACTTTATTATGCATTAAATCAAATTATTCATTTTGTTGTAGGTAAATTTTGAGTATTATGTATTTTAGCATTAAAAATATTACCTACAATAGACATACAATAAAAATTAATAGCATAAGTTTTGAAAGACGTAAAATAAAAAATAAAATTCGTTGCACGTTATAGAATTCAATGACGTCATTTGTCAATGATAACAATGCAATGGTTAAAAACTAAAAGTACTTCCTATTTAAAAACAAGTGCTTTTAGATTGTATTTTTTGTTTAAAATAATTGGAATTTACCTGACCACACACATTAAATAAGTCAATTTGAAATTTTTTTAATTTTTTCATTTTTACTGTTTCGTATGTTTTTACAATTTTATTCCACTTCTATTTCTTCAAATATTTACAACTAATATAATTTTAGATGTATACTTAGTGGGTGATTTTGCAAGTTTTTTAAAGAATGTTATTCTGCATGTGCTTAAATTAAGAATTTTTTAGTTTGGTTTTTATATACCTGATGATGGCCCATGACCGAAACGTTGTGATGCCAATTTTAATATAAATAAATATATATTTTGACCGATACCCAGGAAAAAATTTTAAATTGTTTTATTTTTTTTTCAAGAAAGCGTCAAACAAAAAATACATTAGAGGTAATGGATTTTGAAATGAGCCATGGCCTTGAAAATAGCTGCGCGCTAATGCAAGGCAACAATGCACTAAATTCATAAAGTGAAAACTAAAAACATCGGTTTGGTTTTATGACAAAGCCATAATATATCCCAGACAACAATTTTACATTCTTTGCACATAATAAGAACATTCTTTTTGGAACAAGGATGTTCTATTAACATGCGTAAATACCGTTCAGTACATGATCAGAATGTGATAGTCACCTCAAAAGGCCGTACCAAATTACTTGATATGTATATGCAAAGAATGTTATTAAATATGTAAAGATCAAATTCTCAGCATTAGATGGTGATGATAATATTCTATTTTAGTCCAAACAAGAACGTTCTTAGAATATGTCTTGATACTACTCAGTGATAAAAATGTTCTGGTAGTACGTAAATAGCATATTCTCCGTATTACCATATATTTTTACTGTACACAGTCTAGATTACTACTGCACGAACATACACTTTTTACTGTCTATCGCGAGTTATATTCTTCAAATATCAAAAGTAATCTTGTAAGTTGCTCATCCAAACAAAAGGAATGAACATCGCACATTATATTCACGTCCCCAAAAGAATATTCCTTACATCGTTTGTGCAACATATTCTTATTATATCATCGTATCACTTTCAACGGAATGATTGTTGGGTATTTAAAAATTACATGATACGAACATGTTAAGAATGTACCATAAAGAACATACAAATTTACAAGAAAAGGAACGTGAAATGGAGTTGTTTAGCATATATCTTTCAGAATGTTCGAAAACGTAATTCATGGGCATATTCTCAGAATGTAAATGTACCATTAGTGTTATGTGGGATTTATAGTCCAGTCAAATTATGTTATAAATAACGTACTTAGAACAAAATAGTTTCTTTAAGCTTTAAAATGCCACAAGACAAACGGTATAAACAAGTCATCACTGATTATTAAACTTGATAGGAACCATACTTATTTTATTGGTTTTTAAATTTGGCAACATCACAATTATGACGTGGAACGCTTTTTGTTTTGTGTATAGGTACTCTATTGATTGTTTCGTTTCTTTTTAGTTGGGGAATTCTTTGTTAGAAGAAGCTAATTAATTGTCACTTATTAGTAATTAATAGTTACATGGTTAAGGGAATTTTTAAAAATACTATAGAATAAGATAAAAAATGGTCAACCAACTCAATCAAATTTTCAATAACTATAATATTTTATTAAACAGTGGTATAAATAGCGGATAAGCAATGAAAAATCCTTTCCAACTCTATTGCCAAAAGTGATGTCATGCATGCGGTGGAAAAATTTGTCATTAGTAAGACATCCCGCCTGGGTATACCTATCACAAAGTCCGTTTGTGTACACCGAAAAAAAAGTATAGTGAAATCTTCACATAACTTTGGTTGGTTAGTTAGTCACTGTTCAACAGTAATTAAGGTCACGTATTTTAACATCTAAGAAATAATGTTTACATGTAGGTATTACAGCTTCTAAATACTTGTAGAGATTTTGATGAAAAAACCATATTATTATAACTACGAATGTGGATAAATTTCCAAGATTTTTAACACTTACCATTATATAGTCTCAGTTTTAAATGAAAATTTAATAAAAAAAATTTATTGCAAGCTGCAAAAACCTGACAATAAAATACCTAGTGTTCGATGTGCGAGGTATTGTAGTAATTTTAAACAATAGAAAAAAATGCAAATTACTACCTATGCAAGGTAGGTACAATTTTTTTTATGCAACTCTCTAAAAGTTTGGACACACTACTAACTTGAAATATTATACCTACGATGTTCAGACATTTTTTAAATTTAATTTAAAATAATATATGTAGGTACAAAAAACGATACTGTTCTCAAATTATAATCTTGTCATATTCTCAAAAATGAACAACATAGATATTAATACGAGTATATGGATGAATTCAACAAGTTGAAATAACACTTGCAAGACATGCGGGCGAATATATATGTAAAAATAAACATAAAGCACATCCTATCCTGTGCTCAACCACGAATATTAAATACCTCTACCTACTATTATTTTATTTTTATTTGCCTACATCATAATAAACGATGGTCCTGCGCATAACAAATGAAGACACGTGTGAGAGATAACCACGAACAATTGCATGTGGGTACTTACCAATGCAACTAGATGATGTTGACAACTATATTTGGTCGATTTCAATCTTGAAGCTCACAGTAACTGTGATTCTTTTTTACAAAACAGTTCTCGACCACGGTACACTTGCGGTGTGTAGATGCTATGGGACTAACAGCAGTGTTGTCGCTTCCTACAAAATTTCCTAACTGAACCAGTTGAGTCTAATTTTGTCTAATTTTGTTCTAGTTCATTCAAATATGTAGCTTTCAAGTATTAAAGTTCTGCACTTATTACAAATTGCACGGTTTTTTAATATAATCGATGTGTTTACTATTATAGCTAAAAGAATTAGATTAGGTACTCATTCATAAATTTTATATGCTTCGAGAGATACTATTAAAAAAAAATTTAATTATACTTTACAATTCCCTGGCAGACTCTATAATATGATATATTGTATACCAGCATTACCAGCTTGAGGAGCAGCATATAAAACTACACTGAGTACTTTACAAACGGCACAAAATATGGTGCTGAAAGTATTTTTTAAGAAGGAGAGGTTATTTTCTACTGATTTATTGTATAAAGAAAGTAACATTTTAAATAATATACAATAAATGTATGCAAATCAGTGTCTACTTCGCCTATTTTACGAATAATATACCCGCCATATACCTACCTACCTTATACAGGAAATAGATCCAAAACTAATTTGAATTTAAGAACAGGATTATTTAAGAAAACTGCTACATACAAAAAATTCTTATTTCTATTATGCTACAAGATTCTATAACCTATACCTACTAAACTGAAACAAATAAAAGTAGGTATATAATACAAAAAACAAGTGAAATCCTATTACCTATATCTCGTAGATCTAAAAGTACTACAAACATTATTATTCTCAAAAAATAGTGATTGTTATATTTATATTTATTTATAATATTCTTCTAAAAGGAATAAAATAATTTTGGAAGGTAGGTTAGGTATTGCTGGAAAAAAAACATTAATTTTGTATATTGAAAAATAACAACCAAAACAAAAAAAAGAAGAAGAAAAAGAATTTTTTTCTTTTTTCGTCATTCTTGATTTTTTGCCATTCTTAATTTATTTTACTTGCTTTGGCATAAAAAAACATTTTTGTAAAAGTGGATAGGGGATGTAGGTAACCACAAAACAAGTATATATAATATAATATATATGTATACTAATGTGATAAATAAATAAATTGAAAAAAATAATTATAGAAGACAAATAAACTTTAAGAACATACCTACCTAATATAGATGAAAGCTTTATCTAATATAAGAATATGTACTAACTGTAAAACTAAGTAGTATTAATACCTTTATATACCTATATAGGTACACAATTAGTCTATACCCACCTAATAGTAATACTTTGAAAAGATAGAGGAATATTTCCTCGACATATGATTGTAGCATTACTAATTTTATTTTATAAAAACAATTTTCTTACAATACAAACATATTGAAACGGTTTTTTTTGATAATATAGTTCAATGTTGTGGAGTAATATTATTTGATATTTGCGTGGCAACATTGTCAGACCGATGAATGCTGACGCCACACGCTGTTCGGCTGTTTTGTCAGCCCCTCGTACTTCGTATCGCAGCTGGAACGGATAATAATTCTTGTTGGTTGATGTTATCGACGTAGAAATATTATCGTAAATCCGACATACTACCGACATCTAGCGACGAAAAGATAGGCCATACCCAATGTCGCAATGCAAAATAATAGTTTCCGTTTTACGACATTTGGTATAACTAAACAGGATGAATGCTTACTCCGTTACAAATCATACAAATCAAACATATGGATTTTTAAAATGGCATTCACTGTATATAATACCGAATTCGGACTGCTCACATTTTTTTGAAGCTTTTGATATAAGGTTTTGATACGTTATACAGAGTCCTTCAGAAGTTATGAACATGTTTATATGAAAATCGTAAGTAAATCATCGCTCTGTATCTTATTGTACGTCGAAGAAAAAAAGTAATATCACCGTATTTTATAAAATATTAATTATTTTCCTTTTTGTATACAGGGTGGACGATAACTAGAACCTTTCATTTTCTCTCTTCTTTCAAATGGAACACCCTGTATTTTATATCATAAATAGAATCTTCGATTATGTAACTTTAATTTTTGTTAAGCATTTCCTATACCCAAAGTTTATGAAAACAGAGTTATTTTGTAATATTTATTGTAATTATTATAAACTGAACTAAATGTTCAAAGTGTTCACCGTTAACATCAAATTAACTTTCAAATTACCAATGCAAAAAGATCACAAAGACAAAGGACTGAAGATTTTTTTAGATTCCGTTTAAAATTTTTATTTTGTACTGGATGGCCGCAAATAAATTTTATATTCCAAAAACTTGAATTAAAGTTTTTTTTCAAATGGACACAAATGGTATAAATATTCATCATTGGATACTGGATTTTATCCCTTTCAACTTTGCTATTTACTGTCCTTACCTATTTTTCTTCGTTTAAAAGTTATTTGAAAAAAACCCATTTTTGGTAAAAATCTAGGTAGGCTAAAATGTCGGAATGTTTAATATTGTTTCTATAGTGACAGTTCAGATTCATTTTTGCTAGTTTGTTGTGTTTTTTAAGCTTTGTGCGTTAGGTAACAATGAATTTTACTAAAGTTGAATTAATTGACATGAATTTTGTTTTGTAAGAATCCGACAGAAACTGTTTATTAGCTAAAAGAATTATAACCAACGATATACGATATTATCCCGATTTATTGCAATATATCTCTCATATATCTATTGATTGCCTTGTCATATGTCATGTGAAACGGGAGTGACTGGTGACCCGTCCAAATTGGACGGGTCCAAATAATATTCCAGTAGTGAAAAAAATGCTATATGAGCCACGGTAGAAAAGTGTATTCATTTATAAGATCCATTAACAAAGACCTCGACAATAACAACTCACTTTCGTACCTTGGCACATAATTACTATTGATGCATCAATATTTTCACTTATAATATCACAAGAGCTTAAATTATTTCCGGAAATTTTATTAAGAGCACAAATATTTAGATTTTGATAATTTTTTTAAAATATTCGTACCCGAAAGAAAATTTCCAAGGATAATTTAAGCTTTAATAATTATTTTCCAAAATTTGGAAAATAATTATTAATTCAATCTGAACACGTCTGCACCATAGAGAAATATGACATACTTTTATTTGTCTGTGGTCCTTACGTTGAGGTTTTAGTGTTCCATGTCGTTTCAGCTGTCAAAAAATCTCCACTTAAATATCGTGGCGACACGAAAAAATTTCCAGAAATTTGTTAAATTGCCATGGTAACGAGTCAAAATTAAAAAAATTTATCGGTTAAAAAGAAGTGAGAAATTTTGATTTAAAATTTATTTTAAAGTAAAACGGTAACCATTGTATAATGATGATGACACAGTAATGTCGAAACCGATCTATGAGTAGTATAAATTCCCTTTCATTTACAAAACGACAGAGATGGTCTTAAGTATCGCATTGGTCGATCGCCATCTTTTTTTGTTATAGGCTGCCGCTCGTACTTTGAAAGTTATTTTCTTTAGTTTTCTAATTTCTGGGAACAGCAAAATACATAATTCTATATTTTATGAAAATTACGAGTTGAATAAAAATATATTTATGAAATTTGTAAAATTTTCCGATTTTGGCGATTTTCTATGATGCCCACGTTTTCAGGTACATCTAACAAAATTATATATTAAAAATATTTGTTCCTGCAGGAAACCAGAAAATAACAAACAACACACATTAAAATAAATATATTTAATACTATCTTATACATAAAAAAATTAATAATAATAATAACGAATCACTCAACTTCTATATTTTCTCTGGGACCCCGATCATCAGATTTATGATTAGGATATAACTTCCACGACAAACTGTCACCTTGTCGTCCCACAAATTCTTGCCTCGTTTTTACCTTCTCCTGCGACGTAAATATTTCAAGTAGACTTCGCTGAGTATTGTAAATTCCACCGTTTCTATTTGACATATTTTTAGAAACTGGAGGCACTATACTCGTGAGAGGTGGTGGCGACATGGGGGAATCCGTGGTTGCTCTAATAACCGATGCTCTTTGCACGTCAGATTCCAACTTTACAGGACCTTAAACATTTCACAGTACCATTTCTATTTCTTTCAATAATCAAGCATAAACTTGAAGAATTGTAAGATTGGAAAATACATTGGCATGCAGTTTGTCATATAGAAACTTCTCGTCATTAATACACGACGAAAACAAAATGAACACTCGAAAGTTCGAGATGGAAAAATACTAGATAAATATAGAGGAACGTTACGCAAGTAGTAGTTGTAACAATTGAAGTGTTGTGATAGTTTTTAAGTGATAATAAATTAGTTGTGGACTTTTAGTGAATATTAATGAGTTAGTGACATAAAAACGTTACAGTATAGACACTTTAGCTAAAAGAATGGGCGAAAATGTAGTAACTTGAACAATTAACGAGTCCTCTCATCAAGGAAGTTCTTTTTAATCATCAAAAATGACGGTTTTGACCAGAAAGATTTGCTACTGTTAGAACATGAAGAAAAAAATTATTAGATGCAACTTTAGAAAAATAAAAAATACAAATAATCAGAGAAAAGTTCTAAATGCATTGACAGAATTTGGAAGATTTAAGATAAGAGTTTGCTACACACGTTTAATGAAAATCGTTGAAGATGTAAGATGTTTCTTATTTTAAAACTTACCTATATTATCCAATTGATGTATGGCTTCATCTAATTCAACTTTATCAGAAATTTTATCTTCATCGAAATTAAATTTATGGCATTCCAATAGACATGTATAAACGCTCCTGTGATTGTCTGAATGTAAATTATTCTTTACTAAAGTTTCCAATTCATTCCACATAGCTTTGTACTGCTCTTCTCTTTTCTGATTTTTCATTCTTTGGCCTGAGTTTAGTGGATGAAGAGGTTCCATTTTTGATTCTAACGAAATCAAATTGTATATAACTTTTTTGCATTGAAACACTTCTTCGTCCGTTATTTTGTCTTTTGTTATCAAGGTAGGCAAGGGATCAAAATACTAAAACAATTATTTCATCTTATTTTTGTTAGTTATACTTCTTTAGTTTTAAAAAATGTATTAGAAACTATATTAGTTGCTACTGTTTTCAACTGCGCAACCTAACCTAACCTAACCAAAGAAGGATAATTTTGTATTTCTTTATTTCATATTCATACACTTATTGATAGATAACATAAACTCATTAAATAATTTGACAATACTTGACATAAAATAAATATTCTAACTCCACGATAATCAACAAAAACTCCATGGCAATGGAATTTATAAAAAATATATAAACGTTAATACTAAAAACATAACATTCTTCCCCCTTCAGGATGCGTTGAATCCATATCTTGGAATTCTATTAATCAGGAGAAAATCGTACTGGTGCCTTTTTAACTCGGGAAGATCTTCGTGGCGTATTTGGCAGTGTCCTATTTTCTTTCGGAGACGAATTTTGCATCAACAGTGGCGGTGGCAACAATGCTCCTGAAGCATCCTCCGGTTCATCCATCGGTGGCTTTACGTTGAGCTCGGAAGGCTGAACATTGCCTTCTGGTAGTCCATTTTGCTCTGCTGTGAAAGTTGTTGGTAGGGTTGTTGGATGAACCAAACTTGTTCCACTGAAATGTGTTTGACATTGTTGTGGTGAATGTTCATGGTTAAGAGGTTCTGAAAGAGTTTTGTATTTAGATGGCATCAGATACTCGTTTTCTTGATGTCCCCGAATTTGATCCACGTGCCTTTTGAAGCGTTTTCCGAAGAAGTCGATGTCGTAATGAAGATCTCCCGATCGCGAAATAATGGTACCTGGAACCCATTTGTCCATCCGCGGATTTCCGGATAGAAAATATACTGATTGCGCTGGATAAAATACACGAAAAGAAGAATCGAAGTTTGCTTGTTGTTTTTCAACCATTCTCGTGTGCAGGCTTTCTGGTTTTAGCAAATCAAGGCGAGTCCGCAGGGAACGTCCGAGGAAGAGTTGTGCTGGAGATTGTCCCGTGGTTGAGTGTGGTGCTTTACGGTACTGTCGCAAAAATTCATTCAAGTTGCGCTGCAGAGAACCAGGTGTCGTGGACATTGTCTTGAGATGATCTTTGACAGTTTGTACGTTTCTTTCTGCTTGGCCATTGGTGGAAGGATGATAGGGAGCGGTGAATTTATGGTATTTCACCCCAGCGTTCTTTATGAAGTCCCTGAATTCGACGGAAGAAAACTGTGGACCATTATCGGAAACAATAATCATTGGCACTCCATGAGCTGTGAATAAATCATCAAGGATCGCTATCGTAGCGGCTGCTGTTGTTGTATGTGTGATTTTGACTTCGAGCCATTTACTATAAGCGTCAGAAACAATAAGCAACATTTTTCCAACGAAGGGTCCTGCATAATCAATGTGGATGCGCTCCCATGGTCCATGCGGGTACTCCCAATGGTGATCACGAAATTTAGGTGGTGCGTGTGCATGTTTCGCACAGTCGTTGCACGATTTTGCAATGCTTTCTATATCCTCGTCTATGCCAGGCCAGTAAATGAAGGAACGTGCCATGCCTTTCATTTTCACGATTCCTAAATGGGCTGCATGTAGATCATTAAGAATAGGTTGGCGAAGTTTTGGTGGGACGACCACTCGGTGCTCAAAAACCAAGCAATTTGCAGATAGTTTGTATTCTAGTTCAGGTGATTTGTATCCAGCACGAGCAAGGCTTTGTCCTGATTCCAGCAAACGAAATATTTTTCCGAGATGGGGATCTTTAGCTGTTTCTCGAGCGATATTCTCTGCACGAACTGGAAGCTGCTGGATTTGTCCTACGATAAAATGGTCAAATTCGTCAAAATCTTCATTTTCCTCCCCTCATGCATAATTTGATGTTTTATGTTGTTGATTGAAGCAGGTAAAGATACACGAGAACAGTAGTCAGCGTTTGCGTTGAGTTTTGTCGGTTTGAAAATGACATTGTAATCGAAATGTGCAAGATAATCTGCATAGTTTGCCATTCGACTGATACAGAGCGTAGGCAAAGATTTTTCAGGGTGCAGAATCTGAGACAGAGGTTTGTTATCAGTATATAACGTGAAGTGTCTAGCGTATAAATAATAGAAAAACCTTTGTACAGCCCACACTATGGCAAGTGCCTCCTTGTCGATTTGAGGATACTTCTGCTCAGTCGAACTCATTGTCCTGCTTGCGTAAGCTATAGGGCGTTCTCGGCCGTCCTCTAGGCGATGTGATAACACAGCACCGAGGCCGGTTTTGCTGGCATCAGTTGCCAGTATCAATGGAAGTGTTGGGTCATAGGGCATGAGAACTTGAGGTGAGATCAGGGCATATTTAATGTCCTCGTATGCTTTTTCTGCTTCTGATGTCCACTCGAAAGAATCCTTGAGAAGCATGTTGCGAAGGGGGCGATTTCTTGTAGACAAATCGGGAATGAATGAACTATAATAAGTGGCTTTACCCAGAAATAACTGCATGTCTTCTATAGAGGCTGGTTTCGGTGCATCACGAATAGCTTCAATATGCTTATCTGATTTATGAATACCTTGAGCATCAATTTTGTGTCCTAAAAATTCGATCGAAGTTGTTCCGAAAACACATTTTTCACGGTTCAGCCGCAGTCCGTGAGATTTAACTCGTTCCAGGGTAAGATCTGTTATTTCCAGGAGTTTCTCAAAATTTTCTGCATATATGACTATATCGTCGAAGAAATTTTTAACATTTGGAAGATCTTTTAAAACAGTTTCCATGCGTCTCTGCCAAATCGCGGGGATGTTTGCTGCACCGTAGACAGCTCGTGTAGGCCGAATCAATCCATGAGTTGGGGTATTAAGGGTCAGTGCCTCACCGAATTTATCATCAATGGGAATGTGTGAATAGGCATCTGTCACATCTAGATGACAGAAAAATTTTGCACCTTTCATTTGATTGAAAATATGTTCAGGCTTAGGAATGGGGTGTTCGTCAATTATCATGCGAGGATTGAGAGTAGGCTTGTAATTGCCGGTAATGCGCAATTTTCCATTCTTTTTTACAACTACATGTGTTGTCGATGCCCACTCTGAGTAATCAACTTTCTTATAGTGGCCTGATGCAATTTTCGCGTCAATGTCCTTTGCGTATGTTTCACGTATATCTAGAGGGTTTTCCCTGGGTTGGTCAAATATCGGTGTTGCTCCGGGTTTTAGATGCAGTGTTGCTGGTGGTCCTTTGAGTTTCCCGGCCGATGCACCAAATGCATCTTCATATTTGGTTAACAGTAGCTGCAGTCTAGTTTTTTGTTCATGGGTGAGACAGGGTGTTGCAGTTGATATTGAACGAATCTGTTCAGGTTCTGGAAAGAGTTTGGAAAAGTTTATTTCAGAAATGAAATGTGATATCCATTCACGGCCTAAGAGGGAGTCGAAATCGCCATCGACGACATAAACATTAAGTCTTCTTGTTTTCTTCCCGATTGTAGCATGTACAGGAAGCCGGCCGATACAGCTAATTTTGTGGCGAGTGTAACTCGTGAATTGTCTATCAGATTTCTGCAAAGAAAATTTATGTTTAATTGAGTAAAGAGTTTTTCTGCTGATAATGGTGCACGGTGCACCGGTGTCGAGCTCCATCTTTAAAGTGCGTCCGTCGATTTGTACCTCAATCATTCGCCGATCTGCTGGTTGAGTGCCGCTTATCACATTGATCTTTCCCAGATAATCAATAGAATCAATATTTTGTTGAGTGATGTCATCTGCAGGTTGCTCCGAAACTGAAATATGTGCTGTGATCTGTCGCAATCTTGTCCTACAGACTCGGCTTATGTGACCTTTCTTACCACAGGATTTACAATTTTTGTTAAAAAATGGGCAATGACTTCGTATATGCGAGCCTCCACACCCAATGCAAACAAGTTGTCTGTCCTGCGTAGATCCTTGGGCAGTATACTGGGGTACTCCTTGGATGCTTCTCTGAGGCGTTGCTTGGAACGGTGCTCCAAAGGTACTTTGCTGTAGTGCTCGATCACGCGCTCCTGATCTAAAGGGAAACGGCTTCTGCTCACGTCTGGTCTGAGGCTCTGCGTATCCTAATTTATTCGTGAGTTCCTCTGCAGGTGCAGTTTCTGTAAATTTCACTTCACTGGTCGTATGTTGTGTCGCTTCTAGTTCGTGTGCAACTTTGTAGGCATCTGTGAAATTAGTGGGGTTCTTAGCAATGATTTCGTTGCACATTTCGCGAGAGCGGAGTCCATGTAGAAGCTGTTCTACGAGCATTCTATCTAAGAATTCGCCATAATCGCAATGAGCTGCGCCTCGTCTCAAGCGAAGAGCAAATTGTGCTATTGTTTCATTTTCTTGTTGGTTGATTTTTCGAAACCTTATACTCTCGGCATATTTATTTTTAGTTCGGTCAAAGTGTCCTATAAGTGTTTCTTTTATCTCTTTGTACGAAAGAGTTCGGGATTGCGAGGAGTCACCAAAAATTTCAACGCGTTGTTGAGTTCGTTACCCATATGAACTCGTGCATATTTACCATGATCGTCGTCTGGAATTTTTGAAATGTCCAGAGCCCAGTCAAATCTTATGAAATAATCTTCAACTGTTAATTCCTCAAATGATCGGTACTCGCTTATGGAAAAGGTAGGAGGTTTGCTTGATGTACTTACTTGGACACCGGGTGGAATCGCACTATTCGTTATTGGGGCGACGTTTGCTGCTGCCGACTGTATCGCGCTGACGATCGCACTGGAAAGCGCTTGTATGAAATCGGAAGTTAACTCGCTCATTTTAACAGCTGTGTCGTATGCTCGTGATCCCACTTCTGACACCACTTTTATATTTCTTTATTTCATATTCATACACTTATTGATAGATAACATAAACTCATTAAATAATTTGACAATACTTGACATAAAATAAATATTCTAACTCCACGATAATCAACAAAAACTCCATGGCAATGGAATTTATAAAAAATATATAAACGTTAATACTAAAAACATAACAGATAACTTCTCTCATTTTTTATAATATATAATGTGGTGTTAAACCGATATCGGTTTCTGGTATTTTATTAAAGTATATTGAATCAAATATTTTGGGAGAAAACTGGAAATTGAGAATTCCTAAACGTTTGCAACTTTCACTACAGATACGTCACTAACTCATATATGAAGTAAGCCACTTTCTGATTTAGATGTTTTATGAACTTATAGCTAATAGCCAGTTACAAAAAGGCCAATCTAATTAGAAGTTTGAAGAACTTTCAAAATGTTCTGTATCTTACATTTGTCTACAGCTAAGTTTAGTTAGCTTTTCTCCACATTTTTTTTCAAATTTGAATAATGTCAATATCATATAAATCTTGTTTTGTATCATACTGCACGAACACAACAGTTAGAACTCATAAAAAAATTGTAACCGTGCCTGCAGTAAAAGTTAGACGAAAATTGTGGTTGAGGATCATGTGGTGAATGGTTATGTAGCCACCATTCCCCACACACCGGTTGCCGCGATGCTAGAAGGTGCAGGCCAGGCACCAGCTGATGACAGATGTGCCGTGCGTTCCAGGGATGACAGTTGACAGATGGAAAAAGGCGGTTCATGATAATAACAAATAACAAGGTTTTATTTCCCTCTTCGATGTTTTTGTTAAGTTTGTGTAATTTAATGACAACAAATCAGTAAAAACTATTAAGTGTGCTTAATTTGCTCGCCGTGAAAACCCACAATCAAAATTTTAAAAAAGAAGACGACAGAATTGCGGTTCTATGTCGACCCTTATGTAGCTAACTTTACTTTTGGGTTATCTACGTCACAGAACGAATGGCGGACTATTTAAATCATCCAAAAGTTGAATTTTCAAATCGACATAAAAACCGTGTGATAATAAATACAATAAAATTAATTGATTTCCTAGTTTAACAACCCATTGTGTGCCAAAATGGATAAAAATTGCAACTTTTACCATATTTAACCATCAGTAACTACAAAAGTATTGTTTAAATCAACAAAATAAAACAAAAACTAAACCAAATAAAAAAGTTAATTCTACTTACATTTTTTAAATTAAAAATCAATGTAGAACTTATGGTCATAGGCCAGTACCTGGTCAGTCTGTTTAGTCGTGTTTTCATTTTTTGTATAGGTAGTTCTGGGTCCTCATTATTTCTCACTTTTATGGGTAATAGAGTATTTTGTTTGATAAGCATCCCAAAATCGGTAATGCGATAATCTGTTACTCGTCCCCCACAACCTTCTGATATCGAAGGTGGGTCTTCTAAAACAGATCTTAGAAAAAAGAAATAGCTGAGAAGTGAATCTTAGCTAACAAAAGTAGTTAACAACAATTATTGAAACAAAACATTTAAGGTACTCCGGGTATTCCTCAAAAGGAAAGAGGACAAAAGTGTAAAGGTATATACAACAAATAACGGATTTTGTGATAATAGAACCAGTATAAACAAATACATAATGAATAAAATATAAATTGAATGACTTACCTAGCTGTACAAAGGGTATGAATGAATATTTCACCACCATGTGCAGCAAGTAAATGACTAGTAATTTTCCCTCCAGCTTTCCTTGGCATTTCTAACATGACTGACCTGCCATTGAGTAAAAAATTTATCAGGCACAAAGACGGTCGTGAATTTACGTCAACAGGCGTAATTCGATGCATTGAAGTACAATTTTGTAATTCAGATCCAGTCATTCCTCTGGGTGTACACCATTTTAAAGTTGTCTTGAAATAAAATTACCATCTTTTAAGCAATGTTCTACTACAGTTTACTAATCTTCATTTCTTTATAGATAATATAAGGAGCCAATAAATAAATTGTTATGTTATAGAGTATCTCAGTTATTTACCAGAATACTTACAGTTTCATATTCTAAACCCTCTTTAATGGTCCTAATGGCAGCAGAATCTGAGGCATTTCCTTTTAAAATTGCTGTATGAGCGGAGCTAGCATGAAAAATTTCCACATCATAATTAGCAGAGGATGAAGCATTTTGTTCCTCCTTCATTGGTATACCGGTGACAGTTGTACTTGCAAGATCATAATGTTCCAAAATAAGAGAAGACAGCTTATTTGGTATTTGAGGAGCTTTAATTGAGTGCACTTCTGTTGTTAGAATTTGTGAAAGATTTTTGGCAGGATGATTGTTTACTTGTGATTCAATATTTATGGGAAATGTATTTATAATTACTAAATGACAATGATGGATTGGAAGTAACTTATCAGAAGTAGTGGTTAATTTGTTTTGTTGATTTAATACTGTTAGAAAAATATCTTCCAACCTTTTCATACTGTCATTATCTCTAGCAGAAGTAATGCAAATTACTCTAGTGTTGTTTAAAACCTTGAGATTGTCTCCAGCAGCTTTCATTTTTTCTAACTGTAGCTCTGTTGGTTCACTAAGTGCCTCAATGGCAGCCCTTAATCCATGTAATACTGTATGATCTAAAGGAGTACTTACTGCTCTTAATGGAGGAGGAGGTGGTGGAACACCGATTAGAGACATGCCATTCATAATCTGGAAATCAAAAATAATGTAAAAATACGTTTTTTGTTCAACCGTTTAGTTGTTATTATTTAAAGATGTTTGATTAAATATTTGCCTTGATACTCACATGAGTTAAATTCTGTTGAGCGGTACTCCATGTATTTAGTATGTGGGCTACTGTATCACTAGCTATAAATCTTACCTGAAAAGACAATATTTATTGTTATTGTGGTTATTGGTTTATTTTTTGAATTCATTATATTTTTATTTTTACCAATTTTCCTTGTGGAAATAAGTCCCACACTATTCTACAATATTCAATAGCCGATTCAACACTAGAAGTCCAAAGAGATTTCGAAATAGGGTTCATAGGAATGAATCCAGGTGTTCGACTTTTTAGAAACTCAAATTCTATTGGGTTTTCACATGATATTCCAAAATATGGTGTATGATCTAGAACGAAAGTAGTTTTGTGGTTCGCCGGATATAATTTATTTGTTAATGGAAAAGACATTTTATTGTTTATCTGATAAAACTTAACCTATAAAAAATATTTATTTATTTTACTTAACCTAACTTTTAAATGTCACATTCTTCTCTTCTCTTTGTTTTGTTACTTGTTCTACGATTTCTTCAAGTTCAATAAAGGAAAAAGAAGATTTCTTCTAAGATGACCGATTAATCGAAATTGACTGGTTGAGACATTTAAAAATAAATATTATATGCTAATATAATAATAAATAAAAATTTATAGAAGTTTATAACTGGTAATTTTTGGGATGTTATGACATATGGTAATTTTTCCAAACGTTTCAACTTCAGTTGCGACAGTCATCATCAGTATTTACCTATTTTTATTGAGGAAACATCTGAATCTGTAAGGATATAACTAAATTCAAATCACTTTTGTTTATTATAAAAAATATGTTTTTTTAATAAAATTATTGAAAGTTTGGGACTTATAGGAAATTTGGTTATCGCTCTTGATGATAGATAATAAAAATAAATGAGGAATAATTTGCGCCGTTTGAAGAGGTCATCGTAAACTTGTTTGTACTTTCTAGATCATGGGGTCAACTATAAATATTTTAATGCAATCTAAACCGAAATACGCAAAATTTAAAAGACAAATTGCTTGATTTTCCTTTTAAAATTTACAAATCTATATCAATTCTTTAGTCTAAACAAAAGTATATGTACGATTAGTATAAATCCCGCAATGATAATTTTTTCTCTCTAATCTCTTTTGTATACAATTTTTTGTTTTGGCAAAGATATTTTAAATGTCTAGTCATCTTCAGTATAACCAACTAATACTTACTAGTATAGAGATTGGTTCACATAAACGTTAAAGGAATTTTTAGTTTTTAAGTAATTCTTTTTTTAAGTTATTTTTGAGAATTTTCACTCAAGTCGATTTACTAAAAATCCAATAAAAGGAAGGTTTTTTTTTATTGTGCAAAAAAGTATGGTAGAAAGAAAAAAATAGATTATTTTATTTTTATATTTCTATCTATAGATACACAAATACAACATTAACACATTAAACAGCAGGAAACATAGAATGAATTTTTATAATTTTAATGATATAAACGCATGTTCGTTTTTTACTAGTTAGTTACTTCTGTAATTTATTTTTAAAATAATAATAAACAATATAGTTTAACCAATTCTTCTACTATTTCCTGGTAACTCAAATTACATTTTACGTTTGTAATCTATATATATTTTTTAAATAAACATTATAAATAGGTACCATACAACTTGTAACAGTTACTTTTTGACAACTCTACTATTGAGATTAACTTATGTCCTTCATATAAAACCAAGTGTTATCATTAAAACGTATAAAATTCATTGATTTATACATAACACAAAATAGATAACCTTTTAATACCAGAAACTTAGTTTACTGAAGAAGTTAATTCTGTTTGTTTCGTCAAAAAGTGAGTGGAAGATGGTGCGAGCTTGGTATATGGACAGTGACACAAACAGTGATCAACGTTTAGAACATCATAAATCTCCTCCGGAATTTGTTGACATTAAGGAACTGTTCAATTTATCTGGCGTTGAATATTTTAAATTAAACATAGATACTTTAAACACTGATGGGATTTTGGAAGGAATTAAAAAACAAAGAGGTTATAACTACGAGGATGAGATAATATGTTCTGAGGAATGCTTACCAAACTACAAGGAGAAGTTAAAAATTTTTTATGCAGAGCATTTGCATACAGATGAAGAAATCCGTCTGGTCGTAGAAGGATCTGGATATTTTGATGTAAGAGATAAAAATGATAATTGGATTCGAATAGAAGTAGTTCCAGGAGATTTGTTAATTCTACCAAGTGGAATATATCACCGCTTTACGTTGGATTCTAACAATTTTATAAGAGCTAAGAGATTCTTTGTGGGAGAACCGATCTGGACACCTTATAATCGACCCAATGATGATATGGATTGTCGAAAAATGTATGTCGATAGCTTGAAATCCGGAAAGTTTGTTGCAGTTTGATGAGGAGATTTTTTTATTTTTATTATTATGTGTTATCTACGGTTTTTAAAATGTTTTCAATAAAACTTACAAAATATTGTTTATACTTATTTGTTACCTAATAAAATTCTAGTCCCATTTTTTATGGCAACCGTCCTTACAGATAATAACCTAAAATTTGCTGAGTATTTTGCATTGGTACTTGTTGTAATATAGACTTTAAAAACAACTTATACAACTTTGGGTAACATGTTTTTGAAAACAATCTCGAAGATCATGTACTAATGACTTTTCTCTATCAGTCTGATATATACTCTCAGTACTACACACCTCTGGTCTTTCTATACATCGGTATTGTTGGGTATTAATATCATCAGAATTACTAAATAAAGTAAAACTCTGTTGAGACTCATCTAGTACAAGATTTTTAACTAAATTAATACTTTCACCTGTGCTATTTTCAATTGTAGGAGATTCATGGTGGATTTATGCAGGAGTTTTAAGTCTTAGCCATAATTCATAAGTTTTATGTAATAAGTCATAAGTCTTAAGATAAATCAATTGCAATTATGCAGAATTGTCACATCATAAGAAGACTCCCATTCATTGACCAGTTTCGCGCGTATTAATTCGAAATTCAACTCGACTTTCAGCTGACCTTTTCTAGGTTTGCTCCGAGCAAGTCGAGATTATCTCCACAGAATTATCTGGGCAAATTATCTCCTAAGATATAACCCAAAAAAGGAAGAAGAAGAAGACCTTTTCTAGGTTATGTTTATATTTCGATTTTTTAAACAGCAGATAACAGATATCGAAATAATTATACAAAATGAAGGATGCAGATTTAATTACATTGTTCATGTTAACATTCATCACGACAGCAACGCTCTATCCAAAAAAAAGAAAACCAAGACAATATATGCTGTACGTGTCCAATCAATCGTCAGAGGAAAAAGAAGGGGATATTGTATATAGAATATTAATTTTAAACACACTGTTGGAATTTCATAAAAATTCCAACTAAAAACCTTTACAAATAATCAAAGCAAACCCCCTTTTGTGGCGCCTATGCCTGATACCTGTAGACGTCCAGTGTATGCTGCCGTCGACACGACCCTTAGCATTGGTACCTCGTCGATTTCACATGTCCATATAAGGTAAAGTTCCAAAATTATGACCTTATATGGGCACGAAATCAGTTCGAGAGTGTGTGATTGCGTCAGCCCAAAGGGAAGGGCGCAGTCCTGTTTAGTAAATAAATTTTAGGAGTTAAAAGTCAGTAGTTATTAAGACGAGGGTTAGTTTGTTACATATAAACATTAATATTATATCGTAATATTCTATGCTTGGCATCAATAGTGTGGTAACTACAGCAGTATACTCACTTATATACAAGTGTTTTAATAATCATATATACAAGAAGTTGAGTTTCATTTAACCAGCAACCTTTCATCTTTGAAGAAATGGGAAATTCTTAAAATACAACAAATTCCCGCAATTCTTTTCACACACATTACTTCACCTGATGCATTCGTCACTTCACTGTTTGTTTTCCATGCATTATTCTTTCGTTTATTATTTCGGAAGTCCGCATGCTTTATATCATAAAGTACTGAGAACTGCCTCACCAGTTTTATTAATAGACTGCCTAAGTCTGACGTCACTAAAGGCGTGGTCATAAAAATCTTTCCAAACAAACCAAGTACGCATGCGCGTAGTTGTCATGAGATTTTTAATTTTCCGTTTACAGACATTACCTTGCAGATTTTATTATAAAAGAGTCTTTAATTGATCGCTTTTTTACATATTTCTAATAACGGTCACTATATATTAACAGTAAATAATGAATTCAAAATCTCATTTGACATTTAACACGCGTTAAAGATTTGTTTGGAAAGATTTATGGGAGGGGCCTTCTGCTTTGACGTCAGAACTTAGGCAGTCTATTGGCCGTCATCTATATCCATTTTGTACCTTTATTTTGAAATTGGGATAAATGAAAAAATTTCCCAAAATGGCACAAAGCAAGATACCGAATTGGGATTGATTCATTCCTTTGTTAAAACTCGTAGGGTGAAAACGTCGACAAATAATGGACTGGGAAAGTAGTGACGTAAGCGTCAAACCAACTGATTCCAAACAACTTTTTTTATGGTATGTTTTATAACTGTTATTAACTATTATATTGTATTTTCTTGATTTTTGGGAGTTAATTACTGTTTTTTCATTGGTAAGTGTTCATTCATATAATTTACATATCACTAAAGTAGATAGACGAACAATTTCCGTAAAAATATTATAACATAACCTTCAAAGTTGTGCATTGTCATAAATTTTAAGAATACTTACAAAAATGGTACCTTAAAAATCGAATTTGGAAAAATTTTGCTTATATGTATTTAATTATGATACTTCCGTTATATTTCAAAGTATAATAATAACAAAATACCTCAAACAAAAGTTATTTCTGGAGATTTATAATGTTGCCGTTTGGAATCAGTTCGTTGACATTTTCCAGTTCAACAGCATAGAACACAAATTTTGACGTCACACTTTCCCAGTCCATTGTAAATTGTGAAAAGTATGGAACGCCCAAACGATGATAAAAGTTTGCAGCTGCAGCTGAAAGACGACATAACCCTAATTCTTCTTCGTTTTTTTGGTAGTAATACGCGGCCAATGTCTATGTTGGTATTCGTTTAACAATAAAATGGATATTCTTTTGTAGTAATTTCTATCTAATTTTTTATCTACTGTAATGGTAATTATATTCCTTTAGTATTTTGTTTATTGAAAGACAAAAGTGAAAATTCTTATAGACAATGTATTATGAACATTTATCAATATTGCGTTAGTAGGTAGAAGTTTTATGTTTTCGCCCCAAGAAGGAGTCATTTTGAAATGGCTACACCTATGATGGCTACTTATAATGCTGTAGGAAAACTTTGGCCAAATTGTAAAATCACCGATGGTCGATTTCATTTAACATTAGCTTGGTTTAGAAAAATGCAAAGCTTAGGTTTGGTTAATGAATATAAAGAAACAAGTTCAGATATATACATTTAGGTATAGGAAAATGGCTGCGTTACTGTTTTGGCCTTTTATTTTTAAAATCCGAAGACATTGATGATTTATGTTTTTTTGAACTATATGAAATTAAAACTACGATTACATGTGAATCTTTCATTCCCATTTCAATAATTCAATGTACCTAGGTACCAAACTCATCCAACATTATTTATATTCTTAAACTCAAATTTTAAATTTACAAGCTGAAGTTTATGTTAAAAGTATAAAAACACCCCATAAATTTATAAATATTCGTTCAAAAAAGCGACATGATTTTATTTCTACTTTTCTACTTACATCTATAAAAAGCTGGTTCTTACAAGGTATAGAGGTGGGACCTAATCGAAAGTTTAGGAACGATACGACCGTCTAAAATACACTGACAAATCAATCCTTACATGAATAGAGGTTTGATTTTTAAAATTAAAATATATAAATAATTCAATGTTCCATTTTCATGTACATGTATTACATACAATAAAGTGTTTTTTCCTCATCCACTTACTTATTCCTGCTGATAGGTACTCCGCTTAATTTTGATTGTTGCTGTTTAGAAGATATATTCAGGTCAATATTATCTGTAAGAATGGCATTTCTTACGATTTTTATTAGGTAATAAATAAATATAAACAATATTTTGTAAGTTTTATTAAAAACATTTTAAAAAACATATAAGTAACATGTGTAAATAAAAAATACAATAAACACCATATCAAACTGCAACAAACTTTCCAGGTTTCAAGCTGTCGACATTCATTTTTCGTCCATCCATATCATCGTTGGATCTATTATAACGTGTCCAGATTCTTTCACCTATAAATAATCTTTTAACTTTTATAAAATTGTTAGAATCCAATGAAAAGCGGTGATATATGCCACTTGGTAGTATTAATAAATCTCCCGGAACTACTTCTATTCGAATCCACTTATCATTTTTATCTCTTACATCAAAATATCCAGATCCTTCTACGACCAGACGGATTGCTTGATCTGTATGCAAATGCTCTGAGTAAAACATTTTTAAACTCTCCTTGTAGTTTGGTAAGGACTCCTCAGAACATACTACCTCTTCTTCGTATTTACAACCTCTTTGTTTTTTAATTCCTTCCAAAATCCCATCAGTGTTTAAAGTATCTATGTTTAATTTAAAATATTCAACGCCGGATAAATTGAATAGTTCCTTAATTTCAACAAATTCTGGAGGAGATTTATGATGTTCCAAGCGTTGATCGCTGTTTGTGTCACTGTCCATATACCAAGCTCGCACCATCCTCCACTCACTTTTTGACGAAACAAACAGAATAAACTTTTTAAATAAACTAACCAATTTTTCTTTAAATTAATAGATTTTGAACATTTAAAAAATGATAACAAAAAATGTTTTTATATCAAGGACATTATAAGTTAATTAATCTTAAAAGTAGAGTTGTCAAAAAGTAACTGTTACAAGAGGTAAGTATTTACCAAATGATTTATTTAGTAAAAGTATTGTAACGTTTATTTTTTTTTACAGTCTAATATTTGATTTACTTCTTTAATTTATTTCTGCAACTTATCTATAACTGATTTATATAAACACTTGTTAATTCTTAGTACAACCTCTGAACTCAAACAAGAGTATATTTATACAGGGTGTTTCATTAAGAATTATCCATTTAGTAACTGGAGAAACCTCAGCACTAAATATGAAGATTTAGGCCAAAACACTTAAGTAAAATATTCCTCCTAACCGAGATATAGAGTGTTTTATTTTAACTATTCTAAATGATTGTATCCCATATTTTTGACATCTTCCAATATTTTTTGTTCATACTTGGCAAAAAGTTTACACATATTAGGTTACTTTAAATAGTGGTAAATGATATTTTTTCTCGATTACCAGAGGCGTGCGGTAGGGATGGATACTTTCTTTTATCCCCCTACAATTTACACCACTGTCGTAAATAATTGTTTCTACATGTCACTTTCTACGTAAATATCATCCTCTTGTCTCAATACGATATAGAGTGAGTAGTTTTCGAGTTATTTGCATTTAAAGGTAATGTTTAAAATATCCATTTTTGTTTTATTGCTTATTTAACATGAGTTTCCTTAATAATCTAACCACCTTGACAACAAAATTTGTTAATTCTAATCGTAAATTCACATGAGTCAATAACTATTTCACTGAATAAATAAAATTTATTAGTTTCAAATGATTTTTTCATATTAATATTTATCTAAATTTCAGTTTTAAATTTATAACAAAATAGAACTATGATTTTCATTACGAAATAACATGATGAATACATAAAATAAACGTACTGAAACCATTATTTATTTAGACTACTATAAAAAAATTCTAGTTAGTTAACATTATAGTAAATTTTCGAAGTGGCCTCCATTGACTTCAATACATTTATTAATCCTTTTGGAAAAATTTCTCCTAACCTTTAGAATATGTTGGGTTGATTAAATTATTATTAAGGAATTATTGGAATAAAATGGATATTTTAAACATTACCTTTAAATGCAAATAACTCTAAAACTACTCACTCTATCGTATTGAGACAAGAGGATGATATTTACGTAGAAAGTGACGGAGAATAAAAAAAAACATGCAGAAACAATTATTACGACAGTGGCGTAAATTGTAGGGGGATAAAAGAAAGTATCCATCCCTACCGCACGCCTCTGATAATCGAGAAAAAATATTTTTTATATTTTGCACTTATAAAAATCTTCATTATAAAACGCATTTGCGTATCGTAATGTAACTTTTACGCACGCAAATTTTTGTTTTAAATGGTTGGCGCCATGAGTGAAGTATCTAATGACAGGACTATTGACAATGACATTTGTGGCTAATAGCATTTTATTAATTTTATACTGTTCTTTTAGAAAGTATTTGTGAATATGAATATCATCTTTTACTTATATAGTATATTATTATTGGTGTATTAGTCATTTTAAAATATTTTAAAACAATAAAATTTCATAATTTAAATGTCAAAACTGTCAAATGTGATAAATTACACAGTGCTACCGACATACTTTTTAATATCAAAATTTTCGTAATTACATAAAAATAATAAATTAATTTAAAAAATGATAAAATGGCAAAAAATAAAAAATATTATAAACAACTTATTTCATATGGCTGTTGTGACACTCGTTCTATACTACCTATTACGCAATTCATTGATACTTGTTATCTTTTTATTTATAATTACTTCGTAGAACTAATAATCAATGCCAAAAAAATGTTTTTACAAAACAAGCTTTAAAAATTATAGAAATAAGTGATTATTTCATTTAGAATCAGAAAAATAAAAAATATCGCCATTATATATTACAAATTACAAATGCTTATCTTTCTCTGAATAATATTAATCTTGGTTATTTTCAGCTTTTATCATTTTTTAATTTACACCCAGAAAAATATATTAGTATGTCTATAATGAAAAAAGTAGGTTATGGTAACAATCATATAAGATCTCTATCCGGACCCTGATTCCCGAAATCTCACAAGGAGAGAGTGAATTGTAATTCTGTCAAAATTAACAAAAATGTATTCTTGAAATAAAATCTCACCAAAGATGCGTGACATGCGAGAGAGAGAATCAATTATCCTGCTAGACCCAGGAGAATAATCTCTTCTAGTAGTTTTTGTCTCGTTATCTATGTTTAATTTACTTTAACTTTAAGATTTTGGCTATAAATATTGATAGACTAGTTTAAAGAAATTACAGAATAACAGTTTAAAATGACAATATTGACATTTAGGATGTTAAAATTACTGGTAGATAGAGTTGAAACTCGAAATGTTTTCAGATTCAATATTACACATTCCTCTATATTATACGAACTTGCCTGAAGGTTTTAGGAACCTTTAGGCTATAAGTTAGGGAATCGGGAAGCCTCATCGACATTTAGGTACCTAGTTAGGACGTTGGGAAGCCCACACAGTCAACCGTATTTCGACAATATAACAACGTCATATCTACAGAATTAGATACCCTACAATAATTTAAATATCATAGCCACCTAGTCAAAATAAAACATAAACATAATTAAGAATACTATATTTCACTTTTAAATGTAAAAAGTCCATTCACTTTCTAAAAATATTAATAAACCCAACTACTCATCCGTTAAAAATTTGAAAAAAAGAGGACATTTTTGTGGCTTACGTAGAGAAAGCGCATACAATGAGATTTTAATGTACCTTTTTTTTGTCTTAAATATAAATAGAAATAGGTACGCAATTGTTCGAGCAATCATAGTTAAATCAATTCAGTTGAAGTTAGCGTGTCCTTTAATATTAATAAATACATTATGAAATATGTAAGTATTCACTTTATAAAATTTTTAGTTTACTTTGAATATTTATAATAGATAGGTACTTAATATGTATATGTACAAAACACTAAATGAATGTTTGTATAATAATAGTAGTCGTTTATATTGTGATTTAAGTTGTTTTGTAATTTCTATACCTTATTGTTTGTTGTTAATGTTTAAATATTGACTAAATGGATGAATGTTATACATTGAATAGATTTCTAAAATTTTTACCAAAGATGATATAAATAAAAACAGGGGAACCAAAATATTTATTTGATAAAATCGATCCGTTTTATGTGATAAAATAACTAAAGCCCGGTTCTGACGGTGCAATTCATCAATGCAATTTAGTTGCAGCAACTTCTTGCTGCAACACGTCTCCTTTCAAAGTTGCATGAGCGTTCACACCGCATGTTCATTCTGTTGCAGTAATTTCTTAGGAAAATACCATATTGTTGCCAACATTGAAAATAGTCACCATATTTTTAACATTATAAGAACCAACTTTAACTTTAAAATTTTCAAAACATTGATTTAAAGCAAACATAATTACAAATCACGAACAGATAACGAGATTACTTCGTAACTGCAATTTCAGCTAATCACACCAACAGAAATTTGGGGTTTGCGTAGAAAAATCACTAAAAAAATTACCAAGTTGGTGCAACTCGATTGCATCGATAAATTGCACAGTGGGAACACCTAAACTTTATGCAATTTTGTCGCCGCGATGAAGTTGCAGAGGCGAAATTGCATCATCAAAACCGGACATAAAACTAAAAAACTATGATACAATATAGGTATACGAAATTTGAGAAACTTTAGTGTGAAATAATTATAGAAAAATTTACATTTTGCGATTGCTTTTTTTGTGAAGTCCAATAGTAATGAAATAGTGACAAGGTCAAGTAATAAATATTTTGTACGATGGTTGATTCATTGACCTGACATTTACTATCTTTAATTCGATATCTGTTAAATTAAATAATGTACTTAAGTTGTTTGATTTTTTTCTTGATGTAGGTTTCAACTAATTTAATATTGGAATTGTTATTTCTTTTTAATTTTACTTTTGTTTCATCACTTTTTTTGATAAAGATTATTGTAACTCGACTTACTCTACTCTCTTTTAGAGTAATTAGAAATTTATAATGTTTCAACATATTTTTAAAGTTTATTTGTGGGAATGAATTTTTTTTTCTTTGAACACCAAACATCAAAACAATGGACTTATTATAAAACACCTATTGAAATATTTTTTCTTTGCTGACATCTTGATCTTTGCCATTTTAATTTCCTCTATTCATCATCATCATCCCAAGTATTCAACGCTGCTCAAGAAGTTTTCATTTCAAAAATCAATCTTTAAGAAACTTAACTTTTTATTATCTTGTATTCATTTTTTTCTAACAATTTTCAATTTGATCAAAGCTAAAATTATTTTACTAAAATTCAGATTTTTTCTGTACCTTATATTATTATATCTAATTAAGGTTATTTTAATAATTTTTATGATTTAGTAAATTTTTGTTTCAGATTTTTTTATTAATATGCTTATTATCCTTAATTTTTTCAATGGTATCAACATACCCAACGGATCCAGAAGACCAAGTTCAAAATCCTGGATCCATTAGATCTAGAGCACAAAGACAAGCTGGTGATGGGATTGATCACCATGATGTCGTCGATTTTGGAGCCCATACTGGAGATCATGGGGCATTTGGATGGTATGCTGACTTTCCAATTCAAGCATATTAACCAACTGACAAAAACTAAGTGATATAATGCATCCAATCAGATGTTTCTCAATTTTATTGAAGGTTTCAAGCCATTAGGCACAATCATTTTATCTATTTCATATAATTAACATTAACTTATTCAACACTTATGGCTACCTTTTTTTAGTTGAAATTTAAAAATATGTTGTTACACTAGAATATTGTCAATACCTATATGAAATAGGTATTAATTAAATTATTATTTGATAAAAAGTCACAAATGAAACCTTAAGATTCTTTTTGACTTAAGATAAAATTATTTCTTGTGAAAACCAAAAAGTTATGTATAGGTACCTAACCTAACCATAATGATAATTTATTTGCATGTTTTCTCCAGATTTCTGTATTTTGCTTGTTGCATGCCAATCTGCTGTTTTCTTTTTCTACGTATAACTTCTTATTTTTCTTTTTTGCATGTAAACCCAGTTTAATTGTTTAATTACTTTTTCATTTTAATTTATAACTTACTTCTCTTTCTTCACTTTTTACTCATTTTTCTTTTTATCCAACTAAATAATTGTCTGTTCAATAAAAAATTATTTATTATATATTTTTAAATTAAATGAACTTTTATTTTATTTACAAACAATTTTGGGATTTTCGAAGTCATCGAGATCTCCTTAATAAAGATATCTTTATTAAGGGTATATATATATATATATATATATATTGTTATGATTGATATGTTTTTTTTTTTTTAATATTGAGTTACTTCTATTGTTTTAATATATTTTAATTATTTTGATTTTGTTGTGTTATGATTTGTTTTACTTAATTAGTTGGGTTTTTATTAATGTTTACCTTCAATTATAGATTTTAATGATTTGATATTAATTGTAATGTTTATAATTTAATATTATTTGATTTTATATACAATCCACTTTTTCTTTTTATTTTTAAGTTTGGGCGCCTTATTAGAAGTTCAAACTAGCTCAATTTACTCAATTTTAAAGTTAGAATTTAAAGTCTGACTCTTATCTTGGGTAGGGTTCAAATTAAATATTGTTTAATAACCAATACGCAATAAATTTAATATCAAGTACTTCAAAAAGATTATTAATTGGTTTTCACACGTTCTATACAAATTAATAACAAATATTCAGATATGACAAAATGGAGATGATAAATAAAATATTAATTTACAATTGCAAATAATTAAAAATAAAAATACAAATCCTTAATTATCGGACGTACCTTGTATAACAGAGGTTTTCAAATATTGTCCTTGTCATGCGCAACATAACAAAACTGAGATCGGCTTGTGCTTCGTTTACTCCCGCAAATGGAACAGGGACGGCAGCGTATTCAATCAAATCGACAAGATGGCTACTATGGTTCCGTTTTGGAAGCGTCTCTCGAATTTAATCTTTAAAATTCTATGGAATCTGCACTTGCTTTATGCAGTTTATCACTTTGGTAAGTAATTTAATAATTGCTGATTACTTTTCTGTATGTATTTTTAATGTTACACGTATTATTTTAATATAAACAGCTTTTAATTATTAAAATTTTCTTCTAGTTGATAATCAATTAATACATACGATATCAATTGCTCTGCGACCAGGAATATAAGAGCGTAAATGTTAACTATTCTGCTACCAAAAACATAAGAGAGCTTAATCATGAATTCTCCAGCCTTTTATAGCTTCTTGAAACAAAACAAAAATACTACGTCATCGGATTTCAACTGTTCGAATTTCAGAAAAAAATAACCTACATTTCCGAAAATCCAGGTAATAAATTCACAATTCAGATAATACCTTTGATAACGTACAGATAAATCTCATCCTTATTTTTGCTTAAATTCTGTATGTATAATTTTCTAAGTACTTTTTCCTATGAAATTTTAGATTCAAAATACATAACTTCATTGAGCTGTCAACTTATTTTAAACTTTCAAATTTTGAATTAACACTAGCTATTATATTTAAAATTACTCTAAATCCACTTAACTAGTACTATTTAAACTGATTACTTACTATTTTAACTCTAACAACTACAATTTAAACTTTTAAAAGAATTTGTTATTTGTATAACTTATACCTTATATAAGCTGATATTTTCTGTGTTATCATAGGTTAACATTTTAAATTTTATATAAACAACTTCCTTAATTATCCTACATACTTTTTTTTTACATAAATTGTCATTTATTAATGTTTATAATTAATCTTGTGTCCTTTTTAGGTACTCACAATCTATTTGCATATTTGTTTGTACAAATCGAAGACCATGATTTTGTAAGTACTTCCTTTTTATACTATTAATTTAAATATTTCACTAACTAAAATTACATGTTGATTTCTTAAACATGTGGAAACCATTAATACTTCTTGATTTTTATTTTCTTTTTATTGTTTCAGGTTAAACTGAGAATTTTGAAAAAGAACTAGGTGAAAAGTGAATTGTTATGTGAAAATGCATTCATTATGGATTAGAAAATTTTGATTGTGATACAATAATTGAATATGGATCCTATACAAGATAAGATGTCAATACATTCTTTACTTATTTGAATGTTTGTAATTGAAGAGTAAATATTGAAAATTTAAGATGTATTAAAGAAAAAGTAACTGCAGATTCAATTAAACTTATTAAGATATCCCTTTTTTGTAAATTATTGTGGTAAGTAACTTTAATTCTATTTTGTTCATTTACTAATGTGTATTGTTTATTTTTACATGTTGACTTTCCAATATGACTATCTACCCTATATTGACTTTTATCTTATAATATTTGTTTATTATTATCAGATATGTAAGTTATACTACTTTGTTTTAGTGTAACTGTAGAGATACTGTTTGTTTATACAAATTCACACTAATTATATGTATTATTTTTAGGTCATGGAAATTCATCTCATTTTCTAATAAGATGTATCCACTAAGTCCAAATGAAAACCTGTTGTGACCAAATTTATGATATAATCAAGTTCATACTGTAGTCAAAACAATACTTCTTTTTGGGTAATTACATGGTTTAAGAAGAAAAGTGTGTTTCATTATGCATATCCTTTTTTTAATTAATCCATTAGTGTAATGGCTATGATGGATGCTTAAAAGGTAAGTTTTGTTTTTATCAGTAATAATGATCCATTACAATATATATATATATATATATATATATATATATATATATACCTACCTACTGTTTCATTGATTTAAAGAAACATTTAAAATTTTGTCTACATTGGTGAAATTAAATGTTTAATTTTGATTATTACATTATTACGTTAAAAGTAATGCTCGAAGTAATGTATTTTTAATTTTGTACAAATAAACTGCGATACATTTTGCTCCTTGTCTTTAATTTTTTTCTTTAAAAACCCATTGGCATACTAAAATAAATTTAACCATTGACGCACAGTTCAGCGAAAATTATTTTTTGAATAACAATTTCTGAGAAATTTCATATTATAAACTATACTTAAAAACAAAATTACATGAAGCATTTACTATTCCTTGAAAAAATTGCGGTGTCAATCTTATAGACCGATCAAATGCTGAAGAATAATGGAATTCATTGTACGCAACTTATCATTTAAATGTATAAACAATTATCTCAATTACCATTTTAAAACTATTAATATTTCTTATTAGATATATTTCTTAAAGAGAAACATGAAAATAATAAGCTTTGGTTCAAAATAAATCAAAGCGAAAACCAGCGCTGGCCAAATACTGTTTAGGTGGAGGCCAAAATACAGAAGAAGAAGAAGATTAGCATTTTTCAGGTTTCTCCTGACGTTTGCAAGACTACCCTTGCCAGAGACAACCAACCCTTGCTATACCTAAGATATTGCCGAAATATAAAAATAAATTGATACTTACCTACCTTTCTTATGATCAGCACGATTCTTGATTATCACTTAAGGCACAATTGACCATATTAATTATTACCAATTTAATAAAATCTTTACGGTACCTTGGTTTTCGTTCTTCTGGTTTCTGTTTAAAGTTCACCAGATGAAAATCACCATCAAAACCTTAAATTGGACCAAAGGAATTTCTTATTTATAATTTATAAAAAAGCCTCCATCTGGATGTATGGCCCTATATAGTAGTATCCTGTAGGATATTCATCCAGGCCACCTTTATGTACTTTTTCCATACCCTCTGCTCTTCATCATATCCTTTTTTCGTTCTCTTCCATAATTATTCTCCTTTTTATTTACCTACCCTAATATACTCCCAATTACTCTGTCATATTAATCATTATCCTTATCAATTACTCCTCTAATTTAACCATCTGGGGCACACTAAAATACACTCATCTGGAACACATACACCCTAGAAGTCCCATGCTCTCGTCCAAAACTAGGAAATCAGCCTCCCATCAGCTTTTTCAGCACCTAACCCTTTTCCTAGCCATCTCCATTTGTACCCCTTTTATCAACCATACAAGGTACCTACCTTCCTTCACCCTTTGAATAATTACTCACCCCAATTCCGCTCAACAATCCCTCTCGGACCACTTAAAAACACCAACTTCGGAGCCAGTGCTCCCTTTCCCTTAACCACTGATGTATATGCCTCAACGCCTGGATGCTCGCCTTCAATCTGACTATCTCGGCCCTAACACTGCACTGTTATCGGCATATCCAATTACTTCCAGGGCTATATGCCCCACCGGACATTGAACTAGATTTTAATGGAATATGTGATGGCGTTTTGCAAATGAAAGGCAAGTCATACTACTCGCAGACCGTTTCGATATTATCGTGTCATTATCAGTACTGTAAGTAGTTCCTCTCATGGATGCAGAATGATTCTTTACGCCAATATATACCACCTATGTCATGAATGCAAGATAAAGTGCGTAAAAGCGCCATAAAACCGTTCATTTGCAAACCAGCAGATCAAAAGATAACTAATTAATGAAAATTAATTTCAAAATACAAAAAGCAGAGTCAGTACATTAAAAAATATTTCTGTATGCACCTTCTGAGGTTTAGAATAATTTCCAAACCAGGCTCGCCCGTTTTCTGAAGAAAAGACAACTACTTCCTGGATTATACGCCCATTTCAACAGAAAAAGTGATGGCGATCGATCAAGTTGATTTTTCAGATCATTTTTGTGTTTTTAATATTAATTAATTAATCTATTTTGTACCCACTATTTGAGTATTTTAAGTTTTACCATTTTAATGAAATAAAAAGTCTTGATATTATTTGTCTCATTTAATTTTGAATTTTTGTGGAGTCGACAGAAAGATTCATGATATCAATTTATTAAATTGTACTGAACTTGTTCTTTTCAATTAATAAAGTTGTGTAAAAATAACAACATGATTACAAGTGTAAAAAAACGCCTTAAAATATTTTTTGTTATTACTTTTAAGTCTCAAATAATTTCTGTCGACCAAAATACTATTTACAATTAATATTACACTACTGGATGTCACCAACTATTATCAGTTTGATATTAAGGTATTTACAAAAACATTCAACAAACCTTTTACCATAAATATTATTTAAGAATAAAGTCAAAGTTGCAGGAAAATCTCCATAATTGTAGAAAATGGGATAATATCTAATAAAGATTGATACTAATTGACATGAGATACTCATTTTTCGGAAATTAAATTTAGTTTATTATAAAACAACTATAAAAACATGTAATCTTTGTAAGAATTAATAATTAAATTTATATTTATTTTCAAATACTGTATCCTACATATATCACAGATTAATATAAATGGAAATACACATAAAACTGTGTCTTTTAAATGTTATAAAAACACAAGAAATTTGCAGCAAAATAATTACATTTTAACCATATCCAATTCATATCAACTTTCAGGATATAGTTGATTGTTCATGCACTCCAACTTTATTCTCAACAGAGTACAACAATCCAAAACAACCAAGATAAATTATAATAAAGTTGAATTATAATATAAGTATATATACAGTCATTTAAATTTTTCCATTAGTTTTTTGTACGTCAATAGAGTAACTAAAATCATAAACAATTTAGACACCAATTGATAAACTTTTATATATCCAAGTATTTTTTGATAAATAAATATAACAAATATGTTCATCTGAAAGCAAATAATTGATTTAGTTGTAATATACAACATACTTGAGCAGCTCATACTGAGAATGGTTTCTTTTGGAATAACCTTATTCAGAATATAAGATGATAAGTTGACATCTATAAATTTCTGAATATTAATTTTTTAAACTGCTAGGCTTTAAAATGTTAGTCATCAGCTCTTGCACTGTCCATGGCTTCTTTTAGAGTTTTTTCAAACAGTTTTTTGGCATCTGAAAATCCTTGTTTTGTTTTACCAAAAGAGTTGGGACCAGAGGAAGTTGGTGTGTCTCTAAAAAATAAATACAAACATTTTTTTTAATGATTTGATACCATACCCTAAGAATACTAGTCCTATAACCTCTAAGTAGTTATTTATCTACAAAAAAGATATTTTTCTACTGAATTACAAATAAAAAGCAACTCAATAATACAATTTTCAAGTTTTAAATAAAATGATCAAATATCAGCTTTAGGTAAACAGTTCTAAAAATTAATGCATTGTATAAATATTCAAATTAAAAAGATACCTTCCAATATTTCTCATTCTCATACGAGCATGTGCAGGCATTTCTTCAGGCTCACTGTCACTATCTTGATTAAAAACATTTGCTACACTCATCTTTGGTTTGGCAAGTGGTTCCTTCTTTACATCCCCTAGTTTCATCTGTATTGTCATACTTTTTAATCTATTTTTAGGAGCTAAGCTGACATTTTCAAATTGTTTAGCAGAATCGGTTTTGCCTTTTGATTCCTCTTTAATAAACCCTTTATCTGTTACTTCTTCTTTGATTCTTCTTGGTGAACGAGATCGAGATCTCTCTCTTTTTTCTACATACGAACCTAATAAACACTAATGCATTTAAGGTACTTTAATTTAAGGAAAGTATTTACATTCAAGATAAAAGGTTTGTATTAAAAGTTAAAAATAAAGCGGAACTAAATGTAAAATAAGATGGAATTAATTACCATTTACATTGAAATCTTGTTTTTTGTTACTCATTTTATATAGCATTAACTACGTAAATGTAATCTACAATTTAAACCCTTAAACTTATAATCATTAAAATGAGTACATTCAACCATAAATTGATATTTACATTTCTTGACTGCATTGGCCAATGACGTAATCAAGATTCGTCTACTGTCATGTAATGTGGCCATGAATGTTTAGTTTGCCAAGCAAAAATGTGGATGCTTTAAAAGATTTTTTTTTGAAGCACAGACAATAAATTAACTTGGAAGTAATAGGGATCTAGTTTTTATAAGGCGAATATCTAGCCGTTTATTATTAATTAAAAATGAAATCAGAAAAGAAAATCTCATATAGTTTTAATAATTATTTCCAATGGAATTGGTATTCCGTAATAGTACTTCAAAAAAGAAGAATAATTTTGATTATTTCCGCTAGGGATACCAACAAAAATAAAATCCCTACGGAAGCTCTTTATTTCCGTCTGACAGACCCGTAGAGTTGAAAAATGGTGAGTAAAAGATTTTACTGTGTATTTTTACTAAATTTTAAATATTATTTCACATATATGAACAATAATTAACAACGTTTATTGAACTTATATTCATTTAATTGTATTTTATTAATTATTTGATACCTTTTTCCTACATAACCTATTCTTGTTTTAACACATGGCATTATTAAAGAATTTTTTTTAAATTTATTTTCAGACCTGCAAAAGGCGGAACGGAGGGCGCTCCAAACATGGACGTGGCCACGTAAAACCTGTGCGATGTACCAATTGTGCTAGATGTGTGCCTAAAGATAAGGCCATCAAAAAATTTGTCATACGAAATATCGTAGAAGCTGCTGCTGTAAGAGATATTACTGAGGCGTCAGTATACCAAGGTAATTTGATTTTCAGATTTTTTTAAAAATTATTGTACAATAAAGTCACTATAACTTTTTTGAAAATATAAACAAATTTTCATTCAATAATATTTTATCCCATATTCAAAAATATTGTGTAAATATCACAGATTTATAATTAGTGGGAGTAATATTTTAATATAAAGTTATTATTGTTTTGTTTCACATTAAGTTGTAATTAGCAATTATCTCTTCAATGGATCAATTACATTTTCTCATTTATAGCATATACACTCCCCAAACTCTATGCGAAGCTCCACTACTGTGTTTCATGCGCTATTCACAGTAAGGTTGTGCGCAACAGAAGCAAGAAGGACAGAAGAATTAGAACTCCACCACAAAGGAACTTCCCAGGTAGAGATAATGCTAGAGTTCAACAACAACAACCAAGAAAATAAAGTGTTATGTTAGTTTTACAATAAAACTTTTAAAAATATCAATGTTTCATTGCATTTTACAAAAAAGATCTATTGAAATAATTGTTACCAGCTGATGGATGAACATTAAGCATACTTAAAAAATTTTAGTACCTATCATGACCACCAGACAGCAATATTAGTATTTAATGTGGTTCCCATTCCCAACAAACATATGGAGTTTGGAATCATTTTATGAATATTTGGATTGTAACTATGAAATACTGACATCACTCTTTGGTGATCAAGTTAAGAGGTATGCTAAAATCGCACTTGAAGCTTAAACAGCACACAGAGCTGATCAACTTTTCATTAAAATTACAAAACAGGCATTAGACTTTGGCAGTCCCCAATCCCCAGTATTATCCATACTTTGCAGATAAATGGATGGCTTGTGGGTAAACTCAGTCATGAACAAAGACCAGGTGACCTCTAGATATATAGAGTCTTCCATGGTCATCAAGGGCGCCGGCAGAAATTATGACGGGAGGGGGGCGACATACCGGTGGTCAGGGGGGACCGGAAAATTTTTGTATATCAAACTCACGATTTTGGCCATTTTTTACCTTAAATCTTTTTTGTTGAAGCTAAATTCTGTATTGGCCTACATTTGCAACTGTGTTATTATTTACCAATATTAAAAAATCTTTCCTGAACCAGGGGGGGCCCTGGGACTCTGACTAAGTGGACCCAACCCAGCAATAAAAATATTGTGTTTTCAAAGTTCACAACTTGACATTTCTAATCAACCTTATTTATTTAAATAAATAATTTATTTTAGGAGCTTTCTTTTGTGTGTTTTGAAAATTTCTTTATTTTTTTTTTCAATCATTTTTACAAATAATAAAGAATTGATCTTGACTTTGCATTATAGCTACTTTGGGATATATAGGTACCCCACTCAGACACTTTACTGTACTGTTGGTTATGTGAAAGTTAAATAAAACAACAAGTTTACTTCATTCTCTGTAATTTACAAAAATATGTGGGTCCATAGTTCTGATTAATGTTTGGTATAACCAAATGACCATATCTCAATATATTCGAATCAGCATATTTATACACTCTTTTAGTTTGGAGTAGTGCAGGTGACAAATCTCTAAAACAATAATTAAAAATAACCAAATAAGAATATTAAAACTAAGAATAAAAGTTTTATTCCAAGTTTTAACTTTTGGCCAGATTTTAATTTAAATTTTGAGCTTCCAAGTTTTTTTTATTTAAGTTCCTACATCAGCATAATTTTCAGGATAATTTTATTATACTGATTCAAATTACCTGACAACAAACTCCATGTTAGTTTCCTCCCATACTTGCTTTAAAGTCATATGTACAACCCCATCATTTTGAATGGGGCTCAAAGAACAAGTGGAATAAACGACAATGCCTTCAATCCTAACTAACTTCAATGCTTGAAACAGTAGTTCTCTTTGTAGTTCTGGTAATTGTAATCTTTCCTTAATCCTTGTAGGTTTAAAAATATTATTTTCATTTTCGTGGAGTGAATGTCTATCTGTTGTACAAGGAACATCAACCTAAATGTATTATTATTTTAGGTAGTTCAAGTATATAAAGTGTTTTTTTGAAATCATTTAATCAAAGAAAAATAAGAAACATATAAAATAAGTATTTAATAGTGCTTACCAATATTCTATCAAAATTATCTTGTTCTATAACTCTTCCATCAAGGTGACTCAACCTAATTTTTCCTGTTTTAACCCACTGTTCATTAAAATCAAACAAAAACTGCTGAAAGACATTAGCAATCCTATTAACCCTAGAATGTGAAACATCATTTGATACAATACTTGCAGGATACAAAGTTTGTAGAGCTAGTAAACTTTTACCACCAGGAGCTGCACACATATCCAAGATTTTATTACCAGGTTTAATGTCTAATGCTAATACAGGCAGAACTGAGCCCCCATCCATTAAATAATAATTATATACACCTAGAATAATGTAATATTTTGATCCTAAATTTAGCAGAAATCATATACCTGTTATTGCAGCTTTATGTTAATTTTTATAGTTTTTAAATTATATGTACATAAAATTGAGTAAATGAAATTTCACATTTAGATTAATTTTAAACAAATATTATTTTCTCAAATAACTTCATTTAACTTACCAGTGATTGATTTTTTGGGAGAAGGAAAGTCGGATTTGTTTCCTTCTTCAAAACAATATATATCTAGATGCTCAGGAAAATGCATATCAAAGTCTTTCTGTATCTCTACACCAAATTGTGAATTTTGATCATACAATTTATAATGACTTGATTCCAAAACAAAATCTTCCTTTCCTTTAATTTTTGTTGTGGGAATAAACTCATGCAAGATCTCTGTGGAAAGTGCATCTTGAACATTAACTAGACGCCTAGCATCATATTCTGCTTTTTCAATGCTACTTTTTAATGACAGATCTTTGGCTTCTATTTTTTCTGGTTTAATTTGGGAACTACTATCTTCACTTTTGTTTTTTAATTTTGGATCATTTTTAAATATTTCTTTTAGTAATTTGCTATGTCTAGTAGTTTCAATTTCTTCTTTAATGTAACTTTTTTCCAAATTAAATAGCATACGCATATTCAAAGCGCCTTTGAGTTCTAAATCATGTTTAGTTTCTTGATTATCACCATAACAATTAATTACTGCTACATACTTATTATTGCATAACAATGCTTTCCTTATATTTAACCATTTTTTGTTAAATACTTGCTGGTAAAAATCGTCAAAATGGCTTAGAGCTTTATCCACTGGTTGCACTTTTTTCCTCACAACTGACTAAAAACAAATTATTTTATTTATCGATTTGGTTAAGCTTTCGTACCAACGTCAATACAACTCTGGTTTTTCGGGTTGTTTGACCAACATTTTCTTTTAATAAAGATTCGTTAAACTAAGTCGAGAAACCAATGTTTCTCGTTATTTACTTCCCAAAAACTCAAAATTTCATAATATTCCATCTGTTGGATTTTATGTAATTCCTTAACATATTACCTACCCAATGATGTGCTGGATGCTTATACCTAACCAGGTTTTTTGTTTCTTGTCTTAGGTGTTTTAAAATACTATAAGAATACATTTTTTTAAATTTACATTTGGAATAAATAATTTAAAAACAAGATAAATAAAAACATCATACGTTAGTAAAACTTAACCTCTTTTCTTCTTCTGTTAGTAGATTTATTTATCTTAGCTGTAATAAGAAAGTCTTCCATCTTTGTAGCCAAGATGTAATTTGCACCACAACCATAAATATGATGGTTTTCTTTAAAATAAGATAAGAGTCTTTTTGTTTTAAAACTTTTATTTTTGGATTCTACAGTCACCTTTTTTATTAATTTACTTTACCCTCAGAGTAATAAGTAAACATAGAGGTGCCACAACAACACAATAACATACAGTTTGTAGTCAATAGCAATGAACCTATAATTGAGAGAGATGGAAAATAAAATTGACATCTAGAGGTGTAGGTAAACACAGCCGTACAGTGGCGTGTAATTGGTTAGAGTATCACCGTAATATATAAATGTTAGTTAAATAATTTACACACATTAAAAATCATTCTATAATTAAATGAAAAAAAAAACAAAAAGAAAAATATTTAAAAGAAACTTTCCACTTTTAGCTCCTAGTTTATATATAATATGCATGCCATTATTAATTTGATTTTCTGATTTCTAATAAATTTCAATTGAAATTGCTAATTCTACGCCAATGAAGTGAATAACTTACCGGTGATAGGTTAGATTATCATTTTGCGAAGTACCACAAATTATACACGCTTTTCAGGTTTTCACCATTTTCAATATTGAAAATAAATAAAAACATTTAATAAAGTTCACTTAAATACCCAAAAATTCAGGAAAAATCGAACAAAGCGCTAATCACCTCTAGACAATAACAAACAAAGGCACTGATGCCAAATTTTCGGTGTGGGTATTTGATACAATTGGTGTAGAGCTTTTTTATCAGTATTATCGAAAGGTAAGATAGTGAATAATGAAAGTGTATTAAAGAATATTTTCTCTGACTAAAAGTCTCCTCTTTTTACTTACAAAACACAACGTCTGGCAATGCTCTGCTGGTAAACAAATCTGTCTCGACGACAAGCAGTAGGGAATATGCCTACTCTATGTTTACTTATTACTCTGAGACTTTACCACTAACTTTTGAAAATCTTCTACCGCTTGTCTGACAGCTGTTCTGTCATTTTAAGTATGTGTTTTATAAAACTGTTGCTTTTTCTTTGATTAAGTTTTAGTATTTTCTGTTGACATTTTGACAAGTTCCTTTCAAGTAATAAATCCGTTCGCCATTTACCAACTTTTTGATATGCCCTCGTATTATAGTTTTGCGATTTTTCGATGTACCCTCGTAGACTAAATATTAAAAATAAAATTATTAAACATCCTGGCGCCATCTATGTGGTCGAGGAAAAATTCAGATAAAATCCATGATTACGAATGGGGATGGTCTGGGATAAAATAATTTTACCTCTTTGACATGAAATAGTTATTTTATTGGAAATTATTCTTATCGTTAATATATACAAATAAACAAAAATATTGCAATACCAAAAAATTACAAATAATATTTGATTTTTAAATGATATACAAAGTCCTAGTCGTGTAAACAAAATTATATATATATACAAGGCATTATACTCTTATTATTGTATCTTGATAATATGTAGATAAATATTTCACCTTATAATACTAATAATTATGTAAATGTTTTTCGTAAAACAGTGTAAGAATCAAACAATCACAGTATTGTAAAAAGTGTTTTTAGTGGTGTTAGTTAGCGTTTCATCTAAAACCAAATATTTTTTTTATTTAACAACCCTTTGAAAAATAATCGACGCACTCGATTAAAAATAATCTTTTCTGTAATAAGTTTACGTACGGGTGCGCTTGGAAGAAAATGAACACATTAAAAAATATACATTATATGGACACAAAAACATAAAAGCTCTAATAAATAGTTTTCTAAATATCATACTTGAGTTACTTTTTCGCATAACACAGTTCTTTAAAGAGTATATACTTGCAGAATGACATCTTCTTACTAAATTTTAGAAAATTTTACGTTTACTAAAAATCTGGGTTGAAATAGTGTTTATTAATATTATTTTAAATTATAGTGTTGAAAAAATATCTTTGGAGAAAACGAAAAATTCGGCAGAACAATTTAATATTTAATAAAGTTATAAAATTGAAGATGAACGCGAATATATTTCTAAAAATTAAAAACCTAATAGAAAATACTTTGAGGTAATACACAGCAGTGAAATCAAGTAAAGGAAAGTGTAAAACTAAAGAGAAAAAGGCCTCAAAGCAAAATAATTACAAAAAAACGAAGCAAATAACTTTTTACCCGGTCTTCATCCAATCATTATAAATATTATTCACTGTATATGTATTAACTCATGTACTTCGTTACCATCCTAACTACAATGCTTAAATAAAATAATTCCTACTTAATATTAAAATTTACCTTGTATATTTTTTTATCAATTGCCAAAAACTAACTTAAATAAATACGAAATAAAACAACCAGGAAATTTCGAACTTCTAAACATTATAATATGTACAAATTTAGAGGAAAACTGTAAGAAGATGCAAATTCTGATTCTTAAAATTCTATTATTTGCAAATTGTAATCTTTCTAGAGAGCGTTTCGATGAGGCACCCAAGTTTTTTCCGTGTGATCAAAACGATGCGCCAACCACTGCTGTTCCAATAGTTTATAACGTGCTGTACTCAAGTATAACGGTTTTCCTCGTCTAAAACGTACACCAATTGTTAAAACAGGTTTCATCGATTATAGAAAATAGTATTATTTGAACACACAGACTAATTAGATCAAGGTTTGACATTGTATGGAGATGTTAAACATAAGAAATGTCTTAAATAGTCTAGACCAGGGGTTCCCTAAGTGCGCCGTAGAAAGCAAATAGGGGCGCCGTAAGTCGATCCTCTTATTATTGGACACAACAAATATTGGCGGGTACTTTCCATAAGGAAGCTCTGGCATCAAAATCAATGAGCTCTGAACTGAACCAAGTACTGGAATGTATAATTAGTGCGGTAAATTACATAAAAACTAGGCCTATACAGTTTAAAAAACTATGCATAGATATGGGAGCTGAACATACAGCCCTGCTGTACAACTGTAATTCACGATGGCTTTCACGTGGAAATGTTTCATTTCGTCTGTTTGAATTGCGCGAAGAAATTTGCATTTTTTTACAACAACAACGTCAAGAAAATTTTACTGAACCTGATTTTTTGCTAAATTAAACAGATAACAACACGCACATTCTGAAACTTTCGGAGAGGATTGCGATAGAAAGAAACTACAGCTATGGATAACAAAGTTGAAATTATGCGGCATCAAATGAACTGGTTATTTCACAAGACCTGATCGCCCTTTTCACGGAACACCTAGCGAAGCTCACCGAATGGTTTTCGAAGTATTTTGCAGATGATGATGTTGAAAAATTTGCGTGGATCCAAGACCCTTTCCATGCACAAAGTCCACAAGGATTTACATCACAAGATGAAGAGAATCTCTGCGACAGCAGCCTTAGAACTAGATTCGCGAGTGTCGATTTGGTTATCGATTCAAAATGAATATCCAAATTTAACTTCCAAAGCATCAAAAATTTTCATTCCGTTTGCAACATCATATCTATGTGAAGCTGGGTTTTCAGCTGTAGCTGTGATAAAGAACAATGTGGAGCAAGAAATGAGAGTAGCAGTGTCAGGTCTTATTTTCCGCTTTGAAAAACTGTGTGGAGATTACCTCACCCTTCACATTGATTTTACTGAGTAAATATCGTATTTAATTTTTGTTTTTTCTTAAGTCTTTCTTGTTGTTTTCCTTTTGAATTCTTTTATAATAAAAAAAAATCAATTTTGTATTGTGGTGTTTTCATTTTCGTTACGACCAACCTAACCTAACTATTGTAGGTACCTATTTCTTTTGGACAATTTCGTCAAATAGTTAACTAGGAGAGGGCGCCGTGAAAAAATATAAAACTGTAAGATTGGGAACCCCTGGTCTAGTCTATTAAAATTATAAATAATGTGGCTAAAACTCCGGTGATCGATACTGTTTTTTGTGAAATTTTCTCCTCTTTTAGGAACTTTTTTAATAATGGAGATATCTTTAATAGTTTCATAGTTATTGCCAAAAATGGGAGACCATCTTTTTGTCTTTTCGTTGTTTGTTAGGTTCTATATGCGACCACAAAGATCTATTGTGGCTCATCCCTAGGTTATAGTCGTTCTATCAGCCCTATGCCTCTGATGAAGCTCATCAGGGTCGTTGGCGACACTTCCATGAAGTCATTGGGCTCGAGTTGGTGCAGACCAAATGTATTGATCCTTATTCTCTTGAGCTCTCGGCAGTTACACAAGATATGCTCCACCGTTTCATCATCCGCCTGACAGAATCTGCAGTCCGCACTCTCTGCCAGTCCAATTGTTTTCATACGTGTCCAAACAGTAGTCCTCTCTGCTCATATTCTCAGCTCTTGAGACCTCTTTTTAGAGAGATCTCCTACAAATGCCTTTCGAGTGTCTTAAACCCTCTAGCTCGGACCAGTAAGAACGTTTCCTCCGATCTACCCAGTTCGATATTGTTCCTCTGGCCAAAGATGATATACACCATAGATGATTAAATTGGCAACGCTTCTTTGGGATATAACAGATCGGTTTCTTTCCCGTCATTGGGATGGGCTTTTTGGCCATTCATAAATACGTAGTCTATTTATAGAATTCTACCCGACCCTAATTTTGACCGTCGAAGGACCAAAGCAGGCATGCCAAATTGCAATCTTGTTTCTTATCATTCTCTACTATCGGAAAGAAATATTACATCAGAATCGGATTGGGGTTGTAAATTTAAGGGTAGTTTTTTTATTTTCGAAAAGATGACTTGAAAAAATAATTTCTCCAGCAAAACTGTGTAATGCATGAAAAATTTCGAGGGGTCCATTTTGTACAGAATTTAATAAGGAATCGATTGGTGTTGACCCGATTTCGATCGCATCAATAGTTTAGCCATCATCAGGTTCCAAAGTTGAGAAACGATGTAGGCAAAAGTTAAAGGTCGAAATTTTCAAATTTTCAACTTTCAACGATTATGGAGGGGGTAAAATAAACATTTTTTTCAAAAAAAAAACATCATCTGAAAGCTTGTTCAATTACGAAGAAATCCTTTTAGATTTCATTAAATTGTAGTTCTTCGTTTTCGTACAGGACCGGATTTAGTAAAAAAATAAAAATTTTTCAACATTCACGACGATACCGTAAATTAAAAAAAAGTAAAGACAGTTTCTAATAGATCTCGATGAGCTGAAAACAACAGTTTTTGTTTCATTTCGATATCTTTTATGGTATCCTTATTTTTTAAGGTTTTGTGAAATATTAACAAGAAGCAAAACATGGGGTTGAAAAAATGGAATTTTTCGATAAGGGATGATGATATAAAAAAATTTCAACTACAGTTTTCTTCGAAATTAAATCCCGAATCTAACTGTATGAAAAATTTTAAAATCCAACAAAAATTGACCGAGCTAGGGTGAAAAAAGGGATTTAAAAAAAAATCAAAAGTAAAATTTCAGCCCCTTCTACAACTTGGCAAACTTTCATAAAAATCCAACAAAAAACACTAAAAAGAATTATCAAAAATCCCAACAAACACTCCTTAATATCGTTCTCATTTTATGAAAGCACTTTCTTCACTTGTACCTGAGATATATTCATCCATTATTAGAGGACCACAACGTGAACATCATATTATCAACGTTTATTTGTCGTATAGCTACTGAAGAAAAGTAGGCTCGGCAACGTTGTATATACGGATGAATGAACGATGGAGTTGTTCACTTTCCGATGCGTAAAATATTCGAGTGGCCCCACATGGCGACATCTGTTAATCGTTACGCACATCTTCAGTAGACGTTGACTGTGATGCCATTAACGGTGTTCATCTATGGTGTATATCATCTTTGCTCTGGCTAATCTATTCGCTATGCCTAGGTTTCCTTCCATGTACCTCCGCTCCAACACCTCTCTCGGTCTTAGAGCCATCCGTGTACCAACACTGGTCAGCCATTATAAGATTTGAGCTATTTGTCTCCCATTCATCCCTTCCTGAGAATAGGACGGTAAATGGCTGGTGGTACCTGTATTTAGGTTGCATTGCATCTGGTACCATCTCCAGAATCGGATGATTTTTTATTATCTCTCCGGCCGTGGCTCTGACACTGCTCTACCCTGCATCCTGACATCCTCCAGATGTGGAGTGGAGGAAGATCTATTAAAATTTCGAAACTTTGTTGTTTGTTAATAACAATCGAAATTTTCAAAGGCAGAAAAACTCAAAACTTCCCCATTTTCAGAATTTAATCCTCAATCCGACAAACCAAACCTCATATTTTATTTATTCCAACTCTTTTTGACAGGAAACTCACTTCTCGACTAGACTAATAAGATATTTGAAACCTGTGATGGAAATCTCGACAAAATTGTGAACACTAAGTTTAGTATTTATTGTTTGTACTTACTTTAAATCTCTATCCTCTTCTTCGAAATCATCTAAATATAAAGACCCCCACAGACAAGCCCTATGTCCCCTAATGACTATTATATAAGTTGAAGTAACGACTAGAAATATACCAGTACCGGCTCCGCATTCGGCAGCATGTGCGACGGCCTCACAAACATTCTGTTGCTTGCAGCAATTTTGCTTCAAACAAACTATAGTACCACATAACAAACATATACTCGTTTCTTGTGCCACCGATTGACATTGCCTACAAGGCCGTTCGTGGTAGTACTGAAACAAAACATATCGTATAATATTTTATTGTAAATTCAAAATCAAACGGAAAATTTTCAGATTTTAAAACGGAGAAGTCTCCATCTATCGAATATCATTATATTTATATCACATAAAAAACTTACTGTGAATATTCTTTCATATTCCCTAGGCAATTGCAGCAACCTCGGTGGGTACCATAATATATGTTGTTCGGCCAGAAATCCCTTGGCGGCCAACTGACTTTTACCAATAAATATTCCTAATTGTTCACACCACGCTCGTGGAGTTTTAATTTCTAGACCTATATCCATCGTCCACGTCAAAGCTACGGATGCATTAAACCAACCCCAATCCATCGATTCGGTCACTAGTTCGAGATAGTAGACGAGTCGTACAAATTCGTTGTTCGGTTCGTATATATCCGGAAGTGGGTGCTGATAAAAATAATGTTTCATTAGTGCAGCTATTCTAAGAAACGGCAGGCACAGTTTTTGAACCTAAAATAAAAACAGAACAAGATATTCGCATATTCGTTTATTCCCATATAAATATAGATGATCTATTATCAAATAATCTAATAAACATATTTTATTTTAGTATAAATTGAATGTAAGAGTGGCTCTAAAGCCGATCCTTGAAGTACACCTCGAGTAGATTTGAATATATTTTTAGAAGGTGGGCTATGGGCTTTATATTCTTAAGTTTCATGTTATGGCCTAAGGAAAACAGCATTGACTGGCGGGTGCTGTAAAAGGCTTTAATCTCAGAATTCAAAGCTTGCTTGTGTGGTCTATACTGTATTTTATGTTGATCTTTAAATTTCAGTGTCAAGTGTCAATTGAAACGACACTCAGCTCCACAGCACAATATGCCCTTCTCTCTTAAAGGATTTATGTAATAAAATAAAATGTACAAATTTTACAAATTAAATTCGAGGTTTTTGCCGTATTTTCATTCTTATAAATTTCTTCAGTTTTGTTTGATCCAAGTGTGTCATAAAAATGAAATATATTTACAGTCAGCACTTTGAAAACTTTTGCCATGTTATTTTATAAATAAAGGGTTTGTTTGTGAGATGATTCAGTAGTTTGGTGGTCAGTATTATGGAAAAACCCTATTCATGTTACCTCTAAAGTCTCAAAGAACATTAATTTATTGAGTCATTATAGTTATTTGAGTTGTATACAGTTTTGTTATTTGAATGTTGCCATGAGAACAATTATTATAAATAGTGTATTTTTGTTGTGTTTTATTTAATATATTAAACATTCCCCATTATAATGCTAGTAACCAGTGTTATCTGTATATTTAAAATTAATGTTTTGAGTGTAGGTTTTCTTGGACATCAATATTTATATGTTTATTTGATATTTCCTGGTTTTTTGTCCGTTTTAGAATGAAACAAAATACGTTTTTTTCTTTAACATTTTAATTGTTCTGACGAAGGTCACTTTAGACCGAAACTTTAAACAATTAAAATGTTAAAGAAAAAAACGTATTTTGTTTCATTCTAAAACGGACAAAAAACCAAGAAATTTCAAATAAACATTTAAAATTAATGACTACAGAGTAAGTTATACTACAATACTGTACATTTTATTAATACACCAAATAATATGCACTTAATAACGTTGTAGCTTACAGTTTCCTTATAATGTCAATGTCTCATGCAAATGCTGCCCCAGTAATTATTTTTAACATTTGCCTTTTCTTCGAAAATTAACTATTAGTTAGATCCTCACTGAATTTATATACAGGGTACTGTTTTGCACCCGACAGGGGATGTTAAGAGAGACAATAACAACTTATTTACAGATTAGTCACTTTTTGGTACTTTTTGATATAGAATCATTTTCTTCCTGCTTAATAATGACTTCACCAAACAACGCTTTCATAACTATTTCTGTTCTTTGATTAAACTCTTCTAACATTTTCATTATCTTTGTCTTAGGTGGAATTTTAACGTTCATTTTGTCTTACATTATCAATTTCGCTAATTGTTTTTGTATCCCTCTAGTTTTTCTCGAAACGTGCGATCTTTTCATTTATTTTCTTGTAAAACTAATTTCGTCCCTTTGTGGCTTATTTTTTCTTTGCTGTAGAAAGTACTGCAAACATCTGGGCTTCGAGTTGGGGAGATATTTGAACTGAAACTGGAGTGACGGGTTTGTATGTGGAACTGCTTATGGTCTATATTCTATTTTCCTGTACAAAATTATAAATAATGCTTTTCAATTTTAGCCTTTTGCTTGGCATACAGTATGAATCATTTAAACACTCAAGACCACAGCGCAGAAGACGAGTTTTGGTTCAGTAGCCCCCTCCTAGATGAATATATACTAATAGCCGTGCTAAAAATAGTGACTACAAAATAAATTAATTCCATTTCCAACTTTGTTGAACTTCAAACCATATATCTCTCGTGGTTATTAGATATAATGTCCTTTAATAATTTTCGTAAACGATCTTCTTTCTTCTTTTGGTCCTTAACTTCTCCTTACTCTCATATCTTCTCTCTTTGAAGGTTAATTTTTCTTCTGTAGTATGGTAGTCACCCTACTTTTTTCTGTAGTAATTCCTCGGGATAACTTTGTCTTTTTAGGAGCCACAACATGTGTTTTCAATCACCCCAGTGTAAAATAAAATATTTCCAAAGGAAAATATACTTTGATGGTTCTTATATTAAAAAAAAAACTGTATTTTCACACAGAGGGCAAGAAATTCAAAAGGACACAGTTCTTGACACTAGTATTATAGAAATTATAAAACAATAATGATAAAAAAATAAATGTTACTTACTTGCAACTCCAAGCCAACCATATTAACTTTGACAGACTTATCACTACAACTGTCATCGCTGTTATCATCCATGTAAAGGTCAGTCTGCCCCAAGCAATCGTTGATAAGTCCCAGAGCGTCAGTTAGATTATTGATGTGTTCTTTATTTGCCCCACTAGTAGCTTTAACTCTTTCAATTCCTGTTAAACCGCAAGATATTTGGGCAACTACTTGATAATATAATAAATTATATACCATTTGTACAGTTGTTGTGAAGTATGCTGAAATTATATATCAAGAATTAACACAAAATGTATTGTTACACATTGTTTTAGTTTATGTAATAACCTCTAATATACGTTAACATTGCACTCAGAAAATGTAAGAAGAAAAATTCGCGTCAATGGAGACGATCCTCAGTTAAAAGGCAACACTTTCCAGGTACAATCATCTAAAAATTTTTCAAACCGGGATTTTTAAGTTCAGATAACAGACGAAATATTTCGAAATACTCTTGGAAAAAACCTTATTTATAGAAAGTGATAATAAACTTACTCTGATCCAATGGCATGGGTAATAGTAGCACGTATTGCAACAGCAAGGCAATAGGGTCTCGTAATAAAATAGGCACTTCCCTTTCGATTGGAGTTATTGAAGTGTCAGGTGACTTGGGCGGTAATCCGCATAATTCTTGAAAACTCATCCAAGCTGGCCACATTGCCAAAACACGGGCCACCCTTGCATGAACTGCCAAAACGTGCAGAAGAGGAACTAAAATAAAATAATTAAACTGATTGTAAAATTTATTTATAAATATAGTTACCTATGCAATCTCTTTTCGGTAAGAGGTTCGAACTATTGGGTAACTGGACTAATGATCCACCTCTTTGAATTAATTCTATTTCTAGATTTGTTCTTGCTATTGAAGTAACAAAAAGAAGTAAACTCTGAAGAATTATCGGTTTTTCGTTTTTTATTTTAAATTTCCCTTTCAATTGAGTACTATTTGTCATATCTTCCATTGCTTTTCCTATAGCTTCTAACATTTTTAAAGTTTTCTAAAAAAAGTATAAAAAAGTAAGAAACGTGAGACTTTTCTAGTTACATTTTAGTTTTCATAGAAAGTAATGCTTTTAAATTGTGAATGATATATTTAATGATTGCAATTTAATTTTTTATTCAATATAATCAATCCAATCATAAAATAAGTCTCAAATTTAGAAGTAAAACCCGGTCTATTTTATACCTCCTCTCAAAAAGGGATTATATTTATTGTTTTCTTATCAGTTGCTAAATATTGCTGGTGTATATTCAATTCAGGTCTAATTTAATAAAATTATCCCAAGATGTTAAGCAAGATCTTCGTAGAGGTTGCAAAGTATCGATGTCGAGTATCGAGGGATCGATACTTTTATAAAAATTATCAAGTATCGATAGATATAATGGCCCGGAAAGCTTTTTTCAATTTCACGTGTTTTTTCATCAATTACAGATACGATAGATTCGATATACCGATAAAAACTGAAATGTCTGATTGTCAGTTGTCACTTGTCAAATGAAAATCAAGCCTATATTTTTACCCATGGCTTAATATTATCCTATATCTATCTATATTCTAAAGGCGAGTTCTAGTTCTGATATTCAACAGTAACTTCCATCAATTCTATCACTGATGTCTCTATCTGGGTCTATTGGTTCGTTACAAACAGAGAGAGAGAGGAATTAGTGATAGAACTAATGGAAGTTACTGTTAAATCTCACAATTCGCCTTATCTATGCCGCTGTTCCTTTCCTTGTTCCTAACCTAAAAATCGTTTACCGATTGATAATAAAAATGAAAGGGTCAAAGTCTATAATTTGGAAATACTTTGAGAAAACACTGCTGAATTCGTCCTCTCCATTTAATTTCAAAGGACTAGGAAATTTCTGGATCTAAATTGTAAACATTTAACCTAACTTCTGTCATTTGTCTACAAGCGCCTCGCCACGGTCTCGGTGGACTGGACTTGGACCATAAAACGACAAAACACCTTTGTTCTGAACTCTTGTGTTCTCTGGCAAAGCACAAAATGACAATGGATACTTCTTTAAAGTATCGATATATCGAGGATTTTTCAGAAATCGGTATCAATATATTGATACTTGAGTGAAACGATACTTTGCAACCTCTAGATCTTCGCAAATTTAAGCCAGAAATACACCAACTAAAAGAGTATAATATGTACTATCGGCTTCAGAATAGCATATACATTTTCAAACTCAAATCGCTTACAATGAATTAATTTTAAGGACGGCCTATTTATTGTGTATAACCAATCACGGTTTAAATAATAATAAATTTGAAATCAGCTAAACAGTTGTCCACTCCCACATCTTTAATGTTTGCAGCATAAGGTATTTTATTGACAAATTGCCTGTCTCTCTGTCCTTGTAAATAAACTTAATCCCCAAAAACCATTTAATGTAGGCGTTTTAAAAATTGCCATTCCTATGTTGTTTAAGAAGGGCGTTTTTATAACTTCGGTAGGTAAACGAAATTCACATTTAACATGTATATGCTATTCTAAAGCCGACTGTACAAAACTACAGAAAAAAAATTAGGACTACAACATCAAAATGTCACTCTTTCGATCAGCTTGCAAATAATGTGTCATTATAATACATACTTCAATTTTAATTGGTCAAACAACGAAAAAGACAACAGCTCTTAATTTTTTTGTACATGAAATAACAGAAAAAGGAAAGTAACCAGTTAGTAATTAAACAATTGCCTGTTTTTCTAAAAAGTTTTGTTATTATTTTGGAATTCTTTTATCTTCTGCAGAAAAATATTTCTTAAATTTTATGTGTGTATCAAACCAAATAATATTTAATTAAAATAGATTATACTTACAGGTTTTCTATCGTTTTCCTTTAAGAAGTTAGTAATATCTTCTAAAACATTCGATATGTTTCCAGAAGGTCTTGCTCGAACCATTTGTGTTTTATCTCCTAATTGATAGGATAAAGGTACACATGAGTTAGCCAGTTGTCTACATAAAGGACACAAGTATTCGCCCCTAAAATTAATATAACAAAAAATTTAAATATTTGATTTTCTTGTTCATCAAAAAGTGTTTGACATTATATAATTATGCGTTCTGTCACATTGGATTTACTAAACGAACACATCAAATTTCAGATCAAATGGTTAAAAAGAAATACAAAACGAATATAATTCAAGATCAAGTAGATTTTTATTGCTATATTTTTTATCAAATATACTTACTTTTCTGGAGAAAGATTCAGCTGCCTTTGTTGTGTCCGCAAAGAATTTAAATAGGATTCTAAACAATCTAAGTGCAAATGATGTCCGCAAGTTTGAACATATACTCCTCCATCCCATCCTTGATTTAAGGATAAAAACCACGATTCCTTGATAAAAAAATAAAAATTATATTAGAAACAATATATTATAGAGCCGACAGTAATTTTATGTTAAACTTCACTCAATAAAATCAAATTATTTTTATTCCCATTCTTATACTATAACATATACGAGGGTTTTCTGAAAAGTTTCCGACCTCAACATTAAGATGGCAGCAAAATGTTTAGTATCTTTGTTAGGTCGGAAACTTTTCAGACAACCCTCGTATGACAAATTATTAGATAAGAAAATCTTAGAAATTTAATAGAAAATAGAAACAAAAGTTGTTGAAAACATAAAAGCAAATAATTTTTAGAGTAAAAGAATTAGGCATAATACTTCTTGATCAAACAACTGAATTTGGAACCGTTGGAGATACTGATACAGGACAAATTTTACACTACCACTACACCAACACGCCAACACACATTTTTAACTATCTAATGAGCTTTAGAAGATTCAAAGGATGCTTAGGTGTAAAATTGTTTCAAAAGCTGCTTGAAATTTTAACTGGATGAAGAATTATGGGGAGATAGTTTGATGATGTGTAAAATATAAAATAATGGAAAGATGTTACAGATAATAAGAAATTAATGTATGTTTTTAAAAACAAAATGTTTCTACTGGATGTGGCCATAATTATGCTAATAGAAATACGATAGACAATACATTATTAAAAAATAAATTGGAAAATACTTACAGGATCAAAATGTCTATCGAGCTCATCTATTCTTCGTTCATATTCTGCCTGCAGTGTATCATCTTTCTTCAACAGCTCCTGTTCTTCTTCACAAGTTGGCAACACAGAACGTTCAGGTTGGTCGTGCCTTCGCATATGACCGACAATGCTTGTTGCCTATAATAATTGTTATTCCTCATTTTATTTAACATTTTTTCCTACAAAGTAGCTAAGAGCACAATTCATGGTGTTATTCTAATCTAATCTTCCGCAGTATAACGTGCCACAAGCGCAGAAAGGTTTTCTGCACGAGCAGCACACTACACTTTTTCTACAATTAAAATTAAAATTAATTTATTCAACTTTAACTACATATTTCACAACTTTATAGACAGTCTTGCAATATTAATTGCAGGTGCATTATGTTTAATTTTTACTACCTTTTCTATTTTTTTCAGAAATAGATATTTATTTTAACATATAAACGAAAGTATTCAATTTCTATGTAGTATGGAAAGTGCGGCATGAAGACAAAACAGAATTTTTCTTCGTTTCATTAGTTTGACATAATATGAGTGCAGGAATGACAGTTAAAAGTTGTACCATTTCGATTCATAGACGTTATCATAAATGATCGGTCAATTTCTGAAGTAAATAGTATTAAAAACGCCTCTACTCGGTGCATATTACAACTGGACATTGTTGTGGTTTCCAGAAAAGAATGAAATAAGGTTGTTAATAGTTTTGATAAAAAAAGGGTCCGGATAGACCAATTGGCTCTTTTTTAATCTACAAGATGTGACAAAAATATGCCTAGCTTTCGTTTACTCATATTATCTGTGATACATTTATAAAGTTGTTCGGTAAAGCCTAATTTAGACTAGAAACTTGAAATTAAGAAGCGAATAATTATTTAAAATAAGCTGTAACCATTTAAAATTTCCAAAACTACTAATAAATTTAAGCATACACATTCTTACCTGAATTAAAACCACCAATCCCATTGGATGCTCGTCAGTACTAGGCGAACTTTGATTGCAAATAACGCAATCATATTCCTGCTGTTTGATAACCTTTTCTTCTTCCTCTTCTTCATCGTCATCATCATCGTCTGCAGGATTATCGCATTCCATGGCCTTTTCCATGAATTGTTTTTGTTTATTCGCAAATTCCTGCATCAATTTCTGTTGACGTTCTTTAGCACGTCTTCGACGTTCTTCTCGTTCGCGATTTTCTCGCTGTTTCTTCGCTTCTTCTCGTTCTTCCTTAGACGGCCACAGTTTCATACGAGCCTCCTAAAAGTTATTTACGAAATCATTAATTTCTTGTTAGGTAAACCGAAAAAAATTAGACTTTGGGCTCCGACAAAATAGGAGCAGAGTTTTTATATTAAAATACTCAATATTACAAGAACTTAAGAGATTATAAAGAAAAATATAAATAATATATTTTAAATTTTCTTTTTATGATAAAAATGAGCTTCCAATTTAACAAATTTTATCTTTTAACAAAATTTAATAATACCAAATATTTTTTAGTTAGTTGATTTTAATGGTGAAACATTTAATAATATAAATGTTTAATAATACCTTTTGATTAGCAAAATCGAAAATTATTAGTATAAATCTGAAATATATTTCAATTAACACTGCAATTTTATCATCAGTTATCATCAAAGAATTGTGTTGGCTATCTTCAAGGTAACCATAAAGATCATTTAGTATTGGCTGTCATCATTTGTTTATTACAATTGATACTACATAATATACCTGTATGTAATTACGACAATTTTCATTTAACGATGAAATTTTTTGTAGCAGCCTACTGATATAAAAAACTCCATCACCAACGGACGACTCTTCGGTTTCAACGGAAGCGGATGGACGATTTTCATCTTCTGGATTATAACTATCAGGTACGCCGGAAAGTTGAGAATGTAATCTTAATAACAAGGAAATTATGCTTTCATTTACTTTAACTACGGGTGGGTAATTATTTGTTCCCTAAAAGCAAAACAAACAGTAAACATATTTCAGTATATTATATTATTGGAATATTTAATAAAGTGTCAAGATTTCAGGCAATGAATGGACTGTTTAAAAAGATCTTTAAAATAATCCATAAAATGTCTCAGATATATTTGAACGCTTATAATATTTTGTTGGAAAATTGATATTGGTTGACAGTAACTTCCTACTTTGTAGTATTTAAAACAACGAAAGGTGGGAGTGAAGTTGAGAAGCAGCTTAACATACCAGGAAACCCAGCATGGAGGGCTGGTGAGATTTAGATTTCGCTCCGTAGAAAGCTGCGTGGTACAGACTTTATAACCGGCTAAGTGTAAGGAAACCACAACAAAAAAACCCAACTTCAAGTTGGATACGCAGAGGAATGCATGACTAGAAGGTGATCTACGAGGGTTGTCTGAAAAGTTTCCGACCTCAACATGAATGTGGCAGCACTCGTAAACAAAAGTTGGGGAATGTGTTTGCGCATGCTTTGAAAGGTACCCACTAAAATTTCAGCCATTTTGGACGCGCAGTTGTTTGACAATCATTTCAGTGAGTAGATGTGTTTTTATGAAGATGAAAAAAATCGAGTATCGAGCTGTCATTAAATATTTGTTTTTGAAAGGAAATACGCCTACGCAAATCAAAGACGAGTTGGACGCTCTGCTCTGTACGGGGACTCTGCACCATCATTAACCACCGTGAAATTTTGGGCTGCTGAATTTAAACGTGGCCGTACCAGCTTGGGTGACGATGAACGTTCGGGACGTCCAAAAACTGCAACCACTGACGATAATATCGCTCAAGTTCATCAAATGGTGCTAGACAACCGTCGAATTAAGATTAGAGAGATAGCAGAGGCTATAAACATGTCCAAAGAACGTGTTTGCCACATATTGAATCAAGATTTAGACATGAGAAAGCTTTCCGCGTGTTGGGTGCCGCGTTTGCTCACTTTGGACCAAAAACGTGTTCGAATGAACATTTTCAACTCTCTGTTGGCGCAGTTTAGGCGCAATAAATCAGAGTTTTGGAGCCGATTAATTACTGTAGATGAAACTTGGATACACCATTATACTCCAGAAACAAAAACACAGTCAAAACAATGGACTGCGAAGGGGGAATCGGCTCCAAAAAAGCAAAAGGTTGTTCCTTCGGCTGGGAAAGTGATGGCAACTGTTTTCTGGGATATTCATGGAGTTATCTTAATCGATTATCTTAAAAAAGGAAAAACCATTACAGGAGCATACTACGCATCATTACTTGACAAGCTGAAGGCAGAAATTGCGGAAAAACGGCCACATTTGCAGAAAAAAAGAATTTTGTTTCACCAAGACAATGCGCCGTCTCACACCTCAGCAGTTGCCATGGCGAAAATCCACGAATTACGGTTTGAACTGCTTGACCACCCTCCTTACTCACCAGATCTAGCCACAAGCGACTTTTTTTGTTCCCTAAGCTAAAAGTTGCGCTCGGAGGACAGAGATTTTCGTCGAATGAGGAGGCCATCACCTTCGTAAACAACTATTTTGCAGAAAAAGACGCCGAGTACTATTTGGACGGGTTGAAGAGATGGGAGCATCGCTGGGAGAAGTGTATAGACTTACAAGGAGACTATGTAGAAAAATAAAAATTAATTTGAAGAAAAAATGTCTAGTATCTTTGCTAGGTCGGAAAATTTTCAGACAACCCTCGTATAACTAAAACATCCAAACCACCTGGCGAATTTAGAGACGGCCGAATCCCATATTTTGACAATAAAAGTAGTCGAAACCTTTAAAGAGATTAGTAAATCGTCTCAAAATGAGGAGCACAAACTCCTAAACGTCAATTGCAATGAAGAACGAGAAAATAGCTTCGCTATCGTCCTAAGTTCAAGCTCAACGGTGCTGGCAGAAAATTACTGTTGTGAATTACAAAGGGGATGGCTCTAAGTAAGGGATCTAAAAGAGTACGATCTGAAGAATACACTCCCGGGACATAGCAGTCCAAAAAACCGACAGGACCGAAACACAAAGGCAAACAATGCCTAAAAAATGACAAACCTCTCCTACAATCAGATGACTGAAAGTAGAAAAGTCTGTAATATTAACTTTTTCAGTAGATTGTCAAATCTATGGCCACGAACAGCATTTCCTCGAAAACTGAGAGTCAAAAAGCTACAAAATGCCTAAAAAGATAGAGAGAGGTTTGCGAAAACCTTGTGCTTCGATTTCTGAAGAGGTAGATAAAACAAACATCTTCGTGATCCACTGGTTAAGTTGTCTTCAAATAAACCTTCAGTATTCAAAAACAGCAAATATCGTACTGAGAATGTTTGTTGAAGAAAACTTAACCATAGGACTCGTACAGGATCTTTGGATTAATTGAGGATGAATAAAGGACCTTGCTCATAAATCAAATAACTTTATGGTAACAATACTGACAATCCAAGAGCAGGTTTACTGATATACTGACGATGCTAATTCTAGCGAAACGGCTGTCATTGAGGTTAAAATAGCAATTTTTTGAATAAATAGTGGAAGTTTTGTTAAAACGAAGAGTTTTTTATTCATTGGGATCAGAGTACTGATCCCAAAGAATGGTGGACTCACAGAAATAGACAAGACTAAATGGACTAATACGAGTTTCAAACCTTTTAAGTGGCCAGATAAGGAAATCCTTGAGGCATTAAGCTAGGTACAAAAGATATCAGTAGTTCAAAGTGAAGAGAAGTAGCTTGTACAAAAAAAGATAATCTATTTTTAAGCTTTTTTGAAAATACTGATACTATGGTATTAAATTTCCCGCATTTTCATTTGATGGAATATTTAGACATTTTTAACCTTAGTTAAATTGAAGTCTTACCCTTAATGGTGGATTCGACTTCCGATGTCCTTGGGATGTCGTAGGGACCAACTCTCTACTGGTACTAGAAACGCTAGCGGTTTTCGTTGGCTTTCTAGCGGTTCTACCAACTTCACTACCAGCCATTAACGCTGGTCTCACAACAGGAGGAGGCAAGGCAGGTGTTTCTGTTGGACTAGGAGTACCTGAAAGTTGAAATAAAAATTTGCTAAATAATTTGTTCTACTATTTCTACAGTCCATGATTTTGGAAAATTTGACATCTTTTTTTAATTAGGTAGAATATTATCAGTTGACGTTAGGATCGAATACTTTTGTTAGACCTTGGCTATAACGAAAATTTAATCAAGTTGTTTTATATCTTGTTCCTAATCACGAATATTGTTTTAAAACTAAAATTTAGATGTTTAGACCAAAGCTTTTCATATACTTTTAAGAATATTATTAACTATTCAATACTGAAATAGAGATAAATGTATCAGCTTAACAGCTTTAATTAAAGAGGATTTAAAAACATTTTAATTTTGAATTACAATAAAACAAATGACCAAACTCTTGAATAAATTAAATTTTGAGTCATCAACAACCAGATAACTTACCAATTTCTGTAATGGATGCCACAGACTCGGGCAAAGCCAAATTCATTATCCTGTCAACTTCCATCGGCACTGACGTTGTTGCAGGAAGCGCAAAAACGTGACCTCTTGAAGTTGCTGGTGGAGTTTCAACTATGGGAGACGTCGTTTCACCCGCTGGAGGTCGAAATACCATTACCTAATATTACATAATTAATTGTAACGTCGCACAGTTCTTAAATATTTTGTTCCAGAAATCCAGTCATTCATAAAGAAAATTTGTCAAAAATTCGGGCCAAATATCTAACTGCATTACTTAAAACAATTTAATAAGGTCTCCATATTAACGTAAGAAAATTTGTTTATTATAATTTTTTTTATATTATTTTTCAAACAATTACTCTGGTTGGATTTTGTTAATTTGTTTGACAAAGAAATAAAATCATAAAAAAGGATTGTGGTTCAATTTCCCAAACAAATTAACAAAATAAAATGAATAAACCACGAGGAACATACAAAAAATAATTACTATGGTTAATAACCTCTCTTTGTATGTGGTAATTTGGGAGGATGAAATATCAGAAAGCAAAAAAAAGGGAGGATATAACAGATGGTAAAACAAACATATTCGATAAATAAGACAAGCAATAATTACAAAAGTAATAAAAAAAAGTTTGTTCGATAATTTAAAAATCACGACTGTGAAAATATCGCATTTCTATCGAAATATAATAATCCGATGGGACATATAGCTCGGGAAGTAGTTGTTTTTTCTTTGGAAAACGATCCTGGTTTCTATACCTCAGAGGGTGCAAATATTTTTCAATTTTTAAGAAAAGTTTTACCTCACGACTTTCCGAATTTTGTTGGGTAGTATTGTTCCACAAAATCGGAGGAGAGGTCTGATCCAACATTAACAACGGATCTGCATCGGCATCTATTTCTGCACTATCCCATTCTATATCACCTAAAAACAATAATAAATATTTAAAATATGAATCAGAAAAGTTTTAATTCATCAACATAAACAAATTGTTAGAAAAGCAATACTTATTTCATTGTTCTATTCTATTTTAATTAAATATAATCTGGAAAAATCTGCAAGGCAACTATATAGTCCGAAGTCATACGGAGATGGAAATACCTCAGGGATCAGTATTGAAACCGGAACTCTGGTAGTGGATAAAGCACATTGGAGCAGCGGTGCTTGAAAGGTTCTACCCATTTAGATGACTAGAACTAAGAGAAAACGGTGCGATGAGGGAAAAAGGATGCAGCAGAAACTGGAGAGAAGGTTGAGGGATAGGAAATTAAGCTGCGTGGACTATTTCTTGACACATGTGCTCATTTGACATGGGTCAAGACTAGAGTATATCCACAACATTGAGAAATGAGAGATTGGAGTGTGCGAGGGTTGTGAAATGGAGGATGATGTAGGGTTTAGAAGAAAGAGGAAGTTGGAGAAGAAACTCGGGAAAGCGTTGTATTGGGAGAGGAAGTGATTCTCAGACGAGGGTAACGATGAATTTTGAGGTAGGCATCTCCTTCTGGAATCAGTCCAACACTGTATAGGTCCATGGCTGACCCGAGTTTCCTATCTCGACCAGAAAAAAAATAGTCCAAAGTCAAAGTAATTTCTTTCAACTACAATTGGAATTAAAATGAATAGAGATCATTAACCTTCAAAATTACTTACTATCCGAACTGTATGTTATGGGTGAAAAATCTGGTTCTGGATGAATAAGAATTTGGCCCACAATTGTTCTCAAATTATCAAAGACAGAATCGGCTGCGTACCAACTCGATAGATCCACATCGCTTATCTTTGTTGTAGGAGGTGCGGTCGAACACATTTTTGAATCCTAAAAACATCAGTGGTTACTTTTAAATGTCATTTTTGAGAAATTAAAATATTGTTAATGGATTTATTGCAAAGTATAATCAACATCGATTGGGTTTGTTGAGTTAGGCTGTGGGTGTTAGTGGCCATATTTAGAGGAAAAAAATATGAAATATGAAACGGATATCAATTAATTCTCATTATTTTACACAAGGAAAATCATATCACAATAAGTTATTTATAATTGCACGTCAAAATTGTTTGTTTAACACCCAAAATTAACAAATGACAAAGTTTAAGAAAAATTCATTCAATTGGATTTTGTTTTAGGGCGAAGATCGCTACTTCTTCGTTGAAACAGTGCGAAAAAAGTGTCATGTGCTTCACGTGTGAAGTGGAATTCACTTTCATCTTCATTTTTTAGCAGGTGTTGCAATGATATGTTACTGTCAAAAATTCATTCGTATTTAGAGTCATGGCTAGGAATCTTATATGTAAATAAAAGTTCATTGTTATTAGTTGAGGTTCCAACCGCAAAAAACGCTGATGTGCTTTCATATGTCGCATCTGTCAAAGAATTTTCATGTTTTGTGAATTTCATTGCCATTTTGTGTTTATGGTAAGTCAAGTTCGGTTACTCTTTACTCTTTACAGTAATTTATAGTGTATAAGAAGTATTTGTTACAATTCGTGATTAATTAGAGATAAAAATGGGTTTTCAATGTTGTGTTCCTGGATGCAATAACTCCGATAAAACAGGATATCAAATGCATCGAATTCCTAAAGATGAACAAGTAAGTTGAATTAAAATATATAAAATAATAAAAGCCTTAAAATAATAACTTTTTAATATTTCACGGTTATTCAATTTTTAATTTAAATTAACCGTGAAATTTAATTTTTTAAATAAACCTTGAAAGTTTTATTAAACACTTCTTTATTTAATGTTTGTGTTGTGTCTAAAATACTTTAACTGTGAGAACTTTGGGATTAATTAATAATTTTAAGAGAGAAATATCTTATAAATATTAATTGAACATTTAATTTTAGCTATGCAATCTATATGGTGGTCATTAATTGGATGGTTAGATTTAAAAGAAAAAACATTGTCTAGAATTCATGAATTACATAGAGTTTGTCATGCACATGTAAATAATTTATTGAATGTGATAAATATTTCAAAAAGATGTATATTTGTGTATTATTGAAGAGACCTGGAGATTTTTCCCATCAAAATATTAATCAAAACCTATTAATATTTAAATACATTTAAGTTTCCCGCTTTATCTTATAGTTCTTGGTTCCAGACGCGAGGTGCCGCGAATATCGTTTTGGTGTCGAGGTTATAATGGCAGTTTCCGATCTATCTCAGTATATATATATATCTCTTATCTATGTTTAGAGTTTCTTATCTACTTGTCAGATAAAATTCATGTTTTATGTCAGCTTTCTTCTTTCTCATGTCACACACAGGACAGAAAAGATTGTTTAGGTTATGTGCGAGGAAAGAGCTCACTCTGGTGGAGAAAACAATAACTGGGAGTTTTCAAAGTGAACGAGAATCAAGTTAGAGTGTGACAGAGGTAAAAGTTTGATTAATATTACATAGTAGTTAAAAACTTGGTATTTTATTAAAATAAAACATTATTCTGGGCAAACGTTCACGAAGAACGACATTACTCTATCATAATTTTCTACCGAATATACGGCATGGCATCGTAGCCTTTAATTTAAAATACAGAGTAATGTGCTCTCCCAAATAAAGTGACTTATAAAATGTATTACCTCCTTATTTTCATCTTGTGCGGCAATCAAAACAGCTTGTTCTAGTAGGAATACTATCAAAGCCATAACGTGCTCTGAGACGAGTCCTCTAACTGCTTTAAAAAGAATAATCAAAGCAGCTGCATGAAATACCCTAGATTTTAGTATCTGTCGAGGATCGTCGTAGGAAGCTGATACTTCTGTCGGGGTTCTAAACGGTGGCCAAAGACTACAACCTGGTTTTAGTTTATTGGCGTGTCTAGCACTGAAAAAGACAATTTCCCATAAAACAAAATCAATTACAAATAAAATAAAAACATTCGCTGGTATCTAAATTAAAATCTATATCAACCTTTCTAAAACAACTTACTATTCGGTGTATCTATCCATGGATGTTTGGAAATCGCGACGATGCACGGCCCTTAATAGTACATGAATAGGATCGTATTGTTTTTCCCAAATTTCTGGTTTAGGCACGTACATTCCCTGCTGCATATTTCCGCTAGCTTCCAGAGCGGGTGCTCGATAAAAAGCAACTTCTGCCAGAAGCGATTCAAAATCTCTGGATTCGGACATTCCACATCGTTCTGGCATTAGTTCCATCAATTGAGAATGAGTCTTGTCACCCATGCAGAGTAAAGTTACCATTTCTAATCGGTTAAGAGAAGTTTCCAATAAACCTGTAACATAGTTATTTGATTTAAAAGTAATTTTAACATAAATTTTTATTTTTAATTACTTTACTATTTATTAATATGCAACGTACTTTCATTTAATGAGTTATTAAATTTCACTGGTGTCTAAAGAACAATATATAACTTAAATTAATAAAATTTGGGAAAAACTTCTATTTATGGTTTAAATAAAATTTGCAATGATACAATAACTTACCTAGATTTGTTCTGACGCTAATTAGCGTGGCTAAAAATGTTAAAAAACTTTCTAGCATTGGAGTATCATGTTCCCCTTCTAAATAGGCACTGCGATTCCCTTGGAAAGGAGCTAAACTCATCCATTTTTTAACATGGAACCTAAAATAAAAAAATGCAGTCATTACACCACCTAATATAGATTTTAAAAGAGTTTGTTTCATTGTGGCATAACTTTTTACTAGCTCATTTTGTCTTATCAGAAGAAACAACGTAAAGACCCGAGTATTTTTAAGAACCACTATACACTTAATATACTTACTTTTCTATAACAATATTTAAAAATTTCTCAGAAGGTAATCTGGTACAGCATATTTGCAGTAAATAGAGATCTGCATCGACCATTGAATTACAAAAATTACATTGTATGTATGTCATAGCTTGGCCTTTAATTTGAAGACCATTCCTCAACCATAAACCATTTAAGATTTCATAAAAGGCTACCTGTAATAAATTTTTACAATTACAAATAAATCGGTTTAAAACAATTTTTAAGATATGACACGTTCTAACCAAAAGATGTATGTGTTTGCTGAGAGAAAACTTTTTATTCTTTTAATAAGCATTGATGTAGTTATATACTTTTTATTAGCGAGAAGTTTCATGTAAATTGATGCAAATTGATGATAAAAACAAAAAAAGGTAAAATATATCGAATAACAAACTGTAATATTTAATATTGGGGGGTTTGTATGGAATAAACAGTTTTTACACTAAAGACATTAAACTATATTTTCTATGAATGAATTAGAGTACAACACTTAATTGTTATAATTAAATTACATTAATGCTGTATCAGCAACATAGTGAACTATATTGAACTCGTCGTCTATGCATTTCTGTGTATTTATGTTTATCTTTTGTTTATTCAACCTTACTCACTATAAACAAAGTACGGTGGTCTAGGCCATCGGTATTTTCTAATAAACAATTTAATTAAATATACAAAATATACGGGGTGTTCACACCACAAAACATTAATCCGAAAATTTAGTGCTTACTACTTTGGAATTGCAGTAAAGCTGAAAGCAATATTAAACTTCGGACATTCTAGAGTTTCTTTCAAACATTCCTTTTGGGCATTTGTCAGGCGGCATTCTAAGAACATGAACACCATTTAAGACTTTGACTTAAGACTCTCTTCATTTTAACTGCCAACACAAACTGTCAATATCTAAGATCATCACCTGATTTCTGCCTCAATGATTAGATGAAATCAATTTTGGCCAATTTATTGAAAAATGTATCTTTTGTTTGTTTTTCAAAATGTCATGATTACTAATTATCAATTTTAATCTTTTGGTATCAACAAGAAACTTATGGTGAACATACCTGTACACGTAAAGGATGCATCATTAAAAGATCCAGGAAAAAATCGTTGGAACCTAAAATTTCATTAACTGTCACACCTTGCACAGCAACAGCTTGACTTAGAAAAACAGCCAAGTATCGATGAAGAGGCAGATGGAAAGATACTTGAAGGCTATCTGTCTGAAAATATCCAATAATCATTATATATTTATAAAGGGGTATATCATATATTAAGAGAGTAAACTTACCACCATCGTATTTAAGTAGGCGATTGCCTGAAACCAGTCCTTTAATTCGCCAAGGCATGCATTTAAAACTCTTTTCGTTAAATCAGCCGAAGAGGCATCGGTTAAATGTGAAATAAGAGCCCACATCGGATAAGCGCTGGCTTCTAATTCTGCACTAAACGCTGCGTAATAAGTGTTCGGTTCGAATTCTATGTGTTGATTAAGTTCTCGCTGATTCACGTTCATACCTAAAGCAACAAAAATCATAGGTACACGTATTTATTTAAAATTAAAGACGAAACAAACTATTAACTTGAAAATTAAGTTTATATAGTTCATTGTGTCCCAAGGGCGGAAAGTGGACATTAACAGCCTGCGGCTAAGGGGTGCTAATGCATTTATGCATAAGTGACACAACTGATTCCACCTACCTTTATTACTAGTAAAAAAAATTAAAATCGTTGAGGATGAGAATTGAACCCCAGTCGTTCACGTGATAGGCAATCACGCATACCACTAAACCAGCAGGCGTTTTATAAAACATTGCTCGTATTGTAGAATGTTGTACTATTATGTATTGTTAAATTCAATATCCTCATCTGAGCTTTTATCGAGGTAATCATTCATATGATTCATCTTCAATTTGTTTTGTCACAAGCGAGCACTATTCCAATTACTTTACATTTACAAATGTTATATCCAAGGAACGCTTTTTCCATTACTTTTCGCCCTAATTTTGGTGTTCATGAATGGTTTTTCGGTTAGGTAGTCGGAAAACTATTTCAATGCCCGAGTCTAGTCTTTAGTCAGTGGTGGCTTCTCCTATGAGGCAGGTGAGTTATTTTATTTTACTATTTGCATTCATTATTATATCATTTAGAATTATTATTAAATTGGTAAAATACGTTCATGCCTTCATCCATCTCATTTCTGCTTTAGGTGGTATATGGATATAGGCTGGCCTCTCTGTGGACGTCACGTTTCTTTGCCTAGTGTATTACAATTGTTCTGTACGACACAGTCGAATCTAGTTTTACGTAGCGCGTAAAAACTGTGTTTAGAGAGGCAGGCCTCTCCGTAAAATTAATAGGCGACACGAAAATTAACGAAAACTGACCGACTGTCATTCGGCGATGGGGCGTTTATTTTATTTTTAGATTCGTTCGTTATGCCGGCTTTTGGCACATGCTATTTTTAGATTAACAGGTTGAGGGTTAAAAGTGCACAGTGCATTTGACTTTTACACTTTTTTATTATAGTTTTCGGTTCGGTGAGCAGTGAATCTCGGTGGTTTTTCTAAAATATTACATTACTTTTGCTTGTTTCATTATAGTTTTTAAAGAGAGTTATTCTTCTTAGCAAGACACAAATTTAAAAACATTTTTAAAACGTGAAAATGATAATAGATCGGTTTTTTCTGGGACATCCAAAACTATTCAAAACGAATTCATTGATTCAATTGTTTTTGTTGTAAATAAGAAAATTGAAGACGAAATTTTAAATTCCTTGTTTTTTTCTTGGCAACAAACAAAACCCATTATTTTTTTACAGTATTCATTACCTTGAAACATAGCAAGGAATCCAAACCACATTTCCAGCAAATTATCATCAGACATAAACTTCAACGCGACCGGCCTATGAGATAATACGTTTTTTAAATCTGACACCAGGGGCCAGTAACAATGATCTTTCATAACTGGTTTGGCACAATCGACGACATAATGAAAATTTTCTTTTTGATCTAAAACATACAAACAAATCATTTGATTAAAAATAATCAAAATTAATTCTCTCTAAGAATTACCGTGCAACGTATTTTTGATTATTATTTTAATCATCATGTATTTAAGGCTGACCACCATAACGTGAAGTAGATTAAGTTGTTCTGTCATCTTTAAAGCTAGATTCTGATTGGAAAATAGTTGAACACTAACGTGCACCACTCTGTTACTTAGAGTGTCGGGATCGGCGGATCTTTCTAACATCATTGAAATGCGACTGTAGTGCAGAACCACCGCACGCGTTAATGCTTCCTGTAATTAAAAAAAAGTGATATCGTTTACAAAAAAGAAACCTACTCCATATAAAAAAGGGATATTTAGTTGGGTTTCAAAATAATGTATGGTAATGATAACCTAGATGAAATAATATGACCAACTGTTAAGAAGTGATATAATTTTATGAAAAAATACTACAAATAGACATGTTACTCTCTTATCAAGACCAAAATATTGTACCAGGTAGGTAGAAAAATATGTATAAGATGGGAGTAATGTGCCTTTTCCTCCATTAAATTATTACTAAACTTCATCCTCATGAGGAAAAGTTGCACTTTACTCCTTATTATACAAATAACTATTTCTCTCAGTTAAATTAAATTTTTTCATAAATCAATTGTATCTCTGAAAATGACATAACCCGAAATTCTTCCCATCTATGGTAATCAAACAATCTTGAAAACATTTTAATAAGCTAAATAATCCAATAATTTTAATCATGATAAAAAACTTTTTATTGATATATAACATCGTTCAATAAGTCCCGGGACTAACTAGGAAATTTCGGAAAATCTTTTTTATTCATCAACCTAACCAGCTTTAAGTGCGATACAATTCCAACGCTTCAAAACAAGGGTCTTTTAGCAACCCTACGCTGCTCCAGATTTAAAAACCGGGGTGTATTGGCAGCTCTAAGATGCTTTGGATTCCAAATTAGAATCTGGCAGCTCTAAACTACCACATATTCAAAAATAGGATCTTGTGTCAAACCTAAATTGAAATTTGGAACCTATCAGCTGTGTTAAGACGTTTTAGAGCGAGCAAGAATTACCACGGTAGATGGACCTTGCAAGGAAGCGTTTTGGTATCCAAACTTAGATCCAGAGTCAAAAACTTTTACGAAAGAAGAGGGAAACTGGTAAAGATAAGTAAAATAGAGAGATTATAAGAGCATTTTAGAAACTTTTGTAAGGAAATCACACCTCTAGGCTTCATAAAACTTTGTCCACTAATGGTTAGGTTAGGTTAGGTTAGCTGTTCTAACTTTTCAATACCATGCTTGTTGAAGGATTTCTCCTTGGCTTCAAAATAAGCTTCAGTCTTAGCTATTGCTTCCTCATTCGAGCCAAATATTCTTCCCTGGAGCATCCTTTTGAGATCAGCAAAGAGCCAGTAGTCGCTGGGGGCCAGATCTGGAGAGTATGGTGGGCGGGAAAGCAAATCGAAGCACAACTCGTTCAATTTGGCCATTGTTTTCACGGTGCATTGTCTTGATGAAAGATGATGTTTTCCTTCTTCATGTGTGGTCTTTATGTGTGTGGTAACACTTTTCAAGCCACTGCTGAGCTTGCACTGTATTTTTTTCCCGTTAAATAGCAATGTTTTATTCGTTTTTTTCCATTTTTTGAACAAATGCAAAAGGAGCGTCACTCTCACCACAGTAGTTTTGTTGTTTATGGTTCGATTGACGTGACATTTGACACATGTCACTTGAAATTTGGTACTTTTAAAAAATAAGATTGATTTGACATGAATCACGCCATCTCTGGGTTAGTCCCGGGATTTATTGAACGATGCAAGTAGACTCCCTTTAGTTCGGCTGGTTTTGGAAGTTGAGCAAAAGAAAATAACAGATTTCTTTTAATTTGCAGGTTATAGGTTATGAGACAAGGAAAGTAAGTTTTCTGTGAATTCTCAAGTAGCCACAAAGTTTTGTTGGGGTTTACTACTTTATGCTTTTAAACATATAAGAAATGGATTATTATTATCTTACTACAAAATACTTCAAAGACAATTAATATTAGTTTAATAAAGGTCTAAAAGTTGGGGAGGAACTTTTTAAAAATATAGAAATGGTCACATATGGTCAACAATAAAATTTTAACAAGTTCTGCTGAATGCTTCTTAAATAATAGTAGAGCAAATACATACAAACATGAAAAATAATTTATAGAAAGAAAATTTTGCACAGTATCAAAGATAGTAGATAGTAGATACAACCATATAAAGGTAGATATTTCAAAAATATGAGGAAATCTCAACACACGACCAGATTATTTATATATAAAAAAATATTAACCAACCTTGTAATCGGAATCAGGCAACATGTTCAATAAGAGACAAACAATTTTCTGTGGAAATTCAAACTTAACCGTCCAGAAAACCAATTCTTCCAGAAAGGTCTTATGGACGAGATTTTGTTGTAACGATGGAACATCCTTATAGTCTTCGATCGGCTCGGGATTTTTTAACGACTGAAGGGCTTCTTCGTAACGTCGACGAGATTCGGCTTGATATTGTTCATAATCAGTAGTAGGATTTTCAGGAACTTCATTTAACACGCGATATTTCTGAAACAAATAAAAGAATCATTCATTGTGAACCTCACACAAGTCCAAAATCAATAATTTCAAGTGATTTCCAACATGTTAAGATTCATTTTCACTACAGTTGAGAAAACATATGAATGATTTTGTGTACATTTCTTAAATACCTGTGGGTTAGTTAAAGCAGAGGTAATGACTCTTCGCATCAAGCCTCCCATGTTATTAAAATCCAACAGCATAGTTATAAAAGCATCTGCGTCCTGAATAGCTCCTTTATATGCATCTGCGGTTCCCATTCGACTATTTTCTCTAAGATGTTGAATGAGACGTTGAATAATTCTAGGCATCATCGCTTCTGCGACACACATAAGTTCTGTGGGAGCATTTCCTTTAGCCGATCTCTTGTTTGGACCATGTCGTTCACAGAAACTAAAAAATAATCATTATCAGTAATAATAAAAATACATAGAAAAGAAGTTAAAGGTTCAGATTAACATGTTCTTATTGAAAATTCAAAACATGCGATACTCTATCTGGTAGCAGATTGTCATAAGATATAAGATTTCAATTGTTTATAAATTTGTATGCAGTTATATCACAAAAGGCAACATCTAAAATACAGTCAATCAATTAAAATATATATTATAATTATTAAGGACCCTCACTAAGGACCTAGGTCAATTATATTCAATATTATACCTAGACAGCTTTTTAACTAGAACTATACATTCTCTAGGAAGTATTTTATAAAATATATTGGTTACATCAAATCATACTAACTCAGTATTATTTTTTAAATCTATTTATCAAATCAAATAAATTTTATACCGAATATTTAGATGTGTTACCATAATTATTTAGAATAGTATTCTTATATATAGATATGAGGTAAATTTTGCACTAATATATTAAGTTATTGTAAAGATCAGCATGATATAGTTTTTTCCTGGTTTTTCCATATAATTGCACATTTATACTGATCTTAGAGGGATGTATATCCAGAATAATACATACAATAACACATTTAGGCTGTAATATTGTTATGTCTTATTAACTTCAATATTTGGTCTATTGAAACAGCTGTCATTGCATTTAAAAAAGCTAATTTTTTAAAATAAACGTGAAAGTTTGGTTTAAAAGTATATTCGTTTGATGTTCTTTGTACGATGGACTTCCACCGAGTAAGGGTTAGTACAATAAAAAACATTGAGAGTGTTATTTAATTAAAATAAGACGGTTTTATTCAACTTTCATTCCGGTCTACTACTTACCCAGTTTCTTTCATGACGGAAGAATCCCCACAATCGCACGCGCCCCCTGCTTGACTCAAGAACATGTTGAAATCGTGCCTTGCGTGATTTCCTTTCTTAAAACATTCCGTACAAAGTGACATACAGGGTGATATTCCGCACGTACGACATCTGTACGCTACGAAATTTGGAGTCCACACTAAGCCACATGTTGTAGCATTGTCGTAGGCTCGAACTACAAGAAAACAAACAAATATTAATATAATGTCACAATTGTGACAAAGTTACAAAAATATACCAAAATTTACTACTTCTCTTTTTTAATCATACTTTAGTAGGCTTCATTAATTGTATATATTTTTATTCATTCCTATTTTTAAAATAAATATTTACTAAAGTATAATGTTAAATTGTTTTATATGGGAAATAACATATTTATTTATTTTTTGTATAAACATTATCATTATTATATTAACGCATTGTTCTAAGCACTTTTATTGCTCCCTGTACATAACAGGTAGAGGTAAAAAAAAATCGTCCATCCCATTGTTTGAATATGATGGTCGGTCTACAAGTTTTACCTAGGTATATATTTTTACCTACACTGCGTTCATTAATAGGTTAGGGATTTAAATTGTTGGAGATCTCTAGTCAAGGAAATAGACGAGTAAGGGACAACATTGTACCTTCAAAGTAGTGTGGGAACAACATATGAAAATACCCTCAGGTGCATAAAGGACGACCCTAAAAAGTTGACCAGTTTTTATTTTTTTTATTTTTGGTCAGATTTCGATAATTTTTTTGAATAGGGAGAATTTTTGTACCAGGATAGAATTTTATTATTCTAAAAAGAAGAACTTATAATTAAAAAAACCAATAGATCATAAATGTTAATTTTTTTTTAAATATATTGAATATAATTAAGTATCCAAAACAACACAGGTAATATAAGAATAAAATATTTGAACTACAGAATCAAGATAGTAAGATAACTCCCAAAGTTTTCTAGCTGATGTTTCCTAAAATATGTACTCCTTTTAACTATATTTCTTAAATTATTTGTCTTGATTAAAACTTACGAATCTTTTGAAAAACAAGGAATTCATTATTATATATTATTATTGTCTTGAATTATAGTTGTTAGGTTAGTCGACATTAAAGTTTATGATTTCTCAAAAGTAAGATAGTGCCAAATTACAATGAATCTTATATATAAAAATTATTGTAGTACAGTCTGTGTGAAATTAAGAACTATTGTAGTTTCAAGCATAGTTACAATTGTAGTATGTCTATTTGTTTGTAGAAGTATCCTCACAACCCGATTTTGCAATTTTTGTAGCTGTTATGCTTTAAATTAAATGTGAGAGATGCAGCTTTTGTACTTTTTTGATTATTTTTTCTGTGTAATTAAGATATTAACTCACTTATTTTATTATTTGGCAGTTCTGTATGTTTGTTCATAATGCGAAGTGGGATGTTCAAACAAAATACATTGTCGAGTTAGTTTTTACAAATCAGTTAAACATTATCAACTGGCCTACACAAGTACTGAGCGTACAGCAAGCAGAAGTTTAAGAGATGGCTACAGATCACAGTGACCCATGCTGCAGTGAGGTCGACGAACTTGCCAAAAATTCTAGCCACGAAATACGGTGCCGGCATTCAATGGTAACGTCATGTTAGGGCAAAGGAACGAGGAAATTCTCGATCGGGTATTATTGATAATAGTTTTAGGTATCGACGGTTACGTGACCCTTTTACTAATATTTAAAATTTTCCGTGCTATCACTTTAAAACAAATTGGAAACTAACTTTCACATAAAGATGCAAATCGGCTGGATAAGAGAGTTATGAATTATTATTATCTGTTTCCACTTTTAAAACCATTTTTTTTGTAAAGAGTATTATTGTCTTTTGAAGATTTTCAAAACTTCTTCATCTTTCTATATTTAGAAAGTTTTGTAAAATAATTGAAATGGTAATTTTCCCAACAAGTGCGGAAAGATACTTTTCGCACGAGTTAGGAACAATATTTTTTCTACAAGCGCAGAAAATATAAATATATTTATTCAATTATATATTTATGCAGATGAATGTACAATTTGTGTAAGTTAATTTGCAAGTTAATACACAAGGCAACCAAGGCCCTCATGGTGTGCAGGAACATTGCAGGAAAGAACTGGGGATGCAACCCACGTATTCTGCAATGGATGTACACAGCAATAGTGAGACCAATAATCACATATGGGGCAGTGGCTTGGGGAGCAAGGGCTAATCTGAGTACGACGAGGAAAAATCTCTCGAAGATTCAAAGATTCAGATTCAGAGCCTGTTCATGTATCACTGGAGCAATGGGAACTTGCCCCACTGCTGCAATGGAGGTGATTTTAAACTTAACCCCACTGCACATTCTGTTAGAAAGTGTAAGGAAGAAAACGATATATAGAATGATCAAGGAAGGAATTATCAGGGAAAAACCCCGATCACTTCATTTTGATCAAACTTGGGAAATGCCCCAAGATGATATGCCAAAGAAATTCAACATTGTGAGAAAATTCGTCACAAGGTTGAGTAATAAATCTGAATGGGACGAAGACACCATACAGAATTTAAATCAGAATACCATAAAGTGGTATACGGACGGTTCCAAGCTAGACGAGGGAACTGGGATAGGAGTTTTTGGACCGAGAGCCAAATACTCAGAAAGCTTGGGCACATACCCGAGCATCTTTCAAGCAGAAGTTCGCGCCATCGAAAGATGTGTGGAATTCAATATTGGAAGAAACTACCGCAGACAAGAGATTGTGATCATGTCGGATAGTCAAGCAGCCATCAAAGCGCTGAGTTCAAATATAATCAGTTCGAAGATGGTTTGGGAATGCCTAGGCAAACTAAATGAACTGGGCCAGAAGAACACTGTCACCCTCCTATGGGTCCCGGGACACATAGGAATAGAGGGAAACGAAACAGCAGATAAGCTGGCAAAAAAGGAGCTGAAACCCCACATTTGGGACCAGAACCATCTTGTGGGATCAGCAGTAGAGTAATCTTAGGAAAACTAAGGGAAGAAATGGAGAAAGAAAAATCCAAGTACTGGAATCAGCTGGAAGGACTGAGGCAATCTAAGATACTACTGGGGAACTATGACCAGAAGAGATCTCTTAGCTGCCTCAACCTCAGTAAAAAAGGCTCCGAATTTTAACGGGAATATTAACCGGGCATTGCCGGTTAAGAAGCCACATGAAGAAACTAGGGTTAGCAGATGAAGCAAAGTGCAGATTCTGTGAGGAAGAGGATGAAACCTCAATACACATACTCGCAGAATGCCCTGCCTTGCAAAATTCTAGGGCTAGATACCTAGGAGCACATGGAATAGAGGAAGGGGATCTACCTGACTTGAAGCCCGACGATGTCCTAAACTTCCTCAGGAAAATAGGACTCGAAGAGCTGCTATAAGTCTGAGAAAATATCAGAACATGGCAAGTAAGGGGGAACACAATAGATCCTATAGGTCGCAGTGTAATTATCACCCCTAACTTATACATACATACATACATACAAGTTAATTTGCAGAAGTCAGTATATTCCTTGAAGATAGCTGATTCTTCTAAGTACCCCTCTGCAACTAAAGTCGATTTCCATCCTCCTAGATGTTTAATATTAGTTATACCCACACCACAATCAGAAAGAAAAGTGGCTGAAGAATGCCTGAAGCTGTGGATTTTGAATAGTGATGAGCGAGTCTGGTCTTGGTCTTGCAGAAAATGCAAGACCAAGACCAACTTCAGGCTGCAAGATCAAGACCAAGACCGAGCAGGGCAAGACTTATGCAAGACCAAGACTTAGCATTGCAAGATATACGCAAGACCAAGCCTGCAAGAGTCTTGCGGTCTTGCGTCTTTTAAACATATAAACCGAAAAATAAAGTAGCCCTGGATTATTTTAAACTCTAAAGCTTTGGTTTCCTGGGATAGCGGTGCCGCAATAAAGTGGCCGTAATTTGTGTGTTTATAGTTTGTTTTATATCTTGTGTTTAGTTTCATTATTTGACAATAATTAGAGTGTTTCTGTGTTAAAAGCAAAAAATGGATGATTTGGACTTGGCAATGATAATATTTTTGGAAGACAAGCCATCATCGGAAGAAGAAACGAAAAGGTCAGAAAAAAGTAAGGTTTTTAATAAACGGAAAACTGAAGGCGTCTACGAAATCTTAATATGTCGTATGTCGTCACCTTCAAACAAATGATGAAAAATTGATCTTGGCAAAAAATCATAATTTATTAAATCACCCCTGTAAACCTTACTCAAAGCAACAACAAACTCACCTGGAAAATGGACCTCAGTAAATCTAAAAAAAAGTGCAAGACTTGCAAGAGTCTTGGTGCAAGACCAAGACTAGACCCTGCAAGACCAAGACCAAGACCTTGTATGCAAGACCAAGACTAACCCGGTCTTAGTCTTGCATTTGCTCATCACTAATTTTGAAGGCGCAGAAATACTGCTATTTCAGAGGGTATATTTCCTATGTTATTGATTCCTACATATTGTATAGTACTTTTTCCACTTCCTTAACACAAAAAAAAACATGGTGACGAGTCTCTTTTGGACGTAAATGTACAAACTTCCTGTATACTTTCAAAAAATAAGGATCTAAATGAATGGGTTTTGAAATGCTTGATTCTAACAATCGGGTTTTCTTTGTCGTCAATGATGAGTTTCATCAGCTGTTGTCGTCTGCAAGTACCAGGTAATCCAAAAAATTGCTACCAACTTAATCATGAGTTTGTCATCAGGTGCTTCAGTCATCTTCTTGAGTAAAGATTTTGGCCGACATTCTGTCTTTTTATGAATGCAGTTATTTTGTAAAATTTGCTACCATACAAAAGTTTAAGAGTTGGTGTAGAAGAAAATGAAGATGATAAAACTGAGTTGATTCACTTTCATTTTTGTCTAATAATCCTCATAATCTGGAACCATCATTGCAACTTAAAAGTAGGTACTGTTCATTCAGATTTAAAGTTCACTTCACATGTAGATCAAGTGTGTTCTCTACTAAATAAAGCATTTTATGCATTTTTACAAATGAAAAATGTTTTAAATGAAGCAGGTTTGTTAAATATTACGCATATATGCATACAGCCACATATTATTTAATATAATTGCTTGGGGAATTTCGACAATCTGGGAACGTGTATTTAAATTTCACAAACGCATAATTAGACTAATATTTAATCTTAATTATCGAGAAAGGTGTAAAGAAACTTTAAAGTCGAAGAAAATTTTAACATTTGCTTCGTTATATATTTTTAAATGTGTCACATGTGTTCTTTTCGGGACACCCTGTATATTATCTATCTATCTATAGGGGAATTTTCTCGATGAATAGTACAATTTGATGAATGATTTTGAACAAACTTACTTACTTAATACTGTAACATACAAAATAAAAACCTAAAACTCTCATATTGTGTCACACATCACATATATTTTGTGATAATTGTTAAATCTTAACCAAAATTTTGAACTATCTATATATGAAACTAAAACGATTTTAAAAGACAATTTACAAGGTTTATTATTTGATTTATGCGTAGCGATATTTTAATTCGTGACCTCACGCATTCAAAAATTCTATTGACAGAATTTGTGGTTCGCAAAAAGAGTAAACACAAGTCATTGATCTTATCACCAAACTAAATATTCTAAAAAAAAATAGAAATAAACCTTCGGGCATTTTACGAAAATATATAGTTTATTGATATATGTAAAACTATTTTAAATTTTGGAGGTCGAGTAAGAAGTCAAAAAATTCAAATTCCCTAGCAAATTCTCCATATAATACAGTATCCGCAAAAATAAACAGCTGTTTTCCGGCCTAAGCCTAGAAAACCTGCCCCCCTTGCTACATATTTTTTATAAAAGGGTATATAAGTCTCATTTATTACAAAAGACCTTGGTTTATTAGTTTTGTTATGGGGTATTTTAATTAAAAGCTTAGATCCAAAATCTTCTGTCATTCAATGATTAAAATAAAGGTTTCAATATGCTCAAGGCTCAAAACTTTTGTTTTTTTCGGGGTTTGTAGTTGTCACTTTGACGTTTTAGGAAAGCATGCAATTTTAAATAAAAAACTGCATTTATAAAAATTTAATTGAAACTAATATTGAATGTGATTTCAGAAAAAATACTATGTGACATTGAAAAGTACTATAGTTTATTTGTATGGAGTTGGCAGCTAAGAAAAATCATTAAATCATAAAATGTTGTAAACAAGACCCTAAATCAGTAGCGCACGTACTTATTTACATCAGTATTAAGAAATTTCTTTTACTCATCATATTTTAATGTTTCAATAGAAATGTATACTACTTTTAGTTATTTTTCACGAACCACCCTTACTTGGGCTTTGAAGGATTTGCAATTATAATGAATTCACTGTACTGCCAACTCCAAACAAATGAACTATATTCATATGTCAAGCTTTTACCACTAATTCCAAGTACTAATTGTAATTTGCTGGTTGTGAACGAAGCTTAACAAAAAAATGCGCACGTTTACGTTTATTGTGCAACCCGGACGAACGTAGCGTGCACTCTCAAATCGCTATTGGTTTCCGTATAGTTCCGTGTAAGAAAGACCTAGGATTGGTGATCCGTGGAAAACAACATCCGTACAAGACTGGTTTGCTGCTACGTTAAGTGGACTGGAGGAGCCGTTATCTACGTTACAACTAGCGCAGTGACTTTTGAACGCGACAGAATTAACACATTTCCGTTGAAGCAATAAAAAAAACTATTTAAAAGCGCAAATTTAAAATATAATATGACGATTTGTGCTAAAAATTCTGATTCAAAATCACATAATATAGCAAACTTTATCATTTTGACGATGAAAGAAAGCCAACAAGGTTGGAAATGAATAAACTCAAGAATTAAGAAATGTTGGGTCACTAACTGGCATTATATACTGCAATTTTTACAAGATAATTATTCAAGTTTTCAAAAATGATATTAAATTGAAGCAAAAATAAATAATTAACCAAATAATTGAAGAAAATGTTAAATAAAAATATTAAACATGGTATTTTACAACCCACAACACTAGTATACAATTAAACTAAATAAGCTATTATTGTGAAAGTTGCAAATAGAATTGTTAATCATTTCTAAAGAAATTCCCTGCATTTCACAACATATGCGATATTGCAAATCATTTAGATTAGTGGGTCTGTTAAAATAAACTCAGTTTTTTAAGTAATTCCACATCAAGTGGTGTCAAATCAGGAGATCTTGTGGGCTACCTATAGTATTTTTTTACCAATCCATCTCCAAGGAAAACATCTCTTTGATAATGTGGACATGTACCATCTTGTGAAAAATTTAGACTGTTTTACTTTTTGCAACTTTTTTAACCGAACAAGTATATTCACCATTAGAAATTGAGCTAATACTAACTCACCCTTCTTTAAGTAGGAGTAATTGATAATAAACTTGTATCTAATGGTTTTACATTTTAAAATAGTTGAAAAATCATTTTATTCACACAAATATTTTTAAATTAAACCCTATCAAGCCCTACCTGTAATGTTGTAGAAAATATACATTCATGTTTGGAAACAAACTGTCTATTTCAGGTATAATTTGATTTTGGAGAATATTAAGAAATTTGGCACCGGTCATCATACCTTCAATAAAAGAAGATTACGAAACCAGCCCAATTAATTGGTTCTGGATTTTGTATATAAATCTCCTCCATTCAGTGAGAATTATAATCTGACCAGTATCAAGAATTATGCCTGTTCAAATTTAAACAGGATGTGGCTCTATCACTGAATATAACAAAATCTAAAATATTATATTGTATTGTGTCCTTATTTTCTCTGTTACCTTTACCTAAATGATTTAAAAGATCGCATATGTCATAAAATGCAGAGAATTTATGTTGAAATTTGTAATTTAGTTCAATTGTACATGATGTAGTATCAACTGGGGCAAACAAACATGTTATGTCTTGCAAAATAATTACCAAAGTTATACTCAATTTACTTTGGCTCTGAAATAAAATACCAAACTATTTTATTATAGAATTTTAACCCCAACAAAAGCATAAAATTCACTTTCCAACTAGTTATTTTTCCTATGACCATAAATTATTTTTAAAAAATCCCAATTTTCTATAACATCTTCAATAAAATGTTCATATCTACTATTTTCCTAGTTCAATATATCAAAAACATACATGCAATATATTACAAATTTGTATTATATATAAAATTAACATAACATACACATAAACCTTAGATTCACCCTCTTCCTATTAATTAATTGCCTCAATTAAAAGGTCTGGTAAATCATAATAGTTTTGCCATGGATACCTGTCTTCCTTTGTTATTTTTAATCAATGTTTAAAGTGAACTATCACTTTCATTAAGTAGTATATCTGATCATAATAATAAAATCATTATCTATGTTGTTTATAAATAGTCTATTCAATATTATTTTTGAAATTAGATGATTAAGATTTTTATTCTTTTAGTTTTTTGAAAATAAAATACTTAATGAAGCATTTATTGTTAGTGATACATTTTTTAACCAAGTAATTAAAAAAATATGTTTTAAATATTAGGAAATTTTATTATATTCATTTGATTTTCTATTAGATTATTATTAAAATAATACAATATATGGTGGAATTCTGAGCCTTTTCTATAAACTTTAGAATCTGTAAGGTATAGGGTTTGCCATGATGTTAACTTTTGCAGATTTTGGCTTACAGACTTTACAGATGTTTTCATATCCCACTAATAGTCAACAATTCATGAATGAAGTAAAACATAACAATTTTCTTATTGGAACTAAGTGGTTATATAAACTGTAATGTGACTAAATCCCACAAATGATTTAAAAATTTCCAATATTTATAGGGGTAATGAACTTATTACATTTAAATGTATATTACAGGTATTACTTGGTTAATCATATTTGAGTAAGATTTAATTACTTAATTATTAAATTACAGTTAATTTGCTACAGATACTAAAAGCTTTAGTTTTTTTCTTTTTTACATATTTTTTACTAGATATATTAATTGATGAAAAATAAATCATTCGAATGACGAATTTATGAAAACTAGCAAGGCCATTGGCAAGGTAACAATGTCCTGAAATGTCATTCAGTAATCAGTTATTCTCACCTGTGATAGCAAATTCATCTGGAGTTCTGCCTCCTGCCATAAGCCACTTACACCAGTCTATAGTTTCCCATTCTTCTATAGATTTCTGAGGATTTAATAAGTTATCCAAAACTTCGTTTAGGTGCTGTGGATTTCTTTCATTTGAACAATCGGCATGAATGTATGTAGCTGTGGCCCTTTTTCCCTTTGCCATCAACACTTTCGGGTCACAATTTGATGTTGAGGCCATAATGAGCACTAGAAAGTCATGTCATATAAAATTTTACCAAAAATCTATTAAAATTATGCACGAAACAAAAAACTTTCCCGTTCTCGCATCCCATTAAACAACACTCTCCCTCGTCACTCGTCACTGACCAAATACAGTCAAGTTATGACAGTTCAGGTAACCGAAAAAGAAATTTACTAGTTGTAAGTTTTGACAACCATGGTTGGTTTTCTAGAAATCTTCTGTTTTTGAAACAACAATAAGTAGCAATGATGTTTATAAATCTATCCATGTTTTAACAACAAATAATATTAATAATAAATAGTTCTGTCGCTAGCGTAAAAATAGGAATAATGAATAATTGTGGTGCGTATACCGCATAAAACATAAAATTGTAGCGTTTATTCCGTGGAAACATTGACTAATGGCAGTTGACGCATAATGGTCTACGATTCTTATTTCTTGTTCTGTGCTTATTCCTGTGGATTGCGAATCATGGCCTTGTTCTTATTGTTCTGTGCTTGTTTTGGCCTTGTATATTTAAGTCATCAATTCAAATTTCTTTTCCTGACAATCGTCAAAAGTTTATATAAAAAAATTAATATTTTAAATTTGTATTGTGTATAACCTACATTCGATGAATGTGTTGAATTTTAAATTCAAAGAAAATAAATAGTAGAAGGAGGGTGCTCAATTCCAATGTAAAAAATAAACCATATTAGGTATAAATTTTCTACAAATTTTAATTGTTAGTTTTTATAATATCTGTCACATTTCTGATGATTGGTTTTTAAAATATGTTTTAAAAATCAAGTCGTTTTTTGTAAAAACACTCCTAAGGTAGTTGCATCTTTCATAAACTGTGTCAATGAACAAGGTTTGTAGTTAATGTCATGGTCGAAAGTTCATTTAACTTGTAACTCCAAACCAAAGTGAAATTTATTAATCAGTTGCATTCCATACTTAAAGCTCAGAAGCTACAATGAGGAAGTCCAGTTTGTTCTCGTAAGTGATTATTTTTAAAATTAATGGATTACTTTACTGTTGCGTTTTTGTGCAATTCTGATAATTTTTATTTGTTTATAAAAGCCGATTTTAAAAATATAAACAAATATGTTTGTGATAATGTGTTTAAGCTAATAATTTATTTATGTGTTTTTATAACATTAAACAACTATATTTTTGATTAATTTTTAGCTAAAATAGCTAAATAACTAAGCTCAAATAGTAGTAGTAGTTTGGATTTTTATTAAGAAAAATTCTTAGGAATTCATATAAATATTGAAAATACATATGTCAAGTGAAAGTTGTCAGAGTTAAAAATTTCATATTTTCTTTTTTCAGTTCATTTTGATTTAATACATTATAGTGTGTTTAGTAAACTGTTACTGTAAACATCTTTTAACATTATCTGTGTGTATTTTCAAAGTTTGTAAAAAATACCATAATAGGTATATATTTTAACTTTCTTCTTCAAAATTTTTATATAATTACAAAAAATTATGTGACACAGATTTTTATACATCAAGAATTGTTAAAACTTTATTTAAATTATTATATACTAACTTTGTTTTAATTTAATGCTAATGATATTTATTTTTTAAAATTTATGATTTTAATTCCTATATATCTGTTGATTGTCCAATCTTTTAGAAATTTGTTTAGGCTTTCTAAATAATCTTTAATATTGCATGCAAATAAATTATCAATATAAAATGGCCAATAATTTTATTTAAAATGTTATATAACTATATTTAAACTGGAAACTTAACATCCAAACACTCAAATATTTTTATTTTAATATTACATTATTTTGTGTGTTTTACCTCTAAATGTAACACCTTGGAGCAAAGGGTTTTACTTTCACATTTTTCACTGGAAACTAGAGGTTTCTATTTCAAAAATCATATTGAAGCAGCTGTTTTTTAGTTAATGAAGGGATTTGAGTAACTTTTAGGGGTCTGATTAGTTTGGGATATATTTGGTTTGCACATTTGGTTATTAAAATGGTAAAAATAATATTGTAACATTGATCTAATGCTACAAGAATCTATAATACATAAAAGTTACAACAAATGATATAAAGTACAGATTAAGAGTTCAAAATTTATCTAGCATTCTAGGATCACAGGATTTTAAAACAAAATGTATTTGGGATATTTCCAAGAGATTAGATTAGATTATGTATTGGTTATGTAGCTACAAGTCTCTTCCATAGATCTGTAGTGGTAGTCTTTTTCAAATTGCCTATTAGCGTATTAAGGATCAAATGACAATACAATCATATAAATTGCAATAGTGGAATATGAAAACTATTGTTAGTATCAATTAAATAATAGTTTAAATAAAGTAAAAATCACCTTTTATAAAATTCAAACTAAAAACAAATTAATGTTAATATTAGTGCCAAAAATGTGTATAAATTTAAATTGCAAATGTTTTGATTTTTTCTAATACTCATTAAAATTTTCTTTCAATACCTGCTTAGCTTCTAGTCATGCGCTATTAGCTTGAAATATATTTCTTGCATCACATTATTACTATAGATAATGGATTAATTTTTAAATATTTTTTATGAAAATTATGTCCAAATAAAACTATCCCAAGATTTTGCACTTATAATGACTATAAAAATAATATATTGCTTTAATGATTGAGTAAATGTTTTTAGAACAATTTAATACTATTTCACATATAATTATAAATAAAAAATATACTTTAAAGTGATGATTACACAAAAAAACTTATTAGTAACCAGATAGCAATTAACTGATTTATTAATTTTTTTATTTAACTATAGAGTTTGACAGGATTGCATATTAATTGAATGTATAATAAAAAAAATGATCAAAATCATTGTACATAATAGTTATGTAAGTAAATAACAGTATTCTTCAGTGGTAGAACAGGACATAAGCATATTAATCAACAATCATGTGATAACCATTACACGTAAGTCGCGGACACTATTTTTTCTATGAGTAGGAATGGGATATTCAATTTAGCGAAAATTTCATCATATACCTTGTTAAATTTTGCATCATCAGACGATGCTAATTCTATAGCGAAACGGCCGTTATTGCATTTAAAAACGTATTTGCGAATAAATAGTGAAAGTTTAATTCATCTCTGTACCCGACTCCCCACGATGTCCAATCGCCGCCCAAATTTGGGCCCGTTCTCTGCGAATTCTTCAAGCCACGCCCCAAGCCTTGCTACCCCCAACTGGCACTCTTCAGCCACACCGAGCTATTATCTCCCAACCACACTCAAAATCCACCCAGGACATTATACTACTTCAACACAAAAACAACGCCATCCCAGCCCTGTAGAGGATTTTAAATCCTAATCTGGGCTCATCTATTTTATTCTCTAACCCTCGTAGAAAATTATCCAATCTCCACCAAAATTTCTCGCTGATTCATTCATTCATTTTGAAAATACATAACTCAAAATTATCAAGAAGTTTCTTTAAAATATAATATAACGTTTGGTAATATTGCATCACTTTTTAGTGCAACAAAAAATACAATTTGTTTGAAATTTGTTATCGGTAAAATATTGTTAACAATAATGTAGTTAAAGTTATTTACAAAAAACAATGAAATATATGTTTTAAGGTGAAAACCGATTATTTAAGAGTAATTATTATGAAATAATTTTACAGGTATTAAGGATGTCACTGGTGAAAGTTTTGTTTTTCGTTGTTTGTATCGATACTTGAGTTTATACAGAAATTTATGAAAAATTACTAGAGAATCATGGAGCTCAAGTCCGAGAAGAGATTCGAAATTATTTGTAAAAATTTACTATGTGGAGGTAAGTTTTATTTTGGCAAATATATTCTTCTTAATTTATTATTTTTATATAATCAATCAGAAATTATGAAAAACTACTGTTTTGTTTTTAGGACTAGTCATAATTCTGTTTTTTTCTTTTAACTGAATTAGGAATTGCTTTCAAATATAGTAGGTACTTATGTTAAAATGTTAATTTCTGCAGTGGTGGACTAAGGGGGGTAGGATTACTGTTTTCTTGTCATTTTACAGAATACTGTGTTTTTGTGTAACTTGATATTATTTTCCAATTAAAATAAAACAGTATCATCAATATACAACCGTAACACAAATATATTTAAAGACAAGTAGGTTTATTTTTTTCTAGAAACCTTTTTTAGCTAATACATATCTATTTTGATGTAAATGATTCTCAAATAACGTCGTCTAAATGTTAAAATATATAAGCTTTGTGCTTTGTTAATATTATTTGTAAAATGTAATAATAGCATACAAATAATTTAAATAAATTGTTATCTTTATAAACAATAAATATGCTTGACGTCATGGTCTTAACACAAAACAATACATTTTTGCGAAAGTTTTTTAAATTATTTTGAAAAGTATAGGTCAAATTATTTATTGTTATGCATAGTGGTGATTTTCAGTTTGTGTATAATCAAAACTACCTCTAAATAAAACAGAAAAGATGTTTACCAATATTTTTTTGTTATTTAAACCTCTAGAAGTTAAAAATTTTTTGCGTAAAACTATTTTCAACCTGGTTACCATTAAATTTTGTCTCTTTTACTAAAAACCAATTTAATTTGATATAAAACTATTCAAAACAGTTTGTTGTATTTAATTATTTAGTTAAATTTAGTCCGGACTATTAGGATTGAAACAATAAAGGAAAAAAACAAAAGTCAACTTTAAAATTACTAAAATTTTTTCGATCTTATCTATTATTTTATGATCATTTTTATCAAGCAACCATTTTAAAAGGAGTGTACCTATATATGTATATTATTTTTAGGTGTAGCTGGAATGTTATCAAAAACTACAGTAGCCCCACTTGACAGGATAAAAATTCTTTTGCAAGCTCACAATCGGCATCATGAGTCTCATGGGGTATTTAAAGGCTTACGTCATGTTGTTTCAAATGAGGGAGCTCTAGCACTCTATAAAGGTAAAATACCATTGAATTGAATCAAAATATTTATAGAATTTATTAAGATTTTGATCTCTTGTACCTTTTTTGTATTCAGTAGAAATAGCCATTCTTTTTGTTTCTTTATTACATTAACAACTAAAATATCTAGGTATTGATATAAATTTTTTGAGAATAACTAATAATATATTCATCTATAGGAATGCAATGAAGTAAAACCAAGAACTACTATATTAATACCAATTATTTGTGTATTACAGAAGATGCAATATTTTTTTTGTTATTTTTATTCATACATTTTTAGAGATAGATTTTTAATTAGACATTTTTTAGATTAGTATGTAAATTGTTTAATTTGGTATTTTTAAAAGGTAATGGAGCTCAAATGGTGAGGATATTTCCATATGCAGCTCTTCAATTTACTTCTTTTGAAATTTATAAGAAGTACTTAGATGGTGTTTTTGGGGAAACATCTCACATTGACAAGTTTCTGGCAGGTGCTGCAGCTGGTCTAACATCAGTTACATGTACATATCCTTTAGATACTATCAGAGCCAGATTAGCATTTCAAGTGAGTACGAAATTACAATAAAATCTCTAACTGCATTAATTTGCTTATACAGTTGATTGTTTCAATTATTCTAAAATGTTTCTTTAATCGTTTTTCCAAAACGTTTGGATCAAGTACAATTTTTGGTTGCGTGATGTTTTGGGAAACTTTGATTTTTGTATCGTAGGACTATCTTTAGCAAGCGGCCATTACCCAACTGCTTCAACCGAAGAAAAATTGAAATCTGTGGTTTCTCAAATGCTGTCTTCTTTGAATCTGCCTTTTGGCAGTTTCTGCAGTAAAGTTTTCAAATAATGTTTATGGTCTTACAGAAACCTGGTCATGTACCATAACAACTCTGCTTCTTGTACTTTTTAAAACAGTACAAATCGTCGATTTGTTCAATGGACTAGTTTAGTGATTTTTTTTATATTTGCATCTTATAAAATAGGTTTTTAGTGGTTCAGCTGTACAAATAAAATTTTTATAAAATTAATCCTCTAGCCATAATCGGCTTTTGAAATTTAAATTTAATGGTTACATACGTCATAAGTGGTAAGTGACGTGTTTCAATAAGATTGGTAGAAAATGTGCGATGTTGTCGATATGCTTTAATATTAACCGAGAAACTTATCTCTCTCTCTTATTTGTTGTCATTAAAAAGAGATAAACATATCGATATTTTTGTTCTCTGATTGACACTTTATCAAATAAGGAGTAAAACACTAAACAAAATATTCTGTCATTTTCGTTAGTTTAATTTGTTGTTTGGTTGTGTTTGGTTTATGAAAAAAATTACTTCTATACTATTTTTGGTTCGAAAATAAAAATCCCTAACACCTTCTCTTGATGTTATAGCGGTTCCTTCAAAAATAACCAATAGAAGTAATTGTTCTCTCGGGGAGCAACCCTTCTATCGGTACAGTGAGAGAACGAATTTAAAGAATACGTTTTTGGCATATTCAATAGAACCACGCCCTATTTCTATTGGCTGTTCTATTCTATCACCGTCAAGAATAGGGGTCTTGTTTGTTTATTACAGATAAACACGATTTTCTCTCCTGTCATATATCTTGTCAACTGGTACAATCAGTTAGTCACAGAACACGGTGTTTTGTGCCGCCAGTTCTTTAAGAATACTTGAAACGAACGTAACTAAACTGTGACAACGTTGACTTTTAAACACACTTCATTATTGGTTATTAGTTGGCGCTACGTTTAAAACTTACTAATTATTTATTGCTAAATTTTACGAAATGAGAAAAATTACTTGCAAAATGAATACCAATATAAGTAAGTAGGTATCTTATCCTAAATATATATTGCTATTATTTTGATTAATATGATCCTACTAAACTAGTCCATTGCGTTTTACAAATTGAACTAGATAATTGCGTTTTACAAATTGAACTGTTTTCTGTGGAATGAAGTTTAAGAGTGGTCCTTTAATACAGCAGCGCCATCTTTATTGACAGCTGTTTGGAGAACATTTCTACAACACTCCTACATCTACTCTCCTTAGATAATAATAATAATATCTGAAGCTAATGAGTTATTGAGTTATGCAGGTGAACAAATATGTTTTTTAAAAAGTTTTGCATAGTATTGAGACAACAGAGATATTGTCCCATTTGGTAAAGAATCTGATCAAATATTTGGAACGAAGGCTATTTTCGAATTAAACTTATGTTCATTTATTGTTTTCAGATAACCGGTGAACATGTCTATACAGGTATAACCCATGCGGCGATTACAATTTTCAAAGAAGAAGGTGGAGCAAGAGCTCTTTATCGCGGATTTACTCCAACTCTAATGGGCATGGTTCCTTATGCTGGACTTTCGTTTTTCTGTTTCGAATATATTAAATATGGTTTTATGAAATATTGCCCTCAATGGTCGTGTAATCCCTGTGAAAAAAATACCGGAGGATTGGTATTAACAATTCCCGCCAAGTTAATATCGGGAGGTTTGGCTGGTGCCATTGCGCAGAGTGTTAGTTATCCATTAGACGTGACAAGAAGGTAAGTCCATAAATTTTATTTTGTAGTAACGAGACATTGTGAATACATAAGAGATAAGGAAAATATATCGTAACATACAAAATAAATCATGTGACTCAAAATTGTTATTGATAGATTTCTAAGAAGGATTTTACTTTCAACTAGTTTACAGTTTTCTATTATTCTTATCTGTCTTTTAAATAAATTGATATTTTTTAACTGACAACATAAATATTACAAACATATCAAGTTCGAGAAGGTGATACACGCATGAGGCAGTCAATTAGCATCTAGAATAGTCTTTGTTAACAGTGAACAATTATATTCTTCTTGTCGATATATCACTGTATTTTAAATATATTGATATTTTGTAATTGACAACATACATATTACAAAAATATCACTGCGTGCCGAGCGCAGCGAGGTTCGCATCAACAGAGTAAATAAAAATAATATGTTTGTACTAAATTATTTTTTATATTCTTTTTTTGGGTCGATTTTTATTAAAAATAATTACAAGATATATTTTTCATGCACTTTTATTCTTCAAAATTTCCATAAAATATTATTACAAAGTGGTCAAGTTCTGAAGCCGGTCCTGTCCAATACTTAAAATAATAGCGAATGCTCCTAGAATAATTCCGGTTGTTTCCTTTTTCTAGAAGGTTCGAGAAACCTTCAAGGTGATATATAAAAGGCGGTACACGCTGGAGGCAGTCAGTTATCAGCTAGAATAGTCTTAGTTAACAGTGAACAATTATTATATTCTTCTTGTCGATATACCACTGTCTTTTAAATATATTGATATTTTGTAACTGACAACACACATATTGCAAACATATCAGGTTCGAGAAGCCTTCAGGGTGATATATAAAAGGCGATACACGCATGAGGCAGTCAGTTATCAGCTAGAATAGTCTTAGTATAGTTAACAGTGAAAAACTATATCCTTCTTGTCAATATACCACCAGTGAACAATTAGTACAAATAGCTCTAATATGCATTTATATAATGGATAATTAATTATTCATGTTTTTCTATCATTTATTTGGTGGTTACATAATGTGAACGTGATCCTTTTAATAGGCGACTGGACTGATATTGAATATTTAACTTTGAACTACATCATCGTATTGTTACAGACCCTAATTAATTTTTGGATCCCATCCCATCAAAACTATTATAAATGCGATTTATGAGCCTATTCGTTGTTCGAAATCATGAAATTTCATAACCTATTTTAAACAATCCATGACGGGAATCACTTGTTAAGGGGTGTCCTTATTGGTCTGTTGATGTTCCATTTCCACTTGGCATCCAATGTTGCCAAATCATCTATTAAAAACAAGTTAACCGGAAATTTGTCTTCATAAAATAGTGATTGATGCCAAAAACTCCTTCGAAATGAATACTTCGTCTCATCAATAGACATAGGACACGTTCCTGTTGATTATCTGAGAATTAGCAGTGTGGGAGAACCATGATTGATTTTTGACCCTCATTTACAACGTTCTCTAAATATTCCTTAGAAATTTGGCAACATGTTATGTTCTTCTCTTTCTTTCTTGGTTGAGAGTGTGCTGCCATGTTGTCACGTTAATAAAGCTAAATGTCCTCAAGTATGAATTATCACCTAATGCTTAATATAAAATATCGAATATTATGAGCACATCACCATTGTGTCTGAGAGAAGATATGACAGTTTTGTAGTTCATAATTACTGTTCAAAACATCAATATTTGAGAATCAATTGTTATTATTTCCTGAAACTTAATTTTACTGATTCATTTTGACAAGTGGCAACTGTGTTGTTCTCTTCCCCTTCTAATTAAATCGTGACGTCACTTGCTTGGTGCGGCAAAATTTCGACCGTTTGAATATTATTTTGACTTTATTGGTGATTTAGAGTTCGTATGATCAATAAAAAAAGTAAAAAAATATTAAATCACCTATATTCATGTATATTATACAAATATGAATTAAAAAAAAATAGTCCACTCGCTATTGAGAAAAAAATACGGAAATCCAAATTACCAATAATTATTTTCTCTAGGCAAATTCTGTTAATTTTTCTGTCGTTGACTGTACCATTCTCATCTGAAGATATTTTATTTTTGTTTAATTGGTGACAATATTGATTGACTTGGTTGTACCCAATGCTAAATTTCGGTACAATTATTATATATTAATATGGCAGACTGATATGTATTCAGATGATGTATGTGTGCAGCTGTACTTTTTTTACAGTAATTGGGACTGTGACTGACAGCAATAAAAAATATATGTCACACTTGAGACTTCAGCTTTAAATTTCCCATTTTCTTGTATTGAAGTAGTTTTTAATATCAGCTTTCCTCTACATACCATAAAGTTAAATAGTAATCTAGAATTGTTAAGAGTTTGATTATTTTATTGAAAAAATGTATTTTAAAATTTTCAGACGTATGCAATTGGCTATGATGAATCCCGAAACTCATCACTATGCAAAAAGCATGTTCGCAACTCTTGGTAAGATTTACCAAGAACATGGTATTGTGAATGGATTATATAGAGGGATGTCCATAAATTACATGCGAGCAATACCCATGGTCGCTGTGTCGTTTTCCATCTACGAACTCTGCAAACAACTTTTGAATTTGGATACAGGACTAAAAGTTAGCGTTGGATAAAAGAACAGTAGTAGCATTAGTAATATGGCTTTGTACTTAGCGCAGATATTTAAAAATTCTTTCCAAAAAAAATTTTAAAAGGCGATAACAAATAATTTAGAATAATTACAGGAAACATAGAAATAAATTCAAGGAAGTTGACAAAAATTATTTGTATTAGATTTTTTAAACTGTAGATTTTAATTTCAAATGTTTTTATTGTTTTAGGAGACAAAATTAAAACAAGTACGAAAAATTTAACAGCAAAGTTAAGAAAATGATTTAAAAATTTTCAAGAGTACATTATTTGTTTAAAATAAATAATTTCAGTTGTACTACTCGGGTTTAAATTTAAATTTCCGAAAAAATTAGAAATATTTGCATGGATATACAGATATTATTTATGGCAATGACAATCTATTGGGAGCAAGTTTCTTCATAACAATGATCCAGTTTTGCTTAGATGCATTTTAGAATGGCAAACTATCTGTAGATAAAATCCTTTTCAATAAAAAAGTTATTGAATATTAAAAAATCTAAGATGCTTTCCTCTTAAAATGTTTCAGCTCAGTTTAAGTAAGAACAAACTTTCAGCTCAATTCACTTTCAAGGATCAGTTAAATTTAAATGAACTGTCTTGTTTGAGAAAGAATCTGTGAAATGACATTGATGACATGTTATACACAGAACACTAAAGTGCGATATGTAACCAATAATGTTTCTGTTCTGTGACCATAAATGTATATATGTGAGAATATCTAACCGGTGTATCGGATTAACAGTTCTATTTTTTTATTTTTGTATTATAGGCTTAGATATATAATTGATATACGAATGTTTATCTCCCCAACTGTCAGTTCTAGTCATAAATAAACTAGGGAACAACATTTTTACCGATTCAAATTTACTAAGAATGATATACTATAAAATTGGTAAACCTGTAGGACTTGTATAAATTGTGGAAGTCTAGGAAGGATGGCTTGTTTTAATAATTTTCACAATACACTTCTAAAAACTTTATTCTTCACAGAGAGATACAAAATACACACGTGTTCTCAACTTCAACTTAGATGTCGCACAGAATCATGAATGCCGTGGAACGGACACTTCATGGTTACTTTTTTGGTTTGTAACAGAGGGCGCCACTGTATGGGCAAAGCTGTCATTTGTAAAAAAACCAATGATATTTTTCCTTTGTGGGATTCCAATATTCTAGTTATTGATTTCAGCAAACCTATTACTATTATTAAGAGTAAAATCACAAATACAACACATGACATGACAATTAACTATCAGCTAAGTTAGAACCGGTGGTTAAACTTAAGTATTTTTTATTTTAGATTTTCAATGATTTTACTTCCCGAAATTTTATCTATAGTTCTTTCCCAGTTTTTTTTTGAGTACTGTAACAGAGGTGAATCCCAGTAGCCGAGTTGGGTTATTAAATAAATAAATGAAATAAAGTGCTATTAACGATTCCTTCCGTTTAATTACAAAGAACCTTATTAAACAACCTAAGATCATCATCTTATTTTGGCACCCAACGTGGGGCCGTCAAGGCTGGGTCTGTTACAGTACCAATTTCTTGCAAAATTTATGATCAACTGTCCTAAAATTAATAATTCGGCACCATTTTACTATTAATATCTGAAATGTGTTTACATTTGTAATTAACATTTTTTTGTTCCAATATTATTAGCTACCTATATGATAGACAGATGGACTTGTTTATTATTATTAAACAGTTTCTTTTTTTCACCTGTGGTAACAGAAGAGCTTCGTAATACAATTCGAGACATTAAAAACAAATCCGCATCTGGAGTAGATGGGCTTACTCTCAAAATGTTCGCAAATCTGCCGGACTGTGTATTAGATCTTCTAACTAATTTGATTAATGAGTCGTTCCAAATTGGTATTTTTCCTACTTGCCTTAAGACAGCCATAATCATTCCTTTGCATAAAGGAGGTGATAAAGATCAAGTTTCTAACTATCGCCCAATCGCGCTTCTTCCTACGTTATCCAAGATCATTGAAAGGTTGGTAAAAAAGGCTTCTTTCATTTGTGAGTAAATACAATATTCTAGCTAAAAATCAATTTGGATTTTTAAGTGGTAAATGCACAAATGATGCAATGTTTCTCTTTTAACAATGTCTACTCCAGCTTAAACAATCAACACTCTACAGCTACAATATTTTGTGATTTCTCAAAAGCTTTCGATTGCGTGGATCATAAAATACTACTTAAAAAATTGCAGTACTATGGATTTAGAGGCACCTCGATCAGGTGGTTCGAGTCCTTTCTTAGTGATAGACTGCAGCTTGTACGAGTTGATGAATTAAGGTCTTCATGCAAGCAGATAGAATATGGGGTTCCACAAGGTTCGGTATTGGGTCCTATATTGTTTTTGCTATTTATCAATGATATTGCTGACTTGAGCATCGGCGGAAAAATTTGTTTATTCGCAGACGACACTAGCTTTTCTTGGAGTCACCCGGATATCACCGAACTGCATAGAATCGTTTCACATGACTTAACCATCATCAAATCATGGTGTGATTCTAACCATATGTGTTTGAACGTTTCTAAAACGAAAGTTTTACCATACACATCTGCAATTCAACCTATTATGTTGAATAATTCTACTATAGAGGTCGTTGACTCTGTGAGATTTTTGGGACTAGTCGTTGACAGCTCTCTAAAATGGGATGTACACATTGACGCTTTGTCAAAAAAACTAAGCTCTTCTTGTTACGCACTGAGAACAATATCTAGGGAGCTTCACCTGTCAGCTTCCAAAACAGTCTATTTTGCCTCTTCGAGTCACATCTCCGATATGCACTTCCTTTTTGGGGTACATGTTGTGTGACTCAATTTGAACGTATTTTTAAATTACAAAAGAGAGCTGTTCGGTATACGCTGAAACTAAGCAGTAAAACTCACTGTAGGGAATTCTTTAAAAAACATAAAATATTAACACTTCCATCCCTATTTATCTTTGAATCCATTTCTTTAATTCGGAAACATTTACCTGAAGTCTCAGACAGACCATCTCATAACTACCCTCTTAGAAGTGCAGAGTATGACCTTTATTTACCAAAACCTCGCACGGAACTAATCAAAAGCTCTATTTTTTATAACGCTAACAAAATGCACAACAATCTACCCTTGGAAATAAAGTCCATTTCATCAATAACCGCATTTCGTATCGCTTTAAAATCATACTTGGTGGAGAGAGCTTTGTATGCAGTTGACGACTTTTTTACATAAATTATTTTGGACCATCTCACGCACTGGAAGGTTAATTTGTGATATTTATCTATTTTGTTGTTTGTTGTTTTTTTTTGTTGTTACTCTGACTAAATTAAAATTTTAAATTTTAATTTTTTTATATTACTTATTATTTATCAGTCTCATTGTATAATGTATACATAAAGTATACATTTATTTTATTTTATTTTTTATTATTTTTTTTTTAATTGACCTTTCGCAATGTTTTATATTGTGAAGTTTTATATGTTTGTATGTTTTATGTTTTATTTACTTGTAAATACTCTTGTATTACTGTTTTGTTCTGTGTGATTTGCTTTTTTTTTTAAACAGCTTTGTCCACAAATTTAAAAAATTTTTTCGACAATAAAGCTTATTATTATTATTATTAAATTTGTAATGTGCGAATTTGTATCAATGAGTAATTAAAAAACAAAAACGTCTCAATTATAAGGGATCAGCATCATAAACACAATTGAAATTCGAGTTTTGATATTAGAAAATGTGAACCAATGATATTTTCGACGAAAACTTCTGACTGTTGGTAAGCAATAACCGATGAAATTGCAACTGCATTGTACATATTTACATGTATAAAATATAGTTTATTTATTTTTAAATATTTATTCTACTAAAATGTAAATTTTCCTTCCTTTAATTATTTATTCCTTTGTATAAAAACCTTTTTCGATAGTTAATCTAATTAAAGATTTAAAATACAATTAAATAATCTCGAAATGGCAAGAATTAATAAATAAACAATTTACAATGGAAAATCAATAATATTTTGTCAAATTAATATTTTTAACCTATGTTCAAATATGATTTTGCACCCCATTTCTTTATAATTCGTTGTAATAAAAAATGTCAGAATTATGTTTTTCCTTTTTACTGTTTGGTGAGACGTTTGCCTCTTAAATGACCACTGAATTCTGCAGGGAGATAATTTCCTGTATTATTCTTGCAGACTGTCGTTCATGTAGGGGTTAATTTTATTTCCACCATCATACTCTCCTTTTTTTGGTACTAGACATTATTTCTGTATGTCTACTGTTTTATTAAGTGATATTCTAAATTTTGAAAATGTTTCAAATATTTTAATTATTGGGAAAATTGAGAGGATTCTAGTCTATACTAATTTAAAATAACGTACTATTAGTTTATAGTTTGTGTTTAAACAAATACAAATGTAATGTACTTTCTTTATTGATTAAACTGCTCTACTAATAACAAACATTTTATTATTTATTTTTTTCAGAGCAGTTACTAAATAAATTACCTATTTTTTGTATTGTTACCATTTTTATTGAAAGGTCTTTATTATTGTACACTTTTTATCAATAAAAAGTTATACGATTTAATTGTTTTATTCGATATACATATATTTTTTTAATTCTTCAATCTTGGAAATAATAAATTTATTATTTCCATCTACAAAGCTAATAGTAAACTTGGAAAATGTTTGTCCTATCTGTCAAAGGTAATGACATTGCACCTATTTACAATTTTATTAATTTCAGTTTAATTAAATATGAAATAATTGTCACACTCTATCTATCCGAAACATCATCAAAGGAAGCTTTTAGAAATAATGGTAAATTTTAGGGCAACGACTTCGAGGGGGCCATACATCAATTGAAAGCTTATGGGGGTCAAGTGGCGCACAAACGCCTCCTTGAAAAGTTATGGGCGGAAAACAGTTATCGGGTTTTCATATTAAACATTAGTTCTCATAAGACAACTCGTTCTCATTTTGAGGTTGCAAATTCGAGTCACAGCCTGGATTCGAACTTGGAACCCACCACAGGCCAGAGCCCTAACCTCTGGGCCACTGTCCTGCGGTTATATAACTCTGTTATAGCCAGTATTTTTTAGGGACGCTTCGTGAGCCAAAAATACTCAAATATTTTTCAGTTCAGGTTAGGTTAGGTTAGGTTTGTATCTCGGATGCAAATAACTGGTTTTTCTATTGAAAATCAATGTTAAAACCCTATAACTGTTTTTTGCCCATAAGTTTTCAAGGAGACATTTGCGCGCCACCTGACCCTCATCGATGTATTCCTCTAATCATAAGCTTTCTATTGATGTATGAACCCCCGGGGGTCGTTGCCCTAAATCCTAAAGTACAGCCTTTTTCAATTTTTTTGTTATATTGTAACTGTTTTTTTTTCATAAAAATGAGTTTATTTTATTTTTTGGTATATTGTAACGTGAAAGAATAAATATTAACTTATTTTATCGACTGTTGATTTATTATTCACCAATGACAATTTTTGTAATATCCACTTCAATTATTGAGCAGTGTATTTCAGAATTCCTATAACCATAATATTATGATGAATGATGAAATAATGTGTAATCGACGAAATTGGATATAGCTATTTATTAGTGTTAGCAGGGAATATTATAATTAAATTTCATATATTTATTTTATGAAACTTCTGAAAACACCCTTAGAATACGTTTCCGGTTCTTCTTCAGATTTCAGAGCGCATCTTCGGTCGTTTCACCGACGCCGACGGTCGATGTTTTGGGAACGGAAGGTCACCTTGAACAAACATCGTTCTCCTAAAATTTATAAAAGTGCGTCTGAGTGTGGAAGTTCCGCCGGTTCAGTGTGTGTAGCAAGGGTAAGCGCACGTAATTTAGCAAGTGACAATTGAAAGTGATAAAATTTGCCGGTTTTTCAGATTTTCTAAACGTAAGTTTCTATCTAAGTACAATATTTTTATTGATTCTAAATTAAATAGTTATAAATATTATATCTGATTGTCTATAACTTCATATTTAAATGCATAAATGGGGTATTCTATAACAAATATTTATCAATGTCTACTAGACCACAGGAAATTGGTATTCATATGGTAGATATAAACTTATTTATAAAAACAAATGTTTGTATATTTATACATATTTTGTATTCTGTTGTTTTCTATGATTAATATTTTTGAAATATATTTTAGCGCCATATTTGATTAAATAAATATTCTTTAATTTTAAAATAAAACAACGTGAGTAAACATTTTTAACCCTAGGTATCTATTTTATAAAATTTAAAAATTAAACTCTTTCCAATAATTTAAATAAAGAAATCTAAAATAGGAAATAATAAAGTGTTAATAAGAATATATAATTATAGCGTTGATTGATATCAATTAACGATCATAGTTTAAAATCAAATTAAAAACATTAAGCATCTTTTGCAAAAGGAATAAGTATTATATATTGTAGGTATTTTACAAACTTAAATGATAATAAAAATAATTTTATTCTTGAAATAAATTATTTAACGCAAAAGGTGTTTTTCTTTTCCGCTATAACTTGAAAACAAGTTGTTTTATTCGTAAAGATTTTTTAAAATGGAGTTTGATAGTATAAGCAAAACAATTTGATAAATGTAAAATATAGACATCCATTTTTTTAACATTCTCCATATACGCCAGATTGTTAGATTGCTAAGAAGTATGTTCCAAAAAACCTGGAAGTTCATAATGGTCACAACATCTGTAACAGTACCTGTTAACATTTTAAGCACCTGTTATCCTAAATATTAAATTAAATTAGTACCGCGCTCTCCATCTTTCCGAAAGAATTCTTAATAATAAAATAATGAATACGGTCTCTATAATTATAATTGGAAGTTCAAAGTAGCTACGTTAGGAGGTGTACTAATGAGTTGCCAGTATCGGGTTTAAGAGGTTTTAATATTTATTCCCAGTCTCATTTTCTTGTATTGGTTTACTGTGATATACAGAAAGTTGGAATATAATACAGTAAACTAGGAGCATCTCTTTAATTTAAAGATTCAGTAAACTTTAAGCTCTCGTATGCACGAACGTTTTTAACTGGATCATCTCTACAACTTGGGCAGATCATCCCTCCACTCGTGATCTTCCATAGTCATTTGGAACCACTTAAACAGTGCTGTAGCTACCCCAAGGTGCGGCGAAGGATCGTCCATTATTGTTAACAGATAAGTTTTTTGTGGTATATCAAATTTACTATTCCCATATTTTTTCTCTTTTATCTTCGTTTATATCTATCTATATCGTCAACTGTATTAGAATAAGTAGTTGTAAAGAACTGTTTGCGGATTATTTTTTTGTAACGTATTCCCAACTTCATTCATTTTAGCACCAAGGAAATCTATTTATCTTTTGGTACATTTTCATTTTTTTTACTTCATAGACAGTTTTTTCTGACATCTTATGATACTTATTTAAATAACTCAGCTTAAAACAACTTTCTTCAGTAGTATCATAAAAAATAAAAAGATTTCAGTGGCGCCCATATTATTTCTTAAAGAAATAAATATTGTACTATAGTCAGAGCTAATGAACTTACTCACCCCTAGCCGAGGTATTTAACTATCATAATTTTTGCTGTGATAAACATTTATAAATTTTGTTAATTATTGAAATATCTTTTACAACTAATTAAAGACGAAATTAAGATTAATAGTTGTTTTATTGTAAATTGCATTTTTTCTTTATAAATTCACTCTCAACATGTAAAATCATATCACAAATTGACGCCCAACGTCATAATATGGTTACACACCATATTTCTTTCCATTTTTCTCAAAGAAATTTAAATTGCGCCCCCTATAGCCTGCACATTACTTATTATAAGTTGCAAAGTTACTCTCTTCCATTGGAAGAAGAGGGTAAAAACAACTTTGTTAAAATTTTTTTCCACCTTAAAGTTTGTAGATAATTTTATTTATTTTAAGTTCTGTTTTGACAGTTCCTAAATTATTTTTTCTGGGACATACGGTACATACAAATTTATGTAAAAGGTGCTGCATGAAATATTGTTTTTAAAATTAATATTCAGTTATTGTAGATGTTAGTTGGTTAGGAAATGATTCAGCTTTCAGTTAAAATATTTTGCAAAATTTCACAACCAAATAAACGTGATAAAATACACGAAGCGGTGTTAAAATGATACAAATAAGTGGGTCGAACCGTCGAACGGATTAGTCCTGGGCATATTTTATACAAAGCCATAACTATTATTCTTAAATTGGTAGTTTTTTATTGTAGGGAAACTGCCCTTTTTGCGTTATTTGTTAATAAGGAAAAATATCAAGTATTTAATAAATTATTTTTATGTTATTAAGGTTATTTCAGATGAAAAAGGTTGTTGTACGTAAAGGTATAGTGTTTTTCAAGAAAAATAGTTGACTGCAGTTAAGCTACCTGAGGCAAACTCATTATGTATGCAAAATTCGGCGATAAACATCCCCGAAGGAAATTGTGAAAAAAGTTGGATAATTTTAAAGATTATTTGCGTATATGTGAAATTTGATCATGAGCGCCGCCGCGGGTAAAATAAAAGGGGTTGGAATGCCCACAATCCCAGATTAGCCGACATTAGTTGAGGGGACCGGGTTGTAATAATTTGAAAAAAGGCATAAAGCATGTTAAGTTTTTAACTTTTTCGGTCAAAATTTGCATTTTGATTGATACAAGAGCGCCGGCAGAAATTTTGACAGGGGGTGGCGACATACCGGGGGGTCAGGAAAATTTTTGATATTTTTGTATATCAAACTCACGATTTTAGCCATTTTTTACCTTAAATCTTTCTTGTTAAAGTTAAATTCTGTATTGGCTTACATTTGCAACTGTGTTATTATTTACCAATATTAAAAAAAAATCTTTCCTGATCCAGGGGGGGGGCAAGGCCCCTCTATGCCGGCGCCCTTGGATTGATACTATTGACATGCAGTAGCAAACGAACGTAGAAAGTCAAACGAACAAAGCGATTTGTTCACTTTGATGACGTGCACCTACATTTATACTGGACAAGGTATATATTGTTAGCCTTACGAAAATTCCTAATGTTTACAAATATATTCTAGATCATACCAGTAATTGCATATCATTCATCCTCTTATTATTTTCCATATTAGTGTGTTCAAGCAGCCTAAGTATTCTGAAACCTTAAATACCTATAAGCAGAATAATTTTTTACCGTAAAGAACACATTTTTTTATGTTCCTAACCAAAGCTGTTTATTTTAATCTGATTGTTCGGTTGTTGAACTTTTTTCAACAAAAAATTCTTTGGTTGTCTCAAGATACTATAAACATGTCAATTTTTGGCAACAATTCAGGACTTGTTTTACATAAAAAAGTAAATTTACCACGTAAATCAGTTGATAAACATAAATATTAACCTAAATACGTCTATATAACAAACAAGAGTAATCTTAGGTTTCTTTGTCTAAGAATAGGTGGTTCGAAAACAACTACTCATCCACAGATGGCGTTATAAGTATGTCTAGTTCCAAACCATTTCTAAACTATCCCTTATATAATGAATTATACCAATTTTATGTTTGTTTATATGATCTATTAATAATTACAAGAAATATTAAATTAAAAGAAATTATACCCCCCACATTGAGGGAACTTCACTAAGTTGTTTGTTATTATAATTTATACAGGTTTTAAAATATAATCTTTAATATGCTTTTTAATTTCTATTTAGCAGTTATTTTAAAAATTAAAACTTATTGGTTAACCTTTTTTCTTTTTTTTTTTAAGTTTAAAAAAAGAATTGTCAAAGACCAGTTGAAAATAACATGTGCAGTTTGTTGACATTGTCACTTTATAAGCTTGGCCAATACAGTTAAATAAAACTAAAATTAACTTTAATCGTGATTTAGGTATTTGGAATAGACGCGAATAAAAATTGGCGACCGCTATCAAAATTATTCTTAATGAAAATGCCGGATGATCAATTGAATTTTTATTGGACCTAATATTATTTTTTAACATAATCAATGTAAAAAAAATAAATCAATCAATATATTTTAAAATAGTGCCAAACGAATAACAGTTCTGAAGGATAATTTTATTCATTTCACTCTACACTACCCATCAAAGGTTCCAGATTCAGCAAATTAGCTATTCCACTCCAATAGGATCTTTGAAATTTTTGCTCAAAAGTTAGGAGAACTGTATTTTAAATTTATTCAACTGAACAAGTAGATGCTGCAAATATCATGAAATTTGTTAAGTTTATTAATGTTTTGAAGACTCTGCGGAACAATAATGACATGTCTAATTTATTAAAAAATGCAAGACAATTATTATATAAGGTGCAGATGGCAATATAAAAAGACCTGAGAATTAAGTAGTCTATGATTAATATTTGTCTTGGCATACTCTCCATAATCTAATCAATGTGGATATGTATCGTAAGAACTAGAAACAAATGTCCAACATCAACTTTATTGTACTAACCCTTACACTGTGGAAGTCCATCCTATTAAGAACAATAAACAACAAAACTTATCATTAGATTAATTTTAGAGTAAAAGTTTCCAAGCATGGGATGTGTCTCTACATTATGAATATTTTAAAACGACTATAATAACGAATTTTTATTCTTTTCAAATGAATTTTGTACATTAATTAAAACAGACTTTGTTAAACTTCACAAAAAATGTTCATAATCAATTCTTTTTATTTTTAGGCAACAAAATGACAAAAGAAGTAAAGCCTATTGGTAATATTTGCGGAAGTAAGTATTCCTACAGTTATCTTTGATAGATGCTTTTAAAAATGTAGATGAAAGTACCATCTAACTTCATACAAGTCAAGTTAATTTAGAGGTACAAGGTTTGTTTGGAGTCTTATCGGTACTCAAAGCTCATTATAACCTCGCTAGGCATCATTCGTTAGTTATAATTCTAACTATTGAGCTATGACTGGATCATTTTAGGCCCAAACCAACATGTTTTATATTAAATTTGTTACGAACATCGTGTAGATGTCGGGCTGAAGCCGGTCCTGTGGAAACTCGCGAGTTTCAGTCACGCGATCCGCAAAAATATCTAGAACTATAAAAAATGTTCCACGCGAAAGTTTTTTTGCAAAAGATCTTATTTCAATATTTATTTATTGTTTTAGAAGTGATTTCTGCAAGGTATTTACTTGCTATTCTGGGATCAGTCGGGCTTGGAATAGTATATGGGTTGAAAGTAAATTTGCATGTTGCTATTGTTAGCATGGTTAAGCCCATTTTGACGAATTTGACATCTGAAGAAATCGCTAAAAATTTGACGAAAATAGTTAATGAAGAAGTTTGTGGAGGCGACATTTCATCTAATTCATCTCACATAGAAGAGGTAAATAGTGTAAGATTATTTATTTCAATCAATTTGGCTTTCGATAGAATCACGTCAACAAATTCATATTAACACTGATTGATAGGTCGTTTCAGGTTTTACATTCTTAATATTTAGTAGGTTAAAAATAGCAAATTATTCAATTGCTATCAATTGCACATATTGTCCTAAAATATGGCCATAAAAAATAACAAGCTTAAATTGTATACAACGTGTAATGTACATAACTTATAATCAAAATGTATTTGTACATTTTTAGTTAGACTATTAGAAATAAGGTCAAAGAAATAGAAGCATCGGTACCTATTAAATAATTATATTTATGTAACAATTTATTTTTTATAATTTGCGTTTACAGTAGATTTCATTATAACAATCTCTTTTCACTCTTGTCTAGTTATTTTTTGTGTCACAGTTGGTAATTGTGTGCATTTTATTAGACAGTTTTGAAATTAACTAAGATTCTGCCATTTTCCTTTAAATTGGTTATATTTATATCTTATATTATATTTTCTTAAATTATTTATCACTCCAATTTAATATTCAAATCAAATTTAAATTTCAAACTTGATATATCTGACATATGTCATTTTAGTAAGTACCAACATAATTTAATGAACACAAAAAACACTAGTTGTTGAATAATTTTATTTCAAAAACATAAATAAACGCTTTTATTGTACCAACCCTTACTTTTTGGAAGTCCATCTTATTAAGAATAATAAAAACGTAACTTCCAAGTTTATTTGAAAAAATTGTGTTTTAAAAAAAATTTTAAAATTCTAAAGTATTCTTCTAAAGTATTATTGTATATTTTTCAGAGCGGTACATTTGAATGGTCCAAAACTACACAGGGCGTTCTACTTAGTGCTTACTTTTGGGGCTACATAGTAGCCCAACTTCCAGGTGGTAGAATAGCAGAACTATTCAGTGCCAAATGGGTTATGTTTTTCTCAGTTGCCATAAATGCAATTTGCACTCTTCTATCACCAGTGATGGCTAATTGGCATATTGCTGCCTTAATAGTTATGAGAGTGGGAGAAGGTATTGGAGGAGGCGTAACTTTTCCTGCTATGCACGTCATGTTAGCTCATTGGGCACCGCCCAACGAAAGAAGCGTCATGAGTAGTATCGTTTATGCTGGAACTGCTTTAGGAACAGTGGTAAGTTTCTTAGATAGTTTTTTATCAGTATAGTTCATAATTCGCTTTCAATGAGTATTTTTTCCGAGGTATTGTGCGGATTTAATTTTTTATTTCATTCTGGTCATTAAATCAGTATACTATTTCTTTTTTAAATATTTTTTGTTACACCTTCATCAAACTAAAACAACAATCCATGGAAATAAAAACAATTTGCATACCTATTATACAAGTTTTTCACATTTGGCGCCCAACGTTATACAAGTCTTTTAGTTTTGGCACCCAACGTGGGGAAAATGCGATATTAAAGTATGTTTTATATATTTTAGATATTCATGTTAATTTCTGGATTAATTGCTGGAAATCTTGGTTGGGAGGCTGTATTTTACATTGAAGGAGGAGCTTGCATACTTTGGCTTCTTTTATGGGGAGTCTTTATAGCGGATACTCCTCAAACGCAAAGATTTATTTCCGAAGAAGAAAGAAACTTTATCGAGATCTCACTGCATCACGAAAAATCAGAATCTAAAGACAAAGTAAGTATGGAATAAAACAAAAAAGTTGTTGCTTTTGGTTGTAAAAAATATTATAGTAGTCCTTCTTTAACTTCAGCTTTCTTTTCTATAAATTTTTAGCCAACGTACAAGATGCCATGGAAAGCAGTTCTGACTTCTCCAGCATTCTTAGCAATCTTGACTGCTCACACTTGTTCAAACTGGGGATGGTATATGGTACTAATAGAACTTCCATTGTATATGAAAAATGTATTAAATTTCCAAATATCTGAAAATGCCGTCCTAACTGCACTGCCATTTTTGTGTATGTGGGTGTTTAGCATGATTTTAAGTAAAACATTGGACACACTTAGAGGAAAAAAGATAATTAATACTACAATGGCGAGAAAAATCGCTACTGGTTTTGCTAGTATTGTTCCAATGATTTGTTTCATCGCATTAAGTTATTTAAAATGCCAGAGAGTATTAGCGGTAATATTGATGACAGTGGCTGTTATGTCCATTGGAGGGATGTTTTGTGGGTTTTTGTCAAATCATATCGATATTGCTCCAAATTTTGCTGGGACCCTTATGGCCATTACCAACACAGTCGCTACTATTCCTGGAATTATTGTGCCAGTTTTCGTTGGTAAACTAACCGCAAAAGACGTAAGTATGAACCCAATTATTTATATTTTATTGCTTATAATTAAAAATTACTATCAATTACTATACAAGTTTTTCACATTTGGCGCCCAACGTTATACAAGTCTTTTAGTTTTTAAATACATATTACGAATTGGGCCAGCTGATAGCTTGATATTTCCATATACAAAACAGTTAGAATTAAGGAATGTATACATTGGGAAATAGGAAATTATGGATAAACACACCATCCAATTAACGCAGACCCAGAAAATTTTTGCATAAATAAATACTGAACCTCATACCATGGATAGTAAAATTGAAATAATAGTCAATGTGTAGAGTATAGACTTTTAGTTTGTAGATATAAATTTGGACTGTCACATTGAAGTTGTTGAGAAATAAAAAGTCAATTTAAAATTCATGGTTAACCTCATTATGTCATAATAATTGGCTAAAAGGTAAAACAAATCATGTTGTGGTATATTCTTCGGGCGTTCCTAGAAATAATTAAGGTATGGACCAAGATAAATTTCAACAATTTTTAACTATTATCAGTTTCAACAACTCCAAGGTAACTTATTACTTCTTCAATTAATTTTAATGTATTACTGCATCCATTTGAAAATTTGGATGCCCAGAAAGAAGATTTCGATAATGATCCACAGCGTTTTAAAATCTAGAGTTAAAAAAAAATGTTCTTGTGTCACTACATTAATTTTTGTCTACATACCAGTTAGAAAATAAATCTATAGCCGATTTTGTAGCTACCTTGAAGCAAGACACTCTCAGCTTTGCTTTTAATTCACCATCCAGTTACAAGTTAGTCGTACAAATGATGATTCCATTCAAGCAAAAATTACTTCAATGAAGGGATAAAAATGTTGAACATTTTGTTTCATCTGCACCAGTTATCGAGACTTCCAAAACGGACAGTCAAGCATTAATATCTAACACTTTTTTCAGTAATAATAACAAAGTAAATTATTTATCCAGCAGAAACTCAGAACTGATCGAAATTATATTGCAAGATCAAAGTTTAAGGATTGATTTCAAAATCTTAGGTAATGATAACTATTGTTTTAGATGTGGTAAAGACAATCACATGCTACAAGAATGTAGAAGCGACAAGTAGAAATTGAAATGTAGATTATGGATAAAAAGGAAATACCAAAAAGTTTGCAAGACATTATTAACAAATAAAAAGAAATACACTACAGATGCCTGTAGTATTCAGATATGGACGAACAATTACTGATTTAAATAAAGTTTATAAAATATATAGAAGGAAAACCTCAAAATTTTGAAGTTGATTCAGTAGCAGAATTTACTTTATTACCAGAATCAAGTTACAATGCCTTAAATTATATTATCTACACAATGCTTTGCATGACAGAAAAAATAATAGGATAGTCTAGAAGATGTACATATTATTTCCAAAAATGACCATTTGTTGTTATTGCTAAAACCAATGGTGGAGTTTGACTGTGAAAAATTGAAGACATCTTAAATAGTCAGGATGGTTCCAAGCTAGACGAGGGAACTGGGATAGGAGTTTTTGGACCGAGAGCCAAATACTCAGAAAGCTTGGGCACATACCCAAGCATCTTTCAAGCAGAAGTCCGCGCCATCGAAAGATGTGTGAAATTCAATATTGGAAGAAACTACCGCAGACAAGAGATTGCGCTGAGCTCAAATATAATCAGTTTGAAGATGGTTTGGAAATGCCTAGGAAAACTAAATGAACTAGGCCAGAAGAACACTGTCACCCTCCTATGGGTCCCGGGACACATAGGAATAGAGGGGAACGAAACAGCAGAGAAGCTGGCAAAAAAGGAGCTGAAACCCCACACTTGGGACCAGAACCATCCTGTGGGATCAGCAGTAATCTTAGGAAAACTAAGGGAAGAAATAGAGAAGGAAAAATCCAAGTACTGAAATCAGCTGGAAAGACTGAGGCAATCTAAGACTACTTGGGAACTATGACCAGAAGAGATATCTTAGCTGCCTCAACCTCAGTAAAAAAGGCTCCGAATTTAATTGAATTTTGATTGATTGCCTGCTTTGTAAGAATAGTAGAATTTGATCTTCATTTAAATTTCAGAAAATGATCATCTTTTGATACCAGCATTGAATACCTATCAATCAACAAAAATGAAAAGATCATCAAAAAAGGTTAAAGCCATTTTAGTTATACCAAGGATAGTAGATATGAAAAGGTTCAGATTTCTTGGCATGGCAACATTATTCTAGTTTTAATCATAATATATCTACTAAAACGTTCCTCTAAAGAAATTACTTAATCAAAATCAAAAATTCTAGTGGGATCTTCATGTGAACATTAAACAGGAAATAGCAAGTTAGTTCCATATGATCTAAATTTGCAAATGATGACAATCCTACAAGAGTTGCGGGAGTTCTGTCTCATCAATAATTTAGAGAAACCTACTTATAGGAATTGCTCCAAGAACATTGACATTAAGTAAACAAAATTATGGTCAGTTAGACAATGAAATTTAAGCAGACAATGAAACTTTGTCATTCAGCAATTCTAGAAATGTGAACACAAAGTAAACTGGCAGCTGGTATCTGAAGAAGATAACTAGGTTATTGAAACGTCAGACAATAGACCTATCTCTTTATTGAATACTCATGCGCAAATATTTTTTAATTTTCCCCTTCCACTGCTAAAATATGACTACTTCTTTCCATGGAACACAACATACTGCTACCCAGGAACATCAGCTGTCAAAAGCTAGCTTCTATTTGCCGCATTGACCCGGCAACTCAGGCCATAAACCACAAAGAAGTAGTTCCAAGTTTATTTCGTTTATTCTTATTAAAAATACTTCGATGGTCCAACAAAAAACAAAATACAGATTCACTCAAATAAAATATATAACCTAACCTCTTATGGTCTTATGCATAATAATATACGGATTGAGATAGGCTTGCCAACACAATTTTATAAGGGGCACGAATATTTAGGGGGAACTACGAGAGTAGGAGTTGGTTCGCGCATGAGTATTAAATTTGAGCCATTAACGAGATGGGTCTATTCCGTGTGTGTTGGTGTAGTGGTAATGAAAACCGTGTTCGGTACTTTTCACTAAGTTTATTTGATATTTATAAATATATGGATACAAAGACTTCCGTTCAAATGTAAATATTAATGAAATATAGTTAAAAATAATTTAGAAACATTACAGCCCTTCTTTCTTCACGTCCTACTGTAAATTTTGTTTTAAAATATTTGAATATTATTTTTGATAACATTCCCATATATATCTTGATTGTAAATAGCTTTAAAAAAATGTATCTGGACAAATTCTTATTTTTAGGAATCAATCCGATCTTGGAGAATAATCTTCTGGACTACTGTAGCGCTTTATATAGTAGAAATTTTAGTATATATGATATTTGGATCAGGAGAGGAACAATCTTGGAACAAAGTAGATGAGTCTGTTGGTGAAACTCAACCATTGAAACCGAAAATCGATGTACCTAAAAATGAAACTACTGAAGATAAAATTTAATTTAAAAGTTTAAAAATATTTATTGAGAATGACCTGTTTTATCTCAACATTACAATTTGCTATTAAATTTTACATTTTGAATGATGGTGAATGAGTAATATTTATTGGCATGTAGTTTATGCGATTTTATCAAGATTAGAGGCAAATGTTTATCATCTAATTATATTGGATTTTTTAAATTTTAAGAGCTGATGTGTAGTATTTAAATATCCATCAAGAAATGGAACCGCGTATGACAAGATGAAACAAGGTTGTGAATATTTAAATGTAATTCAAGATTTTTAAATAATTGAAACATATTTATTTTAAAATAAATTACAGACTGATGCTTTAAATGTTAAAATTTAGAGTTACATCTTTATAAACTTTATGTAATATGTAAAAATATATATCTAGTGTTACATATAATTAAGACAAAGTAAATAAATGTATTTTGCTAGAAAATTCATTTTTTTGGTATTAGTTATTTTATAAAAATTTCGCAACCAACTATACCTATAGTTTTTTATGAGCCAAAAAAGAAATGAATATCTGGATTTAGACCATTTAGACCGTTAAAAAGCCAAGAAAATTTCATATAAACCCAATTTTCTATTATAACTTCTACCAATTTTATCCTAACCGAAATTTGACCATCGACTTTTTTCCATACTTATACCTTCCTTCGAAAAAATAAAAATTTTCGAAATCTCTCCGAATGAGTTGAAAATCTGGATTTAGACTAATTTGAACCTCCTTAAAACGAATCTACCATCAGAAAAATTCTAAAAAATTTATCTTGCCTTGTAAGGACCACTGAATCGAGCGTTATGACATGGTCTCAGATTTTGACGCATAACTCAAAAACAAAAAATCATAGCCACTTTTAGTTTACACAGTTAAAAAGCCAAGAAAATTTCATATAATCCCTGAAAATTTCAATTTTCTATTATAACTTCTACCAATTTTATCCCAATCGAAAGTTGACCTACGTAAAATCGACTTTTTTCCATACTTATACCTTCCTTCGAAAAAATAAAAATTTTCGAAATCTCTCCGAATGAGCTGAAAATCTGGATTCAAACTAATTTGACCCTCCTTAAAACGAATCTGGTCCCAGAAAAACTCTAAAAAATTTATCTTGCCTTGTAGGGACCACTGAATGGAGCGTTATGACATGGTCTCAGATTTTGACGCATAACTCAAAAACAAAAAATCAGATTCTAGTTTCGCCGTTGAAAAGCCAATAGAATTTTATATAAACCCTGAAAATTTTAACTTTCTATAATAACTTCTACCAATTTTATCCTAACCGAAAGTTGACCTTCCTTCAAAAAATTGCAATATACCATTTTTTTGTAACTCATTTTCAGTAATTTTGATTTTATCCCATAGAAAATAGTACTAAAATTTAAAATTTTAATGATTACCTACCTCACTAATTAAATTTTCAGTTTATTTATTTTTCTCTGTTTTCTTTTATTATCTCCTTTTAGCCTCTTAACTATCAAAGCTTTATATTGGGATTTGGTTTTAGCTTCTTTTTTATGTCTGTTTATTGGAGTTGTGTACTGGGTTTTGGTTTGAACTAAGCTTTCTGTTATTTTCTCTAAATTGGGCTCTTCTGTGAATGCTAAAAATCCAGAATGATCAACTTCAATAGTACTAACTTTTGGTTTCTCTACAATAGGTATAAATGCCCTAGAACAATCATCAGGACGTTGTAAATATACACTTTTACGAATTTCAGTTTCATTAATTTTAGTTTTTTCTTTTTTTTCTTCATCTTTTAGCTCTATTATTTCTGTTTGGATTTTAAAAGAATTGATAGATCTATTGTAATTTATATGTGTTGTGGGAACTGGAATTTTCTTAAAATAATATTCAATCTTCTCCAGTATTAATTTAAACTTTGGATCAGCACAAAGCTCTTTACTGATTCCAAAACAAACAGTACTAATACCAGTAATAGATTTAATTTTATGTCGCAAATTATTAACACAAAGTATGGGAACTTTGTATAAAACAGCTTGATCTATTATATGTTGTACTAATAATCTAGGTTGAACATCTGCTGATATTAAAATACCTTGAACTGAATTTGTTTCCAAAGCTTTTGACACTGTATTAACGCCAATTAAAACACCTTCACTAAAACATAAAATAAGTGATACCAACTATTACATTCATTTTACATCTTCAAAATGGGTATACTAACGGTTTTTGGACTTTTACAGGGAGTATATTATGGTCTTGAGCATATTTGATCCTATATTCTTTCCTTTTTGATTTTGGAATATCTTTTAGTTCATTCCATGGGATATTTATAGATTTTCCTAAATAGCAGCTTAAATTTTGTGCCAATACACTTTCAAGTTCTTCTTGATCTTCAGCAGACACTTCTGGCCTAAAATTAACATAAATAATGTTTAGAATTACAAAATTCTTAATGTGCAGAACCTAAAAAGATCTGACTAGCAAATAAACAATGAGTATTATTATGTAGTCTTTCATAAGTACAAAGTAATTTAATTTCCATCTTTTGGATGTTTTAATGATTTCTTTTTAGTATTTAAATCTCTTTTCTTAATTTTATATAACAATCAATCAAACATGCGAATTTAAACTTACCAGAAATAATTATTATATGGGAACTTTATCACGTTTTTTATTTTTTCTTTGGGTCGATTTTTCTTTGCTGAAAGTGAAGTTTTTATTTGTTTTTTAGATAGAATTGGAGTTTCCATTTTTCATAATGTATATTTCAACTTCTAAAAAATATCAAAATAAATAATTTTTTTATTTTGCATCTAAAATCTCAAAAATATTTAAATATGATTTAAAAATTAAATATATTTAAAAAATACATCAAATCTGTCAAATAAAAGGGTTGACGGTTGACAGTTGACATAGTTTCTTTCAAAATTGACGTGTATGTGTCAAGCTAGTTTGCTTTTGCTCGGTTACGGAATACTGCTGTTTCGAATGAGAAAGCACCTCCCATGTATGCAAGATATAGTTAATTGTATCAATTTTAAACTAGTTATTTATTAATAAAAAACATGATACTTCTAGAAATAAATAATAGGGTAGTTGAAGAAACATTAACCGTTAAGATTAAAAATGCACAAGCCGGGTAAGATTTTTGTCTATATATTTTTGTTTAGTGTCTAAGTAGAGCTAAGTAAATGTGTGAGAATTGATAATATTAAACGATTACAATTTCCTGTATCGTTTAGTGATAATGTGTGACTTGTCTTATATTTGAGTTAATTATAAATTTGATGTTCCTTTTTATGACTCATTGAACTAAACTGTGACTAAATGATAGTACCATCCATTTGTGATTAATACCATTTGTTTAAGGTTAAAAAATGAAAGTATTGATGTTACTGTAGCCGACTTTGATGGTGTTTTGTACCATATATCTAATCTTAATGGAGACAAATCTAAAATTAGAGTAAGTTTTGTTTATAGTTTGTTTAATTTTTAGCATTAATTTTGTCTGAGTTGTGAATAAAAATAATAGTAATTAGCTACTGCAGTTGCTGAATGTGAGTGATAGATTTTAGTTTTTTTATATTTAGTAAGCTGCAAGTGAATAAATAGAAGTGGTAGTAATTTGAAATGTATGGAAAGGAAAATCTAAAATTTATAGAGAATTGCAAGAGGTTCCTTTTCTATTGTGTGATATACTCAACTTTTGTTGAAAGAGTTTGTGTTAATTCTATAAGAACAATAATATACTCATTTTTTAATATTTGTACTTTTTCTGATTTATACCTATTTGTTTTCAATTTCATCTACCTATAAAAAAAACTATAAAATATATTTTTTAGACAAGTATATCACTGAAATTCTATAAACAACTCCAAGAATATGGGGCAGATGAGTTGTTGAAGAGAGAATATGGTTCTTATTTGATATCTCCTGAAACAGGTTTTAATGTCTCAGTGTTGCTAGATTTAGAAAACATACCTGAAAATTGGCAAGAGTTTGTGAAGAAGTTGGGATTATTAAAAAGAAATTGTTTTGCTTCTGTTTTTGAAAAATATTTTGACTTTCAAGAAAAAGGTGATGAAGGACAAAAAAGGGCTGTGATTTCATACAGAGATGATGAGACACTGTAAGTAATGTTATAACTTTTAAACATAAACTATTATAAATGTTATTTTTCTATTAAAAAGCTGGAAAAAAAAATTTGAAATAATTAGACTGTAATGTTTTTCTCAGGGATACTTTTTGCTAGTGTGATTAAAAGAATGAAGAGCACATGAAACAATTTATTTACACATAATAAATCGACAAATAAAAACTACTAAAAACTATGAATTGTTAATTTAATCGCATTAAAAATTTCTCAACAAACTAAGACTTGAATTTATCTTACTAGTGTTGTATCAACATTAGCTTAAATTGGCTTTTTTAAATGTATGAGTAACATTAAATTTGGTATTATCTTATCTTAAACTTTAAATACTATTATCAGTAGATAAAAACACCTCAATGTTGTTTAGAATCGGTTTTATAAATATTTAAGATTATTGTTTTGCCATCTAAGGGGTATATTCATCAAACCTTCACATACTTACTAGTGAGTGTGCATGTTTGTCTCCTAAATTGAGAACAGTGGTGGGGTTTGGGTTGAAGAAAACCTAATTAATTGAAATATGTGGATTAAAAACATAAAATTTCATTTAAACATTAATTAATGGTTCAAAATAATTAAATACAAAACAAACAATAACTAGATTGGTATGTAGGGCTACAATTTAAACATATCACACTTATTAATCTAATTCACTTACTACAAATATATGAAGTACTTCATAATATGTACAATATTAAATGTTTTTCCATAGTCTAAGGTACTTCACAGAAATCTTCTTGGAGTAAGCCTTAGTTAATTTGGGGAATTTATGATATGGACTGGTAGCTTTTTGCTTTTCATCATTATAAGATGAGTTGAATGATTTGAGACAGCTGCCATTGAGATAAAAAAAGTTTTTAATGTGATGGACCATAAAGTTGGGACATAACCTAAATTCACTGCAAACTTACATACATTTAGTGATTTTTAGTCAAATTCCTCATGTTTTAGATAGTTTCTGGGAAACCAATGCCTGGATACATTTGCAGATGAATAATTCTTGCACTGTGGCACTGAACACAAATGTTTTCACCTGCTAATCCCATCAAAGCTATGCTTTTGACATTAAATAAAAAAAAAACAGCAAACCACAAATTAAAAATTTCATGTAACATTTTACACGTGCTACAGATTTGTTTAGAAAGATTTTGCTGTAATATCAGAGCTTAGGAAGTCCATTCCTTTGCCTGTCTCATTCCTGGTTACCTTGTCCACCATTCCAGAGACTTTGTTGTTGCCCATTTATTCATGTGCAACTTTATGGTTGATTTTGATAGGCCATAGAAGAGTGCTGCGCATTTTCGGGCTAGTAGGTCCGCCTTTTTGTTCCCTTTGTGGCCACTATGGGTTCCCAGTCAATTTTGAGCATGTTTTTGCTGACTCTCCCTCTGCCAAGGCTGGTCTTTCCCATACCAGCCTTGTAACCTATGTGTTTAATACCTTAATGGCCACTTGGCTGTCTGAGAATATATATAGACCTTCCTTGTAACTTTTCCTGTTGATTTCAAGGACTCTACCGCCCTAGATTAAGTGAGATTTTACTCTTTTGTTTTACTATGAATAGACCAGCTCCCACACACCTTCCTCCCAAGCTCTGCTTGGATTATTGGTCCATTTTTCCAAGTTTCCCTGTCTGTGATCATAATTTTAAAAGTTTTCTCAAAGCGAATTCCTGTTTTGCAGAATTTTAAATTGTTTTCTTTACCAATTTAATTGTTGTTCCTTTCCATCATCTGGAAACATTTTCTGTTTGAATATAATTCAAATTCCTATAATTTTTTTGTACAAAAATATGTTTTTTCTTTTAGTTATGTAGAAGCCAAATCCGATAGGGTAACAGTAGTTTTTTCGACTAGATTTCGGGATGAAGATGATGTAATTATGGGAAAAGTGTTTATGCAAGAACTTAAAGAAGGCTTAAGAGCGTCTCACACTGCACCCCCAGTGCTTTTCAGTCATAGAGAACCTCCACTTGAACTGCAAAATACGGATGCAAAGGTTGATAATAATGTTGGTATGTAATTTTTGTAATTCTTAATTTTTCAGTTGCTAAATTGCTAATTTTTTTTTAGGTTATGTGACGTTTGTTCTATTCCCAAGACACACTGCAAGAAACACTCGTGATAATACCATAAATTTAATTCACATGTTCAGACATTATTTACACTATCATATCAAGTGTTCTAAGGCTTATATTCATAGTAGGATGCGCGCAAAGACTTCGGATTTTCTTAAAGTGTTAAATAGGGCCAGACCGGAGAACAAGAGCACGGACAAAAAGACCATTAGGTGAGTATATTTTGTGGCATACATTTTTATAAAGAAAGCTATACCAATCTTCAAAACGGAGGTAAACAAATTCTAGTAATTACCGATAATTACCGTGGAAATCTTCCTTCTCTGAATATTACAGTAAAGGAAGAGACTAGAATGGATTTTTATACGACTCAACTAAGCAATAGGGTCAACTGCCCTTTTTTATTCTACTAGGAAAATATTCTTTTATCAACTCAGAGGCGGATTAATATATTTATACTGAAACTGATAATATAAATCAGTTTTGAATGCGAGGTACTTTAGAGGTACATTGAAATGAATCAGTTGATCATGTTAAATTTTTTATTTAAAGAATTTGTGCTAAGAGGACTCAAATATTGCAAAAAAAACAAGCAGGAATCCAGATTTCTTGTAGTGAAAGACCTAAAAGAGAACGTATACTAGGTAATATTGGAATACTTTAAAGTTAATTCACAAACTTCAGTGATTTATTTATAATAATATCAAATTCAAACATAATTGAGTCATAATAAATGAACCACTGCGTGCGGAGCGAAGCGAGGTTCGCAGCACAAAATCAATCTAATCTAATTTAAAACAATGTGTACTAGAAAAGTTAAAAATTCTATGAATAGGACTGTATTTTTGTTTCAGTGGAAGAACATTTATAAGAAGGGATTAACGTGTATGGACATAGTAAAAATATCCATTAATTAATGCAAGGACTAAAATCAACTGCCCATCTCTGAACCTGAATCCTAGCGATTTAGTTTTTTAAGTTTTAAAATAAAACTGTTTTATTCAATTTCGATGAACATTTTTATGTTGAAATATTATTGTCTTTTTTATAATTAAGATACTTCTATTTATTACTTCTATATTTTTTAAATACCTACCTACTTGCTTTCAGTATTGTATAAATAACGTAATATTAGTTTGGAATAAAACAGTTTAGTTTTGAATAAATGAAATTTAATTTAGTCATAAATACTAATATAAATATGAGATACATTAAGCTGGTTTTTTCGGCTATTTTAAACTTGTTTTCCATGCGATACTATCACATGCAACTTTTAAAACTCATTACATTGTTCTGGATAGCTGTTTAGTGTTATTACCAGCGAATTTGAATACAGAGATTACATTATTTAACAGATTTTGAAAGTTGTGAGCGTATAATGTAGAAATTCCATTATTAATTTATCTTGAGTCCCTAATTTTTCTGATTATTTGAAATAATATGAATTATTTTTAGTAAATTAACCACCAACATATGCCTGTTCCATATTTTGTTAATAAATGAAATAATCAAGACAATTTAACTCCATAATATCAACAATAAGTCAGTATTTAAAATTATGTGGTATTATTGAATGGGTAAATAAGAAATTATATTGAATATATTGTATATAGAAAAATCTGAACTGTGCTTCCTCGAAAAACTGTCGGTGAGCACTCGTTTAAAAATATGTACATTTGAAATATGCTATTCACAAAATTTTGTGTTTGTTTTTAATAACAGAGTGCATCGCATAGTTTGTAACAGTTTTAACATTTAAATGACGAAGAAGATAGAAATAAGAATTTCATTTCAAAATTTTATCTTACTCTTGTCAGTTGATCGCAATTTTTGGTGCACACTGTATTCGATGCTTATTTTATTTTACTGGCTGTTTTATGATACGTTCATGTGGAAACATTTGAAGATTTTTCGATTGGTACTATTAAAAATTTAAACTTGAAATTTTGTAATAAATACGTATAGGTATATTTAAATTTTTGTTTTTTTAACTTTGTTATATATGTTTGTACAATATTATTTAACAATTAAACGGTAAAGTTGTTCTTCAATTTCGAAAATAAAATGTTATTTTAATGTAATCCTAGTTTTATTTCATATTTAAAAACTATTTATAGATTAGATGCACGTTTGATAAATGAAAAAACCAAAACCGACATTGAAATGTCAAAAACAAGACATGTGACATAAAACTGACAGTTTTCTGCATGCAGCAAACGTAAAAAGTTCGAATTCCCTAGGTATACAAAAAGTGGTTTTATATGAAACATATACATAAACATTATTGTGGTCTGTAACCATATTATGACGTTGGGCGTCAATTTGTGAAATGATTTAAATGTTGAGAGTGAATTTATAAAAATATTTAGTTAACTTTTAAAAAATAACAATATACCAAAAGAAAAAAATGTAATTTACAATAGCAATACATTAGCTCTGACTATAATACAATATTTATTTCTTTAAGAAATAATATGGGCGCCACTGAAATCTTTTTATGTTTTTTATCACACTACTGAGGAAAGTTGTTTCAAGCTGAGTTATTTAAATAAGTATCATAAGATGTCAGAGAAAACTGTCTATGAAGATAAAAAAATGATATGAAAATGTACAAACAGATAAAAAATAAATAGATTTCCTTGGTGCTAAAATGAATGAATGAATGACAAAAGTCTAAAATAATTGTTCTACAACCCACAGTTCACATTTACCACAGAATATCAAACAAACTTTATGTTCTAAGGTTTGCCGTTGTGTCAAAAATTCCATGCTCCTAGTGCCATCTGCGCTTACTTTCCAAAAATAAGACAGAGATGTGACATTTAATTAACTTGTGAACTAAACAAGGATAGAGATAGCAGGACTATTTTATTGGACAATCGAACAAAAATGCTCATGTACTTGACCGTCTCTTTGGTTGTCTCTGATCGTACCCAAAAAGGTCTAGAAAATGTCACATTTTAGACCAGAAAATTTTGTGGTGGCAGTACTGAATGGATTACTAGGATTACAAAGGAGTTCATACTAATTCGTCGTTTTAAGTAATACACAAATATTCTAAAAAAATATTTATTAAAAAAAACATTTATGTACAGCTATTCTCATACAATCAACATTTTTCGAAAATTAATGTTAAATGTACATTACAAGTTATAAAATATTTACACCTTTTAATAAACCTACATTTAATTGATAATTATTACAGTGACATTGATTTTCCTACTAAAATATATGCAGAACTAATTTAATATTTAGTGTACAACAGTTTATTTAATGGTTTATGTACATAGAGCCTGAAATTAATATCAAATTGTTAAAAATTAAGTATATACAGTTAAATGAATTAAAACCAAACGAGATAAAAAAAACTATTGAAAATGATGAAAAACGATTGAAACAATTATGGAGAATCAAGAGTGAGACAAATTAAAAAATAAAATGAATCTTTCTGTTACAGTTACATTTGAAAATAAAAAAATAGCACAAACTGATTAACAATCTACTACATTTTAAAATGTTTCTAATTATAAATCTTAAATTTAGTCAAAGAAACACAAGCTTACCCGGAAAACAATTGTAATATATTTCAAAAAATATAAAGTAATAAAATGAAGCTTTGACATTTCTTTGATTTGTAGTTAAAGATAATTTGACCATATTCTAATAACAGTTGAAACCATTTAGTATGTTAATTTTAACATTATTTTTTTCCACCATTTAAAAAATTATAACATATATGTCTTTAGTTATTGATAAACAAACTATTTTTACTTATCATCAGCTTCAATGTAATCATGAAAATTTGTTATCAATAAAAATCTAATTTATTTCATTTGTATTTGATGAAAAGTAAAAGAGATTGTATCAGTAATACAATTAATAGCAACCCCTTCTAATTCAAGAAAAATCAACGTGAATTTTGCAAAATATCAACAGAAGCGATTTACTTTTTAATTTATTATTTAATTTGGTCTAATATCGAGAATTGAAATTAAAAAATCGCTTGTATTGAAATTTATTAACTGTTCCAACACATCCGAAAACCAATCTTTCAATCAAAAGGTTATTGATAACAATTGAAATGATTAATATACCATTTTCTGTTGGGTTGGAACAGACTTTTAATTAACAAAGAAAATTAATTATACAAATTCGTTAAATCATCTTATTAACAAACAAATCTAAGATATAATTACCTACATGTAGTAATAAAACCTAAAGTTTCCATAAAAACACTTAATTTTTTATTTTTAGACCTACCCAGATAATAATTCATTGAAATATTTGTTAAATCAAAAAAAATGTTTGTTAAATTAAATGTATGTGACAAATTTACAAAAATACAAAATTATTAATCACATATTAATAATTAGCCACGTTTTAGATGTAGGTTTATATGCTTAGAAATGCACTATCGGCATTCCTTTGAAACTAAACAAATAAAGTAACCCTATTAAAATCTAAAGTTAATCGTACATTATTGTATAAATGCTTCGGGTGGTACAACACCTTGTGAATTTAGATTTTGAAAGGTTAACATCGCTGTTTGAAAGTTCCACCGCGTTTCTTCGAGACACCTTTAACAATAAATTAGGGTTAAAACAAAAAATAAAGCAAAATATTAAGATTTAACAAATTTAAACATAATTGAGTTGGCAACAATAGTTTGTAAATTCGTTAAAATTGTTCAGAACAATAAATAAATAAAAGGTTGAATTAACTTTCACTATTTATTCGTGAAATAGTTTAAATGTAATAACGGCCGTTTCGCTATAGAATTAGCATCGTCATTACATTTAAAGTATTTTACGAATAAATAGTGAAAGTTAATTCAACCTTTTAGTTGTTTACTGTTCTGAATAAGATGAACTTTCACAAAGTAAGGGTTAGTACAAAAAATTTAGTTAAGATTGATTTGGTATTATTATAAATGAAATACTGCGTGCCGAGCGAAGCGAGGTTCGCAGCAGTTAATAAATTAGTTTAGACTATTAGTTGCGCATGTTGGTACGCACTGTTTTAATATTCATATTTTTTAGTTTCATACAAGTGCGAATTGTATATATGCTGATAAATTGTATTTAGTAGTAATTTAAATTGAATATTTTTATTAATATTTACTATTCGTAAATATTAGGACAAAAAATTCTCTTGAATTTAATTTGCAACATGTCTATCGTCATGTCACCTTGCACTATTACCGACCGTAAACGATACCGCTATTATTACCGTTAAAACCGACCCCGATTCACTGTCAATGCTACTGTACACGAGACACCCCTTATAGACGCTAACTATTTATCTGTTTGAACGAGGCCAATCAAAGAACGCGTCCCTCGCTTGCAATTGAATAACGAACGCATTTCTTCTGACAAATGACACAAACACGATTTCCGTTTTGAGCAAGACTATTTAAAGACCCGCAAGGCAACCATATCTCCTTTCATCGACCAACAGGCCTACTGACGAGTTTTTGGTTGTTGAAAGATACAACCCGCTTAGTTGGAGTCAAGTTACCGCTAAGTTAGAGTCAAGTTATCGCTAAATTAGAGCCCAGTTATCGCTTTTGGAAGGTCCCTATGAGAAGACAGTCCTTCAAACCACTTCTGAGCTGTTAAGAAAACTATTACATCCCAAGCAGCCAGAACCATTAAAGAAACTTTCATCTCTCCACGAAGAAGCTGAAGCCGCCCTTCTAGACAGCACAGAAACCTAAAGTTAAGTCCACTTTTTACAACTCCAGTTCATTATCAGCAAGTTTCAATCAGTTTAAATAAATAATCAATTTAAAAAAAAAACAGTTTCATTTATATACCTTAGACTATAAGTCTTAAGGGTGTAGCGTGGTCGGTCTTTATTTCAAGTAGCTTCTTTATTTGTTGTTTAATTAAAGTAATTACAAGGTGTTTCTATCTTTCTCACCTTAGTTTTTGTGTAGTTTGTTTGCTTAATCGTAAACGTACAAAAAGATAGTGGCGCCCTTATTACTTATACATCCCAATCCTTCCTATAGTGAGCATTAACTTGGAGTCGAACCACCCCCTGGAGAGGGTCTCTTAGCCGGGATCTCTTTTGGAGAGTTTTTTAGTTACAAATTGACTCCCTGCCTTTTTGGGACTAAAAAGGGTTACAAATTCTTCCCCGAATTTGAAAAATATTTCAACATTTAACAATATCGTCAATACCTTTGGAAAACAGTAATTCAATGTTCGTTGGGGCATATAACCCAGGAAGTAGTTGTTTTTTTATAGAAAACGGTCAAGCTTGGTATAGAAACTGTTAAGTTTCTTTACCGTGGGTGCAGGTGGAAACAATTTTCTACTTTTTCAGTTAAAATTAAATTCAAAATAATAATTTACTTAATATGAAATGCAAAATAAATTTGAGAAAGATGTAAAGAAAAATATTCTTAAGAATAATAACAAACTCTTCGTTTTAACAAAACTTCCACTATTTATTAAAAAACTGCTTTTTAAACTCAATGACAGCAGCCGTTTCGCTAGACAACTAGCATCGTCAGAGTTTTTATTATTCTTAAAAAGATGGACTTTCAAAAAGTAAGGGTTAGTACAATCAATTTAAAAATATTCTTACTTTAGAGACCAGCTTAGATTCATTCCTGATTGAGCCGCCATTTGTTTGACCATTTCTTCTTTGGCAGCTGCATCTGGTTCAGCTGAGGTAACTGTCGAGACTGGAGTGGGAACAGGAGCAGGAGCTGGAGCAGGTGCTACATTTACAGTCGTTTTGAAAGCTTCCTGAAAATTTAATATATCTCATGAAGTATTTCATTAAAAATAAAGTTTTCCTAGAACAAATTACTTTCTGGGACATATGGCCCAGGAAGTAGTTGTTTTTTCATAGAAAACTATCAAGCTTGGTATAGAAACTATTTTCTTTACCGTTAGTGCAGGTAGAAACAATTTTCTATTTTTCAATTTTCAATTACTTTCTATTTTTTTAAGACAGCCTTTGTTGACTATACTAAAACCAAAAATAATTGAGTGTAGAAGTAGGCCCAGTTGACAGCAAATCGGGGGCGTGCTTATTAATTTTTGAGAGGGTTAAGAATGAAAGAAAAATTCCTAGTACACCGGTATAATCCGAGCACATATCAACTAATTTATCTTTTGTAATTGTGGAAGACATGCCCGGTTGGTTATTCGGAGGTACACACGTAAAATTACAGCACATATGCACAAAGTCATCTTTCATACTGTATGATTCACAAACCAATGATACGCTCGTGCTTGCATTTACAATAACTGTCTCCTGCGACCATGTGATGGAAGTTACGGTAAAGTGACAAAGACAGAAATATCGTTGCGTACAGCGTTGCCACTAGTTGTAATAAATACCTAACACTATACAGAAAATAATGAATTTTTAATCGTACTAGTATTGTGTATTATCTATAATTTGCCACAACCTACAACTCTACTGCTTACTATATTTTGATTCTGCTATAAACTGGTAACGTAAAATTTAGATATGACAACGCGCTTTACTCTCAATCATTATTGGTTTTAGTATAGGTTGTATTTAAAGTTCGATAGTAATACTATATTAGACATTAAAAAATTATAAGTTTTATATGAAAAAAAAAATGTTTAAAATATTCTAGACTGCTATTTGCCAAGACACAAAGATTTTTCTTTACATTTAAAAGAATTTTTAGGTTATGTTATATTATATTCTATAATGCTCAAATATTTTTCATGATTTTACCTTTGCTTGTTCTGGAGTAGCATTAGTTATGTGCAATACTTCATTGGCTATACAAAATCCTGTACCAGCAGGTATTATTACAAGTGTTCTGAAGAAATACCGCAAAGGTGGTATTTTATGTCCACTTTTTAGCTCCTTAAACATACCGCTTACCGTGAGGCATAACATTTGAGGCTGAAACAAATACAAAAAAACTTAATTAAATTCTCCAACATTAAACTATGATATACTCTCTTCATATTTCATTTACGTCCGATGTAAACACAAGCAATAATCAGTTCAAAGATGATTTGGGAATGCATAGGCAAGTTAAATGAACTAGACCAGAAGGACATTGTCGCCCTCCTATGGGACACAGAGCACATAGGAATAGAAGGGGACAAAACGGCAGATAAGCTGGCAAAAATATGGAACTGAAACCCCACATCTGGGACCAGAAACATCTTGTGAGAAAAGAAACATAATCTTAGAAGACCCTGAAAAGAAAAATCCAAGTACTGGAATTAGCTGGCAGGATTGAAGATACTTTCTTAGCTGCCTTAACTTTAGTAAAAAACTGGACATTGCCGTTTAAGAAGTCACATGAAGAAACTAGGGTTAGTAGATGAAGCAAAGAGCAAATTCTGTGAGGAAGAGAACGAAACCTCAATACACATACTCTTGGAATGCTCTGCCTTGCACAATTCTAGCGCCAGATACCTAGGAGAACATGAAATCGAAGAGGAGGATCTACTTGAATTGAAACCCGACAATAGCCTAAACTTTTTTAAGAAAGCAGGACTAGAAGAGCTCTTATAAGTCTGAGAAAACAACATGGTAAGTAAAGGGTGACACAATAGTTCCTATAGGTCTTAGTGTAAGTATCACCTCTTACTCCATACAAACATAAGCTGAATTCAATTGGCACAAGCCTGTCACTTCAAATTATTAACTTATCCACCAATAGAACTGCAGTCTCAACGATTGTTATAACGAATATAATTTTAGATGTAGACTTAGTGGTGATTTTGTAAGTTTTAAAAAGAATATTTTTGTGTCTGCTTTAATTAAGAATGTTTTAGTTTTATCTTTATACACCTGATGATGGCCAATGGCCGAAACGTTGTTATGCCAATTTTAATATATAAAAAAAATATTTTAAATTGTTAAATGAAATATGAGTATACTAAGTTTTGATTTGCCCAATATACATATTTATTTAGTAAATATGGCGTCGAAATATGATTTTTTCAAAAATTATACTTGAATAAACCAGTACCTATTTCATTTATAGTACAATAAAAGCGACTTACCGTAAAAACAGTTAAATCCACCGAAAAACTGTGCATATCATGTTTCGTTTGTGGCATTTCTTGCAAAAAGGAAACCACAGAGACTTGTCCTTGTTTTAGTAACTTAAATCTTCTTTCCGGATCTTGCACCCTAAGCAAATTCCTGCTATCTGTCGCGTACCAATTCAACCATGGTACACCTTTGGTATCTTTCGACGTTCCGTACGGGTATGCCATAGTTAACGAAAATGTGGCATCCTCATGGTACGCTTGCAGGAGAGGCTGCCTGTTATCCGTATCGTAAATTAGGAAGTATTGTTCAAGAAATTGTCGTACAATGTTACTACCCTCGGCATTGCATAAGAATGTTTGTTGATATTCTGGCAATTTATGTTCTTCGATGATGTCGAAGTTAATTGGAGGTGGTAGATCTACGCCATCCTATAAATTTATCAATTACTCTCATGTGAAAAGCAAATTTCTATATATAACAGTAGGGCAGTGATAAAACACAAATTTAGACTGATCTGTTGTTTGTAGTCAAATCTAACGTTTTTTTTTAATATATAAATGTATGGTTACAGAGACAACCAAGAGACACCCAAGTACATGTTAAATTTTTGTTCTACAGTAATGAATTGGTCCACCAGAACCGGAAAGTGAGTTGAGATGGCGCTCGCGCGCTTCTAAGGAAATTTAAAAAAGCGCGGGCAAACCCTTTTTCGTTTGTTTTCTAATTTCTTTCATTAAAAATTTAATACAAAACTAAAAAAAAAACATACTATATTGAAAAATACAAAAAGTGGTTTTATATGAAACATAAATGATATAAACAATATATTAAACTTATCATATACATAAACATTATTGTGGTCCTCGACATAATATATGGCCTAATGGACAAATTACAGGAGCAATGAAAACATACCGAAGATGGAATATGGAAGTGGTTCTTAACTTTTCAAAGAAATGACAAGATATAGAGTAATAGAGAACACATCGTTTTTTAACTATCGTTACACACAAACTAATCACCAAACAAAAGTCTAAAATAATTGTTCTACAACCCACATTTCACATTTACCACAGAATATCAAACAAACTTTATGTTCTAAGGTTTGCCGTTGTGTCAAAAATTCCATGCTCCTAGTGCCATCTGCGCTTACTTTCCAAAAATAAGACAGAGATGTGACATTTAATAAACTTGTGAACTAAACAAGGATAGAGCTAGCAGGACTATTTTATTGGACAATCGAACAAAAATGCTCATATAATTGACCGTCTCTTTGGTTGTCTCTGATGGTTACAAACTAAGGAAATTTTTCCATTAGAGTGGTCAGTTTGACAGATATTATGTTAGATTATTTCCTTCCGTTCAAGCTGAATGTTAGTTGTAAGTTTGAGTTGGTCTCTCCCCTTTAGGCTATGATTTAGGTTCTATGATTTATGAGAACATTCTTTGAGGTTCGAGAAAACCTACAATGTATTATATATAGGGGACATGTCAATTTGACGTTAGTTAGTACTCGATAGTTGACAATCTTATTTGATGGGAAGCAAACTTACTTTATTATATTGAGGCAGAGCTCTGGGCAATGCTTGTGTCGAATATGCTTCGAGCACAGTGCCCGGTAATTGAAGGCCTTCATAAAAAGTGCTTGGTAATTGAATTTTGCATTTCAAGCTCTTTGAAGTGCTTTAAAGAGCACTCAAAGTGTTTTTTCTTATACCGAAAAAATAGTTCGATTATTTTTTGACGTTTCTTAAAACCAATGAAATGCTTCTTTATTTGTCACAAGGTTAAGTTTCAACCAATTATGTCATTATTACAGTGGAAATAAATCTCTTGTGATTATTGTCGGGAATAATCACTGTAGCTTTTATTTGCCTAGCAGCTGTCAGATAATTGTCAAAATAATTACTTAATTGTGTCAACGCGAAATTTTATGATAGTTTGTGAATCGTAAAATAATCTTGTCAAATATAACTCGAGAGTTCCATAAATTAGAAAATAATTTGACAGATTTTGTTCAAACTTGTTGCCATTTAGCAGTAGCCAACAAGTTTGTTGTTTTTGGGCTTTGGTTATTCAGCATCAGCAATTAGGAAAGTAATAAAAGTACTTGATAATTGATTTGGGGAAAAAATACTTGCAAGCACTGCAATAAAACAAAGATGATTTCAAGCAATTTTTGAGTGCTCGGTAATTGAAAGAACTTTGTGTTGCACCTTAACTAAAATTGACATTTTTTTTGAAAATTAAATTATCTGTACAGATTATGATTTAAATTATAATGAATGTTATAGAATTAAGCAGATACACAAAAAAAAATCACTTACCAACTTCATACACTTTGGAAACCTCTTCCTTACTTCACTGTAGACAAAAAAAATGATTTTGGCCAAAAAGGCCCATATATAAGCATCGACCTGAGAACACTCGCCAACAGCATAGATTATATAAACACAATTAATTTTTTTGTACACTTACAAAACATTTAAAACATTAAATTTGATTTTATTTTGAAAAAATATAAAATAAAAGATAAAATACTAATACTTCGTTATTTTAATCTTAAATAAAATAAATTTGTTGATCTTAATTACAACTACACTTCCTAGACTTCTGCTATTGAAAAAAAAAACAATTTAAAAAGCAAAAGATATTTGATTCACTTTAATTTATGTGCAATATGAAGATGCAGAGTCTAGATTTGTTTCATTTAAATTTTACTGTAACTTTCTAATTTATAATTATATAAAGTTCTATTTAGAAAGAAGAAAAACAAAACAAAGAGAAATAGAAGAAATACATCTTTGTTTTGTCCTTCTACAATCACAAAGCACTAGCATTTTATCAAATTCATTTTCCCGGTTTAAAAAGCTCTTTTTATCTTGTTTACATAATTTGCTTATGGTTTAATTTCATAATTGTAACGACTATTGGTAAATAGTTGATACAATTTGGTTAATATTTAACAGTAGGTTATTAAAAAACAATTACCATAGAATAAAAATGACCAACCGTAATTTGAACATTTTATGATGTAATATAAGTTTGTCTAATAACCTACTGCATTTAATTGTAAATTAAACCACAAAAGAAATCGAAAATCAACAACTAAATGTATCCCTAGAAAAAAGTTATAAACATTTTGCAATACTTTTACAATGTCTTATCTAGACAAATGAGTGGTGCAATAACAATAACTTTATTCCAGCAAATAATAAACAATTACTTTTAAACATTTCTTTTTTTTATTAAATAAGAAGTTACAAAATAATATCATGTTACACTGTATATTCATAATATTAAACCTTCTACTTCCAGTGTTTAACTTTCTATTTTCAGTAGTATCGCACAAAGATAAATAACTGTACTCACTACTTTTTTTCATTATGAAAAATTATTGTATATTCAAAAATGTAACCCGCCCAAATAAACTCAAAAGCTAAGAGAATTCACTGTCCCACAGTTTAACTCGTAGTCACAAAACGTTTTGAAGTAGAATAAAGGACATACTGTTACTAATATCAGTTGATAAAAGCAGAGCAGTTTAAAATTGTCCTAAAACCACAGTTCAAAGGAGATGTTAACTTCAAGTTTTACTTTCTAATCAGTATGAGCAAAATCTTGCATGCTTCATACTAGAATTGTAGGTTGCATAGGAGAAACATTAGGGGATGGTTTTTGTGAAATCTCTTTAAAAACTTGCTACAAAATACATGTAGCTGATTAAATGAAAAAATACATTAAATATTTGAATACACAAGTTTTTAATATCATACTGAAATTGTGTAATGAGCATAATTATTTTCTTGGCAGAAAATCCATTTCAATTTTTAAAAATAAAACATGATTATAGAGTGCAACATCTTTTTTCATTTTTAGAATTTAAAAAAAGTAAATGTTTTATTACTAGCTGAATTTACATTGGGCTAAATAACATTAACTTCATAATTTGAGTGGTTTTTTAATAGTCTTGTAAAAGTATTGCTCTGAATATTTTTTTATTAAGTAATACTATCTTCATACCTTACGTAAGAGGGTTTATCCTTAAATTTATCACAAAGGGGGTTTCCATCCAACAATAAATCAATAATTGGTAATCCTTGAAATGCATCTAATTGTGTAATATCTTTGATCTGAGAACAATTAAAATATAATATATCAAATTTTAAAATAAAAATTACTATGAGTTACACATTAAAATATATGAAAAATATTAAACTTACTTTGTTATTTCCTAAATGTAATATTTTCAGGTTTGATAATTTCTGATTAACTTTCTTCACAAAGCTCAGCATTTGAATTTTATTATCAAACAAGTTTAATGCTTCTAAATCAGGAATATTTTCAGCTATAATATCAATGACAGTCAAAAATACAATAGGTTTTGATAGGGCGCAAAAATAGTCTTGTAAATCAGGATCTGAATGAAATTTTGTTAAATCTAAAGCCTTCATAGTGGCATTGTATCGTCGAGCCATAACCAATTTAATTTTTTCTTTTAATGCTGGATTCATATCTACATTGGGAGTACCAGCGTAAACTCTTATAACTAATTTGTATCCATTTGGAAGTTGTAATTGTCTATCAAGATTACTAAGCTTTTGAGCAGTTTTATAATCATCTACATAGAAATTCACTGTTGTACCAAATACTTGCCACTAAAATGTAGATAAAAACTATCAACTAGAGGGTTATGCTTCCAGTTTAACCATCCGCTAAAAATTCTCTGCGCATGTACAAAATTTGAAGTATCAAGGATAACTTTATTGGTTGATAAGGAGCGGCAAAGTTTAAATCTCGAGCTGCGTTGCCACATATTTATGAATAAATAAAGTGAGTGAATAAACATTGGAAAGACGAAAATTATAGACATTATTTAACAGATTGCGTAACTTAAGTTATGTAATCGAGTTAAGTAAATCTATGAAATAATGCATGTTGAACGTAAAGTATGTACATTTTGCAGATAAAGTTAATTTATTATAAAAAGAAGATTCAATTATAGGGTTGATTTTGGATTTAAATTTTATATGCATGTAAACATAATATGCCTTAAATAAATCAGAAGACTATAAAATTTTAATTATATATTATTTAATTTTAATATAATATCCATTATTTAAAATGTTTTTCCTTATAGTTTCTACTGCATTTATTGTGGTAGTTTATATTTTTCATTAATATAAAACCATAATAAATTAAAATCACAGAATACCATGAAAACGTGAGATTTTTATATTCGCATATTACAATATATTTAATTCGAAATAACGAAGGGAAGTACCTACCTACGTTATTATTCATATTTTCAACTGCTGTTCTTAGCATCTTAATTATTACTTATGAATTTTAGCAGTAACGCTCCTTATTAACGTGAGTTTTTTTATAATCAAATTTACTAAATCAAAACTAAACTATTCGCTTTCAGGAAAAAATGTTTGAACTGACAACACTGTGCGGCTCTCCCGCTGTAAATTTCGAATATTTTTGTACATGCGCAGAGAATTTTTAGCGGATGGTTAAACTGGAAGATAACCAATTAGAGAATTTAATAATATATCAACACTAAGTTGGTATTAGCCACATTTAAACAAAATTGTTTTCTACAAAAATTACTTATTGAACCAGACCAAACTTATTAAAGTATGAAAGTTTCCAACTGCCAAAAACTTTTTATAAAGATATATTACATAATTACTTACAGATACAGGCCAAAAAGGCAATGGAGCCAATTTATCCAACAACATTTTCAGGATGAATGATTTTTCATATTTATCTCCATGAGGTAACTGAAAGGAAAACATTTGTAGATTAGCCTAACTTGTTTATTTCTTAGTGTAAATATTAATCTAGATTCTTTTTTTTGTTTTCTTTTACAGTTTTTTTAAGAAGTTTTATTTCAATCAGTTATTGGGAAATTTGAGACTTTTACTAATTACCTTTAAATTACTTTATAATCACTTATAGAAAAACGTTATCACAAGTCATAATATACTAAAACTTACTGTTACTTTATACCAGTTGGAAGGTCCTTCCAATAACTTTCTTCTGTTCTGTGGAGGAGGTGACCCTTGCCTGCCTCTACCACCTCCTTTTTTATTCTTATGAAATTTAACATTTCTACTAGAACCAGCATTAACCCCCATATCAACATCTTCATCTTCTAAATGAGAACGTATAGCGTTACCCCAGTCTCTATTATCTCGACGATCATGTTTATCTTTATTATTTTTAAATGTAACTCTTCGATCCCGATCGTTAACACGGTCTAAAAATATATTAAAGTAATAAAAGCACTCACAAAATATAAATTTAAGACAAAATAGTTTACCGTGACTCCATGCTTGTTGAGGTCTATTATTCCTATTGAAAGGCTTGGGCATTTTCACTTAACTCTTACCAAAACTTGTTAATGATAAATCTATGTATGAATCAAAACATAAAAATTCTTTCTTTGGCAAATTCCTAAATTATATACCGATAAAAGTTTTATTTTTGATATAATTAAATAGATTTCGCTCCAAAACCAATACGGAGATCCGATGAGAAATTTATAACAAGAATGACATTCCATTCGACAGTGAGACAGGTGGGACAGTTCCACCATGACAGTTTTTTTATTATGATGCGATCTAGCGGAACATGTTAAAAATAGGTACGAGGTTGGAAACTAGTAAGAAGGAAACTGTAATTTTAATAGCAACATTGACATTAAAATTACAGTTTCCTACTTACTCATTTTATACCATTTTTCGATCTCTTACCAACTTTTAGCATTTTTCGCTAGATGGCACCATAATCGATCCACGGCATTTTGGAGTCGTCTGAAACCATCAATTGGAATGGAAAACTAATATCTAAAAATTTTGACAAGAATGCCAACATGTTAAAGATATAGTTACGAGGCAGAAAACAAGACGGAAACTGAACTTTGAATGGCTAAATTTACATTAAAATTACAGTTTCCTACTTAGTAATGTTCTACCATTTTTCGATCTCATACCAACTTTTAGCATTTTTCGCTAGATGGCACCATAATCGATCCACCGCATTTTGGAGTCGTTTGAAACCATCAATTGGAATGGAAAACTAATATCTAAAAATTTTGACAAGGATGCCAACATGTTAAAGATATAGTTACGAGGTAGAAAACAAGACGGAAACTGAACTTTGAATGGCTAAATTTACATTAAAATTACAGTTTCCTACTTACTAATTTTCTACCATTTTTCTACCTCGTACCAACTTTTAGCATTTTTCGCTAGATGGCACCATAATCGATCCACCGCATTTTGGAGTCGTCTGAAACCAACAATTGGAAGGGCAAAATAAAATCTAAAAATTTTGACAAGAATGCCAATTTCCTCATATTGCAGTCTTTTCTTTGTAAAGTTGACACTAATATTTTAGAAAACACAAGAAACAATTTAAAAATAATAATAATATTTAATTGGACTGATTGCAATAAATTCAAATCACAGTTGTTTGAAACATGTAAATATATTTATTGATCTAGCGCGCTACAAAATTCATTAGCTTTTATTAAAGCCGCTTTCTGATTGTCAATAACTTCATTTAGTAAATTCTTCCACTGTCTAGCATACTCGATTTTAGAATATCTATCAAACGAATTATATAAATCACAGGCCAAGTCATGAAAGTTAACACAGCTTTGTATGGCTTGTCGTTGGCTTTCTCGCAGCTCCCATTTCAACGAAGACAGTTGCAGACGTTTCTCCTCTGCTTTTAAAAACTCTTCGTCAGCACCAATGCTATCGTCTTCTTCTTCCTCCTCTTCTTCTTCGTCTTCGTCATCTTCATCTCCAGGAGGGGGAAGTGCCAGTATCAAATCGTCATCCACCATCAAATTATCGTTTGCTATTAGTTCTTTCACCTACGGCAACATTCGAAAAGTTATTTTTTTTACTCAAGAAATTTTAATGAATTGATTTCATTACCCTATCAGCATATCTCAAAGTGTTCAAAGTATGATCAACTGAAAAATTTCCAGGTGATATTAAGGCGATCATACAGGTTTTGGAATTTTCTCCTATAAAAGAATCTCTTAATACTTGTGTCAATTTACTGCCTCTAAATGGAAGGTGTGCTCCTTTACGACCCAAAGCTCGGATACATTCCTTCAGCGCTAGAAGACTTCTATTTATGTCTGCACCTAGAAATAATCAAATAAATTATTTATACAGGAAATTTGAAAGTCTTAAATTAGTTTTTAATCTCACCGACTTATCTTATAACAAAACTTAATACAAACAAGTTGCAATTAATATTTTTCACTTTAAACTGTGGAAAATTATTCTCTTGATCACTTTTTTTGTTTGATGGTTTTAGATTGATCAACTTACCTTCTATTTGTGTTTGTCGATTTGATTTATTATGATCGGCACCTCGTTCGTTGCCAGCTAAATCGATTAGAGAGAATTTTCCGTCGATATGTTTTGAATTGTTTCTTCTTAAAATTATTTGGAAAACGGCGTGCGATCGGGATGAGTTCGAATTCGCTGAAGTTTGACCCGATGTACGTTCTAAACTACCTCTTTGTATAAGATCGAGAACGTGTTCTACCTAAAAAAAGAAAAAATTACTTCGATTCTGCCATTAACACCAAATTATAAACTTCTTTTCAGCATTTGCCGTTCACTAATAGGGGAGATCGGCGACGGTTGTAACAGGTGTCGTTTACAATATTCGATCTGCAGCCGCCATCTCTGATGTTATGCTCGAGCAACTTGGTGACATTTAACACTTTTAGATACTCCACATTATTGCCGCTTAGTAATCACAAGATACCCCCATGGGGGTATATTGTGTTAGTAATTTGCGAAACACGAATAAGGCTACACGTAATTTAAGAAAATAGAGTTTTTGCTACATCAAGTAGGGGAGACCGGGGCAGTTCCGGACAGCGTCATTTTTCATATTCTGTGGCTACCTATGGTTCTGACTTCACAGATGCATATTCTGTGTTCTTTGTAATGCCGGAGACAACAATAGTGTGCATATCAAGTTTAATAAAAAGTGGTTTGTGTGCAGTTATTGGTTTGCATTATATCAGTAACATGTTTTTGTTAAAGTTTCTTAGCCTTCTCAGTTCAAAATTTACATTTTTGCTGCATGCTTTGTAGAAATGCATTCAATATAAGCATTATAACCTCCTTGGCTAATGGCTTCAACATAATGGAAAATGTTTAGGAGATATTTATTACAATAGCATATGGGGCAGTTACAATTGCGTCCGAAACTGCCCCGGTCTCCCCTAAGTATTCATTTTCAGATTCTTTTGTGAAAATCTTTCTTAGTACGTGTTTTATGTCAACTTTACTTAGACACTTAGACCATTTAAATCAGCTCATATTTGTGTATGAAATCAACAATTTAATAATTTTAAATTTCAAAGTTTGTTTAATGAACATTAAATTGATGTGTCTGTCGGTACCAGTGGTGGAGGATGTTACAACCGAAATCATTAAAAAATGTCACACAAATTCTGACATTTTATTTATTCTCCAAGAAAAATGCTAAAAACAAATGTGAAAAGAAATGAAAACCTATTAAATATAGCGAATCCTTGACATCTGAAGATGAAGAAACATAGTTTGTGCAGATTCGTACAATACAAAGCTATGAAGACTGGTCACAATGTCGACCAGAGCTGGGTAATTACATGTACTTTAAAAATAATTACAATTACAAAGTACTTTTCCAAAAGAGGAATTAATTACAATTACAAAGTACTTTTCGAAAAGAGGAATTAATTACAATTACAAAGTACATGTCGTAAAAATAGGAATTATTAATTACTTTTATAATTACTTTTACTGTTCTTACAAACGAAAATGAGAACGAGACAGATTTTACTCAAATTTAGTTACAAATGCACCTCAGCAAATCATTTTTTATAACACAAAATATATTTGTCCACGACCGTGCTATAAAACCTTAATTATACATGTGCTTGCTCAAGTATAATGTTACCCATTATTCACTGTATGACGTCAAAACAGCACATATTGGTATGAGAATATTCTTTGTTCATAACACGGTAGCATACACTCCAATAAACACACGCGTAGTAAGTGTTGCCTATACAGAATGTACTTTGGTATATGGTAGGTATACTTTATACACAGATACACACGAATATTATTCAATACGAGTATATTATATGAACTTTTATTTACATGCTATTCTGTAATTTTCATTGTCTTTGCAGTCTTTTTGATTTGTAATTTTGCTAAATAGTGCTAAATAAGAAATGATAATGCTGCTACGACATTGTTCTTTATTACTTCATAAAATAAAGATTTTTTTATAATTACTAGTAAATTTTATTTGAAAGTCGTGAACAAAGTATAGTATTCTACTAGCATGTAATGGCTATTATATGCTCATTGAATAATATACTATTATATTTTCCAAAACTGCTTTAAATTTAATTAAATGTATTTTCTACCTACTTTAAAATCGAATACTTGTAACACTAGAGTAACTGAGAATGAGAATAAGTTTATTGAAATAGTTAATCCTTCATTTCAATGTAGAAATTAGAATAATACAAAGAAATGCCTTCCTAAAGTAAATAAGTAGGTATAATTAGTATTTACACTATTCACCCACTTCATACTATATTTCCTTAGTTTGTTTATGTAACATCTACATACTTACTTACGTCCTACTGTTATTTAAGTTTAAGGTTTAAAAATTCACTAATAATGCTCTTTCCACTTCCAATGTACAGCGTGCCACTGCATTTAAACAAATCAGATAGAGTGAGCTCTAGCCTCTAGCATTATAATACAATGGTTCTAGTGACAGGTTCGAAAAGAAAATTTCTTGTTTTTGTATTAACACGTGCATTTCACGCATTTGAAAGTAATTGTAATCAAAAAATGTAATTGTACTTTTAAATGTACTTGTAGTTAGAAAAGTAATTGTATTTATGAAAAATATTTGTGCTTATGAGAAGTAATTGTATTTAAATAATTTAAATAATATAATTTAATACAATTACAAAGTACAATTCCTCTTCAGATTTTGCTGCAATTACAATTACAAATTACTTTGAGACAAATATGTACTTAAATACAATTACAAAGTACATGAAAAAAAGTAATTGTAATTATTAATTAATTTTTAACTAGGAATTACCCAGCTCTGATGTCGACCGTGCAGATAATGGGCAAAAAATAATCCTCTTGTCCTCTTTCCATTTGTCATAATTGAAACTATGATGATTCTGACTAATTTTGCAATAATTTGCTAGTAAATTGTTACCTTTTGAGTTTTTCTTATAATGTTATTGTTAGAAAACGATTAGCAACTTTTTATTATTATTTTTATTACCATAACAAAACACATTTTTTTTATTTCTTCCTCAAGTGTGACTTTCATTCATTTCTTTTATTTTTTATGTAACTATTTTTGGTAGTCAATAAATAATGGCATCAAAAAAAGTGTTTTATTACAATTATTTTCCCATACAAGAATGGGCACCTATTTGGTGTCAATTGAAACAATTATCAACCAAGTGTTTTAAAAATTTTTAATCAAAAGGGCTTAATTATTTTTGAAACTTTATAAATACCAGAATACTCAAAATTATAAACCATTTATATTTAAAGGGCAGAAAAAAATGTAATTTGTGTTACAACCGTCACCGATCTCCCCTATTCAGCAAAAAATAGTAAATGCGCCCTCTAGGCGCATGCGGCAATTGGAATTCCTAGGAATAATTTTATTGGTCAAGGTGAGCGGTAAACTTTGAATCGTAAGCTACGTTGCCAAATTTTTGTGAAAAGACTATAAAAAGATGACAATTTCATCAAATTTTTTTTCTAAATTAAACAAATGGCACTATTTACATACTTATAATGTCACAGAATACAATAAATATTTCAGTTAAATGAACGAAACAGTAAAACCTATTTTATTTCTATATTTTTATTTATTGTTATATTCCTGTTTGTAATTGCTGATTTATGTTTTCTATGGAATTTATTGTGGAAGTTTATATTTTTTAATATTATTTAACCATAATAAACTAAAACCACAGAATAGGTACCATTAAAACAATTATTTGACAATTAAAAAAATAACGAAAAAGAAGAACGTCTTTTATTTATATTTTTAATCACTGTTTTCAGCATATAATCAGTGACTACAACAATAATTATTGTTATTGTTATAGTCACTGATATAATTTATTATTTATGGATTTTGAGAATAAAACTCCTTTAATTTAAAAATATTTCTTTTTTTTAAATCAAATTTACTAAACCCAAACTATTCGGTTTAAGGGAAAAATTATTTAAGCCGACAACACCGCACCGTCAATTTACCTTTCAGCGTTGGAAGTTCACCAAAAAATAATAATTGCATTTCTCTCAATAGTTTTATTAAATTCTGAAAATGAATTTACTTTTCTTACCTTTGTGACAATTTTCTCAGTTAATCCAACCACTTGAACTTGTTGTTTACCGTCTTCTAAAACACGTAATCTACTTTTTTTTGCTAAAAGATCAAATACTAACTTTCCATAAATTTCGAAAAAACTTGCAGAAACTGTGAAGTTCATTTTGGAATATTTTGGCTTATTTAAATACCTAAAAACATCTTGGGCCACTAAACCATATATGCCACCTCTAAAGTTTTGTGCTTTTCCTAAAGAACATACAAAAAACGTTGAAATATTTTTAATAAGACTTGTGATCAAGAGACATTATATAGTGACATCTAAAATTTAAATTATGTAAATTTGTATTGTATTTTTAAAATTGATTTTTAGTAGTAATTTTCATATTGGTTATGTTAGTTCAAATTTAGCTTTATTAACGTGGCAACATGGCAGCACACTTCTCAATCAAGAAAGAAAGAGAATAGCATAACATGTTGCCAAATTTCTAACGAATATTTAGAGAACGATTTAAATGAGGGTCGAAAATCAAATTCGTGGTTCTCTTACACTGCTAATTCTTGGTATCTCTTGGCATCAATCACTATTTTATGAAGACAAATTTCCGGTTAACTTGTTTTTAATACGTGATTTGGCAACATTGGATGTCAAGTGGAAATGGAACATCAACAGACCAATAAGGACACCCCTTAACAAGTCATCATGAATACAAAATGGCGTCCTGCATGGATTGTTTAAAATAGGTCATGAAATTTAATGATTTCGAACAACGAATAGGCTCATAAATCGCATTTATAATGTTTTGATGGGATGCAAAAATTAATTAGGGTCTGTAACAATACGATGATTTGCGTTTCCATGGAAAAAACCTGAATGCCTACTCTAATTTATGAGAAGTTGTACACCCCTTGTAAAATTTCTAGGGGCGCCCTTGCTGGCATGAGCTTAGCGAACATATTTTGAAGTTTTATTGTAAAAGTTCTTTACCTTTGAATTCACCACCCATAGTGTGCGTTTTTCCAGATCCCGTCTGGCCGTAAGCAAAGCAAGTGGCCATGCCTCCTTCAAATATAGTCTTCACCAATGGCATGGCGGTGAATTTATACACCATACTATTGGTGCAAGTTTCATTAAAAACGTAATCAAATCGAAAATGTTGATTATCGACATATTTCGTCAGATCGACTTTTTGTTTAGGTTCGTGAACTACGAGTTGATTTCTTGTGGTTACTGAAATGACATCGACTTCCCTCCTGGCTATTTCCTTTTCATTTAAGGGCCTCTTTCTAACGCAAACCTACAAAAAGTTAAAGTAAAATCGGGTATAAACAACAACAGGTTTGTTTTGTAAATAATTATCACAATCTAACTAAACATTTTTAGACTAATATGCTTTTTACTAACTGTTATTTGATTTTCGATGATTGTTTCATTTTCTGTGAGTGGTCGAAACTCGTGAGTATTTCTATATTCTGTAATCATCTGAACAAATTCGTAAAAGGGGTTATTATGTTCCAAACTTTGTAGCTGATGTCTGATCGCTCTCTCGTCTGCTTGTTTCTGCCTCCTTTCATCTCTGTTTTTTGCAATTAAATCTACCTTCAAAAACAATAATTATAACTTTTACTAGCGCAGAAGATGTAATTAATATTGGTAAAGCCAATATTAGTGGTTTAGTTACTAAGTATATCAAAAAACATAAATTAAACATTTATTTTTGTATTATGTAAACAATAAATGTAAAGTAGGAAAAAATTGTATTTTAGGTCACCCCCCTAGGCGCATGCGCGACAATTTCAAATTTATTGATTTTTAGACGAGTTTGAAGTTGCGGTGTTGTCGGCTTAAAGGAGTTTTATAAATCCATAAATAATAAATTATATGCTGAAAGTAGTAATTAAAAATATAAATAAAAAGCGTTCTTTTTTATAATTGGCAAATATACCTATTGCTTTATAATGGTATTCTATGATTTTAATTTATTATGGTTTAATAATATTAAAAATACATAAACTTTTGCCATAAATGCCATAGAAATCATAAAACAGTAATTAAAAATAGGAATAAAACTAGAAATAGAACATGTTTTATGTTTTCATTCATGTAAATGACATATTTACTTATGGGATTTTAATTATGATTTAAAATTCTTTAAAAAATATAAACTATTAATATAAAGGCAGTCCTATAGAAAATATTAGTAAAAACTTTTGTAAGTGATTCATATGTTTATATGTACCTCAAGTTTAAATCCAGAAATATTTTCAGATGCAAAATTTATTGTTCTGACTCACTATTTATTAAAAAAAAACTTAATTTTCTAGTCAATATCTAATTTGTCTAATTTATGAAAGAATATCTATGTAATTTTCATCTTTTCAAGATCTTTCACTCAGTTTATTTATTCACAAAAATGTGGCAACGTAGCTTAAAATTCAAAGTTTACCGCTCGGTTACTGCTCTCGTCGACCAATAAAATTAATTTAAGAATTCAAATTGCCGCATGCGCCTAGGGGGGGTGACCTAAAATACACCTTTACCTTTTATTCTTTTAATTCATTCCTAACAGTTAAGGTTTAATTCAAACTCTCAAATTATTTTTAATTTTAATTAAGTATTCCTTCATGAAGTTAATGGTTTTTAAAGTTTAAATTGTTGTGTTCTTGGTGTTAAATGTGGCAACAGCGCACCAACAGAAACGTGAAAAAAGGTCAATAGACTTTCAAAACGTTAATAATATATAAATGAAATATTAATAAATTAAAAGTTTTTATATATCTATGTATATATATATATATTGTCCAAAATAATAAAATCACTAACAAAATATAAAAAAAGCACAAAACTATAACACCAACAAACTAAAGTAAACAAAAACATAAGCAAACCAATTGGATTTTCTTCTTTTTCTTTTGAATAATTTTTGGCCTGAGCTACCAGGGCTATTTGGCCAAGTTTCTTGTCTTTAGGAGACCGTCTTATATTAACAGAGCAAAAAATAATAAATTTAAGATAATATTGTAGCAGAAAGTATTTTATATTATCATAAAAATGCAATAAGACCACGAGTTGATATTATAGTTATGGTTCATAAATAAATATCAAATGCGCTGTTGTCACATTTATCACCGAGAACACAAGAGTTTAATTATCAATTTTGTTATGGAAAATCTCCAAATCAAGAGCTAAAAATTTGGTAATGGGGTTATTTTGGTACTTTCTTTCGATTGACATTCGATAGGAGGACACTTCCTCATTCTGTATTAAAATATCGGATATCGGTTTCATTTCATTGTCTTCGTCATATATTCTCAGATATATTAATATGTAGTATCTTACATAAAGTGAGTTGTAAGAAGCATCTTACGCACGAATGGAAGTAAAAATGCTTTACAACATGAGTTACGTACTATACTTTACCTTCGACTTTTCGACTTACCTGTAAGGTATAGTATGTGTTAATTTTTACAGATTTTGCTTACAGATCTGCCCAAAATCCCACTATTAATTATAATAATTATTTATAGTAACAGTACAGCTGTTAAACACTAATGGTATGGTGTTTTTCAAGAAAAATGGTTGCATGCAGTTAAGATACCTGAGACAATCTCATTATGTATCCCAAATTTGGCCATAAACATCCCCGATTAGCAGAGGAGACCGGATTATAATAATTTGAAATAGGCAGGTAAAATTTTAAGCTTTTTTGGTCAAATTTGTCAGTTTTCATTTCTCTTGAGTTGTATTATTTTTAAAACAAAACCATTTTTCTCGAAAAACACTATATTTTGCTTATTGAATCATAAGAAACATTGATTTCAAACCAAGTAATTTGCATACGGTGATGTACAAATTAAAAAAAAAAAGATTTCAAATATGTAGGTTTGAAATAGACGCCTATTAAATATTTAAAAACAGTTTGGCATAGTGACTGAAGTGAAATTAATGTTACAAAAGGAATAAATAGTGTTTTCTTATAAGTTACCATTGTAAAAACTCATTTTAAAAACGTACACGTTTCTATATTCACAAGTACACAATACAAAACATGTGAAATACGTAAATAACGTATCCTAATGACGCAAAAAATACTTGTAGACTCTACAATATATAAAATACTCTCCCAGTAATAATTAATAGGTATATCAACTGTTATAATTTTTTGTTTGTTTCATCTAAAATGTAATTTACCTTTTTAGCAGCCTCTGATTTATAACAAAGTAATGAATCTCTTTTCGTTTTGTGTCCTTTTCTTGTATTTGGAGACTTTGGTGGACTAGAGTAAGGTGACGTCGAATCTTGAACAAAATTTACAAGTTTAATATCTTATTATGCCAGACTAATATATTGTTAGTTTATGCTAGACTCTGTGCCTAAATTTAAAGATAAATGTATAAGGTGGTCCAACGAAAATTCTCGCTGGACCACATTTTCAATTTTAAGGTCGGAAAAGCGAGTCTTCGTTAGACCACCTTGTATATTTCTACAGGTTACTGACTAAAATATGTTTTTTTTCTATTACTCTCGCTATTAAAAAAAGTGGAAGAGTGTGCTAAATTTGTAGATATGAATTTTATTTGAAAATGCAGCAAAACAAAACCAGGCTAAATTCTTCTTTGCTCCTAAAGACCTGTCATCTGTCTTCTAGTGTTAGATCAAACGTAATATTGTTAAAATTATGCTCAACGATGATTGCTTAAGAGGTTTGGTTTTTTTGTGATGGTATAAATTGTCTGCTCCATTATATTCTGAGCCCAAAGCAACCGTGCACATTTACTAACGTGGAATTGCGTCAATAGTCCAGGCGTGCTGTACCAAAAAAATAAAAAATATCTGGAATATCTGATACCTGGCATGTAATAGTTGGAGGTGGTAAAGGGGCTTATAACACATGAAAAAAAAAATACATTAACTATTTCAATTATGATCATAAACTTTTTAGGGGTGAAAAAGGGGTAAAAAACTGAAATATCGCTGTTTGCGGCTAAAATTGACGTCAAAATGAAAAGTGCCCCATAGAAAAGTTGTAGATAATGAAAAAATCTAAAACTTTTCTTTTGGTAATTTTCTCACATAACCTCAATTTTTCGAGGAAAATGAAAAAAAAACGATTTTTCGTTTTTAATTTTTAATTTTCCAACGGATTCGTCAATCTTGATGAAACTTGGTGAAAACTTACCTTTTTATGTCGAAAATAACCTGGAATTTTCTCAACCTTGTAACATAATAATTTTCCGAGAAATTTGATTTTTCTGGAAAACTGTAAAGTTTGCTCGGAAAATATTATTGGAAAAGATTTTCCTGGGGCTCATTTTTTTCGTTTTTACGTCTACTTTCACATGAAATAAAAAAAAATACACCTCTCATTTAAAAATGTGCTCAAAAATGAAAAAAAAAGCAAAAAATGAATTTTGCAACAGCTAAATTTGCAATAATTGTTAAATTTTTGTTATAAAATATTAAAAAATGCAAAAGCCGACTCTTGCATTACATTCTACGGGAAAAATTACAAAAGAAAATGTATTTCATTATTTAGTCGGATTTTTAGTTCATTTGCAATATTATTATAAACACTCAAGTCTATTAATGAAATTAATAATCCGAGCGGGGATATCATGGTTTTTACTATTGTCGTATGCTGATTTGTTTATATTATAAGGTTTTTCATGAGATAAATCGATTTGTTGATAATTACAAGGCCCAAATACCCTTCCATCAGAGCCCTATAGCCCAATTTTCATCAAAATTTCAATTTTCTTTGACTTTTTGAAATAATTTGTTTATTTTTAATATAATAATCGTTCGGTTTTAAGTAATTCGTAATTGTAATTAAAAACTATATTGAAAAGACAATATTTTGTTTGTTACGAATGATAGTATATTTTGTATACTGAAATGTTGCAAGGTCAAAGAGAAAACAAAAGGCCTAGGCCCCTAGGCTAGTTAGAGTTGTCATGTCTACACTTTGTCACTTATGAAAGGTGGCTATAGGGCTCTGATGGAAGGGTATTTGGGCCTTGTAATATCAACAAATCGATTTATCTCATGAAAAACCTTATAATATAAACAAATCAGCATACAACAATAGTAAAAACTATGAAATCCCCGCTCGGATTATTAACTTCATTAATAGACTTGAGTGTTTATAATAATATTGCAAATGAAATAAAAATCCGACTAAATAATGAAATACATTTTCTTTTGTAATTTTTCCCTTAGAATGTAATGCAACAGTCGGCTTTTGCATATTTTAATATTTTATAACAAAAATTTAACAATTATTGCAAATTTAGCTGTTGCAAAATTTATTTTTGCTTTTTATTCATTTTTGAGCACATTTTTAAATGAGAGGTGTATCTTTTTATATTCCATGTGAAAGTAGACGTAAAAAAGAAAAAAAATTAGCCCCAGGAAAATATTTTCCAATAATATTTTCCGAGCAAACTTTACAGTTGAAAAAAAAAAGAGATTTTTCCAGAAAAATCAAATTTCTCGGAAAATTATTATGTTATAAGGTTGAGAAAATTCGAGGTTATTTTGGACATAAAAAGGTAAGTTTTCACCAAGTTTCACCAAGATTGACGAATCCGTTGGAAAATTAAAAATTAAAAACGAAAAATCGTTTTTTTCCATTTTCCTCGAAAAATTGAGGTTATGTGAGAAAATTACCCAGAGAAAAGTTTTAGATTTTTACATGATCTACAACTTTTCTATTGGACATTTTTGATTTTGACGTCAATTTTAGCCGCAAACAGCAATACTTCAGTTTTTTATCCCTTTTTCACCCCTAAAAAGTTTATGATCATAATTGAAATAGTTAATGTATTTTTTTTTCATGTGTTATAAGCCCCTTTACCACCTCCAACTGTTACATTCCAGGTATCAGAATTTCCGTCTAAAAGTACAGCACGCCTGGACTACAACAGTAAAAACAAATATCGTTAAATAAGGGTTTTGATTAAATGAATAAAGTCCTGAAATGCGGGACACGATACTAGGGAGTTATCGCACACACTTGCTTAAGGTCATAATTTTCCTTATTTTAATAAGGCAAAATCTTAATACTGGATGGTACAAATAGAGTTATCGCCACGGCACTTGTGTAACGTAAAAAGTTGACAGTTCGAACGTACCTACCTACTTGTTTTATTTATCTATGAATGTTAGTAAACAAAGATTAACCCCTATGAACTAAGTTCATAAATTATTTCATTCAATTATTATTTCAATTGTAATATATATAGTTTTATTATTTAATACTCTTGTTTTGATATAGTTTTATTTTTAATTTGTATCAGTAAGTAATTATAATAAATGTTTACAAAACAATGTTTCATACATAATTTGAGTTAATATCAATTGTTTCATCCACTTACCTATCTCCAAAATACTTTAAACATTAAATAATTGCATAAATTTATATATACCTAAATTTTACATTTAATTGTTATAAAAGACCAAATTATAATCCTTTTCTGTGGACCAAATAAAATCAAATAAGAATGTTAGGCTTAGGTTACCTGCGAATTTATTTACTTTCCGATTAAAATTTACCTAACATTGTGACACCGTAGAGAAAAAGAAGAATTTAAGTTATTTTCCTTTATTTTATTTGAGTCCCTAACATGTCCTAAATAAAGTAAATGCGTTAACTTATTAAAGTTTCCTTATTTCAAAGATCTTTGTACGCAAGCGTACCTGTCATTATAAGGAAAACTTTATTAAGGCAACGCACAAAAGTGGTGTGCGATAACTCCCTACTACTGCTAACCATATACTTAACATAAAATAAACTACTTTAAAAATACTACTAAATTACTTGGGTAAAATAACAACCAAAATATAGTTACTTATCTGAAATCATATTACTCTTACTTTGGACCCTTGGAGAAAAAATATTTTTACCGGTAATATTATCGCCTACAACCCCTCTATCAACTGAACATCTTCTGGAGGGTGATTCACTTTTTGGTAATTTTTTACATTCTCTTTCTTCGATGAGGTATGGAAACATTTTCCCTCCTGTCAAAATTTGTCAAATTAGTTGGTGTCATATTATATTTAAATTTCAGTATTTTAAAACATTACCAATTTTTTAAATATTATCCTTATAATATGTGCTTTATATAAAACAGTAAATAGGTTAATGTATGTTTTTTTTTTATTTTGTATATGTCAACGAAAATTTCTGTCAAAAAAAATAACCTTACCTTTTTGTGAGGGTGTCGCAATAAAAAACGTTGGAAATCGAAAAATCATGTTCGATATGATTCTGTATACTGTTATTAGAATAAACACCATCATCGTCGCTTTACGGAGGTTTTGCCTTTTAAAAATTTATATTTTATAACGTTTGACCTTTATTTTGTTTTAAATACGTCTTAACAATGATATTTACAAAAAAGGAAATGTCTATGTAGGAGGTAATCTACTATTACCTACTACCTATTATTTTTCTGGACAGAATAATTATGTATTGAATGTTATTAAAGTAATATTAATTAATGATCATTAGTAAACGTTTTTGCAGTTAGGGTTGAATAAGCAACAGTACCTTTTTTCAACTCATTTTATTGTTTAACTCTGTCTATATATAATAGGTATAAGTTGTTTGCTGTTATTTTGGATTGAAATAAAACGCACAATGTTAGATTAGATTGTTAGTGTTAGTGTGACAGTACGATAAAACTATTTAATTGATGGGATTAACAGAATATGAAACTGACATTACCGGTGTGCTAAATAAATATGGAAATAAAGTCCTAGAGAAACAACGGTCCAACAAAACTATTTAATTATAAAAATACGTTCTTGTTCTTGTCAAAAACAGCTGTTTTGAATCAACATGCATCATCGATTTGATGCAAGTTGTGTAATCTGTTCTTAAAATACACTAAAATGCGTCATTTTCCCAAGTACTAACACCTTTACACATTTTTTAAGCTGTCTTGCTAAAAGAATTGAAATGGGAAAATTTCTTTTTTGATCATACTCATATATCAACTTCTTGAAAGGTATTTTTCAATTATTTTGCTTAAAAAACAAAAATTATAAGTGGGAAACTATTATTTAAATGGTTTAACTTTTGAATTTCATTTATTTGAGATAATACCATCTATCGGCATGTTTCATCAACAAATAGATAAGATAGATAGAGTTCTTTATTTTTTTATTACTTTGGATCGCATCCACCACATAAAATTGCAGATTCCATTCTTCACACTCTAATAATAAAATAAATAAAAAGGTTACGACAAAATATCAGCAACTAAAACAATTCAGAAAACAGAAAAGGAAATTCTTTTTTTATGCATTTTCAAATTCTTTGGTTACTTTAAAATGAGAAATTATATTTACTATTATTTGGTTTGTACACGTAGCCCAGTTTCTTGTATTACTAGATTATTAATATAATTATTACCAAAAGTTTGGAGAAATAATAATAATAATAATACAAACTATTTTGATAAAAAAGGAAAGTAGTGAAACAATCTCATAAAAACCTTGTATTGAGATTGAGAATAATAACAAAAAGTTGCTTTAATAATCCAAAAAACATCAAAAAAACTTACCTCGGTTATCGTGAAGTAACAAATACTTTTTTAAAAACGACATTTTTATTTTATATAACTTTAAGTTAGGTATATAGTCATTAGAATTTAACACTATTCGAAACAAAGATTATTTAATATAACTATAATGTTATAGTCATTAGAAATTAACACTATCCCAAAGAACATGTAGGTATGGAAACCCAGCAGTTCATTCTATGTATTAAAACTGTTTGGGGATTATATTGACCAAACAAAGGGTGGGTTTTTATACACCATAACTCCCACAGTTAACAATGGAAAAGCATTGATGAGTTTTTATTACTATGTAAGAATGGTATAATTTAATCAAATTTAATACATACAGGTATTTTTAAATTGAAAATGTAAGTAAATTAAAAGTTTAAGAATGGGATGCCATAGCTAAATGGAAATTGATTATTGATTAAAGTTATGAAGATTGTTCCACGAATATTAAATACACTGAACGCAAAAAATTGCATTATGATTTAGATATAAGATAAAATGTATTTATGTACAATCCAGTTATTTCTGTATTCAATGGTAGAACAGAACTACATACAGTTCTTCTTGACTCACCCTGTATGAAATAACTTTAAATATCTCATCACAGAACACAAACCAAATAGAAAAAAGTAGGTACTACCACAGAACAAAAGTAAGGAGTACTACTTCACGTTATATTTGTGTTCTATGACTTTACGAGAAAATTTCTCAATGCCATAGTGTGTACTTCTTTTGGAAACGTTAAAATAGATTCAGGAACCCACGAACATTTTTTCCAGTGTAAATTTAGTATGTGAAGCATAGGAATATGTTCATCGTATTAATTTTTAAACACATCCTATATCACAGAATACTCAAATCATATGAGTATTCTGTGTCTACAGTTAGTGTGTTCTTTTTACATCATTCTGTTCAGCTCTGTTGAAATAATTTTCAAATTGAGCGGGTGACCAAAGTGAGCGAGATCCTAAAAAGAATGCACAAAAATAATCACAAAGAAAGTGCATCATAAAATTTTAGGTTAGCATATTGTTTATTATTTATTTTATTATAAAAATATTAAAAAAGATGCAAGTAGAAGATAAGTTATTAGTATTGGCATATAAGTGCTCACACATTTTGTATCCACTTCAAAATAATTCCAAATTGTGATTGTTTTCGTTATGTATTGAGGTTATGATCAACTGAACGGAGCAAGTAATCCGAACCGACCCCCTCTAGAGGTAGTGCAGTTAGGGGCAAGGGGGAAGCGATAGTTCAGTTCCGATTAAAGCGAGCGCTTAAAAAGAATACGCAAAAATATTTAAATGAACAGAGCAGCTGATCTGCTCGAGCAAATGCTGTAAAAAGAACACACTAAGTGTGACAAAAATATGACAAGTGACATTGACAGTCATTAACCTACGAGTTTCAACAAAAAATTTGCTTGTAATCTTTCTATTAACAGATACAGAAGGATACAGAATTTTGTAAATTTTTTGATTGATACAAAACAACATAATGCCGGATCACTTGGGAGATGATATGCGAAAAATTAAAGATCAACAAGAGGAACCAGAAAAGGAAATAAAAGCTCTAGATGAAGGGGATATTGCACTTTTAAAGACCTATGTAAGTTATTAAAATTTATGAAGTATTGTTTAGTTGTATGAAAACAAGGTATTGTCGAACTAATGTTTTATTATGATTTAGGGCCAAGGACAGTATACCAAAACTATAAAAACATGTGAAGAAGATATCCAAACGATAATAAAGAGAGTTAATGAATTAACAGGCATAAAAGAATCTGACACGGGGTTAGCCCCACCTGCATTATGGGATCTTGCAGCTGACAAACAAACATTACAAAATGAGCAACCTTTGCAAGTAGCAAGGTGTACTAAAATTATTAATGCAGACACAGATGATCCCAAATACATTATAAATGTTAAACAATTTGCAAAATTTGTTGTAGATCTAGCAGATTCAGTAGCCCCAACAGATATAGAAGAAGGCATGAGAGTTGGGTAAGTAATATACTCAGAAGCTATATTAGTCAAAATGATAATATAATATTGTAGTGTTGATCGAAATAAGTATCAAATTCATATTCCTTTACCTCCAAAAATTGATCCAACTGTAACTATGATGCAAGTAGAAGAAAAGCCTGATGTTACTTATAGTGATGTAGGAGGATGCAAAGAACAAATTGAAAAGTTAAGAGAAGTTGTAGAAACTCCTTTGTTACATGTAAGCAAAATAATTTTTCTATATAAACTATTATTAAATTTTATAATTATGTATTTTTAGCCTGAGAAATTTGTTAAGTTGGGTATTGAACCACCAAAAGGTGTCCTTCTTTTCGGCCCTCCTGGAACTGGTAAAACACTTTGTGCTAGAGCTGTAGCTAATAGAACTGATGCCTGTTTCATACGTGTTATTGGATCAGAACTGGTTCAGAAATATGTAGGGGAAGGTGCAAGAATGGTTAGAGAACTTTTTGAGATGGCAAGATCAAAAAAAGCTTGTCTCATATTCTTTGATGAAATTGATGCTATTGGTGGAGCCAGATTTGATGATGGTGCTGGAGGAGATAATGAGGTAAGACAGCAATAATATATTTACAATAATAATCTACTCAGTAAAAAATATAATTTCCTTGTCTCTATGATTGATATAAAAGACTGATGTAAATTTTCAATGTATTACAGGAACTTTTTGTTTACTGTGAAATATTTCCCTTTGTATATTTCTGTGAATAAAACAATTTGTAGGTACAACGTACAATGTTGGAACTCATCAACCAATTAGATGGATTTGATCCTAGAGGTAATATAAAAGTTCTTATGGCTACCAATCGCCCAGACACCTTAGATCCCGCTCTTATGAGACCTGGTCGTCTGGACCGTAAAGTAGAATTTGGATTGCCAGATCTAGAAGGTCGTAGCCATATTTTTAAAATCCACGCAAGATCAATGTCCGTTGAGAGAGATATACGTTTTGAACTGTTAGCAAGGTAAGATAAATTAAAATCTCACAAGACTTTCAGTATTTCTTATTTAATCTTGTACTTTTTACTTTTCAGATTGTGTCCAAATTCAACTGGTGCTGAAATAAGAAGTGTTTGTACAGAGGCTGGCATGTTTGCCATCAGAGCTCGAAGGAAAGTGGCAACTGAAAAAGACTTTTTAGAAGCTGTTAATAAAGTTATTAAATCTTATGCCAAGTTCTCAGCTACTCCAAGATATATGACTTACAATTAATTTATATTATAATCATAAACCATTTGCTGTATTGAAGTTTTATCTAAATACATTTTTTTTGTATCTCTACTAGTTTTTTTTTTGTCAACAACCCAGAAGTAAAATACAAGGTGAGGCATAATCTTGGACCTTTAGTATTATGTTCACAATTCAAGACGTCGAGGAGATCGTCTTTCCCTAGTTTCCATTATTTTCATCCTGAATACACACCCTAAAAACTTCTTAAATCTGGTTGCTTTGCATTTTTTTTGTATTCATTGATTGGTTTAATAAGATCAAGGTAAGTTCTAGTATTTTGTCCATAAAGGAGTGCTGATGGAGTTTTTCCATACAATTTTTCATCTGGAGTAAAGTATGTTCAAAGATTTAAGAAAGTGACTTGAGCGGATTATTGAAAGGTAGCCATAAATATACAATGAAATGAAATTTATGACCCGATCTTCGTGGTTTTAGAGTTATGGTCCGTATTTATCTATTTTACCGGTCATTTTTCACATATCTTCAAGGGGTCTGTACAAATGGGAGTCAGTTAGTCACTTTTTTAAATCTATGAACATACTATACCCGTTTCTTCACTCATACACTTGAGTTTAGACTTGGAAATTCGACAAATTCTTCTCTGCTGATGTATTGGGCTTTTGTAGAATTTTTTTAACATTAAAGCAAAGCTGACGGGTTCTAACTAAATTTTTTATATATTACGATATTACTATCGATTCTATTTCAGTAACAATATTTACCTACGTTTTAGTAATTTTATTTTGGCCCTACAATATGATCAGATAACAACTTAATCCTTCACAAATTACGGATACAAAGTGAATTAAATAATAAAATATTTTTGGGAGTTAATAAAAGTACTCTCGAACAATTTAAAAATTTTATTGGTTTCTTTATCAATTTTATAGAATATTTTTAGAATATATCAAAAAATGTTATTAACAAAAATAGTAGATGTCTTTACAGGGGTTCCCATTTAAAAAATCATATGTTTGGTATATGTTCTGTAACGGAGTTATACAACACTTTGTATAGTTAAAGGTAATTTCAAAATATGGACCCTAAAGACATCTACCTATTTTTGTTAACAACATTTTTTGATATCTTCTAAAACAACCCGTATACCGAACTTTGTCGTAAGTTTGGTACACCCTGTATATATTCTGGCAATTTAACAGGAACATTGATTAAGTTGAATTGAATTTCAACTTTTTATAGATTACATACACAATTAAAATACAGTTTCATTTTAAAAAATTACTGGCATGTGGATGGCACATAATAGTATTAACCCACAATATAATTGAAGGGTAAAAGTGATATGTTTCGGTCAATAGACCATCATCAGGCTTTAAGAGGAGACAACAGAGTAAAATTTTCTTTACAATACTGGTGAAAGTTGGGAAAAATTTATGAAAGCTAGAAGATAGGGGTTTATCTAGCTGATGCAACCGCAGACACGTGTTTCTGTCTCCTTAGGCTACAGCTTCAGTATGGTATAGTATAACTACATGTCAAAATATCTGAAAATTTCAAGTGGTACGTGGTTACTAAAATGTTGAGTACCCCTGGTATAGTTGATTAAATATTATTAAAAATAATGAGAAGAACATAGGCGCACCTAGGGGGAGGCTAAGCCCCCCTAGCTCACCATTAGCACCCCCTTGAAATTTTAAATCGAACGGGACAAAGTGCATTGTCTGGAGTCTTATTATTTTTATTAATTAACTTATTATAATAATTACACTATGTAATCCTTTACTAAAAATGGAACATGCATGTCCTAATCATATACCTACCAATATTATATCATTTAAAACAAATACCTTGGTATTTTTTATTTCAAAACTCTACTGAGATCTGAGATTAGTATGGTGGCTGGTGTTTTTTATACGAAAAGCTATGTGGTTAATTTTTTAGCGATTTTGGGGTAGTTTGGGGGTGGCACCTAAAAAAATTTGCCACCTGAAAAAATGGCGGGCTGTTTGGGTTCTATTTATTCTATTCCATATATAGCATTGGGGCTTAAGCCCCCCCAAAAAAACGACTCCAGTTGCGCCTATGGAGAAGAATCTCCCAAAGTTTATTAAAAACAACGGTAAACCGCTTATTTATGCTTTTTATCAAAATTACTATTGATTATTATTTAGAAAATGTTCAGGTAATCCACAATTTTGATACGGAAAAAATAATAAAAAAAAAGAATTTCTTGAGATGGTTTATATATATTAAAATCAATTCGGTATTTGATCGGCCAAATCATATAAGTTGTCTGCTTATTTCTTGATGTATCAGCTAATTTTTAAAATTATTTAATAATCAGTTGAATTCCCTTTCAAAATTTACTTTTGTTTCATCATTGTTTTGATATTTTGATCTGTTTTCTGAGAATGATTATTGTAGCTCAGCTTAATATTGTTTATCCTTTTCACAGTAACTTATTTAAAATTTTATAATAATATTTTTCTACAAAAGTGTTAAAAATGCTATTTTTAGCACTCCATATAGAAGCCTTAAAAATGTCACTTTAATGTACTGAGTGCCTTAAAATGTTTTTATATTTTGTACTTATAAAAATCTTCATTATAAAACGCATTTGCGTATCGTAATGTAACTTTTACGCACGCAAACTTTTGTTTTAAATGGTTGGCGACATGAGTGAAGTTTCTAAAGGCAAGACTATTGACAATGACATTTGTGGCTAATAGCGATTTATTAATTTTATATTGTTCTTTAAGAAAGTATCTGTGAATATGAATATAATATTTTACTTATATAATATATTATTATTGGTATATTATTCATTTTAAAATATTTTAAAACATTAACATTTGATAATCTAAATGTCACAACTGTCAAATTTTATAAATTACACAGTGCTGCCGACATACTTTTTAAAATAAAAATTTTCATAAATACATAAAAATAAAAAAATAATTTAAAAAATGGTAAAAAGGGCAAAATATAAAAAATATTATAAACAACTTATTTCATATGGCTGTTGTAACACTCGTTCTTTAAAAAACTCATCGCTTCGCGATTCGTTTTTTAAACTTGAACTCGTGTCATAACAGAATTCCATATGAAATGCGTTGTTTAATATACTATTATGGCACTGCTGTCAAAAGATTTTGAAAGCAAACGTCAAAATATTTAGATTTTATTTATTAACATTAATATTAAAATTTGTGCAATTTGACAAATTAATTTCTTGCACTGCTGTTTTTCCATTTTCCATGGCTAAGGAAGAACGATTATTTCGTAAACAATTATATCAACAATGGCTGTTATGGTCCGTAATATACGATGCAATTTAAAATGTCTCCTTTGGATATATTAATAATACAAGTTTTTAAAATTTAATTCAAATTGTATAATTACTTTATTTGAAGCTTTGTAGAAAAATATTGTATGATATACGTGTTAAAAGTACCTTTTAAGGCACTCATGTGAATTAACACTTATTATATCATAAATAACTATTAACATGATTTTTAAAGTTTCTTTATATTTTTGATAATTTGTTGTTAAATAATTTATCTTGATGTCTACTTGATTTTATTTATTATTACTTTCATTATTGTCTTCTTATATTTACTTCGTATTATTACAGCCTGATGATGGTTTTTTAAGACCGAAACTAGTTGCAACGTTTCAGAAACTTTAATTAATTTTCATTCCATGGTTGGAATCTTTTAAAAAGCAAATTTTGAAGATGTAATACATTTTTTACAAAATTAACATCTTTTCGTTTATTTTTTTGCGTTTGAGTATACGTTTTTTTACAATGTGCGCATTTCTGAAGCTACAAATAATTTAACTTCACGATTTCACGATGGTAATTTTAATTCCTGCTACAGAAGAAAATAAATATTTTCGAAACCTTTTATATTTGAATGTTTGCCTCAAAAAAGTTTTTTTATTAAAATATATAACTATGTCCTTTATATTTGTATTAGAACAATATTGTAGGAAAAACATGCAAATTAAAGTACAAAATTTAAATTTCGAGAAGGTGAATAAAAATTAAAATTTGAGTAAATTATTTTTAGTCAACAGTTCAATATTTAATGTTTTTAAGAGCCCCTATAAAACAACTCACAAATGAGGGGTAAATATTATAGGAAATAATAAAAATTCTTATTTTATCTAAGTATAATTCATTTTTCTAAATTTTAATTAACTTAATCATCCAATAAGTCTTTTAATGCTTCAGTCTACACATACAGAGGAGTCTATTAATTTTATATACATGACTAATTAATTGCAAAGCGTATTTTTACTAGAATATGTATTTTAAATAACCTAATCTGTTAATATTTTCTTCTGACACCTCTTATTATAACCTGATGATGGTCTATTGATCGAAACATATTGCTGATGTAACAATTTTACCGTTAAATAATTCTATGGGTTGACTTGGAGTTTTATTGCTACCAAAAGAAACATATTTAAGAAAAAAAACACCACCACAGTTGTTTCAAAACAGTAAATTCCACCATTTGCATAAAATAAATGTGGTTTTTCAACTTTTCAATTTACTTATTGCGTTAAGTTTTCCATTTTTATAGTAAACTGATTTGTCGTCGACGATTCGACATCGTTATTTGAAACTTCCTCGATAAAATTGGAACACGACGTGTTCGACGGAACTGGTGAAATACAAGGCGTTGGAACGAATTGAGAATATTGCGAATTAATATCGGACAGTATCAGATTACGACCTAATCGTTTTTCAACTAAATAATGCAATATTTCAGACTGGCATTCTAAAGCGGTGGACAACGATAATTGCCTTAAATGTACAGCGACCATCTTACCAAATACGTCGAATTCATCTTCCGGTAATTGAGGAATTTCTATTTTCTGAGTTAATTCTTTAACCAGAGTATTAATAGCTTTTGTAACTGAATTTTCCTCGTTACATTTAGTCTGTTTAAACGTGGGTTTATTAATTATACTATATTTTTTATTTGTTATATTTTTTTGGGTTGAATCTGTTAATTGTAATGGAATTAAAGGCGGTAAAACAAAGGAGTTGTCTTCATCAGATGGGTTGTCGACTGCAGTTTCATCAGTGTATTCTAGACACATGTCATTTTCATGAGAATCGATAGCAGTTTCTTCAGTTTCAAAATTATTTTCTGTGGTGTGGTCACTATTATTTAATATTGCTTTTGATTCCTAAAAATATATCACTTATAAAAAATTGCTTAAAACAGGCAATTATATAGTAACTTACTTTATTTTTTGTCGGTTCTTGAAGTTTAATTTTGCTCCAAAGGAATCTAAATTTTTCAAATGCAAACCAATGGCTTCGATAACCTGAATTAAAAAATTATCAGATTGTACAAAAATGTAATTATAGCTACAAATAATAACAACAGAGATTTGAAATGATTAGGTTTAAATTTTTAATCTCAACAATGCAATAAAATAATTGCTCCTTTTTCAATCGGTGAGAAGCTAGCTCCTACCGTAGAAATACGACAAGCAACTCATTTGCCAACAGCGCATCAAAACTCGACCACCAAGTTGTATGTAAAATTGAACGCTCGCATGCTACACTTACGGGGGAACCATGATAATTAGTGGTTGATAAAAAATATTTTAAAGTTAATCTGGTTACTTACAAATAGGAAAAAACTGATTTTAAGTGAATTTTTGATCCATTTTTAGCCTAAAATTCCATTTGAAAAAGAATTGTTTTTCTACCTTTGTGCAAAATTTCATTCATGGACATCATTTACCCACCAGCTCCAAAGGATATATCCTAATTTACGTTAAAAATTCACTTAAATTCCATTTTTTTGGCCACTCGGAACGTTTGTAAGTAACTTTTGAATATACTAGATGAAAGAGAATTGTTTTTTCTATCTCTGTGCAAAATTTCATCCATGGACATCTTCATTTACCCACCAGCTCCAATGAAAGAATCAATAATATTTTTTTTATATTTTGCACTTATAAAAATCTTCATTATAAAACGCATTTGCGTATCGTAATGTAACTTTTACGCACGCAAATTTTTGTTTTAAATGGTTGGCGACATGAGTGAAGTTTCTAAAGGCAAGACTATTGACAATGACATTTGTGGCTAATAGCAATTTATTAATTTTATATTGTTCTTTAAGAAAGTATCTGTGAATATGAATATAATATTTTACTTATATAATATATTATTATTGGTATATTATTCATTTTAAAATATTTTAAAACATTAACATTTGATAATCTAAATGTCACAACTGTCAAATTTTATAAATTACACAGTGCTGCCGACATACTTTTTAAAATAAAAAATTTCCTAATTACATAAAAATAAAAAATTAATTTAAAAAATGGTAAAAAGGGCAAAATATAAAAAATATTATAAACAACTTATTTCATATGGCTGTTGTGACACTCGTTCTTTAAAAAACTCATCGCTTCGCGATTCGTTTTTTAAACTTGAACTCGTGTCATAACAGAATTCCATATGAAATGCGTTGTTTAATATACTATTGTTTGCTTTTAATTCAAAGATCTTCAATGTTTTTATTATTATTGTTAAAGATTTTTCATGACTTAATACTAAGACTTATTAGTATAAAGTTATAATATATTTTTAATATTACGATAACACCCTCGTAACCGGCGGACGGAATATATAGCGGAGCGGAGTTGCCAAATCGGTTTTAGTTATTAATTAATTATTTATTATGTTTAATACTCACAGATATTAACAAATTGTTGTGCGAAATAGTTGTTATGGGTAGTAAGTAATCTTTTTTAAAATTTACCTCTTCCTGCCAAGAGATTACTCCTCATTTTAGACCGTTCTCTTCTCATAGTTGCTAATAGCGAAGCCATTTTCCTTTTGCATTTTTCAACAGATTTATTATTTAATAGAGCAATGTCGTCCCATGCTTTGTTTCTCAATTTCTTATTGTAATGATTCTTGTGTTTTGGATCCCACAAAATATTATTTTGTTCGTAGGTTTCAACGAATCGAAGTATTTCGTTTTCGTTCCAATTCATCGTTTAACTTAAAAATTTTAAAATGTCGATCACAAAAATTGCACTAATTATTCACTATTTATTTATCAGTAGAACGAACACTCGAATTGATCGTCACGAGCCGAGCGTGATGTATAAAATGGCGATTCCGGTTAAATTATTGCAATCACGATCATGCCAATGTTCGGTTCGCTTCGTCGCTTAGGTTCGGTTTTTCGTAGAGAACGTAATTGGTCAATATCTAGGAGAAGAGCAAAACTGGCCTTTATTTTATTTGTAATTAAAATAAATTTATTATAAAAGGTAAAATTCAGAAAACGGTAATGTTTTTTTTAGTGATTTATTTTTATTTTGCAATTATATACTTGAAGAATAAAAACTGGTACCAAGTAAATTGAAAATAAGTAAAAAGGTATCCTTTAATTACATTTAGCTAGGTAACAATGTAATTTATATTTTAACTATCTTCATTTATATAATAACATACAAAACACTCCCTTATTTATTTCAATTTAGATTAATTTTACCTTTAAGAACCTATTTTACAATAACATTATCTGTAAATTATGTTTGTATTGTATAAAAGGGGGCGTCTCTGAAACATTGCCAAGAAACAACCCCACGGTAACAAAAATTTCGTGCTGGGTATGTCTTGATTGCCATACCCTACGAACCCATAAGGATTCGTATGCTATCCAGTAACAAGCACCCTTTTAAAATTGTTAGTAGTGATACTTAACTAACTAAATATTGCTAAATATACAATAAAAAGTCGAAACTACCGCCACCTGTGTATCAATAGCTAAAAGTTTATTTGCATAGATCTCGACGATATCTGTAATAAATGAGGTTAGACATCTGAATCTGAAGTTAGACATTTTATTTACATTCAAGTATATTTAGTTGCCTATAGTGTAGGACTATTAAAATGTTTAACAATAAAATAAAAATATTCTATTCCATACGTGCACAAAATTGTAAAAGGATATATCGCACTTTAATGACTTTAGTGCAAAAAATACACCTGGGAATAAACATTATTTGGTATAAGTAAACAATTATTATTATATTTTTTGATGTCTGAAAAATGTGTACCTACACAGTTTACGTCTACAGCTTTGAAAAGTGAATGTTTTTTATTGTTTTAATGATTTATCCACCGAAATCAATAAACAAAACTATAAATATTAGTTTGAATACTGAATAGGTTGTGAGGGTATGAAGTCTTTTGGCAAACACAAATGTTTTATTGGGGATGTTTCGTCGAAGGGTAAATTTATTAAATGAATTAACGACCTCTTTTAGAGATCAATATTTCTGCCTTTTATATATTAAAAATTAATAATTCATTTTCGAGATGATTAAATATTTACAAAATATGTACTTAATACTTGTCAGTATTTTTATTCATTTATATGGTTATAAAAATGAGTATTTTTTGTAATTCATTTAATTAAATTGTTTCCTATGTTGGCAGGATAATCAGAACATTTGGATAGATCCAATAAATCTAGTTTTAGTCATCACATTTTATTCAGTGGCCACAATTTCTCTTCCAATAAATATGTACTCTTCTTCAAAGCATGGCCTACAAAAATTATAATAATATTGGAAGATTTGCAGAGAAATTAATCCCACTAACAGTCTTAATACATCATATTATTTACATATTTACCCCCATGTTTAAGTTTATTTTTTATACTTTAGGTACTTTTTTACATAATTTGTTACTTCTATCTTATTAATTGTATTTGTCTGATTTGATTTGTTTCATTTGCTAATTTTATGTTGTTAAAAGTTTTTGTTTATTTGAACAATACTTACATAAATGAATTTGTTTGTTTAAAAAATTGTTAGGTGTATATTACTGGTTAGGGTCAATGGGAGCACAACCTATCCCTTCTTGGGATAGTAAGTCTAGGCTGCATTATAAATGGCTAATTTTCAAATAATTTTGTAGAAAAATTCCATTTAAAACTTTTTTCTTTCTGAACTGCCAAACAAGTTGTCTTGATACAAAGTTTATTTAATCAAACTGCTGCTTGGACAGATGTAGTATAACATGATTAAAGATAAATTGTAAAATAGAATTTTTTCTGTTTATTTAATTTATAATATAAAAATGTTAAAAACTAGAGGTGACTTGACATAACTTACTAAATACAGTGTGTAAAAGCCAAATGGAATAAATTCATTATTTCGGTTACTGTACATATTTATAAAAAATCCCGAAACACGTCAAATTTAAATTATAACTTGACATTCTTTAACGTGAAAATGCAACCCCTACCTTCAACCCCCTTATTAGAATGACAGGTACAACCCCCAATTTTTTAAATGGGAAGTATAGGCTTGTGATATATCATTTGAAAGGTCTCTTCATTCTATATTCAAAAATGTTATTGTTTTTAAATTTAATGCAAAAATTAACATAAAAAAAATTAATATCATGTTGTTACCGAAATTCGCTACAATACAATCAAAAACTAAAATGTAATGCAAAACGTAATAAAATGTAGAACACGAAAAAGAACTATGAATGTTAATGAAGTAGATGTTTAAAATGTTCCTCGCGAACGTCTTGGCATCATCTTAATCTCAAATAAAACTGTCTTCTAACATTATTTAACATATCAGGCGTGATCGACCTAATCGCAAGCGTTATTCGTTATTTTAAGTCATTTAAATCAGAAGGTTTAGTTTTGTACACATGGCTCTTCACATATCCCCATAAAAAGAAATCTAATAATGTAAGATCAGGTGATCGCGCTGGCCATTCAATCGATCCTCGCCTCCCTATCCACCGATTGGGAAATAAGGTATCGAGGTACTGCCGGACATTAAGTTGGTAATGTGGTGGTGCTCCATCCTGCTGAAACCATATCGTATTCGCTGGAGCTTGAGGGTTACCTGGATCAGGATATAAATTTGCCAACGTTGGAATGACATCATTTTGAAGTACTGCCAAATAATTGTTGCCATTCAAGTTGCCCTCAATAAAAAAGGGACCAATAATATTGTTCCCTACAATCCCTGCCCAAACATTAACCTTTTGAGGGTATTGAGTGTGTTCTTCTCTCATCCAGTGAGGATTTTCCGTGGACCAGTAGCGGCAATTTTGCCGATTAGCATGACCGTTAAGTAAAAAAGTACACTCAACGTCTTTTAATTGAATAATATTGTTATCCAACATGTCCATCATTTGCTCACAAAAAAAAGTTCTCCTATCAAAATCGTCTTCCATGAGTAGGTATCATTTTAACGGATGCAATTTATTTTCTTTTAAAATGTTTGCTATCGATGTATGGTTAGCATTAAATGTAGTGGATGCCTGTCTACTCGATGTATGTGGGTTTTCCTGAAACTCTAGCAACACATCTAATTTGAGTTCATCACTCAGTGCATTGGCAGCTGCTTTTTTTATCTGCCTTACATGACCAAACTCGCGAAGCTGCTTTTCTATTTTACTTATTGTTCCTTGGGATATAGGCGGTAAATTAGGAAATTTCTCATGAAATAGGCGAGTTACTTCCTGTTGTGTTCGGATGTTATCTCCGTAACCAATCATTTGTAAAACTGTTATTTTATGCATTTCCGTTAATCTAACTATTCTTTAGAATTGAATTGAACAAACTTTATACTTAAATTACAACAATGACAACTTAAATAAAACAATTTACTACTGCTTGTTAAAATAACGTTGCCACGGAAATTCTTTAAAGTTTTTTAATGGTTACCATCTAAAAACCACATTGCTATGGTTTTTGTTCACTTTCTCATTATCAAGACCTAAACGGGAAATAAGTTTTAAGTATATTGTAATAAGTTTCGAGTATATTTTAGCGAATTTCGGTAACAACATGATTTTAATTTTTTTTATGTTAATTTTTGCATCAAATTTAAAAACAATAACATTTTTGAATAAAGAATGAAGAGACCTTTCAAATGATATAACTATCTCAAGCCTATACTTCCCATTTCAAAAATTGGGGATTGTACCTGTCATTCTAAGGGGGTTGAAGGTAGGGGTTGCATTTTCACGTTAAAGAATGTCAAGTTATAATTTAAATTTGACGTGTTTCGGGATTTTTTATAAATATGTACAGTAACCGAAATAATGAATTTATTCCATTTGGCTTTTACACACTGTATAAAAATTATTTCTTCAGTAGACAACCCGAGTAGAACTTGTGTGAATGATGCTGTATGTGTAGTGACTTTTTTCTTTTTTATGTGTACGTGTAATGGATTTTTTGGATAAATTTCTCTATAAATGTGCAACTACCTAGTAGGTGGTGAGTTTTTATTTAAGTAATTCAAACTATATGAAAGTATATTTAAAACAATATTCTGTAAAAATAAAATGAACACCTGTCTTCAAAATGTTTTCACAAAGGTATGTTTTTAAACTTTCCTTTAATTACAAAATATAACTTGTATATTCCTTTATAAAAGCCCAGGTCATTTTTCAAGGCACTAGCATTTTAAAATAATAGCCTGTACTAATTTTAATAATATAAAAACTTCATGGAATTTCTGCTTCTAAAAAGCAAATTAGAACATCTATTCTATCTTAATATGTATGATACCTATTATATTGAAAATAACTGATTGAAGTTTTAGATATTAAAAAGAAGCAAATAAAACAACTATTAAATAAAAATAGAATTTTTAATTTTAAATATCGAAATAAATATTGTTTTCAAAACCTATGTACAATCTAGGTTAGGTATAAGTACAAATATATTTTGGCAGCTTCCAAGAACAATCTGGAATTATACAGTGCGGTCCATATGTATGGAATAAATTCATTTGTAGCGTTATTTTGTACTATATGAAAAAAACCTGAAACAGATCGATTTTTATTCTTAAATTGACAATTTACAGTATGAAAATATTATCCCCCTCCAGCACCCCTTCGGAATTATAAGCACCCCCTCGAAAATTTTAAATTACAAAGGGGGTCGTGTGGCACCTCGTTGGAAAGGGATTTTAGTCCTCTGTTCAGCAATATAAAGTATTTTAAGTTTGGTGCAATCATAACTGAGAAAATTGATTTTTAAGATGTAAAATTTTGATAATGTCTCTAACACAAAACTTTACGTAGAATGAAGATAATAATGTCACATAATGATTATAATGTGTTTTTCAATGTATTTGACACTTAAATTAAATGTTCAAAATGACCACCATTCACTTCTTGACAATAACCGAGACGATATTGTTTGGTCTATTAAAATAACTTTAAAAATAATCAGGTATTTTCGTATCTGTTCTGCTAAATATTAGGAAAAAACTTAGAATATATTAAAATAATAGACAAAAAATTTAATAAACAATTGATATAATTCTAGTAGGCTGCTATCATTTAGGTATTTAAAGTTACTAAAAGACGTCAGTATAATATTTGTGCGCGTATTAAATTTAATTATGGCTCATTTGTCCGAGACTCAAAGAATAGACATTTTAATTATGATTGGTTGTGGTAATAAAACCAGAACTCAAAAGGAGGTTTGTGAAATTTTTAATAATAAATACCCTGGTCAACACGTTTCGCAGTCTACAGTTAGCAAAATTGAAAAAAGTTTCGTGAAACTGGACATGTAAAAAATATTGAAAAACCAGGTAGAAATGTTCAATTTACTGATGAAAAAAAGTTAGATGTACTTCTAGAGATTGAGGAAAATCCGCATAAGACAACTCGAGAACTTGCCGCTGACAATGATGTAAGTAAATCATCATTTTGAGAGTTCTGCATAAAGAAAAATACCACCCTTACAAAGTTCAGTTGGTTCAGGAGTTAAATGAAGATGATACTGATAGAAGGCAAGAATTCTGTGAATTGATGATGGATAGAATGAATGCAGATTTGCAGTTCATAAACAAAATAATTTTTTCTGATGAAGCGACGTTTCATTTAAACGGAACGGTTAACAAACAGAACTGTAGATATTGGAGCAGAGAAAATCCTCACTGGATGTGTGAGGCTCACACTCAATATCCTAAAAAAGTTAACGTTTGGGCTGGTATCATTAACAATAAAATTATTGGCCCTTATTTTTTTGAGGGCACAGTTACTGGTGAGGTTTATCTAGATTTTTTGATTAACTTTTTAGTGCCTACATTACAAAAGTTTTTCCTGATGTTAATCATCCAAATGAGATAGATCGATCTATTTACTACCAACAAGACGGAGCTCCACCGCATTTTGCACGTACTGTTAGAAATTATTTAAACAAGGTTTTTCCCAATAGGTGGATTGGAAGACGTGGGGCGATCGAATGGCCGGATAGATCCCCCGATTTGACTCCTCTCGATTATTTCTTATGGGGTTTTTTAAAATCTAAAGTATATTTTAATAGACCAAACAAAATTGCTGATTTAAAAGTTAGGATAACGGAAGAAATTAACAAAATAACCCCCGAGGTCATACAAAATGTTGTACGAGAATTCCAATATCGCCTCGGTTATTGTCAAGAAGTGAATGGTGGTCATTTTGAAAATTTAATTTAAGTGTCAAATACATTGAAAAATACATTCTAATCATTATGTGACATTATTATCTTCATTCTACGTAAAGTTTTGTGTTAGAGACATTATCAAAATTTTACAAGTTAAAAATCAATTTTCTCAGTTATGATAGCACCAAACTTAAAAAACTTTATATTGCTGAACAGAGGACTAAAATCCCTTTCCAACGAGGTGCCACACGACCCCCTTTGTAATTTAAAATTTTCGAGGGGGTGCTTATAATTCCGAAGGGGTGCTGGAGGGGGATAATATTTTCATACTGTAATTTGTCAATTTAAGAATAAAAATCGACCTGTTTCAGGTTTTTTTCATATAGTACATAATAACGCTACAAATGAATTTATTCTATACATATGGACCGCACTGTACATATATGATTTATTGAAAATAACTGATCGAAGTTTTAGATATTAAAAAGAAGTAAATAAAACAACTGTTAAATAAAAATAGAATTTTTAATTTTAAATATCGAAATAAATATTGTTTTCAAAACCTATGTACAATCTAGGTTAGGTATAAGTACAAATATATTTTGGCAGCTTCCAAGAACAATCTGGAATTTTATATATTAAAGTTAGGAACTGAAAAATAAAAAAAAAACAACGATTCAATCGTTATCATCTTTCTTTTTCCTAAGTTTGCCTTCTCGTTGAATTGTTCTAGTAACTAAATCTACGCACTCAGATGTCGAAGGTTCACCGTCACTATCTTCGTTTATAATGGAAGATAGTGTCATTATATAGGAACAAGCTATCCTTAAAACTGATAATTTAGAAAGTTTTTGATTATGGGAGTAGGAAGGTATTGATCTTCGTAACGTATCGAAAGCAGCGCTGATTGTATGCACTCTGGTCCTTTCTCGTGCGTTCGCTTCTATCCTTCTTTCCCTTGTCATATTCTTATAATTTCTTTGCTCCTTCCTGGGTATTTCCGAGGATTTTTTACTCGTACAAGGAATGGAATTTTTTAAAGAAGGAAATACTTCTGACGATTTGAGAATTATTCTTTCAGTATCCGCATTAGAGATGTTGTGGATTTGTGGATGGATAGGAACACGTATTTCTTCGTTTTTAGGCACTTCGTCTTTCTTTTTCACCAACGGAACCGGTTCCGATGTTTGATAAAATGTAATTGGAGAAGGTGGTCGGAAATAAGGTCCTAAGTCAGTTTCAACGTTCTCTCTTAACCTATCTTGGCACTCTAGTTTTGGTAACTCTGGTTGTTCTGTTTTGATACATATAGATTCTTTTTTAAAATCAACGGTATCTATTTTTTTGGGCGTTGGAGACCACGGTCTAAACGGATGGCTGTCGTTTACTTCTGCTTTCATTTTAAGACACATCCTCTTCTTAAGAGGACCAGTAAAATTATTTGTTGATACTCTAGGTTCTGTTCTTTTTCTTTTATTTGATAGGGATATTACGGAAACTTTAACCTCGACACTGTCTTCCGAGCTATCGGTGGGTGAATGAATTTCATTTTCCAAGTAGTCTTCGCTAGAGCAGAATCCCATATCTTCTGAAGATACAGCCATTTTAAGATCTGCAACAAATGAAAATATTATTATTATAAAAGATTAGCAGTATAATAAGAAATGTTATTCAAATAAATCCATGATAATCATTCAGAGAAAGATCTTATTTCGTAGAAATGACTTACTCAATAAACGACAACGCCGCACGACTTGTCTGAATGATACCAGAGAAAACCTAACAACGAGAATCGACAGTGTGTGTCGGTTTCTTTGAAGTTGGGGGGTATCAACGAATGTGGGCGTACACAACTTAATACTCTGAGAAAACTGACTGCTTTTCTACACTGAGCGAACTAGATTCACGAATTTATATGAAATCATGAGTATAGTCTGTGGGCAACTATATTAATAAGTCAAAATTTTAATTTTGAAATGTTTTATTGCATGAAGCAATTAAATTTTTAAGTGAATAGTATATATTGTTATGATTTAATTTTTTAATACTTTTATTATTATTTGATTGTTTGTAGTTAATTTATCAATATCCCGACTTAGTTCTATTAATTTGATGATTTTATTTGTTTGTTTATTATAATTTAGAATTTTGTTTTGTTTTATTGGTTTTGTCTAATGTTTTGATTGAGTTTAATGATTAAATATTATTTAATTTTATATAAAGTTTACTTTTTCTTCTGTAATTCTATGGTTGGGCGCCTTTTAAAATGTTTAACTAGCTCAATCTACTTTTTATCAAATTGAAATTTAGAATTATGACTCTTATCAGGGTAGGATTCAAATTAAAATATTATTTAATTATCACAATGTGGCGGCCAAGGTCCAGTTGCAGAAAGAATGCTCAAATTTAATCTTTCAAATTCTGTTGGAATCAGTCTCTGATTTGACAAATTTATTACTTTGGTAAGTAATTTAATAATGGTTGATTACTTTACTGTATGTATTTTTAATGTTACATGTATTAATTTAACATAAACAGATTTTGATTAATGCAAAAAATTTTCTTCTAGTTAGTAATCAATTAATACATACGATGTTATTTGCTCTGCTACCAGGATCATAAGAGAGTGAATCATCAAATTTCTGGCCTTTTTATAGGCTTCCAGGAAAATGACAAAAATGACGTAATATCGGATTTCAACTGTTCGCATTTCAAAAAAAAATAACCTACATTTCCGAAAATCCAGGTAATAAATTTACAATTCTAATAGTACCTTTAATGATGTACAGATAAATCTCATCCTTATATTTACTAAAATTTTGTTTGTATAATTTTCTAAGTGACTTTTCCTAGGAAATTTTAGATTCAAAATGCACAACTTTCTTGAGCTGTCAACTTATTTTAGACTTTCAAAATTTGAAATAAAACCATCATTAGTATTTAAAATTACTATAAATCTATTAAACTAATACTATTTTAACTGAAAATTACTATTTTAAACTCTAACAACTAAAATTTAAACTTCTAAAAGATTCTTTTATTTGTATCACTTACACATTGTATAAGGTAAGAATATCTGTGTTATCAAAGATTAACATTTTAAAATTTATATAAACAACTTACTCAATTATCCTACATACATTTTGTTACATATAATGTCATTTGTTAATGTTTATAAACTAAGTTTTTCAATATTTATTTCACTATGCACTATTAAAGTGTTCTATCAAAAGTTTATGTGATTGTGTCCAACACTATTGATATGGGAATTAGTTTACTGTATTTCACCACACCTGCTACATGTTTTAATTGTTCTTGTGTCTTTTTTAGGTACTCATGATCTATTGATATACTTAATATACTGATATACTTGATATACTGATTCTATAAAACATTTTAATATATCCTTTTATTGTAAATTATGAGGTAAGTTCTACTTATTAAATTTTTAACTATTAGATATTTATCTCAATATATTAGTTAAACTTCAGCTCATGGACTATAACACAACTTATCTAATATGCAAATACATAACTTATTTGGCACATGCGCCTACCAAAACGATACCCTGTAAATTGGCTCACTATCGTTTCTCGTTGTTACGGTTTTATCTGGTTTTACCCTATTAAATTCATTCATTCATTTCATATATGAAATCATCGTTTCACGATTCACATAAACTTGTTATATCCAAAACAAAATTATAATATGCTCAGGATAAAAATACGTTTGAAAAATGTTTGCGTATGTATAATCTTGAATGAAATCTATTTTAAAATCTCCTTGGTGAGTAGGTAAATATACACTACCACCAGAAAAACATCAAAATGTTTACAGAAAATTTTTTATTGGTTCCATAATTGCATATCTTCTCCAAAAATAACATAAACTAGATAAAAATTTTATTTTGCTTTTAGTATTAGAGACATATATTTTAGATTAAAACTATGATGCCCCTAAATGTCGGCAACACATTATACAATTTAAATAATTGCGATTTTCTTTATTTCGTAGAAGAAAATAGACGGGCATAGAAAAAATATAGTAAGTTATACGAGTTGTAATCCGATTATGCTGCGCGGCTTAGTACGTAAACTATTTCACCTCGTGTACAATGGACTAGTTTAGTGATATTTTTAAATATTTGCATCTTATAAAATAGGTTTTTAGTGGTTCAACTGTACAAATAAAATTTTTATAAAATTAATCCTCTAGCCATAATCGGCTTTTGAAATTTAAATTTAATGGTTACATACGTCATAAGTGGTAAGTGACGTGTTTCAATAAGATTGGTAGAAAATTTGCGATGTTGTCGATATGCTTTAATATTAACCGAGAAACTTATCTCTCTCTCTTATTTGTTGTCATTAAAAAGAGATAAACATATCGATATTTTTGTTCTCTGATTGACACTTTATCAAATAAGGAGTAAAACACTAAACAAAATATTCTGTCATTTTCGTTAGTTTAATTTGTTGTTTGGTTGTGTTTGGTTTATGAAAGAAATTACTTCTATACTATTTTTGGTTCGAAAATAAAAATCCCTAACACCTTCTCTTGGTGTTATAGCGGTTCCTTCAAAAATAACCAATAGAAGTAATTGTTCTCTCGGGGAGCAACCCTTCTATCGGTACAGAGAGAGAACGAATTTCAAGAATACCGTTTTGGTATTATCAACAGAACCACGCCCACTTTCTATTGGCTGTTCTATTCTATCACCGTCAAGAATATGGGTCTTGTTTGTTTATTACAGATAAACACGATTTTCTCTCCTGTCATATATCTTGTCAACTGGTACAATCAGTTAGTCACAGAACACGGTGTTTTGTGCCGCCAGTTCTTTGAGAATACTTGAAACAAACGTAGCTAAAATGTGACAACGTTGACTTTTAAACACACTTCATTATTGGTTATTAGTTGGCGCTACGTTTAAAACTTACTAATTATTTATTGCTAAATTTTACGAAATGAGAAAAATTAATTGCAAAATGAATACCAATATAAGTAAGTAGGTATCTTATCCTAAATATATATTGCTATCATTTTGATTAATATGATCCTACTAAACTAGTCCATTGTTTGCTTACAACTCTTATTACGTAAATACTATTATATCATTAAAAATCAAAATAGAATTGTAAAAATAAAGTAAGATTTAAAGATAATTTATACCCAGTTGCCTGGTTCATTAGTATCTGATTAGTTTGACTTTTCTAGTTAATTAATTGTCCAGACTTGTCAGAAAACTAAAATTATTATGAAACAAACAGGTTTATGGAAAAAGTATAGTGTTTCACTCGTCGAAAACATTATTATATTATTATTTTAAATTATTTAATTATTTTTAAAAAACTCTCATTTCAAAAACACATTATACACTTGTATAAATAGTCGTAATATAACGTACAATTAAATCAAACTAAATTGACATTGGATAAAACTGTTTTTATGAGATTTAATTTGACAGGTAATAGATAAAAATAATCCTATTACATTTTTGGAATAGAAGTTTGTAGTACGCGGGAATCGAACCCACGTCCACTCGCTCAGAAGGCGAACGCTCTAATCTCTGACCCACTACCGCTTTGAAGTTTGACAGGCAATGCTAATTTCATGAATTTAAACATCAACAGGTGAAAAATGTTATTTTCGTCACTGGTAAAACAATACCTACACATTATTTTCCACTTCTTTTAAAATGGAGGGCTATTAAATATTTAGTACAAAGAATACTGTGTGTGTAGTTCTAAAAATCAGGAATATTCTAGGATTAAGTTTTTTCTACTAAAAAATAATCAAGCAAGGCTTAAGCAGCTTTTTTCATGGATAATATTCTTCAAGAGATTCTTAATTATGATTTGCATTCACCACAAAAATAATTAAAACTGCAGTTCGATTCAAAACTCAATCCGCTGTTTACGACAGAAAGTAAGCCCTGAAAAATGTGTACTCATGAATCATTTTGGAATATTTACAATGCGCTAACATATTTTTTTAAATTCCTAAACAAATCGTTCAACCCACACACACTCATAAACCAAAAATAATTTACCAACTCTCGACTATTTTTAGCGATTGGAATTCAAAAAAAATCACGTGAAATTCTCAAGTTAGTTATTTTTCAATAAATTCAATAAGGATACCTTTTAATAGAACGTAATAGCAAACTGTTTTTCAGGAAAATAAACATCGGGCGTTTATAAATGGATTCAGAAATTCAAATAAAATTTCGTTCAAATTGAATCATTTGCGTGGAATTTATGTTTGGAACAGCTGCAAACATACCTACGTATTCATATTGTTATGATCTCATGAAACACACGTCAAACGTGGCCCGTGTTATAAATCGCCAATATATTTGAGAAGAAAACACTTTTAATGAGTTCTCAATATTAATTAATTAATAATTAACTTTTTTTTTTTTTGATTTTTTGATTTTGATTAGGATAGTCACTTCAGTATGTTTACGAAAAACAATAAGAAAAAGATGGCCGATGCACACAAAACATGTATTAATCTGTTTCTTACGATTCCTCTAATCCTCCAGTTATTCAAGCAAATTTATCCTTTCATCTTTAATTCTTAATTTAAGATGTATCATTATTTCCGTTACTGTACATATTTATAAAAAATCCCGAAACACGTCAAATTTAAATTATAACTTGACATTCTTTAACGTGAAAATGCAACCCCTACTTTCAACCCCCTTAGAATGACAGGTACAACCCCCCATTTTTTAAATGGGAAGTATAGGCTTGTGATATATAATTTGAAAGGATTCTCTATTCAAAAATGTTATTGTTTTTAAATTTAATGCAAAAATTAACATAAAAAAAAATTAATATCATGTTGTTACCGAAATTCGCTACAATACAATCAAAAACTAAAATGTAATGCAAAACGAAATAAAATGTAGAACACGAAAAAGAACTATGAATGTTAATGAATTAGATGTTGTTCAAAATGTTCTCCGCGAACGTCTTGGCAACAATCTAATCTCAAATAAAACTGTCTTCTAACATTATTTAACATATCAGGCGTGATCGACCTAATCGCAAGCGTTATTCGTTATTTTAAGTCATTTAAATCAGAACGTTTAGTTTTGTACACATGGCTCTTCACATATCCCCATAAAAAGAAATATAATAATGTAAGATCAGGTGATCGCGCTGGCCATTCAATCGTTCCTCGCCTCCCTATCCACCGATTGGGAAATATTGTATCGAGGTACTGCCGGACATTAAGTTGGTAATGTGGTGGTGCTCCATCCTGCTGAAACCATATCGTATTCGCTGGAACTTGAGGGTTACCTGGATCAGGATATAAATTTGCCAACGTTGGAATGACATCATTTTGAAGTAGTGTCAAATAATTGTTGCCATTCAAGTTGCCCTCAATAAAAAAGGGACCAATGATATTTGTTCCCTACAATCCATGCCCAAACATTAACCTTTTGAGGGTATTGAGTGTGACGGGTGAGAAGTAGGCTCCTAGCTCCAATACGGTAAAATTGATTTGGCAACTCCGCTCCGCTGCATATTCCGTCCGCCAGTTACGAGGGAGTTATCGTAATATTACAAATATATTATAACTTTATACTAATAAGTCTTAGTAGATGAAGATGTCCATAAATGAAATTTTGCACAGAGGTAGAAAAATAATTCTCTTTCATCTGGCATATTCAAAAATTGCTTACAAACGTTCCAAGAGACCAAAAAATGGATTTTAAGGGAATTTTTCACGCAAATTCCGATATATCCTTTGGAGCTGGGGGAAGATGAAGATGTCCATAAATGAAATTTTGCACAGAGGTAGAAAAACAATTCTCTTTCATCTGGCATATTCAAAAATTACTTACAAACGTTCCGAGTGGCCAAAAATGGATTTTAAGGGAATTTTTCACGCAAATTCCGATATATCCTTTGGAGCTGGGGGGTAGATGAAGATGTCCATGAATGAAATTTTGCACAGAGGTAGAAAAACAATTCTCTTTCATCTGCCATATTTAAAAATTACTTACAAACGTTCCGAGTGGCCGAAAAATGGATTTTAAGGGAATTTCTCACGCAAATTGGGATATATCCTTTGGAGCTGGGGGTAGATGAAGATGTCCATGAATGAAATTTTGCACAGAGGTAGAAAAACAATTCTCTTTCATCTGGCATATTCAAAAATTACTTACAAACGTTCCGAGTGGCCGAAAAATGGATTTTAAGGGAATTTTTCACGCAAATTCCGATATATCCTTTGGAGCTGGGGGAAGATGAAGATGTCCATGAATGAAATTTTGCACAGAGGTAGAAAAAACAATTCTCTTTCATCTGGCATATTCAAAAATTACTTACAAACGTTCCGAGTGGCCAAAAAAATGGATTTTAAGGGAATTTTTCACGTAAATTCGGATATATCCTTTGGAGCTGGGGAGTAGATGAAGATGTCCATGAATGAAATTTTGCACAGAGGTAGAAAAAATAATTCTCTTTCATCTGGCATATTCAAAAATTACTTACAAACGTTCCGAGTGGCCAAAAAAATGGATTTTAAGGGAATTTTTCACGTAAATTCGGATATATCCTTTGGAGCTGGGGGAAGATGAAGATGTCCATGAATGAAATTTTGCACAGAGGTAGAAAAAACAATTCTCTTTTAGCTGGCATATTCAAAAATTACTTACAAACGTTCCGAGTGGCCAAAAAATGGATTTTAAGGGAATTTTTTACGCAAATTCAGATATATCCTTTTGAGCTGGTTGGAAGATAAAGATGTCCATGAATGAAATTTTGCACAGAGGTAGAAAAAATAATTCTCTTTCATCTGGCATATTCAAAAATTACTTACAAACGTTCCGAGTGGCCGAAAAATGGATTTTAAGGGAATTTTTCACGCAAATTGGGATATATCCAGTGCAGCTGGGGGTAGATGAAGATGTCCATGAATAAAATTTTGTACAGAGGTAGAAAAAATAATTTTCTTTCATCTGGCATATTCAAAAATTACTTACAAACGTTCCGAGTGGCCGAAAAATGGGTTTTAAGGGAATTTTTTACGCAAATTCGGATATATCCTTTGGAGCTGGGGGTAGATAAAGATGTCCATGAATGAAATTTTGCACAGAGGTAGAAAAAACAATTCTCTTTCATCTGGCATATTCAAAAATTACTTACAAACGTTCCGAGTAGCCGAAAAATGTATTTTAAGGGATTTTTTGACGCAAATTCTGATTTTTCCTTTGGAGCTGGGGGGTAGATGAAGATGTCCATGAATGAAATTTTGCACAGAGATAGAAAAAACAATTCTCTTTCATCTGGCATATTCAAAAATTACTAACAAACGTTCCGAGTGGCAAAAAATTGGATTATAAGGGAAATTTTTAAGCAAATTCTGATATATCCTTTGGAGCTGGGGGCAGATAAAGATGTCCATAAATGAAATTTTGCACAGAGGTAGAAAAAACAATTCTCTTTCAGCTGGCATATTCAAAAATTACTTACAAACGTTCCGAGTGGCCGAAAAATGGATTTTAAGGGAATTTTTCACGCAAATTCCGATAAATACTTTGGAGCTGGGGGGCAGATAAAGATGTCCATAAATGAAATTTTGCACAGAGGTAGAAAAAACAATTCTCTTTCAGCTGGCATATTCAAAAATTACTTACAAATGTTCCGCGTGACAAAACATGGATTTTAAGGTAATTTTTCAAGCAAATTCGGGTATATCCTTTGGAGCTGGGAGGTAGATGAAGATGTCCATGAATGAAATTTTGCACAGAGGTAGAAAAAACAAATCTCTTTCATCTGTCATATTCAAAAATTACTTACAAACGTTCCGAGTGTCCGAAAAAAGGATTTTAAGGGAATTTTTCACGCAAATTCGGATATATCCTTTGGAGCTGGGGGCAGATAAAGATGTCCATAAATGAAATTTTGCACAGAGGTAGAAAAAACAATTCTCTTTCAGCTGGCATATTCAAAAATTACTTACAAACGTTCCGAGTGGCCGAAAAATGGATTTTAAGGAAATTTTTCACGCAAATTCCGATATATCCTTTGGAGCTGGGGGCAGATAAAGATGTCCATAAATGAAATTTTGCACAGAGGTAGAAAAAACAATTCTCTTTCAGCTGGCATATTCAAAAATTACTTACAAACGTTCCGAGTGGCCGAAAAATGGATTTTAAGGGAATTTTTTACGCAAATTCGGATATATCCTTTGGAGCTGGGGGGAAGATGAAGATGTCCATAAATGAAATTTTGCACAGAGGTAGAAAAAACAATTCTCTTTCATCTGGCATATTCAAAAATTACTTACAAACGTTCCGAGTGGCCGAAAAATGGATTTTAAGGGAATTTTTCACGCAAATTCGGATATATTCTTTGGAGCTGGGGGGTAGATGAAGCTGTCCATGAATGAAATTTTGCACAGAGGTAGAAAAAACAATTCTCTTTCATCTGCCATATTCAAAAATTACTTACAAACGTTCCGAGTGGCCGAAAAATGGATTTTAAGGGAATTTTTTACGCAAATTCGGATATTTGCAAAATAAATTCCTATAAATTGCTATAAATATGTCTAGGAACATAAAAATTGAAAGTTTTTAAAATTTTCATTTTATTTTAAAAAAAAATAGATTTCTAAAACCAATAACAGCTGTTTAGCCACAACTTCATACCCCAATTTTTTTTTATTCAATTATTTCCCGCAAAAAACATTTTACATCTTTATATATAGGTATATAAAGATGTAAAATGTTTGGTCCTTTTTATTAAATAATTGTAAATAGGTCTATTTTTATATATGGATAAAATTGAAAGAGTTTTTAAATATCAATTGTTTATATCTTGGCTAAAAGATAAATCAACCCGACATCTTCTAAATCGATAGTAGAACAACATTAAAATATAGGGGAATTAAACACGTGCCTAAGAGTGTACCTGATTTGTATCTGGACATTTAACCAGCACTTTACCTTATTTTGAATGTAAACATAATTACTTTATTGTTAAAAAGCAATGATAAATATAATTTTAATAAAAACAATTTTTTAATGTACCAATTTATTTCTTGACCTATTAATAGTATTACTTCTTAAATTCTATATAAAACCACATAAAAAATATTAAAGACTGATGTTGATTAAGTAGTGTTAAGACTAGACCAAGTATGGAAGTCATAAGACATAACAATATTAAAACGTAGATAGATATTTTTAGCCCTAATGGAATATTATCCTGGATGTTTTATATGAAAAGCTGTAATTGAATTAAAAAATCTAAATTTTTAAATAAAAGTGGAAGTTTTGTTCTAACTTTCCGTTGTTTATTGTTTTTAGTAAGGTGGACTTCCACTGAGTTAGTACAATATATTTCACATGAAAAACTATTGTTAAAATGTGATGTTTAAATTCATCTTTTACATAAACTGAAATGTGGAAAAATGTTTCCATTTAAATAAAAATATAATAATGCTTTAACGATATTTTCGAAATAGGTTTTTTTAATTGCACCACTAAATACTCTACAATTTGTTTCTTGGACAGGAAAAATCCATTTTTACATACCAAATACATAATCGTATATAGCAACATATAAACTTAATAGGTTTTGTCTAGTTCTACAGGACTAGGACGAATAATTTTATTGTACTATCATTGCTTAAATCTACCGCTCAGCATGAGATCGTTTCCTACTTGAACTTGTACGATGCAGAAAGAGAATAGAGTGGAGTAGAGATGATTCCAAAAGTATCGCGACAGCTCCGGTTTTCCCACCTATCTTTACCGTCGACTCGAACGCTAGCGATTACCCAGTTCGAGAAATAGATTCCAGTGGCCCAGCCACCGCTGGGACTAACAAACAACGCACACGGAATCCGCTTAGCAATTGTTCTACTAGAATTCTCCAAATGCGCGCCGATCGGAGATCGCGATCGTCGGCGAATATCCCCACATTGCCGAATTTTACTGGAGCTGTCGCGATATTTTTGGAATCGTCTTTAGGAACGATAGACAAACTGCTTCTTTGTACGAAAGTAGCAAATCTAAAATAGAAGTAATTAATAAAATACAATAAAGTTTTAATTGCACACATTTTTTATTCCTCCATTGTCACTGATGTATATTAAATTATCTACAGTTTTATTTAATTCAGAAATACAATTCGTTGCCTAGAGAACATTTGATGTCCTTACAATAAATAAATTAAGTAAAGTTAATGTTTTTAGAAGGGTAGTAGGTACACTCTTAGGCACGTGTTTAATTCCCCTATATTTTAATGTTGTTCTACTATCGATTTAGAAGATGTCGGGTTGATTTATCTTTTAGCCAAGATATAAACAATTGATATTTAAAAACTCTTTCAATTTTATCCATACATAAAAATAGACCTATTTACAATTATTTAATCAAAAGGACCAAACATTTAAGAATTATTTTATATACCTATATATAAAGATGTAAAATGTTTTTTGCGGGAAATAGTTGAATAAAAAAATCTATTGGGGTATGAAGTTGTGGCTAAACAGCTGTTATTGGTTTAAGAAATCTATTTTTTTAATAAAACGTGACAGTTTTGTTAAAAACTTACAATTTTTATGTTCCTAGACATATTTATAGCAATTTATAGGAATTTATTTTGTAAATACCCGAATTTGCGTAAAAATTCCATTAAAATCCATTTTTTGGCCACTCGGAACGTTTGTAAGTAATTTTTGAATATGTCAGATGAAAGAGAATTGTTTTCTATACCTCTGTGCAAAATTTCATTCATGGACATCTTCATCTACCCCCAGCTCCAAAGGATATACCCGAATTTGCGTGAAAAATTCCCTTAAAATCCATTTTTTGGCCACTCGGAACGTTTGTAAGTAATTTTTGAATATGCCAGATAGAAGAGAATTGTTTTTTCTAACTCTGTGCAAAATTTCATTTATGGACATCTTCATCTACCCCCCAGCTCCAAAGGATATACCCGAATTTGCGTGAAAAATTCCCTTGAAATCCATTTTTTGGCCACTCGGAACGTTTGTAAGTAATTTTTGAATAAGCCAGATGAAAGAGAATTGTTTTTTCTACCTCTGTGCAAAATTTCATTCATGGACATCTTCATCTACCCCCCAGCTCCAAAGGATATATCCGAATTTGCGTGAAAAATTCCCTTAAAATCCATTTTTTGGCCACTCGGAACGTTTGTAAGTAATTTTTGAGTATGACAGATGAAAGAAAATTGTTTTTTTACCTCTGTGCAAAATTTCATTCATGGACATCTTCATCTACCCCCCAGCTCCAAAGGATATATCCGAAATTGCGTGAAAAATTCCCTTAAAATCCATTTTTTGGCCACTCGGAACGTTTGTAAGTAATTTTTGAATATGCCAGATGAAAGAGAATTATTTTTTCTACCTCTTTGCAAAATTTTATTCATGGACATCTTCATCTACCCCCCAGCTCCAAAGGATATATCCGAATTTGCGTGAAAAATTCCCTTAAAATCCATTTTTTGGCCACTCGGAACGTTTGTAAGTAATTTTTGAATATGCCAGATAAAAGAGAATTATTTTTTCTACCTCTGTGCAAAATTTCATTTATGGACATCTTCATCTACCCCCCAGCTCCAAAGGATATATCCCAATTTGCGTAAAAAATTCCCTTAAAATCCATTTTTCGGCCACTCGGAACGTTTGTAAGTAATTTTTGATAATGCCAGATGAAAGAGAATTGTTTTTTCTACCTCAGTGCAAAATTTCGTTCATGGACATCTTCATCTACCCCCCAGCTCCAAAGCATATATCCCAATTTGCGTGAAAAATTCCCTTAAAATCCATTTTTCGGCCACTCGGAACATTTGTAGGTAATTTTTGAATATGCCAGATGAAAGAGAATTGTTTTTTCTACCTCTGTGCAAAATTTCATTCATGGACATCTTCATCTACCCCCCAGCTCCAAAGGATATATCCGAATTTGCGTGAAAAATTCCCTTAAAATCCATTTTTTAGTCACTGGGAACGTTTGTAAGTAATTTTTGAATATGCCAGATGAAAGAAAATTATTTTTTCTACCTCTGTGCAAAATTTCATTCATGGACATCTTCATTTACCCCCCAGCTCCAAAGGATATATCCGAATTTGCGTCAAAATTTCCCTTAAAATCCATTTTTTGGCCACTCGGAACGTTTGTAAGTAATTTTTGAATATGCCAGATGAAAGAGAATTATTTTTTCTACCTCTGTGCAAAATTTCATTCATGGACATCTTCATCTACCCCCCAGCTCCAAAGGATATATACGAATTTGCGTCAAAATTCCCTTAAATTCCATTTTTTGGCCACTCGGAACGTTTGTAAGTAATTTTTGAATATGCCAGATGAAAGAGAATTATTTTTTCTACCTCTGTGCAAAATTTCATTTATGGACATCTTCATCTACCCCCCAGCTCCAAAGGATATATCCCAATTTGCGTAAAAAATTCCCTTAAAATCCATTTTTCGGCCACTCGGAACATTTGTAAGTAATTTTTGAATATGCCAGATGAAAGAGAATTGTTTTTTCTACCTCTGTGCAAAATTTCATTCATGGACATCTTCATCTACCCCCCAGCTCCAAAGGATATATCCCAATTTGCATGAAAAATTCCCTTAAAATCCATTTTTCGGCCACTCGGAACGTTTGTAAGTAATTTTTGAATATGCCAGATGAAAGAGAATTGTTTTTTCTACCTCTGTGCAAAATTTCATTCATGGACATCTTCATCTACCCCCCAGCTCCAAAGGATATATCCCAATTTGCGTGAAAAATTCCCTTAAAATCCATTTTTTGGTCACTCGGAACGTTTGTAAGTAATTTTTGAATATGCCAGATGAAAGAGAATTATTTTTTCTACCTCTGTGCAAAATTTCATTCATGGACATCTTCATCTACCCCCCAGCTCCAAAGGATATATCCGAATTGCCGTGAATAATGCCCTTACAATCCATTTTTAGGCCACTCGGAACGTTTGTAAGTAATTTTTGAATATGCCAGATGAAAGAGAATTGTTTTTTTTTACCTCTGTGCAAAATTTCATTCATGGACATCTTCATCTACCCCCCAGCTCCAAAGGATATATCCCAATTTGCGTGAAAAATTCCCTTAAAATCCATTTTTCGGCCACTCGGAACGTTTGTAAGTAATTTTTGAATATGCCAGATGAAAGAGAATTGTTTTTTCTACCTCTGTGCAAAATTTCATTCATGGACATCTTCATCTACCCCCCAGCTCCAAAGGATATATCCCAATTTGCGTGAAAAATTCCCTTAAAATCCATTTTTTGGCCACTCGGAACGTTTGTAAGTAATTTTTGAATATGCCAGATGAAAGAGAATTATTTTTTCTACCTCTGTGCAAAATTTCATTCATGGACATCTTCATCTACCCCCCAGCTCCAAAGGATATATCCGAATTTGCGTGAAAAATTCCCTTAAAATCCATTTTTCGGCCACTCGGAACGTTTGTAAGTAATTTTTGAATATGCCAGATGAAAGAGAATTATTTTTTCTACCTCTGTGCAAAATTTCATTCATGGACATCTTCATCTACCCCCCAGCTCCAAAGGATATATCCCAATTTGCTTTAAAAATTCACTGATATGTCAATTTTAACACACTATGAACATTTATTAAGTATAGATTAGTATTTAAATAATATTTTATATCATTTTATATTTTTGTTTTTATTAAATTAACTTTAAAATGTTTTTTATCAACCACTAATTATCATGGTTCCCCCGTATTTAATTTGTAGTATTATCATGTGCGAGCGTTCAATTTTACCTACAACCTGCTGGTCGAGTAAGAATGCACAGTCGATTTTGATGCGCTGTTGCCAAATGAGCTGCTTGTCGTATTTCTACGGTAGGAGCTAGGAGCTAGCTTCTCACCGATTTGAGTGTGTTCTTCTCGCATCCAGTGAAGATTTTCCGTGGACCAGTAGCGGCAATTTTGCCGATTAGCATGACCGTTAAGTAAAAAAGTACACTCATCATAAAACATAACGTCTTCTAATTGGATAATATTGCTCACATTTGCTCACAAAAAAAGTTCTCCTATCAAAATCGTCTTCCATGAGCTCCTGAGTAGGTACCATCTTATACGGATGCAATTTATTTTCTTTTAATATGTTTGCTATCGATGTATGGTTAGCATTGATGTAGTGGATGTCTGTCTACTCGATGAATGTGGGTTTTCCTGAAACTCAAACAACACATCTAATTTGAGTTCATCACTCAGTGCATTGGCAGCTGCTTTTTTTATCTGCCTTACATGACCAAACTCGCGAAACTGCTTTTCTATTTTACTTATTGTTCCTTGGGATATAGGCGGTAAATTAGGAAATTTCTCGTGAAATAGGCGAGTTACTTCCTGTTGTGTTCGGATGTTATCTCCGTAACCAATCATTTGTAAAACTGTTATTTTATGCATTTCCGTTAATCTAACCATTTTTCAGAATTGAATTGAACAAACTTTATACTTAAATTATAACAATGACAACTTAAATAAAACAAGTTACTACTGCTTGTTAAAATAGGGTTGCCACGGAAATTCTTTTTATTGTTACCATCTAAAAACCACATTGCTATGGTTTTTGTTCACTTTCTCATTATCAAGACCTAAACGGGAAATAAGTTTTAAGTATATTGTAATAAGTTTGGAGTATATTTTAGCGAATTAATTTTTTTATGTTAATTTTTGCATTAAATTTAAAAACAATAACATTTTTGAATAGAGAATGAAGAGACCTTTCAAATGATATATCATGCACAAGCCTATACTTCCCATTTAAAAAATTGGGGGTTGTACCTGTCATTCTAAGGGGGTTGAAGGTAGGGGTTGCATTTTCACGTTAAAGAATGTCAAGTACTAATTTAAATTTGACGTGTTTCGGGATTTTTTATAAATATGTACAGTAACCGAAATGATGAATTTATTCCATTTGGCTTTTACTCACTGTACTATATACTATCGATGTTGTCAGTATTATTTCAAATCGATCAGTAATTCCTAAACAATCAAATATAATGCCTTTCTTTGAAAATTGCTCGCTACTGAAACTTACTAAATCATACTGCAAATTCATGAGCTGACAGTATAAACATACAAGTGCATGCTTGGAATATTTAATGTAGGGAAGGAAGTTCACAAAAACATCTGTTTAAGTTGAGGGGATGCATAATTAAGTTAAATTATATATATGTGTAAAATTGGTGAACACTTTTACAGATGGTACTTGTTCAACGCTTCTAGCGAGATTAGTATTTAACTAATTTTGTATACTTAATTTTACGGCTTGTTTAATAACAGTTTATTTTTAAATATTATTTGATTTCGATAGCGAAATTTACGACCAAGCTGTTTGGAATTCCATTGAGAGTGCTGTTGGTTGAGAAGTGCTTTTTTATATGAAATAAACTCTACTTGGTTAGTTGATTCAAGTTTTTTCTTATTTAAATTCTTAAATACAGTTTTTTGAACAAAAATATTTTGCAGCAAATATAGTTTTGTCCTAAAATAGAATATGGAAGAACTAAATTGAATCCGCATTGGATAAAGAAACTAGAAAGAATAGCAGAAGAGAATGACGAAGTTGAAGAAAAAACTGATTGAAAACAATTCTGAAACAGAACAAGAAATTCTGAGTCAGAAAAAGAAGAGTTGTCCGTTAGGAACAGTTACTATGGACAAGATAATTCCAAATGGTACCAATTTGAAGATAATTTCCACCAAAGGCTTTCAGGGTCTCAAAATAAATGTTGGATTAGTTTTACTGATAACACCAATATGTCTGAAATAAAGGAGTTATTGTAGTCCATCATCAAATCTGGTTATGAAGACGACATCTTATTTCCGAGCAACCTGAAGTATGTCTTATCCAGTGGACAGCTTCAATATTGTATAAAATTTGAGCCATAAATTATTTGAAAAATAATATATTTGTATACCCTTACATAACCAATAATATTTAGTTTTTGGATTAAAGTTTTTCTATAATTTTATTATTTATCTTTAGAACCATAAATATATATGAAATTTTTGTACTTTTGAAAAATTTATTTATAATACTTACTTTTTTATTTATTAACAACAATTTTTACAAACTGCTTGGTAAAATGAACTGTAATAATTTTCCAAATATTTGGAAACTAAAATTTAATTTAAAAAAATGTTTTTCACATTTATAATTTACAAAACACTAAACCAACAGCTTTAAATCATCTGAATTTGTGGTTACTTTAAAACATAGGCTGTTCTGTAATAATTTTTTCTATTTTTACCTCTTTTTTGTAATAATACAAATTTTAGGTGAAGTAACTACCTGTGCAAAACCCAAAATCGGGATTATTATTCCACTTCCAATCTCAGAATTTAAAACTAAATAAATGACACCCTATAAATTATAATAATCTATTCAAGTAGATTTAAACAGGTCCATAAAAAATATATCTTCATTTTTTAGAAATTGTCAAACCGGAAGTTCTTAGATAATCCAACTTGTGAATGAAATAATAGAAATACTCATAAATTTTATAGCAAAGGAAAACACTAGTTATTTTATCAAAAATTAAGATAATTGGTGCTCGTTCCTTTTGGGTTTTGATTTTATAACATATGTTTTTACAGGGTTTTCATTGTGTGTGAAAAGTTACCAACCAAAAATCTACAAACAATATAAATGGCAAAAGTGAATCAACAACAATCATCAACTTTAACTCTTATCTAAAGAGTATAGGTATTTTTATGTATCTCAAATAAACTGCAAATAGTGCAATAAGGATTTTATGCCTCCCTAAAAAACAAATAATAATAGCAAACATTTGCCAAGTTACTTCTTTGGGAAAAGCCGTGTCAATGCCACAATATCTACTCCTGTTTCTCATACCTAATTCACGTTGTGAACATAAAAAATTATAATTCTTTAAAACCAAATTAAATTCATGACAAAAATGTATGTTACATACAGGGATTGTAAAATCCAAGTTATGAAAACAGAAAGAATATATTGACAAGTGTTCTTGCTATTATAAGCTATAATTTAAATTATAAAAACATCTAGTAAATTTTGTACCACGTACAATAACAAATGTTCTCTAAAATGTCTAGTTTATCAACAATTACAAAAAAAAACATATTTACTCACCCTTGACACATAAATTAAAACAATCACCATTCGTCATAATCCCATTGACTAAAATTAAAATATCACAGCACACAGTTTAAGAAAATAATAGTCTTGTAGCACAAATTTTTTGAAATGTAGGTATAACGCGTATTTTTCGGATACTTCTTCAACCGTACAACCTTTCTTCAGCAGTTGAACTAAACAACTGACGACAAATAATCGGACTTACTTTCTGTTCTGGCCGCTGCACTGAATGTTTTCAGTTGTGCGGCCCCAAATAGGTGGAAGGGGGGTGTGGGCGCACTCTTGGCGCCAGCTGTCTGGCCAAGCTGACTTGTTAAGTGTGAGAAGTAACAGGGCAGAGGGTCCACTGCTTTGGAATTTACAGATGCGGACTGGATTAGGGTTAGTATGTAGAATATACAAATAAATACTGCAGACTTTGTTACTTTAAAAAATAACTGTTGAAATTTTTATAAAAAACTCTACAGCTTTTTTTAAATTATTCCTACTTCCGTTTTTCCACCCACAAATGTGTAGAAACCGATGAACACTCCGATGTTTATAACAGTACCTATAATATGTGTTATTGTATAACATTTAATTACTTAATTTAATTATTATAATAATTGTTTATCGAAATAGTACTGCTATTAAATACTAATGGTAGGTATAGTTAGGTTAGGTTAGGTTAGGTTAGGTTAGGTTAGGTTAGGTTAGGTTAGGTTAGGTTAGGTTAGGTTAGGTTAGGTTAGGTTAGGTTAGGTTAGGTTAGGTTAGGTTAGGTTAGGTTAGGTTAGGTTAGGTTAGGTTAGGTTAGGTTAGGTTAGGTTAGGTTAGGTTAGGTTAGGTTAGGCTAGGTGAGTTAAAATCTATTTTTCAATTTGTTCCTCTCATTGCCATTAGGAACAAATTCTAAAAACTACCCTTACTACCTTATATACCAAATTATACAGGATCTTGTGTCTAAAACTCAATAAATAAATTAATAACCGGACTTTGTTAATTTTAAATATGTAAAAAAATAGTTTTTGGGATATTCCAACCTTTTTTTTACATTGTATTTTTATATGCTAAAATATTTTTATCTAAAACTACATTTTTGCATATATTTAACCGCTTAATGGTTACGTAGTTACTTATTTGTAACTATGAAGATGATAGTCCAGGAAAAATATTTCAACCGACAAATAAATATACAAAATACTCAACCTGGCTAGGTTTTATCCCACCAATAGAGTCAACTTGTGAGCAATGGCTTTGAATTTCCTTTGCAGTGGTTAGTATTTCTTTACTATTAAATATTAAAATCCCAAACAGGTCTGACTTTTTTGCTGAACAAAAAAGAAATTCACTAAAGAGGTTATTGAATGTTTCTTTGGTATGTTTAGGTAAAAGCTAAGAGCTAAAACTTCACAAAAACAATTCATTTAACAGCGTTTTGGCAGAATTGATTTTTTAGAAAAAGTTAATATTGTCGAACACTAAATCAATTATTGTAAATAACCCGTGAAACTTAGGATAAAATCGAAGCTTTAGTGTGGTGAGACACATTTTCGTCGTTTTTGAGTGATTAATTTAGTGTTAGTGATCAGTTTCTCGCGTAATATTAACATTTAGTGCATTCTAAATATTTAAAACAGTTTCGTACAGTGACTGTAGTGAAATTAAAGCTAGAAAATGTGTAAAAAGTGTCTTCTTACACCTATAATAAATTACGATTATATCTACAAGTGGAAACAGCTAGTAAGTATTCTATTTGTATTTATTTTGTTTTCATGAGATTGATAGTTTTTTATTTGTTAAAATAGGTTATGTATAATGGGTTGATATTCCTTATACATTTCGAGCATATATTTTAGATTTCATAGACGTACCAAAATATATTTTAAGAGGGTATACCGTAAGGTACATTTTGTATTGAACGAATGAGTTGCAGCTATGCTAAAGAATATACGATTTAGGTCAGAGGTAACGGGATGTACTAATTTTAATAAAAAAAAGTGATAGAGGTACATAAATTTTGTGTGTTGCTAAATCAACAATTTATAGATTGCTAAAAGAAAGCAAGAATGGAACTCTTCAACCCCCTAAAAATCCTTCAGGCCGAAAACCATTTGAGATCGATGAGTCATTAAAACAAAGACTAAGGCGTAAAGTCCATGGATTTTACTTACGAAAGGAAATTCCAACACTTGACAAAATTATGACATCAGTGCAAGAAGATACGGACTATACAAAATTCTCCAGAATGACATTATGCAAACTTTTGAAAGATGTGGGTTTCAGATATACAAAACAATAAAAAATCTCTTTTGATAGATAAACCAGAAATAGTTTTTTTAAGAAGAGACTATTCAAGAAGCATTCGACATGCCAGAGAACAAAATTTGAAAATCTTCTACTTAGACGAAACATGGATAAATGCTGGATATACAGTTTCCAAATCTTGGCAAGATGAAAACAATAAAAGCGGAAGGCAGGCATTCGTGGAAGGTTTGTCGTTAGGTTTGCAACCACCATCTGGAAAAGGAAAAGACCTATCATTGTCCATGTTGGAAGTTCTATAGGTTTTGTTGATGGTGGATTATTAACTTTTATTTCAAAACGCACGGGGGACTATCACGAAGATATGAATGGGGATGTCTTCGAGGAATAGTTTGTTCAAATAATGGATCTGATTCCAAAAGGGGCTGTTACTGTTATGGACAACGCAAGTTACCATTCACGGTTACGAGAAGTATTGCCTACAAGTCGTTGGCGTAAAGCAGAGCTTTTGGAGTGGCTTATTTCGAAAAATATTAAGTTTCCAAAAGATCCACTAAGAAAAGAACTTTACAGAATTGGAAAATGAACAAGAATAAATACAAAACCTACATTGTAGAAGAAATGACTTCTCGTGGTATATCAGTTCTTCGACTTCCCCTTATCATTGTGAACTTAATCCCATAGAATTAATATGGGCTCTGGTAAAGGGATAAAAATACTACTTTTAAAATAAACGATGTTATGAAATTGTTTGAGAGTGCTGTAAGTCATGTTAGTAAGGACAGAATTGGACAAACTGTATCGAGCATGTTATCAAAGTAGAGGCAAATATGTGGAAAATTGACAATATTTGTGATGATTTAATCGACCCTATTATTATTAATGTCAACAACGATTCTTCCTCTTCCGAGTCGGATATAGAATAAAATGTAAGTAATAAATGTATTCCAATAATTATTTCTTTTTCATTTTTTATTATATTATAATTTAAAACGTATTTTTTCTTCTTTTTTTATCTAAATTTACTAAACAGAAAGAGAATAGTCAACAGCAACACCAACGAAAACCGTTGGAGGCGGTGCATGCTCGGTATTAATCTATAGTACGTTTGAAGAATAAGGTGGAGTAAATTCTCAGAATACTAATCTCCGAAACCTCGAAATAGTTGCGCAGTGATCCCTTTGTAATAATACCAAATCCGTTTTAACTACCAATTTAAAAACTAAAAGGTTCAAAGAAAAACACAAAGTCGATCCCACAATTTTTAATTTAATAATTAAAATTTCTTGGTTTCGGTCTACCAGACCATCGTCAGGCTGAAAATACAATACAGTGTCAATTGAAAGGAAGACTACTTTTGCCAGCTCAATTATGGTTAAATTTGGAATCTAAGAACAAGATTGTGATATATAAATAAAAAATATCTTTTATAATATTTACTGCTGCTTTTGTTATTTAAATGCATTGTTGCAACTAGTTAAAAATATGATCGATCCGGTCCTGTTTGGAATTCGTTGAGCGACACGATGTTAGTTAGCGATGCAGGTGGACCGCTTTTTCATCAAAAGTTTTCGGTGGAAGGTTACACAGGTACCTGGTAGGGGGTATTTGGCTTTTTAACGCCACTTGTAATATCACGCTTCGACAGGTACCTATTGGCAGACAGGCTAATTGTTGTTATCGGCTCGGGGAAGCAGCAATAAAACCTAAAAGGCGTGTTATTATTTTAAACTGTAATAATCATCAGGTGGACGAGGATAGTATATAGTAGGTATTTCTTTTATAAAACAATAGCCGCTCTTGCGTGTGGAGTTTTTTCAGAAAATTAAACTAAATCAAAAGAGTTGCGTGTAGCCATTAATCAGAAACCATATTTAAGTACATAAAAATATAAATTGTTTCAATAAAATAATATAATATAATCCTAGGTTTAAGAAAAGATGTTGTATACAGGGTGTACCAACCTTACGACAAAGTTAGGTGTATGGGTTGATTTAGGAGGTATCAAAAAATGTTATTAACAAAAATAGTAGATGTCTTTAGGGTCCATATTTTGAAATTACCTTAAAGCAAACAGAGTGTTGTATAGATCGGTTACAAATCAAACGTATGATTTTTTAAATGGGAACCCCTGTATATTATACCGAATTCGGACTGCTCATATTTTTTTGAAGCTTTTGATATAAGGTTTTGATACGTTATACAGAGTCCTTCAGAAGGTTTGGACACGTTTATGTGAAAATCGTAGGTAAAGTACGTTTCACAATAATTCGTTGACTCGGTACCTGACCTTAGGGGATTAGTAATGAAAGGTTATAAATTTCTCACTGTACAGTAAACATTAACAGATCCGTAATCCGGTTTTCAAAATAGATTTAAATAAAACTCAGTAACATTTACTAAAACTTAAATTTATTTTGTAAAAAAAATCACGAAATTTTTTAAAAACAAACAAACAAATTTTAAGTTTATTTATTAATTGAAATTAAACAAAACTGTTGAAACTTACGTATACGTATACGCTTTGGTCTATTTCATCTAATTGGCAGATGTTGTCAAAAAATGTTGCAAATAAAAAAAAAAAGTTTAATCATGGCCACATTTTAAAAATATTTTGTACTACAGGGTATCCCAAAAAATTGATTTAAATAAAACTAAGTTTTACATTTACTAAAACTTAAATTAATTTTGTAAAAAAAATCACGAAATTTTTTAAAAACAAATTTTAACTTTATTTATTAATCACGATTAAACAAATGAACTAATTCTACATTATTTACAACTATTTAATCTAAATGTAGTTCAGTATCACTATTGTCTTCATTTAAATTAATAACTAAGGGTGCTACAGTTACATTAACATTTCGATATGTACCTTCAACCTTAATAACATGCTGAATCGAATTTTTCCAGCTATCAATGGGAATATTACTTGTCACATTTCTGATTAACTCTATAACACTTGAGTTTAATGTGGGTGAAACGTTTTCCGATCTAACTTTGGATTTTAGCTGATGCCACATGTGTTCTATAGGATTGAACTTGAACATGCAATAATATGGGGGAAGCCGTAACACTGTGTGGCCCATATTTTTAGCAATAGTATCACAAACGTATTCTTTTTCAATACCGAACGCTGCTACAACTTGTAAGAGATCACGTTTTGTGTACGATTCTTCAAAATAAAGGTAATTTTTTAACAAATACTCTTGAATTTCCCATTTATTGTTGTTGCTATTTGGTACTTTATTTAATTGACGGCTATGATAAGTTGCATTGTCCATTACAATTATACTTTTTTCCGGTATATTCGGCAATAAATAATTCTCAAACAAATCTTCAAAAAGTTCTGCTGTCGTATCTTCGTGATAATCTAAACTTGAATCTTTAATATTCTTTGCTGATAACAATAAAGCGTTTGGAACCCAACCTGTTTCTGATCCGGCATGTATTATTGTAATTATTTGTCCTCTATTTGATGGAGCCTTTGTTTTGCAATTTCCCGATGAATCAACAAAACTCTTCGTTGGAGTATCATGGGTGTCATACCATGTCTCGTCGAGGTAGATAATTGAAAGGTTTTCACTTCTATATTTTTGAATAGCTTGTAAGTAATGACAACGCCACATTCGTAAACGATATGACTCCATTATCACTTGTCTTTTATTAATGGTACAATATTTAAATCCCATTTGAGAAATAATTCTCCACAAACTTGTACGGCTACAAATAATTCCCGTGTCGTCTTTAAGTAACCGTTTTTTTATACAATCTAGGGTTGGTATTATTTGTTCTTGGTATAGGACATATATATCGTTCGTCGGATTATATCTTTTTGTATTTCATCAACACATTTGGTATTATTAACGTCACTTCGTTTTTTTCGTTTACTTATTGGCTTATTGATAATATCTTTTACTGTGGATATTGGGGTTTTGGTTAACTTACATGGTTCTTCTGCTGCATCGGTTACACTTTTTTGCCCAAGGACGCCACATACTTAGTTATAAACACAAGATTACTTTCAGAGTATAATGTTTAGTACAAACTAAAATTCTAGGAGAGAATTTTAAAAACAAATTACCCCGAAACTCCCACTTTCTCTTCCAAGATGATTAAGAAAATCAAAAATCATTTACTAATGATTTACTATTGATGGTCATTAATAATAATTTAAAATTTTACCTGAAAAATAAAAAATCCAAAATATATCTTCCTGGACAAAAATAAATAATACCTTTCTGTAAATAGTTCACCGGTTTACGGCCAAACTTCGAAGAAATATTAACCACCTTTTATTAGTAATCCCTTAAGAGCAGTTAAGAGCAAGGTACCAAGTCAACGAATTATTGTGAAACGTACTTTACAGTACATTCATACTTATTCCGTTCTGACTTCTTAAGGCCAATAAACGACCCTTTTGTCCCGTATTGTCGGCCGGCGCTTTAGCAGTTGATGGCCATTCAAAAATTAAAATTGTCGTGTTTTAAGATATTTTTTTAAAGTCGTCTGTTTCTGAAATAATGAATTTATTCCATACATTTGCATCATACTGTAAATACACTGTGTCCGTAAAGTATGGAACAAATTCAAATTGCATTTAAAAAGTTTTTTTTTTAAATAGAATATTTAAAAAGTTTAGTTCAAATATTTACTTAGTTGTTTATTATTTTTTCCTTTTTATAAAAGTGGTTCGTAAATTATGCACCAACCAATATAATAACCCATTCTTTAGGTTACAAAAACAGCAGTACCATAAGTTTTGGTCAAACGATTGAAGGAATGATAGAGGTTGACTGAAGAGCGCATCAATCGATTGTCTCAATCGTTTGATCAAGCCGCTTGACCGTCCCGGCCCTATTTAAAATCAATAAATCTGACCTGAATCTGAATCTGAAATTTAAAAAGATCCTTGTTTAGATAAGCGGGCTAATTATTATACTCCATAAATAACAATTTTTACAATCTTTTTTTTTCAGATTGAATTTGTCATAGAAAAGCTTATTTTAAAAAAAAAATTAAATATAAATTAGTAATATAAATATAAATACATCCAGTATACTTCCTTAAGGCTAATAATTTAAAGGATTTAATATTGCTATGCCTTTTACTTTATACTAGTTGGTCTAGTCTTAACACTACTTAATCAACATCACAGCTACCTTGAAAAAACAAAAAGTTACTACAATATATCAATACCAGACACCTTAGTAACGAATCTGTCATAATTTTGTCGCTGAGATATTACGTATTATCAATATGAAAAGTGCCGTTGCTATGCAGTTTTGTAAGTTAAAATTAGTCGTCAATAAAACTGAATGTAAGTTAGGTTAGGTTAGGTTAGGTTAGGTTAGGTTAGGTTAGGTTAGGTTAGGTTAGGTTAGGTTAGGTTAGGTTAGGTTAGGTTAGGTTAGGTTAGGTTAGGTTAGGTTAGGTTAGGTTAGGTTAGGTTAGGTTAGTTTAGGTTAGGTTAGGTTAGGTTAGGTTAGGTTAGGTTAGGTTAGGTTAGGTTAGGTTAGGTTAGGTTAGGTTAGGTTAGGTTAGGTTAGGTTACGTTAGGTGACTTAAAATCTATTTTTCAATTTGTTCCTCTCATTCCCATTAGGAAAAAATTCTAAAAACTACCCTTTCTACCTTATATACCTAATTATACAGGATCTTGTGTCTAAATAATAAATAAATTAATAACCGGACTTTGTTAATTTTAAATATGTAAAAAAATAGTTTTTGGGATATTCCAACCTTTTTTTTTACATTGTATTTTTATATGCTAAAATATTTTTATCTAAAACTACATTTTTGCATATATTTAACCGCTTAATGGTTACGTAGTTACTTATTTGTAACTATGAAGATGATAGTCCGGGAAAAATATTTCAACCGACTAATAAATAGTTTTATCCCACCAATAAAGTCAACTTGTGAGCAATGGCTTTGAGTTTCCTTTGCAGTGTTTAGTATTTCTTCATTATTAAATATTAAAATCCCAATCAGGTCTAATTTTTTTGCTGAACAAAAAAGAAATTCACTAAAAAGGTTATTGAACATTTCTTTGGTATGTTTAGGTAATAGCTAAGAGCTAAAACTTCACAAAAACAGTTCATCAACAGCGTTTTGGCAGCATGTTTTGATTTTTTCGAAAAAGTTAATATTGTCGAACACTAAATCAATTATTGTGAATAACCCGTGAAACTCCTTTTTAAAATGATACCTTTAACAGGTCGGCTGAAAAGTCCCCGGTCTACCATAGTAAAACACAATATTTTGACAAAATTCATTTTTTTTATTCAACATAGTTGCCTTCAAGGGCGATACAGCGATTATAGTGACCTTCCAACTTTTCGATACCATTTTTGTAGTCCTCCTTCGGTTTGTCCTCAAAATAGGCTTCAGTTTCGGTGATTACCTCAGTATCAGAGCCAAATTTTTTTTCCGCGAGCATTCTTTTCAGGTCAGGGAAAAGGAAAAAGTCGCTGGGGGCTAGATCTGGAGAATACGGTGGGTGAGAAAGCAATTCGAGCCCAATTCATGCAATTTTGCCATCGTTTTCGATGATTTGTGACACGGTGCATTGTCTTGATGAAACAACAACACTTTTTTCTTCTTCATATGGGGCCGTTTTTTCGCGATTTCGGTCTTCAATCGCTCCAATAATGCACAGTAATAGTCGCTGTTGATTGTTTTTCCCTTTTCCAAATAGTCGATGAATAATATACCGTGTGTATCCCAAAAAACTGAGGCCATAACTTTGCCAGCTGACTGTTGAGTCTTTCCACTCTTTGGTGGCGGTTCACCTGCCGCAGTCCACTCAGCTGACTGTCAATTGGACTCGGCGTGTAGTTATGGAGCCAAGTTTCATCCATAGTCACATATCGACGCAAAAAATCGGTTTTATTACGACTTAACAGCTGCAAACACTGCTCAGAATCATCAATTCGTTGCTGTTTTTGGTCGATTGAGAGCACGCGCGGCACCCATTTCGCACAGAGCTTCTGCATACCCAAATATTCGTGAACGATATGTCCAACACGTTCCTTAGATATCTTTAGAGTGTCAGCTATCTCGATCATATTCACTTTACGGTCACTCAAAATCATTTTGTGGATTTTTTTGATATTTTCGTCGGTGCTCATTTCACCACGCTTGAATTTTGCGTACCAGTCAATGATTGTTGATTTTCCTGGCGCAGAGTCCGGAAACTCATTATCAAGCCAAGCTTTTGCTTCAACTGTATTTTTTCCTTTCAAATAACAATATTTAATAAGCACACGAAATTCTTTTTTTTCCATCTTTTTGAAAATAACAAAAGTTGCTTCACTAAAAATGTAATATTTCACAAACTAATAGTCCGACAGCTGTCAAATTTTTACACGAATCTTTTGAAGGTTGATACTATCTAAAAATGAAATGGATTTAATTCTAGTGTCGTCATCTATAGGTCAGACCGGGGACTTTTCAGCCGACCTGTTAGTTTCAATAAATAAAAAAAAAAACGAATTTTTATCTTCTTCTCTTCCAAAACATATTCTTACTATACCCGTAAAATTTTTACCAACTTTACTGGACTATAACTAGTCACCCTACTAGTATTTCAAATTGGCGTCTAAATTCTTCCTTGTACACGTCACTTTTGAGATAAATACTAACAATTATAGTATAAACTCTACAAGAAAGCGACCTTCAGAAAGTATAGTTACAAGACAAGTAACTAATTTGATGCTAATCAAATGTAAATGTTAATCTGATAAGATTATTTTTAATTCGACATCTGGCAATAATTATTATTTATCTAGCTAACGAAAATAATTGGTTGTAATTTTGGTTTGTTTAAAGAGAAGCTGTTGCCTAATAGTTCGATCAGAAGAATACACCGGTTTTTTTTTTAATTTAGGTAATTTTGTTTTTACATTTAACAATTTTGTCTTGTGACATTGCACCTCACTTTATAATGAAAGTAACTTTAATAACTAAATTAGTTTTGTGAAATTCACTGCAATAATAACGCAGTTTTCCAAACAATTATTTATAATTACCGTTGAAAAGTTTGCTATTTGATTCAAAAGTGAACAGGTGCCATCGTATTTTATACGTATACAGTGCGGTCCATATGTATGGAATAAATTCATTTGTAGCGTTATTATGTACTATATGAAAAAAAAACCTGAAACAGGTCGATTTTTATTCTTAAATTGACAATTTACAGTATGAAAATTTTAAATTACAAAGGGGGTCGTGTGCCCCTCGTTGGAAAGGGATTTTCATCCTCTGTTCAGCAATATAAAGTTTTTTAAGTTTGGTGCAATCATAACTGAGAAAATTGATTTTTAAGATGTAAAATTTTAATAATGTCTCTAACACAAAACTTTACGTAGAATGAAGATAATAATGTCACAATGATTAGAATGTGTTTTTCAATGTATTTGACACTTAAATTAAATGTTCAAAATGACCACCATTCACTTCTTGACAATAATCGAGGCGATATTGGAATTCTCGTACAACATTTTGTATGACCTCGGGGGTTATTTTGTTAATTTCTTCCGTTATCCTAACTTTTAAATCAGCAATATTGTTTGGTCTATTAAAATATACTTTAGATTTTAAAAAGCCCCATAAGAAGTAATCGAGAGGAGTCAAATCGGGGGATCTAGCCAGCCATTCGATCGCCCCACGTCTTCCAATCCACCTATTGGGAAAAACCTCGTTTAAATAATTTCTAACAGTACGTGCAAAATGCGGTGGAGCTCCGTCTTGTTGGTAGTAAATAGATCGATCTATCTCATTTGGATGATTAACATCAGGAAAAACTCTTTGTAATGTAGGCACTAAAAAGTTAATCAAAAAATCTAGATAAACCTCACCAGTAACTGTGCCCTCAAAAAAATAAGGGCCAATAATTTTATTGTTAATGATACCAGCCCAAACGTTAACTTTTTTAGGATATTGAGTGTGAGCCTCACACATCCAGTGAGGATTTTCTCTGCTCCAATATCTACAGTTCTGTTTGTTAACCGTTCCGTTTAAATGAAACGTCGCTTCATCAGAAAAAACTATTTTGTTTATGAACTGCAAATCTGCGTTCATTCTATCCATCATCAATTCACAGAATTCTTGCCTTCTATCAGGATCATCTTCATTTAACTCCTGAACCAACTGAACTTTGTAAGGGTGGTATTTTTCTTTATGCAGAACTCTCAAAATAGATGATTTACTTACATCATTGTCGGCGGCAAGTTCTCGAGTTGTCTTATGCGGATTTTCCTCAATCTCTAGAAGTACATCTAACTTTTTTTCATCAGTAAATTGAACATTTCTACCTGGTTTTTCAATATGTTTTACATGTCCAGTTTCACGAAACTTTTTTTCAATTTTGCTAACTGTAGACTGGAAACGTGTTGACCAGGGTATTTATTATTAAAAATTTCACAAACCTCCTTTTGAGTTCTGGTTTTATTACCACAACCAATCATAATTAAAATGTCTATTCTTTGAGTCTCGGACAAATGAGCCATAATTAAATTTAATACGCGCACAAATATTATACTGACGTCTTTTAGTAACTTTAAATACCTAAATGACAGCAGCCTACTAGATTTATATCAATTGTTTATTTAGTTTTTTGACTATTATTTTAATATCTTCAAAGTTTTTTCCTAATATTTAGCAGAACAGATACGAAAATACCTGATTATTTCTAAAGTTATTTTAATAGACCAAACAATATCGCCTCGGTTATTGTCAAGAAGTGAATGGTGGTCATTTTGAACATTTAATTTAAGTGTCAAATACATTGAAAAACACAATCTAATCATTATGTGACAGTATTATCTTCATTCTACGTAAAGTTTTGTGTTAGAGAAAATTTTACATCTTAAAAATCAATTTTCTCAGTTATGATTGCACCAAACTTAAAAAACTTTATATTGCTGAACAGAGGACTAAAATCCCTTTCCAACGAGGTGCCACACGACCCCCTTTGTAATTTAAAATTTTCGAGGGGGTGCTTATAATTCCGAAGGGGTGCTGGAGGGGGATAATATTTTCATACTGTAAATTGTCAATTTAAGAATAAAAATCGACCTGTTTCAGGTTTTTTTCAAATAGTACATAATAACGCTACAAATGAATTTATTCCATACATATGGACCGCACCGTATAAAATAAAAACGTGAATAATTTTAATTTAAAATTACGTTTATATTATATTTTCCCTGTATGAGTAATTGAAATAGCATAGCCCACAGATGAAATTAGCAGTTGCATATCATTAGATAATTCAATTGAGTTAAAAACGGATTTAGAATGCAATTCATGAATCAGACGGAGCCTTGCCATAGATTTACTCTGATGAATTAAAAATGTCAAACGCATCTGGCAAAGATAACCAAAGCCAGAGGCGTCGCATTCATCTCCCCTAACTAGATTTTCGTTAATTTTGCTAAGCACGTGTACCCCAAAAAGGTTATGTCATCAACAGATCAACAGCTGGGTAGTGTCTGCAAAGAATGGGCTTATTTATAACGCTAGAAGAATCGCTGTTAGTAGCATCAAGTGTATAGTTTTGTTACAGTTCATTTGTTGTAGTTGAATGAAGAATTACAATTTTTATTATTTGATTAAATTCATTTTTTCTTTGTCTATACATAAGTAAGCCGTTTTAAATTGTCTTTTTAGTCAGTTTTGTGTGAATAATTTGTTAACACATTAACTTAATTTGAATAATTATCTCCCGCTATACTACATCCTTGTTCACAGTAAACCTGATTGAGAGAAACTAATTCTAACTTATGTTTTTATTAACATTTATTACATTAAAGATCTAATTTTAACTTATAAGATATATTTTGGTATTACATTTTTCTTGAGACATTCTTGGTTAAACCCAAAACATCTGGTTTAACCAAGAATGTTATAAGATATAGGTACTTAAGTATGTATTAACAATAATACTAATTGTAATACTAATTGGGCAGTTATGATTGAAGCTTTGGGGTATTAAGAACATTAAAAATAGAACTTCCACTATTTATGCATAAAAATTGCTTTTTTAAATTCGATTACATAGTCCGGTCAATTTAGACCAAAAAATGAGGGTGAAGTTACCTAAAGTCCCAACAAGCTGAATTTTTGTGAATTTGTTCAAAACACAATTATAAACAATGTCTAGAAGTTGCCCATCATTCCCGTTTAGGGAAAAAATTTTATTCAAGGTCAAAGGTCGAAAAAATGAGTTTTTTGCGATTTTCGTCAAAACGGTAAGTTTTACCATAAAAACACCTCAGACAAAAATTGTAGATCATAAAATTATCTATAAAAAATGTATCGATACTTTTTTTCTTGCGAGCCACCGTTTCTGAGATATAACGATTCAAAAAGTTATAAAAGTTATCGTCATAATATGGACGTCATCCCACGCCATCTATGAGGTAGTGTACTTAGCGCGTTTTTTTAACGTGGTTTCCCAATAGGCCTAAAAATAAAGTATTGAAGTTTATTCCTTTTATTCGTAAGTTTCAAATTCTTGTTCTTCTTCTTGAAGGTATGTGAAGACAGTTCTTCAAACCACTTCTGAGCTGTTAAGAAAACTATTACATCCCAAGCAGCCAGAACCATTAAAGAAACTTTCATCTCTCCACTTATAGTTATTTTTCATGAACCATCCTTGCTTGGGCTTTGAAGGATTTGCATTTATAATGAACTCAATGTGCCGCCAACTCCAAACAAATGAACTATAATTAGTTAAGGCTAGACAAAGTGGAAGCTTGGTTTAAAAAGTTCTTTATTTAATGTTATTAGTAAGATGAGCTTTTACAAAGTATTATTTAAAGGTGACTATAGAACAATTCACTTGTATGTTTGTATAAATTATTATTTTTTATTTTGGCGGTCAGATAAAATTTTTTATATGTGACAATTATTCCGATTTAGCTAATATTTTGTAGATATTTAATCTGTTTAGTGAATAATAGGAATTAATCACATATTTCTATTATCTGTCGACCTGATTCACAAAAAAATGATTCAGAAAACAATTTTTACGAATGAATCTGACAGTTCCGCTGTTTTTGTCTTAAGTAGGAGGATGTTAGTAATTTACAATTTGATTATTGTCGCAATTAGATATTTCAGTAGAAATAGTGGAAATCTATCATGCATAGGTTAGAATACAAAACGAAAAGTTTCACAATCTTTTTATTATGTTATTAAAACATTTTACGTTTTATATAAATGAATAATAAAATAATTATATGCATTTGAAGTTTGAATTGTCTGTTGTTTATGATTGAAAAATTGAAGAAGATGAGCCATAGCTACTAATTCTATTGGAACAATTTGGAATAGTTTACTATATAAAGTAAATAATGTGCTATTTATTATAAAACATATGAGACATAATTCAACCATTTGTATACCATGGTAATTTTTGCCCACTTCAGCCATTTACGAACATAACCATACAAACTTTTAGTATGAGTTTACCATATTCGTTGGCCGATAAAGTACCTAGAAAGTACCTACTCTTGGAAACAACAACGTTACGCAATTTACTCCGAGCAACACCAAAAAACAAACTACTTAGTTCAAAATGGTGGCAATTTTCTACCTTCCCTTATTCCATGTGCAGTAAAATGCGCAGTAAGACTATTATATTGTTTTTAAATAACCGATTGAAACCCTCTTTCGCCGCTTGCTTGGCTACAATATTTTTATCAAATCGACGGCACCTGATATTCTTTTGTTTTCTTTACAAACGAGACGCCGATGAAAAATCTTGGCAATGACTAACAGTAGCCGGTTCCAAATCAGGAGCAACTAAATCCAACACGAACAATCGCTAAAGTTCATTTTATTTTTGTTGAAGTATTAAACAAAATCAGGTAGTCTGGATGAAATTAGGTTCTCTAATAAATAGTAATCATATTATGTACTACAGAATAATAATACCTTTTTTTAATTTTCTATTATAGGTTATAAAATAAAGTATGAATGGAAAATTGGATTGAACAAGCATTTTTAAACAATTCATCTCAATTTATATAAAGGTAATGTAGAACTAATTTAGAATCTGTAAGGTCTAGGGTTTGCGATGTTAATTTTTACAGATTTTTGCTTGCAGACCTGGTTAGAATCCCACTTTTAGTAGGGTGATCTGTAAATGACATGCTTTGGCAAAGAAATCTTGGTATTTTCGGATCATATTGTTTAATATATACACCAGAAAAGGCTTGGGGTAAATTTATTGAATACAAAAACATTAAAATTAAATTTCGCGGACTATTAATTTAATTATACAGGGTTACTCCTTTTAAATAACCCACCCCTATCATTGAACGTAACTTCCAAGTTTTTTAAATTGACTGTACGAACCCTTACTTTTTGGAAGTCCATCTTATTAAGAATAATAAAAAACTCTCCGTTTTAACAAAACTTCAACTATTTATTTAATAACATCTAGGATTTAATATTGTTATGTCTTATTACTTCCATACTTGATATAGCCTTATCGGGGTTACTCAGTTGTACCAAAAGATAGCAGGTAGAAAATTTGCGATAGCTCAGTTGTACCAAAAAATTTCTAGAGGGGATTGAAGGATTAATATGAAGGTAATTTAATGCAGGATGTATTCTTATAAAATAAGAAATATAAAAATAGTTAATAAAAAATTTTATTTTAAAAATAAACATTAAAACTAAAAGTTTCATTACAATAATTAACTATACCTTATTTTGGTAAATAATAGGTTAGGTTGGGTTAGGTTAGGTTAGGTTAGGTTAGGTTAGGTTAGTTTAGTACAATAAATTTATATAAAAGTTGTTTGGTTACATGCTAAATTTGTCAATATGCTGTCAAAAGTTCAGTGGCATGCAAATCTAAGGGGATATACAAAATAATAGTTTTTTAAAAATGGAAAACTTTGGATACAGACGCTAATAAAAGGAAAGGGATTTGCTTTTGCCACCAGATGATTCAAAATGATAATTATACGCACAATAGTATCGTCTTCTTCTTTGTCTAACAAATTAAGAGCTAATAATGCACCACGATTCATTATTTCAACATGAAGGCTCAAAATAAACTGAGTAGACTAGCCCGAGACTTTTTAAAACCGCTTGAGTCTTGCGTTTAGAATCAATTTTTACCTTCGACTAATCAAATTATTCTTAAAAATTCAAATAGCCGCATGCGCCTCAGGTACGTGTAATCTGAAATACACCTTTACCAATTTAGCATGAAGTTAACACCTTGTTAAGTAACATAGGTTTAACAAGCAACCGACTATAATTCTATCAGGAAAATTTACACTGGTTGGCTGTATCTTTTGCAGAGTTATTTGTTCGTCCGTGTTGATACTTACATTAAATCTATTACAACTACATACTTGTACTTGTACTTTTTACAACTTCAAGTATTCCTCAAATAATTGAACCTATTTAAATGTGTTTCGTTTTTGATGTTTAGAAATGTATTTATTCATAAGAATTATTTAAAAATTATTCTTTATTATTATGTAACACTGGTTAGTAACAACACAAAACGAAATTCATTTATTTGAAATGATCTTGCTATTATAGTATCCAAAAGAAAGAGTAGAAATCATTCTTACGTAAAAGGCAGTTTTACGCAAGCAAAATGAGACGTAATTTCGATGCATAATCGAAGAATAGAAGGCACTAATACTTGTTTTAAATGCTGGAATAAATTTGAATATTTTTCAGAATTTTTTGTACAAGCAAAATCCAAACTTATATTCTATTTATAATATCGTGCATTCGATGAACAGTCAAGAGACTTTTTATAAAGGATTAATAGCAGTCTGACCTACAGGATGTTACAATCAGACAAGATAAACATTCTTTGTCGTATTAGAAACATTGAAATTTTATAAAAAATTAGTAATATTAAAAGAAAGTTTTGTATTATAAATTATACTAACAATTAATAAAATTATTATCTCAAATGTGGCTGAATCCAATTGACAACTTTCAATAAAACGCAAAGTCAAACCTTTATTATAGCAACACGAAATATCGCAACTAGTTTCGGTCTGAATTACACCATCATCAGAGAATGAGATAACCAGAATTAAGAATATGTGTCAAGAAGACAAATATTTGAAACAAAAACACGATTCTATTTACCTATGTATAGTTTAATATTAAGAACCGGTCTATTTTAGGCTTGAATAAATTGGAAAAACTAGAGGTGTGAAATGTTGGCGCCGTGTTTAGGAATCCAGTCTGACACTTCTTTCGAAGTTTTGTTTGTGGTTGTACCTCTGACCGGTTTCATTAGTTTTTTTTTAAATACTTATGTTTCGTAGATACTTTGGTTTCAAAGTAATGAATTCCAGCAACTGTAGTTTTTACAGGAAACTGGCGACATGGCGAAATATTTTTTAGAAAAAATACTTTTCCGTTTTGATCATATAAATAATTGTATATGAAAAAAATAAGGACATCAGTGATATAACATACAGGGCGTACCAACCTTATGACAAAGTTATGGTATATGGGTTGTTTTAGAAGATATCAAAAAATATTATATATTATATTAATAACATTTTATGATATCTTCTAAAACAACCCATATACCGAACTTTGTCGTTGGTACACCCTGTATATGGGTAGACTTGATGGGAAAATATTAAAAGAAAAACTCAATCTCTCTACAATACATGGGTGACGTGAATAATCACTCTGTAGAAGGAACAGACAAACTGCAAGTGGCTCAAAGTCTCCACAATACAGTGAAAATATGGTTACATTAACCTAACCTAACATAACCTAACCTAACCTAACCTAACCTAACCTAACTATAAAAACATGCATTTCTGAAATGTTAGGTTAGGTTAGGTTAGGTTAGGTGTGCTCATAATTGAATTTACCAAACTTGAAATAATAATAATAGACTATTTTTAAAAATAGCATTGAGGGAAAAATAATTGTCTTACAGATTCTGCATTAAATTCCTCAAGCACTGTGCTCATAATTGAATTTACCAAACTTGAAATAATAATAATAGACTATTTTTAAAAATAGCATTGAGGGAAAAATAATTGTCTTACAGATTCTGCATTAAATTCCTCAAGCACTGTGCTCATAATTGAATTTACCAAATTTGAAATAATAATAATAGACTATTTTTAAAAATAGCATTGAGGAAAAATAATTGTCTTACAGATTCTGCATTAAATTCCTCAAGCACTGTGCTCATAATTGAATTTACCAAACTTGAAATAATAATAATAGACTATTTTTAAAAATAGCATTGAGGGAAAAATAATTGTCTTACAGATTCTGCATTAAATTCCTCAAGCACTGTGCTCATAATTGAATTTACCAAATTTGAAATAATAATAATAGACTATTTTTAAAAATAGCATTGAGGGAAAAATAATTGTCTTACAGATTCTGCATTAAATTCCTCAAGCACTGTGCTCATAATTGAATTTACCAAATTTGAAATAATAATAATAGACTATTTTTAAAAATAGCATTGAGGGAAAAATAATTGTCTTACAGATTCTGCATTAAATTCCTCAAGCACTGTGCTCATAATTGAATTTACCAAATTTGAAATAATAATAATATACTATTTTTAAAAATAGCATTGAGGGAAAAATAATTTTCTTACAGATTCTGCATTAAATTCCTCAAGCACTGTGCTCATAATTGAATTTACCAAATTTGAAATAATAATAATAGACTATTTTTAAAAATAGCATTGAGGGAAAAATAATTGTCTTACAGATTCTGCATTAAATTCCTCAAGCACTGTGCTCATAATTGAATTTACCAAACTTGAAATAATAATAATAGACTATTTTTAAAAATAGCATTGAGGGAAAAATAATTGTCTTACAGATTCTGCATTAAATTCCTCAAGCACTGTGCTCATAATTGAATTTACCAAATTTGAAATAATAATAATAGACTATTTTTAAAAATAGCATTGAGGGAAAAATAATTGTCTTACAGATTCTGCATTAAATTCCTCAAGCACTGTGCTCATAATTGAATTTACCAAACTTGAAATAATAATAATAGACTATTTTTAAAAATAGCATTGAGGGAAAAATAATTGTCTTACAGATTCTGCATTTAATTCCTCAAGCACTTTAAATCTTCATTATTACTTATTTAGTAGTAAATATCTGTAAAAATCAAGATCCACGTGAAAATTTGATCAGAAAAGGTTTACCAGAATCATCTTGATTCAAAATTCTATTTCCCCTTTACGTTTTGTTTATTTTAAAAATACTAATTTGCAGTCTTATCCTGTATGTTAAAAATAAAAATAATAAAACACCTAACTCTTCTCCCCTAAAACAAACATTGCCCAGCATCCAGGCATCGCATCGGTGGACCAAACATACGCGAGTAAAATCGACGTAAAACATTATCGCATCATCGACTGGCGGCAACGATCTGTGCGAGACAGAGACAACACACGCATAAGATATAAAAGAAAAGAGAGCAAGAATAGCGTTTTGTGAGTGTGTGGTGTGTGTGTGCTAGTGCCAGCTTGGATCAGTGACCGTGGCCAGCTGGCGCCATAGACTCGCCATAAATAATACCGCACAAGTAGTAGTGCTACACCAGAAGAATGCCACCGGCCAGATGGTCGCCTCTCATTGTGGCCGAGTGTCATTTGGTCTAATATTTTTATAATACAATAAGGTTTAATCTTTTTTTTTCCATAACTAATGTTAAAGTGTTGCTAGGACAATTGTTTTTAGTAGATAAAGTAACACTTTAACAGCAAGGGTAGATAAAATGTTTTAACTTTTTTTTATTCAATAAAATTTACAATTCAAACCCATTATAGTATGTACAAAAAGTACGAGGAGTAATAAACCCTAATTAAGTATGCAAAACCTTTACAGGGAGCACCATGAAATTTTTGATAAATCTCTTACTTTAAATTACATTTCTTCCGTAAATCTAAAAACCAGGTAGATCGACCCCGTATTTGTTTCAGTTGTAGCAAAGTTTAGGGTTTCTTCATTGTTAAAGGATTAGCAGGTAAGCAACATCGCAATGCATGGTGTGTATTTTGGGAAAAAAAACGTTTTAATTATAATATCATAAAAAATGAAGAGAAATAATTATTGGAATACATCTATTACTTACATTTTATTCTATATCCGACTCGGAAGAGGAAGAATCGTTGACATTAATAATAATAGGGTCGATTAAATCATCACAAATATTGTCAATTTTCCACATATTTGCCTCTACTTTGATAACATGCTCGATACAGTTTGTACAATTTTCCTTACTAACATGACTTACAGCACTCTCAAACAATTTCACAACATCGTTTATTTTAAAAGTAATATTTTTTTCCAACTTCCCCCTTTACCTGAGCCCATATTAATTCTATGGGATTAAGTTCACAATGATAAGGGAGAAGTCGAAGAACTGATATACCACGAGAAGAAGCCATTTCTTCTACAATATAGGTTTTGTATTTATTCTTGTTCATTTTTGCTATTTTGTAAAGTTCTTTCCTAAGTGGATCTTTTGGAAACTTAATATTTTTCGAAATAAGCCACTCCAAAAGCTCTGCTTTACGCCAACGACTTGTGGGCAATGCTTCTCGTAACCGTGAATGATAACTTGCGTTGTCCATAACAATAACAGCCCCTTTTGGAATCAGATCCAACATTTGAACAAACCATTCCTCGAAGACATCCCCATTCATATCTTCGTGATAGTCCCCCGTGCGTTTTGAAATAAAAGTTAATAATCCACCATCAACAAAACCTTCAGAACTTCCAACATGGACAATGATAAGTCTTTTTCCTTTTCCAGATGGTGGCTGCAAACCTGACGACAAACCTTCCACGAATGCCTGCCTTCCGCTTTTAATGTTTTCATCTTGCCAAGATTTGGAAACTGTATATCCAGCATTTATCCATGTTTCGTCTAAGTGGAAGATTTTCAAATTTTGTTCTCTGGCATGTCGAATGCTTCTTAAATAGTCTCTTCTCCAAAAAACTATTTCCGGTTTATCTATCAAGAGAGATTTTCTATTATGTTTTGTATATCTGAAACCCACATCTTTCAAAAGTTTGCATAATGTCATTCTGGACAATTTTGTATAGTCCGTATCTTCTTGCACTGATGTCATAATTTTGTCAAGTGTTGGAATTTCCTTTCGTAAGTAAAATCCATGGACTTTACGCCTTAGTCTTTGTTTTAATGACTCATCGATCTCAATTGGTTTTCGGCCTGAAGGAGTTTTAGGGGGTTGAAGAGTTCCATTCTTGCTTTCTTTTAGTAATCTATAAATTGTTGATTTAGCAACACACAACATAGCAGCCGTTAATTCCACAATATCATCAACACTTGCACTTGGATCCTTGTTTTTCAATGATATATAACAATTCAATATCAGAGTTTTTTCATTTAAAGATAATGGACCTGTTTTTGGTCGTTTAGATGGTCCTTGGCTTATCGACATTGTTTGGTACTTGCACAATTAACATTCAACAAATGTTTTAAATATATTTCAACTGTTTACAATATTATGAAAACCATACAACTTCATACAACTTTACTCAAAGAACTAATACTGAAAACTGGGTTGTTTGGAAAATCCCTCTCAATAATCGAATAATCTGTAAATAGGTGTAATCGTATTAAGCCCATTACAGTAGGCCACTTGCCATTTAAAATTTCTGAGAAAAATTCCCCAAACACTACTTATAGGAGTAATACAAATAAAAAAACCTTTATCACTTTTTTTTCATTAAAATTAGTACATCCCGTTACCTCTGACCTAAATCGTATATTCTTTAGCATAGCTGCAACTCATTCGTTCAATACAAAATGTACCTTACGGTATACCCTCTTAAAATATATTTTGGTACGTCTATGAAATCTACTTAAATGAATGATTTATTACTCCTTGTCCTTTCTATATAGACTATAAGTATTAAAAATATCTGAAATTTTACAATTAAAATTATACATGACATGTTATCTTCAAAAATGATCAAAACGTTTGAAGCATATAGACGTCAAATACTATTTGGTCAAAGAAGCTGTTCAAGATAAAATTATTGATGTTCAGTACATACCAACAAACGAACAGTGTGCAGATATTTTAACAAAGAATTTAAGAGGTGAAAGTTTTTCTAAATTTGTCAAATCATTAAATTTGTTTGCTGTTTAAATTTTATTATTTATATCAATCAATTATATATAATTGAGGGGGAGTGTTGTAGTATATAAAATACTTATGTTAGTTAACCATATATATTTCATGGATACAATTATTTATAATCATAGTAGGTATGTATTGTATTGATTTGATATATACATTGTCAATCTTGAATTAATATACTTCAACGTATAAGATTTCTCCGATATTTTATTTTTCATCAAGTTCTACTACAACAGAAACTGATTTAATTACCTGAGTAAAATGAAAAAACAGTGGTTACTTACAAGATAACCTTTTTTTTATTGGCTAATTCCAAAAATATGAAAATCCTGTTACTTTAAAGAAAATGCAGCCAAAAATTTTCAAATTAAAACTGTTATTGTTAAAAAAAGATCCCCACATAAAAAATATTTAATAAATATCGTCAATATGACGAAAATCTTTAATTTTGTAATTTATAATGGTATCAATCGTGCAAAAAACGTTATTAGCATGTCGAACGTTAAGGGTAACCTATCTCAGACAATAATTAGAGTCGTTGCTCCGCTCCTCCTCCAAACAATTGTCTTCGATCGGTATAAAACCCTTACCGTTCTTCATTGTTGTCTTACTTAAAAGAAACTTTGGCAAAAAGTTGCCTTGGTTGCCTTCTCCATTTTTTTAGGTAAAAGTACAGCCTGAATATTAGTAAGTACACCACCTTGGGTTATTGTAACTCCAGATTACAATTTGTTCAATTCTTCATCCTTTCTAATGGCTAATTGTAAATGTCTTGGAATGATACGGGTTTTTTTATTGTCTCTTGCAGCATTTCCCGCTAATTCTAATACCTCAGCTGCCAAATATTCCATGACTTCTGCCAAATAACCAGGAGCTTCGGCACCAACTCTTTCGGCATAATTAACTTTTCTTAGCAAACGATGAATACGTCTTACTGGAAACTGTAAACCGGCGCGATTTGATCGAGACTAACTTTACCACCTTTACCACGTCCTGACATATTTTATTGAAATATTTAAAAAGTATTTAATGTGTACTTCATGCATTAAATACGGCGGTAAACGAATTAGGGAGAAAATACTCAAATACTCTGTAAAATTTTCAAAGTTAAGGTTTTAAGACGTTTACTGTTATGGTGCAAATGATTCGTACCACAAAAACACTTCTCACTATTCTGTCCCCTGACTCTCCACCTCGTCGAGGTCCGGGTATAATGCTGATTTACAACATCACATCTGTGTTTTCCTTTCCATATCAGCATACCACTGTATATATCTACATATTACAGATTTGTTTTTAATTTGTTATTGTATACTACGCCGATCGCCATATGGATGTTGCCATAACGTCGTCATCATTCTTCTTAGTCAGCGGATCACATAACGTTATGTTGTTTGCGACTCTTCCATCTGTATTCGATGCTAATTAACAAAATGTGCTTAAGTAATTTATGTAGAAATTGCAGTACACGTATTTGTAGTTTGTAGTTTTTTATATTAAATTATTGGCATCATGATATATACAGGTTTATTTGATGATCATGTTAATTTCGAAGAACATTTTTCTGTTTTGATTGTTCAAAAACTATTCTTACAAACCTGAGATCCGGTATATACAGAGTGTCTCATTTATACATAAATGATAAAGGGCACAACTAAAATGTATCGCTGTCAAGATAACGAGAAAAATGAATGGATTATGACACATGGAGATTCAAAAATAAATATTTTTATATTTTACATTTCGTTTTATGGAATGTTATTTATAATTTTTAACAAGCTAGCTAAAAGAAAGAAATAAAAAATAAAAATGTTTTGAAAAGGAATTTTTAATTTTAATAACAATAATAAAAAACTCTTCACAATTACAGCTGTTTCGCTAAAAAACTAGCATCGTCAGATTGTAGTACTGAATGTAATTTCAATATGTCAATCTGACGGAATACCAGACATCTTAGTAACGGATCTGTCATAATTTTGTCTCTGAGATATTACGTATTGTCAATATGAAAAGTGTCGTTGCTATACAGTTTTGTCAGTTTAAAATAGTCTAGTGAAATGGTTGTTATACACTGCGGTCCATATGTATGGAATAAATTCATTTGTAGCGTTATTATGTACTATATGAAAAAAACCTGAAACAGGTCGATTTTTATTCTTAAATTGACAATTTACAGTATGAAAATATTATCCCCCTCCAGCACCCCTTCGGAATTATAAGCACCCCCTCGAAAATTTTAAATTACAAAGGGGGTCGTGTGGCACCTCGTTGGAAAGGGATTTTAGTCCTCTGTTCAGCAATATAAAGTTTTTTAAGTTTGGTGCAATCATAACTGAGAAAATTGATTTTTAAGATGTAAAATTTTGATAATGTCTCTAACACAAAACTTTACGTAGAATGAACATAATAATGTCACATAATGATTAGAATGTGTTTTTCAATGTATTTGACACTTAAATTAAATGTTCAAAATGACCACCATTCACTTCTTGACAATAACCGAGGCGATATTGTTTGGTCTATTAAAATAACTTTAGAAATAATCAGGTATTTTCGTATCTGTTCTGCTAAATATTAGGAAAAAACTTTGAAGATATTAAAATAATAGTTAAAAAATTTAAATAAACAATTGATATAAATCTAGTAGGCTGCTGTCATTTAGGTATTTAAAGTTACTAAAAGACGTCAGTATAATATTTGTGCGCGTATTAAATTTAATTATGGCTCATTTGTCCGAGACTCAAAGAATAGACATTTTAATTGTGATTGGTTGTGGTAATAAAACCAGAACTCAAAAGGAGGTTTGTGAAATTTTTAATAATAAATACCCTGGTCAACACGTTTCGCAGTCTACAGTTAGCAAAATTGAAAAAAAGTTTCGTGAAACTGGACATGTAAAACATATTGAAAAACCAGGTAGAAATGTTCAATTTACTGATGAAAAAAGTTAGATATACTTCTAGAGATTGAGGAAAATCCGCATAAGACAACTCGAGAACTTGCCGCCGACAATGATGTAAGTAAATCATCTATTTTGAGAGTTCTGCATAAAGAAAAATACCACCCTTACAAAGTTCAGTTGGTTCAGGAGTTAAATGAAGATGATCCTGATAGAAGGCAAGAATTCTGTGAATTGATGATGGATAGAATGAACGCAGATTTGCAGTTCATAAACAAAATAGTTTTTTCTGATGAAGCGACGTTTCATTTAAACGGAACGGTTAACAAACAGAACTGTAGATATTGGAGCAGAGAAAATCCTCACTGGATGTGTGAGGCTCACACTCAATATCCTAAAAAAGTTAACGTTTGGGCTGGTATCATTAACAATAAAATTATTGGCCCTTATTTTTTTGAGGGCACAATTACTGGTGAGGTTTATCTAGATTTTTTGATTAACTTTTTAGTGCCTACATTACAAAGAGTTTTTCCTGATGTTAATCATCCAAATGAGATAGATCGATCTATTTACTACCAACAAGACGGAGCTCCACCGCATTTTGCACGTACTGTTAGAAATTATTTAAACGAGGTTTTTCCCAATAGGTGGATTGGAAGACGTGGGGCGATCGAATGACCGGCTACATCCCCGATTTGACTCCTCTCGATTACTTCTTATGGGGTTATTCAAAATCTAAAATATATTTTAATAGACCAAACAATATTGCTGATTTAAAAGTTAGGATAACGGAAGAAATTAACAAAATAACCCCCGAGGTCATACAAAATGTTTGCCTCGGGGGGCAAAAAATGTTTGCCTCGGTTATTGTCAAGAAGTGAATGGTGGTCATTTTGAACATTTAATTTAAGTGTCAAATACATTGACAAACACATTCTAATCAATATGTGACATTATTATCTTCATTCTACGTAAAGTTTTGTGTTAGAGACATTATCAAAATTTTACATATTAAAAATCAATTTTCTCAGTTATGATTGCACCAAACTTAAAAAACTTTATATTGCTGAAAAGAGGACTAAAATCCCTTTCCAACGAGGTGCCACACGACCCCCTTTGTAATTTAAAATATTCGAGGGGATGCTTATAATTCCGAAGGGGTGCTGGAGGGGGATAATATTTTCATACTGTAAATTGTCAATTTAAGAATAAAAATCGACCTGTTTCAGGTTTTTTTCATATAGTACATAATAACGCTACAAATGAATTTATTCCATACATATGGACCGCACTGTACATATGAATGAAAGTTAGAAAATTTATTTAAATTTCAACGTTTTTGGGTTTAAATTTATATATTTATATTTTTTAAAGTGACTTCCCATTGGAATTATGGCACTAGGTATGTACATACCTACATACGTTTTTATTTCGGCTTAAAATTATCCTGGTTTCTTGGAAGAGAGGAAGTAAAGATATGGTTGTATATTGTTGAAAAAGATGTTTAGAAAATATGCCGAATGATAAAGAAACAATGTTTTATGGTCGGTGTACCACTGAGAGTCGCTACCTACTTCCTGTATAAGACAGACGATAAGAGTTTCTAGTTTTTGTCATTGACAAGCTGACATTTTGAAGTAATCATATTTAATGCGAAAAGGACAAAAACTACATTATCCATTTTTCTATACCTACTGTTGAGGATTTGTTTGATCGTGTCTTTCACTTCTTATTTAACTATAAGTTTTTATTATTTTCAATGTTTCTTTGAGTTAATTTTCTTACTCAGCAAATGAGACAATATCATCAGCATTTCTTATTAAATCAACTTTTATTCTATTCACTTTAATTGATGAGTTAATTTATTTTAAATATTGCTAAGAATTTAATTTAATTCTGTTTTTTTTGGTTCCTATAAGTTAAATGTATAAAGATAGAAAAGATATTTTAGATTCGCGATCGCGCTAGTCGAAGGAATGTAATTTTTCTGAATACTCAGACTTCACTTCCTTTTGCAACATTATTGGCATCTCGACGAGGTCTTGGCACTGTATTGGCAGTTGGCACCTACTTTTTCTTTTTATAAAATATATTTAGTTTGCGCTGCTAAATGTCAGACTACAAATTGGGGGTCTGGTACTAGGTATAAGTTTTGTTTTTCATATACTGTAATCACAATTAAATTAAGTTTTAACTGCCACATAAAACAAATATTGTATTATTCTTGATTGATTTGTTATTGATTAACGGCCGTCGAGAATAGATTTATCTAAAATAAATAACAACAAGACAAACCACTTTGTCTTTTTTTTCTTTTTATTTTATTTATATTGGCATTTGATACTGTTAGTCATTATTTTCTTTTGAATGCAATAAAGGATATGATTTTTAGGAATACTCCATTAAAATTACTTGTCAACAAATACCTAGACTTATGAAGTTACTCATAAGGTACAGTCTTATAATATTCTAAGCACACTTCATTTATGTTTACCCCGATAAGGTAGGACGAAAGGATAACGCCCCACCTAAATCCTGCCGGCCAATTACTCTTACTTATAGTCTATCTAGAAAGAACAAGGAGTAATAAATCATTCATTTAAGTAGATTTCATAGACGTACCAAAATATATTTTAAGAGGGTATACCGTAAGGTACATTTTGTATTGAACGAATGAGTTGCAGCCATGCTAAGGACTATCTAAACGACCAAAAACAGGTCCATTATCTATAAATGAAAAAACTCTGATATTAAATTGTTATATATCATTGAAAAACAAGGATCAAGTGCAAGTGTTGATGATATTGTGGAATTAACGGCTGCTATGTTGTGTGTTGCTAAATCAACAATTTATAGATTACTAAAAGAAAGCAAGAAAGGAACTCTTCAACCCCCTAAAACTCCTTCAGGCCGAAAACCAATTGAGATCGATGAGTGATTAAAACAAAGACTAAGGTGTAAAGTCCATGGATTTTACTTACGAAAGGAAATTCCAACACTTGACAAAATTATGACATCAGTGCAAGAAGATATGGACTATACAAAATTCTCCAGAATGACATTATGCAGATGTGGGTTTCAGATATACAAAACATAATAGAAAATCTCTCTTGATAGATAAACCGGAAATAGTTTTTTGGAGAAGAGACTATTTAAGAAGCATTCGACATGCCAGAGAACAAAATTTGAAAATCTTCTACTTAGACGAAATATGGATAAATGCTGGATATACAGTTTCCAAATCTTGGCAAGATGAAAACATTAAAAGCGGAAGGCAGGCATTCGTGGAAGGTTTGTCGTTAGGTTTGCAGCCACCATCTGGAAAAGGAAAAAGATTTATCATTGTCCATGGAAGTTCTGAAGGTTTTGTTGATGGTGGATTATTAACTTTTATTTCAAAACGCACGGGGGACTATCACGAAGATATGAATGGGGATGTCTTCGAGGAATGGTTTGTTCAAATGTTGGATCTGATTCCAAAAGGGGCTGTTATTGTTATGGACAACGCAAGTTACCATTCACGGTTACGAGAAGCATTGCCCACAAGTCGTTGGCGTAAAGCAGAGCTTTTGGAGTGGCTTATTTCGAAAAATATTAAGTTTCCAAAAGATCCACTAAGGAAAGAACTTTACAGAATTGCAATAATGAACAAGAATAAATACAAAACCTACATTGTAGAAGAAATGGCTTCTTCTCGTGGTATATCAGTTCTTCGACTTCCCCCTTATCATTGTGAACTTAATCCCATAGAATTAATATGGGCTCAGGTAAAGGGGAAAGTTGAAAAAAAATACTACTTTTAAAATAAACGATGTTGTGAAATTGTTTGAGAGTGCTGTAAGTCATGTTAGTAAGGAAAATTGGACAAACTGTATCGAGCATGTTATCAAAGTAGAGGCAAATATGTGGAAAATTCACAATATTTGTGATGATTTAATCGACCCTATTATTATTAATGTCAACAACGATTCTTCCTCTTCTGAGTCGGATATACAATAAAATGTAAGTAATGAATGTATTCCAATAATTATTTCTTTTCATTTTTTATTATATTATAATTTAAAACGTATTTTTTCCCAAAATACACACCACTGCATTGCGTTATTGCTTATCTGCTAATCCTTTAACAATGAAGAAACCCTAAACTTTGCTACAATTGAAACAAATACGGGATCGATCTACCTGGTTTTTAGATTTACGGAAGAAATGTAATTTAAAGTAAGAGATTTATCAAAAATTTCATGGTGCTCCCTGTAAAGGTTTTGCATACTTAATTAGGGTTTATTACTCCTCGTACTTTTTGTACATACTATAATTTCTATTAAGAGCACCTGAAAAAATTCGTCATTAAGGAAGAACCACTGAGGGAAAATCTCCTTGGTACCTACCAGCTTGCACATCAGAAAGTAATATCAACAGAAACGGTGCTTGAAGAAACATGGAGACTGAAGAATGGACTGAAGGAGCATTTTTTAATGCATTACCCAATTTTCTAAGGCTGCTACATCTAGAGGGATGTCCTCTACAATAAGGGTGAAGGCTGCTAGAGGCTCCCCTTTTCTGTAGTTGTTACTGGTAGAAGACCTAATCTCGGAGCAAGGATGCAAGTGATCTTGTGAGAGGTTATCTCTAAATTGACTCAACGAGCACATAGCATTGTTACCAGGTGGTGTACACTAGTATAGCAACAGCTGTAAGTGTCACCAGGTGGATAATGGATAAATTCTTTATGGCCTTTATGGAGAAACTATTAAGGCAGCGAATGAGGTTAAATATCTAAGGGTTACGCTGGATAAAAGACTTACATGTAAAGCTTATTTTTGTAACAAGACAAAACTGGAGGTGACCCTCAAGGTTTTCATAACATAAGTCATAGCTAGAAGAATGTATGTATTGAAGAGTCTCTTGGTTTTTAAACAAGATAAAACCAAATAGAAAATTAAAAATTAGTGTATGCTCCATCAAGTGAAGAAGCCGCGATAAATTGGGAATGTTGATCTTTAATACCCGATTTCACCAACCTGATTTTAAGTCTAAAGTAAGAAATTCCTAAGTTAGGAAGTACTTAAATCAAAACAATAAAATATTGTGTGATAAGGAAAGTGGGCATTAGTTTACCGCAAGAGCGTAGCGAGGACAGCAAATACCAGCTACCATTTATATTTTAGAATAAAAACAACCATATTAAAAAGTATATTTCACGATTCTTTTGCACGTTGGTTAAATGAGTGCTAAAAATTGTGGGTTGTTAAGTTTGTTTATTTCACTTTTAGGATCTATATGTATATTCAGCTATATAGCAAATTACTTTCATGTGATATTATCAGTTTTATTTTTGAAAGTATTTGTTTTTTTTTGTAAACCCAGAAAGGTTATCACGATTAATATTGTTTTCGAGATGTAGCTGTTCTTAAAATATATACTTACGGTTAATTTATATTTTGATAGGAAATTTTTTGGATCAAATTCACAACTTTGTAAACTAAAAATATATTTACTGTGGGATTAATATTAGCATTTACTGTAAGATAAGTATTGATATGAAACCTCAGCTAGCCAATTTGGTAAAATTTTTTTGCTATGAAAAGGGTTATTTGGTTTTCAGGCTTTAAAATAATATTTTAATTGAACCGAACAGATAAACTACAAATTAACTTATCTATCTTATTTAGTTTATCTACTTTATCTAACTAATCTCTCACTTACTGACTATCTTTTAATTGTGTCTCCACTTTCCTTCTTATTTTTTCTATTCCTCTAATGTATCCAAGTACATCTTTATTCAAATCAGCAATCCCTTCTAAACTTAGTTTTCTTTAGCAATTCAGCAAAATGCTATTTCTTTATATACTCAATATAGTGATAGCTATTTTTTATTTGCACTTTTTTTTCTTTACTTTGCAATATTTTCTCTTTAAGCTTCTAAAGTTTTTATTTTATAACATTAATTTTTGATTTTTACTTTTTATATGGTTGTACAAATAAGTTTGAAAAAAACAAAAATATAATCCTTCCATGGGTAAATGTAGTAAAAGTTATTTAACTAAAATATGGGTAGTTAAATTCCATTTAAGATTAATTCTCTCAGGAATGTATCTGTACATAGTTATTTGTATTTTAGTTTACCAAAAAATGGTATTTTACTAAAAATGTAGCTTATAGCTATGATAAGGAAATATTTTCTGGAAAAACTGGGGAAAACTGCTAAACTGGTTGATACATTTTCTTCCACAAGATTCTGTTATTTATTTTTTACTGATAACTTTGGAACCAGTAAAACTATGTAACATTACTATGTAACATACATTTGTAGTCTAGCTGAAAATAAATTTTGAAGCACTGAAAATTTTAATTGAAATATAATCTTACACTTTATGTTTTCTATAACAAAAAATCAAAGTAATGTCCCTGAAATTTTACCAAAATTAAACTACTATTTAGATCAATATTTCATAATAATAATCTGTTGCAGTTGATAGATATTATTTTAAAAAAATCATAAGAATAAAAGTGTAATTAATAAGAATGTTTATTCATTTGAATATCTTATTACAATATACAAATGTTGGTAGTATAAACAGGTTTTTATATTAACAAACATTTACAATAATTACCAATACTTTAAATTACCAGCAGCAACAAGTAGGTTAAAACTGTTTTATTGATTTAAATTTACAAAGTTAATTTGCCAATGCTATTTTTCAAGAAGACCATTAACTATGCTACAGTTCCTTACAAATGTTTTAAAAACTTTAAATTCAATTAAAGATAAGATTAGATACAAATATTTAAAATTGTTTTTATTTAAACATCAGTAATACACTTTTTTACATATATGTTGTTGTTTTATTCACCCTTTCTTCATAATCATATGAAAAATTACATATTTGTTTAAATATGTCAATTTAATTAATATAATTAATTAAAATAATTGAATAGAAAAATTACAGGTTACTCAACATTGTATTAACATTTTAATGTGACACTAAGAAATTAATTCACTTCCAATTTGTGTATTATTTTGTAATTTTTCAAATTTGAATTTTTAAGGTTAGGTTGGGAATTTTTAAAAGAACAAAATTTTAGTTCTAACTAAGTAGGTAGTTTATAATTGGCATTGGATTACAATTTGAAGCTATTAATCACATTACAATAAACAGCAAAGTAGTTCTAATGTTGTATTAACCCAATATTTTAAAATTTTTCTCTTGGAATTTGAACAAACTATGTATTATGTTTCTTAATTTCCTCTATATCCTTATAAGAATTCCAATTGTTGCCCTATGTCACGTGACAAAAATGTATCATTGTGGTAATTGTAGCACAATGTACTATTTTAACATATATTATTTTTCAATAATGTTTTTTTATTAATAAATCAACTTTTTCAAACAAAACACACCGAAATATAAACATAGATAACTTAAATATTATTCTGCATTTTTGATAATTTGAAACGGAAATTTTATTGCTTATTAGCAACAAGCTATTATTGAATTATGTCACATTTTTTCGAACAACAATTATTAATATTTTTGGGTCATCGATGGGTCTTCAATAGATAAAATATTTCATCGATTATTCGATAAAATTCAAAATAAACACCTGGTTAATTTTGTTATGTTTATTTTCAATAAATAAACAATGATTTAATGTTGATGTTGCATGTTTGAATAGGTTAGGTGTCCAAGATAAAGATGGAACAATCTTTTTGGTGCTGCGACAAGTCATTTTGTTTTAGTCAACGTTACTGCAGGTGTTATGTAAAGAAAACAGGTAAGAACTCAGGATAAAATATAATAAAACCATGAAAATTTGAATTTATAGATAAAATTATAAATCATGTACTATTTATTTCGTTTAAAAAGGCAGTCCAAGAATTTTTTTATGGTCATAAATTATACCACAGATGCTGGGGTCAAAACAACAAATACCTTGACAGTAATCAATCAGAGACTACTCAATTATTACATGTAATAATTAATAGGTAGTGTATTCTACATACGTAGCAGATATGAAATAACTTGTAAATAACATTAATTAAAATTATGTATTTCAATAAATTATTTAGTTTATATAATATATAAACTATACTTTCTAAATCTTCCCACATAAATTTCAACTAAACTTGAGGGTTATACATGCCCAATTCTTATTATTGCATTAATTTTCTTGGGATTATGTGAATGATTTGCATGAAATTTAAAGAAATAAATATAAAAGAAAGGTATCCCGGAGGTCGGCATTCCAAACACTTAGGTTAAATGGTATCCTATGACCATTTGTCCATTAAAGACTGGCGCCAGACTGACAATCTATCTATTCTAAAATTTGTGAACCCAGCATGATACCACACAGGTACTCATCGAAGTTTTGTAGATGTTGCCGTCTTCGTCTACTTCACTATATCTGTTATTTTTCATCACGTCCGTTGGCATTTTCTGACAGGTTGAGTACACTTGACTATAAGGTGGCTGGACTGACACTCCAAATTTGTGTTATTCTCGATATTTATGAGGCGCAGAGATGGACTTGCAAAAATAACGTAAAAGGGTCAGGAAGTGAATCAAATTTTACACGGGCACATTTTATTAATTTACTAAATTGATTGTAGTAACCTTTACTTTGTGGAAGTCCAAATTAATTATAACTAATTAATTATAACCATTCGCTTCGCTACCTACAAATCCTGCTACCACATCATCAACATATCTATACCAAAATACAATATTGTTTTTATAACTAGAATTAAAGATTATGTTTTCTAATTTTTCCATAAAAATTTGCTAAAATTGGAAAAACTTGAACTTCATACACTCTACAAAAACATAGGACCAACATATATAAGTAAAATAACCTATAGTATGTACAAAAAGTACGAGTACCATGAAATTTTTGGTAAATCTCTTACTTTAAATTACATTTCTTCCTTAAATCTAAAAACCAGGTAGATCGATCCCGTATTTGTTTCAGTTGTAGCAAAGTTTAGGGTTTCTTCATTGTTAAAGGATTAGCAGTTAAGCAATAACGCAATGCAGTGGTGTGTATTTTGGGAAAAAATACGTTTTATATTATAATTTAATAAAAAATGAGAAAAATAATTATTGGAATACATTTATTACTTACATTTTATTCTATATCCGACTCGGAAGAGGAAGAATCGTTGTTGACATTAATAATAATAAGGTTCGATTAAATTATCACAAATATTGTCAATTTTCCACATATTTGCCTATACTTTGATAACATGCTTGATACAGTTTGTCCAATTTTCCTTACTAACATGACTTACAGCACTCTCAAACAATTTCACATCGTTTATTTTAAAAGTAATATTTTTTTCCAACTTCTCCCTTTACCTGAGCCCATATTAATTCTATGGGATTAAGTTCACAATGATAAGGGGGAAGTCGAAGAACTGATATACCACGAGAAGAAGCCATTTCTTCTACAATGTAGGTTTTGTATTTATTCTTGTTCATTTTTGCAATTCTGTAAAGTTCTTTCCTTAGTGGATCTTTTGGAAACTTAATATTTTTCGAAATAAGCCACTCCAAAAGCTCTGCTTTACGCCAACGACTTGTGAGCAATGCTTCTCGTAACCGTGAATGGTAACTTGCGTTGTCCATAACAATAACAGCCCCTTTTGGAATCAGATCCATTATTTGAACAAACTATTCCTCGAAGACATCCCCATTCATATCTTCGTGATAGTCCCCCGTGCGTTTTGAAATAAAAGTTAATAATCCACCATCAACAAAACCTTCAGAACTTCCAACATGGACAATGATAAGTCTTTTTCCTTTTCCAGATGGTGGCTGCAAACCTAACGACAAACCTTCCACGAATGCCTGCCTTCCGCTTTTAATGTTTTCATCTTGCCAAGATTTGGAAACTGTATATCCATATCATATTCTCTGGCATGTCGAATGCTTCTTAAATAGTCTGTTCTCCAAAAAACTATTTCCGGTTTATCTATCAAGAGAGATTTTCTATTATGTTTTGTATATCTGAAACCCACATCTTTCAAAAGTTTGCATAATGTCATTCTGGAGAATTTACGCCATAGTCTTTGTTTTAATGACTCATTGATCTCAATTGGTTTTCGGCCCGAAGGAGTTTTAGGAGGTTGAAGACTTCCATTCTTGCTTTCTTTTAGTAATCTATAAATTGTTGATTTAGCAACATACAACACAGCAGCCGTTTATTCCACAATATCATCAACACTTGCATTTGGATCCTTGTTTTTCAATGATATATAACAATTCAATAACAGAGTTTTTTCATTTAAATATAATGGACCTTTTTTTGGTCGTTTAGATGGTCCTTGGCTTATCGACATTGTTTGGTCCTTGCACAATTAACATTCAACAAATGTTTTAAATATATTCCAACTGTTTACAATATTATGAAAACCATACAACTTCATACAACTTTACTTAAAGAACTAATACTAAGTACTGATTTAATGTACCTACTTTCTTTTAAAATAATATTCCCGATAAAGTTTCTAAGAAAACTGGGTTGTTTGGAAAATCCCTCTCAATAATCGAATAATCTGTAAATAGGTGTAATCGTATTAGGCCGATTACAGTAGGTCACTTGCCATTTAAAATTTCTGAGAAAAATTCCCCAAACACTACATATAGGAGTAATACAAATAAAAAATATTCATTTTGCTTCTTTGAGTTTAATAAAAGTTGTAACGATATCTTGCTATCTTGACTTTAATTAATTTTTTTAAAATATATTTCATTGTAATTTATTTGTGACAATATTCAAAGTTTGAATTAATCTTCTTACAAAAAGAACAAAAATATATAAAATAATTATTGTTACAGATTGGTTTGTTTTCTATTATGAATAAACTGTGTTGCCTTTCTTTATGAAACGTACTAAAATTTATGTACCTCTATCAGTTTTTTTTATTAAAATTAGTACATCCCGTTACCTCTGACCTAAATCGTATATTGTTTAGCAAAACTGCAACTCATTACTCATTCGTTCAATACAAAATGTACCTTACGGTATACCCTCTTAAAATATATTTTGGTACTTCTATGAAATCTACTTAAATGAATGATTTATTACTCCTTGTCCTTTCTATATAGACTATATTTCTTATTTTTTACGAAAATTTGACACAAAACACCTCTTCATATGTTTACGAAGGTAAACTTAAGAAAGTTAACCTATAAATATTTGTATTTAATTTAAAATTTCACATTTTAAAATTTCAGTTCTTAAATACAAACAACTTTATTTATTTGAACAATATTTCTGCAAGGAAACTGAACAAAAGCAACGTATTTTTTTACTTTCAAACGCAGCTTAAATCGGTAGATATTTTTTAAAAATACACCTGATGTTTCAATTCGATTCTGTAGAATTAACTTCTTACCTTTTTGAAAATACCATTCGAGCTGTTTTTTTAGGACTCTCTGTGTGCCTTTATAATGCAAATTTATTTTTTTAGAGGATTTAGGGTTGGAATATTTTTAAAACAGGTGTCAGAATCCGAGAGTTTTTTGTATAGTTAGTTAGTTGCCTTCTATTTTTCAATTGTCTCATTTTGTTATCGGATTAAAAAGTAGGTAGAGTATCTTTCAGTCTTGAAAAAATGTGTGAGAAAATAAAAATTTTTTGGGTCCGTTGGAGAAGCAGAATATTATAAAATGAAATATTCCACTAACATAAATTTGGGTGTAAGGATTTAGAGTTTATTATAGTCAATCTAGAAATGATAAACGTATGTGAAATATTCACTTTGATAAGAAATTACAAATAGACAAATTGAATAGACTAAATGAAGGGAGTACTTTATTCAAAATGGGGCAAGACAATAACATGCAAACCTCACGACAAGGTGGAAAAATTATCTTCTGGATTAAAAACTCCAAGAAAGGGACTACGATTAATTTCGTTAAGGGTTAATCCACTCCAAACGACCCAATAACAACAAGGTAAGACCTGGAGGATGAGCTACAGATCAAATCGTTGATAGTTGCTAGCTAAGGAAGGTCCAATGGTGGAATGAAGAACTCAAAGCCTTGATAAATGACACCAGGAATACCTTCAATAGAGCGTTAAAGCCTGGGGATGAAACCATTTGTAATGGTTATAGAAATGACAGGAAAGCCTTTAAAAAGAAGTACGTAATAGTAAGACGTCTAGCTGGAGAAGCTTCTGTAGCGAAATAAATTCACTTCCGGAGGCTACAAGGCTGTCCAACATAGTAAATCCTGAGAATAACGTACCCATCGGGACGCTTAAGAAAAAAGAGGGGTCCTGGACATTGAAACTCCTCCTGGAAACACACTTCCTCAACATGGAACCTCAACCCCAATCATATTGGCGGGCAGAGGGGTCCATAAAATGGGCCGCGTAGCCGGATATTACCTAGGGAGAATATTTCGGACCAGCATGGCGATAGGATGGATACCAAAAGAGTCGAGGTTGTCTTCGTTCCCAAGGCTGGGAAGAAATACTACACAATAGCGAAATCCTGCAGACTCATTAGTCTTACATCATCTGTGTTTAACACAATGGAAAATATGGTAGGTATATATCTATTAGAATAAAGTTTAAATCAGTACCTACTCCACCCACATCTGCACGCTGAAGGAAAAATAGGTCGACAGAATCAGCTCTCCATGCCATAGTGCAGAAGGTGGAAAAAGGGCTGTAATTTAAGAAAGCTGCCTTAGCTGAAGACGCCTGACAAGCGAGAGCAGGCCTCATTGAGACTACTGAATTGCTGTCTAGAGGAACTCCTAGAACTCTGGTTTCCTAGATAACATCTGGTCTCAGAAGAAGAATAATGATATATTTGACGATAATGGCGCTGTAAGCCGAAAGCTCTGAGTTACGGATTTTATAGTTTATTTGTTTGGAATTGACAGCTAAGAAAAGTCATTAAATCTTAAAATGTTGTAAACAAGACCCTAGTTGCACATGACAGTCGATAAAGAGTGGCAGGATCATTTTTTCAAGTAGTTAAGCTAAAAAACAACACAAAAGTAATACAGTTGATGTGTTTTGACATTTTTTTTTCTTTTATAAATAAATTTTCAAAACAATCACATACTCCGAGATATTAGGGACACAGTGAGTGTGTTTTAACAGCTGACAAATTAATACGAAGAGGCATTTGCTTCTAACTCCTGTCATTTGCACCGGGTCAGTAACATAAGTGTGTAACGTACCATTTGATACCACAGGTTGGTTTTTAAAAGACATGCAACCAGCACAAAAAAATATCAGTAGCATCGCGTCCGTCGTATATACAGGGTGAGTCATAACTATTGGGACATAGACTAAGGACAGGTTATTTGGACCAAAATATGGCTATTGGGCCAAATATGCCTTAATATAATGTTGCTGAGAAAAAAGATACAGGGTGTTACAGTTAATTTTTGTTTTTCGTTTTTTGCTAATAGTTTCCCTGTATATTTATAAATTGATATCAAAATTGGCACAGAGGCATAATCTTAGACAAGAAATAGTATTTTATTTACAATTTTACGTTTTGTCATAGAGGGCGCACCGTGGATCATTCCTAATGATCAAATTGAGTCTAAACTTTTTCTGATGAAATTTTTTAGTAATTTTTATTAGAAAATATGACGTAAACATCATTTTTACGTAAAATTGGTACTCTTGTTTAAACATGATAATTTCAACCGTTTTCGATAAAAACGCAGTCGAACTGCTTAGAGTCTTAAAAAAGGATTTCAAATATTAATTCATTAATGAAAAGTATGCTTTGAACTGTCAGATAATTGTTGTTGGTAAATGTCATTTGTTCAGAGTAAAGAGTAAATTATTTTTGAGATACATTTTGGAGATACATTCAAAATGCAGCTAATCTTATAAGGGGACAGAATAACATTTTTTTTATGTCCGAAAATCCTTTATAAAAAAAATTAGAAAAGGCATAGAAATCGGAGGAGACCATGTAGAACATTTAGTTTGAGTTTTTGTGAGTTCTTTTAAGTTAAAGTGTGTTTAGTTTTGATTTATCGTCAAAACGTCAACTTTGTTTTTAGTTTGGTATTTGACAGTGGAATTGTAAATAAAATACTATTTCTTGTCTAAGATTATGCCGCTGTGCCAATTTTGATATCAATTTATAAATATACAGGGAAAGGCATTAAGGCATATTTGGCTAAATAGCCATATTTTGGTCCAAATAACCTATCCTTAGTCTATGTCCCAGTAGTTATGACTCACCCTGTATGTGTAACGCGCCTATATTTCAATAGAAATGTAAGTATACTACTTTTAGTTATTTTTCATGACCCACCCTTTCTTTGGTTTTCAAGGATTTGTATTTATAATGAATTCATTGTGCTGCCAACTCCAAACAAATAAACTGTAATAAAAAATTACATACATATTTAACCTTTTTTAAACTACAAATTTTACTTCCTTTAATTAGGTATATAAGTTTGTACAAACTCAACAGTATTCTGATTTATTTAATTTTTAGTTTTTTATAAGAGCCTCCTTTTTCCTAATAATTCAATATGTTTAATAAACACGTGAGTTGGTGTGGATTACATCGCAAATCTAGGAACGCCAGGTGTGCAAATTCTGACAGAGACATGAACCGAAACAGAAACAAAGAGCGAGAGAGAAAAGTTGGCGCTTGTAAAGTAGCGTCGGTGGCGACAGCGACATAACATCGGCGCCATTCAGGAACTTTGGCTTGGCTTAACCACGGCTTGGCACTTGGCAATGTTTTGCAAGATAGCAGCGTATTTGCGACAACACAACGGACGTTCCGCGACCCTGCAACACATTCGGTGTACAGATAACTAACTTAGTGCTTATTTATTATACATAAGTGTAATTGGAAACGTCAAACTACAGCCATAGAGATTCCTTTATTAAGATCGATTTTTTGAAAGTGTCTATTTTGACTTACATCAACTCGTTTTCTACTTAGCTTTTTTTATTACTGCATCAACCACAAAGGGTTATTAGCAACTAATAATACCTGCTGGTACCATAAATCATTTCTATTTGGAAATAGCTGATTCAGCTGTGGCAACAGATAATTTTCAAGAAATTACAGATAACTAGCAGCAGTTAGGTTTTTCTCAAAAAAATATGGCCCTACAATTTGATTGTTTATAATGCCAGCCCAAACATTCACCTTTTCAGGATATTGTGTCCTTTCATTGAATGTGGATTTTCACTTGCCCAATATCGACATGTCTGGCGATTTACGTAACCGTTCAGCATAAAAGACGCTTCATCTGAAAAAAGTACCTTTTGTATGAAACCCGGATCACTGTTACATTGTTCCATAACGATTCCGCAGAATTCGATTCTTCTATCAAAGTCATCTTCTAATAGCTCCTGGACCAGATGTACTTTGTATGGATGCCACTTCTTTTTTAGCACTCTTACAGCAGTTGATTGGTGGACATTATTATCTAGTGCGACCTGCCTAGAACTGGTATGAGGATTTTCTTGAAACGCCAGTACAACGTCCAGTTTTTTGGCTTCGAATATTGATCTTCTACCACTTCTGGAAAGATCTTTAACATGGCCCGTTTCTCTAATTTTTTTTTCAATTTTACTTACTTTTGATTGAGTAATTGGATCTCGATTGGGGTATTTAGCATTAAATAAATTACGAACTTTTGCTTGACTCCTCACTCTATCTCCATAACCAATCATGGTTAAAATCTCGATTCGTTCTGTTTCTGTTAGTTTCATTTTTTGTAAATGCTATTATTAATGTCGGCAAAAAATTCGAAGAGTAAAAATTTGACGTCTATTATTTGACAGATTCACAGATCATTGACGAATAAAGACGAGTCAATGTCAATATTGATTTAAATATTTTTGTAAAAATAATTCCGAGTAGGTACTTACTACAATAATTAATTTCAAATTAGATATAATCAATGTATTTTTTTTTCGGAACCAACAATAAACACTATTTTGTTTTATTTCCAGTGGCGGTCCTTACTGTTACTTAACAAAGTTCATAATTTCTGTCTTCTGTTTCTGAAATAATAAATGTATTCCATATATTTGCATCATACTGTATATACAATGTGACGGTCTTATAAAAATGTTTCTACTGGATCCATAATTTCTCTATTACAATACACAGTCACAGACTGAACGTAACGGCTTAGAAATGAATATTTTTTGTTGTCATTTTTTATATTAATAAGTTTTTTAAGTCATAAATCTTTAAAAAAAACAACAAAGTATTTTCATGCCAGATACACTTGTCCTCTAGTAATCTGTTTTTACCCTTCCGGTCCACACCATGTGGTATAACTGTAAAATTATATCCCAAATTGAAACACAGTTGACTATAAGAAATGAATCGTTACGCTTGAGGGGCAAAGGACAAAATATTTGTGGTAGGGAAGATCGGGACAATGTTTATAAAAATATGTATGTAGTTGAAATAATTCAAATGGTTTCCAGATGGCTACGTGCTTTTTTATATTGAATTTTAAGGGAAAGAACCAGAAAAGTTTAGCTAAAATAAAACGCAAATTGACCCAAGTTCTTATATAATTAAATATATTTAACATTAAAAAAAAAAACCTCAAGAACCAGATAGAATTATTGACCTATGCAAGAAGCTTTAACCTCAACGTGTACACGTGGAGTTTACATTTAATGCTCCACAAAATTATAGTAACCAATAATAGTAAATTACTTTGTTTATAATGTCGTAACGATATACAGATATAAAATTGAATATCAGTAGGTATCAGGATAAAATTTAATAGTTATACAATAATATGGTAGAAATCAAATAACAGTGACAGAATAAAATATAATAGAATAATAGAAATGCTTATCTGGTAGTCCCAAGACTACACAGGAAATTCCAGAACCATATCGCAAGAGTATGCCAAGAACTTGAAGAACATGCAAACACAAACAGTCAAATATCTGTCTGGAGAATTTAAACCGCAGACACACATAATAAAAAGTGATAAAAGAGAGACAATCACGGATGCAAATAACAGATGTTTGGAGGTATTGCTGCGAAAAACTTTTTTCTACTGATAAAGCCGAAGACCATGGTTTACCAAAAATTGATGATGTGGAAAATTAACCCCAACTCTTGAGAGTCGAAGTAGGAAACTCTATAAACCATCTAAAAAACAAAAAATGACCTGGCGATGATGGCATATTCACCGAAAAAATAAAAGCTATGGGTGAGTTTGGTGTTAATGCATTCTACAAACTGTGTTCTAGAACCTGGAAAACAAATAAGCTGCAAAAACTTATTGTGGAGAGAAATATAAATGGGAAAAGATCAAGAGGAAGGTCTCAGATGCGTTTGGTGTATCAAACCAAAGATACAGTCGACAGAAGCAAACATGGTCCGCGGAAAATATGCCAACTAATTTCAAGGTTATCACAATCAGCCAATCACGAGCCAATGTTAACGATAATATCAATTTTAGTGGCTGCATAAGTGAGATGAAAATACAACTACAGCGACAAGGACACGCCCACCCAGGGTTCATGTTTGCTTCTGTCAACTGTATAATTGGACACGGTCTGCAAAAACCATAGATTAGAAAGAAGTTTATAGATAGCCGACTCTAACGGTTTTTTAAAAACGTGTTTACAGCGCCGCTCGTGACCTGAGCACTAACTATATAATTGTATTTTTATTGTATTGGTTAATTTAAAATATTTATATTAAAATATTTAAAAAATATTCTGATAAATATAATAAATATATTTTTCAAAATATTTTTAAAGTATTTTAATAATGTAAACAATTTGGCATGACATATAGAAATAAAAATAAAATAAGTAATAATTCTTTATTTTTGCAAAATAACTTTGTTACAATTAGGTTTCAAATTTATTTTTCTTGTTTCCCCAATTATTTTTAAAATGGATCTATTGCATTCTGGTGTCCTAGAGGATCATCAGAACAATGAAAGATGCTGGTTTCTGAAAAATAAATATTAAATATTATAAAACTGAGTTGTCAATATAAAACTCCTAATTGGAAATTGAGAATTTCCAAGAGAATTGTACATTAACCTATATATGTAAGGTATTTCAACTTCCCTATTTGTAGGCTCTTGTGATTTAAAAAAGTTTTTGCTTTAATTCACAATCAAAATTTTAAAATCATTCTCTTACCTGAAAGTTTTAGAGTAGGCACAGCATCTAATTATCAATCGGTAACATTTCTATTCTGTGAGAAAAAGCAGTCTTGTAAAGTGGTCAATCCAGATTTTAAATTTATAACGGTCATTTCCAGTTACATTAACCAAATCTGGTCTATTTAAAAATTTAAAGCATCACACCATTTTCTTCGGATCTACAAATATAATGTAACATAGAAATAATATAATATGCATCATATACTAATAAATAGGTATACGCTGAAGCTTTAAAAAACCAAGTTCTTACCTGTGGATCCTTTGGTAAACAATGCACTTTTTTATAGTTATTTTTACAAAGGCAACCCGTAACAGAACACATAAAAACCATATTTTAATAAATAACTGCAAAAACTCTAACTGGAAAATATAAATACTAAGGAGAAAATATAACTATTAACGAGAAAATACAATAATTACTAAGAAAATACAATACTATCTATCATACAAGTACAAAAGCTCTAGCTGGAAAATATATCTACTAAAGAGAAAATACAACACTAACTGTCAAACATTATTGTTGACAACATTTAAATGCAGAATTGTTATGTCATTAACGGGTTTCCTGTTGATTATGATTTTATTTTCGATAGTGGCGACTTCCGTGACCTGAGCATTAACTACCAAACGTGGACCTGTCATTTGAGAAGAGTGCCCAGGGCATGGCAAAAACCTTCTCTTGCAGCTCAAGACTCTGTATGGTGACCTGTCATATGCGTGAGTGTCTAGGACATGACCTTTTTTAGAATACTATGTAGTATGGTCAAGGGAAAAGCTTGTTGGATTATAAGTATTTTATTCAGGTGAAATACAAATGTAATAACCTATGTACATCCTTTAAAACTTGACGTACAACTGTCATGATAAAATATTCACAAAAACAAAGTCGTTGTCAATGCAACGAAAATACTACTCTCTATATCTTAATTTAATGTCAATATATTTTGTAGGTAATTTTTGTTATAATTACTTTATAACAAATAACAATGAAAAAATAAAATATAATCTTCTGTGTATTTAGAATTAAGTTAAAATTTTAACAAAACTAGTAGCACCAGTCGCCCCTACCGAGTACGGATATTGCTCGTCTCCAGATGTTATTCTGTAATCTAATAGTTAACCTAAACAGACGAGTCAAGTGCGCATCTGGAATTCTTTTAAACATAGTAGGCGTGTAGCAAAGACCACATCTGGTAAAACCGATTGTTTTCTTGTCATATCCGTTTCTCCAAAAATAGTATTTTTTTATTACGCAACACTAAATGTTATATAATTAATTGTTTAGACGACTATTTCCTCCAATTGATTTTTTTGGCTAATACACTTTAATTATTTTTTTGGTACCTACATGCTTTTTCTATTTATCTAATATCTATATAGTAAAAAGTGGAATAAAACATTCATCTGCAGCACTAAATAACAGCTCTATGATTCATATTTTTTATTTGGTTCTAAATATACAATAACTGTATTTAAATTTTGTTATAATCGTAAGTGAAATAAATACAGAAATAATAGAGAGTTTGCGGTAAGGTATTTTTTCTACGCCCATGTCTGTAAACGTCAAAAATCGCACTGTCAACTTTGCTTGTAAGTGACATTTTAACAATAACATGCGTGTAATAAGATCTCATAACATACACGTGCATTTAGATAAGAAAACAAATATCCTTGTTTAAACAAATTACAATAAAATTTTTATCTTTGGTCGATTTACATACTCTTAGTAAATAGAAATGACGTCATCGACGATTTTTTAAATACAAACCGAAGTCACGTGACAGCTCATTTGAAAGGTCTCCTTATCGCCTTTGCAACAATGTAATCATTTAAATATTTATTTCTACAGGGTTAACCAAAATTATGAACTTTGTTAAGTAATATTCATTCACTGAACTAAAATACACTAAGGACCGCCACTGGGAATAAAACAAAATAGTGTTTATTATTGGTTCCGAAAAAAAATACATTGATAAAAACAATGCTACATTATAATTTGAAATAATTATTGTAGTAAGTACTCTGAATTATTTTTACAAAAATATTTAAATCAATATTGTCATTGACTCGTCTTTATTCGTCAATGATCTGTGAATCTGTCAAATAATAGACGTCAAATTTTTACTCTTCGAGTTTTTTACTCACACTAATAACAGCATAACAAAAATGAAACTAACAGATACAGAACGAATCGAGATTTTAACCAGGATTGGTAATGGAGATAGAGTGAGGACTCAAGCAGAAGTTCGTAATTTATTTAATGCTAAATACCCCAATCGCGATCCAATTACTCAATCAACAGTAAGTAAAATTTAAAAATAATTTAGAGAAACGAGCCATGTTAAAGATCTTCCTAGAAGTGGTAGAACATCAATATCCGAAGCCAAAAAACTGGACGTTGTACTGGCGTTTCAAGAAAATCCTCATACCAGTTCTAGGCAGGTCGCACTAGATAATAATGTCCACCAATCAACTGTTGTAAGAGTACATATGGTCTAGGAGCTATTAGAAGATGACTTTGATAGAAGAATTGAATTCTGCGAAATTGTTATGGAACAATATAACAGACATCCGGGTTTCATACAAAAGGTACTTTTTTCAGATGAAGCGTCTTTTATGCTGAACGGTTGCGTAAATCGCCAGACATGTCGATATTGGGCAAGTGAAAATCCACATTCAATGGAAGGACACAATATCCTGAGAAGGTGAATGTTTGGGCCGGCATTATAAACAATCAAATTGTAGGGCCATATTTTTTTGAGGAAAACCTGCTGCTAGTTATATGGAATTTCTTCAAAATTATCTGTTGCCACAGCTGAATCAGCTATTTCCAAATAGAAATGATTTATGGTACCAACAGGATGGGGCTCCCCCACACTATGGCGTTGAGGTACGAAATTACCTTAATAACGTTTTCCCAGGAAGGTGGATAGGTAGAAGGGGGCCTATCGAATGGCCACCAAGGTCTCCAGATTTGACTCCGCTAGACTTTTTTTGTGGGGATATTTAAAGAGCAGAGTATATCAAAATCGACCGAATAATGTAGAAGAGTTGAAGGAGCGAATCCGAACGGAAATTGCACAAATAACACCTGAAGTCCTCGAAAACGTTAGGAAAGAATTTACTGCTCGTCTTTCTCATTGTATCATTGCTGAAGGTCGGCAATTTGAACATTAGTTGTAATTTAATTGTATTTAAGTAAACAGTTTTGGTTAACCCTGTAGAAATAAATATTCAAATGATTATATTGCTACAAAGGCAATAAGGAGACCTTTTAAATGAGCTGTCACGTGACCTCAATTTGTATTTAAAAAAATCGTCGATGACGTCATTACGCCATCACTAATGACGTAATGTCCATACATTTGCATCATACTGTACACTGGTCTAAAGATAACAGGCTGTTAGCTAACAGAGCTTTAACAAGCGTTAAAACGTTATTTTCTTAAAAAGAAATATAAACAAGACTCCCTAGCAAAGAGATATAAGAAATCTTTACAAATTATTATAAACAAAATTCATTTTTCCATTTTTTGTAAAAATCTTTTAAAAATTGGACAATAAGAAGACGTCATTTTCGTTATATCTATTATAGGTATTGTTGAATTGTAAATGGTTTGGTATAGTTCACAAATTGACGACCTAATTTACAACACAAAATTTCTCTCAAACTAATGACCTTGTTATTTAATATGTCTTTTACATCTTATATTATTTGGATACTGAAATCACTTTTTAAATCTCACTTGGGCGGACACTTAAAAAGTTGGCCTATAACATTATTTCAAAATATACTTTCAAACAAAATATTCCCAACTTCCATGATAATTTTATTCTAACACAAAACAAACATTGCATTTATTTCCAACTAATAGTTATGTATAAATGTTTAAATTAAATAAAAAATATATTTTCAACCAATTTATTTTCCGTCTATTGTCTTTTTGAAAGAATTGCTATTTATAGTGGAGATATTTTTGAAAAGAACAATAGAACAAAAAAACTGAAAAGTAGTTCTATATATGCGAACAAGTGTGTTTCTGTTTCTTGGTGCCGACACCAACTGATTTCTCGGAACCCATCTCGGAGAGGTCGACAGGCGAGCTAACCAAAACAAGCTATGTGTATTATTGCCGAGGCCGGTTTGCGTCGCCACTACTTCATCATCTACATCTTAGATGGTCTATACACGGTTTGTGTCGGATTCAAAGCCGCCAAACTGACGCCTGAACGTCCAACACCCACTACATAATTGGCTATTATTTTTAAATGTCCCTTACGACCCATTGTTATGGTTATTACTGATTCCAAGTACTAAAATTCATTGATATGTATTTTAATAATAATCTATTTAAAGTAAATATTGTGTAATTGTTGTTACATAATTGAATTTCATCATTTTAACAAAAGTTAATTAAAAGAGTATTATAGTTCATTTGTTTGGAGTTGGCAGCACAGTGAATTCATTTTAAATGCAAATCCTTCAAAGTCCAAGCTAGGGTCCACTGCAGCACTTGGCAAAAAGTCCGATAGCTGGGAAAAGTAATCTTCAAAAACATCAGAGGTAATATAAACAATCATCATCGAATTGGCCGATTAAAATTACATTTACTTCTTTATTTACTACGTTTTATGCAAAATATCTACAATCATGTTGAGTAATAAAAATAAAATTCCTCAACTAATATTATTTCTTACAAAAGTTGTGTTGTTTAACAAATACAAAATACACTTTTAAACGTGTATTTGTTTCCTGAATGCCTTAAGAAATTATAAATTGGCATATGAATGTTGAGTATGAGTCACAAAGGTGTATGTTATGGAACAATTCGCTTTGGCGACTTAATGTTGGCACTGGCGGCGGCAAATTGTTAGACTGGCGACACCAATAATACGACAATCTACTTAAAAGGATAGAATTTCTGAATGCAGGATGTGAAGGCAGTAACACCATTGTCACATGTGAAATAATATCTTATGCGTGTATGCATATAATGAGATATTAAAAACCACACGTTTTACGAGTGATTTAAAAGGCTTTACAGGGTGGCACTGCGTGAGAATTGACCGGTAACAGATGAAAATAAAATGAATACTTGACAGTTGAATTAAAACCTAAACCTGTCCACCTGAATTTATAACTTAAATAAACTAGAATTTGTAAATTTGTTTGGTTTGAATTTAGTAAATTCTAATGAATTTAGAATTACGCTGTTTTATATGAAACCAAAAGTTTTCATTTGTTTCTGGTAATGCATTCATAACAAAATTATAAATAAACTAATGATATTTGTTTATTAAAGATTATTAGATCAATAATATTCTAAAAAATGATTTGATATAATAAAAATTTGAAACCTTAGCTTCACCTAAATTTATTTTGTATACACACATTGGAAAACTCTGAGGATAATATGAAAAAATAATTATAGTTCATTTATTTGGAGTTGGCAACTAAGAAAAGTCATTAAATTGTAAAATGTTGTAAACAAGATCCTAAATCAGTAGCGCACATACTTATTTATATCGGTATCATGAAAGTAATGACTGTTATAGCAGAAGTAGATACGATTCCCAAATTTGGACGAAATACGGTATGGAAACTCTTAAAAGAAATTGCTTTTAAGTATGAGTCGCATAAAAAACGAAAATTTTTGAATGAGACAATAGAATAATTATTTTCTGGAGAACACAATCCTTAAGAAGTATTAAAAAGTTTCGGAACGAGGGAAGAACCATTTTTTATTTAAATAAGGACACACTGTTTCTAAATCATAGATTGACACCAATATTTCAAATTCCCGTCAGGCATTTTTGGCAGGATATTCAACAGGATTAAATGCTCCTCAAGAAAAAGGTCGCAGACTAATAAGCGCACACATTGACAGTGAACATAGTTTTGTAAAAAACGGGTTATCAGATTTTGTATCAAAGTCAACCAAAGATTACCACGAGGAAATGTCCTCTGATGGTTTTGAAGATTATTTTTCCCAGCTATTGGACTTTTTTCCAAGTGCTGCAGTGTTTGTCTTAGGTTAGGTTAGGTTAGGTTAGGTTAGGTTAGGTTAGGTTAGGTTAGGAAACATTAACTTGTAGCCGAACCTCTCCCTGAGGAGGAGTTTCTGGCCGGTCCTGGTAAAGCTGTTTTTATAGTTATAAATTTGAATCCCCTCGCTTAGGAGAACATTACAAGAATGCACACCATAAGAGAACAGTTAATATAAAAACTTAATTCAAAAGCTTTTAAGCTTGACTTGTAAAGGAAAACTGGTAAAAAAGTTACCAATGGTGATTTTATTGCTTATATGTTTTTTTGTACATTTTGTTTATAATTAGCTTTGTACATAAAGTATTTAATTTCCAGAAATAATACATATACCTTCTTACCAACTTTTCTAGTTTATTTTACTCAACCTGATCTCCACTACTTTATTAACATTTTATATTATTTTAAGTAAAACATTATAAATTATATCATATTGTATTTTGTTCTTTATATGTTTATTTGTATATTTTATTATATTTGTCCTTGGTGGAAGAGCAGCAAAAGGCTACTCGTTTGGAGCTAAACCAAACCTTTTATCCACATTATTTAAGATATTATTCAATCTTTTTTAGTGTATTTCCTAGAATCGCCCAAACTTTAGAAATAACTAATGTGTTGCAAATATTTTTGTAAATAACATCCCAACATTTTATTAATAATTTTTCCGTACAAAATAATACTACAAGATTTTTGTTTTTTTCCTTCTACTTATACCTAATATAATATATAATTTATTTATATTAATATGTAAAAAAAAACAAAAAATATGAGTGAGTATACACTTCAAACAAAGCCCTTTGTTTGATTGTACACACACAACCTTTAAGTACCAACATGAACCCGTAAACAGCTGCTTACTTTCATTAAAAATTCAGCGAGCATATCTTGCTGTTTAAAAAGTTGACCGAATTGCAAAATTTCACATGCCAACCATTATAAATATACATGCTCTTAAATAAATCGTCGGCAAATACAGATATGTCAACTCTTTATATCATTAATTAACTTTAAAAAGCTTAATATCATCTTGCTACATGCTTTTACTTAGTTATGTATATTATAAAACATATTAACGTGTCTAAAATTTACCGCGGACGACAGATGGCAGTAGCCTAGATATCTAATCCCTTTTTTTGTTTAAAACGTAGATACCCACATTAACTTTAAATTATAACACTGTCTGACATACATAATACAATAAGTTATTTAAGTTATTATTCAAATAAATAAGTGTCTCTAATACCGGGTGTCCCAGAAGTTTTTGGCACATTTTAACTGCAAATATATCGGAATTTAAAAACCATAGAGAGTTCTTATATAAAGTTTTTATCGCCTGATCTTGTAGGTATTATCTTTCCTGAAATATATTTCACATAGGTAGGTATTTAGATTAATATAATATTTTTGGAATGTTCTCTTTTCGAACCTGTTCTTTTATTACAGCTCTTAATTCATATTTGGCGTTTTCGATGGACCAAACTGCTTATTGAGGCGTCAAATCAAGAAACCAGCCTTATGAAATAAATAAGAAATAGTAAAAAAAAAGTTAAACCGTAGAATGTATTTTACACCGAAGGGCCGTGGGATCCCATCGTATGTACCAGCCAAAGTTATCTTAGATATTCCGAAGTAGCATGTTCATGTTGTGACTTAATAGTACAGTCGTCAATGATAAAATAAACAAATTATTTTAATACAGTGGAAATTAAATTTAAAATAAAAATTAATTAGGTTAAAACTACCTATCTACAAATTTTGGCAAATAAACGTAAACAAATTACATACCCACTATGTGCCACATAGGTGGAAATTTGCATATTATAGGTACATATTTGTAACAATTTGTGAAAAAAAAAACACGAAAAGTTTAGTTATATCAGGATGTGGTCACTTAATTCAAAAGGACGCCGTTTCTTAAAGTTAAATTTTAAAACGTACGTTCTAAATAATGCAAAATAAAACACGTGTGTTCTGCGACCCTCAGTAACATCTACATACATTTTTAAAAATAAGAAAATAGGGTTGTTAATGCCAGCGCCGATTACTATGCAACCAGAACAACATGGAACGTCTGAAGGTCAACATTACTTCAAAAGGGGTTTATTAAATGTGACAAATATTTTCTGTTTCACAAATACCAGGAATCGTTTTAAAATAGTTCAAATTGGTGTTCCATTTTGATAAAAATAATTAAAACAATGTTACTAGCACTGAAAAGGAAATAACATTTTCTTGCTTGTGGGTAAGAATTACATTTGCTTTTATCACACACAAAATATTTACATTGATAGTTAGACATTCATCAGACATCCATTTATGGCTTGTTTTGATGCACTTACCTTGACCCTGGTACTACGTCTGTACCAGTTATAGTCTATATAGAAAGGACAAGGAGTAATAAATCATTCATTTAAGTAGATTTCATAGACGTACCAAAATATATTTTAAGAGGGTATACCATGTTGATGATTTTGTGGAATTAACGGCTGCTATGTTGTGTGTTGCTAAATCAACAATTTATAGATTACTAAAAGAAAGCAAGAATGGAACTCTTCAACCCCCTAAAACTCCTTCAGGCCGAAAACCAATTGAGATCGATGAGTCATTAAAACAAAGACTAAGGCGTAAAGTCCATGGATTTTACTTACGAAAGGAAATTCCAACACTTGACAAAATTATGACATCAGTGCAAGAAGATACGGACTATACAAAATTCTCCAGAATGACATTATGCAAACTTTTGAAAGATGTGGGTTTCAGATATACAAAACATAATAGAAAATCTCTTTTGATAGATAAACCGGAAATAGTTTTTTGGAGAAGAGACTATTTAAGAAGCATTCGACATGCCAAAAATTTGAAAATCTTCTACTTAGACGAAACATGGATAAATGCTGGATATACAGTTTCCAAATTTTGGCAAGATGAAAACATTAAAAGCGAAAGGCAGACATTCGTGGAAGGTTTGTCGTTAGGTTTGCAGCACCATCTGGAAAAGGAAAAAGACTTATTGTCCATGTTGGAAGTTCTGAAGGTTTTGTTGATGGTGGATTATTAACTTTTATTTCAAAACGCACGGGGGACTATCACGAAGATATGAATGGGGATGTCTTCGAGGAATTATTTGTTCAAATGTTGGATCTGATTCCAAAAAGGGCTGTTATTGTTATGGACAACGCAAGTTACCATTCACGGTTACGAGAAGCATTGCCTACAAGTCGTTGGCGTAAAGTAGAGCTTTTGGAGTAGCTTATTTCGAAAAATATTAAGTTTCCTAAAGATCCACTAAGGAAAGAACTTTACAGAATTGCAAAAATGAACAAGAATAAATACAAAACCTACATTGTAGAAGAAATGGCTTCTTCTCGTGGTATATCAGTTCTTCGACTTCCCCCTTATCATTGTGAACTTAATCCCATAGAATTAATATGGGCTCAGGTAAAGGGGGAAGTTGGAAAAAAAAGACTACTTTTCAAAAAAAAACGATGTTGTGAAATTGTTTGAGAGTGCTGTAAGTCATGTTAGTAAGGAAAATTGGACAAACTGTATCAAGCATGTTATCAAACTAGAGGCAAATATGTGGAAAATTGACAATATTTGTGATGATTTAATCGACCCTATTATTATTAATGTCAACAACGATTCTTCCTCTTCCGAGTCGGATATAGAATAAAATGTAAGTAATAAATGTATTCCAATAATTATTTCTTTTCATTTTTTATTATATTATAATTTAAAACGTATTTTTTTCCCAAAATACACACCACTGCATTGCGTTATTGCTTACTGCTAATCCTTTAACAATGAAGAAACCCTAAACTTTGCTACTACTGAAACAAATACGGGTATTTAGATTTACGGAAGAAAGAAATGTAATTTAAAGTAAGAGATTTATCAAAAATTTCATGGTGCTCCCTGTAAAGGTTTTGCATACTTAATTAGGGTTTATTACTCCTCGTACTTTTTGTACAGACTATAGCTGAAGGAAAATTGAAAGTTTATGCTAATTGAAACAAATAAAATATTTATAAATAGATTATTATTGGTTTTTATCTAAAAAACAATACATTTTACCAAATTATACTGTAGATACGTAGGTATCGTGTTCCCGAACCGTGCTAAAAAACGTTCCACGTTTTATGAGTACCGGCATTCAACAGGTACTGCCAGCGCTGCATTTACAACCGGTAGACAGAAAAGTTGGCCGCCTGACCATAACAAGCGATCGGACTTCTTGATGGCGCCAGATGTTGTTCAATGCCGCCAGGCAAACTTGCTACCTCCATAAAAAAAAGTTGCGTCAAGATACAATTTTTACCACAAATCAACCGGGACATCCAAACTAATTTTGGTACACTGAGCTTAAAACAATTATTGCATTTTAGTAAAATTTGTTTAGGAAAGTAGAAATTAGTAAAGTGTCAATATCAATAAACTTTCTGGACTTTGTTACAGTTGAAAATATACTAAATTGCATAAAAATGTATTCATATTATAACTGCGTTTTTACGGTGCTCAAGACAACTCATAACTACTGTCAATACTATCTAGTGTACCTACAGGTTAAATCAATTGGAGGGGTATTGATTACGTCAATAAAGTAGCGCCTGTTAAATAATGAGGTAAATTTATAAAACTGTAATAAAAAGAAAAAAGAAATCCATTCAAAACATTTGAGAGTTCTAATACTGGCTTCCTTTTACTTTTTCGTTTCTATTACCTCAGTTACCCTCTTCTCTGTAATACCACTGAATATTGCCATAACCAGGAGCAGATATTATTTTTGTTAAAGTTATTGAAAGATCAAAAGATTATGAATATTTTCTCTTAAAAAATTATGTATTTATTAAATATTATTGTTTCTTCGACATTTTTTTCACACTATTTGTTTAGTAGTTTCCACCTCTGACATCAATGTAACGTTTATTTATTTTAACAGTGTATTATTTAATTTACTCATACACTAAAACAGCTTACCTAATATATAACACAATTTATTTACACTTATACTGATTAATATAAAGGCTTATAATTTATTTGTACCATGTAAGAACTAAAACTTATGTGTAATGAAGATAATAATGTCACATAATGATTAGAATGTGTTTTTCAATGTATTTGACACTTAAATTAAATGTTCAAAATGACCACCATTCACTTCTTGACAATAACCGAGGCGATATTGGAATTCTCGTACAACATTTTGTATGACCTCGGGGGTTATTTTGTTAATTTTTTCCGTTATCCTAACTTTTAAATCAGCAATATTGTTTGGTCTATTAAAATATACTTTAGATTTTAAATAACCCCATAAGAAGTCAAATCGGGGGATCTAGCCGGCCATTCGATCTCCCCACGTCTTCCAATCCACCTATTGGGAAAAACCTCGTTTAAATAATTTCTAACAGTACGTGCAAAATGCGGTGGAGCTCCGTCTTGTTGGTAGTAAATAGATCGATCTATCTCATTTGGATGATTAACATCAGGAAAAACTCTTTGTAATGTAGGCACTAAAAAGTTAATCAAAAAATCTAGATAAACCTCACCAGTAACTGTGCCCTCAAAAAAAATAAGGGCCAATAATTTTATTGTTAATGATACCAGCCCAAACGTTAACTTTTTTAGGATATTGAGTGTGAGCCTCACACATCCAGTGAGGATTTTCTCTGCTCCAATATCTACAGTTCTGTTTGTTAACCGTTCCGTTTAAATGAAACGTCGCTTCATCAGAAAAAACTATTTTGTTTATGAACTGCAAATCTGCGTTCATTCTATCCATCATCAATTCACAGAATTCTTGCCTTCTATCAGGATCATCTTCATTTAACTCCTGAACCAACTGAACTTTGTAAGGGTGGTATTTTTCTTTATGCAGAACTCTCAAAATAGATGATTTACTTACATCATTGTCGGTGGCAAGTTCTCGAGTTGTCTTATGCGGATTTTCCTCAATCTCTAGAAGTACATCTAACTTTTTTTCATCAGTAAATTGAACATTTCTACCTGGTTTTTCAATATTTTTTACATGTCCAGTTTCACGAAATTTTTTTCAATTTTGCTAACTGTAGACTGCGAAACGTGTTGACCAGGGTATTTATTATTAAAAATTTCACAAACCTCCTTTTGAGTTCTGGTTTTATCACCACAACCAATCATAATTAAAATGTCTATTCTTTGAGTCTCGGACAAATAAGCCATAATTAAATTTAATACGCGCACAAATATTATACTGACGTCTTTTAGTAACTTTAAATACCTAAATGACAGCAGCCTACTAGATTTATATCAATTGTTTATTTAGTTTTTTGACTATAATTTTAATATCTTCAAAGTTTTTTCCTAATATTTAGCAGAACAGATACGAAAATATCTGATTATTTCTAAAGTTATTTTAATAGACCAAACAATATCGCCTCGGTTATTGTCAAGAAGTGAATGGTGGTCATTTTGAACATTTAATTTAAGTGTCAAATACATTGAAAAACACATTCTAATCATTATGTGACATTATTATCTTCATTCTACGTAAAGTTTTGTGTTAGAGACATTATCAAAATTTTACATCTTAAAAATCAATTTTCTCAGTTATGATTGCACCAAACTTAAAAAACTTTATATTGCTAATAGAGGACTAAAATCCCTTTCCAACGAGGTGCCACACGACCCCCTTTGTAATTTAAAATTTTCGAGGGGTGCTGGAGGGGGATAATATTTTCATACTGTAAATTGTCAATTTAAGAATAAAAATCGACCTGTTCCAGGTTTTTTCCATATAGTACATAATAACGCTACAAATGAATTTATTCCATACATATGGACCGCACTGTATATTTATAGTTCATTGGGATCTATTCAACTACCTGTTGTGACAATATTATCTAGGGTTTCTATTGTGTTTGAGTTAGTTAATACCTAATTACAGGGTGGACTCTTTAAAAAATAACAACTGTGACTATGTTTCAATGGAAATGTATACTACTTTTAGTTATTTTTCATCAACTACCCTTGCTTGCTTGGGCTTTGAAGGATTTGTGCTGCCAACTCCAAACAAATGAACTATAAAAAATTGCTTTTTTAAACTCAATGACAGCTGTTTAGCTAAAAACTAGTAAGATGGTCCACAAATTATGGGAGACAAAAATTGTTTTATTATGGGTTTAGTTTTGGGACAATAATTACCGTTCGTAAAACATCGATGAGTGAAGACTAACTTTTAGATTTATTCATAGACAGTCGTTCCAACCACTCTTTTAATAAGAAAAGGTTAAATCCGGCAGGTGTTTTAAAAAATAACGAATATTCTTCACAGTCCTTTATCAACTAATACCGAATTTTACACTCCACAAATTGACCAATTCCTAAAATAACCCAAATAAAATTAGAAAAGAATACAGCGAAGCAGTTCGACTTGAAAGCAGGTGCCTGGGTAATAATAATACCTATCTGCTATATTAACCCAAATCCGAAATGAATGGGGATAGAAATTTAGAATTAGAATACAGGTGATCCTGTTCACTATCATAAAACAGAATCTAATGAATTAAAATGGAGTCCAATTCTGATTTACAACCCATTCAAATTTTCTTTTCAATTTTTTCTGTTTTATTGTAACTGTTTTTATTCATGAAAAAATTTGTTTATTTTATTTTTTTGGGTATATTGTAACGTGAAAGAATAAAGATAAATTACAGATTTTTGTAAAATGCACTTTAATTGTTGAGCAGTGTATACAGGGTGCATGCAAATGACTACATATCTCTAAAACTCTATTCTAAAACGTATTTTTAGGTTATTTGACAACGTTATACAGTGTGTAAAAGCCAAATGGAATAAATTCATTATTTCGGTTACTGTACATATTTATAAAAAATCCCGAAACACGTCAAATTTAAATTATAACTTGACATTCTTTAACGTGAAAATGCAACCCCTACCTTCAACCCCCTTAGAATGACAGGTACAACCCCCAATTTTTTAAATGGGAAGTTTAGGCTTGTGATATATCATTTGAAAGGTCTCTTCATTCTCTATTCAAAAATGTTATTGTTTTTAAATTTGATGCAAAAATTAACAATTTACTTAAAACTTATTTCCCGTTTAGGTCTTGATAATGAGAAAGTGAACAAAAACCATAGCAATGTGGTTTTTAGATGGTAACCATTAAAAAACTTTAAAGAATTTCCGTGGCAACGCTATTTTAACAAGCAGTAGTAAATTGTTTTATTTAAGTTGTCATTGTTGTAATTTAAGTATAAAGTTTGTTCAATTCAATTCTGAAAAATGGTTAGATTAACGGAAATGCATAAAATAACAGTTTTACAAATGATTGCTTACGGAGATAACATCCGAACACAACAGGAAGTAACTCGCCTATTTCATGAGAAATTTCCTAATTTACCGCCTATATCCCAAGGAACAATAAGTAAAATAGAAAAGCAGTTTCGCGAGTTTGGTCATGTAAGGCAGATAAAAAGCAGCTGCCAATGCACTGAGTGATGAACTCAAATTAGATGTGTTGCTTGAGTTTCAGGAAAACCCACATACATCGAGTAGACAGGCATCCACTACATTCAATGCTAGCCATACATCGATAGCAAACATATTAAAAGAAAATAAATTGCATCTGTATAAGATGATACCTACTCAGGAGCTCATGGAAAACGATTTTGATAGGAGAACTTCTTTGTGAGCAAATGATGGACATGTTGGATAACAATATTATCCAATTAGAAGACGTTATGTTTTCTGATGAGTGTACTTTTTTACTTAACGGTCATGCTAATCGGCAAAATTGCCGCTACTGGTCCACGGAAAATCCTCACTGGATGAGAGAAGAACACACTCAAAACCCTCAAAAGGTTAATGTTTGGGCAGGGATTGTAGGGAACAATATCATTGGTCCCTTTTTTATTAAGAGAAACTTGAATGGCAACAATTATTTGGCACTACTTCAAAATGATGTCATTCCAACGTTGGCAAATTTATATCCTGATCCAGGTAACCCTCAAGTTCCAGCGAATACGATATGGTTTCAGCAGGATGGAGCACCACCACATTACCAACTTAATGTCCGGCAGTACTTCGATACAATATTTCCCAATCGGTGGATAGGGAGGCGAGGATCGATTGAATGGCCAACGCGATCACCTGATCTTACATTATTAGATTTCTTTTTATGGGGATATGTGAAGAGCCATGTGTACAAAACTAAACCTTCTTATTTAAATGACTTAAAAGAATGAATAACGCTTGTGATTAGGTCGATCACGCCTGATATGTTAAATAATGTTAGAAGACAGTTTTATTTGAGATTAGGATGTTGCCAAGACGTTCGCGGAGAACATTTTGAACATCTACTTCATTAACATTCATAGTTCTTTTTCGTGTTCTACATTTTATTACGTTTTGCATTACATTTTAGTTTTTGATTGTATTGTAGCGAATTTCGGTAACAACATGATATTAATTTTTTTATGTTAATTTTTGCATTAAATTTAAAAACAATAACATTTTTGAATAGAGAATGAAGAGACCTTTCAAATGATTTATCGCAAGCCTATACTTCCCATTTAAAAAATTGGGGGTAGTACCTGTCATTCTAAGGGGATTGAAGGTAGGGGTTGCATTTTCACGTTAAAGAATGTCAAGTTATAATTTAAAATTGACGTGTTTCAGGATTTTTTATAAATATGTACAGTAACCGAAATGATGAATTTATTCCATTTGGCTTTTACACACTGTATACACTGACGCATACTCTATTCTAAAACGTATTTGAAACAAAATTTAAACAAAAAGTATCTAATTTTTAAAGCACCTTGTCCAGCTGATGAAATGATCACCTGCTATTTTTAAGCCATTTGCGTTTTTGATACCATCTCAAACATAAAGACCGAAAGTTATAAAGATAAAATGATAAACCTTCTTCTCTGTGTATAGATAAAAACAAAAATATGAGTGAAACAGAACAGGTGATATATTTCCCAACGTAAATATATTAGCAAAACATATCGATCATATTTTGTTACACTTTTAAAATGATTTTGGATGTCAGTCAACAGTAATATTTAAGTATTAAATATTTTTACAATATCCACACGCACTGTACACTAAAATATAATGCAAAATAGGAAACTTATTTTTATTCAAAGTATAAACATCCGGATATAATAATAGTAGAATACTTAGACATGCAAGCGCCAGCTTTTTTGTTAAATATAATTTAAAATAATATTCAGGTTCCAAGACCACTAAAAAATTATTTAAATAGAGGTTTTTAGTGACAATAACAAAAATACTATTCCGTTCAAATCCATATCAATCAATGGACTAGTTTAGTGATTTTTTTTTATATTTGCATCTTATAAAATAGGTTTTTAGTGGTTCAACTGTACAAATAAAATTTTTATAAAATTAATCCTCTAGCCATAATTGGCTTTTGAAATTTAAATTTAATGGTTACATACGTCATAAGTGGTAAGTGACGTGTTTCAATAAGATTGGTAGAAAATTTGGAATGTTGTCGATATGCTTTAATATTAACCGAGATACTTATCTCTCTCTCTTATTTGTTGTCATTAAAAAGAGATAAACATAACGATATTTTTGTTCTCTGATTGACACTTTATCAAATAAGGAGTAAAACACTAAACAAAATATTCTGTCATTTTCGTTAGTTTAATTTGTTGTTTGGTTGTGTTTGGTTTATGAAAGAAATTACTTCTATACTATTTTTTGTTCGAAAATAAAAATCCCTAACACCTTCTCTTGGTGTTATAGCGGTTCCTTCAAAAATAACCAATAGAAGTAATTGTTCTCTCGGGGAGCAACCCTTCTATCGGTACAGTGAGAGAACGAATTTCAAGAATACGGTTTTGGCATTTTCAATAGAACCACGCCCATTTTCTATTGGCTGTTCTATTCTATCACCGTCAAGAATAGTGGTCTTGTTTGTTTATTACAGATAAACACGATTTTCTCTCCTGTCATATATCTTGTCAACTGGTACAATCAGTTAGTCACAGAACACGGTGTTTTGTGCCGCCAGTTCTTTGAGAATACTTGAAACGAACGTAGCTAAACTGTGACAACATTGACTTTTAAACACACTTCATTATTGGTTATTAGTTGGCGCTACGTTTAAAACTTACTAATTATTTATTGCTAAATTTTACGAAATGAGAAAAATTACTTGCAAAATGAATACCAATATAAGTAAGTAGGTATCTTCTCCTAAATATATATTGCTATCATTTTGATTAATATGATCCTACTAAACTAGTCCATTGTGGCAGAAGTCCACGTTTCTTTCGCATAAAAGTGTGATACGTAAATTTATTTGCAAACTCCAAACAAATGAACTAAGTATAACAATTAGAATTCTGAACTAAAGTTAATTCAAAAAAACAGTTAAGATCATCATGTTCCAGAAATTTAAATTAAAATCCTTTTTTGTTATTTTTATAAAATTTTACACTCACGAACCACGTTTGAAAAAAAATGCTATAAAAATTAAAACAGCTATTTCCTACGACAAGTTTATTAAAATACCTGCCTAGGTATTGTATGAGCTTTTTATTTGTTCCTCACATAAAAACTGGTTTGTCAATTATTTATTTTAATAAAAAAACTAAAACCCTCAAAAATAACAATTCTAGAACGTTACTTTTTATAACTGTTATAAGTTACGCCGGCTCTATTAAAAATAGCACAGGTGTCTTGATCTATTCCAAAGTTGACCGACGCCTTCTGTGTTGGCAGCCGGCTATCCCCGAACTGCAAATGGCGCAGTTGAAAGCAGATGGGACCGTTCCCCATTTCGAAATATATTAATTAGATGCGATATGCGGCACTTGTGTATAAAATATCGGTCAAACAGTGATAACTCATCTTTACGTTGATTAATTGATGAGGGTAATTTCGTTTTGTGAGGGTGCTTTTCAGCTTGGCATGTGTTCAGCGATAGGCATAGTTTGCTAAAGCTGTAAGAGATTTTGTTGTAATGGATGTTTCCATTCCTGAGTATTGTTTCAAAGTATTACATAAGTATTTATACCACTGTGCGATTCGTTTGTTACTATAGTTTATTTACGATGATTTTTCAACTGTCAGAAGATCACTGTTTTGTGATTTCGTCCATTGAAAATGCTTAATCTTCAATGTTCTGTGCTAAATGCTAGCCAATCATTTCGTTTTATAGTGATAAAATCACTAGTTGTTTTACCAGTATTGATAAAATCATGTAACTGTCAAAAATTCAATACAATATTAAACAACTAATGTTATTGCTCAGAACATTCATTTATATTATCTAAATATTCTAAAATATATTTGGTTAATATTATAGTCTGTACAAAAAGTACGAGGAGTAATAAACCCTAATTAAGTATGCAAAACCTTTAAAGGGAGCACCATGAAATTTTTGATAAATCTCTTATTTTAAATTACATTTCTTCCGTAAATCTAAAAACCAGGTAGATCGACCCCGTATTTGTTTCAGTTGTAGCAAAGTTTAGGGTTTCTTCATTGTTAAAGGATTAGCAGATAAGCAATAACGCAATGCAGTGGTGTGTATTTTGGGAAAAAAATACGTTTTAAATTATAATATAATAAAAAATGAAAAGAAATAATTATTGGAATACATTTATTACTTACATTTTATTCTATATCCGACTCGGAAGAGGAAGAATCGTTGTTGACATTAATAATAATAGGGTCGATTAAATCATCACAAATATTGTCAATTTTCCACATATTTGCCTCTACTTTGATAACATGCTCGATACAGTTTGTCCAATTTTCCTTACTAACATGACTTACAGCACTCTTAAACAATTTCACAACATCGTTTATTTTAAAAGTAGTATTTTTTTTCCAACTTCCCCCTTTACCTGATCCCATATTAATTCTATGGGATTAAGTTCACAATGATAAGGGGGAAGTCGAAGAACTGATATACCACGAGAAGAAGCCATTTCTTCTACAATGTAGGTTTTGTATTTATTCTTGTTCATTTTTGCAATTCTGTAAAGTTCTTTCCTTAGTGGATCTTTTGGAAACTTAATATTTTTCGAAATAAGCCACTCCAAAAGCTCTGCTTTACGCCAACGACTTGTGGGCAATGCTTCTCGTAACCGTGAATGGTAACTTGCGTTGTCCATAACAATAACAGCCCCTTTTGGAATCAGATTCAACATTTGAACAAACCATTCCTCGAAGACATCCCCATTCATATCTTCGTGATAGTCCCCCGTGCGTTTTGAAATAAAAGTTAATAATCCACCATCAACAAAACCTTCAGAACTTCCAACATGGACAATGATAAGTTTTTTTCCTTTTCCAGATGGTGGCTGCAAACCTAACCTAAGATTTTGAAATTTTGTTCTCTGGCATGTCGAATGCTTCTTAAATAGTCTCTTCTCCAAAAAACTATTTCCGGTTTATCTATCAAGAGAGATTTTCTATTATGTTTTGTATATCTGAAACCCACATCTTTCAAAAGTTTGCATAATGTCATTCTGGAGAATTTTGTATAGTCCGTATCTTCTTGCACTGATGTCATAATTTTGTCAAGTGTTGGAATTTCCTTTCGTAAGTAAAATCCATGGACTTTACGCCTTAGTCTTTGTTTTAATGACTCATCGATCTCAATTGGTTTTCGGCCTGAAGGAGTTTTAAGGGGTTGAAGAGTTCCATTCTTGCTTTCTTTTAGTAATCTATAAATTGTTGATTTAGCAACACACAACATAGCAGCCGTTAATTCCACAATATCATCAACACTTGCACTTGGATCCTTGTTTTTCAATGATATATAACAATTCAATATCAGAGTTTTTTCATTTAAAGATAATGGACCTGTTTTTGGTCTTTTAGATGGTCCTTGGCTTATCGACATTGTTTGGTACTTGCACAATTAACATTCAACAAATGTTTTAAATATATTCCAACTGTTTACAATATTATGAAAACCATACAACTTCATACAACTTTACTCAAAGAACTAATACTAAGTACTGATTTAATGTACCTACTTTCTTTTAAAATAATATTCCCGATAATGTTTCTAAGAAAACTGTGTTGTTTGGAAAATCCCTCTCAATAATCGAATAATCTGTAAATAGGTGTAATCGTATTAAGCCGATTACAGTAGGCCACTTGCCATTTAAAATTTCTGAGAAAAATTCCCCAAACACTACATATAGGAGTAATACAAATAAAAAATATTCATTTTGCTTCTTTGAATTTAATAAAAATTGTAACGATATCTTGCTATCTTGACTTTAATTAATTTTTTTAAATATTCATTGTAATTTATTTGTGACAATATTCAAAGTTTGAATTAATCTTCTTACAAAAAGAACAAAAATATATAAAATAATTATTGTTACAGATTGGTTTGTTTTCTATTATGAATAAACTGTGTTGCCTTTCTTTATAAAACTTACTAAAATTTATGTACCTCTATCACTTTTTTTTATTAAAATTAGTACATCCCGTTACCTCTGACCTAAATCGTATATTCTTTAGCATAGCTGCAACTCATTCGTTCAATACAAAATGTACCTTACGGTATACCCTCTTAAAATATATTTTGGTACGTCTATGAAATCTACTTAAATGAATGATTTATTACTCCTTGTCCTTTCTATTTAGACCTGTCTAATTAGCACTATATTCACTCATAATCAAGAAAATATATAATATAAAACAAACTACTATAAGACAAAAGTTTGTTGACCTTGAAATTCTTCAAATTTATTCTTTATGACTTATTATGCTAATGTCAAATTTGAATAATTTTCTTGTGAAACTTTTGACAGTTCAGAATTATTTTAATTTCAAAGCTCACTTTAAACAAAGCAGACTTTATAAATTTAAAACTGTTGCAATTTCCCCTCACCCCCATTTTGTAACTTCTAATTTTTATAACAGTTTTTGAAAAGTTCGATTTTCACTAATACAAAACTGTTACAAAATGGCGGGGATTTTGTAACAGTAGTAGAAAAAATAACATTAAGGCTGTTTATTTTGTGCAACCTTTCAGCTTTTCTCTAATATCTAACATTAAGGCTGTAATCTTTCAGCTTTTCCCCAATATCTCCGTTATTTTTGAATAAAATTATTTTATTGTTTGCAAAGGTATTCAAAATTAAACTCACCTACGATTTTTAGGTGTACCTTCAAGTTTCAATTACAATGTGAACGATTCTTTGGTAGTCACTGAATTTTTTTTATCTGGTTATTAAGAGAAATTATCTTTTAACGGAAGAACGTAATAACAGAGGGGTCTTCTGCAAATTTATTACACCAGTTGTTTTCTCAGCAGAATCAAAAAGACTGGTGTTGTAAGAAAAATTTGGTCTTACACCTGTGCTTAAAACGGCATATGGCGTGTTATTTTTGGATTGTTTCCTTTTTTCCTTATTATTTAGTTTGTACCCTTGTACATACGTTTAGGAAGTTGAAAGGAAGGAAGGAAGGAACCGTATACGATATGTGCTGTATTTATTATTGGCGCGCCATTAAATCTTGGCTTGGCTTTACATTTTTCAGCAAAATATTTTTAGTTCACATGGTAATGAAAATAAGTAAAAAATATTTAAATTTCAATTTCAATATTCAAAGGTAATATCACGAGTCCTCAAAATTTTATCGATAAATGTTTAGTTTCGACCAAAAGTTTTTGTTTTGGCAAAAATACGAAAACAAACTGAAATGTGAAAAAAACTATAGTAAAAAAAATATATCTCCAGACTTGCAGCTTTTGATTAAAAAGGATATGCAGTATACAGGGGAATATTAAAAAGTTTAGGAATGGTTTTTTTCTGTTTTAGAAAGGTTCAAGTAAAATTTTAAGAACCTCGGTACAAAAAAGTGGAAAATAAAGATACAGGGTCGGTTAAAAAGAAATACAGCATATGGTGGGAGAATGAAAAGTTCACTAATGTTTTTATTTAGTTTTAAGAAGGTTTAAGTGGAATTTTAAGGTTCTTGAAACAGTAAAAGTGAAAATAAAGTTACAAGGTGGTATACGAAGCAGGCCCGGCCTGGGCGTCTTTAGGGGCGGTGGACGAATAGAGCGGTAGGGGCGCTAGGGCTCGTATGTAGCGAAGGATCCCTCCCCACATTGATAAAATATAAAAAACTTAATTTTTAGGCATTTTTATGTCAGCATAATTATAAACACATATTTTGTTGAAGATTACTGTTCACATCTTAATATGCAAAACAATGTAAATTACTAAAAGTCATTTATTTTCTACAACAGAATATAACGTCCACTCGAATAGATATATAACTATTGGAGTGGCGGGGGGAATTGCGAGCAGCCGTCCGTATACACGTATACTCCCTACACTACACTGCTCACGACCCCGGCTCCTCATACTGAAGTTGCACATATTCAACTGTAGGAGATCTGTATGTGACACAATAACTCACTCAGCTGCCACAATTGGTACCGGCAACGTAAGGATGAGCAAGAAATCAGCCAAATTTGAATTTGTGTTGTTTTTAATTTGATAAATTTGACTGTCTGAAAAACACTAATTGCCAATCTGACGAATTCATTCTTATGTAATGAATTGAGAATATTATCCACATAACTATTAACACAAAGGGTGTCTATTGGAAAAGTAATAACTGAGCTTCCATAATACTCATCATAGGGTTATACTTGTTTGCGCGAGGGCGCAAATTAAAATTGGTTGTTATTCTTTGATGATTTAACTTATAAACCGAGAACGAGTGATGAGTAGCGTTAAAATCAAATTATTGTAATATGTTAAAAAATATTGAGCAATTTTATTTATTTATTTTTTTCAATTGCTGTGGGGGCGCACCGGGACACGTCCCGGTGTCCCGGTGGGCCAGGCCGGGCCTGATACGAGGGGGGAATGAAAGGTTAAGTAATATTTTATTTTGTTTTTGGAAGGTTGAAGTGGAATTTTGAGGTTAAATTAGAAGATATACAGTATACAGGGGGAGAATAAAAAGTTTAGGAATGGTTTTATATTAGTTTTAGGAAGGTTTAGGTGAAAATTTACTACATTGCATAACTCTTCCTCTTAGATAGTAACCAATAGAATAACTATAACATTTACGAGGATTGTCTGAAAAGTTTCCGACCTCAACATGAAGATGGCAGCACTCGTAAGCAAAAGTTGAGGAATGTCTTTGCGCATGCTTTGAAAGGTACCCACTAAAATTTCAGCCATTTTGGACGCGCAGTTGTTGTTTGACAATCATTTGAGTGAGTCGATGTGAGTGTTTTTATGAAAATGGAAAAAATCGAGTATCGAGCTGTCATTAAATATTTGTTTTTGAAAGGCAATACGCCTACGCAAATCAAATATGAGTTGGACGCTGTGTACGGGGACTCTGCACCATCATTTACCTCCGTGAAATTTTGGGCTGCTGAATTTAAACGTGGCCGTACCAGCTTGGGTGACGATGAACGTTCGGGACGTCCAAAAACTGCAACCACTGACGATAATATCGCTCAAGTTCACCAAATGGTGCTAGACAACCGTCCAAAGAACGTGTTTGTCACATATTGAACCAAGATTTAGACATGAGAAAGCTGTCCGTGCGTTGGGTGCCGCGTTTGCTCACTTTGGACCAAAAACGTGTTCGAATGAACATTTCCAACTCTCTGTTGGCGCAGTTTAGGCGCAATAAATCAGAGTTTTGGCGCCGATTAATTACTGTAGATGAAACTTGGATACACCATTATACTTCAGAAACAAAAACACAGTCAAAACAATGGACTGCGAAGGGGGAATCGGCTCCAAAAAAAGCAAAGGTTGTTCCTTCGGCTGGGAAAGTGATGGCAACTGTTTTCTGGGATAGTCATGGAGTTATCTTAATCGATTATCTTTAAAAAGGAAAAACCATTACAGGAGCATACTACGCATCATTACTTGACAAGCTGAAGGCAGAAATTGCGGAAATTTGCAGAAAAAAAGAATTTTGTTTCACCAAGACAATGCGCCGTCTCACACCTCAGCGGTTGCCATGGCGAAAATCCACGAATTACGGTTTGAACTGCTTGACCACCCTCCTTACTCACCAGATCTAGCCCCAAGCGACTTTTTTGTTCCCTAAGCTAAAAGTTGCGCTCGGAGGACAGAGATTTTCGTCGAATGAGGAGGCCATCACCTTCGTAAACAACTATTTTGCAGAGAAAGACGCCGAGTACTATCGCTGGGAGAAGTGTATAGACTTACAAGGAGACTATGTTGAAAAATAAAAATTAATTTGAAGAAAAAAATGGATAGTATATTTGTTAGGTCAGAAACTTTTCAGAAAACCCTCGTGACGTCGGATATTTGATATTGAACTGATAATTTCTCTTCACAGTTATATAACAATAATTTTGCATGTATTTATTTCCTTATAATAGCAAAGATTGCTAATCGAAAAATAGTTATTTTTTACTAATTTTCTCATACTCCCACCAGTTTTAATTAATAAATTGTACTGTAATTAAAACTAACTTGTTGCTTGTTTTATTTTCATTCAGGCATAACTTCTTGGCTTGACTACTCTTCCAAACCTGGTAACATAATTCGAACTTGTGTCTGGAGTGACGTCGGATATTTGATATTGAACTGGTAATTTCTCTTCACAGTTATATAATTTTCTCATACCTCGTACCTAATATGTTCGGCCCTCTGCTACTACTGTAATATAAACTGATTGTAATTAAAAAGTATTTTATTATATTAATATTACAAAATATTTTTTTGTTAAAAATTATCCGGTGTAAGTATTATTTCATTTTAGTACATTTATTTAATAAAAAGATAAATTAATAAACGCATCTTATATATCGTTTCACACTTGGTCAGTTTTGAAATATATCGTCGAATCATGTGATCATCCTCTTCAAAAGATAATAACATAATAGGAGAACGCGATGGGTATGTAGAAGCAGGTTGTGTTTGCATGGCTTTATCGATAATAACCCCCGCGCACAGGTGGACTCTCAGATCGCAGGTGCCGTGCATCTGTCCTACTACGACCGCACTCGATTTCGTGATAAACCATCTAAACCATCTGCTTTAGTTTAGTATTTGTAAAAGTAGGCCCTGTCCTGTCACCCAACGATCCGCCAGAAATAATTTGCCGTCTATAAACATATTAACAGTTACGGTAATGTTTTTAATTTGTTATAATTAACAAATATTCTGAATTACGTTGTCGAAAGAATGTTTTTAAACCAATTGCTAAGTCTGTAAGTTAAGTGTTACCTACCAGTAATTTTAAAATTTCACCTAAAGAAAAATGAATAAATGAAAAATCCAGTTGTTCTTTTGATTGAATAAAATCTCCAAGAAATTAACGCACCACTTCAATAAATCAATTTTATTTGTAAACAGACAAAGAATCAAAAATTGAAACTTCCCAAATTTATACTACATTTTATTGGTTGAAGTACAACAGAAAAAAAATTCTAACAAAATTAATGTTAATATAGTCTATATAGAAAGGACAAGGAGTAATAAATCATTCATTTAAGTAGATTTCATAGAAGTACCAAAATATATTTTAAGAGGGTATACCGTAAGGTACATTTTGTATTGAACGAATGAGTTGCAGCTATGCTAAAGAATATACGATTTAGGTCAGAGGTAACGGGATGTACTAATTTTAATAAAAAAAAAGTGATAGAGATACATAAATTTTAGTAAGTTTGATAAAGAAAGGCAACACAGTTTATTCATAATAGAAAACAAACCAATCTGTAACAATAATTATTATTTTATATATTTTTGTTCTTTTTGTAAGAAGATTAATTCAAACTTTGAATATGATCACAATGAAATATATTTTTAAACAATTAATTAAAGTCAAGATAGCAAGATATCGTTACAATTTTTAATAAATTCAAAGAAGCAAAATGAATATTTTTTATTTGTATTACTCCTATATGTACTGTTTGGGGAATTTTTCTCAGAAATTTTAAATGGCAAGTGGCCTACTGTAATCGGCTTAATACGATTACACCTATTTACAGATTATTCGATTATTGAGAGGAATTTTCCAAACAACCCAGTTAACTTAGAAACATTATCAGGGATATTATTTTAAAAGAAAGTAGATACATTAAATCAGTACTTAGTATTAGTTCTTTGAGTAAAGTTGTATGGTTTTCATAATATTGTAAACAGTTGGAATATATTTAAAACATTTGTTGAATGTTAATTGTGCAAGTACCAAACAATGTCGATAAGCCAAGGACCATCTAAACGACCAAAAACAGGTCCATTATCTTTAAATGAAAAAACTCTGATATTGAATTGTTATATATCATTGAAAAACAAGGATCCAAGTGCAAGTGTTGATGATATTGTGGAATTAACGGCTGCTATGTTGTGTGTTGCTAAATCAACAATTTATAGATTACAAAAAGAAAGCAAGAATGGAACTCTTCAACCCCCTAAAACTGTAATTTAAAGTAAGAGATTTATCAAAAATTTCATGGTGCTCCCTGTAAAGGTTTTGCATACTTAATTAGGGTTTATTACTCCTCGTACTTTTTGTACATACTATAAAAGCAAACCAAAATATGAAAAAAGGCTTAATGTTTCCACCTCTACCACGTAATCATCGTCGGCCAATACTTGAAATTAATTGTCGTATTTCATTTTGGTCTATTTCTCTACAAATCTGGATCAGCTTCTCTCTCACTTCTTGTAAGTTGTTTGGTTGGACCGGTGTAGCTCTTAATCGCCTACCAAGGATATCCCAGAGATTTTCAATCGGATTTAAGTCCGGACCACGTGCTGGCCATTCCATAGTATTAATTTCTACTTCTTCAAGATAATTTCTGACTATCTGTGCAACGTGAGGCGTGGCATTATCTTGCATTAGTAAAAATTTTCTCCGATATAAAGGACGAATGGTACTACATGTTGCTCCAGGATCTCCAATATGTACCTTTCAGCTGTAAGTTCCATTTTGTATGACAACTAGGTTCGTACGAGAGGTCAAAGAATTTCCAACCCACGCCATAACGGATACTTCACCAAATACTGTGGTGTGTGAGAAGTTACACTCAGCACTGCGTTCGTTGGGTCGTCGCAACACACGAATATGTCTGTCGTTATTGTACAGGCAAATTCGGGATTCATTAGTAAACAGCACTCGTTCCAATTAGCGTGTTCTTTGGCAAAACGTAGTCTCTTCCTTCGATGCTCTGCAGTCGAACAGTTTCAGTAGGTACTAATTTGTAAACTTCGATGTGTGGTTACAGCTTTTTTCTGATAGTTTTTGCCAAATAAGCTTTTCAGAGACTAGAAATGGAATGCATGACTAGGAGCTGTATAGGAATGCTGAAAAGATGAGCATGAGACTCTTAGTTTCAGGGTGGTGGGTTCGGGCCTCACGTTGGGCGCCAAAGTTTGCTATGCAATCTGCAGCTAAAGTTAGGCCTCCAAATAATAATATGCAATGTTCGATAAATACTGCAAATTCTATTCTGCAATAAAAACTATTTTGAAGAAAAGAGAAATATTCAAAAATGTATATTTCATCGCGTTCCTAAAGGAGAAGATGTTGTGTCCCAAAACCATTCGTAATGAGTGAGTTTGTTGTAAAAGAGAGGAAAAATTTATTGCAGTTACCATAACCAGTCATGTTCATTTTACCGAAAATGACTAAAAATGAAAAAATTACCAAGGTTACAGAAAATTAGAACTCTGTAAACGCAACTTTATTGGTCTTAAACATGTGCAACTTTTCTCTCATTTAACTAACCTCGCATCTATTACAGTTTCTAAGATAGCAATAAGTGGGGTCACTTAAATGGGACACCTTGTACATTATTTTATAATACTGAAAAATAGATGTTTTTAGTATGCAGTATTTTTTGTTAATTTTAAATTTGTAATTAAAAAATTTTATAGAATACATACGATATGTCGCTCCATAAAAGATTCACGGTCAAAAAACACTAGTTTTAGGTAAGATTTTGTGTAGTAATAAATTTATTTGAATGTATTTCTAAAGATCAAAATATTACTAGATATGCTTGCAATAGAGTTTACTACTATTCTTGTACAAAAGCTTTGTATTTGACAATGGCCTGTGGTGTAGGCAACCAAAAATACATTCATAAAGTAAATAGCTGTATTAGTACTATTTTTTATCTGTCATTGTATATTATTATTTATTTTTTCTACGCCCATTTCTGTAAACGTCAAACATTACATTCTCAAACACCAGCGTTTAACTACCTAAATAAAAAAAAATAACATTGTGAAATTACTTAAGTCTCTAACTACAGTTAAATATTCTACTTTCCGGAATTAGGTATCCTATTAGACAGCGGACTGACTTACTTTAAATGGCTTTGATCTAAAGATATGAGCCGGAACAAAGTTACCATGTGTATGGTCTGTAATCGACGTACCTAATTGGATTTAACTTCTTTAGTATATCTATACTCTTCGCAATAAACACAAAAGTGGTTTTTATATTTAGCACGGAAGTAATTCACGTTAAGATTTGCTAGACAATTCCTTGCGGTCTATTATATATGGTGTTTAGATAATTATCTCACCTAGAAAGCAATAAACGTTATACAGATTTATTAACATGAGATACTAGCTATACGTATTATTTATTTACATTTAGAACGGGCACTTTACATGAAACTCGATCATTCATATCTTCATAAAATAAATTCAATACCTCGTAGTTATTTTCGAGGAGGTTACAAAAATGAAATACAGTTTCTGTTAAAGAAAGGTATTTTTAATTTTAATTGATGGGAATACCTACATAAAAAACAGTAGATATGAATTAATTAGACCAAAATTATTAAAGCAGTCAATTGACTATAATAGGTAAGATACGTGGTATTGCACACTAAATATTGTCAGGATCGGTAGATACGAGGTATTGAATTGACACCCTCGATAATATTATTTCTGAACGACAATATTGTTTTAGATCTATGTACTCCACTAATGATGATGCCATATGACGAGATTTACGAAGCAAAATTCAAATTTTCATCTGTCTCAGATAAATAAGTTCAATGAGCTGTGATAATATTAAATTTATTGTACTAATCCTTACTTTTTGGAAGTCCATCTTACTAAGAATAATAAAAAATTCTTCGTTTTAATGTAACTTCCAAGTTTAATTGAAAAATTAGGTTTTAAATCACAATGACAGCTAGAGTTAGCATAATCAGATTGGCAAAAACCTAATTTTTTCAATTAAACTTGGAAGTTGCATTAAAACGAAGAATTTTTTATTATATTATATTTATATTAAAAATACTAGTTCGAAACCACTATCGCCACCTATTGCACATTTTTGTAACTTAAAAATAACCAGATTTATAACTAAATTCAAGCAGGCTAGCCAAATTAAAAATGTTCCTTAGTTCCTATGACACTTGATCACATACTTAAAAACAAATAGAATTTATTTTGACCTCTTATGACAACTGTCAATATTTAATAGATCGAGTTATTTTTAAAGCGTTTTATCATTTGCATTCAAATAAATTCTATAAATTGGTTTTTTTTTCAAAACCTCTTATTTATTATTTTTATTTTACGGTAAGTACAAAATTAACTTCAAACACGACACCACACACACGGCAAAATAACAGTAGCCATTTTTAACTCCGATTCATGTCGCGAAATGAATATCTAGGATAAGAAAATTAATTCATTTTGTTTCTCTACCAAGGAATTATAAATAAAACAATAAATATAAACAATATATTTATTAAAAATAGATTCATTGTAAAAATATATAAACATTTTAAAAAAATGGACGTGCTTTATTAAAGATCATTATTTAAGTTTTAATAGTCAATATGTGCTAGGTATAGATACCTTCTTTTAAAAATTAAGATACATAAATTATATACATAAATCGTTTCTCCTTACAGTTCTCATTATGATAAAATAGAAAAATACAAGGAAGTAAACAAAAACAACCCTATTCATAGAAAAATAAAATGAAAGAACTTTATAAAATAAAGAAAAAACAACAAAATAATTGGTTTTAAAAGCTAGTGGACGGATGTTTGTAATAATTTTAGAATTATTATTGACTTGTAAATAGAAGAAAGGATATAAAATAAAGAAACTAATATTTCTTATAAAAGTTTGCCTTATCTTATATACATTTAAATTCAGGGTAAGGCAAAAACACACAAAGTAGTCATGGATAACATAAAAAACAGGAATTACTTTAATTATGCTTTGTTCATTATCACTTGGTATATTAAATAATTATAAATATTATTTGTGGAGATTCATATTGTATTTGAGTTATAAAGGCATAATTAAAACAACTTTCCTTACTTATTTGATTATACATTAAGAATATTATTCAAATTGTGTCGTATTGGTTCAAAAAAAGACAGGTACTTATTAACTATCCTAAAAGACAAAATATATGTAGGTATTTTGAAGAAAGCTTAAATAATATTGAAAACTTTTAAAATTCATTTTAAGTTAAAACAAAAAAAGAGCAACAATTACAGCCTTATTAACCAACAGCAGTTATTAAACTGTACAAAACTTCAAATAAGTTAGTCCACTATAAAAATTACTGGGATAAGATATTACTACTACCATCAAATTTAAATTATCTCCTTGCTCTCTATCAGTAATTTAAAAAAATGTGTGAAAATATTGTAATTTATATATAAATAATAATAACTGGTTAAAAGTTGTCTGCATTTTTAAATAATATTGTAGTTTAAAATAAAAAAATATTGCTTGTACTTATAGAAAATAAGATATGTACACAAATGAGAATTTTTAAACTATTCGATACACAACCTTACACTATCTCACCAGCCTAACTAAAAACAAAATAGATGCTGCTGTCCACAAAAGAAAAGGTGAAATGTTAAGATGCGAAGAAGTATTACAGCCATCCTTGGTGTTACAAGTACAGTATTCCATAAATATATTGTATGTTCCAGTTCTCATTAAACAAAATCTTTCATCTCCTGCAATACCAGGTTCTCCTAAATAAGCACAACTTCGTATATATTTCCATACTCCATTAACTGAAAAAATTCATATTAAAATTTAATTGTTGGATCAAAATGGTCAGTAATAATTCAAGCTAAAGATTCATTAAGAACTTAAAAAGCTTGAATTATGTAGTACCCTATTTAATTAGTTTTCTTTGCTTAACTAACAATATCATACAAATATTCCAGCTGCTTAATTGCTGTTTTCTTTGATACTTAAATTGCCAGTTTTTATTGTGTTGTTTTAGTATTTTATTATTAAATTATTCTTAATTTAGAACATGGAATTGAAAACCTAAGCTATTTATTTTTAATAATTTAAACCAAGTGTTTTGATGCAAATTGATACAAAAACTTGCAATATAGAATTCTAAAATATACCTACCTTTTTGCCTAATTTTTCTGCACATTGTGGGTAGAACTCCTGGTAAATAATCCAATTCTTTCAATGTATTACAATCAGTTATAGCAAAGGTTGTATTGTCAAAAGGGTCAGAGCATTTTGGATCAGCATCAGACCTACAGTCCCAACATTTTATTGATAAACCTGTAAAATAGTTACTCAATAACAATAACCATTGTACAACTTTTAAAAAATACAATAAATGTTCAATATATCTTTAAAAATGCTAATAAAACATTTTACTTGGTCAATAATATTGATATCAAACTTTTAATCTTATTTATAAAACTAATAAGTAATGTAGGTTATCACTGAACTTCAGTACACTATAATATATTTATATGTGGTTATTACTTTTTAATAAAAAATAATACGAAATAATTGAAAACCAGAAAACAGTCTATGATTTAAGTGTTATAAAACCAAAAAAAAGTTGTTTTTGTCTTCTAGATACACCTAATAGATATATGTGTCATACAAACATTGTTATGATACATTTTAAAATCTTATTTGGGCATAAACACCAGATGATATTACTAGAATAACCTAAACCAATATTCCACTTATTAAAACATCATATTAATTCATATTTTTAATACAATTTGATGATACATAATGGGCGAGGTCTTTAATGAAAGTGCTACTTACTTGTTTTTACTATAATGGCAAATAGCACAAATATCGTCAGAATAATAAATTTTAAATTAACTCCCATAATTTAGTTGATTCAAAATACTAACTAAACTAAAAAACAACAAAAGTATTATAAACAAAAACCATACAAAAATTAATAACAATGAGCTAACGCTAGTCTTTATATATGCACGTAACCATAGATAAACCACACGCTACACGCTACCGTCGACAAACAAGTATTTTAGACAACCAATTTTACACTATCAAGAAAGCTGAGTTGCATAACTTTGGATTTGAATTGTTCGTATAGAGGTAACTAGATTAGAAGTTGTTACGTTAACTGTAATTACAGGAGCTTTGGTGTAATTCAGAGCTTTTTCTATAAGCTACAGGATCTGTAAGGTATAGGGTTTGCCATTTTAGATTTTACAGATTATTGCTTAGAGATCTTACAGATGTGCTCAGAATCCCACTATTTATCCAAGGTGATGATCGCCTCTACACATTAGCTGCAATGAGTTTCCTATAATACTTTAGGTTTAGGTACCTTTTTTTTTATCTAGTTTGGCGAATGATCTTTCTTACTCGTTCCTTCTTGTTTAAAATTCTCTGCCTAAGTCTATATTCCTCTGGTTAAACAGCAATTCCTTGTTTAAGTTTACACAGACACCTCATTTTTGCCACTGCGGATAGGTACTCAGTTTGCCTTCTCTTAGATCTTAGAATTTAGATATAGCTGGATAAGAGTATTTTTAACTGGTATGTAAAATATAATTTTTTAAAATTTATTCTTCAATGTACCTAATTAGGTATAAATCTTCATTAATTTATTGATCAATAAATCTACTTGAACTCTACTTATAACGAATTAAGCCAGCTGTCTAGAGAGCAAATTCCTAATTTGATACTGCTTATAGGAGTTTGCAAAACGAGAAAAGAAGGGAAATACCAGTTAATTTCATTTTTGTTTGCGCATGTCTGAAATCGCCATGTTTATAATCAGATAGTTGTCATTTGCCAGAACTGTCGTTCTCACAAAACACAAAAAGTATGGACTGGGAAAGTAGTGACGTTAGTGTCAAACCAAATGATTCCAAATAACTTTTTTTATGGTATGTTTTATAGATGTTATTGACTATTGTATTGTATTTTCTTTATTTTTGGGAGTTACTGTTTTTTTATTGGTAAGTGTTCATTCATATGTTTTACATATCACTAAAGGAGATATATGAACAATTACCGTAAAAATATTATAACACAACCTTCAAAGTTGTGCATAAGTAAAGTTTACTTATTACTCTGAGGCATTTTCATAAATTTTAAGAATACTTACTAAAATGGTACTTTAAAATCGAATTTGGAAATATTTTGTTTATATTTACTTAATTACGATACTTGCGTTATATTTTAAAGTATAATAATAACAAAATAACTCAAACAAAAGTTATTTCTGGGGATTTATAATGTTGCCGTTTGGAATCATTTCGTTGACATTTCTCAGTTCAACAGCATAGAACACAAATTTTGACGTCACACTTTCCCAGTTCATTCTCCGGTCATGTTTCACTTGTCACTTTCACTCAGTTTCACTTATATAAACATAAACCTTATTCTATGGTTTCACTTCCAACTTCCCTTTGAATAATGTAACTATTGTATCGAAAATGTACTAATAATAAAAATATCGTAAATTGTACATGAATAACTGATTTTTAATTCACTAAAAACGTTTCAAAAATATTATCAAGGCAATTTTGGCCATACATTAAATGATTTTCACCGGCTTTCGCTTCTTATTAGTTGGAATAGTCTTTGTTTGGTATAATGATGGTAACTGAGGTTCCTCATGGGGGTAAAAGTTCGGTATAGCGGTTTTCGCTATTATAAGAGATTTTTCAAAAATTCTTTTTCAGGGTGTTTCTATAGGTCGATTATGACACAAATCTGTGTGCGCGTTTTTAAAAATTCATTTCTATAATTTATTAATAATAAAAACATACTTACGGGACGGTGGAGTGAATAGGGGTGCTGGGTGGGGAGTGGGGACGAAACAGTAAAAATCCAACGTCAAACACAAGAAAACACTAATACACTGCACTCGGGGCACATGAAAAATGTAAATTAATTTTGAAAAGTATTAAATTTTTCGAAAAACTATCCCACACATGACAAATCTCGTTCGCCATTATTAATGAAGGAAAATAAAATAGGCGATAGGCGCATTCATTTTGATCAGCTGATAACATGAAGTTCGTCATTATTAAAATGATAGGCTTGATAGAAGCAGTGGTATTTTTTGTAGAAATGCCTCCTTCTTTATGTTTTTAAACAATTTCTAGAACATTTTTGTGAACAGAAAGTGCGGTGTGTACTCTGAAATACTGTTTTTTGGTGTTTAATGTAGGATTTCTATTGTTTCGTCCCCACCCAGCACCCCTATTCACTCCACCGTCCCGTAAGTATGTTTTTATTAATAATAAATTATAGAAATTAATTTTTGAAAACGCGCACACAGATTTGTGTCATAATCGACCTATAGAAACACCCTGAAAAAGAATTTTTGAAAAATCTCTTATAATAGCGAAAACCGCTATACCGAACTTTTATCCTCATGGGTTTTGTGGTAACGTAATAAAATAACCAAATTTTGTTTTAATTATATTTTATTAAACTACAAGAGAATACGCAAAACAGGTTTTAAAAGGTAGGTAAATCGTTATTTTTTAAATTTGCATTTGAATATAATTTTACACCAACCATAAACAAAAGTTCTTGAAAAAAATGTATTTGTTGAAGACAAAAGCGTAAATTAAGACATCGTGTCAATATATTATTAATATTTTATTATAACTAGCATTTGTTTAAATAAAAGATTTTTTAAAAGATGCAGAAAACTACCATATTTAAAATTTTTAAATTGTTCTAGTTGCAAGTTATAATTTTAGTTGTACAAGTGAAAATATGTATACATTGAAATACTAGCATGTTCTTATTTGGTGACATAATGTCTTTTTTACTAAATAATCTCTCGAGTATATAAATATATATAAAATAAAAATGTTTTATCTTTCAATAGGTAAGCGAAAATTTTAAAGAAAGTAGAAATAAAAATTACTAAGCGATAATACCATATAATGATCAATCTGTAAGATAATAGACTTGTTTAAATTTATATTATACAAGTAAGAACAAGAAACAAATAATTTTTTTAATAAAAATTCCACTATTTTATGGGAAAGTGGAAATTTTAGTAGGTAGTTATTTATTTTGTGTTCTTAATATGATCAACTTCCACAAGATAAAGGTTAGTACAATAAATTGCACTATAAAAATATTTTTGTACCTACTATACATGTAATTCAAATAATTTTTGCACTAAAACTTTGAAACTGTGTCAAAATTAATGCAAAAGATTTGTGAAATGAAAAACAACAACAGAAAAATTAATAAAATCAAAATAAAGAAGAAAATGAAAATAAGAGATATTCGGGTTGGTTGAAGAACATTGTTTAGAATCATTACCATGTCAATAAATGTTAAAAGAAACACAAATGTAAAATAGGGGTCTATTCTATTCCTTTAAAACGTAAAGACAGTTAAAAGCAAAGATTTTAAATGCCCTTTAAAAAGTTTTCTCAAAAGTTCATTTGACCTTTTTAGTTGTTTAGTTGTATAATCAATTTTAAATAAAAATATTAACTCCAAGCTAGCAGTTTGTCTTTCTTGAAAAAGAGTTTTGAATACCTAACTTATTAGAAATTTGAAATGATCACTTAACCTCTAAAATAAAATAGGTACATTTAAGTGAAGACTAAATACAAGAATTTAATGTTGATTATTATGTACTTTTTGTGAATTTCTATTGTATCTTGATGAAAAACTTTACCAAGAATGTCAACATGGCGCAGTCAGTAGGATACACTGGTCCCAGTTGAATCAAGTACATTCAGCTTGAATGAAAAACTAAAATATTCAATATTTAACTGAATCTAGAGGTCAAGTACTATTAGAATAAGCAATAAAACACTTTAAATGAGTAAAATTCGTTCAAGTTTGCTTGATCCAGTGAATAAGAGTCAAATAACTTGACACTGCTTTAGCTTTAACCTGTTAAAATGCTAAAGGTCTTTAATTTTTTAAAGGATTAGACCCCATTGTCATCTATATAGATAAAATATGGACAAAAAGCAGGTCTACAATATCTCAACTTGTGTATTAACTTACCGATTGAATATTATCAAGTGAAGCCTTTACCTAATAAAGATTAAATACTTTAAGTGATGGACTAATATGTTAATTTCTATTTAAAATGCATAATACTGTAAAATTTAATTAAAATGATCATTGTACATTTGTGCATATAAGTACAATCCCAGTTTAAAAGTTAATTTTTTAAATAATAACTGCATTAGGGTATGAACAAATAAATAAATTAGACACATTAGTCCAATACAATTTACTCAAAATCCCAGACATCATTCAAATAAGTACATTATTATTACCCAAAAGCATCAAGAATGCTAATTACCAAATAATTATCTAGTATACAATAAGATATAATAATATGTTTGTGATTTTGAGTAATTTTTAAAACTTAAACGTTGTTAAATTAAAAATTAAAGATAAACTAAGCAAGAGCTTTACAAATTAATGTTAAAACGCAAGAGAAGAAGGGGAAATAAACGGTAACTAACTTAAATATGTTAAATAGTTTAGTTATTAGCAGACAACAAGCTGATACAGCGATCAACATCCAACAGCTGCAAAAGAAATGCTGTATCTCTTAATATTTTGCCACACGATTTTACAATGTGCAGTAATTTATTCTCTGGTAAATTAAGCTGTTCGTTGCAGATTGACAGTGTGTGGAGTAATTCTTTGTCAACCTAAAAAATATAGAGTATTAGACATATACATTATAGCTTAACTATTGGGTGGAGTAGAATTCAATGAAACCTCTGGCAGAAAAAATTGACATTGCTGCAATGAGTAAAATAATTCATTTTGTATTGTTTTTGTAGATATTGTAGGCAATATTTGTTTAATTTTGAATCAGTGTTTTTCTATTCATCTCAACTGCCATAGTTTCTGAATATATTCAACGGTAATATATACCAAGACGGGGATAAATAGTTGGGTCTAAATTTCGAGAATATTTTAATATCAATTTGATAAAATATATAAACATATTACTGATAATTAAAAAAGTATGTTTTAAATAATCCAGTGGATTGTTTTGTTCAATTTTAGTTATATAAGAAATAGGAAAGTAAGGCCTATAACGGAGATTTGCATTATTTGTTATTGTTAAAAAATTAACCTAGTTATATAATTTCGTACTAAAACTCGTGATAAAATACTGTCGTAGAGCAGTAAGTTATTTGTTTTATTTATTAAACAAATCTGAGATAAACCTAACATTCTAAGGATGTTTATTATTTGCATTATAAATGCATTTTATATCCATGTAGATAATCTTTTACAATGCAAAATGAATGTAACTAAAAGAATAAATACTATTTTAACAACACCGCTAAAACTATAAACAGATCACAAAAGTATAATAATTTATGAACTTCTGGTAAACTTTAAGTATTTTCTTCAATTTTTTTGTGTGAAAAAGATTTTTATTTTAAGTTTAAAGTGAAAATATTAATCGTAAAATAGAATTAAAAAGTATTTGGAAAATATTTAAAAAGTATTATTTCTTGAACTAAATTCGTGATTTTTAAAGTAATTAGTGATTGATCCATTTAAAATTAACTAAAAAATGAGAGGGTCGTTAAAGTCAATGAATATCAAAAATAAAATAAACAATTTTTCACAAATAATCATTTTAACAACACCGCTAAAACTATAAACATACCACAGAACTATAATAATTTATGAACTTCTGGTAAACTTTAAGTATTTTCTTCAAGTTTTTTGTATGTAATAGACTCTTATATTTTATTTTAAGTTTAAAGTGAAAATATTAATCGTAAAATAGAATTAAAAAGTATTTGGAAAATATTGGAAAAGTGTTATTTCTTGAACTAAATTCATGATTTTTAAAGTAATTAGTGATTGGTCCATTTAAAATTAACCAAAAAATGAGAGGGTCGCTAAAGTCAATGAATATCAAAAATAAAATAAACAATTTTTCACAAAGAAAATAAACATCATTTGAACAACACCGCTAAAACTATAAACATACCACAGAACTATAATAATTTATGAACTTCTGGTAAAATTTAAGTATTTTGTTCAAGTTTTTTGTGTGAAACAGACTTTTATTTTAAGTTTAAAGTGAAAATATTAATCGTAAAATTGAATTAAAAAGTATTTGGAACATATTGGAAAAGTGTTATTTCTTGAACTAAATTCGTGATTTTTAAAGTAATTAGTGATGTATCAATTTAAAATTAAACAAAAAATGAGAGGGTCGTTAAAGTCAATGAATATCAAAAATAAAATAAACAATTTTTCACAAAGAAAATAAAAATCATTTGAATAACACCGCTGAAACTATAAACATACCACAGAACTATAATAATTTATGAACTTCTGGTAAAATTTAAGTATTTTCTTCAATTTTTTTTGTGTGAAACAGACTTTTATTTTTTATTTTAAGTTTAAAGTGAAAATATTAATCGTAAAATAGAATTAAAAAGTATTTGGAAAATATTGAAAAAGTATTATTTCTTGAACTAAATTCGCGATTTTTAAAGTAATTAGTGATTGATTCATTTAAAATTAACCAAAAAATGAGAGGGTCGTTAAAGTCATTGAAACCGGACTAGTTATATCAAAAATAAAATAAACAATTTTTCACAAATAATCATTTTAACAACACCGCTAAAACTATAAACATACCACAGAACTATAACAATTTATGAACTTCTGGTAAAATTTAAGTATTTTCTTTAATTGTTTTTTTGTGTGAAACAGACTTATTTTTTATTTTAAGTTTAAAGTGAAAATATTAATCGTAAAATAGAATAAAAAAGTATTTGGAAAATATTGGAAAAGTATTATTTCTTGAACTAAATTCGTGATTTTTAAAGTAATTAGTGATTGATCCATTTAAAATTAACCAAAAAATGAGAGGGTCGTTAAAGTCAATGAATATCAAAAATAAAATAAACAATTTTTCACAAATAATCATTTTAACAACACCGCTAAAACTATAAACATACCACAGAACTATAATAATTTATGAACTTCCGGTTAAATTTTAAGTATTTTCTTCAATTTTTTTTTGTGTGAAACAGACTTATTTTTTATTTTAAGTTTAAAGTGAAAATATTAATCGTAAAATAGAATTAAAAAGTATTTGGAAAATATTGAAAAAGTATTATTTCTTGAACTAAATTCGCGATTTTTAAAGTAATTAGTGATTGATTCATTTAAAATTAACCAAAAAATGAGAGGGTCGTTAAAGTAAATGAATATCAAAAATAAAATAAACAATTTTTCACAAATAATCATTTTAACAACACCGCTAAAACTATAAACATACCACAGAACTATAACAATTTATGAACTTCTGGTAAAATTTAAGTATTTTATTCAAGTTTTTTGTATGAGCAAAACATTTTATAAAACAGACACTGAAAATAACTCATTGCTAAGATGACATTGACATTAGACATTTCACAGCGCCATCTATGGAACTCTACTTTTCCCAATATTTGAGAATTTCGGTAACTATCAATTTAACTTATTATGAATCTTACCTCTGGTTTCAGAAAGTCAGAGAACTTCAACTTTATCCGTTGCTTGCCCATATTTTGGTAAAATATTGTGAATTCGTCGCCGTTGAGCAATAACTTGAAGTATATACCTGCGATCAAATTACCCTTTTGATCTCTCGACAATAAACTTCTGAAACCGTAGAGCAAATTTCTCCTTTCTGTAACATCCACTGCCGTTAAATAGGGTCTACCAACGTAAATGATACCCACGAAAGTATCTTCTTTGCCCTTCCTTGTTGTTCTTTCAGTCCATTCGACGAAATGCTTGTGTGGCGTGAATTGATAATTGTATTCTTTGCGGATCTCGTTTTCCTCAGACTGAATGAACCAACCTGGAAAGAGAAATAAAAAAAAAACATGAAAATACAGTATTTATTGGAAATAAATTGGAAAATGGAAACATTTAAGGGGTGTATACAGTGTGGAAAAGATAAAATGTGAAAGAAGATATTGGTCGTATATATTTGAGAAAAAAAATCATGATAAAAGTCGCCAAGAAAAATTGCTGTGAGTTTGTCAAACGTCCGCTAGAGGGCGTAACAACCAGCACCAAGTAGAAAAATGGGATTTGTATAGAATTTTGCATAATGAAAGTATATCGCTGATATCGTTTTCATATTTACTGACCTTTTCCCCATATTTTTTGTCTAAAGTTCTATCTATAGTGTTCTATCTATAGTGTATTTGAAAATCAAGAGAGAGTAAATTCCCAGAAATGTTTTGCAGTTATCAGTGTTAAAGGCAGTAAACCATAGACGTGCGTTTTCAAAATTAAATTAATATGGAAATAGAAATATTTAATTTGTTTTAGTTATTTATACCTAGATTACCAATTTTAGATAGATAAACATAATTCGTAAGTAGTAATTTAATTTGGGTAAAATGAAGAAAAAGTCAATATTATTTTAGGCATTTTGTTTTAGGCATATGTTTATTTACAAAATATGTATATAATATGTACAGATAATTACAATTACTTATAAATTAATATGAGGAGCTAAAAAACAATTAAGTAGGTATATGAGAAAAAAACCAACCGCAAGGATAAAATTTGACGAGCAACATGCAAAAAATACGACAATATTAAATCTTAAAAAATAAAAATCTAAAAATAAAATTAAAGTACATAAATTAATAATTTTAAAGTTATGGTTCCTCGCACTCTGTGTCAGAATATTCACCATCTGATTCTAGAGAAATTACAATGGGCTCTATAGTAATATCAATTATGTTATCTAGCTCCCACATTTTTTTTATATTTCTGTAACGTGTCTAATACATTTTTGCCAATTTTCACTTGTTACTTCAGATATTGCCTTATTGAAGAGATTTTTAACATCTGATAATTTAAAAGTAGTGTTATTTCTGGCAACATAACCTTTAACTTGAGCCCATATCAATTCTATCGGATTCAGCTTGTGAGCCATTGTGATGGTAGAGTGGTAAACGAAGGATTTCAATTTATCGTTTTTTGGCTATCTCCTCAATATTATATTTTTTATAATTTTGCTTATGTTTTTTAGCAATAGTTAACAATTCTGCCCTCAGCATTGTATTGTCAAAGGCTAAGTTTTTAGAAGATAACCATTTTGCAATTTCATCCTTTTTCCATTTAGTGGTTGGTAAAGGTTCAAGTAATCTGGAGTGGTAACTTGCATTGTCCATTACAATAACCAATGCTTTTGGTATGAATTGAGTCATCTGTTCAAAATATTCCTCAAACACGTCTCCATTCATTTTTTCGTGATAATCAACGGTTTTTTTTTATTCAAATAAGAGTAAAACAATCAAAAGAAAACCCTTTTTACTGCCTATATGAGAAATAATTAATCTTTTACCTTTTCCTATAGGTTCCTTAAAACCAGTAGTATATCCTACTAGAAAAGCTTGATGGGATGATTTTATATTTTTGTCTTTCCAAACTCTTCCTACACAATGTCCTTCATTAACCCATGTTTCATCTAAATAATAAATGTTTTTATTTTGAGCTTTAACTTGTTGTATTCTTCTGAGGTACTGTCTTCTCCAACATACAATTTCTTCAGAATCAATTAGCATTGAGTGTCTGCCCATTTTTTCAAATTTAAAGTTTAACTCATGTAACGTTTTCCATAGTTTATCCTGGCTTATTGTGGGTAAATCAACATCATTCGTAATGGCTTGCAAAACTTTATGTAAAGTTGGTATTTGCTTGTTTATAAAAAATGAGTGAACAAGCTTACGAATAGCATTTTTAAAAAACTCGTCCACGTTGACTTTTAATAGTTTTTGTCTACCTGGTTTCGGCTTTGGTGAGGTTACTCCACCTGATTTTTCCTCCTTTAGAACTCTATATATTGTAGATTTTCCATATCCCATTGCCTTAGATGTTGTTTCAACTACACTGTCAATAGTTTTTGAGGGATTTTGATGTTTAAAATAGTGGTACACATTCACTACAGCACTCTTTTCATTGAGCGATAAATGGTCTATTTTAATTTTTTCACTGGCGTATACTCACAAACTGCTTCCATTTTTAGTCACTACTATTTGTCACGTTTATCGAAAATCAAATAACTGCATTTCTAGAAACTTAAGCACTATGTAAGTCAAAATATCTGTCATTAGAAGCTGTTGCCATTCGGAGGTCGTTAAATAACAATTATCCCTTTCTAATCTGGTTACGCCTATGACGCACGTTAATCCTCTTAGGCCTACTGTAGTAACAATGAAAGATCATAAAATAATGTGATAGTCCAAGAAATTTAATAAATTTTGTATTGAAATTAACAAAAACAATTTAGAATGCATTACAAATATTGAAGTTTTACCGCACGTACTGTACTATAGTTTTGCATACCGAATTAGTTTTTATTCTGGGAATTTACTCTCTCTTGATTTTCAAATACAGTATATCAAAATAAAGCGGTGAGGAAGTTCAATTTTTTTTTATAAACAAACCAAGATTTCTCCTGTTTCTTTTGACCGATTTTACCAAACTAAGGATCATATGAAAGAGCATAATTTGCACTATAAAACGCTTATTTGGTTCGGAATTTTTGACTTTAGCTGTCGCCGCTAGATAGCGGTAACTGAAATGATAACAAGTTTTTGAGTTTTTTTCAAAAAAAAAAACAAATGTAATGGTATATTAATTTTTACTGGTGGCGACCGACTTCGTCGATACTTAAAACCAAATCAACGGGAAGAACACTACTCGTAGACCGGTTTCGACATTATTATGTCTCATCAGTACGAGGTAAGTAGTTCTTCTCATCCCGCAAAGCCGGATACAGAATGATTCTTTTACGCCACGTTTTCTATTGGAATGTAAGTCCGTTGGGGCATATAGCCCAGGAAGTAGTTGTTTTTTCATAGAAAACGGTCAAGCTTGGTATAGAAACTGTCAAGTTTCTTTACCTTGGACGCAGGTGGAAACAATTTTCTACTTTTTCAGTTTTTTATTGACTGCACCTTATTGAAATTATTTCTTATATTAAAATAAATTCTGTTGATTGAGACTTACCTGTGTGAGGATATGCTCCGTCGGACATTACAGTAACAACTCTGGCAACGTGGTATCCAGGATCGCATAGCATGGTTGCAGTTCTTCCCGAAAATTCGACTTTTAGACACATTAAAGCGTGCTCTTTTTCCAAAGTATGAGGTACAGAGCCGGGCTCGAATCTGCAAGTGTTTGTGTATCCGATGGGATTTACAACGTCTTCTTCACAAGAAACCACACAGATGTGATTTCCTATACCTGGATATTTAGTTTCCAAGATGAATCTGATGCGGTTCCATAATTCGAAAGCTAATCCAACACAAGTATAATGTTCAGGAGTTATTGGAGGGGAATATCTACAAAAAAATTAAAAGATACAATAGTTTGCCCAATTTTTTAAACTGTTATAGGCTTCAAAGTAGAAAACAACATATTTGTCCCGTTAAACATCCACTCGGAACCCAAGCTCTCTCTAGACTGGTAATTGTACAGCGCGAAAACAACAACCTAACCCCCAGGGGTCTGGGGGTTATTTTTTGCGGCAGTTTTTATATAACTCATAAAGTCGGTGTCTAGTGCGGAGGCGGAGAGTCCAGAATTTATTTGGGGCAGTTAAGTATTAACTTGTAATTTTTAGCCATATTAATTGATAACCTTAAATTAGTTACATATATTATGGCAGCGTTTTGGAGACTTTTGAATCAGAAAATGGACCAATTTTTTGAACTGTTAGTATAATTATGAGTTTTAGTAAGGAGAGTATTGATTATTGATGTGTAACATCTACAGTGTGTCCACGGATGGGGTCGTCTATAGGAGAAAAATTTTTATTATTCATTTTACGACAAAATGTCACTCTTTATAAAAAATTCTGCTTCTTTCGAAAATGAGAATAACGCTGAACAATTTTAGATTGGATCTAGAGGGTGTTGCCAAATTAGGAAAACATGAAAATGCCTCAAGAGAGAAGTACCATTATTTATTATTTTACACAAAGTTTATATATAAAAGAAAGTTGTTTATAATCTGAAATAAAACCTGAATACAAATTTTCTCAGTCAAAACCAGAAGATAATCCACCAAGCTCTCAACCAAAAATTAAATGAAAGGGCCAAATGGTGGCCAAAAATTGAGCAATCAATGGCATGTGTTAAGTTGCAGAAAGTACAACGTCTGGCTTGTCTGGGAATCATAGGAGCAATGACAATGTTCCCCACAGCAGCCCTAGAGGCGTTGCTGGTACTACCTCGGCTGCAATATTGCATTCTAAGGGAGGATGCAGCTGGTGCCTTACTATTGCAACAGACAAAAAACTTAAAACCTGATGATTTGGTTCGTCATTCCTCAGTGTACTTCTTCGGCTAAAAGAAACACTGGATGGAGTTTCTATTAATTGTCTGAATCAGCAAAGAGCCCAAAAAGGGAAACAAAGTCATAGACAGACAAAAAAAGCTTGGATTTTGACAATGAGAATTTTAAGAGGATTCCAAAAAGTAATGCTGGAATGGAAAATATTCCTGAGATGTACAGTCAATAAATTGATTGAAACTGAGATGCTCGAACAGTCAGCAAAAGCAAAAGGTATAGTTAATGTACAACATACAGTATGATGCAAATGTATGGAATAAATTCATTATTTCAGAAACAGACGACTTAAATAAAATCTTGAAACACGTCAATTTTAATTTTTGAATGGCCATCAACTGCTAAAGATGTGTTGGACGTTATGTCCACTTTAATGGTTGAGTAGTGTAATAGTGATAAATAAAATTTTGTTTTAATTAATAATGAAAGTAATGTAAACATGATTCGACGACATTTAAATTTGGAATCGCATAAAATACTTTTCACTGCATATGAATCTACTAGAAATGTTTGGTTTCGGTGACTTTTGGTATTGAATATTTTTGTATTGAGTATATTCCAGTTTTTCACATATTATAGAGCATGTAGAAAGACTTAAGCTATAGTTTAAGTTACATTTAAGGAAGTTTTATCCTTTATAAGGTGAGAAAAAATTTTAACAATATAACTAACCTCAAAATTTTTAACTTTTAAAATTTTTCCATATAATTTTTTTTCTTATTTGTTTGTAATATATTTTTTTTATTGCATATTACTTATACGAAAACAATTTCAATCTTTTCTTTGTTAAATATAATTTATACAAAAACAATTTCGATGTTTCACATCTGCCATGCGTCACGCGACGACTCACACGTGTTATTTTCCGAAACATGATCAGAATGTTAGTATAGATAAGCAAAAAAATGATAAACATGATTATCGTACAAAGGAATAAACAATCAAATAAACTTTTTGTATACTTACAGATGGAAGAACTCAAGTAAGTTATCGGTTTCGGATTTTTTGAACGTTTCGTAGAATTTCAAAAAATTGCCAACGGTATCGTAATTGTGTTCTTCCAACACTTTGCGCAAAAGCATTTCAATTTCGCAGGCCAACGTTTCATATTCTCTGATGTCCTTTAATCTGTAGGGAACAATGTATTCCTCTTCCCAACCCGGAAGAGGCAAAGGATGTTCCAAAGGCCATAGACCGTTGTCTTGCTCATCTTCGATAAGTTGGGCTAATGTGTTAACGTTGCCGTTTAAATCCCCATGAGCCCCAATAGCGGGCTCTTGCTTTGACCCTAGGAGGGCTCCATCTTGAGACCAATCATTTTTAGTTGCGAGTCAACTTGGCCATTCGCAGCCCCAGCGCCCAACCGTTGGCTCCAGGGATCTGAAACAATTTATTCACATTTACCACAAACAATCATTAAAACACTCGTTTTTATACAAGCAACTATTTTACCCGAGAGATTTAGATGTTTTTAAAAACAAAAAATGTAGTCAATAAAAGGTGTTTGTAAATATACGCCTTTTCAGTAAAAAAATTTTGTGCGCAAGCGTACCACCGCCATCTTTTTCGTACTGTTTTTTGTAAACAAACATGCTAAAGTGCCCGCTACCCGAACCAAAAATTAAAATACTAATTAAATTAAAGTCTATTATTTTTTTATAGAAAATAAGAAACAAATAAGGAAGAAAGTCTAAATAACCGGTAAAAAAGGTTTATGATCAATTATAATCATGTTATCTGTGCGAAAAGGAGCAACAAAAGTCGATTCTTTTCACATTTCTCTCGATTCGTATTCGCGAAAAAATGTATTTTGTACAGTAAAAAGTCGTTCGCGAAAAACCGCCTTACCCTAATGTCAAACTCAACAGTCATGTCATCTGCCGGTACGACTTTTGAATAATTTTAGGTTAACTTGAGGAATTATAAAATTTTGATGAAAAATATGAATGAATCAAAGTTTTAATAATTGTGTATGACTGTGATAAGTAATATGCAGAAGTGGTATTTTAATTGCATAAGATGTTATCGAATAACTATAAAAGAAATTGACGTCAAGGTTTACATGTACCTAACTACATACAATTCTGTCGTGCCAGAAACATACAGTTTTATACCCAACGGTTCCAACAGGATGGGGCTACTTGATGAACTCCGTGAAAAAACTTTGACCTTTTTCACAAGAATGCAGCAGCCTATTTTTAATAACTCGTTATGCGTTATGAGTACTGCTTGAAAGGCAATGGCGAGCACTTTGAACAGAAGCAAAACTTAAAATTATTATCCTTAATTTTTCATGTTTAATAAAGCTTTTCAGTGTCGTTTGTTTTGGCTTCTACTGTATTACAAATGGAATATTTAATAGAAGATTTAACTTAAAATTTCCATATTTCAACTGGGTTTGTTTAAAAAATATTTCAACTTGAATTTATTTTATAATAGATTTACCACTTAATTAAATCCATTTATGTTTCTCGAGAAAAACAATTCAACAAAGAAATGGAAAATATTAATTTCGACTAGGTATAATTTGGTAGCTAGTAAACAAATGATGATACTTGGACTCTCAATTAGCCTACCTTTTTCCTTTTTGTGGACCACCATCACAACTAAATGATAATTAAATAAAGCACCATCTATATGTCCTATGGTAGTTTGCATTATTAATTTTAATAATAAATGAAAATCACAGAATACCAAGAGAGTTTTATCAAAATATTTAGGTAATTAGAAATAACGAAAGAGAAGTACGTTTTTATTTACAAATTTCAGCAGTAAAACTCCTTTAATTTATAAGTATCAAATTCGGTTTATGGGAAAAATTATTTGAGCCGACAACTTCGTATACACTTTTGGAAATGGCCCCCTCATGCGCTTCGGGGGTAGAGCTAAAATACCCATGTTTATATTATCTTTTTTGGGTATATTATTAACACGACTATATTTAATGTTTTTGTAATTTCTCTCGAGTCACAGTTAAACATTTTCCGTTTAAAATTTTAATAATTACTCACCTATCAAAACTGGTCTCTCCGTTGGGAAGTAAGGGGCCAGTACATGAGTTAGAAAAAGACTCGTGCCCCGCTGCATTTTTATCAGCGGTACACAAAGACTTTAACGGCTGTATATCACGCTCTGAAAACAAAATTCTAATTTGAAACTGAACATAAACAATTCCATATTGAAACAAAAAAATTTAAAAAGATAGGAATGCAAAGTTTTAAACATTTTTTTATAAATATTTTGATTACTTCACTGCTTCTATTATACCTAGTATGATTCATTATTATTTTGCATCCATCTATTCGTTATCTAAGTTTTAATTTATAGAAATATATTCGTTCAAAGTTTATTGATTAAAAAATGAAATTTATATAACCAGAAATTTAATAATTCATGGTACAGGTTTTATAAATGCAAATTAATCTAGAGCAAATAACTACCTTGAAGTTTGAAAGTTTGTATACATAAAGGAATGTTTTTTTTAATTGTATAATACATACTTTCCTAAATTAGTCATTTTAATTGTATTTTAAAATTGTTAAAATACTTTTCAATCACTTTTGAATGATTAGTGTTATCTAACTTCAATATAAATACCTGCTTAATTGAATAATAACTAGTTTTATCTAAATATGAACGTAATAAAACATTTTTTTAAATAATTTAATTTAGGAACAAAACATAAATGGGTGCTAATGTGTAGTTTCTGTTTAACATTTGGGGACAGTAATCAGTTATGTATAAATATCAATAATAAATATGGATTGGCTACATACTAAAGAATCAAATACCAATTAAAACACGATGTGGTGAGGGGTCTTACCTTGATATAAATAAAAAAATGAATACATTATAATATGCAATAACCAATTAAATCAAATATTTAAAGCTCGTTATCAGATAAATTATACCCAAGGCTGTTTTAGAAAGTTGTATATTCTGTACAAAGAGTACATGATAATATTATAGGTAATACAAAAGGTGAAACATACTTATATCGATCTATGGAATAAATATTTAAGTTACGTCAGCGAAGAATGAACAAAAGGAAACAGAGCGTAGGTATAATTAAAATAACAAAAATTTTATATTTGTCATTGACGTTATCTCGTTTAACCTCAAAATTAAAGTATAGATATTTAAAATTTTCTCCGGATCGTGTACATTTTTATAGCATTTGGCCTGAATTCAATTTACAAAACTCCTCCTCCTAAACTGAATAAAAATAGTTTCTGGAATATTAGTGACTCGAATTTATGCGATGCAATTTTTTGTGACGGTATGGAAATTCCGTTTTTTGCAAACTTATAAATAATATTTAAACAAAGACATCGTTGTTCCTACTAATTATATCATTCAAGTTCACGTTTAAAAATTATATATATAGCGTTGAACATAAGGTAAAGTATAGTCTTACAGAAACACAGTTTTATGTGAAATAATAAAAGGGTACTCACCCATACAATGGTAACCAACCAAAAAAACAAAAAAGAAACCCTTCTTTTCAGGTGATTTTTTTTGCAAGAGTTCTATGCAAACTGAACAACTTCACCGACCGAACGGTTAATATCCTCTGGAGTGTCTCCCACTCCTTTGGTGATGTCACTTAGTAGCGCAGGCGACGCGCGCAAGTTCAACTAAATCGTTTATGGCCGAGATCCACTAAACTGGATGGTTTGACGCATCAATTTTAAGGAAATTACGTTTCGACGAAGTACACCAAACTTTTTGTTTAATATGGGATATTTAAAAAGTACACAGTCTGATAATGATAACTAGAATTCACTAAATGTTTATAAGAACACCAATTTAAAGAAGAAATTAATCTCATTATGAACAGCATCTGAAAACGAAAAATAATGGTTAGTGCCTCTTAGGCTTTTAGTAGCATTGTATTTATTTTATTTTAATATACCGATATTATTTATCGATTGGAAGTAGACAATTTCCTGTTTCTGTACTTCTTTATGAAATATTAATTACCTTTTATTATTTTATCTATTGATTGTTTTTAGCTAGTAGATAGGTAATTTATTTGTAATAATCCACACAAAAACCATGAAATAAATTTTAAAATTACCCACTTTATGATCTTTAAATATTTACTTACTTTGTTTTATTATAGTTCATTTGTTTGAAGTTGGTAGCTAAGAAAAGTTATTATATCGTAAAATGTTGTAAACAAGACCTTAAATCAGTAGCGCGCGTACTTATTTATATTAAGAAATTTCTTTTATCCATGATATTTTAATCTTCTTATAGTCTGTACAAAAAGTACGAGGAGTAATAAACCCTAATTAAGTATGCAAAACCTTTACAGGGAGCACCATGAATTTTTTGATAAATCTCTTACTTTAAATTACATTTCTTCCGTAAATCTAAAAACCAGGTAGATCGACTCCGTATTTGTTTCAGTTGTAGCAAAGTTTAGGGTTACTTCATCATTAAAGGATTAGCAGATAAGCAATAACGCAATGCAGTAGTGTGTATTTTGGGAAAAAATACGTTTTAAATTATAATATAATAAAAAATGAAAAGAAATAATTATTGGAATACATTTATTACTTACATTTTATTCTATATCCGACTCGGAAGAGGAAGAATCGTTGTTGACATTAATGATAATAGGGTCCATTAAATCATCACAAATATTGTCAATTTTCCGCATATTTGCCTCTACTTTGATAACATGCTCGATATAGTTTGTCCAATTTTCCTTACTAACATGACTTACAGCACTCTCTAACAATTTCACAACATCGTTTATTTTAAAAGTAGTATTTTTTTTTTCCAACTTTCCCCTTTACCTGAGCCCATATTAATTATATGGGATTAAGTTCACAATGATAAGGGGGAAGTCGAAGAACTGATATACCACGAGAAGAAGCCATTTCTTCTACAATGTAGGTTTTGTATTTATTTTTGTTCATTTTTGCAATTCTGTAAAGTTCTTTCCTTAGTGGATCTTTTGGAAACTTAATATTTTTCGAAATAAGCCACTCCAAAAGCTTGGCTTACGCCAACGACTTGTGGGCAATGCTTCTCGTAACCGTGAATGGTAACTTGCGTTGTCCATAACAATAACAGCCCCTTTTGGAATCAGATCCAACATTTGAACAAACCATTCCCCGAAGACATCCCCATTCATATCTTCGTGATAGTCCCCCGTGCGTTTTGAAATAAAAGTTAATAATCCACCATCAACAAAACCTTCAGAACTTCCAACATGCCTTCCGCTTTTAATGTTTTCATCTTGCCAAGATTTGGAAACTGTATATCCAGCATTTATCCATGTTTCGTCTAAGTAGAAGATTTTCAAATTTTGTTCTCTGGCATGTCGAATGCTTCTTAAATAGTCTCTTCTCCAAAAAACTATTTCCGGTTTATCTATCAAGAGAGATTTTCTATTATGTTTTGTATATCTGAAACCCACATCTTTCAAAAGTTTGCATAATGTCATTCTGGAGAATTTTGTATAGTCCGTATCTTCTTGCACTGATGTCATGATTTTGTCAAGTGTTGGAATTTCCTTTGGGGCATATAGCCCAGGAAGTAGTTGTTTTTTCATAGAAAACGGTCAAGCTTGGTATGAAAACTATCTAGTTTCTTTACCCTGGGTGCAGGTGGAAACAATTTTCCACTTTTTCAGTTTTTTATAATAGGTATGCAATTGACGAAGTGGCTAAGGAAAAACCAATTACATATTTGCGGGGCATAAAAGTGCACGTAATATAATAAATCAAGACGAAATATCTCTGAATGGACTTTATCTAAATTAATAATCATCCTGCAAATTTTGCTTGTACTAGAAGTTGAATAAAATTTATTTGTTCTAAAAGTACCACGTATTTGTTTAAACCTGCTTTCCTCAAAAAATATTTATGTTACCTTACAACAAGTGATAAATCCATTAGCTGTAATATATTTACATCGGAATTTGAATTACCGTCATTAATAATCTTTATTGGTTTATTTATTAATGGTGGCAAAACGATTATTTAATTAGGGCATTATACCAAAACAACAATTTGAAAAAATAAAACGCACAATGTGAATATACCTACTACATCAACAGCTAAATATTCTTTCTCAAATTAATTAAAAGTAGAATCATTAAATAAGTAGTGTAGAAATTATTAATGAATAGATTAAATGTGCAATAGTTTTGAACTAAATTGTTTATCATTATTAACAAACTATTCCTAATAGAAATTTTATTTAGCCTATTTGAAGATATCTTAAAAAACACTTACAAATCAAAAACCTTTGTAATATTAATAACAATATCATCGACTTTTCGTCTAAGATTAAAATTCCAGTTCTGCTGACAATAACAAAATAACGGTCGCTACACACTGAACGCTTCCATTTACTTCTATATCGATGGCTTGAAACACTACTACTTCAAAGATTCGTTTATCTTTACGGGACAAAAGGTTAACGTCCAGCCAATTATCCTGACTATATTTCTGTTAATACAATTCTTAATAGATATATTAAAGAAGGACCACAAAGGGAACATCCTCCAGCATGAATATCAAGAAAGAAAATCACTAGAAATAACTCTGTAGTAGTCCAGAAATCAGTCATTCTTCTAAGAGACTGGTGCATCTAGAGGGATCTACATTATGTAATTGGATGCTGTGGTCGTCTATGGGAAATTTTATCTTGGACCTCGACAACCAGGAAACAGAAGTACCAGCCTACAAAGATGATATGGTGATATTGGTAAGAGGAAAGCATGATGATTCATTAACATGGTACCTAACCTACTCATTTGAATCATATTGATTTTTGATTTTCTTAATCATCTTGGAAGAGAAAGTGGGAGTTTCGGGGTAATTTGTTTTTAAAATTCTCTCCTAGAATTTTAGTTTGTACTAAACATTATACTCTGAAAGTAATCTTGTGTTTATAACTAAGTATGTGGCGTCCTTGGGCAAAAAAAAGTGCATTTATCGCCGGATGCGAAACAAATTGTGAAAAATGTGTTTGAAACATTGAATAATCGAGGTTATAGTGTAACCGATGCAGCAGAAGAAACATGTAAGTTAACCAAAACCCCAATATCCACAGTAAAAGATATTATCAATAAGCCAATAAGTAAACGAAAAAAAACGAAGTGACGTTAATAATACCAAATGTGTTGATGAAATACAAAAAGATATAATCCGACGAACGATATATGTCCTATACCAAGAACAAATGATACCAACCCTAGATTGTATAAAAAAACGGTTACTTAAAGACGACACGGGAATTATTTGTAGCCGTACAAGTTTGTGGAGAATTATTTCTCAAATGGGATTTAAATATTGTACCATTAATAAAAGACAAGTAATAATGGAGTCATATCGTTTACGAATGTGGCGTTGTCATTACTTACAAGCTATTCAAAAATATAGAAGTGAAAACCTTTCAATTATCTACCTCGACGAGACATGGTATGACACCCATGATACTCCAACGAAGGGTTTTGTTGATTCATCGGGAAATTGCAAAACAAAGGCTCCATCAAATAGAGGACAAAGAATTACAATAATACATGCCGGATCAGAAACAGGTTGGGTTCCAAACGCTTTATTGTTATCAGCAAAGAATATTAAAGATTCAAGTTTAGATTATCACGAAGATACGACAGCAGAACTTTTTGAAGATTGATTTGAGAATTATTTATTGCCGAATATACCGGAAAAAAGTATAATTGTAATGGACAATGCAACTTATCATAGCCGTCAATTAAATAAAGTACCAAATAGCAACAACAATAAATGGAAAATTCAAGAGTATTTGTTAAAAAATGACCTTTATTTTGAAGAATCGTACACAAAACGTGATCTCTTACAAGTTGTAGCAGCGTTCGGTATTGAAAAAGAATACGTTTGTGATACTATTGCTAAAAATATGGGCCACACAGTGTTACGGCTTCCCCCATATTATTGCATGTTCAATCCTATAGAACACATGTGGCATCAGCTAAAATCCAAAGTTAGATCGGAAAACGTTTCACCCACATTAATCTCAAGTGTTATAGAGTTAATCAGAAATGTGACAAGTAATATTCCCATTGATAGCTGGAAAAATTCGATTCAGCATGTTATTAAGGTTGAAGGTACATATCGAAATGTTAATGTAACTGTAGCACCCTTAGTTATTAATTTAAATGAAGACGATAGTGATACTGAACTACATTTAGATTAAATAGTTGTAAATAATGTAGAATTATTCATTTGTTTAATCGCAATTAATAAATAAAGTTAAAATTTAATTTAAAATTCGTGATTTTTTTTACAAAATAAATTTAAGTTTTAGTAAATGTTACTGAGTGAGAAATTTATAACCGTTCATTACTAATCCCCTAAGGTCAGGTACCGAGTCAACGAATTATTGTGAAACGTACTTTGCCATTTTATTTTATTTTTCACCTATTTCATGTTTCCCTTTCCATTTTCTAATTGTAGATGTACATACCTACTTTTAATTTTTAAAAATTTTAGGTTATCTAATCACTATTTAATAAACAAAGTAATAAATATGAAAATGTATTGATAATCATGTTCTGACGAAATAAATACATAGTTTTCATCAAATTATTGTGTTTTGTTTATTTTGTAAAATCAAAAAATTAGCGGTATTGATTTATCTAAAATGTTTATACCAATACACGTGATTAAAAGCTGATTTATGTATTCAACAATGTTTATCCGCATTAGTAAATATCATTCCAACAAAAACATAAAAATGTGAAATTGGAAGCCAAGTTTAATATTCTGGCGTAATTCTCGAATTCCCCCACAAAAGTATCGGGATCCAAATAAGTGCCAAGTTCGAAGGAAAATTTATATAAGTAGATTACGAAATTTTTCGTTTATTTTGCTACCATGTTTGCTGTTTAAAAATACACACATCAACATGGTCTAGGGATATTAATGAAAAAGTAATTTAAATTTTCTAATATTAAATATAAATTACATATATAAATTACATAAAAATGTGAAATTGGAAGCCAAGTTTAATATTTTGACGTAATTCTCGAATTCCCCCACAAAAGTATCGGGATCCAAATAAGTGCCAAGTTCCGAAGGAAAATTTATATAAGTAGATTACGAAATTTTTCGTTTATTCTGCTACCATGTTTGCTATTTAAAAATACACACATCAACATGGTCTAGGGATATTAATGAAAAAGTAATTTAAATTTTTTAATATTAAATATACACGTTAAAGAATTGTCCTTCTTTGTAGCATATCCCAAGCATGTTCAGTTTAAGTATCCCAACAACATGAGGAGGAGCACAAAAATTGGGGTGCCATTGCTGCAGTATATGGATGCACAACAGGTCGAAGATTTAAAACCTTGTAACGGAACAAAATCGGTTCTTTCAACCAAGCTAATACCTCACCATACCATTATTATACCGCCTGGATAACTGTATACTCCTGAGCGATTTGCAAACGTGGCAGTGGACCTGGTTGTCTTCAAACTCTTATTCTTCTACTGTCTGGATCAAGACCAAACCTGGATTCATCAGTAAACAATACCCTTAACCATTTTTCTTTAGTCCAGTTTGTGCCCAAACTAATCTTGAAGCGCAATTGCCACGTGATTATATATAGTGGAACTCTTATTGATCTTTTTGCATGCAAATTAAACTCATGTAAACACCTTCTAACAGTTTGAGCACTTACTGTAACATTATGAAGTAACTGCAGGTCTGAAACCAACTCAGACGCTGTTACAGTTAAATTTTTTCTGGCACAAGCCTTGTCGATCTTTTGCTTCAGTTTTTTGTTAACAGCAATAAAGATTTTTGTTAAAATTTATACAATTTTATCAAAGCACAGTGTGCTATTATAATTGCTCTATGTAAAATTTAAATAAAGTATCATTATATAAAGAACCTGAATTAAATTTATTAAAATATCCCTTGACCATGTTGATGTATGTAACTGACAATTTTTAAAGCAAATACATAAGTAACTTTATGATGGATTGAACATCAAAACAGCACTTGGTTTTTGACATTAATTTAAATGGATTGACTTTAATCTTAAACAACTTGAGAATAAATCTGTCTAATCAAATCTAAAGCTAGAGGGTCATTTTAAATTTCAAATCATTTATAAATAAATCCGTTCATCAACAAATATAAAGATTATTTAATTCATGTTTTAATTTGAAGAGATATAAACCTTCAAAAAACAGAACAATTTTTGTTATTTTATGTTTTATTTTTTGTTTTGCTATCTATAATGAAAAAAAATTCTTAGAACATTATAATAATTCTTATTCTTATCACTAATATGGTTATGTAAGTTGGCTGCAAGTCTAACACAAAAATTACTAATTTGAGCAGCTTTACAGCTTGATACTTTATGACCTTTGCACTGTGTTGCACTTTGACATGATGTCCTATCAAATTTCTTCCCTCATTTTTACCACCATTTAGTGTCTTAGGTTTTGATATTTTATATACAGGAATTCGATCCATTCAAAATATTGATTTATTTAAAAATGCTCCAACTTCCGAACGCTGAGGCTGATTTCTTTGAATTTTTTGCAACTTGTAGATAAAAACCTGTACTGTTTCTGACGTCTCAAAATAATTTCATACTCCCCTCATATACAGGGAAGAAAAGAAAACAATGTTTTCCTTTACTTTTGACTCACCCTGTAGGTTAATTCTGCTAATAGATGTGCACATATTGAACTTTATCAAGATATCTGATTTGTTTTTAACATTTCATTTTTTTATTTATCCAGATATCTTGATTTGAATGGATCGAATTTTAAGTTAAAGTTAAAACATTGAACATGAAGCTCTCTGCCTCAAATTTAGCTTGTCATTACTTTGAACATAATCACGATTCAATACAGTGATCAAAAATTTTTATAATATATTTTTATACGTAGTTAATAACGAAAGAGCTGATAATATTTATCACTGTTCTTTATTTCTATATACGTTCATGATAATGTTTAACACTCCTATCAAAACAAAAAAGTATACTTGTGACCATAATTAAAAAATCTTTATATTACCAAATATAACCAATTGTGTATAAAATATCATTCGTCAAACATTTTGTAATATATATTTCGGTAATCCTTTAATACTTGTAACAAGCAGTAGCAGATGTTTCACTAAATTTAAAAATAAGATTTTAATAGATTAAATAAAATTTCATTTTAGCTTACAATGTACTAACTATTTAGCAAATAATAATGATATAATGTTACAAAATTAGTTTATAATAAAAATAGCGATGCTATTCCAGAATTCACTGCATTAGTTACGACATTTTCTTGCCAAATTATTGATCTAAGCAGTATATTATAGTTATAAATACAGCTTAACTATAAAACGTATACTTTTTCTGTAAAATTTCATTTTACATTTTTATTTTACAATAAAACTCACCTGTGTTTCCTTAAAATAAATGTTTTACAAAAATATCACTTAACATTTTCGTTATTTATGCAACGTACAAACGTTTGTGTAGTATAACGTGGCGTCGAGACGCCTTATATCGTTTATTTGGAAAATCGATACTGTGACGTCTGGCAAAAGGCGTTCTCAGGACCGGTTCGAGGGCCAGGTTATTATTCAGGGTTATTAAAAGGGTCAAGCTGTCAAGGTCATATATTGTTACAACCCATATAAATCTAACATTGCTCAATATTTCATCAAATACTTTATAAAAGTATTCCGATACAAAATGTTTTGAAATTTAATTTGATATAAATATTATAAGTTGATATAATTTTAATGTTCATTGTAATCGAGTTTTTAATTAATATGTAATACTAATAATATTTTCATACAAAATCACAATTTCTGGTGATAGCGATGTAGGATCAATGATCAGGACTTATGGTTATAATAGATTATGTCAAAGTAGGAAAATAAAAAAAATATTTTCCACGGTCGGAAGTAGAAATTAGTTCCGCTTAAAATAAATGTTACATTTGTACAATTTTGAAAAATAATAATTTTAGAAGGAATATTAATTTCGTTTACATTCACAGTTTTTGTGATTGTAATATAGTCTGTACAAAAAGTACGGGGAGTAATAAACCCTAATTAAGTATGCAAAACCTTTACGGGGAGCACCATGAAATTGTTAATAAAATCTTACTTTAAATTACATTTCTTCCGTAAATCTAAAAACCAGGTAGATCGACCCCGTATTTGTTTCAGTTGTAGCAAAGTTTAGGGTTTCTTCATTGTTAAAGGATTAGCAGATAAGCAATAACGCAATGCAGTGGTGTGTATTTTGGGAAAAAATACGTTTTAAATTATAAAATAATAAAAAATGAAAAGAAATAATTATTGGAATACATTTATTACTTACATTTTATTCTATATCCGACTCGGAAGAGAAAGAATCGTTGTTGACATTAATAATAATAGGGTCGATTAAATCATCACAAATATTGTCAATTTTTCACATATTTGCCTCTACTTTGATAACATGCTCGATACAGTTTGTCCAATTTTCCTTACTAATATGACTTACAGCACTCTCAAACAATTTCACAACATCGTTTATTTTAAAAGTAGTATTTTTTTCCAACTTCCCCTTTACCTGAGCCCATATTAATTCTATGGGATTAAGTTCACAATGATAAGGGGGAAGTCGAAGAACTGATATACCACGAGAAGAAGCCATTTCTTCTACAATGTAGGTTTTGTATTTATTCTTGTTCATTTTTGCAATTCTGTAAAGATCTTTCCTTAGTGGATCTTTTGGAAACTTAATATTTTTCGAAATAAGCCACTCCAAAAGCTCTGCTTTACGCCAACGACTTGTGGGCAATGCTTCTCGTAACCGTGAATGGTAACTTGCGTTGTCCATAACAATAACAGCCCCTTTTGGAATCAGATCCAACATTTGAACAAACCATTCCTCGAAGACATCCCCATTCATATCTTCGTGATAGTTCCCCGTGCGTTTTGAAATAAAAGTTAATAAGCCAACAAAACCTTCAGAACTTCCAATATAGACAATGATAAGTCTTTTTCCTTTTCCAGATGGTGGCTGCAAACCTAACGACAAACCTTCCACGAATGCCTGCCTTCCGCTTTTAATGTTTTCATCTTGCCAAGATTTGGAAACTGTATATCCAGCATTTATCCATGTTTCGTCTAAGTAGAAGATTTTCAAATTTTGTTCTCTGGCATGTCGAATGCTTCTTAAATAGTCTCTTCTCCAAAAAACTATTTCCGGTTTATCTAACAAGAGAGATTTTCTATTATGTTTTGTATATCTGAAACCCACATCTTTCAAAAGTTTGCATAATGTCATTCTGGAGAATTTTGTATAGTCCTTATCTTCTTGCACTGATGTCATAATTTTATCAAGTGATGGAATTTCCTTTCGTAAGTAAAATCCATGGACTTTACGCCTTAGTCTTTGTTTTAATGACTCATCGATCTCAATTGGTTTTCGGCCTGAAGGAGTTTTAGGGGGTTGAAGAGTTCCATTCTTGCTTTCTTTTAGTAATCTATAAATTGTTGATTTAGCAACACACAACATAGCAGCCGTTAATTCCACAATATCATCAACATTTGCATCAACACGGTATACCCTCTTAAAATATATTTTGGTACGTCTATGAAATCTACTTAAATGAATGATTTATTACTCCTTGTCCTTCCTATATAGACTATAGTGGTGGTACCTGATTAGCAATTTTGGTCTTAGTTTCACTGCGTGCCGAATGAAGCGAGGTTCGTAGCACCAAATAAATCTAAAGTAATTAAAAATTATGTTTTCTAACTCAATCTAACCTATCTAACCTAACCTAACCTAACCTAACCTAACCTAACCTAACCTAACCATTCTTGCTTTATCTTGAATTCTGTCGCCAGGCATAATTGGAAAGAACAAGGCAACAATAACTTAAACAATTGTTAAAACGAAGAGTTTTTAATTATTGTTAATAATATATATTGTTTATTTCCAGAATTTTGGTTTAGTTATTTTACAATTTAAAATCGTTGTTTATTTGTTTCTTGTTGATAGTACAAATTTTTAACATAATATTTAATTAAGACCATATCTAAAGATATTCTCTTATGGCAATCAATTTTCTATTGAGGTTCGGCAAACTCGAATATGTTGTTGACCTTTTATATAAACTTCTTTAATTAATTTTTTATAAAAAACAAGAATGGTAAGTATAATTCCAATCTAGTATAAATAAATATTATGTAATATAAACTATAATAAAAATATTTGCAATTTTTATAGATTACATTTTAACCCTATTAAGAAATAAAGTCAAACAAAGTTTTATGATTCAGCATAAAACCGACAAATTAATTTCTGATAAAAGTTTTCGTTTAATATAAACTTTAATTATTTTATGTAAATATAGTTTTACATAATTTTTAAGGACAACTGCCCTGATATAAATAACAATATTTTTAATTGCTGAAATGAAAATAAGAAACAATCATTAAACAATCAATACATTCATTCATTAACTGACCAATTCCTTATCACAGAACTGGAAATTTAATTTGGAAAATACGTTTCATGTTATCTATACTCCATTCACAATAAAACCTAATTTACTATCCGAACGGAAGCATAAGATGCATATAAAAACCAAGTATATACCTTGTCCGGTATAAATATAGGTACACGTCACAGCTGTCAGAACGGCACTATGTTGCCAAGCATTTAAAATAGGTTAGGTTAGGTTAGGTTAGGTTAGGTTAGGTTAGGTTAGGTTAGGTTAGGTTAGGTTAGGTTAGGTTAGGTTAGGTTAGGTTAGGTTAGGTTAGGTTAGGTTAGGTTAGGTTAGGTTAGGTTAGGTTAGGTTAGGTTAGGTTAGGTTAGGTTGTAATAACTTGTGGCCTACGAATTTCAATATTTACCACATTTACACTGAAAAAAGATACTGATTGACAGTAGCAAACAAACGAAGGACGTCAAACGAACGATTTATTCACTTTGATGACGTCTACCTATATTTATACTGAACAAGGTATATTATCGATGATTCAAAAGTTTTTCCGTAAAATAGGTATGATAATATTAATCTCGATTCTTGCTTTTCCTGATCTTTACAATAAGTAACCCTTTCTATAATCCATAGTTGGGTTTCCTTAGAATAATTCATAATCGTTCCAACGTTGTTAATAATTTTCTTAGCATCAACTGATGCTGAGATACAGTAGGATCCGTATTTTCCATGTCTATCACGCGATCGACCACAAGCTTTGTGACACACCAAGTATCAATAATGACTGAGCTTAGAAACAACTACTACTCGAATCATTCGATAAATACGGACACAGATTACCTGCTCTACAACCACGAAGATCGAGTCATAAATTTCATTTGTCTGTTTAAGGCTACTCTTCAATCTTAAATCTATGATCAGGCTATACCAGAACGACTCAAATTGCTAGCTCTGACATCAAACGAGGAGAAATGTAAATTTGTACAAGTCGACGCTTGGGCCGATCGTGCCTCGCGCGCTTGCTCGATCAAGCGATACTTTTTTCTGTGTGCAGCTCATCGATTTATCAGACGTTATCACTTCAAATGCCAAAAGTACAGGGTGTTTCATGGCTAGACTACTTATAATTAAGAATATTTATAAAAATTGGTAAATGGAGATTACAAATTTGGTACTTGCCATAACAACGTAGTTATTATTAATGGAAAACTGTGTAGGTGGAACCTCTGCTTGTAGGTGAAATTTAAAAAAATAATTATCATTACTAACAATAGGTTTCACGTACTAAAAAATCGAGCATATATTGGCTATTGTTGTTTTCAAAGATTAAAAATAGTGGTTAATTAAAAAATATATGTTTTTCAATTTTTTGTTAACCGACGACAATAAAAGTCAAAATCTGATTAAAACAATTTAATTTTAACAAATTTATCTAATAAATTATAATGCTGAAAAAATAATCAATCAAGAAGTTTTAATTCTTACATCTCTTGAACTAATAAATAGTAAAATTAGGCAGTTGCTTCAATCAAAATTCATTTTATCGAATAATAATTAGATTATTTTAAAATTATATAAAAATAGAACCGCATGACATGTTTATGTTCATCATCAATTTTGTTCTCTGATTAGGATTTTTGTAAAATTGACACTTATGAGTTTAAATTGATAATGGAAAAATAATAATCAGTTTTCAGCGATTAAGCAAGAGTCCAAAAGAAACGCAAATAGCGTTTATCTATAGCATATGGAAAAATTTAATCTGACATATTTCAAAAACAATTTGTAAAAAATTTTATTTTCTTACATAAAATAGTTTGCATAACTTGTACGTTGTAAAAATCGATTACTTTTTTAATCAATAAAGAATTTTTTTAAGTGGCCCTTACTGATCCTTGAATGTATAGTAGAAACGGAAAAATGCCATGATGGTTACAATCACTCTCTTTCGAGGCCATTATTTAATAAAAATAAAGTAATATGTAATAAAAATAATCTTTCACATTTGGCTGTTTTTTTATTTTAAGGAAAATGGTGGGTACGAAAGAGGTTTTTAATAAACATAGAAAGTATAGTATTTTTCACAGTAAATGGTATTAAATGCAATAAACTACCCGATTTAATCTCATTGTGTAGAAAATCATCAGGTAAAAGATGCAAATGTGCTACACAGGGTCGAACTTAAGAAATTTGAATTTTGCATAATATAGGTACAAGTAATTTATTTAATTGTTACAATTCTATTCTATATTTAGTTCAGTGTCGCTATCGCTATCCTCAATTGTGGACTAACGCTGTTTGGCAGAATGTTGGGTAATAGACAATTTTTAAACCAATCTTCAAAAAGCTCTGCTGTCGTATCTTCGTGATAATCAACATAAGAGTCCTTAATATTTTTGGCAGAAAGCCACATAGCGTTTGGTTAGGTTAGGTTAGGTTAGGTTAGGTTAGGTTAGGTTAGGTTAGGTTAGGTTAGGTTAGGTTAGGTTAGGTTAGGTTAGGTTAGGTTAGGTTAGGTTAGTGATAATCAACATAAGAATCCTTAATATTTTTGGCAGAAACCACATATCGTTTGGGATCCAACCATTTTCTGATCCTGCTTGTAATATTGTGATTCTCTTCCCTTTATTTGATGGTGCTTTTGTTTTACACTTATCAGAGGAATCAGACCATCCTTTGGAAGGGGTGTCATGCGTGTCAAACCACGTCTCGTCGAGGTAGAGTATTGGCCGATTTTCAGACCGGTATTTTCTTATTGACGTTATATATTCAGACCGCCAGTTTATTAAACGTGTGGATTGCATTATTACTTGTCTCTTGTCAATTTTGCGATATTTAAAGCCCATTGCAAACAGAGCTCGCCAAAGAGTAGTGAGGCCACAGTTGATGTGAGTTTCGTCATTGATGAGCCGCTGTTTCAGACTTTTGATTGTAGGGACACGCTGCTCATCGTACATAGTGTAGATTTTTCGCCTTATCAAATCTTTTTCCCAGTCGTCTAGACTTTTTGTGACACCGGAATCTTTACGCTATTTGCTTGATTCCATGGAATTTTCAACAATTCGTCTAACTGAAGTAAGAGGCACCTTCGTCAAATTACTGGTTACTCTTGCTGCAGCATCCGCGTTATATCCTTGCTGAAGTAAGGAACTATACACATTTTTTATAATGATTTTCGCCTCACAAGATAAGTGATTCTTCTTTAACGAACCACTGGAAGAAGCACCATTAATTTTTATCCACGGACGCCACATACCTACTGCCTATTCTGTACGTTGGGGTATAAAATCTTTGCTATTAATGTCTGTAATAACAAATAAATGTTATAAAATTATTGCACGCCGTAACACAAATGAACACTTCCAATGAAATACAAAGACTCTACAACCCCTCTCTGAGAAACAAAATTACCTGAATCAGGTCCTTTTACATTTATGATGTGCATCTCGGATTCAGTCAATACCAATTATTGTGAAAACTACAATAATTTAATGTTATTTTAGGTAAAATAGGTCCTTACTTTCGTAACGTATACTTGCTATATAATATAGTGTGGTTAAAGATATACCGTTGGCTTTTGCTCCCATAAATCAATCAGAGCTTTAATCCCCATTGTATAAGTTCCGACCTTTTCAAGGGAACAGAGTTAGCTTGAGAATTACAAATTGAATAAAGAATAATATTTTATTGGCAAAGGGTTAATAAGTACAAAAAAAACGAGTTTAATAAAATTTGAGTTGGGCACATAAATAAAACTATATACTTAAAACCCATTTTAAGCAAAATGTTCTTTAAGCTAGATACTCTACAAAGAAATATTTGTTTCGTCTTTTTCTTAGGGAAACCAAAGTAGATATTGTTTGCCCTTTATGCATTTGATACATTTATCTTCTTAATAGATCCAAATCACCTTCATCCACATATTTCAAGGAACCGGAGTCACTTGTCTTGTAAAGTGGTTACTACAAGACGGCCAACTGTTGAATAAAAAATGTACCTATTGAAAATATGATTTTTATTGCGATTTTGCAGAAAATTTGTAGAGAAAATTCACTGATTTTGCCGTTGGGACCATTAAATTTATTTATTAGTTCATTTTATTTATCAGAGTAAATATTACGTAGTATCTCTTATGGAAATTAATTACGGAAATTGCCGTCATTAATTAGGCATGCACGTGAATTCTAAATGAGTCATTACCTACCTGCTATTAAACACGTAATGGTCGGTGTAAAATGCAGAGAGTAAAAAAAAATTCATTTAAATTAAAATAACGTATATTTACATCATTGTGAGTACTTAGACCCAATCAAGATAATAATAAAAGTAATCTAATTACTATCTTAAAGTAGTATATCAAAAATATTATTGTCGCTATTATCTTAACAAGTATTTATATTATTTATTGTTGGTCATTAACATTTTTTATTACCTAGTGAAACAATGTGACTGCACGTTATCAGCAGATATATTATCAATGTAGAGTTGTGTGCAAAAATGACGATAGTTGTTCTATTCGATAATAGTTAGCGCAGTTATTTTAATTCAACATTGGGTAACCCTCGTAATTTTCTGTTTTTGTTGATATCAAAGAAACGTGTGTATCAAATATATCACAAGAGTTGGAGGATCGCTGTATCGCTGTATCGCCCTCGAAGACAACTATCTTGAATAATAAAATTAATTTTTTTTCTAAGTTATCACAAAGACATCTTGTAACAGTACCTGTTAACATTTTAAGCACCTGGTATCCTAAATATTAAATTCAATTAGTACCGCTAGCTCCATCTATCCTAAAACATTTTTAATAATAAAATAATGAATACAGTCTCTATAATTATAATTGGAAGTTCAAAGTAGCTACGCTACGAGGTGTATTAATGAGTTGGCATTATCGAGTTCAATAGGTTTTAATAATTATTTCCAGTCTCATTTCTTCTATTGATTTACTGTCATATACAGGTATGTTTTTTTTCCAATTTTATAATTCCTTTTTGTTAAGATATTTATAAAATATCGAAAGTTATATTATATTTTATTATATCAGATGAGAATTTCAACATATTTCATTATTATTCAAAGAATCTTTTTATGGTAATTAAAAGTATTAATGATAATTTTTTATAAAAGTCTGGTAAAAGTACATTTCTGGAATTTTGATTAGTGTGTAAGATTATTAAAAAGTAAATTTAATGTAAAAATGTATCTTTTGTAATTTATTAAAATACGTTCTAATTGTAGATTTCGGACTATGCTGATTTGTACTTTTTATGCCAGAAAAGTAAATGTAACACGTGTTTGACACTGGTAATTTTCAGAAAGTTGGAATATAATACAGTAAACTAGAGGCAACTCTTTAATTGAAGATTCTGTAAACCAGAAGCATCTCTTGAATTTGGAGATTACGTAAACTTGAACAGCTTATAAACTTTAAATCTCGTATGTACATTCTTAACTGGATTATCTCTACAACTGGGGCAGATCATCCCTCCACTAGTGATCTTCTATAATCATTTGGAACCACCTAGACAGTGCCGTAGCGACCCCAAGGTGCGGCGAAGGATCGTCCACTATCGTAACAGATAAGTTTATTGTGATCTATCAAGTTTACTGTTCCCATATTTTTTCTCTTTTATTTCCGTGTATATCTATCTATATCGTCAACTGTATTAGCATAAGTATTTTTAAAGAATTGTTTGCGGATTATTTTGTTGTAACGTATTCTCTGTCTCATTAATTTCAGCACCAAGGAAATCTTATTATCTTTTATATGTTTGTACATTTTCAAATCATTTTTTATCTTCATAGACAGTTTTTTCTGACATCTTTCTGTCATCTTATGATACTTATTTAAATAACTCAGCTTAAAACAACTTTCTTCAGTAGTATCATAAAAAATAAAAAGATTTCAGTGGCGCCCTTATAATTTCTTAAAGAAACAAATATTGTACAATAGTCAGAGCTAATGAACTTACTCACCCCTAGCCGAGGTATTTAACTATCATAATTTTTGTGTGATAAACATTTATAAATTCTGTTAATTATTGAAGTATCTTTTACAAACTAATTAAAGACGAAATTAAGCTTAATGTTTGTTTTATTGTAAATTACATTTTTTCTTTTGGTATATTTTTATAAATTCACTATCAACAGGTAACTCATATTACAAATTGTCGACCAACGCTCAAATAATATTACAATCTATCCAATTAATATTTTTACTCCTAGATGACAGCTTAAAGACTAGACTGCATTGTACCATTTACTTGTACCTGAATAATTGATTTTTGGAAATTTTAAATACTCTATTTCCCAAAGAAGGCCAAATTAATTACAACTAATGTTTTTTAAATTAATTTAGATTGATTTGGTTAGCTTATAGGTCTTTTTTGACCCAGAAATAACCTTTAAATCGTTTAGCTAAATATGACTTATATTAATTATTCGAATTAACGAATTCCATGTTTACAAACGTAAACCATTTCAAAAGAATCAATAACGGACACCCACTCAAAAACCAATACTCAGTTTATATCAGATAAACCAAGTAAAGAGTATATTCTTTCTTTTCCAAGAATTGTTTCGATCGTTTACGTGAACTAGATTACGTCAGTCAAAAAAAATAAATCGTTAATGTGATTAAAGCCAAAAACCTTTCCGGAAGTTAGGGGCTTATTAAATAGGTAAAACATTAAATTAAAAAAAAAACTAGGTTACGTAGATTGCTGTACATTTTTTAACAAAGGTACGAGGTATCTCGGAAGTATGATAATAGGTACCATTTTCCCATTTTGGCCTTAAAAATGACAATTCCAGCAAAAACATAAATGTGAAGATGGAAACCAAGTTTAATATTATTACGTAGTTGTCAGATTCAAAGTATTGAAATCTAAGTGAGTTTTGCTATTTATTTATTTAAAAATAAATTTATTTATCCAATTTATACATTCGAATTATTTACAGAAGGTAAAAAAGCGTGATCCGTTGATACCACAGATACCACTTATATGTCTGTGGTTGATACTCAAAGTGTGACCATCAGTTATATGAGTAATTTAACAAGTAGCAAACATTTTAAAAATGCTACGAGTAGAAAGGGAATTACGTTGTTCGAACAAAGTTTGCATGGTGTTCTAAATAGTGAACATTGTGGCTGGCTGTCTGCTTTTTTCTCGCTCCAGAGGTTGCTTGTTGACGAGGAGACCTATTTAGTTGTTTTTTTTTTATAAAATATTTGAATAAGTTAGTAAATTTAAATAAAATGTTAATTTTGAACAATTAACAATTAACAATCATATACCAACTGGCGTTTTATTTTAAATAAGTTTGGATAATTGTACAGGGTAGTTGATAGAAAGTAAAAAAATTAATTCAATTTTATACAAAGAAAATCAAAATTTCTTCGTATTTCTTTAAAAATAAGAAACAGCAGGAGAGGATATAAGTGAATACCCGGTATGGTTTACAGGAAAAAATAATGTACCTACTCACAAAATTATATCATCACTTTGAGGGTCTTTATTTAAAATTTTACCGTATTTGTAGGCGTAACTCACTAATCAGTTAATATTACCGTATACAACTTTTATTTCAAAGAGAGATTGATTCCTCAGTATAGTTTTTAACAATAATTGAATAGGTTTGTGCAGTATTATTGTGTGTGTAAAATAATGAGTGAAAAACCAACGGGTACGAGATCACGTAAAAATGTTAAGCAGAAAAACAAGAAAAAGAAATTTGAGCTCAAAACTTTTCTCCCAAAAATGGTAAGTCAAATTTATTTGTCTAACTTTTTAATTAATTATTTAGTAAAACTGTCTGAAGTATTATAAATATTCTTATATCAAATTACAGATGTTAAATACCCTGTAATAGTGGTAGTTGTAATATATCTGCTCTTAGGGTTTGTAATTGTATCTTACTTCAAAATTTCTCATTGTTGGACCTAATTATTTTTGACATTTTATTTTGTAAACACCAGATTTTTTTAATTTAGGTAATTATGTTTTTATAGTTAACAATTTTTTACCGAGTTTATTTTGTGTTTTCAATTATGTTAATGCTGATGTTGCTGAAAATATTATTGTTGAAATTGTATTATATCTAGTCTGTTTAGGAAATATTATTATAGTGACTTTTTCTGTTATTTTTTATTGATAAAGTTTTTATCATATATGTAACGGATAGCCATTAGATATATCCATTTGTTTTATGATCTCAATTTATTTATCAAAGCTATTTGTGTTCTTTGGAATTAAAAATGCTTTAACTATTTTAATTAGTAGGATGAACAGAACACTATAGGTTAAGATTATTAGATAATTTGAAATCAAGTAAAGAAGATGAAAATAAACTGTAAGTCCTTGGTAGGGTTTAATAAACAGAAAATTCCAATATTTAAAGAAAGTATCACTTTTTGAAATAATACATTATTTATATAACTGGTAGAAAATACAATGGAATGAATAATTTGAAATATTGCCATCTATCGGTATGTCAAAACAGCAAGTAGGTAAGATAAAGTTCTACATTTTTTATTACTTCCATCCACTGCATGAATGTGGCGCATTTTAAATAAAAAATTTACGACTGTACTTTTCATTCCATGTGAATAAACTTTTATTGGCCTCGTGTCTAGTTAGCAGCCAGTCAAATATATGAGTATTAAATATCTTCTGTATATTCCTTGTGGTATATTCATTTTCCAAACGTCGAAATAAAAGGGTAAATTCTAGATTATTTCCCCTTAACGGATTTCGATTGTTTTTTTGCACAGCGTATTTATGGGTGGGGAGATGATGGAAAACCCGCTAATTTTTCCGCGGAAACGTTTTTCACTTCATAATTTTTCTTTTTAAATAATTATTTTTAGTAGATGTTGTTTAAGAGTTTTTATTAATCTTACTCAAACAGATTGTTAATTCTTAGGTTAGGTTCGGTTAAGTTAGGTTAGTTTAGGTTAGGTAAGGTTAGGACAGGTTAGGTTAGGTTAGGTTAGGTCAGGTTAGGTTAGGTGCCATCGCATGGCTTGGTCTGGCCCCGCTATGCCCTGCTTTGGCACCGTGTGGCCCGGTCTGGCCCCGCTATGCTCTGCTTTGGCACTGTTTGACCCGGTCTGGCCACGCCATAACCTATCGGATATCGCACATAACTTCCAAATTTTGACTTTTTTTTAATTTTTCCGCAAAAATCGGCCTTTCCGCGCGGAAATTTTGATGTCATTCCATTAAAAAAAACCCTCAAAAAGGCCCTATGCAAAAAATCAGTTCAGTCAGTTTTCTTGTGTCATTTCAAAAGCCTTAATTATTTTGTTTATTTTTAATCCAGTTGAAATTGAAAATAAAAAATACTATAAAACCAACTCGACGATGTCCAATGAATAAATACTATCTAGCCTAGCAGGTTTTAAAATCTAGTAAATGTCAAACGAAATTTCTCTAATATTCTTCTTATATTTATACTGGACAAGGTATATGATTAAATTTAAATTGTTTGGAATTGGAATATACTAACACAAATATTTAAAAACAATTTTAATGCGCTAGTAGGTATATGAAAAGATTTAGACTCATCTGTTGTATCAATAACCAAATATTCGAAGGTAGCTCTACAAGCAAAATAAAAGGGCCTTTCAGGAAGAGTTCTGGTAAGAGATAATTACCTACATTTAGAGAATTACTGCTTGGGAAAATAAGAACTTGACTATTTAGCCATCCTTATGTATTTCAAAATACAGTGTACCTACCCTATTGCTAGAGGGGTTGTTTTGATACTAGTACATAATAAGACACTTGGAGCAGCACCAACCTTCTTTGGTAAGATCCAGCAAAGTCAGCACATGTACTAAATAATGGTGAAGAAGGTGTAACACAAATTATTGTATAAAAAAAAGTTTTTCTTCAATGGAAAATAAAACTACCAATTATTTCACAAAGTTTATTTAATAGCACAATTTGAGACAAAACTATTAATTTTCTTTTTCTGCAGAAGCTCATAATTGTAAACAAATGAAAAACCAGTAATCATATTTTAATCTACTTCTTCGATAGTAGGTCCATCTTGATCTCCACCAGAGCTTTGGCCCCCTGGATTTGCACGATGCAATTTCGTCATAATTGGAGCACATATTCGAGTCATTTCTTTCAGTTTATAATCATATTCATCTTTTTCTGCTGTTTGATTGTTATCCAGCCAACTTAATAAATTTAAATTTGATAATTCATAAATAAATAATAATACCATAAAAATCAAATAATGACGGGCATTAGTAACAATAAAATATTTCATTGCCTATAGAAAATAGGGAGTAGAAGAGGAAACAGAAGAAGAAGGGGAGTAAGGAGAGATCGGAAAGGAGGAAAATTGGGAGAATGTAGAGGATATGAAGGGAATGGTCACACTGCTGGAATAAATGGTGAAAAAGTTGGAGGAGCTGAAGAAAGAGGGATTTGAAGGAGATAATACAGTCAAGATGGGAGTTAGAGCAAGAGGACTGGGAGGGATGGGAAAAAGAAGGGGATTAAGGAGAGATCGGGAAGGAGGAAAATTGGGAGAATGTAGAGGATCTGAAGGAATGGTCACACTGCTGGAAGAAATGGTGAAAAAGTTGGAGGAGCAGAAGAAAGAGGGATTTGAAGGAGATAATATTGGTCAAGATGGGAGTTAGAGCAAGAAGACTGGGAGGGATGGGAAAAAGAAGGGGATTAAGGAGAGATCGGGAAGGAGGAAAATTGGGAGAATGTAGAGGATGGTCACACTGCTGGAATAAATGGTGAAAAAGTTGAAGTCAAGATGGGAGTTAGAGCAAGAGGACTGGGAGGAATGGGAAAAAGAAGGGAGTACGGAGAGATCGAGAAGGAGGAAAATTGGGAGAATGTGAGGATGGTCACACCGCTGGAATAAATGGTGAAAAAGTTGAAGGACCAGAAGAAAGGGGGATTTTAAGGAGATGATACAGTCAAGATGGGAGTTAGAGCAAGAGGACTGGGAGGGATGGGAAGAAAGTTAGAGATAGGGTGTGGGATGTTAAAAAGGGGAAGAGTATAGAGGTGAAGGTAGGAAATCCAGTAGTCGAAGAAGATAAAATTAAGGTAATTTGGGTCGATAGTGGAATGGAAAAAGGGGTGCATAGGTAGAGAAGGAGTAGAGGAGTAGAGGAGGAAGAAATGGAGTAGATCAAGGATATAAAGTCTGTAGAGAAAAAAGAGGTAAGACCTGAGGAGGAAAAGCAAATCTACAGAATAATAAGAGATTGCAGGGAGGGGAAAAAAGTGTTTGAGTTACCTAGTCGGCTGTTTGCAGATGAAGAGAAGAGGAACAGTGTTGGGCTGCACAGGCTCGAACAAATGGGGACGGAAAGACCGAAGCAATAATCTTTAAGGATATCGAGTACCTAAATCTGGAAGGGATTGAACATATTAAGAAGGGGCTGGAGATTATGAAAAGGGAGTTGACCGATTGACTCAGAAATAACAGGAAGGTGATAAGAGAAAGAATGCTGGGCGAGGTGGAAAGAGTTACAGGAACAAAGGCGGTGGACGCAGGAACGAGAGCAAAAACCATTGTGGTGATAGGGATAGAAGAGATGATGATTAAGCTAGCAAGAGGAATGGGATGAAGATGGTGATGTTGAAAGCGAAATGGGAAAAGGCGGAAGATTTAGTGGGAGATGAAATTGGGGTGTTACACATTAATGAGGGGTAGGAGGTTATGGAGTAAAAGGAGCACACGGTCAGAGACTGCAAACATTTTCTATCCAGAGTATGCGGGGATATAGGTCACAAGATAAGGGAGATAAATTGTAGAAGGGGGAAAAAGGACCTGATTGAAGTTAGCCATAAAGAGAAGGACAAAAATCTGGGAGATATATTCTAGAAGGGGGAAAAAGGACCTGATTGAAGTTAGCCGTAAAGAGAAGGGCAAAAATCTGAAAGATATATTCTAGAAGGGGGAAAAAGGACCTGATTGAAGTTAGCCGTAAAGAGAAGGGCAAAATCTGAGGGTCCCTTTGGATCCCTTAGAGGAGAGTGTGGTAAAATAGAAGGTGCGTAAAGGAAGAGGGGGAGGAAGGAGCAAGGACAGATGGAGGAGAGTTTTACAAATAAAACTGGAGAAATGCATGAAATGTTGGACGAGGGGATTTTTTTAGGAATGAATGAATGAATGAATAAACGACAGAAATTTGGTAGAGATTTGATTTGAATTGAATACGAGGGTTAAAAGATAAATAGAAGAGCCCAGATTTAGGATTTGATATCCTCTACAGGGCTGGGGTGGCGTAGATGTGTGGAAGTCGTATTGCCCTGGGTGGTTTGAGTGAGTTGAGGGGTAGATAGATAGATAGACGATGGCTCGGTGTGGTGAAAGGTGGCAGAAGAGTGCCGGTGAGTGTGAGTGAGTGTAGCGAGGCGGGGGTTTGGCTTATTGACTCGGAGAACTCGCAGAGAACGGGCTCAAATCGCTGGGGGGGCGACGGCGATGGGACATCGTGGGGAGTCGGGTACAGAGCTGTGGCTGTATTGTTCCCTTCCTGTCAGCCATTCGGTAAGTGTTATAGGGAAACCACAGAAAACCTATAACCTGACAGAGATTTTTTTAGGAGGAAATCGGATGTGGTGTATGGATCTGAGGTGAATGCTGGATGTGGAGAAGCAACGATGGACAATGGATGACACAGTTGATTGAGAATATGAACCTTAAACTTACCGGACGCAATTATCACATTCACTTTGTATTTTCTTCTTCTCGTCATTGCTCAGCTTGTTACCAACGTCCTGCAAAGCTTGTTTGATACTGAACACGTAACTTTCTAAAGCATTTCTCGCCCCCACTCTTTCTCTTTGACGATTATCTTCGTCTCTGTATTGTTCCGCTTCGTTGAGCATACGTTCTATATCTCTTTGAGATAATCGACCTTTGTCGTTCTTTATGGTAATATTTTTGGACTTGCCGGTGCTATTCTCCAAGGCAGAAACGTTCAATATTCCATTGGCGTCGAGATCGAAAGTCACATCTATTTTGGGAACACCTCTAGGTGCCGGCGGAATGCCAGTAAGATCGAACGTACCTAAAATTTGATTCGAAATAATAAAGAATCGTTTGAAACTGACAATTTCGGATTAATTGCATTTTAAAATCAACAGTACTGTGATATTGTAGATTATTATTTAGATAGTTGCAATTTTAAAGCCATTAAAGAGCTACATTTAATGTTGCCATCCTCCATTTTGGTGCTGTATTGGTTGCTCAGATTTATCATTGATCTTGCAAAGTTTGTTTTGGAGAAAACTTTTGTACTCTGGGGATTAAGAACATGAATGAAGTGCCATTTAAAGCCATCAAAGAGCTGCATCTAATTTTGCCATCCTCCATTTTGGTGCTGTATTGGTTGCTCAGATTTATCATTGATCTTGCCAAGTTTGTTTTGGAGAAAATTTTCTATACGGTGGCGATTAAGAACATAAATGAAGTACCAGTTAAAGCCACCAAAGAGCTTCATCTACTGATCCTATCCTTGATTGTGGTGCTATATTGGTTGCTCAGCTTTGTCATTGATCTTGCCAAGTTTATTTTGGAGAAAACTTCTATACAGTGGGGATTAAGAACATGAATAAAGTACCATTTAAAGCCACCAAAGAGCTGCATCTAATGTTGCCATCCTCCATTTTGGTGCTGTATTGGTTGCTCAGATTTATCATTGATCTTGCCAAGTTTGTTTTGGAGAAAACTTCTTTCTGTTGGAGATTAAGAACATGAATGAAGTATCATTTAAAACCACCAAAGAGCTGTATCTAATGTTGCCATCATCCATTTTGGTGCTGTATTGGTTGCTCAGCTTTGTCATTGATCTTGCCAAGTTTGTTAAGGAGAAAACTTCTTTCTGGTGGGGATTAAGAACATGAATGAAATATCAGTTAAAGCCACCAAAAAGCTTCATCTACTGATTATATCCTTGATTGTGGTGCTGTATTGGTTGCTCAGATTTGTCATTGATCTTGCCAAGTTTGTTTTGGAGAAAACTCCTTTCTGGTGGGGATTAAGAACATGAATGAAGTACCAGTTAAAGCCACCAAAGAGCTTCATCTACTGATCCCATCCTTGATTTTGGTGCTGTATTGGTTGCTCAGCTTTGTCATTGATCTTGCCAAGTTTGTTTTGGAGATAACTTCTTTCTGGTGGGGATTAAGAACATGAATGAAGTACCATTTTAAAGCCACCAAAGAGCTACATCTACTGATCCTATCCTTGATTTTGGTGCTGTATTGGTTGCTCAGCTTTGTCATTGATCTTGCCAAGTTTGTTTTGGAGAAAACTTCTTTCTGGTGGGGATTAAGAACATGAATGAAATATCAGTTAAAGCCACCAAAGAGCTTCATCTACTGATCCCATCCTTGATTTTGGTGCTATATTGGTTGCTCAGCTTTGTCATTGATCTTGCCAAGTTTGTTTTGGAGAAAACTTCTTTCTGTTGGAGATTAAGAACATGAATGAAGTATCATTTAAAACCACCAAAGAGCTTCATCTACTGATCCCATCCTTGATTTTGGTGCTATATTGGTTGCTCAGCTTTGTCATTGATCTTGCCAAGTTTGTTTTGGAGAAAACTTCTTTCTGTTGGAGATTAAGAACATGAATGAAGTATCATTTAAAACCACCAAAGAGCTGTATCTAATGTTGCCATCATCCATTTTGGTGCTGTATTGGTTGCTCAGCTTTGTCATTGATCTTGCCAAGTTTGTTAAGGAGAAAACTTCTTTCTGGTGGGGATTAAGAACATGAATGAAATATCAGTTAAAGCCACCAAAGAGCTTCATCTACTGATCCTATCCTTGATTGTGGTGCTGTATTGGTTGCTCAGATTTGTCATTGATCTTGCCAAGTTTGTTTTGGAGAAAACTTCTATACAGGGGGAATTAAAAACATGAATGAAGTACCATTTTAAAGCCACCAAAGAGCTGCATCTAATGTTGCCATCCTCCATTTTGGTACTGTATTGGTTGCTCAGCTTTGTCATTAATCTTGCCAAGTTTGTTTTGGAGAAAACTTCTATACAGTGGGGATTAAGAATATGAATGAAGTACCATTTTAAAGCCATCAAAGAGCTGTATCTAATGTTGCCTTCCTCCATTTTGGTGCTATATTGGTTGCTCAGCTTTGTTATTGATCTTGCCAAGTTTTTTTTGGAGAAAACTTCTATACAGTGGGAATTAAGAACATGAATGAAGTACCATTTTAAAGCCACTAAAGAGCTGCATGTATTGATCCTATCCTTGATTTTGGTGCTGTATTGGTTGCTCAGATTTATCATTGATCTTGCCAAGTTTGTTTTGAAGAAAATCTTCTATATGGTGGAAATTAAGAACATGAATGAAGTACCATTTTAAAGCCACTAAAGAGCTGCATGTATTGATCCTATCCTTGATTTTGGTGCTGTATTGGTTGCTCAGATTTATCATTGATCTTGTCAAGTTTATTTTGGAGAAAATCTTCTATACGGTGGGGATTAAGAACATGAATGAAGTACCATTTTAAAGTCACCAAAGAGCTGCATCTAATGTTGCCATCCTCCATTTTGGTGCTGTATTGGTTGCTCAGATTTGTCATTGATCTTGTCAAGTTTATTTTGGAGAAAATCTTCTATACGGTGGGGATTAAGAACATGAATGAAGTACCATTTTAAAGTCACCAAAGAGCTGCATCTAATGTTGCCTTCCTCCATTTTGGTGCTGTATTGGTTGCTCAGATTTATCATTGATCTTGCCAAGTTTGTTTTGGAGAAAATCTTCTATACGGTGAAGATTAAGAACATGAATAAAGTACCATTTTAAAGCCATCAAAGAGCTGCATCTAATGTTGCCATCCTCCATTTTGGTGCTGTATTGGTTGCTCAGATTTGTCATTGATCTTGCCAAGTTTGTTTTGGAGAAAACTTCTATACAGTGGGGATTAAGAACATGAATGAAGTACCATTTTAAAGCCACCAAAGAGCTGCATCTAATGTTGCCATCCTCCATTTTGGTGCTGTATTGGTTGCTCAGCTTTGTTATTGATCTTGCCAAGTTTGTTTTGGAGAAAACTTCTATACAGTGGAGATTAAGAACATGAATGAAGTACCATTTTAAAGCCAACAAAGAGCTGCATCTTATGTTGCCATCCTCCATTTTTGGAGGAGTTTCCAAGTTTGTTTTGGATCTTAATCCTCACTGTTTAGAAGTTCAATGATCAATTTCAGCCACCAATCTTTTCAATATCGTCAGGAATACACAATTCCTCAATTGTGCTTCATTATGCAAGACATGAAACACCAGCAGGAACTTTAAATGAGAAAAACAGCAGAGTAATTCGTCGTATAAAAAGAATCTGGGGAGCTGCTTAACAGGCATATCTGCATAACTTTGAAAACAAAACATTTTAAAACTCACCCAACAAATTATTGTCCTTGGTCATCGCTCTTTCACCTTCAAACACTTGAATGGTAACAGCAGGTTGATTATCAGAATATGTGGTAAAAGTTTGAGTTTGCTTGCACGGTATTCTGGCGTTGCGATCAACGATCTTCGACATGACCCCACCGGCAGTTTCAATGCCGAGAGACAGAGGAGTCACATCGACTAGCAGTACGTCTTGTATCTTGGAACTTGTATCGCCGCTTAGTATAGCCGCCTGTACAGCAGCTCCGTAGGCGACGGCTTCGTCCGGATTGATGCTCAGGTTCAAAGTTTTGCCGTTAAAGTAATTTTGCAGGAGAGATTGAATTTTTGGAATGCGAGTCGATCCACCTACCAAAACTACGTCGTTAATTTGATGCTTGGACATATTGGCGTCTTTAAGCGCCTTTTCAACTGGCTGAAGGGTGCTTCTGAACAAATCGGCATTTAATTCCTCGAATCTCGCTCGGGATATCTTGGAATAGAAGTCGATTCCTTCGAATAGTGCGTCGATCTCTAAGGAAGCTTCCGTACTAGAACTTAAAGTTCGTTTCGCCCTAAAAAGTATATAAACAATCATAGTTCATTTGTTTGGAGTTGGCAGCTAAGAAAAGTCATTAAATCGTAAAATGTTGTAAACAAGACACTAAATCAGTAGCGCACGTACGGTATTAAGAATTAGTTAATCCCTAATTACAGGGTGGACTGTTTGAAAAATAACAACTATGACTATAGAATGGACTAGTTTAGTGATTTTTTTTTATATTTGCATCTTATAAAATAGGTTTTTAGTGGTTCAACTGTACAAGTAAAATTTTTGTAAAATTAATCCTCTAGCCATAATCGGCTTTTGAATTTTAAATTTAATGGTTACATACGTCATAAGTGGTAAGTGACGTGTTTCAATAAGATTGGTAGGAAATTTGCGATGTTGTCGATATGCTTTAATATTAACCGAGAAACTTATCTCTCTCTCTTATTTGTTGTTATTAAAAAGAGATAAACATATCGATATTTTTGTTCTCTGATTGACACTTTATCAAATAAGGAGTAGAACACTAAACAAAATATTCTGTCATTTTCGTTAGTTTAATTTGTTGTTTGGTTGTGTTTGGTTTATGAAAGAAATTACTTCTATACTATTTTTTGTTCGAAAATAAAAATCCCTAACACCTTCTCTTGGTGTTATAGCGGTTCCTTCAAAAATAACCAATAGAAGTAATTGTTCTCTCGGGGAGTAACCCTTCTATCGGTACAGTGAGAGGACGAATTTCAAGTATACGGTTTTGGCATTTTCAATAGAACTACGCCCACTTTCTATTGGCTGTTCTATTCTATCACCGTCAAGAATAGGGATCTTGTTTGTTTATTACAAGCAAACACGATTTTCTCTCCTGTCATATATCTTGTCAAATGGTACAATCAGTTAGTCACAGAACACGGTGTTTTGTGCCGCCAGTTCTTTGAGAATACTTGAAACGAACGTAGCTAAACTGTGACAACGTTGACTTTTAAACACACTTCATTATTGGTTATTAGTTGGCGCTACGTTTAAAACTTACTAATTATTTATTGCTAAATTTTACGAAATGAGAAAAATTAATTGCAAAATGAATACCAATATAAGTAAGTAGGTATCTTATCCTAAATATATATTGCTATCATTTTGATTAATATGATCCTACTAAACTAGTCCATTATAGTACATTTGTTTGGAGTTGGCGGCTAAGAAAAGTCATTAAATCGTAAAATGTTGTAAACAAGACACTAAATCAGTAGCGCACGTACGGTATTAAGAATTAGTTAATCCCTAATTACAGGGTGGACTGTTTGAACAATAACAACTATGACTATAGAATTGTACAATACTTTTAGTTATTTTTCATAAACCACCCTTGCTTGGGCTTTGAATGTTTTGCATTTATAATGAATTCACATTGCTGCCAACTACAAACAAATATAGTATAATAAACTAAATTTTCATTTCATATTTAGATCAAGATCAAAAGTAAAACGTTGTCAATAAAAATGTGAAAGTTCAAAGAAATATGTTTTTTTTATATAGAAATATATTTAATAATGGGAATATTTTTGGGGATGTGGCAATTTTTTACAACATTTTACCTATAGTCTCACTTAGATATGTAAGTATTATTTATTTTATTACTTGCTATATAATTTCTTTATAATTAGATAATTTTTAGACCTTGAAGATGAACCCATAGAGGTTCGAAAGCTCGTTAAATAAATTCTGAAACGAGTACACTTTGGTTTTATTGCCACATCCCCAAAAATATTCCCATCATACAAATAGCTGGCAAATATTTCTATTTAAATTTAAAAAAAAAAGAAATATATTTATAGAGTACACATTAACACCCAGTAACACCCTGAGGTTACTTTGGAATAAACACGAAGACGAAGTAATACACAAAGCAACCAAGGCCCTCATGGTGTGCAGGAACATTGCAGGGAAGAACTGGGGATGTAACCCACGTATTCTACAATGGATGTACACAGCAATAGTGAGACCAATAATCACATATGGGGCAGTGGCTTGGGGAGCAAGGGCTAATCTGAGTACGACGAGGAAAAATCTCTCGAAAATTCAGAAACTAGCCTGTTCAAGTATCACTGGAGCAATGGGAACTTGCCCCACTGCTGCAATGGAGGTGATTTTAAACTTGACCCCACTGCACATTCTGCTAGAAAGTGTAAGGAAGAAAACAATATATAGAATGATCAAAGAAGGAATTATCAGGGAAAAACCTCGATCACTTCAATTTGATCAAACTTGGGAAATGCCCCAAGATGATATGCCAAAGAAATTCAACTTTGTGAGAAAATTCATTACAACAAATTTGAGTAATAAATCTGAATGGGATGAAGACCCCATACAGAATTTAAACCAGAATGCCATAAAGTGGTATACGGACGGTTCCAAGCTAGACGAGAGAACTGGGATAGGAGTTTTTGGACCCAAAGCCAAATACTCAAAAAGCTTGGGCACATACCCGAGCATCTTTCAAGCAGAAGTCCGCGCCATCGAAAGATGTGTGGAATTCAATATTGGAAGAAACTATCGCAGACAAGAGATTGTGATCATGTCGGATAGTCAAGCAGCCATCAAAGCGCTGGCTCAAATATAATCAGTTCGAAGATGGTTTGGGAATGCCTAGGCAAACTAAATGAACTAGGCCAGAAGAACACTGTCACCCTCCTATGGGTCCCGGGACACATAGGAATAGAGGGGAAGGAAACAGCAGATAAGCTGGCAAAAAAAGGAGCTGAAACCCCACATTTGGGACCAGAACCATCTTGTGGGATCAGCAGTAGAGTAATCTTAGGAAAACTAAGGGAAGAAATGGAGAAGGAAAAATGCAAGTACTGGAATCAGCTGGAACGACTGAGGCAATCTAAGATGCTACTGGGGAACTATAACCAGAAGAGATCTCTTAGCTGCCTCAACCTCAGTAATAAAAGGTTGCGAATTCTAACGGAAATATTAAACGGGCATTGCCGGTTAAGAAGCCACATGAAGAAACTAGGGTTAGCAGATGAAGCCGGACGATGTCCTAAACTTCCTCAGGAAAATAGGACTACCTATATGTATCATCTCTTAAAAATTAAAAACCGTATAATTTTCTATGAGAAATACATTTTTCTTATCGATTTATTTCTTTAGTCTATTGCATGCAAGTTGTAATGTTAATCAAATACAGAAAATTAGAATTTAACGCGGCATTTACGAGGATCTATAACTTTGATGCAACCTTTTCAAGGTTACTCGTATTCATAACAACCGAAAATACAAACTTCCTCGTTTCAAAAGTGACCTAACTTGAATGTGAACCTATGTGGACATTCAATAAATTTATCTGACATTAAATTTTAATTATGACCTTTTATAATAATTTGAAACTGAAGAAACAATTATTTCAGGTAAAAAAACTGAAGAAAATCATCGATAGTTTTTGAGAAATATAATAAAATGGGTAAATAATATAGAAGGCATTTCAAGAAGTCCAAAATGGTTTGGGAACGTTTTTTTTAATTCAACTTTAATCTGTCGTAATGTTTTATAATTTATGGTAACGAACTATTCAGAAGCAAAAGATATTTATTTATTCTTTGATACATTCTTGATTCTTCTTAGTGAAGTAATTATGAGGAAAATGTAATATTTTTCATTATTTTACAAAAAATTTAAATTAATATTTTTTTTTGCCAATTTTATGGATTTTAAAACTCAATTTGGACTTTCTTATAAAATTTAATTTGCTAAATACCAAATTTCGAATGAATATAAACTATATTTAGTAGATATACTTTTTTAATTTAGATAATCAATAAATAGTGATTGAATATTTCGTGTAAACATTGAAATGTTCAATTAACCTTACTTTATGACGCCAGAGGCTCCACCCATGACTAACTTCGGCTCCTAAGACTTAGGCTTGAAGAAAAACATATTTACACATTCTAAATTTAATATAAATTATCGTCAAGATACAAAATTCTCGTGTCCCAGTGTGCGTGATGGAAAAGGCTCTACCGATTTTCGTAAATCTTAACGTGCATATCGGTTAGGTTGGAGAATCGGACAACATTTCTATTTTCATCACTCTAAATGTATCCTATTTTTTATTTTTATTTTTTTGGACAAAACTTTTTGTATTTATTTTTTTACGAAACAAATTACAAAAATACATACAACCCTAAATTTTCATCCCTTCGACCTTTATTTTTTATTTTTAATTAAAAAAAAATATTTTTTTTGCAAAAATTTTTTGTCATCACAGAAATGTCATATTACTCTCATACAAACCATATTTTTCCATCCCGATTTTTATTTTTTTTTATTCTACCCACAAATCCGTAATAAGGTTACAAGATATGGCAATCTAATATTATAATTGTAGTGCGATAAATTCTTATTTAGAGTTTATAATTTCAAGTTCCTTTAATCATTTTTTTTAATTCAATTTGATCTCCCGCCCTCGCCAGTCGACTACTGATCAACTATCAATTGATCAGTTATTCCCGCCAGATGATCTCTACATATGAAAAGGACATTATTTAACAAAAATATAATACGAGGGTACATAAAAAAGTTGGCAGATACTATTTAACAAAAATATAACATATATATGAAACTATAACATACCTTTCCGCGGCAGTTCTTAATCTTCTCATAGCTCGAGCGTTTTTCGACATATTCTTTTGGTACTTTCTTTTAAATTCGTCGGCGAAATAATTAACCAATCTATTGTCGAAATCTTCACCACCGAGATGCGTATCACCAGCAGTGGACTTAACTTCGAATAGAGATCCTTCGTCTATGGTTAAAATGGATACATCGAAAGTACCACCACCCAAATCGAATATTAACACATTTTTTTCACCCTTTAGATTTTTATCAAGACCATAAGCTAGGGCAGCTGCCGTTGGTTCATTAATGATCCTCATCACGTTTATCCCTAGAACCAGTAAGTAAATATTAGATGGAAAATTCTCACGTGTAAAAGAAATGCATCGCCATTTGCTTTTCGTTGAACTGAGTTAAGCATATGACACGGTATCGTTAAAAAAAGTAAAAGGAGATGGAGGAGAAAGAGAAAGAGAAAGAGAAAGAGAAAGAGAAAGAGAAAGAGAAAGAGAAAGAGAAAGAGAAAGAGAAAGAGAAAGAGAAAGAGAAAGAGAAAGAGAAAGAGAAAGAGAAAGAGAAAGAGAAAGAGAAAGAGAAAGAGAAAGAGAAAGAGAAAGAGAAAGAGAAAGAGAAAGAGAAAGAGAAAGAGAAAGAGAAAGTGGTAGAGGAATAGGAAAAAGAAGAGAAAGAGGTCTAACAACGATTTTTTTAAGACAACAAGGCAATCGGAGCTTTGAACTAGTTTATGTCGACAAAAACATCAGTGAGCAATATGAATCTGTATTGTATAACACTATAAGAATGCGCAGCATTGAGAATGGAGAATGTTAGCAGGAATATTTAGAATGGATCTAATAAGGAATGAAAGTCAGGGACATACTACAGGTTAAAGCCACCATAATACAGTAAATAGAGGTAAGACAACTAAGATGGAACGGCCGTGTCCAAAGAACGCCTGAAACAAAGTTTAGAAGAGATTCTTCAGCAAAAACGTGGAAGAGGAAGAGCAAAAATCAGTTTGTTGAGTCGAATACAAAAGTCAATGTCTCATGGAAAACTATTACATGGAGAAAGAACGCTATGAAACTGGATATAGATAGAATCACGATTGTTCAACGATATAATATATGCTTAATACCACAAGGAAGGTTGAAAAAGTAGAAAATTGTTTCCACCTACACCCAAGGTAAAGAAATTTAACAGTTTCTATACCAAGCTTGACCGTTTTCTATGAAAAAACAACTACTACCTGGGATATATGCCCCAACAGACATTGAATTACATTCCAATAGAAAATGTTTATTTTATTTTTTCCAATTTTTTTTCTCCTATTATTATGACTGGCCTATTTGTCCGAAATATACCTACATATTCTAAATAAATGGCCAAAATAGTCTATTAAATTAAAAATAACAGGATTACTAATTATATTTTTAAATTATAAGATCCCAATTATAGTCAAAATAACATCTTATTATTTCTTTTTAAAATGATAAGGTTAAGCCCACAATAATTTTCTTTATATATCATATATAGGTAGTCCAATTTAAAATCAGTGAACCACAAACTGATTCAATTTAACAAAATAAACAATACAAATTCAATACGTTTCCACCATGCCTAATTTAACATTAACAAAAACTCTTAATATAATAGACCCTGTTATATTCATTATTAGAGTATATGTATGAGCCCACTTTTATTTTTTGTTCTATTTAGGTATGTAGATACATGCAATCGGGTTGTTATTAATAAAATTTGAATAAATCAATAAATTGTACCAACCTGCAATTGTACCGGCGTCCTTAGTAGCCTGTCTTTGGGAATCGTTAAAATATGCCGGCACAGTTATCACAGCATCTTTAATATTTCTTCCCAAATAAGCGGAAGCTATTTCTTTCATCTTCGTTAAGACCATTGAACTTATCTCCTCCGGAGCAAACCTTTTTACTTCCCCTTTAAATTCAACTTGAATTTTTGGTTTACCGCCATCGTTTATAACCTTGAACGGCCAGTGTTTTAAATCTTGTTGGATTTTAGGATCGTCGAATTTTCTTCCAATTAATCTCTTCGCATCGAATACGGTGTTACTTGGATTCATAGCTACTTGGTTTTTTGCGGCATCCCCAATTAATCGTTCGCTGTCTGTAAAAGCCACATAGCTTGGAGTTGTTCTGTTACCTTGGTCATTTGCAATAATTTCCACCTTGGCTCCTTGCCATACTCCGACACAAGAGTATGTAGTTCCTAAGTCTATTCCAATAGCTGGTACTTTTGCCATCTTTCTGGGTCAAACTTGAGACGCTTAAAAAAATCAGAAGTTTTTTGACAACAGTAGATTTTATTTGAACGAGAGTTTGGCGCGTACTATAGCGATTCGAGATTGTACTAATTAAATCGGAGATAGTCGGTAGGAATCGTTGTTGAAAATCGTATCAAATTCTTAAGTTTTGACTTTAATTTTGTTCCGTGGTTTTTGTGTTCTGTGTATGACGTTGTACAACACGTATTTTGGTGTACATATTTATAATTGTTTTAAGAATGATTATAATTTAATATGCCAATTATAATTATAGTATAAAGTCTATTATTGCAATAAATTTTAATAAACCACTAGTTAACCACACTTTTAATCAATAAACTATTAAAATTATAGTTCAGTGATTTTAGTGTCTGTTCCCATAGAACTAAATATTAATCACGATTTTAATGACAACGGAATGTTTCGACATTGACATACCATATGTCAAATTTTGTTACAATTATTGGTTAGAGTTTTCATTACTTTTAAATTTAAAATGATAATAAAAATATATACTTTGTAAATATTCATAATAAAAAGGACAGGGAAATGGTGGCTTGGCTGATGGAAAGAAATTTAGGTGCCAGAATAGAATGTGCAGAAAAGAATGTGAAATTGGGAAGAAAGCATCTATCAATTCTGTTTATTTGCGTTTTATTGTAAAAAATGCAAAAAATTTGATTCCATATATATTAATGTTAATATTAGAATGGCAATTCTTATGATATGGTATTGGGTAACAGGCAGTGTTCTCCAGCTCTATGGATATTATAGAGATAATATAAAAAAATAAATATTCTAGGGGGAGGAGGTGCTTCTGTACAAATAGATATGGTTATCACCAAATGAAAATATAATAGATGCAGAAATCACTGATAAGTATTATCAATTTGAATAAGTATATATTTTTTATGTTGCTTATTGAACTGACTTGTAGAGCTAGCCTTGTTGCTACACAAAGATAACTACATAAGTTGATGTTGAGCTGTAACATGCTCTATGTTATGAATAAATTGATGATTGCAGCTAAATTTAACACTTAGTTCTAAATTCATATCAGCTGCCTTGGCATGAAAACAGTTAAAAATAATTAAAAACTGATCAAACATTTTGCTTTTGGTAAAATTTTGATGCTTAATGCTCACAACACTGGTCCTATTGAAGTTATCTCAGAGATACCTAGTAAAAAAATTCTATTCTTATTTTTCTTTAGAAAATCACAAATATTTTTAACATTGTATGCAACCACAGTTTAGCCTTGAAATTCCAGTTTCTTGATGACTGTTTTAAACCACAAATAGCTCTTTTTGGTAAACATACTTTGCTTTCTTATTCTTTTCTCTGTTATGGAAGGTTGACTTGAGTTTAGATGGGTGATGTCTGAATTCGTAGCTATTACAATTGGAAACAGAATTAATGAAGTGGTAAAATGAGTGGCAGGTTAATATGTCACATAGTCTACACCCACTTTTTGAATGAACCCTTTATCTACTGATCTTGCCTTGTATCTATTTTTCTTTGTTTTGCAAATTCATTTCTTATTTGCTTTTTACAATACTAATAATGCCTGGAGACTTCACAGTTTTCCTAAGGTGATGAGGTTGATTTGTTATTTGTTCGTTTCTGTCAATATTTACAATTTGATCCTGGAATTTATTTAACAGATTAATAATGTTCACTTGTTTAGAAATAAATTGAAAGCGTTAATTACTTATTTCACTTTTTTTATTATCCTTATTATTCTGAATTGCTTTATTTTATTTTCGTCATTTTTTTAGGATGTTTTATAATTAATATTTGTATAGGACTATTTTATTTTATATAACCACGCACAAGTTGTTCTTCGCAGCTTTTGTGGCTCTTTGCGTTTGTTTACGAAGTGCTTATAATTATTTATTACCCTTGTGGTAAATATACCTTATTATTATACTTATCAACACGCTCCTATATACTTTATTCAGATAATTTAGTTTTGTCAGTAATTAACATCTCTTCTGGAAAAGTAATTGAATCAATATTATAGAAAAAAGGCCAGGAGAAAACTATATCGTCCAGATCTCTATTTACTATAACCTTAACTATAACTATAACCTAACCAAACAGTTCAATAGTAAAAAACTTACAAAATGTATTTGCTCATATTGACAATTTTTTTTGCTAAATTACTTATTGGCTTCTATGGATTTATTAAACCGAGCAAATTAATAATTTGGAAATAAAACAATATATACAAAACGGTGTTATAAACAGTTTTAATTAATTATCTTAACTGTTTTTAACAACAACTACAAAAAATTAATTTTAAATGCGGACGGTTGACGGTACCTAACTGGTATGTTACTTTTCACATTCTTCTGTAATCCGTATTGCCTATCCTTACATACTATTTCCAACGATACTTGTTCGTGATTCATCGGCCAAATATGTTTTTTCTACCATGTGTCATGGATGTGTTCAAATAAGACTTAAACTTGTTGATTTTGATTTTCACTGTTTGGTGTTGCTATATTTAATCAACAGGTGAAAGTAAACATAAACTTACTGCGACAATGTGTATGTTTAGCGGCATTTAAATTTTAAACGTAGCAGGTGTTTTCTTCCAGTTTTTCTATAAAATAACTGTAATTAACAGTACTTTCACTAGTAATCTTGTTAAAGAAATAACAGATAAAGATAAAAATATAACTATCTGTTTGTTGACGAAAATATTTGTTTTAAAACTAGATTAGAAGTTACGGGAAAATACACAGATAATTTTTTAAAAGGTAGGGAAGTAGATAAAATAAATGTGTGGGCATTATTAGCATAGTGGTGTTGAAAAAAATACCTATATAAAAGGAGAAAATGAATGTCCAGTTGTTTTCAAAACAGTTGGATTTAATAGTTATATGAGGAATATCTGAAATAAAGTTTCTGGCCTTCAAAATTTAAAATAGCTTTAAAGTAATTTGAACATAACTTATTTATATTAAATTTTCATCAACAATATTCTATTTAGATAGAAGATATTTATAGTTAATCAATAATTACTTTAGTAATCATTAAGCACTACTTAATTGCTTTATAATAATTAGATAATTATTTACAAAAGTACATTAACAAATAATAAAATGTAGGTATACAGGGACTAAAAGAATTAAAAATTCAAATTTTCCAAAAATGTATTTGTACCTACTTATGATTTTTTCATGAAAAACCTAAGTGTGTAAATTTACCTACCAAAAGTTTAAAGTTTCATTGCTGCTTGAACAGATATTGAAATTGATTTAGTTAGTTATTAATAAAAATAATTAAATAAAAACGTAAATTAAATCAAAAATTTATTAAATTAGTTATTTTTATTATGAGGGTTATTGGTACACATCCTTTTTGGTTGATAAAAGTTTGTTATGCACACAGATTTCTATTTAGAAAAACAACTGGCCGGCCGTTCCATGTTCCTTTGTTAACTTACATATATTTCCATATTCCGTCTTAGTTGGTACAACGATCTACAACACACAGATCTCTAAATCTAACGTGTTCTTAACCGTTCGAACATTCGTTACATTCTCACAGTGTACTTTTCGATGGCGGTTACATTTAAACCGCTTGTAGTGCAATTGGTTGACTGCTTCTCACAGAATGAAGCGGACGAATCTGAAGAACCACAAATCCGCTTGAGAAGGGATCCTATATGAAGTTTCTTCGAAGTCAGGTCGGATTCGACAACACAAGAATAAAGTAGGTGCTGTTGTGACGCTATATTTAAAACGATAAGTTAAATAAAATAATGTGGAAAAACGACTTAAATATTACATAAAAGTTGTAAAAACTTTGTTTTTATTTAAAAGTAGGTGCTAAAAAAGTGCAATGTGATATGTAACAAGTTTAAAGTTAGTTATTGTAAGTTCCGAGATACACGACTATTGGATTGTTCTCAAGTACCTACCTGTTGGTTATTTTCGAATGTAAAAACTAGTGGTTAACTTTTAAAAATGTTTAGATGAATCATTGGAAATGGATAATCTTGCGAATAATATAGGAGCTAATTTGCCTGAGGTAAGTTAAAATATTTAATGTAATAAGTCGCAGTTTAAGCATTTCTACGTAAGGAATTTAAACTTTTGTTGTTGACATACTGGTTTCTGTGGAACAGGTAAAAGGCAAATTATTTGCGTTGATTTTAAAATTTCAACATTGTTGCATTCTTCTGGCAGGTGGGTTGGAGAATATTTTACTTTCTATCTTATTTTTATTTTTTAGAAGTTATTTTATAATTGCCAGACTAAACTATATGCCTACCGTTGGTAATAAATAATTTAGAATATAAAATATTTATTTAAAAATGTTCGAAAAGCGTTGTGTAAAAAATATTATAGGTACCTACTGCCAAAAATTAGCAATGGTTTCAAATTAGATCTAAAACAACTTATATTATAAGACATTTCAATGAAGTAGTTTATTTATCAATACATTTAAAATACATTTAAAAGAAAAATGTTAAATTCAAATATTCTTTTTTTCATACCGTTCATACATAAGAGTTAGTATTTTGAAAACTTATTATACACTTGCCAATTTGTAATGTATACTTTTGAAATTCGGAAAATGTAATATGAAATTTTAAAAAAATCCTATTTTTTTTATTAAAATCACAATTTTTAGTTTTATAGTAATTGTATTAGTTGTAGCACAAACTTTCTGTCAACAAACAAATTTATAATATAATTTTAATAGGTTGGTGCTCGGCAAAAGTTATTGATTTCATCCAATAGTGGCTTAGACTGTGAACTGTTGTTGACGTTTTTATTTGTGTAAATATAAATATCTGCATTTTATTCCAAATTATTTTTTAAATTACTAAGGCTTTAATAAACCATACCGAATTCTAGAGTCAGAAGAACTATGTATACTCTCTATAATAGATACTGTTTTGTAAATTGTTGCTTAAAAATAGCATGACTCATTCCCGGAAACAACCCCTAACGCTAATCACGCAATACCCTTTAATTAAATTAGAAATTAAAATGTTTCTCTCTATTTACATATGTTTTTTTTTTTGGAATATATTTTTACTGTTTTGGACTCTTCAGCTCAAAAAATATTCATTACAATTTTCATTCAATCCTATATTTACACCTATAAAAACAAAATATTTGACTGTTAGTAATTTTTTTTGTTAAAAAATACTTGAATCTATACCCTGTTTTTTAAGGTTTTTCATTTTAAATTTTGAACCTTTAAAATGCATTTAAGTAGATTTCATAGACGTACCAAAATATATTTTAAGAGGGTATACTGTAAGGTACATTTTTTATTGAACGAATGAGTTGCAGCTATGCTAAAGAATATACGATTTAGGTCAGAGGTAACGGGATGTACTAATTTTAATAAAAAAAAGTGATAGAGGTACATAAATTTTAGTAAGTTTGATAAAGAAAGGCAACACAGTTTATTCATAATAGAAAACAAACCAATCTGTAACAATAATTGCATTGCGTTATTGCTTAGCTGCTAATCCTTTAACAATGAAGAAACCCTAAAATTTGCTACAACTGAAACAAATACAGGGTCAATCTACCTGGTTTTTAGATTTACAGAAGAAATGTAATTTAAAGTAAGAGATTTATCAAAAATTTCATGGTGCTCCCTGTAAAGGTTTTGCATACTTAATTAGGGTTTATTACTCCTCGTACTTTTTGTACATATTATAAGACTTTCAACGAACAAAATTAACATGTAGCCATAAAGCATTTTCTGCTTGCAACACTTACTAATAAACAGAAATTACATTCACTCTCTTTATAGTTAGCAAGTGAATAGGCAAGGTAACGTAACAGGTGACAAATTACGCAAGATTACAAATAATTACCATAGTAAATTTTTCGTTCGTTGTTACCCACAACAGCATCTTGGTATTAGCGTGTGGGTTGTAGGTAAAACATTGAAATATGCAAGGAAGAGTACAGGAAATCAAATGTGAGTCTGTTTCATGCTAAAACATTCTTTCGTATATAGGTAGAGGTTTCTTGGAATTTATTATTTTAAAATGTGTTGTTGTCAGCATACAACCGACCATTCTTATACAAAAACATGAATAGAGATGGGCCACATAAACAAAATATATGCTGATTAAAAATTGAATAACTTAAATGGAGTTCTTTATGTTAATTTTTTTCGGTTTTTTTTATTCAAGAAAATAGTAAGTAAATATTATATGTTTGTATATGCTATAGTATGTACAAAAAGTACGAGGAGTAATAAACCCTAATTAAGTATGCAAAACCTTTACAGGAAGTACCATGAAATTTTTGATAAATCTCTTACTTTAAATTACATTTCTTCCGTAAATCTAAAAACCAGGTAGATCGATCCCGTATTTGTTTCAGTTGTAGCAAAGTTTAGGGTTTCTTCATTGTTAAAGGGTTAGCAGCTAAGCAATAACGCAATGCAGTGGTGCGTATTTTGGGAAAAAAAATACGTTTTTAATTATAGTATAATAAAAAATGAAAAGAAATAATTATTGGAATACATTTATTACTTACATTTTATTCTATATCCGACTCGGAAGAGGAAGAATCGTTGTTGACATTAATAATAATAGGGTCGATTAAATCATCACAAATATTGTCAATTTTCCACATATTTGCCTCTACTTTGATCGAGACTTTGATAACATGCTCGATACAGTTTGTCCAATTTTCCTTACTAACATAACTTACAGCACTCTCAAAAAATTTCACAACATCGTTTATTTTAAAAGTAGTATTTTTTTTCAACTTCCCCCTTTACATGAGCCCATATTAATTCTATGGGATTAAGTTCACAATGATAAGGGGGAAGTCGAAGAACTGATATACCACGAGAAGAAGCCATTTCTTCTACAATGTAGGTTTTGTATTTATTCTTGTTCATTTTTGCAATTCTGTAAAGTTCTTTCCTTAGTGGAACTTTTGGAAACTTAATATTTTTCGAAATAAGCCACTCCAAAAGCTCTGCTTTACGCCAACGACTTGTGGGCAATGCTTCTCGTAACCGTGAATGGTAACTTGCGTTGTCCATAACAATAACAGCCCCTTTTGGAATCAGATCCAACATTTGAACAAACCATTCCTCGAAGACATCCCCATTCATATCTTCGTGATAGTCCCCCGTGCGTTTTGAAATAAAAGTTAATAATCCACCATCAACAAAACCTTCAGAACTTCCAACATGGACAATGATAAGTCTTTTTCCTTTTCCAGATGGTGGCTGCAAACCTAACGACAAAACTTAAACTAAAAAGCTTAAAAATTCTGAGAAAAATTCCCCAAACACTACATATAGGAGTAATACAAATAAAAAATATTAATTTTGCTTCTTTGAATTTAATAAAAATTGTAACGATATCTTGCTATCTTGACTTTAATTAATTTTTTAAAAATATATTTCATTGTAATTTATTTGTGACAATATTCAAAGTTTGAATTAATCTTCTTACAAAAAGAACAAAAATAAATAAAATAATTATTGTTACAGATTGGTTTGTTTTCTATTATAAATAAACTGTGTTGCCTTTCTTGATTAAACTTACTAAAAGTTATGTACCTCTATCACTTTTTTTTTATTAAAATTAGTACATCCTGTTACCTCTGACCTAAATCGTATATTCTTTAGCATAGCTGCAACTCATTCGTTCAATACAAAATGTACCTTACGGTATACCTTCTTAAAATATATTTTGGTACGTCTATGAAATCTACTTAAATGAATGATTTATTACTCCTTGTCCTTTCTATATAGACTATACTACTAGGTATTATAATACATTTCCAATATTCGGAATTTAATTAGATACGTTTTTATAGATAAAATATAACTAAAATATTATTATATCTTCTAAAATTAATTTATTTCCATAACTTTCAGATTTCTAAATGCCTAATAGTTAGGTAATTGGTACCTAATTTGAAAATTATAAACACATTATTGGAAAGCTAATATGTTTGGACATAATAAAAAGAAACAATATTTGTATACAGGGTGGCGCACCGAAAACGAAACAGATGCATTTACTGGCAGATGATTCCTTTTTAAAAAAAAACGCACGGACCCGTCGATTTTGTTTTCGAGGGGGACACAAAATTGGCATAAACTCACATTTACATTTGCAGCCCCCTAAGTGGGGGTGGCACCATTCCTAAAATCTTAAATGGAAAAGGGGGTCGAATGATCCATCATTTAAAAGGTCTTTCAACTCCCTTTACAATGATGTAAAATTCTTATACTTCAATTTAGTAGTTTTGGAGATTTATTGATTTAAAGTTTAAATACATCATCGTAAGAGGAGATCAATACATAGCAGCAAAGTTGTTAAAAAATAAAGATTGAACTGACCTGTCAGCCGAGTAAATGTTGAAAATGACCACCATTATTTTCCATGCAAAAATAAAGATTTTGCTGAAAACGTTGTCGGACATTTTGCAATATTTGAGGAGTAATTTGATGGCACTCATTCACAATTCTTTGTCGCAAATCTTCTAAGGATGTTGGCTGAGTAGCATAGATTTTGCTTTTTAAGTAACCCCACAAAAAGAAATCCAAAGGTGATAAACCTGGCGATCTTGGGGGGCCATTCAACGGCACCTCTTCTACCAATCCATTGACCTGGAAAGGTCTGATCTAAATAATGCCGAACTCTTAATGCGTAATGTGGTGGGGCACCATCCTGTTGGAACATCAACATATTCTCAACGTATCGACCATCATTCTGATTTTCAATTATATCTGTTAGCGCAGGATCTATGGAATTTTGCAGTAATTCCAAGTACATTTCACCAGTAAAATTTCCAGGTAAGAAAAAAGGACCAAATGATCGCCAAAAATGCCAGCCCAAACATTTAATTTTTGTGGCTGCTGTGTGTGTACCTCATGGTAAATTCTGGGATTAGAGTCCGACCAATATCGACAATTATGACGATTTACTTCGCCATTTAAAAAAAAGGAACATTCGTCGGAAAAGCAAATGTTAAATAAAAATTGTTCATCGTTTGTAATTCGTTCACTCATAACTTCACAAAATTCTAATCGCTTATCAAAATCGTCTTCATTAAGTTCTTGTACAAGGTGAATTTTATACGGATGAAAATTATGGGCCTTTAGAATCCGTTGGATAGAACGTCGACTAACACCACACGAAGTTTGCAATTTGCGTGTACTTAATGTAGGATCTACAATAACTTGCCCTATAACCCCCACTTCTGTTGCTTCGTTCCTTATAGTATAAAATATTACGTTTTTTATTGGCGACTGCTCCGGTTTTCCGAAATTTAGCTACAAGTTCTAGAACATATTTTCGGTGCACATTATTGTTCTCATGTCGCTCATTTAAAAGTTGTGCTGTTCTATTAGCGCACTAATTATTTCCGAAAATATTTCAATAATTTCAACCCTTTCTGCCGTGGAATATACCATGGTTAATTTATGTATAAAGCAATAAATGATATTTTAACAACAAAGATTTGTCAAATCAATCGCAAACTAATTTACTATTTCCTATTTAAAATAAGTAGGTACGTGTCATTCTCTACTTATCTTTCTTCAAGAAACAACTTTTTTTGTCACAAAGGACACTTCAATTGCTATTTTTATTATTACTAAACCATGTGCGTAGTAAATAAAAGCATTTACTTATCAAGAAAATGCTTTTACTCAAATTTCTTCTGAAAGAAGTACAAACTAATTTGATGTACCTATTAAAGTCTACTTTAAACTTTAAATCAATAAATCTTCAAAACTACTGAATTGAATACACGAATTTTACATCATTATAAAGGGAGTTGAAAGACCTTTCAAATAATGGATCATTCGACCCCCCTTTTCATTTAAGATTTTAGGGATGAAGCTACCTCCGCTTAAGGGACTGCAAATGTTAAAGTGATTTTATGCCAATTTTGTGTCCGAGCGTTTTTTCAAAAAAGGAATCATCTGCCAGTAAATGCCTCTGTTTCGTTTTCGGTGCCCCACACTGTATTAAAATTAAAAATAAAAGCTCGTTTATATGTGAGAATATAACAGAAAATAATGTTTCTGGTAGTAAAAATATCTAAATATAGGTACCTACTATATTGTGCAGTTCAGTTCGAATAGGATTGGTTTATGATATTCATCATTCAATCCTTATTTGACATGAATTGAATAGTAAGTCATAGAAAAGGTATTTCAAATTGTACCAACTTGTTATTTGGTTCAAAACTTCTGAGGACCCTAAACCATATCTGGTACAGCAACATTTACATTTATGTTTTATGTTTTATTCGTTATGCTATAGCAATATTTTAATAGATAAAACTAGTTCCTGTTAGTAGTAGAAATAAAAAAAAGAAATTAATTAATTAAACCATTAAAATTAATAATAGATGAAGGAGCTACTAAACCTAACGATGTTTTTATTGCAATTATATCAACAATTTGGTAAATGGGTTCTTTATTACATGACAAAACAATTTATTTGTAACAAGTGCGTTCACAAGTTTATTTAAAAGTAATTATATAAACAGTTATTTCTTTATTAAGCGTTATAATCAGTATCAGAAGTAATTAAAGATAAATGTGGTTTACATTTGAACATAACAGATTAAAAAATTCTAGAAATGATATAGAAAAACCAGTTTTATACTGATCTTAGAGGGAAATACATCCATCATAATCCCTTAGGGCTAATAACAACTAGGCTTTAATGTTTTTATGTCTTATTACTTCCATCTGTGGTCTAAAATTAACACTACTTAATCAACATCAGATAGAGACCTTTAATATCAAAATAGCTGTAAATATTTTTTAAATAAAATGTCTTTTGGTTAAAAAAATTGTGAATTTATTTAATTAAAAGTTTTGTTCGTTATTTCTATTTATTTTGTTTATTTTATTTCAATTACTATTGAAAATTATTACATTATAATCTTGTATATGGTCAAATGGAATCTGTTATTTAAAAAACATTTAGTACAAGAATAATTGAATCAATATATTGAACCAACTGACTTTTCCCATAAATAATAACATGCATTAACGTATATATGGGAGTGTAGTTGAATTCTACATTCGTGAGTGTACCAATGTGTTCGCATTCAATTATTGTATGTAAACTTGAGTGCGCAAAATGCATAACCAAAGCGAAAATGATACTTTTTATTGGATCAATCTTTTTACGTGTTTAAAATTCTGATGTTTTGAGAGAATATATACTTTATATACGGTAACTTTCTTTCATTTACTTTATCAGTAACTATTTAAGAATTACTTTTTATATTTTATCTCTTTCTTATTCACAGAAAACACAACCCCAAAACTAAACCGTTTTTCCTTGGACAACAGAATACCTACATAATGCGAATTTCAACGAGTGTAACCATGGAACACAAAGAAATAAGAATTGGTTCTGCGTGTCAGTTTTGTAAATATTACTTTTACAAATGACTTATATTTTTTAAAAAAGAGTTGTTGTAGGTTAATTTAGATGTGGTTTTAATTATATTTTATTTAATTTGTAATTTTTTCCGTATTATTACAGCTTCGTCAAATACTTTCTACTCGTATACAACGCAGAAATCATGGAATAACTTTTTCCAAGACCTCTGGCTATGTGTTGTTCCCAGTTTAAATTTTCATCAACAATCAATTCCTAATACATTATAGAAAGCATCATTAATATTTAAATTAAGATCCTTTGTAACTTTATTTTTTTGGTTTTAATATAATAACCTTGGTCTTATCAATATTAATTTTTAATTTATTCGAATACTTAGTAGAACAGTATTATCTGCTAAGGTGAAATATCTTGCTTTTAAATTGGAACATTTAAGATTAAGGACATACAGAGAGTATAACAAAGGGCCCAGCACTGACCCTTGTGGCACTCCATAAGTGCTCGAACGCTATTCACTACTTGTATTTTTTACTTTTACGTACTGCTGCCTGTCAAGCAAATATGTTTTATTTAATTTGTACATAACATCTCTAAATCCCATATTCGACAGTTTTTTTTAACAAAGTGTCAATACCCACTACATCAAAAGCCTTGCTCAAATCAATGAGCATAGCCAAAACTATCTGTTTATTTTGTTATCTTGGCCACAAAGATCTCCCGACTTATCCCCAATTGAGCACGTGTGGGATATGATGGGTAGGAGATTGCTCAATTTGCAACGTCCTCCTCAGACTCTAAAAGAACTTCGAGAGGAGTTGGTGGTTGCCTGGAATCAGATACCACAGGAGGACATTGACCACCTCATCAGAAGCATGCCTAGGCGCGTTAGAGACTGCTTAACATATCAGGGTGCATCTATGTATGTATGTGTATACATTAGGACCTGTAGGATCTATTGTGTCCCCCCTTACTTGTCATTCTCAGAGTTATAGCAGCTCTTCGAGTCCTATTTTCCTGAGGAAGTTTAGGACATCGTCGGGCTTCAAATCAGGTAGATCCCCCTCTTCTATTTCATGTGCTCCTAGGTATCTGGCCCTGGAATTCTGCAAGGTAGGGCATTCTGAGAGTATGTGTATTAAGGTTTCATCCTCTTCCTCACGGGATCTGCACTTTGCTTCATCTGCTAACCCTAGTTTCTTCATGTGGCTTTTTAACCGGCAATGGCCGGTTAGTATTCCCGTTAAAATTCGGAGCCTTTTTTTACTGAGGTTGAGATAGCTAAGAGATCTCTTCTGGTCATAGTTCCCCAGTAGTATCTTAAATTGCCTCAGTCCTTCCAGTTGATTCCAGTACTTGGATTTTTCCTTCTCCATTTATTCCCTTAGTTTTTCTAAGATTACTTTACTGCTGATCCCACAAGATGGTTCTGGTCCGAAATGTTGGGTTTCTGCTCCTTTTTTTGCCAGCTTATCTGCTGTTTCGTTCCCCTCTATTCCTATGTGTCCCGGGACCCATAGGAGGGTGACAGAGTTCTTCTGGCCTAGTTCGTTAAGTTTGCCTAGGCATTCCCAAACCATCTTCGAACTGATTGTATTTGAGCTCAGCGCTTTGATGGCTGCTTGACTATCCGACATGATCACAATCTCTTGTCTGCGGTAGTTTCTTTCAATATTGAATTCCACACATCTTTCGATGGCGCGGACTTCTGCTTGAAAGATGCTCGGGTATGTGCCCAAGCTTTCTGAGTATTTGGCTCTCGGTCCAAAAACTCCTATCCCAGTTCCCTCGTCTAGCTTGGAACCGTCCGTATACCACTTTATGGCATTCTGGTTTAAATTCTGTATGGTGTCTTCATCCCATTCAGATTTATTACTCAACTTTGTGATGAATTTTCTTACAAAGTTGAATTTCTTTGGCATAATATCATCTCGGGGCATTTCCCAAATTTGATCAAAATGAAGAGATCGAGGTTTTTCCCTGATAATTCCTTCTTTGGTCATTCTATATATCGTTTTCTTCCTTACACTTTCTAACAGAATGTGCAGTGGGGTCAAGTTTAAGATCACCTTCATTGCAGCAGTGGGGCAAGTTCCCATTGCTCCAGTGATACATGAACAGGCTAGTCTCTGAATTTTCGAGGAGGTGCATCCATACATTATTAAAGGTAAAAGGGCTTTAAAACAATGCAATCATTTTGAAATTTTTATCATTTAGCATTAATGAATTAATATCATTCTTTATATATTTTGATCTTGAGATATTCTTTTATGGAAAACCTATTGTTTACACATTATATAAGTGACATTTTGTTAATTATAAAAAACAACTTGAGTTTGCTATTACCCCTGTAAATAGTACAGATATGTGGTCTCAAAACTTATTTCAGAACAACAAAACAAAAGACATTATTAGTTGCAGAAGTTGCTATAAAACTACTTACGAAGAACAGTAATACTATGTACCAACTTTGAATTCCATGGGGAAAAGTTTTACTGAAGATATCACTGCTATTATTCCCATAAAACATTTTTAAGACGTATAGGTAGTACAAAGAGACAGACATAAGAAAAATTGACTAAATAAAGAGATTATAAGGTGAAACTTGTACTTGATATTTGATAATTTGTAATGCAGTTTAAGTCTGTACACTAACCTATATATTTCTGATAAAAGATATTTTTGTAATAAACATGATTTTATATAACGACAAAAAAATCTCATCCTTACTGGTATATCGTAAATAAAAGATAAATCCAAATTCCTCAGAGATGACAGTCTCGAAAATCTAATAATTTATAGCTAGAATGGATTTTAGTTTTAAAAAATGAGTTCATTCACCGCAGGTTACTATGCACCACTAAAATAAACAATAGTTTTACTTATAATAAAGTTTAATGTGTCTTTTTTAAGTGAAATAATATGTGTTTAGGTATGCCTTGATACGAGGTACAAATAATGCAGACAACCAAGCTAAAATAGTTTTATTTAGGGGTTAAATTCCTAAAACACAAAATAATAGTGAAAATATAAAATATTAATATGTTTATCGGCGTTTGCTAATTTTTAAAATTGCATTCAATGCCCTGATAACTGGCGTGTAGTTGGTAACCATGGAAACATAATTTTTATTAGTTTTTAATATGTAGAAGCCTGTCAAGGTCGAATTTCTTTACGGGATAGTTTCACGTATTAAGAGTATATTACGTAACGGGTTGATTAAGGAGTCAATTACGCACGAAGCGAAACCGATAACGTTGCGAGGGCGTAATTGACCTTAACCTACGAGTAACGTACTATATTTTATCTACGATATATTAATAACTAAGAAGGTATTTATATCGACGTTTATTGTCAACAATTTATAGAAACTTTATAAATATATACCCAATTTAAGAATATGTAAAAACTATTTTGTGTTAATGTTAATGATAAAATGAGAATAATTTAAAAAAAAACGTTCATTCGAAAAACTAATTATACACTTGTATAAATAGTCGTAGTATAATATAATAATATTGGATAAAACTTTTTTTTGACATTTAATAAATAAAATTAAAAAAATAGCATTACATTTTTGGAAAATAAGTTTGTCGTACGTGGGAATTGAACCCACGCCCGTCCCTTAAGAGGCGACGCTCTAATCTCTGACCCACTACCGCTTCGAAGTCTGACAGGCGATGCTAATTTCATGAATTTTAACATCAACACATACGAAATATGGGAGTTGGTAAAGGTATGTTTTAGAGTACAGTATGAAATAAATTTGATTACAGTATCCAACAAAATATCGAATACAGAAATTAACAGGGCTGTGAAATTTACTATATTTATTATAATTTGGTGTAAGTACTTTTAGTATGGAGTTGGAAAAAGTAAACATCATAATAATACGTTTAAATAAATAAAACTTAATAATAACACAATAATAAAATATTTATCGATAAAGATCATAGTCGTTAACATTTTTTAATTAAACTATAGGTACTTACTTTTCGTTAATAAAAATCTTTAAAAATGATGTCCATTAAAATTTAAACAACAAACTTCTGATTTAATAAATGGAACAAACATTACAGGACTTAATAAAAAAGAAATAAGTCTTCAGAAGTTACTTCCTAATTTAGCAGATATGTTTTACCTAAATGAATTTAACAAAATTAACTATTTTAAATCTCATTTTGATTCTGAGATATTCTTTAAACACTTTAAGACAACAGAGAGGCAAAATATTCTTACCTTAAAATAACGTAGTGTACTTATCACTGAACAAGTATAGTTAACACTAAATAGCAAAAATATTTGCAACAATTTGGATTATAAATAAATACCTACCATTTCTGTTATTGTATAACTGTTTCATCCCTGTTTCGTGCGCCACTGAACTAGTGACAAGCAGGTGTAACCATTTTCAAGGTCGTCGGGAGCGACAACCCTCTGCTTCTTATTCTTCATGCTTCTGATGGTTGTTAAAATCTTCGAATCGCCCAAGCGAAACGTGAAGATTTCAAAAGAAAAAAGGGTCTTACAACCTTCAGGCCATCTAAATACCACAACTATTTATTTGTATACTTAATTATTTGATAAATAATATTTAAAAAAAGCACACGGTAGCACATTAAAATTTTTTTTGAAGGCTATTAATATTTTGTAGGTATGTTCAAATGTTTTCGAATTGTACATTTTATTGTTATAGACTAATATTGATAATAAATCAAAATTTTTAAAGTAAGATAAACGTTTTTTTTTTAATAGTAATTTTGGACAAGTTAAACTTTGAACAATATTTACTGCACCTATTTTTTAACTGCGTTTGTCGCTGGATACCGTAACCCCACAAATAATAAGAGTAATGGCCCCATAAAAAGGAACACCTACAGGGATACTTTTTTCATTAAATTATTTGCTAGTTGAATTACTCTGTTTATGTTTGTTCCCCTGCTTAATATGTTTAATAAAGTTATAAGCGAGGAAGAATGAGATGTACTACTAGTATCTACAGTGTCTTCCTAAATCCCTCTCCCCTAACATATTTTTAATTAAATCATTGTATATTTGACAGATCCAACCCATTTGGGTTTTACTAAAAAAGATAGGTAAAAAGCCTCTTTTTGGTAAAGTTGTTCATTATTAACCAAGATAGAAAAAATAATATTGGAACTAAATCTCAATCCATTTCACAAAATGTGAGGTTAAAACTGAGGCAAAGACAAAATTAAAAAATATTCTCCTTACTTAGTCATATCCACCTACTTATTCGAAATAGTATATTACATAACAAGTGTGGAAAGAAGAAATACACTTTCCAACGAGTTATGTACACTATTTTTCCTACGACCACGTAAAAAATCCTTCAACAAAAGTATTTTCTAAAGTAAAATCACAGAATACACCTTATTCTTAGTCATGTTAAAAATTAGGATTTAAACGAGTTTATATATTCAAACTATAATAGAATTAATTAAAATCAAATTTTCTTTCAAATGCATAACCCAGTAATCTTTTTAACACTTTATAATGTCAATTGAGTTTTCTTGTATACGTAGTATGTATTTGAACACAAATCACAACAAAGTTCAAATATTTTCAAAGTAATGTAATAATAATTGACACAAAGATAATTGTAAACAGAAACACAAACATAACTTCAAAAATCCACATTCGAACATGCACGGAACATAACACAATATAAAAAAGAAGAATAAACTGTTCTTCTTTCTAAAAGTGTTTTTATAAAAATAATAATACTGAATAAAAATATGTTTATTTTATAAAAATTTAAAAACCTAGAAGAAACTTTATTCTTACTTTATACAGAAAAATTTGTATTGGCAATTACAATACAATATTTGACACAAGGAAGATTTAAAAAAAATAAATGGTCCTTGCTTTGACATTCATGTATTTTTACTATTGCTAAATTTGACGTAAATGTCACAGATCATAGAACTATTTTTTTTTACTTTTCAATACCTGTATTGATATTTACTTTTTATATTTTGCACTTATAAAAATCTTCATTATAAAACGCATTTGCGTATCGTAATGTAACTTTTACGCACGCAAATTTTTGTTTTAAATGGTTGGCGACATGAGTGAAGTATCTAAAGGCAAGACTATTGACAATGACATTTGTGGCTAATAGCAATTTATTAATTTTATATTGTTCTTTAAGAAAGTATCTGTGAATATGAATATAATATTTTACTTATATAATATATTATTATTGGTATATTATTCATTTTAAAATATTTTAAAACCATTAACATTTGATAATTTAAATGTCACAACTGTCAAATTTTATAAATTACACAGTGCTGCCGACATACTTTTTAAAATAAAAATTTTCGTAATTACATAAAAATAAAAAATTAATTTAAAAAATGGTAAAAAGGGCAAAATATAAAAAATATTATAAACAACTTATTTCATATGGCTGTTGTGACACTCGTTCTTTAAAAAACTCATCGCTTCGCGATTCGTTTTTTAAACTTGAACTCGTGTCATAACAGAATTCCATATGAAATGCGTTGTTTAATATACTATTTCAATACGTGTATTGATATTAGCTACTTTCTTAAGTACAAATAAGTGTGCAAACTAGCACTTTCATGTGTGGTCGTAGGAAAATGAAAATCAATTGGTGTTTACGTTGATATTTATTTTGTTATTTTAAAATGTATATCAAATTACTAATTGCTGATTTTGTTTTAGGTAAGTTTCTGTGTTTTAGTCCCACCATATTCATAATGTAAGTATTACATTATTACTAAAATATAAAATTATAAAATAGTGATATAGTCCGTCTAGAAACTATCTGGAAAAAATAATGCACAATTATAATTTTGCAGTATATATTTTTTTTATTTGAATAATAAAATAACCACAAACAATTCATCTCATTTACTTATACAACCTCCATTTAATTCTAAACACTTGAGTAAACGTCCAGGTGCACTAGAAACTAGGTCACTGTCATACTGCTCGGTGATGGTGGTTCAGGACTGTAAAACCGAACGAATCAAACCTTCTTTATTTCGTGGGGCTGCTCGTTCCCATATGTTTTCAATGAGACTAAGATCTGGTGAAGCTGCTGGCCATGGAATTGTTTTCAGTTGGTGTTCTTGCATCCAAGCTTGAGTAAAGGCAGAAGTATGGCATCTTGTATTATCCTGCTGAAAACGCCACCCTCCTGGATATAAAGCATGAGCTGTTTCAAGAAGAAAACCATTTAAAATATCACAATACTTGATCCCCAAACCATTATTTTAGTGGGAAATTTGGAAATTTGAACGGTAACATTTTTTCTTGACAGGATTTTAAGATGGTTTGCACCAATCTGGAAACAACTGTCGTCAGATATAAAAATATTGCTGAAATTAACTCCATTAACTCCATTCTTCGTTGCTTTTGTAGAGGTGTTACTGCAGGGATCTTTTTTTATACAAATATTCCACCATTTTTCTTTTTTCTACTTGCCACATTATTTTACAAAACTCACGTCTATTTACAATCAATAATATTTGATTGATACTGTTGTCATGCGATTTTATCCATAGCCTACTATCGGCACAATCTACTTGACGCATTACTTTTGTCTTAGAATGTTACGAAAAGAAAATTTATTAAAATTGGGAAAAATAAAAAATTCCGGATACTTTCTAGACGGATTATAAGTATGTAATCAATTAAAATTATGTTGAACGTGACTTTTATTTGGTCTCGCTGTAATTTTATCATAACCTTAAATGGTTTAACTAGCCGTGGAAATGGATTTACCTACCATGACAGCTTTACCTCACGTATATTTTGAAAAATAATAATAAGGTAATGGAAAATTGTAAATTTTAGTGTAGTGAAAGTCCCAAAAATATGGGAAGAATTATTCATTTTCCTCATGATTGTTGTAGGTTTAACCTTTCAAATATTTTAGATTTAACTATTATTATTATTATCAAAAGACTTATGAACTTACTCAGCAATTGCTGGTGATATTCACCTATCCCGTTCGTAAACGCAAGTGTGACATGTATTTAAAATTGCTGCTTTTTGCAAGTCAATAAAAGCGTTTTAATGAAGACTGAGTTTTTAAAAACAGTCTTCAAGACTTCTGGGGATGATTCCAGTTGCTGTTGTATGTATATCTATGTATGTATAAATTAGGGGTGATAAGTACACTGCGACCTATAGGATCTATTGTGTCCCCCCTTACTTGCCATGTTCTGATATTTTCTCAGACCTATAGCAGCTCTTCGAGTCCTATTTTCCTGAGGAAGTTTAGGACATCGTCGGGCTTCAAATCAGGTAGATCCCCTTCCTCTATTTCATGTGCTCCTAGGTATCTAGCCCTAGAATTTTGCAAGGCAGGGCATTCTGAGAGTATGTGTATTGAGGTTTCATCCTCTTCCTCACAGAATCTGCACTTTGCTTCATCTGTTAACCCTAGTTTCTTCATGTGGCTTCTTAACCGGCAATGCCCGGTTAATATTCCCGTTAGAATTCGGAGCCTTTTTTTACTGAGATTGAGGCAGCTAAGAGATCTCCAGTAGTATCTTAGATTGCCTCAGTCTTTTTAGCTGATTCCAGTACTTGTATTTTTCCTTCTCCATTTCTTCCCTTAGTTTACTAAGGGAAGAAAGTAGATTACTCTACTGCTGATCCCACAAGATGGTTCTGGTCCCAAATGTGGGGTTTCAGCTCCTTTTTTGCCAGCTTATCTGCTGTTTCGTTCCCCTCTATTCCTATGTGTCCCGGGACCCATAGAAGGGTGACAGTGTTCTTCTGGCCCAGTTCATTTAGTTTGCCTAGGCATTCCCAAACCATCTTCGAACTGATTATATTTGAGCTCAGCGCTTTGATGGCTGCTTGACTATCCGACGTGATCACAATCTCTTGTCTGCGGTAGTTTCTTCCAATAGAAATCCACACATCTTTCGATGGCACGGACTTCTGCTTGAAAGATGCTCGGGTATGTCCCCAAACTTTCTAAGTATTTGGCTCTCGGTCCAAAAACTTCTATCCCAGTTCCCTCGTCTAGCTTGGAACCGTCCGTATACCACTTTATGGCATTCTGGTTTAAATTCTGTATGGTGTCTTCATCCCATTCAGATTTATTACTTAACTTTGTGATGAATTTTCTCAAAAAGTTGAATTTCTTTGGCATATCATCTTGGGGCATTTCCCAAGTTTGATCAAATTGAATTGATCGAGGTTTTTCCCTGATAATTCCTTCTGTAATCATTCTATATATTGTTTTCTTCCTTACACTTTCTAGCAGAATGTGCAGTGGGGTCAAGATTAAAATCACCTCCATTGCAGCAGTGGGGAAAGTTCCCATTGCTCCAGTGATACATGAACAGGCTAGTCTCTGAATCTTCGAGAGATTTTTCCTCGTCGTACTCAGATTAGCCCTTGCGCCCCAAGCCACTGCCCCATATGTGATTATTGGTCTCACTATTGCTGTGTACATCCATTGCAGAATACGTGGGTTACATCCCCAGTTCTTCCCTGCAATGTTCCTGCACACCATGAGGGCCTTGGTTGCTTTGTGTATTACTTCGTCTTCGTGTTTATTCCAGAGTAACCTGCTATCTAGGATAAGCCCTAGATATTTTACCTCTGTTTTCCACTCGACGATGTTCTCCCCTATTTTTATGATTTTTAGATTAGGTTCCTTTTTCCTTGTGAAGGCTACTAGGGGTTGATGCTGAGTCCCACCGAGTCACACCATTGTTTCGCAATTTTCAGTCTTCTTTGAACAATATCACAGAGGACATTTTCATACTTCCCTTTTGCCAGGATAACCATGTCGTCGGAATACCCTTGACATGGTATGCCTTCCCTAGTCAATTGACAGAGTAGATTGTCCAAGTGAGACTCCACATAAGTGGGGATGCAACTCCCTGTGGGCAGCCTCTGGTCACATTAATGAAGATAGTGTCTTGTCCTGCCTCCATTTCTGCGATTCTTGTAAATAGCAGTTGCGACATCCAGATGGAACTCATTCTATCTGCTCCTTTCTCAATCAGTGCTCTTTTGACTGCCTCATAGAAAGGCACATACCACGGTCTCTTTTTTATTCAGAGCGTCTTGGATTTCGTCAGTCTCCAGTTGCTGTTACGATGATCGGCATCGCCTCTACTTTTTCTTCATGCCAAATCTTCCCTACTTCTTTTATTTATCTGCTTGTTGTGTGGGTATATTTTGTCACATAGAGCTCTCTTCCTCCTTCCTTTCTCTACAGAGTTGTTTTAAGCATTTACTAATTCCATGGAAAACCTTTCGGTTATATCCAGAAGATGCTGTTGATTGGAAGCAAACATTTTGATATCATCCATATAAAGAAAATGACTATTATTTGCCAAGTCAGTCTCCATAGACGTTTAAAATTATTTATTTTGATAATCTAATGTCTAATGATTTATCAAATCTGGTTGATAAAGAAGTAATTATAAAACATGATGTCCATATTTAAGGAAATTTTATCTTTCCAAAGTTTTAAATCTTGGCTTATCCTCAATTAACAAACATTTTGAATATGCAAATATAAAAATCGACTAAAAAACAAATTATTGAAATAGCGACACCCTGTAAGAAGTAAATAGGAGCTGTAAAAACGGTAGAATCACTCTCGTAAGAAACTGTTTGTATGTAGTTATACCCCTAAGCAAATCTAAATATATCACAGTCTCGTTAGACCTTATTTTATCTACTACCGTAAAACAATAATTACTATGTATACTTATTTACGATTTAGTGTTATGTTGTTGGCCTGAGGCATGTTGCATGTTACAAGTTAAGTGGTTTTGCATTTTACCCATTTTTGAGCGGAAGACGATCAATTAAAAAGAATTTCGCAATAGTCGTAGAAGGTTTGGTCTTTAATTCGAGTTTTTATTTAATTTAATTTTAAATGTATGACATTATTTATTCAACAGAGATGCTTAATGTGTCAGTGTATCACCACAGATTCCGTGGTATAATTTTATAAGGACTAGAATGCGTTTAAAAAATGCTCCATCATTTTTGTCTATGTTCACTTTGCAGGGTTGCCATATCCAAAAATAAGATTTGGAATTATTAGGTCAGATATTTGACCCCGTAAACTAGTTTTAAAAGTAAATATAGTCAGCAAGAAAACAAGCTGCAAACAAATGCCAATTTTGGTAAAAGTTTTATAGAATATTTTTTATAATTCGCATTTATTTATGTTTTTAAATAAATTTATTCAACAATTAGTACTTTTTGTGTTCATTAAATTATGTTGGTACTTACTAAAATGACATAAGTCAGATATATCAAGTTGGAAAGTTTAACCGAATTGTTTATTTCTCTGAATTTGTTTGTAGAACATATCATATTTTTTAAAATATAATTTACTATGCTATAGAGCGGGTCACAGTTATTATGCAGCGTGGCCGGCATAGGCCAATGTAAATCTTATGGGCGAATATTCAACACTGTTGCCGCTTTGGTTACGGCTTGAACCACAATTAACTCAGCCAATTTATTTTTGTAAAAACGTTTTATTATGAATTTTGCAAAACAGATGTATTCTATATAATAAATATTATTAAAAAATGGAATTCAAATCTATTTATGTAGATTGTAATCAGTATATACCTGATCACTTGATGGATTATTTAGGTCTCTACTAAATCTTTCAGACAAATCCTAATCCTATTGCCAGTGAAAATATTATTTAATTACAAAGATGCTAATTATTTTTACCAGCATGATCCCTTGATCCTCGTAAACCGTTATGTAATATTCCTGGAATGTAGAGGTAAGTAAATGTACAGGTAAGTAATAACATAGGCAGGTACCTATCTGTTTCTGCTGATAAACGAAAGGGCATTATTGAAACAACAGCCATGCAGTTAGCAGCACCGTTTGAAAAATTTAAACAAGGTGAAAATCTTCATCGTCAAACCAAGAGGCTTTTATTGAATATTTTAACGTATACGTTGAATACAAAAGATGACAAAAGTGTGACAGCTAGAATAGAACTGATTTCTGAAATGACTGGCCTTAGTGTGAGAACAGTGTATAATCTGAAAAGCGAAGCCGCTACTGGACCTTTGACATCGCCAAAAAAACGAAGACGGAACAGCAGCCAGTCGAATTCAAGACTGATCACCTACGATGAAGGTATCCAATCGCAAATACGAAAAGCTGTGCATGAATTCTACTCCGAAAATATTCCACCAACACTGGCAAAAGTTCTTGCTAAAATAAATTCAGACGAAAATGTACCAAATTTTTCTAAAAGTACGCTAAGACGCTTGCTTAACGATATGGGGTTTGTTTATGGAAAGGGAGGAAGAGACTCGATTCTAATAGAAAGAGCTGATATAATCGCCTGGAGGCACAAATATTTAAGATCAGTGAAGAAGTTCCGCGAAGAAGGATATAACGTAATATATCTGGACGAGTCATGGATTAATGTGGGCCACAGTGTAAATTTTGAATGGAAAGACACTACCATAAAAAATGCCCGAGATGCATTTGTCAAAGGACTAACAGGACTGAAGACTCCAAGTCAACGAGGACCGAGATTTGTTCTTCTTCATGCAGGCTGGAAAGACGGTTTTCTTGAGGGTGCAGAAAAAACTTTTCTGGCAAAGAAAGGTGCAGACGATTACCACGACGAAATGGACACAGAAGGCTTTGAGGCCTGGTTTAAAGATCAATTGATCCCTAATTTGCCGAAAAACGGATCAAAGAATGTTGTAGTGTTGGACAATGCGTCATACCATTCGGCGAAGTTACCTTTTCCAAAGACAACTTGGAATAAGGAACAAATAAAGTACTGGCTACTGGAAAAAGAGATTTACTTCGAGGATGATTATTTAAAAACAGAATTATTGGTTACTGCAAACGCGTTTAGAGACCAGTACGACCTAAGAAAAATAGACGACATTGCCATGGAACATAATATAACAGTCCTACGATTACCACCTTATCATTGCGAATTAAATCCTATTGAAATGGTGTGGAGTAAAGTGAAAGGATATGTTGTTCGTAATTCCATTTCATTTCCGTTGAGTGTTATTGTAAAGGCAAATTGTAAAAAAGTAGTTTCTAAATTGTAAATTACCAACCAAATTTATTGTACTCACCCTTACTATGTGAAAGTCCATCTTATTAAGAACGGTAAACAACCAAATTATTTAATTTTTGTATAACTGTTTGGGTGTATAACCGAATATTGAGCGAATTGTCATAATATGCTCGAGTGAACATAAATAATGCAAAAAAATCCACTTTTCAATAAGCTGCGTACACTATTTTTCCTACGACTCCTAATATACAGGGTGATTGATTAGTGTGAGGAAGCTCAGTAGATCTGTTATAGTAAAATTTACAAAAAAAAGTTATTAACAAAAGTTGTAGGCAGCTTTAAACTCCACATTTTAAAATTAGTTACAATCTTACAGGGTGTTCCATAAGATGGTGGCATACCAAACTTATGTTTTTTTAAATGGAACACGCTGTATTTTATTTTAAATTTGACATCTGCATCACTTCCACATCACAACAATGTAAAATTTTATTATGTTATAACGAGTACTTAAAAAGTTATAACCAACATTACCTGAAGTATCAAGTTTAACCCTCTGTATAGTTAAAAAGGAGATCTATTGCAACTATAATTTTTTATTTATTGTTAAAAATTATTGAACATATTCGTTTTCATAATATTCGTTAAATCAAATACAGGGTAAGTCAAAATGCTAGTACATTATTTTCTTGGTAATTTTAAATGGAACACCCTGTATTTTATATCACTATCGAAAAGTACTAATATCATACTTCAAATTTTATGAAGTACTCCCTATACCTAAAGTTATCAGTTTTCTAGATATTTTTATTTTTCCATCAAAGTATTGATTTGGTAGATATTTTAACGTTTACCAATAATTATTGTGAGTTGGCCATGATTGGTTTGTCAGAAACTAACAATTTGACATTATTGTTTATTAATTTAGTAATAGCGTTACAGAAAAGAAAACAATTTATTTCAAATAATTTTATATAAAATAACCGACTGATAATTAAGAACAAAAAAATTAACAACAGAGAAAAATAAAAAACAACAGTAATTTTAACTTATCCTACTCAAGTAAGATGTTCAAAATGACCTCCTAAAACATTTATGCATGCTTGAAAGCGGTCATTGAAAGAGGTGCTTACATTATTAAGTATTTGTAAAGAAATATTTTGAAATGCAATTCGGATTCTATCTTTCATATCATCCCTTGTTGTTGGAGGTATTTTATACACTTCGTTCTTAACGTAACCCCAAAAAAAATGAGTCCATTTTATTGAAATCTGGTGACCTTGGGGGCCACCTGGCCGGTCCATCCCTTCCGATCCATCTTTCTCCAAACTGATCATTAAGTTCACCACGTACTAATTCGTTGTGGTGCGCAGGAGCACCGTCATGTAGAAACCACATTTGTTCACGTATATTAAGTGTAACCTCTTCTAATAATATCGGTAACTGATTTACGATAAAATCTATATAAATTTCACCATTTAAGTTATCTTCAAAAAAATATGGACCTATTACATAGTTACCGACGATACCTCCCCACACATTTAGAGACCATCTTGTTTGACTATGTGTTACTATGTGGTATGGATTACTTGTTGAATAGTAGTGAAAGTTATGCCTATTAGCAGAACCGTTTCGATGGAATGTAGCTTCATCACCAAATAGGACATAATCAAAAAAATCTCTCTGCTCATTAATTTTTTCTAAAGCCCATTCACAAAACACTATTCGTTTCTGAAAATCATCATTGTTTAATTCTTGATGCTTTTGAATATGATAAGGGTGCATCTTGTTTTTAGATAGAATGTTTTGAACAGAATAGTAACTAAGTTCTTGTTCATGGGAAATGCTCCTTATACTTGTGTGTGGGTTTTCTGTAACTGCCATCAACACACTCATTTCGTTTTCCTCTGTCACACTCGGTTTTGTTCGTTCATGTTTTTCATAATTCACTGAACCAGTGCGGTTAAATCGATCTTTCAATTTTTCAAATGTATCTTGTCTAGGTTGCCGCCTATCTGGAAACCGTTCTTGATAAATTCTAGCGGAGAGTAATGAATTTTTATTGCATTCCCCCAAAATCCAGATCATATCTACCAATTCATTAGTAGTAAAATTCATTATTTCTAATTTAAATTAAATTGATATTGTTGCTAATAATAATTGTTGCTAATTTACGGTGTACCACAATACTGAATTAATAAACAATGTCAAACTGTCAGTTTCTGACAAACTAATCATGGCCAACTCACAATAATTATTGGTAAACGTTAAAATATCTACCAAATCAATACTTTGATGGAAAAATAAAAATATTTAGAAAACTGATAACTTTAGGTATAGGGAGTACTTCATAAAATTTGAAGTATGATATTAATACTTTTCGATAGTGATATAAAATACAAGGTGTTCCATTTAAAATTACCAAGAAAATAATGTACTAGCATTTTGACTTACCCTGTATTTGATTTAACGAATATTATGAAAACGAATATGTTTTATAATTTTTAACAATTATTAAAAAACTATGGTTGCAATAGATCAATGTTCCTATACTCCTTTTTAATTATACAGGGGGTTAAACTTGATACGATTTTCAGGTAATATTGGTTATAACTTTTTAAATACCCAGTATAACATAATAAAACTTTACATTGTTGTGATGTGGAAGTTAAGCAGATTTCAAATTTAAAATAAAATACAGGGTGTTCCATTTAAAAAAACATAAGTTTGGTATGCCACCATCTTATGGAACACCCTGTAAGATTGTAACTAATTTTAAAATGTGGAGTTTAAAGCTGCCTACAACTTTTGTTAATAACTTTTTTTTGTAAATTTTACTATAACAGATCTACTGAGCTTCCTCACACTAATCAATCACCCTGTATAATTTTTTTTGGAACAGTTACTCATTTAATTGCTTTTTTGTGAATTGACATTACCTATTACAAGTTCTTTTATTGAAATGGAATTATTCAATGTTCAGAACTGTAGTTAATCGAAAGTTTCGAAATTGACCCACTGTGTATATACCTACCGACCGTACCTTTTATATTCAAGATTGATCGACCTCACCCTTTTCATTTCGTGTAAGATTGATTCCCTTTCAAGGCCAAGCGACAAGTCATTCTAGTAGTTTCCTTCCATTATAGTTTGAGCCAAATGGTCCAATTTAGAATGGGTGAATATACATACGATTTACAGACCCGTCGTCGTATAACCTTGAATGTATTGCTTTCAAAATCGTGAGTCGTTTACATAATATTGCCAAGGGATTTGAAGAAATTTAAATAATATTTATTTTAAGCAGAGTTTTTGCATATTTTGTGAGAAATTGGTGAGATAGATAGTAAAATAACGCATACACAACTCCATTCAAAAATATTTATGGGGACATTTTCATAGTTTAATATACTCTTATAGAGTTGTGTATCATTTTATCCAGCATGCTGGCACTTTGCACATTCTTCTTGATTATTTTCAGGATTTTGTTCTACGAAATTCTCCATTTGGACGTCCAGAGATGTTTCAGCATCATCGGTGCTCGTTAGACATGGATGAAAAATCACAGACAAACATTTAGAACGTAAAATCTATGTATCAAAAACTGAGAGTACAAAATACATAACAAATTCTTTACCTTGAGCATCAAACTCTTAATCTCAAGGTCGTGGGTTCGAGCCCCACGTTTGGGCGCCAATTTGTAGCATTCAACTTACATTAGGATCTAAACGACACTGATCTTGTTGACAAATAAAATGGTTTATACCAGTATATTTTATTTTAAATTGAAACCTCTTCCTTTTTTTATTAGAACATTATATTAGGTGGTATTAGCTGGTGAATTACTAACACTAACAACACAGAATTATTTTTTTTTTCGCTTTTTTTGCTAATACCAAAAGTAGCGTAACTCAAACTTGAATAACTTACAAGCTAATCACACAAATGTCATGCAACTTTTTAAAAAAATGTGTTTGTACGATCAGTCGTTAAGATTTTTGTTGGAGGTGCCATCTGTATGTCAGTCAGAGGACTTATTGACAGATGTAATACTTAATGTCTTTGTAATCTGTTTTGGGAGTGACAGTTTAAAAATAAATTACAGGAAATGAGGAAGCTACAAAAAAAGGGATAATACACGATTCTCTGTTTCTCTTTTTATAACAGCTTGAGATGTTTTCCGCAAACTAAGATATTTATTCCAGTTTTCATGGAATTGTTTTGAAACTTTTAACAACAATACGCGGAATAAATGTAGATTTTTTTTAAGGCAGACTCGCAGTATAAAAACCTTACACAGTATCATAATAAATGAATCACTGCGTGCCGAGCGCAGCGAGGTTCGCAGCACCAAATCAATCTAAACTAATTTAAAAAATAATTTATTCTAACTCAATTATTTTTCAAATCTGTATTATTATAAATTTATGTTCGCGTGATTATAAATTAGTTGAAACTAATTTATAGAATTATAGAATTTATCCTTTGGATTATTTTGTGGTATAATAAATTTATCAACTTGTTAATTTAAAGCATAAAATGATAATTATGCATATTTGATGAAAAGTTGAGGTAAAATTATTTTCAAACTTTGAAGAGAAAGCAGTTATGATAAATAATACAAGTATCTTGATTTTTTTATTAACACCTGTTATCTAAAATATTTTAATTTATATTCTAAAAATTTACATAATCACCAATATTCAACAATAAAACAAACAAATTTAAATATATTATATCCGCTTTTGTTGGTATACTTGTTGATGTTCACTTTTCTCAAAATGAAAAAATAGGTACCATAAGTACTGAAACTTATTTACAGCTGGTCATATTTTTTCTTTAGATACGGTCCTGTAGGATAAACCGACGCGTCCACTTGGAATAGGAAAGCAATATAAATATTTATATTTTTTAAACTAATTTTTTTTTGATAAAAGCCTATTCAATTTTCACATTATTTCTTATATAAATAAAACATTATATAATTTTATGGAGACTTGTTTCTATTTTCCTTAGAAAGTTTAATTAAGATTAATTTATTTTACGATTTTCGTAAAGTCGTTTTGAAAAAAAATCCGTGATGAATAGATTATTAAAAATATAAAAATACATTGCTTTAAGGTATCTCATATTATCTTTCTCTAACTATAACCATAACTAGAATAAGCTGCTGTATTTCTCAAGATTAGAATATTTTAAATATTTTTCGTGGATTACAAAAATAAATCATTAAAATATAAAGTGAAATGATTTATATTTTTGGTTGAAATTTTTATTCCTTAATTTTTTAATCCATAAACGATTTGTTGCGTAATTTTAACAGACTGTATTTTTATTATTAATATTTCTGTCTCCACAATTATTGTGATCAGTTTCGAAGATTGTGAGAGGTTTAAAAATTTATTGGTAGAAGTAAACTGGTAAAAGTAAAATTCATGATGAAATCACATTTCAATTACCTACTTTTCTCTCTTTTAATATTCATAATCGTTATTGTAAAATTTATGGAGAAAAAAAATTCAGAAAAATATATACCGGACATTTTAGAAACTCTAACAAGTTCTAAATCAGCTAGATGTTTGATAATTTTGAAATTATAATTAAAAACTTGTTACAAGCTATACTAACAGAGTTTAATGTTACTATTTTTTAATTTTGTTGGAAAGTTTATGAGTATGTCAAGGATTACCAATTGATTCTCTTTGTTCCGTCCTAGTGCTGGCAACGATGTATCATTTTTCAGGGGATATGCTTACACTTGTAATCAGTGGCGTGCTATTTGTTAAAAATGGGAATATCTCGGCCGAGTAATATTTAGTTTTTTTACGGGAATATTTGTATGAATAGTTAATACCCCGTTTTTCACTTAAATACTTATCTTTAATATTAATTGTACAATTAAAATGTATAGAATAATTGAGGAATATACAGGGTGTTTTATAAAAGGTGAAGTAGTTTTAAACATAACTTTATGAAGGTTAGAATTAAAAATCATTTAATTTTTCACCAAAAATGTAATCATGGTAAAAATCAGCAAATCCATTGGTATTAGGTATTTTATATTTTTCTGCTTTTATCAAAGATTGTTCAGTAAAGAACACAGAAAATAAGGTATTTTACTCTATATTATGAGAAAAAATCAAAAAATGTATTATTTAGAATAGCTCAGGCAAAAAGAATTTCATGTGTGTTAGTTTTAGTTAACAAAATGATAACATCATTATTAAAATTCAATTCAAAGTTTTCAGTCTTTTTTGTCTGATCTTTATCATGTAAAAATAGTAGCCGCCATGTTGTTACGTCATTCGGCTGTGTAAACTAAAGTTATCGTCACAGAATAATTTCATATATAGAAAGTGACAGTTGTCAACTTATTTTACTTGCTTTTTATAACCTCCAAATATGATTTTTATTCAAAAAATGTATACTTTTTTATGGTAGATATGGTGAAAGATATTTTAGATGGGTAAAGGATATAAGTTCTTACATGAATGATCTTTACAAAAGTACAAACGCATTTTTTTACGCAGCGAACTGACGTCACGACCACAGAGTACATAATTTTCGTCGAATTACGCGCGAAATTCGAAAATGTAAATTCTAATTGCATTTTTAGGGTACTGAATAAAAATTTTGTGATTTTTTTAGTAGTTTGTTAGCATTGTAGGATCTAATTGAGACATTTTTCAAAAATGAGTGTAATACACTATTACTTCCGTCTCATCTGGTATATATGTCTAAAAATCAAGTGCAGTGTTGCCGCATTTAAAGGTCCAATATGTTGGGCGTTCTAACTTGAATAGTTTATCTATAAGAGCATTTTTAAAATATTAAAATTTAACCATGAATAACAGCGTTGAGTGAGAAACTCAACGATATCAGGTACCTACATTGGTTTTTTTGGTACAAAAATAGAAACATATTTCTAAACATCAGTTTTTTAGAAAAATCTTAACTTGAAGACACATAGGTAATATTTTATTTTTTTAAGTGAGTTTTGTCAAATTCCCGTGGAAATAACATGGGGTTAAATGATACTTTTTTAGTATTTCTTTAAAATGATAGGGTAGGTCCCTTTTTCTTGATCCAATGCGATATTCATATTATGTGTCAAAACGTTTATGTTTGGGTACAGGAAAGTTAATGTAAACTCACTTTTTTGCTAGATTTGAATGAAATTTGAATAAGATTTGAATATAAACATGTAATATACAGATACCCAACTATTTACATTTTAACTCGACCTCACTATCAATAAAACTCTAGATTTACTGACCGCGCTAAAAAACAGACAATATTACTCTTTTGTGTAAATCTATTTAGCTATGGGTAGATTTTAAAATACGTCATCTCCTTAGTTGCATAAATTATTATCTTATACAGGGTGTCCCATAACTAATGGACAATATAAGAACTGTAGAAAGGGGTGATAAAAATAAGTCGTTTGATACAAACATGCACTAGTAAAATGTTAATAGTAAGCGAGATATGGGGCGTTAAAGTTGACAAAATATTTTTGAAAATTCGTAATATTTAGAAAACAACTGAATGTATTGGTCTCAAAATTGGTACACTATGGTTTTTAATGGTAATAAGCATGATATTGCCTTAATTTTTAATAATACTTCTAGATGGCGCTGGTTACACAGTTAACATTTGATAGATCAGTGGTATTTTTTTTACCCCCTGTATAATGTGCATTTTATTACAAAATAATAAAAACTGCATCATTTTGAAACAAAAAAGGTATACTTGTTCAATTCCCATATTTTAAGTCGTTTTCAAGATATTGCTATTTTAATATTGCAGTGCATATCATTACACTGCAACTTATAATTACAAGAATATTTTAAAGAGGGCTGTGAGTATTAAAAAAACTGTCATTAATTTACTAGTTCAAAGCGAAAAGTTGTCATTACTGTGTTTTTAATTTCTGAACTAACAATACGGCTTTCGTTAAAAATGCCTAGAGGCAATGAATTTACAAATAATGAACTAAGGGATATGATTTGTGTTTATGCACAAGTAAATTATAATGCATGTGCTGCAGTTAGACGATATGTGCAGTTATATCCAAACCGAATTGTACCCAGTCGTAAAAAATTTCAAAGATTGTACTCCAATTTAGGTGAAAGCGGCTCTTTTCATAAAAAAAATTCTGGTAGTCGACCTAAAATAATTACAGCTGATATGGAAGATGAAATTTTAACAAGAATTATAGAAAATGCTGAATTGCTGGTGTAAGTAAATCAAGTGTGTCAAGAATTTTACATACAGAAAAATTGTACCTATATCGTTTCACGCCTGTACAAAATTTATTACCCAATGACTTACCAAGGAGACTACAATTTTGTCAATCAATGCTCGGTAAGATCAATCAAGATCCAATATTTTTAAAAAAGGTACTGTTTACCGACTAGGCTACATTCACACGCAGAGGAGTATTTAATTGGAGAAATAACCACTATTACGATTTTGCTAATCCTCATCAATACAAAGAAACTCATTTTCAGCATGAGTTTTCAATCAACATCTGGTGCGGAATCATTGGCGATAATTTCATTGGTCCTGTTACTTATTTTAGTAAACGGATACGGTTTTTCAGAGAAAAGTAAAATAACTTTTAGAACTCTTATGACTTTTATATTTTATTAATTGTCACACACCAACTAACGTTTAAATCAATAACTATAACTAAGTGTACTAATTAGGGGAGGTAGTGTCCATTCCAAAGAGAATTATTGAACATGGTTCCCCCCAGTGTTAATTCTCTTATCATTAACACAATTATTTAATTTTAATAATTTTCTGGCGGGTCTCTTAAAAATTCCTTGAGTTGTTCGGACATCTACTACGCGTACAATATTATCTTCGCCATTATAGGTCTTTGTTACAACTCCTAATGGCCACTGCCCTCTTGGAACGTTATTTTCATTAATTAGTACTATGTCGCCAACTTCCAGGTTGTTATCTTCTTCATTCCATTTCCTGGAGGTAAATAGCGTAACTAGATATTCTTTCAGCCAACGTTTCCAAAATGTATCTGTCAAATACTGGGAAACTCTCCATTGATTTTTAGCACACAAGTCGTCTTTGGAAAATAGCCCTGGAGGAGTAACTTTTATTCCAGAATTGACCATTAAAATGTCATTTGGGCAGATACTAATTTCATCGTCTGGGTTATCGGAGACATGTGTTAGAGGCCTACTATTTAGTATGTATTCACATTCAGCAAATAAAGTAAGAAGAACTTCATCTGTAGGATGTCTGTCAGTCATAATTGCATACAGAGATCGTTTAAAACATCCAATTAGTCTTTCCCAACTTCCACCTTGCCACGGAGCCAATGGGGCATTAAATTTCCAAGAGATGCCTCTATTAACAAACTCTTCAGCCATTTCTTCCGTATTTAGTTCTTCTAAAGCTTCCAGTAGTTCTCTGTTTGCACCCCTGAAATTGGTGCCATTGTCAGACATCATTACACTTACAGCCCCTCTTCTTGATAGAAATCGACGTATAGCCATAATACATGAATCTGTACTTAATGAATGAGCTATTTCAACATGAACTGCTCTTACTGTTAGGCATGTAAACAAAACACCATACCGTTTTTCGAGTCTTCGTCCAACTTTTACTTGAAACGGACCAAAATAATCTATGCCAGTTGCAAAAAAAGGTTTTTTGTAACATAGGAGCCTTTCTTTCGGTAGTAAACCAATTTTTGGTTGCACCGGTTTTGCGGTCCTACGTCGACATGTCTGACAAAGATTTATTGTCTTCTTAACAATTGATCTTAATTTCGGTATGTAAAAATTTCTTTTGATATTATTTATAATGGTCTCTATTCCTTGATGAGCATTTTTTGAATGAAAATGTAGTATCATTTTTTGAGTGTAAGGATGTGAGCCATCAAGTACCACAGGATCTTCAGAAATTATCGATATTTCTTCGATTTTGCTTATATTTTTTGCTCTATTTGAAATTTTAATTATTCCTATCTCATCAAGGTAAACAGAAAATTTCCATTTCCAAGTCTTCCATTTCTGTTTGGTCTTTTCTTTTGCAGATTTTCTATATCTTTATTGAAGCAGCTACATTGAACTAATATCCACCATTTAGTTTCGGCCCATTTAATATTTTCTATAGAGAGAACACTTCCATCAGATGGTTTTCTTAAAAAATCTAGAAACTGTTTCATTCTTCCCGTTATTCTTAACAATTTAAGCCAACTATAATGGCTTTTAATTTCTGGAAGAACTTCTGAAATGCAAATGGTTTTAATTTGTTCTGAATCCACTACCATTTGGACTGATTCTTCTAATATTTCGGATCTCCTGATTTCTTCGGATAATTGTGGCCAATTTTCTGGCGAATGGTAAAGAAAGTTAGGGCCCTTAAACCAGCAATCATCTATTGTACTTTTAGAGACACTCCTTGTGCACATATCCGCCACGTTAACTTCTGAAGGTACCCAATTCCATTCATTAGCCAATGTTAAATCTGAAATTTCCCCTATGCGAGCCGCTACAAATGTTTGAAGTTTTATGTCATTATAAATCCACTTTAAAACAGTTTTAGAATCAGACCAGAAGTATTTTTTCGTAATGTTCAATCTGAAATTTTCGAATACAGTTTGAGACAGACGTGCTCCCATTAAAGCAGCCAATAACTCCAATTTTGGGATTGTGAGAGTCTTAAGAGGAGCAACTCTAGCTTTTGAGGCGACTAGGCTAACTTCAGTATATTCTTTGAATACAATTCGAAGATACGACACTGCTGAATAAGCTTCTTCGCTTGCATCTACAAATGTATGCAATTCAATGAATGTGGCATTTTCGAGTTCTTTTGAGTAACACCTGGGTATCTCTAGTTCCATAGCCTTCTTTAAGTCTTGTAGCCATGTCAGCCATTTTTGAAACATTTGATGGGTTATGCTATCGTCCCAACCAATATCACTACGCCAAATATTTTGTAGAAGGATTCTTACTCTTATACTGATTGGAGATAGTAATCCAAGAGGATCATAAACGGACATAGCTGTTTTCAAAATTTGTCTTTTTGTAGGAACTTTAGATCCATCCATGATATTTTTAGGGACTTTATGAAGTTTAAGATTAAAATTAAAGCTATCTTTAACTGAATTCCAAGTTATACCAAGTACGCGTTCTTCATGAATTTTTTTGTTAACTTCTGTACAAATATTTGGATTAAGAAGACTTTTTGGAATTAACTTTAAAACTTCTTTTGAGTTGCTAATAAAATTTCTAATTTCGAATCCACCTTTGGCATGAATATCTATGACGTTGTTAATCAATTTAATTGCATTTTCTTCTGAGTTTGTTCCATCTAGCCAGTCATCGACATAATGGTTACTAACGATGGCATCTGCTGCTTTAGGGTAATTTTCCTCGTACAATTTGGCGTTGAAATTTTTTACAAATTGAGCTAAAAATGGAGACGATGTAGTACCAAACAGCATTGCTTTCATTCTGTAAGTTTTAAAAGGTGAATTTTTGTCTAGGTCACGCCATAAAAAGCATTGAGTAAAGGTGTCTTCATACGAAATATTAACTCTATTAAACATTTCCCTTATATCATCGGCAAAAGCTATTTTGTGAATGCGAAATCTTAGAAGTACTCCTAAAAGTGGCGAGAGCAAGTCAGGACCAGTTAATAAAAAGTTATTTAAACAATTATTGTGGCTTTTGGCTGCTGCATCAAACACGATCCGTCTTTGCCTGGTTTGTTTGGATTGATAACTGGAAAATGCGGCAAATACCAAATTCTCCTTAAGTTGTTCATTTCATTGTTGTCTACAGGTATAGCGTAGTTTTTCTCTAGTAACTTTCGCATTTCTAATTTGTAATATTCAGCTAGATCTTTGTTTTTGGCTAATCTTCTTTCAAGGCATAGAAGTCTTTGTATGGCCATACTTTTAGATTCTGGCAATTCTTCATTGTCTTTTTTCCACGGTAATTTAACCTCGTACTGACCATTTACCAATTTTATAGAATTTTGAGCTAAAGCTAAGGCTCTTTCTTCTTCTTTGGTATATTTTAGATTTCTATTGCTGTGCGCCACCCCAAAACTTTCAAGTTTCATATAGGATTTTACCATTTCATGGACCTTTCCATCGCATGGTTCGCAACATACTACCACCACTTCATCAGTTTGCTCATTTTTAGCTAATCCCGTGCAACCATGTAATGTCCAACCGATTGCTGTATTGGACAATATTGGGCCGTTGGGATCTGGTTGAATGGTTTGTCTTGAAATTATGAGATTGGCGTTATTTTGTCCTATTAATAAATATGGCTTCATTGTATTTTCCAAATTTAAATTTACATTTTTGATATAAGGGTATTTTGTAGCTAAAGTTTTGAAGTTACATTTTTGCTGCGGTAAGTTTAAATCGTTAACTGTTCTAACATTTTTTAGTTTTTCAAATGTAAAAGAATCTTTGGCAGCAATTTCTGTTTGAACCAATTGAGAGTCTTCATCGTATCTAAAGATGTCTCCAGTCCATTTGCAACAAAGAGGAGCGACTGGACCACTTAGACCTAGTTTCAAAGCGACAGCAGCGTCCAGCAAGGTTGTAGTACTTCCTTCGTCGAGTAAAGCAGTAACATTTATTATTCCATTTGGACCCTTGATTTTTATTGGTACAATTTTAAGAAGTATTTTACTCTCTATTGTTTTTATACAGGTATTAACTTCATTTATACCAGTAGCTGCTGAAGAGAACTTGTGCAATAAACTATTGTGGTAACGGTCACAATTATTGACTCCACATGGTTTTTTTTTCTTGCATTTGCCACCATGTAGATTTAAACAAAAGTAACATACATTGTTCTTCTTTACAACTTTCCATCTTTGTTGCACATCTAGTTCTTGAAATTTTAAACATTTTTCTAGGGAATGTTGATTTTTTTTGCATATTTTACATATTTTTTCAGATTTATTACTTGGTGATTGGTGATGTGTATCTGGAGCATCATTGGAATTACTGCGTGTTGCCTTTTCGACAGGTTTCTGATTTATACCTGCAGTAAACGTTATTCTAGAAACCGTATCTGACATCTGTTGGACCCAATTAGAGAATTCTTCTAGAGTTTCTTTACAATTCCCTATATTTTTCTCAATTAAATAACTCCCCCATTGAGTTATTAGATGTGGAGGAAGCTTATTTGCAAGTGTTCTCAGGATACTCCTTTCATCAACATAGGGATCTAGGTTACCATCCATTATAGTCGTTGTTACATTTCTAACCACACTACTAAAATGAATAAAAATTTCAAAATTTTCTACTTGGGGTACTTGATGAATTGTTGATAATAGTTCTTCTGTTATCAATTCAGGTCTACCGTATTTCTTATCAAGGATGTCTAGAATATCGTCAGGTTTTTTAGCAGATATCAATAACATTCCAATTGTGTTTCTTGCTTCTCCAGTTAAACTGTCATTAAGCCTTAAGACATTTTCTGTGGGCGTAAACGAGCAGGCTTCGTTGGATAACTTATACTGGGAATAATAAATTGGCCATTCTAAATAAGAAGACCCATCAAACTTTCTAAGTTTATTGCCCACTGTTTGACGAAGTAATAAATTATTTATTGATTTTGTTAAGTCTTCTAATTTTGTTTCTGTATTTTCTTCTGGGCGCTGTTGATATTTTGTCTTATTAGCCCATTCTTGTACACTTTGTTGACTTTCTTGTAAAAAATCATCATTTATTTCTTCATCTGATGAATTGTATTCTGTAGAAATTTCATTATACATATCGAATATCTCCTCTTGCTTACTGAACTGTTTTTCTTTATTTAGAATTCGTTCTTCATAAATTTTTAGGAGATCCTTCTTTTTAGTAAGGCGAAATTCTTTATTTTTGATTAATTCATCAGATGTGTCAGGATTTTCTTTTAGTTCTTGAATTTCAATCTCCAAGTTTATAATATCTTCTTGTGTTTTCAGTAAATCTTCTTTGTATTTGGTTATATCGTCCTGTATAGTTATTAATTTCTTTTGTTTTTCTGATAATACCGTATTATTTGACCTATTTGTATGAATTGAACTATGTGTACGTAGACTTGATTCCCTTTTACTTTTGTCACTTTTGTGACTACCATCAAAAGCACTTTCAGTAGTTTTAATTATATACTTTACTACTATTTCAGCCAGTTGATTTGTATTTTCACAGTTTTGGGAATCTATATTGAATAAATTGGATATTTCTTCTAAATGTATATAACTTATGTTTCTACTAACCATGTTAATATGTAACTTATAATCTTCAGAAGAAGTGTTGAAAGTGTAACCGGGAAACATCAAAATTTTTCTTCTACCTGCAGTACTTTTTGGAAATTGGCCATAGAGGAGGAAGTAAATATTTCTATAAGTAGAATCATCGGCGTTCTTCACTATTTGTTTTATGTTTTTTAACATTTTTTCCTGGTGCTGGCAGAAAATGGCTTAGATCTCCACGGGCTGAGTTCAGAGGACTCGAAGGACCACGTTGTTACTTATTTTAGTAAACGGATACGGTTTTTCAGAGAAAAGTAAAATAACTTTTAGAACTCTTATGACTTTTATATTTTATTAATTGTCACACACCAACTGACGTTTAAATCAATAACTATAACTAAGTGTACTAATTAGGGGAGGTAGTGTCCATTCCAAAGAGAATTATTGAACAGGTCCATTTGAACTCCCTAACAGATTAAATGCGGTAAATTATTTAGAATTTTTGCAAAATTATTTAGGCATTTTACTTGATAAAATTCCTTTAATTGTAAGGCAGGATATGTGGTTTATGCAGGACGGTGCTCCCCCACATTACCCACTTATAGTCCGGGAGCATTTAAATAACAATTTTCCGCATCGTCAGTCTACAATAGTGAAATTCATAACCAAAACAAACTATTAGCAAATATTCATAAAATGGCAACGCGATGTTTTTTAAAGTAAGCAAAAGTTTACGAAAATGTATTGAAGTAAACGGTGGTCACTTTCAAGATTTAAAGAAATAAATGCAATTATTGTTTTTTTTTTCTTTTTCCAATTAAATTGTATTCTTTGAACAACCAATGTTTTATTTAGGTAATAATTTTTAAATGCCGGCGTGGCAAGCAGTATTAAAATAGCAATATCTTGAAAACGACTTAAAATATGGGAATTGAACAAGTATACCTTTTTTGTTTCAAAATGATGCAGTTTTTATTACTTTGTAATAAAATGCACATTATACAGGGTGTAAAAAAATCGCTAGTATATCAAATTTGAACTGTATAATCAGCGCCATCTAGAAGTATTATTAAAAATTAAGGCAATATCATGCTTATTACCATTAAAAACCGTAGTGTACCAATTTTGAGACCAATACATTCAGTTGTTTACTAAATATTACGAATTTTCAAAAATATTATGTCAACTTTAACGCCCCATATCTCGCTTACTATTAACATTTTACCAGGGCATGTTTGTATCAAACGACTTATTTTTATCACCCCTTTCTACAGTTCTTATATTGTCCATTAGTTATGGGACACCCTGTATAAGTGAATAATTTTGCTGTATATTATTATGTATCTGAAAATGGCACAAAAAGAACTTTCTTTGAGCACTTACTATAGATAGTAGATACTGCTTAGTTGTGTATTAATCGAATTATAAATTTGCAACAATAATTGTATTGGAATGTACTTCAATAGTCAAGTGAAAGGTATATATACATTTCCATCATATGCACGCCATGTTTAATGTTCGTTTTAAAATTAACCTGGTTTAAATATGGTCCTGTTTTTTTATAGTGTTTATTTCCAAGAATATTTTGTGCGTGCTGGAAAATGTATTATGCCCAAGTGGAAGTTTCGTTGGCCGTGTCAATAAACGAATAATGATCCGGCAGTTGGCAGTCAACTTTGAAAGCGTATATTTTATCTAATACGTGCTTTATCATCAGCTTGCATATCCTCTACTACTGAAAAGTTTAAATCTAAAATGAAAACCCCAGGATATATAAAAATAGTAAAATTTTATTTTCCTACGACCACATATGAAAGTGCTAGATTGCACACTTATTGGTACTTAAGAAAGTAGCTAATATCAATACACGTATTGAAAAGTAAATATCAATACACGTATTGAAAAGTAAAAAAATATAGTTCTATGATCTGTGACATTTACGTCAAATTTATCAATAGTAAAAACACATAAATGTCAAAGCAAGGACCATTTCATTTTCTTTTAAATCTTCCTTGTGTCAAATATTGTATTGTAATTGCCAATACAAATTTTTCTGTATAAAGTAAGAATAAAGAAAAAAGTTTCTTATAGGTTTTTAAATTTTTAAAAAATAAACATATTTTTATTCGGTATTATTATTTTTATAAAAACACTTTTAGAAAGAAGATCAGTTTATTCTTCTTTTTTATATTGTGTTTATGTTCCGTGCATGTGTCGAATGTGGATTTTTGAAGTTATGTGTGTGTTTCTGTTAACAATTATCTTTGTGTCTATTATTATTACATTACTTTTCAATTAATTTCACCAACTGACCATTTTATTTTTAATTTTTATAGAGCCCACAAAAAAAATTAAAATGTCATTTATCTAATAAAGAATTTTGATGTGAATTCCTGAGAAAGGTGGTTATTTGATTTTAATTAATTATATTTCCATGCAATATATAAACTCGTTTAAATCCTAATTTTTAACATGACTAACAATTAAAATAAATTTTATAAATAAATTTAAAATATTTATTATAATAAGAAATATTGGGGTCGTAGGAAAAATCGTGTACACAACGCGTTGGAAAGTGTATTTCTTGCACTCGTTACGTTTCCGCACTCGCCACTACGCGGCTCGTGCTAAACTTCACTTGTGCGTAATACTTCACTTTCCACACTCGTTATGTAATATACTATTAGATATTTATATTACATTGCTATGATACAAATTTACACAGAATGATACTCAAACGGGCGAAATTGTTCAAGGTCGCGCATGACGTAGCTCAGAGAGTGATTTGAAGCGGGATCTTATACAGTATGATGCAAATGTATGGAATAAATTCATTATTTCAAAAACAGACGACTTTAAAAAAAAATCTTAGAACACGGCAATTTTAATTTTTGAATGGCCACCAACTGCTATAGATAGATAAAAACAAACTTTTGCACAAACTTTTCATTTTCTCTTTTTGCTGCCCTTCCACTTCTTGTGCCTTTTTGTTGAAAGGTCTCATTATTTGGCAATACTTTTTTTGGTAGGTGTAACGATGTTTGAAAGGTAATTTGATAACTTATGTCGAAGATTCCTTTTAAATGAACCTTTTGAAAAGTATCTTCAACAACTTCTTATCGATCTTACATAATAATTGTCTAAATGGCAGCAGTTATTTGGGCACAATTTCTTAAAAACATCGTTTAGGCAACCTGTAAAAGAATACATTTATTGTTAAAATCCTTTGCTTGATTTTCACGATTACAGCCAAACATCGAACGACGCATATCAATGAATATTGTAAAATTTAAACTCGTAAAACAAAACCTACAACACTCAAAAACCAGAAAATTTGTTCAAAATTGTAAAAATACGTATACAACCTATGCACATGTACCAGTGTAAACTCTCTGAACTACGTCACATCTATTTTGACATTTTGACAAGCGCAATATCATACCTTGTAAATTTGTTGTACCATCTAATATTGTCCCAAGTATAGTTGGTGATGTTGGGCATCCCTGTATTAATTCTTAGTTAGTTGGTAACTAATTTGTTAATATAAATACTTCATTTCCCCTACTTATGTTTTTAATTGGTTGCTTTTTCTCGTTGCTTAGTATTAAACTTGATTTTATTTTTCCCTTACGTAAACTTCAAGAGGAAATTGTTCGTAAGTTCGACTTCTACCATGAAATATTGCATGAATGAATCAACAAAGCTTTAATCCTTTGTTTTAATACATTTTTTTTTTGTTTTCGTCTTGTAGCTTTTATAAGGCACTGACTTTGCATAAATTTTTTATTATATCTAAATATAATTCTCATTAAATCGAATGGGGGTCTTGAGAAAGGAAAATCCTTATATTATCAGACAAAAGATTACATGGCTGGTCGTCGGAAATACGAGCATTACCATAAACATGTGTTCTTTCGCACGTAAATAATCGTATGAATGCAGCGGTAGAATCAATAGGGTTCCAATATTTATAAAACATTTTAAAATGTATATTATTTTTGATTTAAAACCTTTTTTTATTTTATTTCTTTTATAGAATTGGTTGTTCAATTTTCATGTGTCTCTGGTTAAAATATTTCTATCCATAATAAGCTTGAAAACAGTACAAAAAACGTATATTTTGATACAAGTTATGAATCTAACTGTAATTATTACTAAAGCCACAAATAAGTTTACTATATTTAAAATACCTTTAATATTTGACATGATTTCTCCTTACGTCAAATTTCTGGTCAAAATAATGTGAGTCACACAACTTTCCTAATTTCACCATAATAGAGTTCATTGAGATCGTATTTTAAAATAATAAAAACATACAGGGTGTTTCATTAAATATAGATCTTGGACGATGCCAGACGATGCGTGTATCACCCTGTACCAAGAACGATAAACATTTACCAGGATTGCCTAATCGGCCTGATTTGTCCGCCAGCTGTGTGACGTCATTGCAGTCCTTCATTATAACGTTTACCATATAAATGCATGGAAATAATAGGAATTAAACAGTATTTTTATGATTTCTGAAACACTAACGTACCACTATTTGGATTTTTAAGATTAAACACTTATAATTTATAATAAATAATCCCATAAAATCGTTTTAATACTTATATTTAATTAATTTATTAAATATTATTTGGGAAATAGGTAGAGTAAAGAAAACACTATTTAGTTCTATTTTTATTTTAAAAAATACATTCAAATAAATTTATTATTACACAAAATCATGCCTAAAACTGGTGTTTTTTGACAAACAAAGAAACAATAAACAATTTGCAGCATATTACTAGTACAATCCGTGAATCTTTTATGGAGCGACATAATATGTATTCTATAGAGAATTTTTAATTACAAATTTACAAAAAATACTACATATTAAAAAAATAGTAAGTAAGTAAACTATCTCACTAAAAACGTAAAAAGTCCGAACTGGAGTTTAAAAGAACAGTTTTTTAAAATTTTTACACAAAAATGCAACGTACACTAATGTATCCACAATATCTACCAGTCAAAATTTTGAATATTTTTATAATAAATCTAAAAACGACGATTGAAAACGACCTAAAATGCACTGTCAAGATAGGAAAAATACGGCCGAGGACTGCAGTGACGTCACAGGCCACCACGTGCAATCGATTTTTTGGCGAATGTACGTCTTATGGGATTAAGCAATCCTGGTAAATGTTTATCGTTCTTGACCCTGTACAAAAAGCTTACATTTAAATTTCAAAGTTGACGAGTCCCAGCGTTTTTTAAAATCTTCTAAACTGACCCCACAGATAATTTTAGTCCCTAAGGGGTTTTCACACTGTATACTTAATATTACTAGAAATAGCAATACTATTTTGGATTAAAAATTACTGAATTATCATGTAAGAAAACAAAATCTCATTTTATGAATTAGGTACTTCATTATTTTTTTAAAATTTATTAATTAAAACTCGTGGAAGAAATTATTCTGTTTATTTAGTAATTTATTTTTAATTCCATTGTATACTTTTGAATAAAAACAATTATTCTTGATAATAGGATTTAAGTGGTACCATTTAGTATTATTAATAAATATAACGAATCAGTTATTTTCTTTATGATTATGTTCTCACAACAACGTTCATATTTGATAATAAATAAGCAGCAAATATTGATATGAAGTAACATTCATTGGAAAATAAAAAGTAAAGAAACTATAAATAAGACAGTAAAAGCCCACCGTTTCTGATACAAAATACAGATCTCAAAATCTTTCAATATTTATTTTAAATACCTGCCTGTATTTATTCAAAAAGTAATCAACGGTTTACAGACATAGACTATTTTTAACTTGTCGACCTGGAAGTTATCTTTTATTTCGTTTCTTGAAATGCTGCAGACTCTCATTAGAAGTATACACATCCATACACAGATAATTTGAATTTATACAATAACAAAAAAAAATACAATGACACTGAACTTGTCAAAGAAAAAGTAGATTGAACGACGCAGATATATATAAAACTGTTGCTGTAAAAAGTCGGTTTAAAATAGACTGATCATTTTTATAAAAAAAACAACTTTACCAACGCATGAGAGGCCATTAGAAGAGTCACTGATATGTTTTTAAAGATGGGAACAGATACACTTAAAATTATTAACTTCTTCATAGACAAACATAAATAAATAAAACTGTTTATTGAAAAATTTCTCATGAACACTTATAAAATCTTCCTTTTTAATTTTAATCTCTTTTTCCTCCACATGGTTTTGTTCGTGGTCCATTTAATGAATTGAATCTTGAAAGTTTTTGAGTATTATATCAATTATTAATCATAAATTGTATTGTATACATTTAATTGTTTACCTTTTTTCTTCTTCTTTACCAATTATTGACATTAATTGTATTTTCAGGTATTGGTCAGCCAACTTAATTAATTTTGTTGCTCTTAATTTTAATGATTTATTGTTATTACATATAGTTGTTCCACCTAATCTGCTTGCCATTATTCCTTATTTCTGTAATAATTAGTTCGTACTGCTATTTTCATCCACAGACATTATGTTTCCGTGACTGTATTGTATTCCAAATATTTTATGTTCTATGTTCTATGAATTTGTGTTTTGAACCGTCGTTACTCTGATTGTTGTGATTTCCTAAATAGCGTGGTTTCTTTTTCTTAATTTGAATTTATTTGTGTCTAATTATTTTGTTAGTTTATGTGTTATTGTTATTGACAATTTGTACACTACTTTAAAATGTTTCAATAATAATTTTGATACTACTCACGGTATTTATGACGTGTGGCTCTTATGAATGGCCAACATTTATACTACCAAAGTTAAATGTTCATAATCAAGAGTTTACATTCAAGCCAGGCTCACATTTAAGCTACTTATTTTCAGTTTTTCTACCCAATTTTAATCTATTTAAGACTTTCACTCCTATCTTTGATTTGGATAATAAGAATTTTTCATTCTCAATGTGCTCTCCTTTACAACAAAGATCTATTAAGTTTTCTTATGAACTTAAGTTCTTCAAATTTTATCTTTTCTTACATAATTTCCCTTAGATCTTAACATTTAAATTTTTATGTCACATCTTTTGTTTATTAGTTTTACCATATTATACCTTGTTGTAATATGCAGGCTTGTTGGTTTGAGCAATTATCTTTTTAATTTGATAAATTTTAAGGTAGGTTTATTAATAATTTAATATAATCTGCATTGTTATACCTCATCCATATGTTTTTCTAGCCTGATGATGGCCTGCTTATAGGTCGAAACTAGTCGCTGTTCTATAGTTTTGATAATAAAAATCTGCTACATTCATTTTGGTATTTTCCTTTATTCACTGTTGAGTCGCATTTGTGTTATGATTGATTTACTTCACTTATAAAAGTGTTTGGAGTGAAAACAAAATTACCTATCATGTGTAAAACTGCATCGGTCAAAAAACGAGACATTTTTAAATTAGCTACATTGAACAATGAGCATGTAGATTGCAACTACCAGTATGAACACAAAAACTTATTACAAAAGAAAGACTACAATACCTATGTGTAATAAAAAACAAAATTTACATTTTCTTGAAGAACTAGAAATTAAAATATATCTATAGGATAAAACGTAGTAAAATTTACTGACGTGAATTATTAACTTTAAACAACACAATTATTTATATTTTTAATGGACTGTATAACACAATAATATTCTTAAAATGATTCGAAAGACATTCTCACATATGATCGTAAATCGCCATAGTTCTTCTTCTTTTTTATTTAGCACATAACACACTATACCCTTTCTGGCTAAAGTCAACATAGTCGGATTTAAATTAAGTTTATTACAGCCAAGTAAAAATGTCTTGAACATCTAGATAAAACAAGTTCATTAAATATTCAATCTTTGTTTTGCATTTTATATACAGTTTTTTCCTAGTTTTTTAATTCATTGCACATTTATAAAAATCTTAAAGGGAAAAATATGCAGGACAAATCCCTAGGTCTAATAGGCTTATATTGTTATATACCTATTTGTTACAATACTAGCTCTAATTTAAATTACTTTAATGTGTCAATCTGATCCCTTTTAAATTTTGTTCTTGTACGTCTTTCATTTCCAACAATAATTAAGTTTATGTAATATTAAAAAACAATCTGACTCTTCTGATTATAATTAGTAACAAATTGATTAGATAAAATCATCTATTCTTCGCAATTAATAATTATGTGTAGTAGTTCAATCTGATAATATCTTGGTTTGGTCCAATCAACAGTTTAATGTGGTAAAGCCAATGTGTTCAATTAGGTAAATATAAGAACAGGAAGTTAAGTAAATTTGGATAGGGGTCATAACCAAATTTTTAAACGGTTCCGAGCTTATCTTAAATGACCTTTATTTTTGTATACAATTAATAATGTATACTCAGTGACATTAGAAGTGTTACACCCGGAAAAAATAATTTCTTAATCCTAACTTTTTTGACAACAGAATAACTATATTTATAGAATGCTATGATAACAATATCAATGTTTTATCTTTAATAGTTTTTGTAAAAATAAAATTTATCTTAAATTAAAAAAAAAAACGATTTATGAAGACCGTTTGGCAAGGAAACTCAGTGACTTCTAATGTCGAGCATAGGTGTACGTAATAATTGTTACTCTTTGAGTTTGATCTCTTGTTTATGGGTGTGAATTCTTATAATATAATTATTATATAATAATTGATAAATTTTTCGTTTTGGTTTGATCATAACAATTTCATAATAATAATTGAATTAATAAAATTGCTATTAAAAGGTAGAATGGTTTATAAAAAGCTTAAAAATGATTGTTATATTTTAAGCTTGTTATATTATACACACATCTAATTAATTATTTTTTTAAATTATCCATAGATTTTTAAGATGTGTGTAGATATTATTTTGATTTTTATTATAGAAAATTCCTAAAATACATTTAAAAATATAATAATTTATGTAAATAATAATTAACTGTAGCAATAAAGCTAGATGATTACATGAAACAATTAAATAAACTTTTTAAGGTCACTTTTGTATTATTTGCTTAATTGAAATGTCTGGATGTAATTTATAACGAAATGCTCCATAAAGAACACTTGAATGGTATCTTTCTCGATTTAACACTAATTTTAAAAACACATGATCTTTTTTTTCTTTTTTTTTCTTTTGACTGTTAACGTCCTTCTGAAAAGTGTAGTTCTTTTTCACGGGTATGAGGACAGGCATATAAAGAAACCAATTAAATTTTGGCCGACGTTTCGTCGATTTATTTCGACATCTTCAGGGCTATAAAAGAAGAAAGTAGTGGCAACGATACATAATACAAGTATAAATTTTGTAAAAAGGTAATAAATAAAAGGTAATTTTGAAAAGAATGGTCTACTTTTTCCAAGAGGTTGCTCAGTGCCAAATCCGAGGATTAGCCAACTTGATAGACATATTTACCTAAATTGAGAAGAAATACCCTGCAGTTTTCCTCTAAGACTTTTAAATACTGGAAACATTTTTGTGAGGTCATTTATTGCGGTGTTTCCTTAGTAAAAATGGGAAGTAAGATTAGTATAAAAATAAATGTAATTAACCAGGCAATGTAGTCCCATAATAAGGCTTTAGTTGACTTTTTTTTATTATTCTACAATAATTTTGAGGCAATAGTTTTTGATCGAAAAATGAAAAAATAAGTACTTGCTATTAGTTGCCAACTTCACATTACACTACAGAGTTTTAAAGACCTTTTGTCATGCGTGTACTTTAATGGTTTCGTAATGATAACGGAATAATTTTTCGTCTCACGGATATCTAATATCCACTTCATTATCCTGATTTAACACCACCTGATGGATACATTTGGGGTATCAGGAAGGGTTGCATGTTTAGCTCGGAAAATTTCCCCAGAAACTGTTAGATAACTACGACAAAGAATAGCGTTATCTAATCTGTATTTTATCAGGAAAGCTATCGATCTTTAGGTAAATCAACTTTTGCTGGCATTAATTTGGAACCTACTAAATTTATTTGACCGTCCATTTCCACATAAACGAGAATAATATACTAAACAAAGCTTTTAACTACTAAAATTAATCAAATTGTTTCAATCCCTTGGCTGATCCTTTGGTTATTTGGAGTATCCTTAATGAAACCCGGAGATTATTCTATACTAATCCATTTTGACCAGTTAAACTTAGTTTCAATTAGACGAGGAAGCTATGGTTATTTGAAAAAAATTGATTTTGAATTGTTAGAAAACCTTTGTATTGTAAACAGTAATTTTACAAAACAGATTTAAAAAAATAGATCAGTAAACCCTATTCTTCTTAAAATGATGATCTAAAGGATCTCCTCCATGAAATACGAATTAATTAGAGCTCCAAAATACCGATACAGATTTGATTGTATACGTTATTCTAAAAAACAGCGTTTTCCCAATAAGTACACAATAATTCTCCTATTAGTCCAGGAGGAACCGGTGCGTGAGTACCGAAAACTATTCCACCTGAATTTTTTTATGTGATCCTTTTCAAATTGCCCTCCTAATGATATAAATGCATGTAGCCATGGCGCAACCCGGTGCCATATTGTTTAAACCGAAATTGTTTAAACAATTACAAGGAATTGTTATTTTTCAACCGAACAAATTTTTTTTATATTCTTTATTGAAATGCCAATAAAAAAGGTCCTATTACTTTTCACGATAAAGTTAATATTTTTAAAGATATGAATTTTTTAAGGTTCGAAAAATCTCAAATTTGGGTACTTTCGACCTATGAAAAATATATTAAAAAAACAGATAATGTGAAAGTAATAAATGTTTTTAATTCTCTATACAATAGTTAATAATATTGTTAATAGAGATTTAAAAAAATTTCATTGTTTATATCTTTTTTTTAATTGTTAATTTGGCGCGCTCACAAGTATGCATCGCTTACTTTTAAGTATCGTTGTCTCTCTCTGACTCTTGCGTTGCGTCGGCCTCATTATCATTTATCTTAAAAACTATCAACTTTATCAAAATTGTTAAAGAAAGCAATGTTATTAGATAATAATTAAATTGCCTACAATTTGTTTTTAATAATTTTTTTTCTGAAATCAATTTTTCAAAAGTTCTTTAAGCATAAATCGGAACATGTCATTAAAATTACTTTTTTATCAGATTATATTACTTTTTGCTATTAAACGTTATTATTTATACAAAGAGTAACCTTGAAAGAATAAAAAATAAAAGAAAGAATTTTTTTCTTACTCAGACACACTCATACACACACTATGATACATATACATAAAATTATTTTTATTCAATTTATTTGAATGTTTTTTCTAAATACCCAATATATTTTTATTATTTATAAATAATTGTGATTTCAAAAAATGTTCAAATACCATTATATCTTATTATTGTTGATATAAATGCAAAAATTACTATGATAATAACAAAAAAGTAATATAAACTGATAAAAGTAATTTTAATGACATATGCTTAACTTTTGAAAAATTGATTTCAGAAAAAAATTTATTAAAAACAAATTGTAGGCAATTTAGTTATTATCTAATAACATTGCTTTCTTTAAAAACTTTGATAAAGTTGATAGTTTTTAAGATAAATGATAAATAATGATTGAAGACGCAGAGAGGCCGATGCAACGCATGAGTCAGAGAGAGACAGCGATACTTAAAGGTAAGCGATGCATACAAATTAACAATTAAAAAAAAGATATAAACAATGAAATTTTTTTAAATCTCTATTAACAATATTATTAACTATTGTATAGAGAATTAAGAACATTTATTACTTTCACATTATCTTTTTTTTTAATATATTTTTCATGGGTCGAAAGTACCCAAATTTGAGATTTTTCGAATTTTAAAAAATTCATATCTTTAAAAATATTAACTTTATCGTGAAAAGTCATAGGACCTTTTTTATTGGCATTTCAATAAAGAATATAAAAAAAATTTGTCCGTTTGAAAAATAACAATTCCTTGTAATTGTTTAAACAATTTCGGCTTAAACAATATGGCACCGGGTTGCGCCATGGCAACATGCATTTATATCACTAGGAGGACAATTTGAAGAGGATCACATAAAAAAATTGAGGTGGAACAGTTTTCGGTACTCATGCGCCGATTCCTCCTGGACTATTACGTTTTTATAGGCTATATTGGTAAAAAGTAATTAACCAAATAGTTATCCGTTTCAGGTATTAAACGGAGCATTGACTGAACGATAAATGCATCAACGTATAAATTACTTTTTATGGTTCAATGATTGAGATGAAAGAGACATCAAAAGAGATATTTTTATGTCCCTTATGCGTTAACCGTATATCTGTCTCAGTATCGTAGACACATCTACCCGATTCGTCATTCTTGGAAACGGCGACTCTTTTAACAAGTAATAATTTTTTTAAATACAGAAAATAAAATATGAATATACCTAACCTACCTACAGTAAATTTATGTATTTTTGAGGAACTATATTATGATTCCTATTATAAATATTAAAATAATAGTTATGGCAAATTTCATTAATATTACAAAAAATTGTTCATGTTTGTTGTAAGTACAGTATGCGACAATGGACTAGTTTAGTGATTTTTTTTTATATTTGCATCTTATAAAATAGGTTTTTAGTGGTTCAACTGTACAAATAAAATTTTTATAAAATTAATCCTCTAGCCATAATCGGCTTTTGAAATTTAAATTTAATGGTTACATACGTCATAAGTGGTAAGTGACGTGTTTCAATAAGATTGGTAGAAAATTTGCGATGTTGTCGATATGCTTTAATATTAACCGAGAAACTTATCTCTCTCTCTTATTTGTTGTCATTAAAAAGAGATAAACATATCGATATTTTTGTTCTCTGATTGACACTTTATCAAATAAGGAGTAAAACACTAAACAAAATATTCTGTCATTTTCGTTAGTTTAATTTGTTGTTTGGTTGTGTTTGGTTTATGAAAGAAATTAGTTCTATACTATTTTTGGTTCGAAAATAAAAATCCCTAACACCGTCTCTTGGTGTTATAGCGGTTCCTTCAAAAATAACCAATAGAAGTAATTGTTCTCTCGGGGAGCAACCCTTCTATCGGTACAGTGAGAGAACGAATTTCAAGAATACCGTTTTGGCATTTTCAATAGAACCACACCCACTTTCTATTGGCTGTTCTATTCTATCACCGTCAAGAATAGGGGTCTTGTTTGTTTATTACAGATAAATACAATTTTCTCTCCTGTCATATATCTTGTCAACTGGTACAATCAGTTAGTCACAGAACACGGTGTTTTGTACCACCAGTTCTTTGAGAATACTTGAAACGAACGTAGCTAAAATGTGACAACGTTGAATTTTAAACACACTTCATTATTGGTTATTAGTTGGCGCTACGTTTAAAACTTACTAATTATTTATTGCTAAATTTTACGAAATGAGAAAAATTAATTGCAAAATGAATACCAATATAAGTAAGTAGGTATCTTATCCTAAATATATATTGCTATCATTTTGATTAATATGATCCTACTAAACTAGTCCATTAAACTTGAAAAATTAAATGTCAACATTTTGCTTGTAACGCTTAACAAGATTGCTTAGCATGTTATTAAAAACAGTCTGCTGCATTCTTCTGAAAAAGGTCAACATTTTAACACGGAGTTCATCAATAGTTGCCGGTGGGTTTTCTGTAAAAATGGCTTGTTTCAGCTTACTCCATACGTAAGCATCAAGAGTTGTTAGATCAGGTGAATGAGAAGGCTAAGGAGTTTCCTCGAAGCAGATCTAAGGATGCTGTCGTGGTGTGACAAGTAGCCCCATCCAGTTGGAAACATTGGGTATTAAACTTTGTGTTTCTGGTACGACAGAATAAACCTAACCTATACCTAACCAAACCAAACCTTTCCTGACTTTTTATATAGTAAAATTGTGATGAATACTTACTTACATTTTGTGTGAAAAATTTCTTGAATATTTGGTATCACAATGTTTAATAAAATCACTTTTATTTACTGTGAAACACGTGTGTATCAATAAACAATAACACACTCCAACCAAACCGGTCCCTTCCAGAATACATTCCTCTAGGAGCCCCTGTATACCCCCTATCACGTCCGATGGGGGCCTTAGTCCTCGGGCTTTTGCTCTTCCTTCCACTATCTTTGTTCGGAGATGGTTTCCAGGTGTCTTTTGTTTGGTCCGGGATGGTGCTTTGCACCTCTATCCTCCTGTTTTCTTTTTAGGCGTTCTAGAGTGTGTGCTTCTCGCTGCTCTAAATAGTTAGTACTTAGTCGACGAACTGCGGGTAAAGGTAACCACTTGTTAAAGCTGTTCCTACTCAAGAACCTGCCCATCTCCCTAGGAATGGGCAGAGTCTTTTATAGGTGGTTCCTCTTCTGTCTGCTTCTTAGTTGTCCAGCTGTTTCTTTGGTCTTGGATGTCTCCTGTAGTCCTCCTGTGTGGTTTGTTAATTGCCTAAGTGCTGTATTCGGGTGTGTCCTGAGTTCTTCAAATCTTCTTCTGGCTCTGGCTTTTCTGTCTTCTCCTGGTCTAGTTCCCTGTTTAGTTGTGTATTTCTTATGTACCATGAGGCGTCTGCTGCTTGCCTTAAGCTGATGTTGTGCTACTCATTTACATAGTGGAGGGAAACACGGAAGCAATCATTCTTCAGCAACGTGAAACCATTCATCAGCTACGGTCCTGGCGTGGATTGGTATTTCTACTTCTTCCAGAGCTTCGAATTCTTTGTGTTGTTCTTGAAAGCATGCTCGACAACAAAACTTCAATATGTCTGACGATGATAGTTTTTAGCGAAACATCTGTCATTGAGTTTAAAAATCAATTTTTTGAATAAATAGTGAAAGTTTTGTTTACAAAGTTCTATTTTTAAAGTTCTTAACTAGTTTTTTGTTCTTCATCGAATACACAGAGGCGCTGAAACATTTCAATAAAATAATTGTATGGCTTCGAGCTGTACCATTTTTTTTATGATTAATAGTATATTTTAATTCATGTAAGATAGGTATTTTTTAAATATAATATGAAAAAATGTAAAACCGAACTTCACTGTATTACCCTACCTCGTAAACGTAATGGGAAAATCTTTGCCGCCAGCAAAAACCAGATAACTACTACGACCAAATCGTTTAAGTCCTAAGTATGTGAAGACCAGCCCATATCTATAAATCAGTAGCCAGCTCGAGATCGATCTTTTGTCACAGTAATTGCATCTAAACTCTTAAAATTTCTCAATTCCGCAACAATAGCCGGTCGTTTATCTTGCGATAACATTTCGATAACGGTCCAGCGGCCAATATTTCAATAGACAATAACCAACGTGATTGTTCAGTGCAGTGTAAGCACATTCATTTGATTGGAATGGAATGGGAAAGTGTGACGTCAAAATTTGTGTTCTATGCTGTTAAACTGGGAAATGTCAACGAAATGATTCCAAACGGCAACATTAAAAATTTCCAGAAATAACTTTTGTTTGAGTTATTTTGTTATTATTATACTTTGAAATATAACGAAAACATCATAATTAAATACATAAAAGCAAAATCTTTCCAAATTCCATTTTTAAAGTACCATTTTTGTAAGTATTCTTAAAATTTATGACAATGCACAACTTTGAAGGTTATGTTATAATATTTTTACGAAAAATGTTCGTCTATCTACTTTAGTGATATGTAAATCGTATGAATGAACACTTACCAATGAAAAAACAGTAATTAACTCCCAAAAATCAAGAAAATACAATATAATAGTTAATAACACTTATAAAACATACCATAAAAAAAGTTGTTTGGAATCAGTTGGTTTGACGCTTACGTCACTACTTTCCCAGTCCATTGGAAATTTTTTACTAATTATTTTTTTCACCTGTCAAAATATCACCGTTTTGCGATTTCGTCCAATGAAAACTCAGTAGTGGCTGGATTTTCAAACAGTGAAGGTCAAGTGTCAAAAAGTAAATATAGTAAACAGTTGTGAATTTTTATTAATTTATTTTATTTTGTGTGGTTTTGACCGATTTTAAAATGGAAACGTAAACGAATTACTTGAATATTATTCAAGGATTAAAAACTACATCAGGTGTAAGAGAAAACAACAATTAACAAACAAAATTTTAGGTTATGAGCTTCGAGCATATGTAGAGACCGCATGCAATAGTGATTGTTTTGTATCAGGGGCCCTATTCTTGAAATCGTAGGAATCCATTCTCTAGAGAACTGATTCTCCAAAAAAAATTCTCCTGAGAACTGCCAGTCCAATTCTTGAATGTGTGGGAATTCAATTTCTAGAGAATTAGGAAAAGTGACGTATGTCTGAACTAAATTCAAGTATTTCAACTGCATAACCAATCAAATATTCGGATTTTGTATTATAATTTCTTTTATTAAGTTGGCAGAATTGACTTTTTTGACATTTTTATAACATCTGCTCACTGAAGCCTGGCTAATTCCAGTACAATAGACACTACTGCCTACAACAGCCTGATAGCTACCAGTTCCAAAAAAACTGAGAGCGACCAAAACTTTTTCTCTTTTAGTCAATGCACCAACTCTGCTTGGTGGTAGCAGAAGAGGCTCAATATGGTCCATTAGATCGTCAAACGCTTCTTTAGACGAAAATGTTTCCTAAACAACTCATCACTTAACGTTTCATAAGTATTTCGGTTCGTCAATCGTCTCTGTCTAATATTAGCGTTTTCCATTTCAACCTGTTCTAAATTATTTAAGACAACAGCTTGAAGAACAAAATTATTCATTTTAACTCTATTGAACACAACACAAAAAAATAATATATTCAGTATCAACAAATAAATTATAAACAAACTACTACAAAATGCAAAACAGGCACTATTGGCAGATGACAATTCAAATTCTCAGGAGAATTTCAATTTTCTCCACCAAATGACATGAGGAATCAATTCTCGGTATTTGTGGAGAATATATTCCTATGAAATATTTCAAGAATAGACCTATTGCAAAATCGAGAGAAAATGACGTCAACTTTTCCTGAGAATCGATTCCTACGATTTCAAGAATAGGGCCCCAGAGGGGAAACTGTCAGACACTACAGCCAGTGTCGTATCATTTTTAAGGGGTTTGAAATTAATACCTTTATAATACATTTTGAAACGTAACAAAATAATTTTTAGACTTGAATTTAAGTAGTAATAGTAATTAATTATTTACATGGAATCATAAGATATTTTAATAAAATAGAAAGTTGAATTTATGGCATAAATTTCCAGATTTTCAGTATTCTTAATATTATGGAGGTATATTTGCTTTATGCATTTTCCTATTTTTAAACAAGTATGAGACGCTAATGCATATTTACTTGTAAAACGACATTGATGATTCATTTTCATATTTATATATAACAAATCACACAAACTCTCACCATATAAAATATACTCAAATTAATTTATAAAATGGCTTCAAAAGTAATATCCAAACACTATTAAATTGTAAAAATAACTTCTAAATCCAAAACAAATTGACAATAATGACATATGTGACAATTCAACTTGACACGCAAATTCAAAACGGACCAATGAGATTGCTGGACACTATATGACATTTCTTTCCCCCCTGATACAAAACAAAGCTCATTTGGACGCTGTCTCTACGTTAGTATATATGCTCGAAGGTAGTGGCTGGATTTTCAAACACAGTGAAGGTCAAGTGTCAAAAAGTAAATATAGTAAACAGTTGTGAATTTTTATTAATATATTTTATTTTGTGTGGTTTTGACCGATTTTAAAATAGAAACGTAAACGAATTACTTGAATATTATTCAAGCATTAAAAACTACATCAGGTAGAAGAGAAAACAACAATTAACAAACTAAATTTTAGGTTATGAGTGTCATAGAAATAAAGTCTGGGGTTATTAGTTCTATACTGCACGCCCTCTACAAATGGCTTTCCTTACAGTTCGCCAGTGCAGTTTTCACTTCGAGCATATATACTAACGTAGAGACAGCGTCCAAATGAGCTTTGATTTGTATCAGGGGGGGAAATAAATGTCATATAGTGTCCAGCAATCTCATTGGTCCGTTTTGAATTTGCGTGTCAAGTCGAATTGTCACATATGCCATGATTGTCAATTTGTTTTCTATTTAGTTATTTTTACAATTTAATAGTGTTTGGATATTACTTTTAAAGCCATTTTTTAAATTAATTTGGGTATATATTATATGGTGAGAGTTTGTGTGATTTGTAAATATAAATATGAAAATTAATCATCAAGGTCGTTTTACAAGTAAATATGCATTAGCGTCTCCTACACTTGTTTAAAAATAGGAAAATGCATAAAGCAAATATACCGCCATATTATTAAGAATACTGAAAATCTAGAAATGTATGCATTAAATTCAACTTTCTATTTTATAAAATATCTTATGATTTCATGTAAATAATTAATTACTATTACTACTTACATTCAAGTCTAAAAAATATTTTGTTACTTTCCAAAATGTATTAATTTCAAACCCCCTAAAAATGATACGACACTGGCTGTAGTGTCTGACAGTTTCCCCTCTGATACAAAACAATCACTATTGCATGCGGTCTCTACGTTAGTATATATGCTCGAAGAGTTTTCACCGATCAAAATTTTATCATTGAGTTAATCGTCTCGTTGGTTGTCTCTGTAGGTAGGTACTTTAAAACTAACCTGGTTCTGTATGCATTTAAAACTTTTAGATAGATACCAACAGATAAAATGTGGTCTTCTAGGTAAACTTAAAATAGGTATGCCCAAATTATAACTGTGTTTTTATGGTGCTCACGATAACTGTCAATACTATGTACAGGTTAAATCAATAATAGGAGGGGTAATCGACATTGATTACGTCAATAAAGTAGTGCCTGTTAAAGAATGATACAGATTTTTAAAACTGCCATAAAAAGAAAAAAGAAATACATTCGAAACATTCGCTAGTTCTAATGCCAGCTTCCTTTTTCGTTTCCTTTACCTCACTTGCCCTCTTCTCTATAATACCACTGAATGTCGTTACCCTTCCCATTTACTTATCCTGCTAGTGTAGACGTAGCCGTAACGTTTAGAAGATATTTGTTAAAGTTATTGAAAGATCAAAAGATTATGAGTATTTTCTCTTAAAAAAAATCTTCATCTTTACTTTTTATAATTAAAAATGCAGTTCAACAGTATAATAGATTTTAACTGTAATGCAATGTCAATTTGACAACGAATAACAAGTATACCAAATGTCCTCTTAGTTTCGATAATTTTTCGGCTGGTACCGTTCAGTCAAACGAGATTAAACCTTTAAATAGGGATTAAAACTTATTTCTACATCTATTCAGTAAATAACACTTTCAGTTTTTCTTCCGTCAGTATGAGACAGAAATAAAAACCAAAAAATAAAGCAGGTGCAGGGCATCGTGTCTAAACAAACATATTTTAAGACCGCTTTACATTGAAAGATCTAAGCTATTGAGGTAGATGGGTAATAGGAAAATTCAAATACTCATAAATCGCTTCGTGGATGTGGGCCAATTTTCAACAACTTACAAATTATTTGGAGATCGAATAATTTTAGAATCTATGTCAACGAAAACTTTATTCTTCCTGCCAAAATCTCAGAACCGAGGAAATTGTTAAAATAAAGAATTTAAAACTGGAATTCTTATTAATAAAAAATCTCTTTTCAATTATAAGAAATTAAACTTTATAGCGACCGCAGATTAAATTTACATTTTTTTAAATAAATAATTGCAGGCAGTTTATTATTCGCTTTGAGGCCACGACTTCAATAGTTACCTAATTAACCGTAAAAATGAAATTTCATTAAAACACATTTTGTTACTGCAGTAAAACTAGCAAAACACTTAGATGACAATTATTTTTTTATGATTTATTTATTATAATATATGATAACACTCCTTTTAAAATTACATTCACAAAAATAACAAACTAGAATTATTATAATTAAAGTAGTTTTCTGTAAGGTAATTAATTGTTATTTTAATTTTATTATAATTAAATTTGTAATATATTTTAAAAAATTGTTAGGTATTTTAATGACTAACCGATTTGACAAAATATTTAAGTAGGTCACTTTGTGTATAAATCTGCTTACTAGCATTGATCCAAAAACAAAATTGATTTGAAACAGGTTTATAAATGTATAAATAAATCATTGGTGGAAATTTTAGTTCACAATAATATTATAAAACCTTAGGCTCGAGTTGTTGCAGTTTAATTGTATTGATCATTAGCTGTAATGGATTTAGATGCACCATTCAGGATTCTCTTTGCATGTCTATAGTCTGCAACCAACCACCAGTACATCTGGTGGCACCTACTGAGAAACATAATACCTGGCCTATTTATATGCTATAATATTTCTCACACTGATTCTGTGCCTATGAGAGACACATTTGCGCCCCAAGAGGGCAGCTTTACTATCAAAGATTATAAGGTAGTTCTTCCATTGTATTCCTTATTCTTCTTCAGAGTGTAGAATTACCTCTGCTTGAAATCAGAAAGCCATTTTTCCAAATTTAGAGCTATTTCCTTTCTAGGTTTGACTTCTGATAAAGCATGCTTGCCCTTTAAGCTTATTCAACTTCTGACATTTAGCCCAAAATATTATAAAACCAATTAAAATTAGAAATATTAGCTTTTCCAAAAAATTCTACAATTAAATTTCTATTTAATTATTTTGCAACTGCATATTATTTCTATTAGCTACCTACTTATATACTTATAGTGGATTCATGCAAGCAAAAATTAAAACCAAGATTAATTTAAAACTGAAACTAACAACATAAAACCATCTAATGTAATGTAGATGTTCATGCAAAAAACTGAGAAATTAAGATTTACATTAAAATTAAAAAAAGATAACCAACATTCAACTAAAAAATTAGTTTCTTACATGAACTATAGACATAACGTATTCGTCAATCCCTGAATTTGTCTAATGGCAAACCGTTTCGCAAAAACTGGCCATCATTGAGTCGCAAAAGCTAATTTTTAAATATGATGTAGAAGTTTTGTTAAAAAGTTTTATTTTTTAATGTTGTAATAAAAAAATCGCTTCTTAAAATACTTAAAAATAATTTGAGGTTAGGTCCTGTTTTGACTTCTTACAAATTATAAATTATTGAACGAAATGCGCATGTCCACTCACTTCAACTTCAACTGAATGTTCTTAGTTCAAATTTAATCTTAATTTTAAATTAGTTTTAGTTTAGTTGATGCATGAATCTACCTTTAATATTAGATAAAGGTAGATTAAGGAATGGACTAGTTTAGTAGGATCATATTAATCAAAATGATAGCAATATATATTTAGGATAAGATACCTACTTACTTATATTGGTATTAATTTTGCAATTAATTTTTCTCATTTCGTAAAATTTAGCAATAAATAATTAGTAAGTTTTAAACGTCGCGCCAACTAATAACCAATAATGAAGTGTGTTTAAAAGTCAACGTTGTCATATTTTAGCTACGTTCGTTTCAAGTATCCTCAAAGAACTGGCACAAAACACCGTGTTCTGTGACTAATTGATTGTACCAGTTGACAAGATATATGACAGGAGAGAAAATCGTGTTTATCTGTAATAAACAAACAAGACTCCTATTCTTGAAGGTGATATAATAGAACAGCCAATAGAAAGTGGGTGTGGTTCTATTGAAAATGCCAAAACGGTATTCTTGAAATTCGTTCTCTCACTGTACCGATAGAAGGGTTGCTCCCCGAGAGAACAATTACTTCTATTGGTTATTTTTGAAGGAACCACTATAACACCAAGAGAAGGTGTTAGGGATTTTTATTTTCGAACCAAAAATAGTATAGAAGTAATTTCTTTCATAAACCAAACACAACCAAACAACAAATTAAACTAACGAAAATGACAGAATATTTTGTTTAGTGTTTTACTCCTTACTTGATAAAGTGTCAATCAGAGAACCAAAATATCGATATGTTTACCTCTTTTTAATGACAAAAAATAAGAGAGGGAGATAAGTTTCTGGGTTAATATTAAAGCATATCGACAACATCGCAAATTTTCTACCAATCTTATTGAAACACGTCACTTACCACTTGTGACGTATGTAACCATTAAATTTAAATTTCAAAAGCCGATTATGGCTAGAGGATTAATTTTATAAAAAATTTATTTGTACAGTTGAACCACTAAAAACATATTTTATAAGATGCAAATATAAAAAAAAATCACTAAACTAGTCCATTGAAGAAAATGAGGTCAATCATTGGTAAACATCTTATATGTATATAACAAATACATCATTTTTAAGAAAGGTAATGAAATGTCAACAAAGAAAAGAAGACTTTAAAATGGTAAAAGGTTAAGGATCTTATAAGTACATTTATTCCTATTAGTATTTTGTCTATTTCCACCACACACAGTAAACCAATTTAACATTTATTTTCAAATAGTAAATATTTTAACATTCGATGATCATTTTCGTTGAGTGCATTCCAGTTTTTTAAATATTAAACTACTACCTAGGTATATTATAAACAAAAAAATTATTACCAGTTTCACTTTTAACATATTCATTGAACCAGTAAACCAGTAAACGCAAGTGTACAAATCTAGTTTGTAAATCTTCTCGTGTCGACCTTGAATTTACAGTTCGTTATTTGATATACGAGGTAATACAAAAGATGCATTATTCCAGATTTTATCGTAACATATAAATAGTTGAAACAATAGAAGATTCATCACACGAAATCAAGGATAATAGCTTTCCTTAATTTAGATAGGGATAACCTGGTCCTCAAAAACTAAGTTTGCGGTTTATTTTGTGGACATCATACATAGAAAGAACCTTTTTTTTAGAGAAAATTGCAATTAAAAATTTTGAAAGTAGTTAAACAAATACAAAAATGATTTTGATTTGAATTTCTTATACAGTGTGTGTGTTTGTTACAGGAAAGGGGCTGGGAGTTTAAACAAATAAGCGTCACTAGAGTGCCAGGTTATGGATTCGGGATAGCTGTCTCGGGTGGTAGAGACAATCCACATTTTGCTTCAGGTGATCCGAGCATTGCTGTAAGCGATGTTCTTGCTTCGGGGCCCGCCGAAAGACTTCTACAGTAAGTTTTTTGTAATACTAATTCTTTTTCTGTAATTGTATAATATCCTTTCGGCAATTCACTAAATTTCATTGATATTCTTTATTAATATATGTCACCTTATAACATGGAGTGTCATTGAAAAGTTGCAATTAAAACTTAATAGGAATTACTAGAAATTAAAATATGCTAGGCTCTACATAAGAGTATTTATTGAAAATGGTTACAGTGTGAAAACCAAGAATGAAAACACAAGGATGTGGGAATCAAAATTTAGTTTGATTCCAAAGGTTCAAATTTGCTTTTGGAAAGTTTGGCCACACTGCAAGATGAATTCGTTAGAAATGTTGTGGAGAACAAGCCATGGATCATTTCTCAATACAACACAAGTATCTATAACGAATTGTCTACGTTTTTTAGCCACTAAAGACATTCCAGTACTCGAACAAGCGCCTTATTCTCCTGATTTAGCATCCTGTGACATTTTTAACGTGAATTATTCTATTACATATTTGTACATATTTAATGCTTTGTTATTAATTCCTTTTTCTAATAATTTTAGAGTAAATGACCGAATAATATCAGTAAATGGAATATCCCTTCAAAATGTGGACTATGCTACTGCCGTTCAAGTTTTAAGAGATTCCGGCGACACTGTAATGTTGGTGATAAAGAGAAGAACGATTCAACACAGTCATACGCACAGTGCATCATTTAATGGTCCACCACTGACTACTTTAGGATCTAATTCGTTAACTACCAAAGTTACACTTACCAAAAATTCTAAAAAAGAAGGTAACATTATTTCTACCACTCAGTTTGTATAATTAAAATTTTTCGTATTTAGTATACTTATTAAAGAATAAATATGTATAGCTATATTTTAAAAGATCGGCCGAATATGTACCTCTAACCTTTTTTCTTTACTGTGTTCAAATAATTGATTGAAGACATAGACACACAAGTGGATAATGTCAAGTAACAAAATCATCTTACAGAGAACATTGACTTAAACAATTTTTGATTGGAACTTTTTAATTAATTATAAATATTTAGGAAATATCTTGTTAAGCATTGGAATATTACAATTTTTGGGGACATTTATCAAAATGTGCACTATGCTGCACTTATTTTCATTCAGTCAACAAAATAGATTTAATAGTGATGAGCAAATGCAAGACCAAGACCAAGACCGGCTTAGTCTTGGTTTTGGTCTTGCATACAAGGTCTTGGTCTTGGCCTTGCAGTCAAATAAGCAATCTTGGTCTTGGTCTTGTTCTTGTAGGGTCCAGTCTTGGTCTTGGTCTTGCACCAAGACTCTTGCAAGTCTTGCACTTTTTTAGATTACTGGGGTCCATTTTTACAAAAAAAAGGAAAAATAGTTTTTAAAATCATTACAAGTATAGACCGCAAGACCATCACTAAGATTTAACAACAATTATTGCTCCTTATAATACTTTCAACTTTAATATTGTCTTTTTTAACCACTATCCTGCTTTCTGCTGATACCCTGGCACTGTAGAGCTGTAGATAAAGCTATTTTTCATATTTTTCAAACAAAGTAATTACAGAATGAAATAATCTTTTCTTATGATGATTAGTTTAATGCAAAAAATGTTACATCACACCTTTATCCACTTGTGTTTCCAATTATTATGATTGTTATCAACACTTTTCTTAGAATGTATATTAATTAATCCATTATTCAGATATACTTTACCATCTTCTCTAATTTTGTTTCAGATTTTGGTATAGTCCTTGGTTGCAAACTATTCGTAAAAGAAATATCTACGAAGGCAAGAGATCAATTGTTAAACTCAAATCAATTATTAGAAATAGGCGATTTCGTAACAAAATTAAATAACACAAACTGCAATGATGTGATGTCATTAAAAGAAGCTAAAAAGATAATCGATAGTTCTAAGGATAAATTGCAGATAACTGTAGCTAGAGAATTTGGATTCAACTCTAACGTATCTCACCAAGCGCAGAGTTCCATTAGTACAACTGGAGCTGTAAATAATTTTTATAAAGGTAATGTTACTTACTTGATTACCTGTAATGTACATATATTTAGTCAATGAGGTCTCTTTAACAATAAATTTAGCTAAATTTAAACCAAATGTAAAACCCAAAGTCTATGTCACAGAATTTTATTCTTTATTTTAGACCACAAATTTTGTACATTTTATCCTACATGTTCTTATATTTATTTTTTTATTTTTATCGGTTGGTTCGTTTTAAAATGTTTGTAATTTTATATTTTATGTTTTAATTGTGGTCTTTATTTATACTTGTTTTAATTTTTACACTAAGCCTGATGATGGGCTCAATGTTAGGCCGAAACTAGTGGCTTTTATTGTTTTTCCATCAACATACAGAATAAAATTCTGTGAATTTGGTTTCCCATTAATCACATTTGAGATATGGATGGTTTACTTCGTTAGTTAAATTTCTTTTTTTGTTAAATTTAATTGCAAATAACTAAATGTTTTCAGTACCTACATTGTTATTGTTTTGTAAGACATTCTCAACATTGAATTTTTTACTTGAAAAGTTACCTTGGTGTCCACTTAATGAGTAGCTTGTAAACTTACCTATATTTTTTTTGTCTGAGGTAACACATTTAAAATAGTATCCTTTACAACTTCCTTTCCAATTTATTTATTTAAATTACTAATTAAAATGTTTCATTAATTGCTTGACAATTTGCTAAAATTGTTTATTTCTGTTAATATGAAAATTATAAAATAATTTGAAGTAAATATAGCTCTAAAAGAAAATATTCGTTATTGTAGGTGATGACTTTTTAACATCTGGCCACCAAAGTTATTCCAATCAAAACCTGTACGTCCAACCTCCTACTAGAAATCCCAATTTAAATCAAAACGGAGGTTTCGAAGAAAAACTGGACCAGAATAGTGGTCCTAATTCGCTTCCCGATGAGAAGAGTAACCTAGCGCCTAGAGGTCGATCCAGAGGACCTCTTTCCGAAGCAAATCTGAATCAACTAGAAAATAGAAATAGTATTTCCGGTTATGGGATATTAAAAGGTAGAGACGATCCACCCAGACCTCCCCCGCCCAGAGTCGAAGGTACATTTAATCAATATACTTTATTATCATTAATTAGTTAAGAACAGTTGATTTAGTCATTTTAATTTATTTCAGATTACTATAGTACTCGAAGACAAATGTTTGAAGATGATCCGATCATTCAGAAGACAAAACAACCTATGTAAGTTAATTTACACAATGTTCAAATAAAAATAATCAATGGAAATCATTTTTTTTATCTACAAATCTCATTATTTGTTTGTAAAGTTATAGTATGATATTATGAAGATGTCTAAACAAAAGTACTATAAATATTATGAATACAATAGTTATAGAAATATCTCAAACTTTTAAATAGTATAGTAGTACTTCTGAGATTACTCTAGATAATGGTCCAAAAATATGTATATTTATTGAAAGTTTTTTTCCCCAATAAGGTGATCTTTTCTTCGCTTCTTCTATCCTCTCAAGTTTCAGAGTATATTTGCCGTTTATCTTTTATTCCCTGCTAATTTCTTTAACTCTCCTACAGTTATTCCTCTTTTCCTTCCTTATTCTTCTGCTTGATCGAGCAATTTCTTTCTTGGTTTACCTCTTCTTTACAATCTCCATTATCCTCTTTTTCATCCAGGTCTGCTCCATTCTAACAATGTGGCCAAACCAATTCTGTACCTCGGAGGGATACAACACTATGACCATTTTTTTCCATATTGACTCTATTACAGAGTTAAAATCAGCTTTTCTCATAGGATTTCTTAGAGGAATAGAGCACTATAACAATAAATAGAATGTTCTGGTAAAATATTGTTTCAACATCTCAATAAATAGCTGTGCCAATAACACTTTTTGTTGAAAAAAAGTTTAAAACTCATCTCCTGTAAAGTTATGAAAATGGACTTAGTGTTGTATCCCTCCGAGGTACAGAATTTCATTGTTTGTTCTTTATCTTTTCCAGGATTAATGCTATTCTTTATTTCATTATTTATTTTTCTAAGGATTTTTCATTTTTATTACACTAATTTTTTATTTCTCTTTCTTGTTCAATACCCAGTTTTCACTACCTTGTATTTATTATTGAATTGTGGATTGTCGTTTTGACTTTTTGACTTCTACTTCAATGTCCTTTTGACCTATTACTGTATTGTTTAGAATACAGTTACCTTATATAATTCCTTTCCCTTGCGTTTTGATTGTTTTATGTCTCCATGACTTGTTTACTATTTTTATATGGGTTATTCCATTGCCGTTATTCATGTTTTTTAACATTTTCTTTTGCTTATTCTTTCCAACATTCTCCATGTTAATTTTAGAGAATGTTAGTTTGGTAGCATCTCACCGAGTTTACTCTCAAAGAGACTACTCCATTTCTCTAACTAATAACCATACAGTTTCTTACTGCAATGGTGTCTTTATGTTTTTTAAATCTTTAGACCTTCTCCTAATCTTGGAGGTAATTGCCCCCTTTTGTTGGAGTAATTTTCATCATGATCATCTTAGGATGATGTTAAATTAATTCTTTATCTTTTTAACTATTAATTAATTAATTTTATTCTCTTACTACCAATTAATTATTCCCAATAAGCTTATACAATTTATTATATCTTCTTTTTCTTTGATGTCACCTCAAAATAATTTCAATTTATAATCATTATATAATTAAAACCCTAATGTTTTTATTCCTCCCTTCTGGACAACTTTGTTGCTGCAACACATTCAACAGTTTTTTCTGCTTTATGTAATATTTACAGGTAAGATTAATGTACTTACTATCCTGTCAAGTCTAATCGTTTCCATTTGTATTCTTAATTTTAGCCTGATGATGGTCTTTAACTAGACCGAAACTAGTAGCTTTGTAACAGCAGTTTAAAAACTTTTATATCAATAAATACTTGTGTGACATTGACATTGGTCTTTCCTTTCTTCATTTTTATTTTTGTTTTTTTTTTCTATATTTACTTCTATTTTCGCCTTATCCATTTCCTCGGTCCCTATGGTAATCATCCTTTACTCTGCATGGAGTAAGCTTTTATCAGTTGAAGATTCATGTATCCTATAACTGTGTCTAAATTAGCTCCATCATCCCTTATCCGCATTATTATATCCCTTTACTTCCTTCCCATGTTTAGTGTCAAAAGCTGCTCTTAGATCAATAAAAGTTAGGAAGACCTCTTTTCCTTCTAACTTTCTTTCTACCTTCCTTCTCAGTACTTGCTCCAAGTAAAATTATAAACAGTGTTTTTTGAACTTCAGTTAATGTACTTTATTTTTTTTTTTCATCATCATCATCCCGAGGGATTGTGGTTAGCGCGAGGTCGATTACTCCTCCTGCTACAATATTTCATCTGTCCTGACCTTTTCTATTTTGCTTTTCCCTTTAATTCCTTCCGTGCATAGGGTTTTCCACTCTTTGATCCTCCAATAATTTTTCATTGTACTCCACTGATCCCACCATCTACATCTCTGTTATACTCTTACTCCAGGTTAATACATTCTGAAGAGTTTCTGTTGGCTCATACTATATGTCCTATCAGCTCTGCACGAATTGCGAATTTTCTATTTCTGTATTTCTTTTTAATGTTTTTTCTCAATTCCTTGATATATTTGGCCCAAGTGTTAATCTTACTATTTTCCTTTCCAATATTTTTGGGGTCTTCTTCTTCCATTTCATTCATAGTTGCTGTTTCCAGAGCATAATTAATGGCTGGGGTGTTCAGGGTTTTCAAAATTTATATTTTTGTTAATGTGCTGATTGTTTTATATTTTAGTAACTTGTTATTAACGTTATTGATTTCCTTTTAAGAATATTTCTTTTTTAGTTTGTCCTATCAATTTTCCCAAGTAGTAGAAGGTTGATTTTTTTACATGGTGATTAATAATTTAGAACACTCCTAAACTCTCACAACTTTTTCTTCTGTTCTTACACGTTTTAAATAATAAAATTTAAGATAAATTTGCCCGGTAATTCATTATTGCTACACTTTTATGTCATTGTGAAAAATGTTGCGCTATTAATGAGTTTTTTAAATTAAAATACTTATTACCGTGACTAATTATAGTACATTTGTTAGGAATTGACAGCATAAAAAAGAGTTTAAAACCTAACGGCTCTAAACCATGTCGTGCAGCTCTAATTAATTTAACTATATTTCTAAACTATTAAATCTTTTTATTCTCTTATTACTTTGAATTTTGTAGACCCGATGCGAGATTCATTACATTCCATAAAGAAGGTTCTGTAGGCATAAGATTGACAGGAGGTAATTTTGCTGGTATTTTCGTAACAGCGGTCCAACCTGGTAGTCCAGCATCTTTGCAAGGATTACAACCTGGCGATAAGATATTAAAGGTACGCCTAAAGTTTAAAAGTGTAATTTTTTAATATGAAAATTACAGTGTGATGATTTTTTTCATCTATTTGTTCCAACTAATTGTATTTTTTTTTATTTTCAAAAAGGTCAACGATATGGATATGACGGGCGTGACAAGAGAAGAAGCCGTATTGTTTTTACTAAGTCTTCAAGATAGGATAGAACTAATAGTGCAATTTTGTAAAGAAGAATACGATAGTATAGTAGCATCCCAAAAAGGAGATAGTTTTTATATAAAAACGCATTTCCATTACGAAAACCCTGCAAAGGGAGAAATGCCTTTTAGATCCGGTGATATTTTCCACGTTATAGACACTTTATATAATGGAGTAGTCGGCTGCTGGCAAGTTTTTAGAATAGGTAAAATATTTCACAATATTTTTCATTTAAATCCAAACAGAACTAGAATTGTTTTTACTATTTAGATTGTTTTAAGGTCGTAACAATCAAGAAGTTCAAAAGGGCATAATTCCTAACAAATCACGTGCCGAAGAACTAGCCACCGCCCAATTTAACGCGACGAAAAAAGAAATGTCTACCAATGAATCTAGAGGAAGTTTTTTCAAACGAAGAAGAAGTTCGAATCGAAGATCGAAAAGTCTTGGGAAAGAACATTGGGACGATTTACTTTTTTCGGATACTGTATCTAAATTTCCGGCTTATGAAAGGGTCATCCTCAAACACCCCGGTTTTACTAGACCTGTGATAATGTTCGGTCCGATATCCGATGTTGCCAGAGACAAATTGCTCAAAGATTTTCCGGATAAATTCATATCGCCACGTAAGTCATATCAAATTCATTTTTGTACCTTTTAATTATTGTCCATAAGAACATTATTAACTTTTAATAGTTAAACAATACATGAAATAATTTCAATAAGGTGCAGTCAATAAAAAAAAATGAAAAAGTAGAAAATTGTTTCCACCTGCACCCAGGATAAAGAAACTTAACAGTTTCTATACCAAGCTTGACCGTTTTCTATGAAAAAACAACTACTTCTTGGGCTATATGCCCCAACGGACATTGAATTACATTCCAATAGAAAACGTGATGGCGACCGACTTCGTCGATACTTAAAACCATCTCAATTCGTTTTTTCTCATAACCTATACTTATCTGAATACTATTATCAAACATATTTATATTAAAAATATCATATTTAACAACAAATTGTGTTTTAAATTGTAGAATTGGATACCTCTGATGTAAATAGTAAATCTAGTAAATCGTTATCCAACGCTAACATAATAAGATTATCTGCCATACGAGATGCAATATCAACCGGAAAACATGCCTTACTTGATATAACCCCAAATGCAGTAGAAAGATTGAATTATGCACAAATGTACCCCATAGTGGTGTTCTTTAAAGCAGAAACAAAAATCGTGATAAAACAGCTTCGTCAAGGACTTCCTAAGTAAGTTTTGATAGAATTATAAGGGTGTAATTGGAAATTTTAATACTTTTTGTTATGGTTTATGTAACAATAATATTTGCTCAACAGGTCTGCGCATAAAAGTTCTAAAAAACTTTTGGAACAATGTCAGAAGTTGGACAAAGTATGGAGCCATATTTTCAGTGCCATGATCACTCTTAACGACAACACTGATACGTGGTACCGAAAAGTTAGGGAGATTATCGATAAACAACAAACAGGTGCTTTATGGATGTCCGAGAGCAAAGTAAGTTTGGATTGTTTAGGTTTAAATCGGTTCTTCTATAAATGAATGCAGAAAATGGACAAGAAATATGAAAAATAAAAAAGTAACGTTGTTTTATAGAAACATTTGGATTTGAACAAAAAAACACTGGATAAAGTCCCCATTTAATTGAATCTACTTTCATAATTTTTAATGAAATTGGTGTTTTCTTCAATTTAAAGAGCTGGCTTTAATGTTAATCAACATTGAGTTTTATTTGACATGTTTATGTGTTTTAGATTATACAAAAATATATATAAATAGTTTTTTCACTACTAGCCTGTACACCTGACTTTATTTAATTTTGCTGAGGCAGTAAAGTTTTTAATTTTTAACCAAGGTAGAAAAATACAGGGACTACTTGATTAGAACTAAATCTTAATCCATTTGACAGAATGTGAGGTTAGCTGCTCATTTTATAGTCAACCTACTTAATCAAAAATGAAAATCAATTGACTTATCCATGTATTTTCTTAATGATTTTTACAACACTTTACTTATTATTAAATCAAAATAAAAATTATTGGGTTGGGTTAGGTTCAATGTGAGTGGGGCGCTCAACCACCCCTCCACTGCGACCACCGTTGGGTCTATTGTGGCTCACCCCTAAGGTTATAAATCGCCATACAAGCCAATCCTCCTTGTGAAGTCGTTGGGCTCCAATTTTGGGAAACCAAGAATGCGGTGCCTAGTATTTTCCAGGGCGGAGCAAGAACATAATAATCTTCAGACCTATTTTCTTCAGGTGGTATCTTGGACGACAGTGTTTCGTAAGCAGTCCTATAAAAATGCGTAGGTCTTTCCTATCCCACTCTAGAATCTGCTTAGTTATATTTTTTGAGGGTTATGAGGATTTTCCTCTCTATCGAGCCGGAGATAATATCTTTGGCAGTACTTCTGGTAATGCCAAAGAATGGTTCAGGTCCTTTTTTTATAAGAGTGTCGGCTTTTTCGTTACCCACCACTCCGCTATGTCCTGGTGCCCAGAGCAAACTTACCCTGTTGTTGGAACCAGTTCCATACCAGCTTTGAATTAAGCCGGTTGGAGCTCAGTGCCTTAAGAGTTGCCAGGCTATCTGATACAATATGTATGTTTTTGTTTGCAAGAGGGTGATTTATCAGCTCTCTTGTACACAAAACCTCTGCCTGAAAGATGGTAGCATATGAGCCGAAGTTTACTACGATTTCAACCCTCGGTTTGCTACCATACACTCCTGCTTCAACACCTTCTGGAGTTTTGGAACCATCAGTCTATAGTACGTAGTCCGTCCCAGAGAAAGAGATGATCCCTTTTTCCCATTCGTCTCTCTTCGGAAAGAGGACTTTAAAGGACTTTTCTACGTGCGTCCGGGTAGCTGAGACCATCCCAAGCGTGTGGTGATCTTTAATTTCACGCATCAGGCCCGAGCGGTCCCAGGGCCTTTCCCCTTTTACTTGACTATCCACCGACAGTAGCCTTTAGGATACCATCCTTGCCTCTTTCTCCAATAATAAATGGAGTGGGATCCAGGATGATCTCCATGCCAGTCGCTGAAGTCCAGACAATCTTGCTCTGGTGGATTTCTGGAATCCCTTTGACCACCAAGCCACCGAGCCATACATGATCATTGGTTTTATCACTGTTTGGGCTCGTTCCCCAAGATTTGCCACAGATTCTCCTGAGATTCCACAGGGAAATCCTGGCTTTATTTATTGTTCTTTCCACATGGGCGTTCCAGGTAAGTTTACTATCCAAGATGATCCTCAGATATTTTACATCCGTCGCAAAGTGAATCTTTTCGCCAGTTAGCTTTCTCCTTTTTGTAAAAGGAACAATAACAGTCTTGCGGGGGTTAACAGACAACTGCTCCACCTCACACCAACTGTTAACCATATTTAGGGCATCCTGAAGGATCTCCGAGATAACCTCTTCAAATTTGCCTCTATTATAACCAGATCGTCTGCATAGCACTGAAAATCCACCCCCTGCCGAGAGAGGTTGTTCAGAAGAGAGTTATTGGGTATGTCATTATCATGTCATGTGAAACGAGAGTGACTGACATATTTGATAATAACAGTGTTGCCTGAAATGAGAGAAGGATACAAACGAAATATTATCTTTTATATGATTTATTTTTTTTGCAATGACATTATTATCATTACTTGATAACTTGTTGGGGTGAATAACGCGGGCATACAAAAGTCATTGACAAATAACGTTAATAACACTGCACAATGCTGTCAGCAAATGTAGGTTAGGTTAGGTTAGGTTAGGTTAAATAAAAACAGGCAGACAGATAGTATTTTAGGGATTAATAGTCTTCCCACTGTAAGAATAAAGTGTATTTTATCATGTAGTGTTAATTTTCTAACAGCACACATGTTGTTTTCTAAAAGAATTGGTATTTTTACTCACCTATAATGCATAGATATACACTATATGTAGTCAGTTATAGGTTTTTATACTTTGTTTGTTTAGATAGTCAGAGGTATGTTTCAAAATTATTTACCAGTCCATAAAAATGTTGATTAGACTAAAAAAACCTTGAAATTTTGAAAAATTTGAACTGTTTTGGTAATCACATTTTACTTAATGTTGTTTACTTTTAGCTGGATGTGGTGGTGGTAGCTTTCTTACTGTACATTCTTTTCCAGGGCCAAGACTTCTATACCGACATTTTTTTTCCTACCATATACCTACAACCACGCACTGCTCCTCGCACAAATTCCTTACCGCACAGACATCGACACTCAAGAAGTCGTTCGAGAAAATCCGCCTTGTCCATGTATAGCTCTCCTCAATTTATTCACCGCACTTCTCCGTTTACCTCTTCTTACCATCCCTCCGAAAATTATTCCTATTTGTCAAGAATACCCAGCCAAAATAGCATTTTGCCCGAAATGCACCAAAATGCAAGTAGTTGTGGTGTTTTATCTAACAGGTTTGATGCTTTTAGACCATCGACTAACTTGCATGAATATAATAACAATTTGTATTCCAATGAAAAGGATCAAAGTTTAACGAAAAATAGTAACGAAAGCTCTAAAAACGATTGTCTGTATCCGAACAAGTATGTAAACATTTCTTACGTGGATAAAAGCAATTTAAGTATTGATAATGTATATAACATGGAAATACAGGAAGAAAAAAAGTTTGCGACAGAACCCATTTATTACGATGTACAGCAAAATGTCTCTGAAAATATTAATATTTATCCCAAATATAACTTACGAGACTACACTATTAAAGAAGAGTATTTTGGGGAAGTTTAATATATTTTTAATATTAACAATTTTTATTTTATAACAGAACAATTACTTTAAATGTATTATCAAGAATATCATCTTAGCAAATTGAGAAACATTAAATTTGCTAAATTAATTGTTTTAAAAACAGAACAATTAATATTCGTAAGCCAATACCAATACCTCAAATTATCTATGCCTCATTTTTTAAAACATTTTCTTAACTAATTTATCTTCTTGAAAGACAACCGTTGTAAAATATTGTAAATATTTTCAATTCACTGAAAACAACGAGAAATACTGTTTACCTTTGATGAAGCATCAGATGCTTCATCCATTGGTGACAAAGATTTAAAAATATTTATTAATTGCCAAAGTTCAAACTACTCCACATAACTTTAAAAACTTTTTTCTACAAACTTGTTAAAAATGCCACTTTTAGCACTCCATAGAAGCCTTAAAAATGCCACTTTAAGTGCCTTAAAATGTTTATGGCACTGCTGTCAAAAGTGAATTGTCAGATTTTGAAAGTAAACGTCAAAATATTTAGATTTTATTTATTAACATTAATAGTGGTATTCTTTCGTACCAATCTAACTCATCTAAATAAGTTCAAGCAATCCTTGACTAATTCTTTTGGTTAAGATGAGTTCCCCACCATCTGACAAATTTTGATTTGTCAGATCATCCAACTTATCTAAATTAAGAGCAAGATTAGTTGCATTGGTTTAGACTCTCCTCACCTCAAATTTTTAAGTGACAGACTTCATTGATTCTGATTTAGTTTTATGGTTTGTTTTTATTGTTTATGGTAAGGATTCGCGGAAATTTTTCCGATAGTTGGCTCCGCAGTAACTGTCAGTGGAATGGGGAAAACAATAATATCAGCCATTTGATTCAGTATTAATTCAACCATTTCTATGTTGAAATGTGTGTGGTAAAGATCGTTAGTGAAAGATGGTACGTGTGGTGATTCATTTATTCTAAAACACTGCTCAAAAATAACTCGCAAACAAATGGAGAATGTGTTTGTTTTCCCCATTCTACCTTTGCTCGTTTTCGCCAATAATAAATGTTGTTAAAAGTGAAATAAAACGGTGGTTTATACTCGCAATTTGACCTTTCTGACAGCAGTGACAGCTGACTTTTTAATTTTGTTTTTTCTTTAAAACCTTAAACTAATCCAACTCATCCTCTAGATTGGTTGAGTTGAAGTAATCCTAGATTGGTTTGGGTTTTTGGATTGGTACGAAAGAATACTGGTAATATTAATAGTACAATTTGTACAATTACTTTATTTGAACGTTTGTAGAAAAAATATTGTATGACATACGTGTTAAAAGTACCTTTTAAGACACTCATGTGAATTGCAGAATTCGCGTACCTTAAAGATGTCCTTTTAACACTTATATCATAAATAATTATTAAATTCAAAGAAATTTAATTTTAATTTATTATTAATTTCTAAATTTTAACAATGCAGTAACTAACATAGAAAAAAAATGGATTGTTATTTTTCTCTATCAGGAGGTTAACTACTTTTAATAAAAAGTGTTATATATAAAAGTGTACTAAAATTATTGAATCAAATAAATATTGATCCGTTTTTTGATATATATTTTAGTACATTTCGAACCATTAGTTATTGAATAACAATTTAGACTAATATAGCATGTTCAATATTTTTGACTTTTAATTAATGTTGTTCACATATAGTCCTATAAAAATTAACAAATATACAGTTTAACAACATACATATCACTCCCATTATTGTCGACTTGTTTAACCTTCTTGAAAACATAATTTTTTATTTAAATTAACTTCAGCAACAGAGTTTCGTGTTTTTTAATTAATACACTCATGTAAATGTTGCATCATTTGTGATTAAAATACTCATTACAGCCCGAAGAATCTCTATCAGACGATTTTCTATTCCCAATGTCTTCTTTGAGACTTTCATATGCTAGTTCACCAGAAAGCGATCTGGAACACAGTCCTGGTCCGCCAACTTCACCTACTTTAATCGGAAATGGAGGAGGTAATGGTCGATTGACCAAAGCTAGCTCGGATCCTAGCGTAGTTATGCCAGATAGCAGTACTACGGATGTTTTACCACCATATCAGGTTTGTTAATGATATTTTTATTCGAGTAAAAAGACACCTGTTATTACATTTGTATTTTTAGCCAAATTATGATGCAAGATATGGTTTTAAAAATCAAGATCAACAACCACCACCTTCAGATGCTCAAATGACTCCTACCGATTCTCCGTTAATTAAAGAAGCTCCGTATACACTTTCAAATCCCGATATTCAAATGGGCATAGATCCTCAAAGCCCATATGGAAAAACTGTAAATTACAACGATAAAGGACCTCTTTATTCCAGTGAATCTTATCAAAAACCCGATTATCCAAAAATGCCAGATCCAAGGCATGATTTGTATGCAGCACCCGAGAGAAAGTGAGTGTAATCAATATTTTATCTAAACTAATTGTTGTAAATGTTCCTATGATTACCACTAAACGATGGTTTATTAAAAATAAATCTTGTAAGCTATCCATATCTCAAATGTGGGTTGAAACACAAAAGGTTCAAAGGAAACTCAAAGTCTATCCCACAATTATTTCAGTTTACTTAATTGTTTGAACAATATTTTGTATTTTCATATTATTATTCATGTTTATTATTTTAATATTGTAATTGTGATTGTAACTTTTCCTATTATCTGTATTATCAGTTCGTTATTGTTATCAATTTGTAAGAAAGTGTATTGGATTTTTAACTTGATACAGTACTTTTAAGATCCTCTTTCTATTATTTTGTAATTATTTCAGCCTGATGATGGTCCTATAGGACCGAAACTAGTTGCAACAATTAATAAAACAGTTGTGGGATAGACTTTAAGTTTCCTTTGAACCTTTTGATTGTTTATTAAATTATTATTAAGGTTGTTTGTAATGTATTCTTTTTGTAGGAGCGATTTTAATGGAGACAAGCATAAGCGACAAACCAGCACAATTCATGGAAATTATAATGTTAATAAAGGCCACAGTGTTGAACAAAGTCCATCGAAAGAAGGGCTTTATGGGCAAGTGCCTGATTTACCTCCGCGTGTAGATAGGGCTGCGAAACCCATGGGACTATTAACTACTTCCAATAAAATTCCTAATGGGTAAGTTTTGAATCTGTTATCTCTTTAAGACAAAAAATTATTTAGTAAATGTACAAATTTAGAATAATGATTTAAAAGAATTTCTACTTACAACCTCTGGTTTTGCTCTGTCCGTTAGATTGGACCGTTTTCTAATAAAAAATCAAAATACTTCCTGGGCTGCTCTGCACGATGAGAACTGATGACTCAATAATGGTCTCCGAGTAGTATAATTTCCCTTTCATTTGCAAAACAATGGAGAGGTCGATGCGCATTTTATTTTGAAATGTAAATCAATTTCTATAGCCCAGGAAGTATTTTGTTTGTTTATAAGAAATTAGCAAAGATATCCAAACCAGGGGGTTTTAAATCATTGCCTCTACCTCATTTGACAAATTCATTTTTCAATTTAATTAATCTTCACTTATTTTTTCCTAAGCCGATCTGCGCATGAACGATTATTTGGAACCAAAGCAATTTCTCATGGCGATAATACGGATCCGAATGCAAACGAAAATGGCAATTTTAATAATAAAGCAAGTTCCTTGGAGAGAAGTCAAAACTCAAAATCGGTAAATATATTCTATTTTGCAATAATGTTTTTTTTTTCCAATTATTTATGTTTTTAGGATTCACTTTCAAGTTACGACTCCTACAACAAACAAGCCAGTACTAGAATAGGACCGAATGCTCACGACGATCTCAAAACAACATTATCTAAAATCGATCCCACTGGTACTATACCAAATATCCAAAATAGTCCTTCAAAATATAATATGGGACCCAGATGGGAACAAAATTCACATAGGCTTGGTTCTAAGATGGACCTTAAATACGGTTTACCTACAGGAGAACAATTAGATAATAGTCCTAGAAATTCCAGAGAGATGGGAAAAGATAGTCCAATGGATCCTGCTAGTCCTCGTGGATCTGTCGAAAGGGATATTTACAGGTAATAATTTTTACACCTATATATTTAAAACTATGTTGTTTATTATTTATTACAAGTTTTCTATATTCACTTCAGTCTATATAAGTGTGGAATAAATTATATAATGCAGTGCGGCTCTAAAGGAAAGAAAATTTTTTGTTGGTATCATTGGGACAAGTTTTCAAATGAGTCAAATGATAAAAAACAGTAATAAACATAATTATTAACAAAGAACATTAAAAATTAAGAAAGAACTTTTTTTTGACACTATTATTGGAAAAAACATGAACCATGCCAATATTAATTTTAATATCACAATTGCTAGGCAGAAAACTCCTCGCAACTCGCAAAATTTTAAATGAAAAAGAGCATTTTGTAACATTAATAGTTCCCAAAAAGGCAGGGAGCCAATTTGTAACTATACTAGTCCCAAAAGAGATCCCGGCTATGAGACTCTCTAAGTTAATGCTTACTATAGAAAGGATTGGTGGTATATAAGGGTTAAGGGAGCCACTATCTTTTTATACGTTAACGAATAAACAACAGAAACTACACAAAAACTAAGGTGAAAAAGATAGAAACACCTTATAAGTAGGCTGAATTTGAAAGCAAAAAGAAACTACATTTAATGTCAATCGAAATGTTATAAATGGACTTGACTTATGGTATTTTGTTTCTTTTTTTGGTATTAATGAAATATTTTTGTTCTTAGATATTCTAAATCTCCAGTCAAACAAAACATTCCTGGAAAGTCCTTAATCGAGACCAAAACTGACTATGGTAAATACAGGTAAGATATAAATAATAAAGACACTAATTGTTTTATTTTGTTCATTTTTTTTTCTATTAATGTATTTCTTTTTTAGTCGCAACAACTCGCATCAACATCAACCTCCACCAGAGTATACCCGAAATTCTCATCTAGATTTAAGAGAATCTAATCTAAGCATACATCAACAATCTCCATTGAGAAGCCCTCCGGTACATCATAATGGATATGATCCCGGTCCTCCAGGACCTCCTAATGGGAATACTTACAAGCCTGTCCCTCCACCTAAACCGAAAAATTATAAACCTCCTTATAAACAACAAAGTGGATATGGCGGTGATGGAGTCATGCAAAATCCACCGGTATACCATGGAAAGAGCCATAGCAATCCAGTTGTAAGTTTAGAGAAATGTTTGTTTTATTTTTATTGTAATGGGGAAGTCTCCTATTTTTTTACTCTTTTAAATAATTCCTAATAGTTAATAAACAATACTAAAACCAATAATGATTGAGAGTAGAAGTAGGCCCAGTTGACAGCTTATTAATTTTTGAGGGTTATGAATGAAAGAAAAATTCTTTGGTACACCGGTAGAAACAGAGCACATATCAACTAATTTATTTTTTGTAATTGTGGAACTTAATGATGTATAGTGTTAGGTATTTATTACAACTGATGCAACGCTGTACGCAACGATATTTCTGTCTTTGTCACTTTACCGTAACTTCCATCATTATACAGTATGAATTGTATAGTCCGTTTGGTTATTCGGAGGTACACACGTAGAATTACAGCACATATGCACAAAATCATCTCTTGGTATAGTCTTTCCAATATTAATTGCTAAAATCCATTTAAAAGTTTCATACAGAGTGAGTTAGTTTACTAGGCTTCAAAGTAGAAAGAATGGCATGAAAACGACATATTTGTCCCGTTAAACATCCACTCTGTATCGTCAGAACCCAGCTCTCTCTAGACTGGTAGTCCGTATGACACTTTTAAATGGATTTTAGCAATTAATATTGGAAAGACTATACAATTCATACTGTATAATGATGGAAGTTACGGTAAAGTGACAAAGACAGAAATATCGTTGCGTACAGCGTTGCCACTAGTTGTAATAAATACCTAACACTATACAGAAAATAATGAATTTTAACTGATCAGTAATCAGGAAATGTATATAAGTATTACTCATTACAAGCTCATTACTGATTTTTGTCATAAATAATACCTTTTAATCGTACTAGTATTGTGTATTATCTATAATTTGCCACAACCTACAACTCTACTGCTTACTATATTTTGATTCTGCTATAAACTGGTAACGTAAAATTTAGATATGACAACGCGCTTTACTCTCAATCATTATTGGTTTTTAGTATAAGGTTTAATTTATGAAAAGAGCACTGAAAAACAAATGGGACAAACACAAACAAACCAACCAGATCTGCTTATTTTTTTTCAGTATAATTTTTGGCCTGAGGTGTCAGTGCTATCCGGCCAAGTTTTTTGTCTCTCTAGGAGACCCTCTGATTCAAAGCAATGTTAATAAGACAATCAGGCGATTTTTTAGCTTTGATTCATAAAATAAAGTAAATATAAAACGCGCTATAGCCACTTTTGAAAACACGAACACAGTACTTTAAACATTAATTACCAATGTGGTGTATATTTCGTATATTTAATTAAATTGTTTATTAGAAATATCGATGGCCTAGACCACCGTAGTTTGTTTATAGTATGGCACTTTCAATGTCACATCGTGTCTGTGAGTAAGGTTGAATAAACAAAAGATAGAAATAAATACACAGCAATGCATAGACGACGAGTTCAATGTATGCTGTTCATGATCAAGTTCACTATGCTGCTGATACAGCATTAATATAATTTATTTATATTAATTAAGTGTTTTACTCTAATCCAGTCATAGAAAATATAGTTTAATGTCTTTAGTGTAAAAGTGTTATTCCATACAACCCCCAATATTAAATATTACACCAAAGTTTAATCATCACTTAAAAAAATATATGTAAATTAAGAACCAAACATTTGGATATTTATTTATTTTATTTATTTTTTCAGGATCAGCGAGCCCAAAATATAAATTTGTCTCCTCACCACAACCACAACCACAACTACTACTACAATACACCTCCTCACCATAATTACCATCCCGCTGATTCCAATATGCGATACGGTCCTGGTCCAGGTGGAGGTCATTATGAACTAGCTCCTCCTTACCAAGAATCCCCTAGACGTCACACAAGCATTTCTTATGCCAGTCGCAGTGAGATTACTCCCATAGCTCAACACCATGACGGATCATATGGAGATATTTTGGAAACAAGACCTCCCATTGTAGATTTACAGGGATCTAGGGAACAAAGAGGCTCAGCTTTCGAATTATATAGAAAACCAGTGGGGCATAATGTAAGGTAAGCTTATTATTTTGTTTTCTTTAATTTAATTAATTGTATGTATATTGTGTGCATTTTGGAAGTGAAAACATTTTTGTGAAATGGCAATGAATTCAATTTTACTTTATTTTAAATTCTTGTCGAAATTCGAAAAAAATTGATGACGTTGTTAAAAGAACTTGTTGTTATCACCACAAAAATATTTTCCATAACGTATGTCAATATGTATGAGCTTGTTATACATATTCTTTGCAAGTATATGTACACTGGTTGCCTATTTATACTGCAAATTTGTTTATTATTATCATTGTTTAACATTTTAACATCTTTGTATAGGATGAGCTACTGTAATCTGGATATATAGATAAAGTTGTAAATTAAATGGTATGTTTTTTGTTTGTGAATGTTTTATTTTAAAGCGATTTGTATTAATTTTAACCATGTTTCATTTATTGTAAATATGTATTTGTAACAATGTCTAACAGTAATCGGTATTATATTTAAAATATTTAACGTTATTTTTTAAAAAATATGCATGTCAGTCTATCCAAATTGCTATGAACTAATCGTGACGTACACTAAGAAATAAAATTTTCTTACATCCCTTTTTTGGTAAATAATAAATTAATTATTCTACATTTTTATTTTTATCGATAAAATAACTCCTATCGAAGCATTTAGTTTTTTACGTTCTCCTTGATGATATTTGCAGCACGGATTCTGTCAATTCTATGTCAAACGTCATGATGTTACATTAGGCCCTTTCTTTCGTACACTAATTTGTTTGACGTGATTACGTGAATATAATCAATGTTCACGTAAACAATAATTGAAGATGTCTAAAGAACGTGCAAATCACAGAACAAAAATCTAAAATATAAATTCTGTAGTTCTGTCATTTCCATGTTTTGTTTCCTAACATTTTGTCGTTATCCAGTTTTTGCTATTTTATTAAAGTATATTAGCACTACTTTGCAAAAATATATTTAAAAAATGTTTGAATCAAATATTTTGGGAGAAAACTGGAAATTGAGAATTCTTAAATGTTTGCAACTTTCACTATAGATACGTCACTAACTCATATGAAGTAAGCCACTTTCTGATTTAGATGTTTTATGAACTCATACCTAATAGCCTGTTATAAAAAGGCCAATCTAATTTGAAGTTTGAAGAACTTTTAAAATATATGAGTCTTCTGTATCTACAGTTTATAGGAGCTTGACGTTTAACATTTTTTTTTCAAATTTGAATAATGTCAATATCATATAAATCTTGTTTTATATCATACTGCACGAACACAACAGTTAGAACTGCTCCTAAAAAATTTGTAACCTTGCCTGCAGTAAAAATTAGACGAAAATTGTGGTTGGAGGATCAAAATTTTAAAAAAGAAGACGACCCTTATGTAGCTAACTTTACTTTTGGGTTATCTACGTCACAGAACGAATGGTGGACTATTTAAATCATCCAAAAGTTGAATTTTCAAATCGACATAAAAACCGTGTGATAATAAATACAATAAATTTAATTGATTTTCTAGTATGATTTTTTACACCACTAACTATTAACATTGGGAAAACATCATATTTTTGTTAAGTTTAACACCCCATTCTAAATTCTTCGATGTCTTATTTTGTATTACCTAGAAGAAACAATTATTATTACAAAAGTAAAAATCAAAAAATGGCGTGTCTATAATTTAAATAGTTGTGTTTGAAGCATAGTATGGACAAAATAATTACGGTTACGTTGTTTTAAATATAGAATGGTTAACTCATAGAACACTAAAGTGCTCTGTTCGCATTTTACGAATTGGCAACAGCGCACCAACTAACGTAAACAAATCAATCGGATCTTCTTCTTTTTCTTCTTTAAAAGTTGTTGGCCTGATCTGACCAAGTTTTTTGTCTCTGTAGGAGACCGTCTGATATTAATCAATGCAAATATATAATAATTTTAATAATATTGCAGGTAAAAAATATTTAATATTATCATAAAAATGCAATATTAGTTAGAACACCGAGTTGATTTTATAGATTTTATTCAAAAATAAAGTAAATATTAATGGCACTGTTGCCACTTTTTAAAACACGAACACTGCTCTTTAAAAATAAAATATCCGAATTTATTTATCAAATAAATCTGTGAATTAAGAGCTTATAATTTGGTAAATTAAATTTAATTTGGTACATTATTTTCATAACAGTAATTCATTTATTGATAAAAGAGAAGAGACTTCCTCATTTTTTATATTAATAACGTCCAAAATATTTAATAAATATTTTCTGAGCATTCTTAAATAAATTTCAGTAGGTATTTTAATGAAATTTTATTTCTTAGTACATTAATTTTTCATAAGTATTTTTCTCTTTTCTCTGGTTTGTAGAATTATTTATGATTTTTCCCATGTGCATGTGATATTTTTTCTTTCTGTGATCACTTTCATAAATTCATAGAGTGCTTTATACCGCATGTTTTAAAACTAATTGTCTGTATTATTACTAATGCTAATATGTTGTATTTTCTATACAAAATGTTTCCAAATTAATTTGTCAAATCTTCAAATTTCCGACTTTCTGTTTTTCTAAATTTAAATCATTTTTTTTTCCTTTATTTGTTTGCTTTCTTGGGAAAAATTGGATTAAAAAAATTAAACGGGGAATAATTAATTACTTTTAAAAACATTTGTTATACTTCAGAAAGTCGTGACTTAAATATTTTTCTGATTCAAGGGGTATGGTGGAGCGGCCGGATTTTTACGGATCGCAGCCTAACATTGTTCAAAAACTAAATAAGCCCTCATCCGCTACTAACTCACCAAAAATAACACCCAAACTAACAAAAACACAGTCGTTCAAACATCAGAAGAGCGAAGGTTTCACACCGAAATTATTTAGAAAACTATCTTTTACGAGGAAGAGTCGAGAAAGTACTCCAAAAATGAACAAAAAGTTACCTCTACACACACCGGAGATCATCAACGAAAATCGAATTTTGCAGGATATCAACAGAAATGCTAGGTTAGAGTCAGCTTCTTGAACTCGTATATTTTAAATTCGTTTTGCTGTAAAATGTTGCATCAGCTCTTATGATCATCATAAGATATTACCTTGTAAACAAAATTTCTGTGTTCATATTTAATATTAATAAACAATATATCAATAATAATAGAGCTGCGGTTACATTTTTTGGTAAAAAATTGATAGAAGTCTGGAGGGTTGATTTATAAATACTAATATCGTTGGAAATATGTCTTATATTTAATTTGATTTTACAAAAGGTTAATAAATTTATAACATCCATAATTTTCAATGCCAATGCAAACAATTTTATAATTAAAAATGAAGTAAATCATCCATAGCTCAAATGTGACTACGATATAGAAATCAAAAGTCCAAGTCAATGTCACAAAGTTTAAACTTTGTGACATTGACTTGGACTTTTGATTTCAATTTTATAATTATTTCCTTGAGATTTTAAGTTAACAAAATTGCAAATATATCAACCCCAGACTTACCAATTGGATCCGTCACCTCTTTTGTTTTTCCTGTGGCAAGATATTTGAATTATATTCACCTTTAAGGGAAATGAAGCCAAGTAAAAGAGATATCACTTCTGCTACAGTTGGTTACGGTGGAAGTACGCTTGTAAACGAATATTGGGGGGTTAGTTTAGAAGTACCCCTCGGTGCCATACCCAAAGGAGAAGAACGTCTAATCTATTTTGTTATTTCTGATCCTAGATTGTGCGAAAACACTCCTCCGTTAGACTTAGACAATGGTAAATTATGCATGATTTTTGTTTGTGTGACTTTTGTAATACTTGTCGTGGAAACCAGTGTACATAAATAATTTATTGATTTTTCATAACCATTTTGTTTTGTAGGTGAAACTATGCTCTCTCCTTTGGTGATGTGTGGACCACAAGGTAAGTTTCAAGCATATCCACCTTTTTGATCGTTAAAATTTAAGGTTTAACATGTTAGGTCAGTTTTCCAACCCAAATTAACTCTCTAAAGCATTAACTTTTATTTCTGTACCTCAATGTTTTTCAAGTTTAATATTCAGGTATTTTTTGGCCCTACCTACCTTTTACAATATTGAAACTGAAAAATTACTATACTGTTGATTTTATTATTTACAAATCAAGAAATAAATATTTCCTTTAAATTCAGAAGAAAAAATTAACAACTAGAATATTAAAAATTATGACTGGAATGGATATATCTTTTAATGGACTAGTTTAGTGATTTTTTTTTATATTTGCATCTTATAAAATAGGTTTTTAGTGGTTCAAATGTATAAATAAAATTTTTATAAAATTAATCCTCTAGCCATAATCGGCTTTTGAAATTTAAATTTAATGGTTACATACGTCATAAGTGGTAAGTGACGTATTTCAATAAGATTGGTAGAAAATTTGCGATGTTGTCGATATGCTTTAATATTAACCGAGAAACTTATTTCTCTCTCTTATTTGTTGTCATTAAAAAGAGATAAACATATTGATATTTTTGTTCTCTGATTGACACTTTATCAAATAAGGAGTAAAACACTAAACAAAATATTCTGTTATTTTCGTTAGTTTAATTTGTTGTTTGGTTGGGTTTGGTTTATGAAAGAAATTACTTCTATACTATTTTTGGTTCGAAAATAAAAATCCCTAACACCTTCTTTTGGTGTTATAGCGGTTCCTTCAAAAATAACCAATAGAAGTAATTGTTCTCTGGGGGAGCAACCCTTCTATCGGTACAGTGAGAGAACGAATTTCAAGAATACGGTTTTGGCATTTTCAATAGAACCACGCCCACTTTCTATTGGCTGTTCTATTCTATCACCGTCAAGAATAGGGATCTTGTTTGTTTATTACAAGCAAACACGATTTTCTCTCCTGTCATATATCTTGTCAACTGGTACAATCAGTTAGTCACAGAACACGGTGTTTTGTGCCGCCAGTTCTTTGAGAATACTTGAAACGAACGTAGCTAAACTGTGACAACGTTGACTTTTAAACACACTTCATTATTGGTTATTAGTTGGCGCTACGTTTAAAACTTACTAATTATTTATTGCTAAATTTTACGAAATGAGAAAAATTACTTGCAAAATGAATACCAATATAAGTAAGTAGGTATCTTATCCTAAATATATATTGCTATCATTTTGATTAATATGATCCTACTAAACTAGTCCATTATTTATTTATTGATGAGATTAAGTGACCAAAGTCTTTTTGAAGAGAGATTATCTTCTCTAAAAGAAAAATTATAATTGAAGCAGTAGTTCTTTTATAAAATAATTCTACCTTTATTTTTTTGTTAAGGTAGCTTTAATCCATGTTAATTGTAATTTAATTTGGTTGTAGTAATTAAAAGGGTTGGTACATGTTTTAAAAAAATGTCACTTTCTCTCTGGACGACTTAATTCTTATATTTTTTTTAGGTACTGAATTTCTTAAGCCTGTGATTCTGAATATCCCCCATTACGCCAACACTCTTCCAAGTTTAGGAATAAGTTTAAAAGCTACCGACTCAGAACAGGACATTCATACAGATTGGGACAATATTCTACTGCCTAGTAACCATGCTGCAAATAGTGTTGCTGTTAAAGTTGATCATTTTTAGAATATCCTTAGTACCTTTAGCTTTCTCCTAAACAATGTAATCAAAATTCGTTTGTGTAATATTTATTAAAGTTCGAATCAATTCAGACACATATTTTGTAATGGACAGTTTCATCTGCTTATGCATGATTTAGATAAGCCTATAAATATGTTACCTTACCAGCAGCAGTTGCATATTTTTGTTTACTTTTATGCTTCCATTTTCCAAGTTGTGTACTAGCTAGCATCGCTCATATAATTTTGAATGTTCCAAATATTTTAAATTGTTGGCTAATTAAAAACATTTGTTTAGATGATTAAAATTGCAATAAAACTGATATTCGAGAAATTCTTAAATTTTAAATATGTTTTAATTTTGTAAAATTTTATATTACTAATTGATAGTTTAAGTGATTTAATAAGGGTATATGTTTTACCAATTTTTATTAATATTTTAAATTGTTTATAATGAATCGAAATCAAAAATTTTATGACTGATTATATTACTATTTCTAAGGATTTAATATTGTTTTTTTAACCGGTTTTTGTGATTGTTCATACGGTATATTTGTTAGTTTATTTGTTAATATATTTTAGGTACTGAAATTTTACCGCAGATTTTTGAGACATTCCTGTCATTCAATATTAAATAATATTGACAGTACGATAAATGTCTTGTAATGTATGTAGTCTTGTATTTTATAAACAAGGTTTTTGTTACCTTGATATGATAGCATATTATAACCCTTTGGAGTTTCTCTTTAAGTTAGTGTATTTTATATTACATACAAACAAAATAAATGATTATTTTAACACACGTATATTCCTTTTTATTTTATATATCCCTTATGTCATTTTAGCTTACATTCGAATTTTGGTAAAAATATTCAAAATTTTATTTTTAATAGTCTAAAACCACTAAATTGACCACGTAGAACACGAAAATCGTATTAAAACTTCACAATTCCTTATAATTCTTATCAAAATTGACTACTTTTGAGTTTTGCAGTGCTACTTTACTCCCGCAACATTCCCACCCAGATTTAACAGTGTTCTACAGTGTTGGCTAAAAATGCTTGAAAATATGGAAAAGGGGGTTTTTTAAGACGCTGAATCGACTGGTAAAATCATTTGTTCGATAGAATGTGTAGAACACTGTTAAATCTGGGTGGGAATGTTGCGGGAGTAAAGTAGAACAGCAAAACTCAAAAGTAGTCAATTTTGATAAGTATCATAAGGAATTTTAAAGTTTTGATACGATTTTCGATATCTACGCTGTCAATTTAGTGGGATTAGACTATTTTTATCAAAAATAAAACAACTTAGTTTTTGGCCAAAATTCAAAGGTTATTTTTTAGGTACAAAATTTTTTGGCTTGAAAATGAGTAGAACGGGGTTTTTTAAGACGCTGAATCGACTGGTGCAATCAGTTTCTTAATAGCATGTCTAGAACACATTTTATTTTTGGTGGAAAAAATTGGGAGCAAAAGTAGTACAGTCGCAGTCAAAAGTAGTGAGCTACCTTCAGAAATATTGACATTTTTGCGATTTTGACCCGATTTTCGTGTTCTACGGGGTCGATTTAGTGGTTCTAGACCATTTTTATCAAAAATTAATTTTGACAAATTTTTGGTAAAAAATCAAAGGTTATATATAGCCTTGCTTCATTTTTTGAGAAAAATGCTTTTGGTCTTGAAAACGCTTGAAAATGAGTAGAACGGGGTTTTTTAAGACGCTGAATCGACTGGTGCAATCAGTTTCTTAATAGCATGTCTAGAACACATTTTATTTTTGGTGGAAAAAATTGGGAGCAAAAGTAGTACAGTCGCAGTCAAAAGTAGTGAGCTACCTTCAGAAATATTGACATTGTTGCGATTTTGACCCGATTTTCGTGTTCTACGGGGTCGATTTAGTGGTACTAGACCATTTTTATCAAAAATTAATTTTGACAAATTTTTGGTAAAAAAACAAAGGTTATAGCCTTGCTTCATTTTTTGAGAAAAATGCTTTTGGTCTTGAAAACGCTTGAAAATGAGTAGAACGGGTTTTTTTAAGACGCTGAATCGACTGGTGCAATCAGTTTCTTACTAGCATGTCTAGAACACATTTTATTTTTGGTGGAAAAAATTGGGAGCAAAAGTAGTACAGTCGCAGTCAAAAGTAGTGAGCTACCTTCAGAAATATTGACATTTTTGCGATTTTGACCCGATTTTCGTGTTCTACGGGGTCGATTTAGTGGTTCTAGACCATTTTTATCAAAAATTAATTTTGACAAATTTTTGGTAAAAAATCAAAGGTTATAGCCTTGCTTCATTTTTTGAGAAAAATGCTTTTGGTCTTGAAAACGCTTGAAAATGAGTAGAACGGGGTTTTTTAAGACGCTGAATCGACTGGTGCAATCAGTTTCTTAATAGCATGTCTAGAACACATTTTATTTTTGGTGGAAAAAATTGGGAGCAAAAGTAGTACAGTCGCAGTCAAAAGTAATGATAATAAGCTTTATTGTCGAAAAAATTTTTTAAATTTGTGGACAAAGCTGTTTAAAAAAAAAAAAGCAATTCACACAGAACAAAACAGTAATACAAGAGTATTTACAAGTAAATAAAACATAAAACATACAAACATATAAAACTTCACAATATAAAACATTGCGAAAGGTCAATTAAAAAAAAATAATAAAAAATAAAATAAAATAAATGTATACTTTATGTATACATTATAAAATGAGACTGATAAATAATAAGTAATATAAAAAAATTAAAATTTAAAATTTTAATTTAGTCAGAGTAACAACAACAAAAAAAACAACAAACAACAAAATAGATAAATATCACAAATTAACCTTCCAGTGCGTGAGATGGTCCAAAATAATTTATGTAAAAAAGTCGTCAACTGCATACAAAGCTCTCTCCACCAAGTATGATTTTAAAGCGATACGAAATGCGGTTATTGATGAAATGGACTTTATTTCCAAGGGTAGATTGTTGTGCATTTTCTTAGCGTTATAAAAAATAGAGCTTTTGATTAGTTCCGTGCGAGGTTTTGGTAAATAAAGGTCATACTCTGCACTTCTAAGAGGGTAGTTATGAGATGGTCTGTCTGAGACTTCAGGTAAATGTTTCCGAATTAAAGAAATGGATTCAAAGATAAATAGGGATGGAAGTGTTAAAATTTTGTGTTTTGTGTTTTTTAAAGAATTCCCTACAGTGAGTTTTACTGCTTAGTTTCAGCGTATACCGAACAGCTCTCTTTTGTAATTTAAAAATACGTTCAAATTGAGTCACACAACATGTACCCCAAAAAGGAAGTGCATATCGGAGATGTGACTCGAAGAGGGCAAAATAGACTGTTTTGGAAGCTGACAGGTGAAGCTCCCTAGATATTGTTCTCAGTGCGTAACAAGAAGAGCTTAGTTTTTTTGACAAAGCGTCAATGTGTACATCCCATTTTAGAGAGCTGTCAACGACTAGTCCCAAAAATCTCACAGAGTCAACGACCTCTATAGTAGAATTATTCAACATAATAGGTTGAATTGCAGATGTGTATGGTAAAACTTTCGTTTTAGAAACGTTCAAACACATATGGTTAGAATCACACCATGATTTGATGATGGTTAAGTCATGTGAAACGATTCTATGCAGTTCGGTGATATCCGGGTGACTCCAAGAAAAGCTAGTGTCGTCTGCGAATAAACAAATTTTTTCCTCCGATGCTCAAGTCAGCAATATCATTGATAAATAGCAAAAACAATATAGGACCCAATACCGAACCTTGTGGAACCCCATATTCTATCTGCTTGCATGAAGACCTTAATTCATCAACTCGTACAAGCTGCAGTCTATCACTAAGAAAGGACTCGAACCACCTGATCGAGGTGCCTCTAAATCCATAGTACTGCAATTTTTTAAGTAGTATTTTATGATCCACGCAATCGAAAGCTTTTGAGAAATCACAAAATATTGTAGCTGTAGAGTGTTGATTGTTTAAGCTGGAGTAGACATTATTAAAAAGAGAAAACATTGCATCATTTGTGCATTTACCACTTAAAAATCCAAATTGATTTTTAGCTAGAATATTGTATTTACTCACAAATGAAAGAAGCCTTTTTTACCAACCTTTCAATGATCTTGGATAACGTAGGAAGAAGCGCGATTGGGCGATAGTTAGAAACTTGATCTTTATCACCTCCTTTATGCAAAGGAATGATTATGGCTGTCTTAAGGCAAGTAGGAAAAATACCAATTTGGAACGACTCATTAATCAAATTAGTTAGAAGATCTAATACACAGTCCGGCAGATTTGCGAACATTTTGAGAGTAAGCCCATCTACTCCAGATGCGGATTTGTTTTTAATGTCTCGAATTGTATTACGAAGCTCTTCTGTTACCACAGGTGAAAAAAGAAACTGTTTAAGTTTTCATTAACATTCGGTAAATAAGAAAGTGGATCAATAGTGGAAGTTATAGAATTAGTTAAGTTTTTGGCAACATTTATGAAGTAATTATTTAGGCTCTCAGGTGTAGTAGGAATAGTGCTGGGCGAGGAAACTTTATTTCTTAAATCATTAACTATGGACCATGTTTCCTTAGTAATATTTTTGGATCCACTCAGTCTCCTATTATAGTAGATGTCCTTTGCAGCTTTTATAGTCTTATGATACACTTTTTTATACATTTTCACGTATTCATGAAGAAATATACTGTCAGTAAATTTTTTTATGTAAGAGAGACAACGCATATTTTTTGATAGGCCTAAGAGGAAATGATTTGACAGCTAAATTAGACAATGTTTTAATAAAAGATGCAAAGGCGGTATCGACATCAAGAGAAAGACAATCCCAGACGGTTGTTTTACAGAGATTTCTGAAGTTAAGAAAATTTTTATCCGTAAAAATTCGACAAAATTTGCGTGGAGCAATTTTTGTTTTAGAATTTACTAAAAACTTAGTTAATACTGCCTCATGGTCTGAGAAACCCGAACTAAAGACGGAGCAGTCTACAAAACTCGATTCAAATGACGACACAACATAGTCAATAGTACTAGAACTAGTTTTGGTTATTCTGGTAGGAGAGTTGATATGCATGTTAATACCAAAAGAGTCAAATATAGATCGAATTGTTTCTTGAGCAGCACACACACTGGAAAAGTCAATGTTAAAATCTCCACATAAAATTAATCTGCTTTTAGCAGGCAAGGATTCAAGTAAGCCTAGTAAATTTTGACAGAAAATATGCACGTTAGCGTCTGGTGTTCTATAAATACAAATAATATAAAGGTTATAAATTTTACTAAAAACGATGGAAAACTCAAATATTTTTTTCCGACAAAAGGTTATCGAAATTGGTAACTGCTGAAAAGTTATTGTTATTTGACATTATTAAAGTACCTCCATGGGATAAATTACTCCTACTAAAGCGAGCTATAGTTGTGTAATTTTTACAAATACAGAGCTCACCAATATGTAGCCAGTGTTCCGTTAAGGCAACTATTTCTGGAAAACCAAGCTCTTCCAATAATAGAAACAATTCATCCGTTTTGTGTCTTAAGGACTGAATATTAATAAGAAATATACCAAGCTTACTTTCGTCCAATTTTTTAGAGGTTGCTTGATCCTCTGTTCGCGTCATTGATATTAAAAATTTTTGGGTCTACTTGGAGAACCAGTCGACATATAATTACTGTGGCCTTCCCTAATTCTCTGCAGATGAAGGACCCTCTCTGATGATATAAAGGATCTGAATGCTAAGAGATCTGCCTCAACTTCATCTTCCTCAATTCCGTAGGCCTTATGGAAACGATAATACAGCCTACGCAAGGAGTCTTCGTCACCAGGAAGTCCCTCCGATGTTAAAGCTAGTTTGACGCTTGTTTTAGTGTGGCCTTCAAAGCATATACTGGCTGGCTGGTTATGTAGAAAGGCAAGAAATAACCTAAGGGATTTTAATATGGAAGGTTCCCTTAGTCTAGCTAATAAGAATCGTCCATTTTCCACGTCTGATTCTCGTGACATTCTCACTATAGGCGGGGTCATCGGGTCCACAACTGGCACATCGTTCTTCTTACTATTTTCTACCACAAACTCTAGGTTGCTTAACCCAGTAGACTTGCAAGCAGCGATAGCCTCCCTGTCAGAACTAATCTTCACTGGTGGTGTATTTTCTTCGGATGTAGAAAGAGTTGGTGAACTTCGGCTTTCCATTCTATCCGCCTGTAATCCTTGATGGCTTGCGGTCGACGTACACAATTCTGTTTTAAATAAATTTGAAAAAGCAGCTTCTGATATAGTGGCATTATTAATTATTGTACCAGGAGGCCACATAGTTACATCATTAAGTAGGTTGAGTTGGGTTTTATTCTTTACTCCTATTTTAAAATCCGCATGTGAGCTAAACTTACTCTTCACCATAGGAAAGCATCGAATAAAGCCAGTTGTCCCAAGTTTTTCCTTAACATAATGCGCAAGTTGAACAGCTGTAAAGGTATGTGATTTTATGGAGACTACTACATAATTCCAGACATCTTTTATGGGTAATTTTTGAGTAGATGGAGCCAACTTCACAAGGATAGGTACTTTGGGGTCTTGCATTTCTACGTTCTCGGTCTGAGTGGATGTTGAATTATTTAATACAGACTGATGACTCTTATTGTTTAAATCAATCGTTGCAGCCAATTTATCAACTTTCGGTACTAATCTATTTACTTCCTTCCGTAGGTCACTTATTTCTTTCAATAGTTGCTCTTTTGATGAATCGTGGACCTGGACTTTTATAGATTCATTATGACTCTCCATCAAAATACTTGATAAATTGAAAATGTCTTGCTTCATTTCCCTGACCGAATTGAACAAAGACTCCTGTCGATTTTCAGAATTAACTGTATGGTGGCTGTGTATGACATTTATTTTGTCGTATAATGTCTTCCATTTGGAATCATGGTCACTTATGATATCATACATTTCCATAATTATCGGCAAAAGGTCGTTATTCTTCTTCAAACAGGTTCCTAAGGCTTCGACGTTCTCTAAAGAAATTTGATTTTTCTGAAGCTGAGTCATTTTATCATGTAAATATTTTAGTGTAGGAGAATCACACACACTGCAGAAGTAACGTATGTTGTTATATTTTTGTAGACACAACATTTTTGTTGTTGTTTTGTCCAGACCAGTACAACTCATGCAAAAATTTCGGCGGCACTCTCCATTACAGCGTAATTTGTATTTGTCTTTTTCCGAAATAATTTTTTGGCAGGAATCACACTTAAATTCGGCCATTTTAATTTAAGAAAATATCGATTTTAAGTCTATATAAAAGTTTTTCAAGTTAAAATGTGAATAAAATAAAATGAAATAAAATAATGTAGTGAGCTACCTTCAGAAATATTGACATTTTTGCGATTTTGACCCGATTTTCGTGTTCTACGGGGTCGATTTAGTGGTTCTAGACCATTTTTATCAAAAATTAATTTTGACAAATTTTTGGTAAAAAATCAAAGGTTATAGCCTTGCTTCATTTTTTGAGAAAAATGCTTTTGGTCTTGAAAACGCTTGAAAATGAGCAGAACGGGGTTTTTTAAGACGCTGAATCGACTGGTGCAATCAGTTTCTTACTAGCATGTCTAGAACACATTTTATTTTTGGTGGAAAAAATTGGGAGCAAAAGTAGTACAGTTGCAGTCAAAAGTAGTGAGCTACCTTCAGAAATATTGACATTGTTGCGATTTTGACCCGATTTTCGTGTTCTACGGGGTCGATTTAGTGGTTCTAGACCATTTTTATCAAAAAAAAATTTTGACAAATTTTTGGCAAAAAATCAAAGGTTATAGCCTTGCTTCATTTTTTGAGAAAAATGCTTTTGGTCTTGAAAACGCTTGAAAATGAGCAGAACGGGGTTTTTTAAGACGCTGAATCGACTGGTGCAATCAGTTTCTTAATAGCATGTCTAGAACACATTTTATTTTTGGTGGAAAAAATTGGGAGCAAAAGTAGTACAGTCGCAGTCAAAAGTAGTGAGCTACCTTCAGAAATATTGACATTGTTGCGATTTTGACCCGATTTTCGTGTTCTACGGGGTCGATTTAGTGGTTCTAGACCATTTTTATCAAAAATTAATTTTGACAAATTTTTGGTAAAAAAACAAAGGTTATAGCCTTGCTTCATTTTTTGAGAAAAATGCTTTTGGTCTTGAAAACGCTTGAAAATGAGTAGAACGGGGTTTTTTAAGACGCTGAATCGACTGGTGCAATCAGTTTCTTACTAGCATGTCTAGAACACATTTTATTTTTGGTGGAAAAAATTGGGAGCAAAAGTAGTACAGTCGCAGTCAAAAGTAGTGAGCTACCTTCAGAAATATTGACATTTTTGCGATTTTGACCCGATTTTCGTGTTCTACGGGGTCGATTTAGTGGTTCTAGACCATTTTTATCAAAAATTAATTTTGACAAATTTTTGGTAAAAATCAAAGGTTATAGCCTTGCTTCATTTTTTGAGAAAAATGCTTTTGGTCTTGAAAACGCTTGAAAATGAGTAGAACGGGGTTTTTTAAGACGCTGAATCGACTGGTGCAATCAGTTTCTTACTAGCATGTCTAGAACACATTTTATTTTTGGTGGAAAAAATTGGGAGCAAAAGTAGTACAGTTGCAGTCAAAAGTAGTGAGCTACCTTCAGAAATATTGACATTGTTGCGATTTTGACCCGATTTTCGTGTTCTACGGGGTCGATTTAGTGGTTCTAGACCATTTTTATCAAAAATTAATTTTGACAAATTTTTGGCAAAAAATCAAAGGTTATAGCCTTGCTTCATTTTTTGAGAAAAATGCTTTTGGTCTTGAAAACGCTTGAAAATGAGCAGAACGGGGTTTTTTAAGACGCTGAATCGACTGGTGCAATCAGTTTCTTAATAGCATGTCTAGAACACATTTTATTTTTGGTGGAAAAAATTGGGAGCAAAAGTAGTACAGTCGCAGTCAAAAGTAGTGAGCTACCTTCAGAAATATTGACATTGTTGCGATTTTTGACCCGATTTTTCGAGTTCTACGGGGTCGATTTAGTGGTTCTAGACCATTTTTATCAAAAATTAATTTTGACAAATTTTTGGTAAAAAATCAAAGGTTATAGCCTTGCTTCATTTTTTGAGAAAAATGCTTTTGGTCTTGAAAACGCTTGAAAATGAGCAGAACGGGGTTTTTTAAGACGCTGAATCGACTGGTGCAATCAGTTTCTTAATAGCATGTCTAGAACACATTTTATTTTTGGTGGAAAAAATTGGGAGCAAAAGTAGTACAGTCGCAGTCAAAAGTAGTGAGCTATCTTCAGAAATATTGACATTGTTGCGATTTTGACCCGATTTTCGTGTTCTACGGGGTCGATTTAGTGGTACTAGACCATTTTTATCAAAAATTAATTTTGACAAATTTTTGGTAAAAAAACAAAGGTTATAGCCTTGCTTCATTTTTTGAGAAAAATGCTTTTGGTCTTGAAAACGCTTGAAAATGAGTAGAACGGGTTTTTTTAAGACGCTGAATCGACTGGTGCAATCAGTTTCTTACTAGCATGTCTAGAACACATTTTATTTTTGGTGGAAAAAATTGGGAGCAAAAGTAGTACAGTCGCAGTCAAAAGTAGTGAGCTACCTTCAGAAATATTGACATTTTTGCGATTTTGACCCGATTTTCGTGTTCTACGGGGTCGATTTAGTGGTTCTAGACCATTTTTATCAAAAATTAATTTTGACAAATTTTTGGTAAAAAATCAAAGGTTATAGCCTTGCTTCATTTTTTGAGAAAAATGCTTTTGGTCTTGAAAACGCTTGAAAATGAGCAGAACGGGGTTTTTTAAGACGCTGAATCGACTGGTGCAATCAGTTTCTTACTAGCATGTCTAGAACACATTTTATTTTTGGTGGAAAAAATTGGGAGCAAAAGTAGTACAGTTGCAGTCAAAAGTAGTGAGCTACCTTCAGAAATATTGACATTGTTGCGATTTTGACCCGATTTTCGTGTTCTACGGGGTCGATTTAGTGGTTCTAGACCATTTTTATCAAAAATTAATTTTGACAAATTTTTGGCAAAAAATCAAAGGTTATAGCCTTGCTTCATTTTTTGAGAAAAATGCTTTTGGTCTTGAAAAATCTTTAAAATGAGTAGAACAGGGTTTTTAAGACGCTGAATCGACTGGTGCAATCAGTTTCTTAATAGCATGTCTAGAACACATTTTATTTTTGGTGGAAAAAATTGGGAGCAAAAGTAGTACAGTCGCAGTCAAAAGTAGTGAGCTACCTTCAGAAATATTGACATTGTTGCGATTTTGACCCGATTTTCGTGTTCTACGGGGTCGATTTAGTGGTTCTAGACCATTTTTATCAAAAATTAATTTTGACAAATTTTTGGTAAAAAATCAAAGGTTATAGCCTTGCTTCATTTTTTGAGAAAAATGCTTTTGGTCTTGAAAACGCTTGAAAATGAGTAGAACGGGGTTTTTTAAGACGCTGAATCGACTGGTGCAATCAGTTTCTTACTAGCATGTCTAGAACACATTTTATTTTTGGTGGAAAAAATTGGGAGCAAAAGTAGTACAGTCGCAGTCAAAAGTAGTGAGCTACCTTCAGAAATATTGACATTTTTGCGATTTTGACCCGATTTTCGTGTTCTACGGGGTCGATTTAGTGGTTCTAGACCATTTTTATCAAAAATTAATTTTGACAAATTTTTGGTAAAAAATCAAAGGTTATAGCCTTGCTTCATTTTTTGAGAAAAATGCTTTTGGTCTTGAAAACGCTTGAAAATGAGTAGAACGGGGTTTTTTAAGACGCTGAATCGACTGGTGCAATCAGTTTCTTAATAGCATGTCTAGAACACATTTTATTTTTGGTGGAAAAAATTGGGAGCAAAAGTAGTACAGTCGCAGTCAAAAGTAGTGAGCTACCTTCAGAAATATTGACATTTTTGCGATTTTGACCCGATTTTCGTGTTCTACGGGGTCGATTTAGTGGTTCTAGACCATTTTTATCAAAAATTAATTTTGACAAATTTTTGGTAAAAAATCGAAGGTTATAGCCTTGCTTCATTTTTTGAGAAAAATGCTTTTGGTCTTGAAAACGCTTGAAAATGAGTAGAACGGGGTTTTTTAAGACGCTGAATCGACTGGTGCAATCAGTTTCTTAATAGCATGTCTAGAACACATTTTATTTTTGGTGGAAAAAATTGGGAGCAAAAGTAGTACAGTCGCAGTCAAAAGTAGTGAGCTACCTTCAGAAATATTGACATTTTTGCGATTTTGACCCTATTTTTCGTGTTCTACGGGGTCGATTTAGTGGTTCTAGACCATTTTTATCAAAAATTAATTTTGACAAATTTTTGGTAAAAAATCAAAGGTTATAGCCTTGCTTCATTTTTTGAGAAAAATGCTTTTGGTCTTGAAAACGCTCGAAAATAAGTAGAACGGGGTTTTTTAAGACGCTGAATCGACTGGTGCAATCAGTTTCTTAATAGCATGTCTAGAACACATTTTATTTTTGGTGGAAAAAATTGGGAGCAAAAGTAGTACAGTCGCAGTCAAAAGTAGTGAGCTACCTTCAAAAATATTGACATTTTTGCGATTTTGACCCGATTTTCGTGTTCTACGGGGTCGATTTAGTGGTTCTAGACCATTTTTATCAAAAATTAATTTTGACAAATTTTTGGTAAAAAATCAAAGGTTATAGTCTTGCTTCATTTTTTGAGAAAAATGCTTTTGGTCTTGAAAACGCTTGAAAATGAGTAGAACGGGGTTTTTTAAGACGCTGAATCGACTGGTGCAATCAGTTTCTTAATAGCATGTCTAGAACACATTTTATTTTTGGTGGAAAAAATTGGGAGCAAAAGTAGTACAGTCGCAGTCAAAAGTAGTGAGCTACCTTTAGAAATATTGACATTTTTGCGATTTTGACCCGATTTTCGTGTTCTACGGGGTCGATTTAGTGGTTCTAGACCATTTTTATCAAAAATTAATTTTGACAAATTTTTGGTAAAAAATCAAAGGTTATAGCCTTGCTTCATTTTGTGAGAAAAATGCTTTTGGTCTTGAAAACGCTTGAAAATGAGTAGAACGGGGTTTTTTAAGACGCTGAATCGACTGGTGCAATCAGTTTCTTAATAGCATGTCTAGAACACATTTTATTTTTGGTGGAAAAAATTGGGAGCAAAAGTAGTACAGTCGCAGTCAAAAGTAGTGAGCTACCTTCAGAAATATTGACATTTTTGCGATTTTGACCCGATTTTCGTGTTCTACGGGGTCGATTTAGTGGTTCTAGACCATTTTTATCGAAAATTAATTTTGACAAATTTTTGGTAAAAAATCAAAGGTTATAGTCTTGCTTCATTTTTTGAGAAAAATGCTTTTGGTCTTAAAAACGCTTGAAAATGAGTAGAAGGGGGTTTTTTAAGACGCTGAATCGACTGGTGCAATCAGTTTCTTAATAGCATGTCTAGAACACATTTTATTTTTGGTGGAAAAAATTGGGGGCAAAAGTAGTACAGTCGCAGTCAAAAGTAGTGAGCTACCTTTAGAATTATTGACATTTTTGCGATTTTGACCCGATTTTCGTGTTCTACGGGGTCGATTTAGTGGTTCTAGACCATTTTTATCAAAAATTAATTTTGACAAATTTTTGGTAAAAAATCAAAGGTTATAGCCTTGCTTCATTTTTTGAGAAAAATGCTTTTGGTCTTGAAAATGCTTGAAAATGAGTAGAACGGGGTTTTTTAAGACGCTGAATCCACTGGTGCAATCAGTTCCTCAATAGCATGTCTAGAACACATTTTATTTTTGGTGGAAAAAATTGGGGGCAAAAGTAGTACAGTCGCAGTCAAAAGTAGTGAGCTACCTTTAGAAATATTGACATTTTTGCGATTTTGACCCGATTTTCGTGTTCTACGGGGTCGATTTAGTGGTTCTAGACCATTTTTATCAAAAATTAATTTTGACAAATTTTTGGTAAAAAATCAAAGGTTATAGCCTTGCTTCATTTTTAGAAAAATGCTTTTGGTCTTAAAGAAAATGCTTGAAAATGAGTAGAACGGGGTTTTTAAGTCGCAGGATCCACTGGTGCAATAAGTTACTCAATAGCATGTCTAGAACACATTTTATTTTTGGTGGAAAAAATTGGGGGCAAAAGTAGTACAGTCGCAGTCAAAAGTAGTGAGCTACCTTCAGAAATATTGACATTTTTGCGATTTTGACCCGATTTTCGTGTTCTACGGGGTCGATTTAGTGGTTCTAGACCATTTTTATCAAAAATTAATTTTGACAAATTTTTGGTAAAAAATCAAAGGTTATAGCCTTGCTTCATTTTTTGAGAAAAATGCTTTTGGTCTTGAAAACGCTTGAAAATGAGTAGAACGGGGTTTTTTAAGACGCTGAATCGACTGGTGCAATCAGTTTCTTAATAGCATGTCTAGAACACATTTTATTTTTGGTGGAAAAAATTGGGAGCAAAAGTAGTACAGTCGCAGTCAAAAGTAGTGAGCTACCTTTAGAAATATTGACATTTTTGCGATTTTGACCCGATTTTCGTGTTCTACGGGGTCGATTTAGTGGTTCTAGACCATTTTTATCAAAAATTAATTTTGACAAATTTTTGGTAAAAAATCAAAGGTTATAGCCTTGCTTCATTTTTTGAGAAAAATGCTTTTGGTCTTGAAAATGCTTAAAAATGAGTGGAACGGGGTTTTTTAAGACGCTGAATCGACTGGTGCAATCAGTTTCTTAATAGCATGTCTAGAACACATTTTATTTTTGGTGGAAAAAATTGGGAGCAAAAGTAGTACAGTCGCAGTCAAAAGTAGTGAGCTACCTTCAGAAATATTGACATTTTTGCGATTTTGACCCGATTTTCGTGTTCTACGGGGTCGATTTAGTGGTTCTAGACCATTTTTATCAAAAATTAATTTTGACAAATTTTTGGTAAAAAATCAAAGGTTATAGCCTTGCTTCATTTTTTGAGAAAAATGCTTTTGGTCTTGAAAACGCTTGAAAATGAGTAGAACGGGGTTTTTTAAGACGCTGAATCGACTGGTGCAATCAGTTTCTTAATAGCATGTCTAGAACACATTTTATTTTTGGTGGAAAAAATTGGGAGCAAAAGTAGTACAGTCGCAGTCAAAAGTAGTGAGCTACCTTTAGAAATATTGACATTTTTGCGATTTTGACCCGATTTTCGTGTTCTACGGGGTCGATTTAGTGGTTCTAGACCATTTTTATCAAAAATTAATTTTGACAAATTTTTGGTAAAAAATCAAAGGTTATAGCCTTGCTTCATTTTGTGAGAAAAATGCTTTTGGTCTTGAAAACGCTTGAAAATGAGTAGAACGGGGTTTTTTAAGACGCTGAATCGACTGGTGCAATCAGTTTCTTAATAGCATGTCTAGAACACATTTTATTTTTGGTGGAAAAAATTGGGAGCAAAAAGTAGTACAGTCGCAGTCAAAAGTAGTGAGCTACCTTCAGAAATATTGACATTTTTGCGATTTTGACCCGATTTTCGTGTTATACGGGGTCGATTTAGTGGTTCTAGACCATTTTTATCAAAAATTAATTTTGACAAATTTTTGGTAAAAAATCAAAGGTTATAGCCTTGCTTCATTTTTTGAGAAAAATGCTTTTGGTCTTGAAAACGCTTGAAAATGAGTAGAACGGGGTTTTTTAAGACGCTGAATCGACTGGTGCAATCAGTTTCTTAATAGCATGTCTAGAACACATTTTATTTTTGGTGGAAAAAATTGGGAGCAAAAGTAGTACAGTCGCAGTCAAAAGTAGTGAGCTACCTTCAGAAATATTGACATTTTTGCGATTTTGACCCGATTTTCGTGTTCTACGGGGTCGATTTAGTGGTTCTAGACCATTTTTATCAAAAATTAATTTTGACAAATTTTTGGTAAAAAATCAAAGGTTATAGCTTTGCTTCATTTTTTGAGAAAAATGCTTTTGGTCTTGAAAACGCTTGAAAATGAGTAGAACGGGGTTTTTTAAGACGCTGAATCGACTGGTGCAATCAGTTTCTTAATAGCATGTCTAGAACACATTTTATTTTTTGGTGGAAAAAATTGGGAGCAAAAGTAGTACAGTCGCAGTCAAAAGTAGTGAGCTACCTTTAGAAATATTGACATTTTTGCGATTTTGACCCGATTTTCGTGTTCTACGGGGTCGATTTAGTGGTTCTAGACCATTTTTATCAAAAATTAATTTTGACAAATTTTTGGTAAAAAATCAAAGGTTATAGCCTTGCTTCATTTTGTGAGAAAAATGCTTTTGGTCTTGAAAACGCTTGAAAATGAGTAGAACGGGGTTTTTTAAGACGCTGAATCGACTGGTGCAATCAGTTTCTTAATAGCATGTCTAGAACACATTTTATTTTTGGTGGAAAAAATTGGGAGCAAAAGTAGTACAGTCGCAGTCAAAAGTAGTGAGCTACCTTCAGAAATATTGACATTTTTGCGATTTTGACCCGATTTTCGTGTTCTACGGGGTCGATTTAGTGGTTCTAGACCATTTTTATCAAAAATTAATTTTGACAAATTTTTGGTAAAAAATCAAAGGTTATAGCTTTGCTTCATTTTTTGAGAAAAATGCTTTTGGTCTTGAAAACGCTTGAAAATGAGTAGAACGGGGTTTTTTAAGACGCTGAATCGACTGGTGCAATCAGTTTCTTAATAGAATGTCTAGAACACATTTTATTTTTGGTGGAAAAAATTGGGAGCAAAAGTAGTACAGTCGCAGTCCAAAAGTAGTGAGCTACCTTTAGAATTATTGACATTTTTGCGATTTTGACCCGATTTTCGTGTTCTACGGGGTCGATTTAGTGGTTCTAGACCATTTTTATCAAAAATTAATTTTGACAAATTTTTGGCAAAAAATCAAAGGTTATAGCCTTGCTTCATTTTTTGAGAAAAATGCTTTTGGTCTTGAAAACGCTTGAAAATGAGTAGAACGGGGTTTTTTAAGACGCTGAATCGACTGGTGCAATCAGTTTCTTAATAGCATGTCTAGAACACATTTTATTTTTGGTGGAAAAAATTGGGAGCAAAAGTAGTACAGTCGCAGTCAAAAGTAGTGAGCTACCTTTAGAATTATTGACATTTTTGCGATTTTGACCCGATTTTCGTGTTCTACGGGGTCGATTTAGTGGTTCTAGACCATTTTTATCAAAAATTAATTTTGACAAATTGTTGGTAAAAAATCAAAGGTTATAGCCTTGCTTCATTTTTTGAGAAAAATGCTTTTGGTCTTGAAAACGCTTGAAAATGAGTAGAACGGGGTTTTTTAAGACGCTGAATCGACTGGTGCAATCAGTTTCTTAATAGCATGTCTAGAACACATTTTATTTTTGGTGGAAAAAATTGGGAGCAAAAGTAGTACAGTCGCAGTCAAAAGTAGTGAGCTACCTTCAGAAATATTGACATTTTTGCGATTTTGACCCGATTTTCGTGTTCTACGGGGTCGATTTAGTGGTTCTAGACCATTTTTATCAAAAATTAATTTTGACAAATTTTTGGTAAAAAATCAAAGGTTATAGCCTTGCTTCATTTTTGAGAAAAATGCTTTTGGTCTTGAAAACGCTTGAAAATGAGTAGAACGGGGTTTTTTAAGACGCTGAATCGACTGGTGCAATCAGTTTCTTAATAGCATGTCTAGAACACATTTTATTTTTGGTGGAAAAAATTGGGAGCAAAAGTAGTACAGTCGCAGTCAAAAGTAGTGAGCTACCTTTAGAAATATTGACATTTTTGCGATTTTGACCCGATTTTCGTGTTCTACGGGGTCGATTTAGTGGTTCTAGACCATTTTTATCAAAAATTAATTTTGACAAATTTTTGGTAAAAAATCAAAGGTTATAGCCTTGCTTCATTTTTTGAGAAAAATGCTTTTGGTCTTGAAAACGCTTGAAAATGAGTAGAACGGGGTTTTTTAAGACGCTGAATCGACTGGTGCAATCAGTTTCTTAATAGCATGTCTAGAACACATTTTATTTTTGGTGGAAAAAATTGGGAGCAAAAGTAGTACAGTCGCAGTCAAAAGTAGTGAGCTACCTTTAGAAATATTGACATTTTTGCGATTTTGACCCGATTTTCGTGTTCTACGGGGTCGATTTAGTGGTTCTAGACCATTTTTATCAAAAATTAATTTTGACAAATTTTTGGCAAAAAATCATTTTTTGAGAAAAATGCTTTTGGTCTTGAAAACGCTTGAAAATGAGTAGAACGGGGTTTTTTAAGACGCTGAATCGACTGGTGCAATCAGTTTCTTAATAGCATGTCTAGAACACATTTTATTTTTGGTAGAAGAATTGGGAGCAAAAGTAGTACAGTCGCAGTCAAAAGTAGTGAGCTACCTTTAGAAATATTGACATTTTTGCGATTTTGACCCGATTTTCGTGTTCTACGGGGTCGATTTAGTGGTTCTAGACCATTTTTATCAAAAATTAATTTTGACAAATTTTTGGTAAAAAATCAAAGGTTATAGCCTTGCTTCATTTTTTGAGAAAAATGCTTTTGGTCTTGAAAATGCTTGAAAATGAGTAGAACGGGGTTTTTTAAGACGCTGAATCCACTGGTGCAATCAGTTCCTCAATAGCATGTCTAGAACACATTTTATTTTTGGTGGAAAAAATTGGGGGCAAAAGTAGTACAGTCGCAGTCAAAAGTAGTGAGCTACCTTTAGAATTATTGACATTTTTGCGATTTTGACCCGATTTTCGTGTTCTACGGGGTCGATTTAGTGGTTCTAGACCATTTTTATCAAAAATTAATTTTGACAAATTTTTGGTAAAAAATCAAAGGTTATAGCCTTGCTTCATTTTTTGAGAAAAATGCTTTTGGTCTTGAAAATGCTTGAAAATGAGTAGAACGGGGTTTTTTAAGACGCTGAATCGACTGGTGCAATCAGTTTCTTAATAGCATGTCTAGAACACATTTTATTTTTGGTGGAAAAAATTGGGGGCAAAAGTAGTACAGTCGCAGTCAAAAGTAGTGAGCTACCTTCAGAAATATTGACATTTTTGCGATTTTGACCCGATTTTCGTGTTCTACGGGGTCGATTTAGTGGTTCTAGACCATTTTTATCAAAAATTAATTTTGACAAATTTTTGGCAAAAAATCATTTTTTGAGAAAAATGCTTTTGGTCTTGAAAACGCTTGAAAATGAGTAGAACGGGGTTTTTTAAGACGCTGAATCGACTGGTGCAATCAGTTTCTTAATAGCATGTCTAGAACACATTTTATTTTTGGTGGAAAAAATTGGGAGCAAAAGTAGTACAGTCGCAGTCAAAAGTAGTGAGCTACCTTCAGAAATATTGACATTTTTGCGATTTTGACCCGATTTTCGTGTTCTACGGGGTCGATTTAGTGGTTCTAGACCATTTTTATCAAAAATTAATTTTGACAAATTTTTGGTAAAAAATCAAAGGTTATAGCTTTGCTTCATTTTTTGAGAAAAATGCTTTTGGTCTTGAAAACGCTTGAAAATGAGTAGAACGGGGTTTTTTAAGACGCTGAATCGACTGGTGCAATCAGTTTCTTAATAGCATGTCTAGAACACATTTTATTTTTGGTGGAAAAAATTGGGAGCAAAAGTAGTACAGTCGCAGTCAAAAGTAGTGAGCTACCTTCAGAAATATTGACATTTTTGCGATTTTGACCCGATTTTCGTGTTCTACGGGGTCGATTTAGTGGTTCTAGACCATTTTTATCAAAAATTAATTTTGACAAATTTTTGGTAAAAAATTTTTTGAGAAAAATGCTTTTGGTCTTGAAAACGCTTGAAAATGAGTAGAACGGGGTTTTTTAAGACGCTGAATCGACTGGTGCAATCAGTTTCTTAATAGCATGTCTAGAACACATTTTATTTTTGGTGGAAAAAATTGGGACGAAATGTAGTACAGTCGCAGTCAAAAGTAGTGAGCTACCTTCAGAAATATTGACATTTTTGCGATTTTGACCCGATTTTCGTGTTCTACGGGGTCGATTTAGTGGTTCTAGACCATTTTTATCAAAAATTAATTTTGACAAATTTTTGGTAAAAAATCAAAGGTTATAGCCTTGCTTCATTTTTTGAGAAAAATGCTTTTGGTCTTGAAAATGCTTAAAAATGAGTGGAACGGGGTTTTTTAAGACGCTGAATCGACTGGTGCAATCAGTTTCTTAATAGCATGTCTAGAACACATTTTATTTTTGGTGGAAAAAATTGGGAGCAAAAGTAGTACAGTCGCAGTCAAAAGTAGTGAGCTACCTTTAGAATTATTGACATTTTTGCGATTTTGACCCGATTTTCGTGTTCTACGGGGTCGATTTAGTGGTTCTAGACCATTTTTATCAAAAATTAATTTTGACAAATTTTTGGCAAAAAATCAAAGGTTATAGCCTTGCTTCATTTTTTGAGAAAAATGCTTTTGGTCTTGAAAACGCTTGAAAATGAGTAGAACGGGGTTTTTTAAGACGCTGAATCGACTGGTGCAATCAGTTTCTTAATAGCATGTCTAGAACACATTTTATTTTTGGTGGAAAAAATTGGGAGCAAAAGTAGTACAGTCGCAGTCAAAAGTAGTGAGCTACCTTCAGAAATATTGACATTTTTGCGATTTTGACCCGATTTTCGTGTTCTACGGGGTCGATTTAGTGGTTCTAGACCATTTTTATCAAAAATTAATTTTGACAAATTTTTGGTAAAAAATTTTTTGAGAAAAATGCTTTTGGTCTTGAAAACGCTTGAAAATGAGTATAAAGGGGTTTTTAAGACGCTGAATCGACTGGTGCAATCAGTTTCTTAATAGCATGTCTAGAACACATTTTATTTTAGGTGGACAAAAATTGTAGAAAAAATAGAACAGACCCAGTCAAAAGTAGTGAGCTACCTTCAGAAATATTGACATTTTTGCGATTTTGACCCGATTTTCGTGTTCTACGGGGTCGATTTAGTGGTTCTAGACCATTTTTATCAAAAATTAATTTTGACAAATTTTTGGTAAAAAATCAAAGGTTATAGCTTTGCTTCATTTTTTGAGAAAAATGCTTTTGGTCTTGAAAACGCTTGAAAATGAGTAGAACGGGGTTTTTTAAGACGCTGAATCGACTGGTGCAATCAGTTTCTTAATAGCATGTCTAGAACACATTTTATTTTTGGTGGAAAAAATTGGGAGCAAAAGTAGTACAGTCGCAGTCAAAAGTAGTGAGCTACCTTTAGAATTATTGACATGTTTGCGATTTTTTCGAGATTTTCGTGTTCTACGGGGTCGATTTAGTGGTTCTAGACCATTTTTATCAAAAATTAATTTTGACAAATTTTTGGTAAAAAATCAAAGGTTATAGCCTTGCTTCATTTTGTGAGAAAAATGCTTTTGGTCTTGAAAACGCTTGAAAATGAGTAGAACGGGGTTTTTTAAGACGCTGAATCGACTGGTGCAATCAGTTTCTTAATAGCATGTCTAGAACACATTTTATTTTTGGTGGAAAAAATTGGGAGCAAAAGTAGTACAGTCGCAGTCAAAAGTAGTGAGCTACCTTCAGAAATATTGACATTTTTGCGATTTTGACCCGATTTTCGTGTTCTACGGGGTCGATTTAGTGGTTCTAGACCATTTTTATCAAAAATTAATTTTGACAAATTTTTGGTAAAAAATTTTTTGAGAAAAATGCTTTTGGTCTTGAAAACGCTTGAAAATGAGTAGAACGGGGTTTTTTAAGACGCTGAATCGACTGGTGCAATCAGTTTCTTAATAGCATGTCTAGAACACATTTTATTTTTGGTGGAAAAAATTGGGAGCAAAAGTAGTACAGTCGCAGTCAAAAGTAGTGAGCTACCTTCAGAAATATTGACATTTTTGCGATTTTGACCCGATTTTCGTGTTCTACGGGGTCGATTTAGTGGTTCTAGACCATTTTTATCAAAAATTAATTTTGACAAATTTTTGGTAAAAAATCAAAGGTTATAGCCTTGCTTCATTTTTTGAGAAAAATGCTTTTGGTCTTGAAAACGCTTGAAAATGAGTAGAACGGGGTTTTTTAAGACGCTGAATCGACTGGTGCAATCAGTTTCTTAATAGCATGTCTAGAACACATTTTATTTTTGGTGGAAAAAATTGGGAGCAAAAGTAGTACAGTCGCAGTCAAAAGTAGTGAGCTACCTTTAGAAATATTGACATTTTTGCGATTTTGACCCGATTTTCGTGTTCTACGGGGTCGATTTAGTGGTTCTAGACCATTTTTATCAAAAATTAATTTTGACAAATTGTTGGTAAAAAATCAAAGGTTATAGCCTTGCTTCATTTTTTGAGAAAAATGCTTTTGGTCTTGAAAACGCTTGAAAATATGGAAAAGGGGTTTTTTTAAGACGCTGAATCGACTGGTGCAATCAGTTGTTCGATAGAATGTGTAGAACACTGTTAAATCTGGGTGGGAATGTTGCGAGAGTAAAGTAGCACAGCAAAACTCGAAAGTAGTCAATTTTAAAGAGAATCATAAGGAATTTTGAAGTTTTGATACGATTTTCGTTTTCTGCGCTGTCGATTTAGTGGGATTAGACTATTTTTATCCAAAATAAAACAACTTAGTTATTGGCCATTTTTTTAGGTAAAAATTTTTTTTGGCTAAAAATGCTTGAAAATATGAAAAAGGGGGTTTATTTAAACGCTGAATCGACTGGTGCAATTAGTTGTTTGATAGGATTTGTAGAACACTGTTGAATCAGGGTGGGAAAGTATCGGGACTAAAGTAGTAGGTACTGCGGAACATTTATTTAATTTTTTTTCCTCTATTATACCCACACTTTTTAAAAATTGTAAACTGTTAATTCGTTCTTTTAGAACTTTATATTTTTGGATAAAAAAATATAGATGCATATTTTGAAATTTGGTAAAGTAAAAGCAACAACAATTTTATTAGTACCGTACAAATTATAGAACAAAATTGATGTCACACAATGTTTTATATTTCAAATCAGGACAACAACGATTACTCAAATCTATGAAAAAATACAATTTGTCCCATTTAAAATATTAAAAATGTATTTTATTTGCCGTAGTAAAATTTTTACTACGCCATCTAGTAGTAGACTTAGAAATTAGTTTAGGAAGTTTTCTAGAGTTCACTCTACAATTTTTTAACCGAACTCTACCGTTCCCGAGATATCATCGGTAGTTGTTTTCAGTTGACTACGTGTTATATTTTTTTTATAATAATTTTAATCACAAAGCATTAAAATGGTATCTAGAATAACATTTTAGATCGATGTTGGACTCCCAGTGTCGCCATCTAGTCAGAATGTAGGTAAACCTGTTTATATCTTTGCTACTTTCTGTCGAACTACTTTAATATCACCAAGAGATGGTGCTGGGTGTATATTAAGAATATTAAAAGAAAACAAAAAGGTATAAATTAATTCAATTTATTTGTTGTTTGACACATAAAATTCAGAAATATATATTTAAGAAATAATTTGTGTATATTAATAATAGCTATGAACGTATGTAACACACACAAACTTATCTATAGCTTATAAAGTACAGTCAACAGCATTCTTACATATTTTGAGATCACAAAATATATAATTCAATAACAAATTCAACAATCTCGATAAAATCCGATCGAAGTATGCCTGTCTGTCAAAGATATTGCTACAAATTCAAAAAATGGCAGTTCAAAATCTTATTATACTTAAATTTTAGGAACAATTTTGAATTTTGTCTAAAGATAGTAAAAGTTTTTACATACAGACATACCGCCAACAAATTTTTGTCTATTTTGTACAATTTCCGGTTTATAATGAGCTGCCATTTGACAAAAAATTATAGAATTTCAAAATACTGAGATGAACATTCAAAAAAATCAAAGTATCACATCATTTTCAACAAAAGAAAATATAAAAATATCTTTTTATAAAATTAAATTAAAATCATTAACAAAAATAATCATGCATAAAATCGTAAACAAGCTAAAATTTTATACAAAACGTATACAGGGAATTACATTAATATGAACACAATTTTTTTTATAAATTATTAATTATTTTAACACAATCTATAGTAGCATTTTATTAATAATTAGTGTTAGATATTTACATAAGAAATTTTATCATATTTCTAAATATATGGTGGTAAGTGCTTGCTATATATTTCTATTTTAAGAAAAATATATTTTTTAGGATAATTAAATTTTCTAGAATAATAATTTTTGACTGCAATTAAATAATAAAGCTGTAATGGTCATTAAAAAATAAGGCAGCTAGAATACAGTTGTAAGTTGACATTATTATTAGAAAAATGAGAGCTATAATCAACAATCATATGCAAATACAATTACTGAAGTTAAAATAAAGGATTTCAAAAGTTTGTGAATTGGATTTTGAATTCCAGTTTTTGAATATTATGTTAAATATTTTAAAAGCTGCCTTCAACACTACCCATAGGTTTCTAGGAGTGCCCCTAGAACTCACCACATAAATAACCATTAACTTTGCACAATATTGAGGTGATTCCCTGCATAAGATTTTTTTCTCTACATATACAAGTTATTACAATCCTCCTACGTTTATTGGAGACAAAATCGGCTTTATAAATTCTCTATTGCATTTTTAACAAATTATTGATTACAAAATTTGTGATATGCGTCTTGCAAAATTGGCGCATCCATTTTTCGATCTATAATATATACAAAAAAAAATTGATGATTGCGTTTGTTTGTACCTGAGTTCGAATTTCGAATAATTATTTGGTCGATTACGTTAAAAATGCAATTTTGGTCATTCATACATCACACTCTTTTTTTTAAATATGAACTTATACAGGGTATTCCGCATTGCATTAAACAGTACCGAAATCAAAGAAGTTTGTACATAAACAATTAAAATTATTAGTTAAACAGCTTTTCTGTGAAGCAACAATTTGGATAAACAAAATTTGTTTTGAATCTCCAAGCATAAACTTTAAAACTCCAGATCCAGATCAACATTTTTAACCTCAATCCAAGTTTGTCTTTTACCACTAAATAAAAACACACCCTTTTTACTATCTGGTGTAAAATTAGGTACAAAAAAGGATTCAGATTTTGATCCAGATATTATAAATTCACATTTGGATCCAGAATTAGATCAAGAATTCAAAAACAACATAATCAGAGAATGTGAAATGTATACAAATGTGGAAGTGTTGGTTATTTATACTTAAAATAAGTCTGTTTGATAATACAGTCATTTTTTTCATTACAATGAAATTTTAAACTAATTCTAAGAGTTATTAAGAGATCAATAGTCCAAAACTTTGTTTTAAGTAAAAATAAACCACTACATGTAGGTACCTAATGGAACAAAACACAAGTTTAAAAGTGAGAAATGAAAGCACTCTTAAACAATAACTGATCTAAGAAGTCTAGCTTTTATTTAAAATAAAATATTAATTTTAAAATTATTAGAACATATTTTAATGACGGTGCTAATATCTACAAAAGAGTTTTACTTGTACTGTTCAGAATTTAGTTTTAAATTCTTACTATAATCATAAAAAAATACATTTCTAAATATTTTCAATTACACTTGAAGTTATTGCATTTGTAAAAAAATCATTGTTCTTGGATTTGGACCAAAACTTGCATACAGGGGTTTCTTGGGATGGACATTCCGAAAAAATGTCACTTTCTTGAAAAAAAATTTTCTTCATTAAAATTTTCCAGGAAAATTGGTTTTTCCAGTTAATATTTAACCCACCTAAAAAATTACATCATTTTTAAATTTATTGGGCCCAAAAACTATATTATGCATAATTTTTCCTACTATTTTATTATATTCTTAGATTTTGAAAATTTGACCCAAAATCCGTGGAAAATTTTTATAAATTTTTACATGGGTCTCTCTAATTTTGAATAACTTTTTTCCTATACATATTTAAACAACCAAAAGGGCATAGATAGATAGAGAAAAGATTAAGCTAAAAGATGAACCTAATTTAGTTTCTTAGATTTTATATGTGACAAAGTTATACAGGGTCAAAGTTGAAAAAAAATTAAAAAAAAAATTTCCTTTAAAAACTCATTACATCTACACAACTGGATATTAAGGAACCAAATACACATCAAACGAAAGAGAATCACCTATTTTATTATAAAAAAATACATTCTGATTTTTTTTTAACTACAGTCCAAGTTATTGCATTTTTAAAAAATTAAAATTTCATTTCAAAGATTGGAATGATTTTCGGTAAAAAAACCATTGATCTTGGATTTGGACCAAAATTTGCATAGAGGGGTTTTTTTTCTTGATAAATTAACTCCAATGTTAAAATGTCATATACCTACAAACTATTTTGTCATTTTGACATCGATAAAAAAGGTGCATCCTTTTTTATCGCTTTTTTTTATCGCATGTTCCTCAATCTAGTAGGTGTGTATCAATTTTGCATTATTGTTGACAGGTATTTAATTGTCAAATTTAACAATATAAAACAATACTACCTTTTCTTTGCAAAAAACATAAAGTATGAACCGATTTGGAGAGGTTTCACATGAACAAATTACAAAAAATATTGAAGAGTCAATACCGAAGTCAACAAAAAATACGAAGTCATCAATATGGAAACAATTCATGGAGTTTTGTCAAAGCCGAAATTATAAGTTGGAAGAGAATACTACAATACAAGATCTAGCAAAAATATTAAAAGATTGGGCTTTCAATATGAAAAAAAAAGAATGGAGAAGATTACAAAGAATTTGCGGTCAAAACAATATGGAACACGACTGCTAAAATGTTACAACAGAAATATTTTAACGAATATGGTTTGAAATTTGATCCTTTTACAGACATAACCTTTAAAGAAGCTCGGGATGCTAGAAATGCCAAAAAGAAAACAACTTCAATTGATTCCAACAAAAAGAAAGACGTGTTCTTCAGCAATAGACAAAGAAAATATAATAAAAATGGCAACACTATGGAATATAAATGAACTTGAAGGGCTGCAAAAAGATTCTTTCATATAGCTTCTTACGAATTGGCTTGGAGAGGAGGAGAAGCTGTTAATTGCAAAATTTATTATTTTAAAGTAGAAAAGAACCAAAATGGTCTTCCTACGGGTAGGATTGAATATAACACCATATTTTCGAAAACGGCACAAGGCGGCTCGAAAAAGTTAACAGACAGCAAATGGTTGACTAGAAATGAAAGTGACGAAAGTATTTGCCCTGTAAAACTATTCCATTTGCTAGTAGAAAAAAGAAATGAACATATTACTTCTGACCGATTATTTTTAACTCCAAATCCTTTTTGGAAAAATAAAAATTCTAAAGGTTGGTACAAAAATGTTCCTTTAGGTATTAATACCATATCTGTTTGGACAAAAAATTCTGCTGCAAAAATTGGATTGGACATAATCAATAATAAAGTTACTAACCATTCAAATCGTGCCAGCGCAGTTTCCCAATTAGCCAAAGCAGGAGTTAGCGATCAACAGCTTATTAAGATAACAGGACACTCGTCATCACAATCGATTAAACCATACCTCGACCTTCGGTCTCGCGATTTTATCATTTCAGTTTTTTTCGTAATATTACTGATTGGCAAAATCTTTCGATGAATCGAAAAATTTTCCGGTAAAAAAAAAGCTCTTGTGTATTTACTGTTGAAAAAAAATTTCCTTCATGAAAATTTTCCAGGAAAATTGGATCTTCCGAGTTGTTATTTATTCCACCTAAAAAATAACATCATTTTTGAATTTATTGGGCCCAAAAACTGTATTATGCATAATTTTTCCCATTAATTGAATATATTCTTAGATTTTGAAAATTTGATTTGATTAAGTTTATGCATTGGAAATAACTTTCATTACAAATAATACGAATAATCCATAAACTTCAGTACTTTTACGTTTACCCTGTATATTCTACTTTATAATATTTCTAAGTGGATGCTTTGCACCCCAGTTTGTACTTTCGAGTCATAAAAAATATTACCGAGTAACAATTTCTAAATATAAATTAAAAACAATCATAACAAGAACAATTTTGGAGAAAAATCTTTCAAATTTTTTTTCTCGAGAAACATACAACTCTACAAAAGCGTAATGTACAAAAAGCTATACAAACCAAAATTCCAAATCAAATGTTATATCTTATACATTCACCGAGTGTTAATGAAATAATTAAATAAATGTTTGTATCTGATAATCTTAAGTAGAATATAAATTTACCTGCAATTTTATTCATTTTTGGTAAAACTGAAAACACGTATTAAAATATTTCATTTGATTTGGGAAGGCGGCTACAATTTTGAAATAAAATCTTATTATATTCAATCTACGAATACGTTTAGTACGACTCGGGTTTTTTTTACACTATTTACATCATCCGAAATAACTATAATATTGTATAGAGCAAAAATTTACATCAGTTCGGAGAAAGTCCTAATTGACATCTTTTACAAAATGACAGAGGTTCAACATATTTCTGTCCAACAAGTACAAATCAACAAATAAATACAAATTTCTTGTATACAACGTACTTGTACTTTCAATTATGCAACAGCATCGTCAAGAAAAAATTAAAATACTCCTGAATCCCTCATATGGGACACCAATGACGGGTTTAAAATATTTTATTGTGAAATGAACTAAATTTTTGCTGATTCGGTTACCAATATGTTTAATTTTTCTAGTAAAAAAAGGGTTAGATTAGGTTAGGTTAGGTTAGGTTAGGTTGGGTTAGGTTAAGTTAGGTTAGGTTAGGTTAGGTTAGGTTAGGTTAGGTTAGGTTAGGTTAGGTTAGGTTAGGTTAGGTTAGGTTAGGTTAGGTTAGGTTAGGTTAGGTTAGGTTAGGTTAGGTTAGGTTAGGTTAGGTTAGGTTAGGTTAGGTTAGGTTAGGTTAGGTTAGGTTAGGTTAGGTTAGGTTAGGTTAGGTTAGGTTAGGTTAGGTTGAACAATTGAGAATATGATTTAAACCAACGGAATAGTTCTTTTTATAGTCACTTGGTTATCTCCAAAAATTGCAGTTTCAAGTTCTTCGCCAAGTTCTTTCCTTTTTGATGTGCTTTTTAACAACAGAGCTCCTGAGCTCCGTATTATCTCTTTGTGGCGAGGCATTCTCATCAAGGCAACCTTGTTGTTTTTAAGGGATAATTTACATTCCCATACTAGATTTGAATCCAAAGTAAAATAATTTAGAGCCTTTAAAAGCTGCCTATCTGAAAGATAGTAGGGGCGTTACTAAGGTCCCATCACTCACACTCCATCTATGATGGGATCTCTATACCTCAGCTCTAGTTTCTGGCTTCACCAGCCACTTCAAGTGCCATGTTGGGATCAAAAGTGACTAGCATGGTGACCAATTCAAGGATACAAAATCACCAGGTTTGAAGTTTTCAGTTCCACAACTTAGCAAAATCCAAGAACTAAGTTGCAATCTCTATTAAATTTCTTGAATATGTTATGACTTTTTCTCAACTAGAAAAATAAAAAACCTAAACCTAACCCAAACCTAACCTAACCTAACCAGGTTTGAAGTTTTGAGTTCCACAACTTAGCAAAATCCAAGAACTAAGTTGCAATCTCTATTAAATTTCTTGAATATGTTATGACTTTTTCTCAACTAGAAAAATATTTCATAGTTGGAAATTTATGCAAAGTATTAATTCTTATTTTGGGCACGTTATTTTAAATACAATTAGTGAAGAAAAAATTACTGTCGAATTATTTTCTTTGCACCATTTATAACATTTGGGTTAAAGTTTGATTATTTTAACATTTAGAATTACCGCTTGAAACAGTCGCTGTTTATTTACGTTCTAAAAGTTCTTTGTGAATATTGTAAAGTTATGTTGATGTATTGAGACCGTTATTCCCATTTCTATAAATTTAAACCAGGAATTGTCACGAGTTATAGTAACAAACAAAATTTAAATGGTACTTTACTATATTTAAATATTGTGTTTTTGCATTCATATCGTATTACATACCCTAGTTATACATGAATTATAAAACAAAAAAAATTTAATGTCTACTAATTTTAATAAAACAGCAGGTTTAGATGAAAATATTTAGATCAAGCGTTTACAGGGTGCTATTGGAAGAGTGCTAAGGCAATAATGGATTTTTATGGGAAAAACATTTAAGTTTAATTTTCACCCAACGGCCAGCGAGGGTAGTTTTGTGTTTTTGCAACTTGTTACCATTTTTGGTAATCAAGTACCACACATTCAGGTCGATTCTGTTTAAGCCTTGTTATCGTAACCATATTGTTAAATCTTTTAATCAATAACAATATAGCAATAGCAATAATTGTTATTATTTTGATTCATAATAATATTGTTATTACAATGCTAAACATTTCTAATTTTAAAGCTGGCAACACTGTTTTGTGTCATGTTCTGATCAAAAAGAAGAATGTGAGGTTAGTGTTTGCACTATAACCTACAAAATGAGTAGTAACATTCAAATAAAAAATGAAAAAGAAATCCTAAAACAAATGGAGTTATTAGTAAACTGTTTAGAAAAAAAATACACCCACAAAACCATACACTTCGTTACAAATTTTTCCTTTTACATTTAGTGCCAAAATGCAAAACACAAAAGCAGAATTATACACCCAGAGGTAAAATGAAATGGCTAGTGCACTTCAGGGCGTGGCTAGTACAATTTAAAAAAAAGAAAAATAATTTGATTCTTTCTGTAATTCCTTTGACAACAGTCAAATAAGAGTTTTGGAAAATATACTTAATATTATTTCACTATTAGCTCTTCCTTCCACTTATTTTTGATGAGCTTGATTTTCGGACATTTCCCTTACAGTTTTTTGTCCTCTATTCATGGTTACTTAACTCCGATTAATTCGAGACTCACCCTTTCCTCAAGCGAATTTGAGTTTGAGTACTTGAAAAAGGCAAAGGATTCTTGGTTGCGCAAATTCCCAAACGCACAGATGACAGAGTTGCTAAATTTTCAAAAAAATTGGAATGTTTTGTTTGTGCAGTTTAAATGTGACTCACTTTTTGTTGATTTGAATCACCATGAAGCCTGGCTAGAAGCTTTACCTTCATCTCAACTTGGGACGTTACTAGATAAACAAAATCTCCAAATAGCTATACCTCTCAGACTGCGCTCTTTCATCTGCCATCCTCACAGATGCGTTTGTGGCTCTGAAATGGATAGTTTTGGTCACCATGGTTTGTCAGGTGTCAAAAGCACAGGGTAAATTTACCGCCATAGTTGTCTTAATGATACAGTCAAGAGAGTCGTTAATTCTGCGGTCTGACCTATAGATGACGACACTAGAATTAAATCCATTTCATATTTAGATAGTATCAACTTTTGTTATTTTCAAAAAGATGGAAAAAAAAGAATTTCGTGCGCTTATTAAATATTGTTATTTAAAAGGAAAAAATACAGTTGAAGCAAAAGCTTGGCTTGATAATGAGTTTCCGGACTCTGCGCCAGGAAAATCAACAATCATTAACTGGTAGGCAAAATTTAAGCGTGGTGAAATGAGCACCGAAGACGATGAACGCAGTGGACGCCCAAAAGAGGTGGTTACCGACGAAAATATCAAAAAAATCCACAAAATGATTTTGAGTGACCGTAAAGTGAATATGATCGAGATAGCTGACACTCTAAAGATATCTAAGGAACGTGTTGGACATATCGTTCACGAATATTTAGGTATGCGGAAGCTCTGTGCGAAATGGGTGCCGCTCATGCTCACAATCGACCAAAAACAGCAACGAATTGATGATTCTGAGCAGTGTTTGCAGCTGTTAAGTCGTAATAAACCCGATTTTTTGCGTCGATATGTGACTATGGATGAAACTTGGCTCCATCACTACACGCCTGAGTCCAATCGACAGTCAGCTGAGTGGACTGCGGCCGGTGATCCGCCACCAAAGCGTGGAAAGACTCAACAGTCAGCTGGCAAAGTTATGGCCTCAGTTTTTTGGGATACACACGGTATATTGTTCATCGACTATTTGGAAAAGGGAAAAACAATCAACAGCGACTATTACTGTGCATTATTGGAGCGATTGAAGACTGAAATCGCGAAAAAACGGCCCCATATGAAGAAGAAAAAAGTGTTGTTTCATCAAGACAATGCACCGTGTCACAAATCATCGAAAACGATGGCAAAATTGCATGAATTGGGCTTCGAATTGCTTCCTCACCCACCGTATTTTCCAGATCTAGCCCCCAGCCACTTTTTCCTTTTCTCTGACCTGAAGAGAATGCTCGCGGGAAAAAATTTGGCTCTGATACTGAAGTAATCGCCGAAACTAAAGCCTATCTTGAGGACAAACCGAAGGAGTACTACAAAAATGGTATCGAAAAGTTGGAAGGTCACTACAATCGCTGTATCGCCCTTGAAGGCAACTATGTTGAATAAAAAAAATGAATTTTTTCAAAATATTGTGTTTTACTATGGTAGACCGGGGACTTTTCAGCCGACCTGTTACCTTGCTGAGATAGCCAGCTTTTTAGCAAGATCTATTAATAATTGCTTAAAATTAACGACTAGAATACCGTTTTTTGCAAAACTTGCTATAGAAGCAACATCTTTTTAAAAACCATGTTGTTATTGCAAACAGAATCGACCTGAATATCATTGTATGTCGCAATTCAATCGCTTTTATAGTACACCGACCAACCACTCTCTACAAAGTCGTCCCAAATTGTATTAAATTGTGAAAAATACAATTTTTGGAAGGTACCACTTTTGGCACGTCATTGGTTTGAGAGAAACAGAAGTACATTGCTCTTAAACTTTAAAAAACAATACAATAACGAATCACCATCCTTACTATCGTATATTTGCTTTGTACTGTAATTTTTACATAGAATATACTGGCACAAATTATTATTTATTATCTGTTAAAAGTAAGTTTGTTAATATCATAGTTAGGTATTCAGTTTACCAAACAAATTTCAAATATCTACAGATTCAAAAACGTCGTATTCGTACAGTTAATTTCGAAAATTCACATTTAACCGTACATATCTCTCTCTCTATTTGTAAAAGACCGTGACAATAAAATATCAGTACGTGAATCACAATTTTTGCTCGGTTCGTACAGATTAAGAAAAATCCTGTTTGTATACAATTACAGATCATTCAGGCGCAGTCTTTACAATCAGTTCCTTCTGTTCCCCAACAGAAGCGATAACACTTTTTTGTATGTGAATACAGTTTTTATTATTTTCGTTACAAATACTGTCAGATGACGTAATAATGGAAGAACCGTTGATAGAATCGTTGCTTTTAGGGCTGAGATCTCCGTTTTCGTGGATGTGATTCTCTTTAGAATTGAGCTTTAACTTGTTGAGCTCCTTTAGTAGTTCCATGTTTCTAAATTCTAAATTTCTAATTCTGTCGTCTTTCGCTCGAGAGTCCCGCGCTAATTTTTCGTTTTCTTTACTCAAAGTCTTTATAAAATCGAGGACTTTGTCTTTTATATTAGAATCTACTTCTTTTAGAATGTCTTCGATTTTGTTTAGTTCGTGTTTCTCTGACGATTCCGAGGCGCTGTCTTCCGTATCGGTCGATAACTCGATCTCTGGGTTGTACTTCGGCCTTTGAACTACCGAAGCGGTAACTTCTACCGGTTTTTCCTTTACCGTGTGATTTTCTTTGATAGTTTCGACGCTCTGCGTATCCGGCTCTATCCTTACAGGCGACGGCACCTTTGTCTTAATGATAGTATCGTTACTGTTCGTGTACTCCATTCCTCCTTTTCCGTAACGATGTTTTTTCGGCGTGGGTGGAGCTAGAGCTACATTGGGTTGATAACTGCGCTCAAAACGTTCGCTCTCTGACATCATCACCACTCTTTCAGGGTTTTGCAGCACCGGTGGATCCGTAGTATATTTCCCCATGGCATTGGCATGTCTTATCTTCGATCCTTTAATACTTTGTACGACTGGTTTGAAAGCTGATAGATGTCTATTTACCGAAGAGAATTCCTGCAAACATTGGATGTACACGGGATCCAAACTGGCATAGATTTGTTGAATGTGTTGCATGCTGTATGGTATTTGTTGTAAAGTGTTGTGATATTCGCTCAACTTCTGCTTCTTCAGAGGCAGTTCGTGATCTTTGATGATTTCTGCCATGGAAGGAACCTGAAACAAAAATAATAATAGTTAGATATTGTAAATATCGGGATATCTTTCATTAGTTGCCATCATTTCCACCGAGCCAAATTTAAATAAAATTTATTTATTTTACTGAAATAAACTATTGATAAAATTTTCAGCCTTATCAGTTGAAGATTCCGGTGTTTATACTTGTAACAGTACCTGTTAACATTTTAAGCACCTGGTATCCTAAATATTAAATTAAATCCATCTTTCCGGAAGAATTCTTAATAGTAAAATAATGAATACGGTCTCTATAATTATAATTGGAAGTTCGAAGTAGCTACGCTACGAGGTGTTCTAATGAGTTGCCATTATCGGGTTCAAGAGGTTTTAATAATTATTTCCAGTCTCATTTCTTGTATTGGTTTACTGTCATATACAGGTATGTTTTTTTCCAATTTTATTATTCCTTTTTGTTAAAATATTTATAAAACATCGAAAGTTATATTATATTTTATTATATCAGATGAGAATTTCAACATATTTCATTATTATTCAAAGAATCTTTTTATGGTAATTAAAAGTATTAATGATATTTTTTTATAAAAAGGCTAGTAAAAGTACATTTCTGGAATTTTGATTAGTGTGTAAGGTTGTTACAAAGTAAATTTAATGTAAGAATGTATCTTTTGTAATCTATTAAAATACGTTAGCATCTAACTGTAGATTTCGGACTATGCTGATTTAAACTTTTTTGTACCAGAAAAGTAAATGTAACACGTGTTTGACACTGGTAATTTTTAGAAAATTGGAATATAATACAGTAAACTAGAAGCATCTCTTTAATTTGAACAGCTTGTAAACTTTAAGCTCTCGTATGCACAAACATTTTTAACTGGATCATCTCTACAACTTGGGCAGATCATCCTTCCACTTGTGATCTTCCATAGTCATTTGGAACCACCTAAACAGTGTCGTAGCGACCCCAAGGTGCGGCGAAGGATCGTCCACTATTGTTAACAAATAAGTTTATTGTGGTATATCAAGTTTACTGTTCCCATATTTTTTTTCTCTTTTATCTCCGTTTATATCTATCTATATCGTCAACTGTATTAGACTAAGTATTTTTAAAGAACTGTTTGCGGATTATTTTTTGTAACGTATTCTCAACTTCATTCATTTTAGCACCAAGGAAATCCATTTATCTTTTATCTGTTGGTACACTTTCATTTTTTTTCACTTCATAGACAGTTTTTTCTGACATCTTTCTGTCATCTTATGATACTTATTTAAATAACTCAGCTTAAAACAACTTTCTTCAGTTGTATCATAAAAAATAAAAAGATTTCAGTGGCGCCCTTATAATTTCTTAAAGAAACAAATATTCTACTATAGTCAGAGCTAATGAACTTACTCACCCCTAGCCGAGGTATTTAACTATCATAATTTTTGCTGTGATAAACATTTATAAATTTTGTAAATTATTGAAATATCTTTTACAACTAATTAAAGACGAAATTAAGATTAATGGTTGTTTTATTGTAAATTACATTTTTTCTTTTGGTATATTGTTATTTTTTAAAAGTTAACTAAATATTTTTATAAATTCACTCTCAACATGTAAATCATATCACAAATTGACGCACAACGTCATAATATGGTTACATACTGCTTTTTTTAAATCCACTAACAATCCAAAAATGAATATTGTAGCCGTAGTAAAGATCCAAATTTTGCGGATTTGGGTTCTTGATATTTTTTAAGATTGGTTACGATGCCTAGGGTACGAAGACCTGTACGATTTCGTCATCTTAGTGAGTTTGATAGGGGTCGTATAGTGGGACATCGGAAAGCTGGATTTTCTTTTCGGGAAATTGCAGTTAGAGTGCAAAGAAGTGTAGACACTGTGGTTAGGTGTTTTCAGGCGTGGCTTCGTACGCAAAGAGCGCGCCCCCGTTTTTAAAAGAAAAAAATTGGGCCAATATCTGTAAACAGAATGCATAGAATTAGAACATTTTAATGTATCCTGTTTAAAATTGTAAATCTTACACAAAAGGAAATAATGCATAGTTGGGATAAGAATTTGGAATATGCTAAAAGGGAAAAATATTAATAAAAAATCCCAAACCTTTAGGGCACATAAAAAAGGATTCAGAGTAGAATCTAAGCTCTTGAAAGATAGAATACAGGAATACCAGTGTTACAAACTTTAAGATAACCGCTCTACCAACCACCCTATCGTAAAATTTCCCAAAGGTAGTAAGGTGAAAAAAAAAATCTGTATATCTATGCATAAATAAGCTAATCTATGGGATCTAGACTCCTATTCCTGTATTTAATACACTAAATCCTTACGCTCTATTTGAATAAGACTGTTGATAATACTGGTCCTGATAAAGCAACAGGATATCTAATAATCCCGAAAAAGAATAGACCGAAATATTATGAACACCCCCTTAGGTATTACGACTGAATTTATGAAATAATAAGCTCGATATTAAAAAGATTCGTATGCAAAAATGTACATAGGGTAACTCTAGAAATCTTTTCAAGGGCAGTTCTAGCTTTTTTTATGTCCAGAGAGATTAGCAGACAACTGCATATAGTCGGGATCGGGATCGGAATCTCATGCATATCTTATTTCAACGTAATATGCGCCTCTGGGGTTGTTTTTTGACGGCAAATCAGACTACAACAGGGGTATAAAAGACCTGTTCCCTGATATTGGAACGTAGGCTTAGAGGGGAAAGTGGGTTAACCGAAAAACCTTTTTATTTTTTTTTAAATATACTTTTACAATATAAAACAATAGACAAAATTAATAATTTGAAACATGTTTATAAAAAGTAATCTTCAAAACTAACAGGTCGGCTGAAAAGTCCCCGGTCTGACCTATAGATAACGACACTAGAATTAAATCCATTTCATTTTTAGATAGTATCAACCTTCAAAAGATTCGTGTAAAAATTTGACAACTGTCGGACTATTAGTTTGTGAGATATTGCATTTTTAGTGAAGCAACTTTTGTTATTTTCAAAAAGATGGAAAGAAAAGAATTTCGTGTGCTTATTAAATATTGTTATTTGAAAGGAAAAAATACAGTTGAAGCAAAAGCTTGGCTTGATAATGAGTTTCCGGACTCTGCGCCAGGAAAATCAACAATCATTGATTGGTACGCAAAATTCAAGCGTGGTGAAATGAGCACCGAAGACGGTGAACGCAGTGGACGCCCAAAAGAGGTGGTTACCGACGAAAATATCAAAAAAATCCACAAAATGATTTTGAGTGACCGTAAAGTGAATATGATCGAGATAGCTGACACTCTAAAGATATCTAAGGAACGTTTTGGACATATCGTTCACGAATATTTGGGTATGCGGAAGCTCTGTGCGAAATGGGTGCCGCGCGTGCTCACAATCGACCAAAAACAGCAACGAATTAACGAATTGATGATTCTGAGCAGTGTTTGCAGCTGTTAAGTCGTAATAAACCCGATTTTTTGCAGCGATATGTGACTATGGATGAAAGTTGGCTCCATCACTACACGCCTGAGTCCAATCGACAGTCAGCTGAGTGGACTGCGGCCGGTGAACCGCCACCAAAGCGTGGAAAGACTCAACAGTCAGCTGGCAAAGTTATGGCCTCAGTTTTTTGGGATACACATGGTATATTGTTCATCGACTATCTGAAAAAGGGAAAAACAATCAACAGCGACTATTACTGTGCATTATTGTAGCGATTGAAGACCGAAATATCGAAAAAACGGCCCCATATGAAGAAGAAAAAAGTGTTGTTTCATCAAGACAATACACCGTGTCACAAATCATCGAAAACGATGACAAAATTGCATGAATTGGGCTTCGAATTGCTTCCTCACCCACCGTATTCTCCAGATATAGTCCCCAGCGACTTTTTCCTTTACACTGACCTGTAGAGAATGCTCGCGGGAAAAAATTTGGCTCTGATACTGAGGTAATCGCCGAAACTGAAGCCTATTTTGAGGACAAACCGAAGGAGTACTACAAAAATGGTATCGAAATGTTGGAAGGTCGCTATAATCGCTATATCGCCCTTGAAGGCAACTATGTTGAATAAAAAAAAATTTGTCAAAATATTGTGTTTTACTATGGTAGACCGGGGACTTTTCAGCCGACCTGTTAAGTATAGTTAAGTTTAGATGGACATTGCTAGAGAAATGGTTTAAAATTCCAAGGGGAGTACAATAGATATGTTAAATTTGTAATATCTAGATTAGATTAGAATCTTAGGTTGTCTAAACCAGTTAGACTCCTCTGCACTTAAACCTACTAAGACCTTTGGTGCTTAGTAAAACCAATAATAAAACCTATTAGACCCTTAAGTTGTAAAATCCGAGATGCACATCATAAATGTAAAAGGACCTGATTCAGGTAATTTTTTTTCTCAGAGAGGGATTGTAGAGGATTACAGCTTACACTTCCTGTTCATTTTAGTCTTTGTATTTCATTGGAACACTTGTGTTACGGCGTGCAATAATTTTATAACATTTATTTGTTATTACAGACATTAATATCAACGTACAGAATAGACAGTATGTGGCGTCCATGGATAAAAAGTAATAGTGCTTCTTTCAGTGGTTCGTTAAAGAAGAATCACTTATCTTGTGACGCGAAAATCATTATAAAAAATGTGTATAGTTCCTTACTTCAGCAAGGATATAACGCGGGTGCTGCAGCAAGAGTAACCAGTAATTTGACGAAGGTGCCTCTTACTTCAGTTAGACGAATTGTTGAAAATTCCATGGAATCAGGAAAAAAGCGTAAAGATTTCGGTGTCACAAAAAGTCTAGACGACTGGGAAAAAGATTTGATAAGGGAAAAATCTACACTATTTACGATAAGCAGCGTGTTCCTATAATCAAAATGGACTGTCGAGCACTGTGAAGTACGTGCTCTGATTGTTTTTTTCTGTTCTAAAGGCTTAAAATCAATTGACATTCATTGTCAAATCAGTGAAGTTTTTGAGTAAAGTAATGGTGCCGAAATGGGTTAGGGCCTTCAAAGATGGCCGCATAGTCATTACAGATGATCTCATTCAAAAAGTGAGCTGTAAAGTGAAAAAGAACAGACGGTTCACAATTTTGTCCTTACCAGAAAAATTTCCTGCTGTATCAAGAAATTGTGTCAGAAAGTTTAAATGATCGAAAACCATGTTCTCGATTGTGCAGTGCTTTACATCAGAATCAAAACAACAGTCAATGGAATGACGGCATTCAACATTCCCTAGAAAAGTTGAATTCAAGCAAACAATTTCTGTCCGAAAATCACGTGCACTGTCTTTTGGGACATACAGGGTGTGTATCAATGCAGCTGCGTACTGTTAAACGTTCATTAAGTGTTATTGTCAGTCAAATTTGAAGTGAAAATATAACTATACTGTCCAAAATCATCAATATTTCCACAGCAAGGTCCGCAAATTTTGTACAAAAGAGTACATTCATTTTTATCGAATAATTAGAATAACAATCAAAGTACGGTCCTGGTGGGTCATATTTCAATTTCAAATCTTCAAGAGATCTTCTGAAGTCTTCACTAATGGCTGCCGGTTAGTCACGTTAGGCCGTCCTTAAAATTAATTCATTGTAAGCGATTGTATATGCTATTCTGAAGCCGATAGTACATAGTTTTAACTGTTATATGGTTTAAACTATTAATTTTTTATTAAATAAGATCCCATTTTAAAAAATGGTGTGGTACGCCGATGGATACTTGTGCTTTAGAAATTTTAATAGTAGTTTGGCGGCGATTCTATTCCTTTTGTTATAGCTAAGTGTGTTTGGCCGTTAATAATTAAGGTTTTGTAAACACTTTAAATGTTTTATATTCGTAGACAAAAAGGGGGAATAATAGTAAAGGAGACAATAGCAACGGTGGATGGTGCATAGGATTGTAGGGTTTTATATATAAGAGATGTTCAACGATTAATGTTCTTGATGTGTTCATTTAACTGGTATCAGTACTGTGTAAATTGTGTTTAGCAAAGAAAATAACCCCGTCAATAAGTTTATCCACGAAAATTCGTTGGTATTCTATGCGAACAATTCGTAAAAAGTAAATAAAAAATAGTTTTAGGAGGTTTTTCATTCCATACTGCTTGGCAGAGCCAAGTGTTGCAAATTAGGAGAGTTTCCAATCGTTAAATTAAAATAAATCAAAAGATTAACAAAATACAAATCTGCCAAAGTTATTTTTTGTCAAGTAAAGTATCCATTATTCTTTTTTAATAATAGTTTAAAAGTTTTCAACAAATTCTGTAATGGTTTATCAAAAAAAGATTTCTTTTTAGCTTCTTTTGCATATGCATTTGCCTTACAGTGACCAATTTTTTGGCGTTATTCATTAATAGTATTTACAGAAGTTACATCTCTTGAACTAAGAAGAAATGAGCTTTCCATCACCTAATCCCCATGAAGCTCTCACTATTCCATAGTACAATAAATAACATCTACCAAATATACTTAAGACTCCCAAGATCACTGAAAATCAAGTCACAGGGCTATCTGCCCTTACTTGGACCAGAACTAATAGTGCAGTCGAATTACGTGAAAAACTGACCAATTTATGACTTAAGTCCGAATTGAGGTAGCTAAGTGGAAAGGGGTAGGTTTGATAATTACAAATAGAAAGGCGACCATCCAAGATCGTAGATGCGTGCGAGGGGTGCGTGGTAGGGGTGGAACGGAGGTGAAAACGGTTTTTTGGAATTTGCAGCGTAAATACGCATTTTATTGAAAAAAGTTAAATAGAAAAGTTGTAGATAATAAAAAAATCGACAACTTTTGTTTGAAACATTTTTTCACATAACCTAAAAATAAAGGCTAAAAAAGCGAAAAACCATAATTTTCGTTTTAATTTTTTACTCAGCGAAAAATCGATATTTTGTTATGAAATTCAGTACATTGATAGCTTTTTGTATCCCAAAAAAGTAGAATTTATTTATTTACGATAACTCAATTTTTTTTCGACATATTAACGATTTTCGAAAAAAGACCTCATTTTGTAGCGGCTCCCAAGGTCCGAATTTTTATTTCAGACGCCTCTTGAAGGTCTCATTTTTTTCGTAATGACTTTAATTTTCATATACAATAATAAAAAATACTACTCCTAGCAAAAAAAATCGTTTAAAATCGAAAAAAACTGAAAAATTCATAATTTTTCACGCGTATCTTTTTCCTACCCTTCTACACGTTATATTACTTTCAAAAATATTTCAGTTAATTCCAGACAGGTTGCCAAAAAAATTTCCTGCAGTTGCAAAAAGGTTGCAGTTCTTCAAGATGCAGTTGTCGAAAACACGGTTTAAAGTGTACGAATTTATGCTCGAATTGCTACGGCGTTAATGATTGTACTAATATCGAGCAATCAATCACAGAAATTGCCGATCTACATCCTTCAGAACACGTTGACCAAAACGATGCATTTCAAGATGAGAATCGCATGCTAGAAGAGGAAGAACATGTCGAATTTCACGAAGAAGAATCAGAAAATGATAATGAAGATGAAGCCGATCATGATAAAGATGAAGACGGAGATGATGAAAATGAAGACGAAAATGATGAAGATGACGATGAAGTAGAAGTACAAGAGGAAGAAGAATGTAATTCGCAAGTCAAAAGGGCGAGATATAATTAAAAATAAGAAACAGTAAAATTGTACTTTCTTTGTATAATCCATCGTATGCACGTATAAAATAATTTTTTTTATTTTTTTAATCAATATAGACGTCCATAATTTCCTTTATTTTAATCCTACAAACTGCAATAAGGTGTGATAAATTAAATGCATGTACATGAAATATTTTTGAGAGTAATATAACGTGAATTTTTCAGTTTTTTCGATTTTAAACGATTTTTTTTGCTAGGAGTATTATTTTTTTATTATTGTATATGAAAATTAAAGTCATTACGAAAAAAATGAAACCTTCAAGAGGCGTATAAAATAAAAATTCGGACCTTGGGAGCCGTTACAAAATGAGGTCTTTTTTTCGAAAATCGTTAATATGTCGAAAAAAATTGAGTAATCGTAAATAAAAAAAATTCTACTTTTTTGGGATACAAAAAGCTATCACTGTACTGAATTTCATAACAAAATATCGATTTTTCGCTGAGTAAAAAATAAAAACGAAAATTATGGTTTTGCTTTTTTAGCCTTTATTTTTAGGTTATGTGAAAAAATGTTTCAGACAAAAGTTGTCGATTTTTTTATTATCTACAACTGTTCCATTTTACTTTTTTCAATAAAATGCGTATTTACGCTGCAAATTGCAAAAAACCGTTTTCACCCCCTTTCCACCCCTACCACGCACCCCTCGCACGCATCTAAGATCTTGGATGGTCGCCTTTTTATTCGTATTTATCAGACCTACCCCTTTCCACTTAGCTACCTCAATTTGGACTTAAGTCATGAAAAAAAGGTAATTGGATTGCACTATAATCCCTCAACCGTTACCACTGTGTACATCAGAAAAAATTCTCACCAATATGTAATTATTACAGCACGACAGAGAAAACAGCCAACAGCCAACAGTAGAGACAGCTCTCTTTCTTGACACAAAGAGTAAATATGAAGACAGAATCTTCTATTAAGGACGGATGAATTGTTGACCTACAATGAGGATGCAATAGTAGCAAAAAGAACAGACTCCCTACCCAACTCACAATCTCCAGACTCCAGACCTTAAAAATATCGGGTGGACATGGTGGACTGTAAGAATTTTCTGTACGAAAATCCATCAGTTTGGAAAACTGTCAGAAATCACTGAGAACATGCTATTTTGTACTGCGCAAACTTATAATGTCCCCGACATGGTGCTTATTGCTGTATGAACAAACCTAACGTCTCTTCTTACTCATAAGATATTCAAATTTATTATTATTTTATATATAAATTTAATACGCAACTTAAAATATCTATTATCTTTTATTGATCAAATGAATGGACTAGTTTAGTGATTTTTTTTATATTTGCATCTTATAAAATAGGTTTTTATATTTTGCACTTATAAAAATCTTCATTATAAAACGCATTTGCGTATCGTAATGTAACTTTTACGCACGCAAATTTTTGTTTTAAATGGTTGGCGACATGAGTGAAGTTTCTAAAGGCAAGACTATTGACAATGACATTTGTGGCTAATAGCAATTTATTAATTTTATATTGTTCTTTAAGAAAGTATCTGTGAATATGAATATAATATTTTACTTATATAATATATTATTATTGGTATATTATTCATTTTAAAATATTTTAAAACATTAACATTTGATAATCTAAATGTCACAACTGTCAAATTTTATAAATTACACAGTGCTGCCGACATACTTTTTAAAATAAAAATTTTCGTAATTACATAAAAATAAAAAATTAATTTAAAAAATGGTAAAAAGGGCAAAATATAAAAAATATTATAAACAACTTATTTCATATGGCTGTTGTGACACTCGTTCTTTAAAAAACTCATCGCTTCGCGATTCGTTTTTTAAACTTGAACTCGTGTCATAACAGAATTCCATATGAAATGCGTTGTTTAATATACTATTTTAGTGGTTCAACTGTACAAATAAAATTTTTATAAAATTAATCCTCTAGCCATAATCGGCTTTTGAAATTTAAATTTAATGGTTACATACGTCATAAGTGGTAAGTGACGTGTTTCAATAAGATTGGTAGAAAATTTGCGATGTTGTCGATATGCTTTAATATTAACGGAGAAACTTATCTCTCTCTTATTTGTTGTCATTAAAAAGAGATAAACATATCGATATTTTTGTTCTCTGATTGAAACTTTATCAAATAAGGAGTAAAACACTAAACAAAATATTCTGTCATTTTCGTTAGTTTAATTTGTTGTTTGGTTGTGTTTGGTTTATGAAAGAAATTACTTCTATACTATTTTTGGTTCGAAAATAAAAATCCCTAACACCTTCTCTTGGTGTTATAGCGGTTCCTTTAAAAATAACCAATAGAAATAATTGTTCTCTTGGGGAGCAACCCTTCTATCGGTACAGTGAGAGAACGAATTTCAAGAATACGGTTTTGGCATATTCAATAGAACTACGCCCACTTTCTATTGGCTGTTCTATTCTATCACCGTCAAGAATAGGGGTCTTGTTTGTTTATTACAGATAAACACGATTTTCTCTCCTGTCATATATCTTGTCAACTGGTACAATCAGTTAGTCACAGAACACGGTGTTTTGTGCCGCCAGTTCTTTGAGAATACTTGAAACGAACGTAGCTAAACTGTGACAACGTTGACTTTTAAACACACTTCATTATTGGTTATTAGTTGGCGCTACGTTTAAAATTATTTATTGCTAAATTTTACGAAATGAGAAAAATTACTTGCAAAATGAATACCAATATAAGTAAGTGGGTATCTTATCCTAAATATATATTGCTATCATTTTGATTAATATGATCCTACTAAACTAGTCTATTGGCAGACATCTGCCCTAAATTTTCATAAAATATTCACATTCTATAGAGTGCCATTATTAAATCATGTTGATTTTTCTTATGTTGCGACGATCTATAAAACACACAATATTATTATTTTACAAAAGAACGAGAGAATATGCTGTATTCGTGAATAAAGTTGTTAATAATCTAATTAAGGTTTATCGTCAGTGGCGCCAACATCCGTCGGTCCATAACTGTGCGACCTACAAATCTTTTTAATTGTGGACAGTAGTTTTCGTATTCGAATCTCGTAATTCTCCCATCCGGCATTATAGAAATTATACCTAATAATACCTACTTTGTGTAGCTCAATTTGTAGTTTGAATCGACCGAATATAAAAAATAAATTGACAAATATTTCGAATCAAGTGTCTTCGAATAAATAATTAAAGTGTCATCAGGGTGTAAAAATTCAATAAAATGCAAATAGAAAGAAAAGAGAATAATGATAGTGATCATATGTAAAATAGAGTCAACAAAAAAAATTAAGAAGTTATCAACAGTAAATACACAAGAGCTTTTTTTTTACCGGAAAATTTTTCGATTCATCGAAAGATTTTGCCAAAACTGAAATTAGATAAAATCGCTCGACCTTCGGTCTCGCGATTTTATCATTTCAGTTTTTTTCGTAATATTACTGATGGAAAAATCTTGAGATGAAGAGAAAAATTTATCCATTAAAAAAAAGATCGCGTGTATTTTGCTAAGATAAATTAACGACTAATTATATAAAGAAACAATAAAATTTATTCATTCTAAAACAATTAAACTAGTTAAAAGAACAGTTGTTAAAAATACAATTATTAAATATTGGTTGGGGAGTACTGATTTTAATGTTTTCTTCTCGTGTTTCTACGTATGTTGAATATTCTGTTTCCGAGGGTCTCAAATTATTTATAAGTTGTTCATGGTGTTCGGGGTCAATTTGGAGGTATGGTTTAATCGATTGTGATGACGAGTGTCCTGTTATCTTAATAAGCTGTTGATCGCTAACTCCTGCTTTGGCTAATTGGGAAACTGCGCTGGCACGATTTGAATGGTTAGTAACTTTATTATTGATTATGTCCAATCCAATTTTTGCAGCAGAATTTTTTGTCCAAACAGATATGGTATTAATACCTAAAGGAACATTTTTGTACCAACCTTTAGAATTTTTATTTTTCCAAAAAGGATTTGGAGTTAAAAATAATCGGTCAGAAGTAATATGTTCATTTCTTTTTTCTACTAGCAAATGGAATAGTTTTACAGGGCAAATACTTTCGTCACTTTCATTTCTAGTCAACCATTTGCTGTCTGTTAACTTTTTCGAGCCGCCTTGTGCCGTTTTCGAAAATATGGTGTTATATTCAATCCTACCCGTAGGAAGACCATTTTGGTTCTTTTCTACTTTAAAATAATAAATTTTGCAATTAACAGCTTCTCCTCCTCTCCAAGCCAATTCGTAAGAAGCTATATGAAAGAATCTTTTTTGCAGCCCTTCAGGTTCATTTATATTCCATAGTGTTGCCATTTTTATTATATTTTCTTTGTCTATTGCTGAAGAACACGTCTTTCTTTTTGTTGGAATCAATTGAAGTTGTTTTCTTTTGGCATTTCTAGCATCCCGAGCTTCTTTAAAGGTTATGTCTGTAAAAGGATCAAATTTCAAACCATATTCGTTAAAATATTTCTGTTGTAACATTTTAGCAGTCGTGTTCCATATTGTTTTGACCGCAAATTCTTTGTAATCTTCTCCATTCTTTTTTTTCATATTGAAAGCCCAATCTTTTAATATTTTTGCTAGATCTTGTATTGTAGTATTCTCTTCCAACTTATAATTTCGGATTTGACAAAACTCCATGAATTGTTTCCATATTGATGACTTCGTATTTTTTGTTGATTTCGGTATTGACTCTTCAATATTTTTTGTAATTTGTTCATGTGAAACCTCTCCAAATCGGTTCATACTTTATGTTTTTTGCAAAGAAAAGGTAGTATTGTTTTATATTGTTAAATTTGACAATTAAATACCTGTCAACAATAATGCAAAATTGATACACACCTACTAGATTGAGGAACATGCGATAAAAAAAAGCGATAAAAAAGGATGCACCTTTTTTTATCGATGTCAAAATGACAAAATAGTTTGTAGGTATATGACATTTTAACATTGGAGTTAATTTATCAAAAGTATAAACTTTAAAAAACTGAAAAAGTTACTGTAAAATAGTTATTTACGCCGAGGCGACGAAGGAGCCGAGTCAAGAATATCTAATCGAGTACCGTAATAATCACTTCACGGACGTGTATCGTACTATATTTTTTTTCATACTGCCTTTGGTTTTAAATGCAATAAAATATGAAACTGAAATGACATATTTGATCATTTTATCAGGAAGTCATGTAGACTGCTGTGAAAAAAATATGTTACTTGATTTATTCTTAACATGGTTGATATACTTTATAAATAAAAAAATGAACAGCTGTTACCAAGTAACAATGTAAATAAAGGCAGACATTGAATTTTTCTGCACACACGAAATATCTGAAGAGAAAATGGATCTGAAATTAGATGAAATTGCTGAGAAAACTGCGGAAGCGATAGGGCAAATCATTCAAGTTAAGTCTGTGAAAAGATATGAAAAAGAATATGCGCTGTTTTGCAACTGGTGTGAACAACACAATTTGAAAAGTAGTGCTGATAAAAATGTGATGTTGGCTTACTACAAAGACTGATGCACAAATAAACAACTCTTGATTTCTTTAATTTTTTACCGTATTACATACTCAACACATTTTGCATTTATCTACTAACCTAATAGTATTCTTTATTTTACTTTGATCAATCTTCCCACTTCTAATGTAACGTAAAAAATTATGTAAAACGAAGTGTAGCTGTGTAAATAGGTTAGTTGCTTATTGAATTAAAAGTATGAAATGTTCACCCTTACCAATGATCAGTACACAAATAGCGATAAGAACAGAATACAAAGAGCAGAGAGTAGGTAAAGTCGATAAACATTTCTCCCCTAACTTCCAGCTACGAAATATTCCGGTCGAGAATGGAGGGTTATTATTCTGGTATTATACACCAAGCTCCAATATACACAGTACATAAACACACCATCGTATATTATAAATATTCACGCTATTAAATAAAAACCGATAGATATTTTCTTGTAAAAATAACTTAAAAGATAAAAGTATTGTAGGAGTATTGGAACAATATAACTCAACATCTTTTGGTGTATTCATTTTATTTTGTTTAGGAACCAAAACATTTACAAACTAAATTGTTCTTGATAACGAACCGTTGAAATAAGAACATAAAAAAAGGATTTGCGGTATAATTTTCCCAAACAAATAAACAAACTAAAATGTAACTCAAATTGGAAGAGGTTTTCTAACAAATCTGTGGCTCCTAAATGTCAAAATTTTAATTAAATTGATTGTATTGTATTTTGGTATAGATATGTTGATGATGTGTTAGCAGGATTTGTAGGTAGCGAACGACAGTTAGATATATTTTTTAATTATATTAATACCTTGCATCCTAAAATTAATTTTACTTTAGAAGTTGAAGAAAATAATTCAATTAATTTTCTAGATTTAAAAATTGAAAAAGTTAATAATTTACTAAATTATTCAATATACAGAAAACCAACACAAACAGATGTAACCATACCGTATAATTCAAATCATCCTATAACACATAAATTAGCAGCTTATAATTCTATGATACATAGGGCATTTTCAATTCCAATGAACAAAATTTACTTTGATAAAGAAATGGATATCATAAAACAAATAGCTACATCTAATGGCTACCCAATTCATTAAATAAATACATTAATTAATAAGAAAGAACAGAAAGTGTCACTAAACCTAATATTTCCTAAACAAACTAAAGAAATTGAAAGTTATACAAATATTACATATTGTGGAACTATTTCCAATAAAATTTCAAAAATAATATCTTCGGCAACATCAGCATTAATATCATTTAAAACACAAAATAATATTGGTACAAAATTGTTAAAATGTAAAAACAAAATTACCTAAATTAAAACAATCTGGTGTTTACAAAATTAATTGTCCAAAGTGTAATGCTGTATATATAGGTCAAACACAAAGAAATTTTGAAGTAAGATTTAACGAACATTTAAGAGCATATAGATTAAAACAACCTGATAAGTCAAATTATGCAAAACACCTACTTGAACATCCAACCTCACTCTTACACATCAATGACATCCAAATACTACACACTTGTAATAAAAAACAAAATTTAGATTTCCTTGAAGAACTTGAAATAAAAAGACATCTAGCAGATCCACAATTTAAAGTTGTTAATGAACAAATAAATCTGGGAAGTTCTCCACTTTTAAAGTGTTTGCTTTGATTGAGTCTTCATTTTATACATAGATAAGACGTAATTGTAACACAAATATATTAAGTTATTGTAAAGATCAGCATTATATAGTTTTTTCCTGGTTTTCCTATATCATTGCACAGTTATACTGATCTTAGAGGGAAGTACATCCAGGATAATCCCTTAGGGCTCATAACATCTAGGCTTTAATATTGTTATGTCTTATTACTTCCATACTTGGTCTAGCCTTATAACTACCTAATAAACATCAGGTACCTAGCTACAAACAAACAAAATGTAACTTCAATATGTCAATCTGACGATGCTAAGTCTAGCGAAACGGCTGTCATTAAAGTTAATAAAGCAATTTTTTAAATAAATATTGGAAGTTTTGGTAAAACGAAGAGTTTTTCATTATTCTAAGTCAAAATTTTAGTATACTTTCGAATATAGTAATTTCAGTTATAGCTTGTTTTGAAAGCAAAAGAGACAATAGGAAATCTACAAATTCTGTGGGTTTATGTTCTTTTCTCAAGCAGACTAACTTTCTATCCAATCGATAATTGAGCTGGCAAAAATAGTTTTTAAATTACTTAAAACTGATTTGGTATTATTAACTCGTACATTTCACGCTATTGCTCGCAATTCTATTGCTAGCTTTGTTTGTGAAACAACTGCGCATGCCTTTGAGACTTTTGACTGCAACAAAAAGGCGCACAAAATTATAGAACCATTTCTATTTATTCAAGGTCAAATCCGAGCAATCTCGCCTGTTTTTAGGGAATTTTGATGGAACAACCCAAAATCTATGTTGGCAGAAATGTCAGTTTACGTCAGCTGATTCTATCCTGTCATCCTATAAGCATAGTAAAAATTGAAGTATTTTATGATAATATCTATATGTTTATTCCGAAGTTCGTGTGTACTTACAGTTTGTATTTGTATGAAAATTCATGTTTTAAATGGACTGGGAAAGTGTGACGTCAAAATTTGTGTTCTATGCTGTTGAACTGGGAAATGATTCCAAACAGCAACATTATAAATCTCCAGAAATAACTTTTGTTTGAGTTATTTTGTTATTATTATACTTTAAAATTTAACGCAGGTATCATAATTAAATACGTATAAGCAAAATCTTTCCAAATGTGATTTATAAAGTACTATTTTAATAAGTATTCTTAAACTTTATGACTTTGAAGGTTATGTTATAATATTTTTACGGAAATTGTTCATCTATCTACTTTACTGATATGTAAAACATATGAATGAACACTTACCAATGAAAAAACAGTAATTAACTCCCAAAAAATCAAGAAAATACAATAAAATAGTCAATAAAACCTATATAATAACATACCATAAACAAAGTTGTTTGGAATCTTTTGGTTTGACACTTACATCACTACTTTCCCAGTCCATTAAAGGTAACGTAACCTCAAATATTCAGAAACTGACAACGCTTGTCAAATGACGAAAAAATCTCTCAAATGTTGCGGCAATGTACGAAGGCATGGTCAAAATTTGCTAGCAATTCAAAATAGACTTGCAGGAAAAAGGCTGAAATGTACGAGTACCTTGCCCATAAAAATGGGCAATTAATAATATAGTCTTGGGGTAGTCTCTTATTAATACTTTTAGTCTTTTTCCGTCTTCAATTTATCGAAGGAATAATTTAAAATATTGGTTAAAGAGAAAATCATAAAAACGGATTGTTTTATTACCTTGTACGGAAAAAATAGGAAAAATAGACAAACGTATAAAATGAGAAAAGAAAGACTACCTACCGCAATGAACGAGGTATTGCCGCATCTACTACCAACTGTCCCAACACGACTTACGACTCTGTCATCCCTTTTGATGAATTATCCCCTAGGGAGAACGCTCCATACTCCGAGGGTAAGTTTAGCACGTAACCAGTGGCGGAGTTATAAAACGGCCGAAAGTTATTTTTAAATATTTAATTTGCCATTTGGTAAAATTCATTTTGATTATCAAAAAGTGAAAAAACATAAAAATGAAGGCAAGGAAAATAATATTTGTTACTTTAGAAGTGTTACAGCTAGAAGGAATACCAGCTGGCCGACCAAGGCATACCATAGAGCATCAAGATGGTCGATTCAGACTACTTGCTCTGCGAGATCGTTCTGGTACTACGCGTCAAATCGTTGATCAATGGTTTGGAGAAGAAGGTAGACCTACACCGTCGCATTCGAGCCTTTGGACTGTTTGTATAAAGCCCACGACTAGTGCTATCTTTGACCCAGGACCATTTCCTTCAACGTTTGAGTTGGTGCAAAGAACGGCAGCAATGGGTGGAAGAATGGCATGTAGCATTCAGATATTTTGTTTAGGATGGCCGCAGAAGGGTAAGACGCCGCAGTGAAGGACGACGAGATATAGGGTTTGTTCTTGAAAGACAAGTACACAGGACAGTTGGAGTAATGGTTTGGAGGGCTATTGCCTTTGGTAGCCGATCATCACTTGTGTTAATTCGAGGCTGCACGATATGTTGATGATGTCTTACAAACCACTTTACTGCCTAATCTAGACGGCCTCATATTGCTCGTCGAACTATGGACTTTCCTTAAGAAGCTGCCGTTAATGTTTTGCCGTTTCACCAGAGTTCAATCCTATCGAATATGTGTGGGATATGACGGGAACAAGGCTGTCCAATTTACACCAACCTCCACAAACTCTGGCACAGTTAATCCATGAAGTTCAAGTTGCTTGGAAAGAGATACCTCAAGCAGACATTGTTCATCTCATTTTGTCAATGCCTAGATATGTACAAGAGTGTAATATATAAAAAAATATTGAAATTTTAGTCTCAAGAAAAATATGCTTTCAAATGGACTCCTTGTTGGAATATACAACAAAGAAAGAAATATTGTTATCAAAAGTGAACAAAAACATTGTCTTATTTGAATTTAAGAGAAGAGTATAATGATGAAAATAAAAACAAATGTCTCCTTCTTTTTTAAGTCCTTGTATTACGTTGGTAAACATCAAAGCTATTCAGATTCTATTTACTGTAACTTTAAAAAGCGTACTTGTATCCAATCCATACCATCTCACAAGTTCTTCAACCAAGCAGTTTTTCTCCGTCCTGGACTGCTAATTTTTCTTCCAAAATATTCTGTAACAGCCTGTATTTGGAGCCTCACATAATATGAGCAAAGTATTCAAGATTTCTCTTCTTGATGCAATTTACAATCTCAGTGGTCTTGCTAAAGCGTTCTAGTATTGTTGAATTTGGAATCTTTTTCAGAGTTCTTCAGTAGCACCTCATCTAGAAAGCCTCTATAGGCATTTTAAATTAATATTTACAGTCCAAGCTTCGACACCATAGAATAACACCAATAGCACTTAACAGTGAGGAAAGCTGTTCAATTTTAGCATGCTTTTAGGAATCTATATATATCCCTTAAGTGAGATTCTGAGATCAGTAAAACTTACAATGTTCTGTAAGCTCTTCTTTATTATGTACATTCTTACTGGAGGTTGGTAGGTACACTATAAGATCTGCTTTCAGAACAGCGGTTTTTACAAATATGTAAAAGATGACTGTTCATCTTATAGATTCTGTAGTTTATATAATTTTGTTCATAAATGTATTATATTAATTTTGGAATTAAAAAAACTAAACAAATAATAATTTATTTAGAAAATTAACTTTCTTTTATCAATTGTAGCTGTATCATATCGTAGGTACAATAAAATGTATTTAATTTTAGCAATTATTATAATTAAAAGAGGAAGAAGTAAAGATTTGTAGCTTGTAACATCTCTATCACCCTTACCCTTACCAACGAACGTAACCGGAAACCTCTGTCAATACTGCTATAAATTAGGGCAAACATTCCTTTTCGTCCAAACAACCCCTAGTGGCAAGTTGTCAGCGAAACTTAGACAATACATTTCTCTGGTTATATCACAGATACAGCCCGCTACGCTAGTAGGGAGCAATATAACCGCCAGCAGGGAAAAATATAGTTCTAGTAGCAGTTCCTTTCGATGCAGAAATATACCCATTATAGTAGCAGTTCCTTGATGAAGAAATATCCCCATTACAGTAGCAGTTTCTTTGGACGAAGAATCCACCACCTCCAGCGAACACCCTAACTACAAGCATCGGTACACAAACCGAGACTACCGGATCATTCTACTAACAAAGATAAGTCAAATCCATTTACAACATTTCCTTTGGCAATTTACCATTTTTTTATTAATAACCAAATATTCATAAAAACCCGTTTGATTTATATACCCACGGACTATAAGTCTTGAGCGTGCAGCGTGTTCGGTTGACATTAAATGTAGTTTCTTTTTGGTTTCAAATTCAGATTAAGTACAAGGTGTTTCTATCTTTTTCACCTTAGTTTTTGTGTAGTTTTAGTTGTTTAATCGTAAACGTATAAAAAGATAGTGGCGCCCTTAACCCTTATATACCACCAAACCTTTCTATAGTAAGCAATGAAAATACGAGTATCTCGTATTTTAAAGGTTGTTTAATCGTAAACGTATAAAAAGATAGTGGCGCCCTTAACCCTTATATACCACCAAACCTTTCTATAGTAAGCAATGAAAATACGAGTATCTCGTACCTACCTTTATTTAAAACAAATTTTTTCGAAATAAAATAGTGCTCGGAGCTATACCTCCAATAGGTATTTCAAAGTCGTAAATGCATATCGTACATGATTATTATACATCTTGAACACCACATGCTTAGATTTGAATCCGAGTTCTTTATTGATTTAACAACAAAAACCCTTTTGTAAGCTGATTGCTCTATAATAAAATTCTTTGCTGTATTCCCACCATCTACACCTCTGACACCCTTCTATCATACATACTACTCTTTCAAATCATGACAAAGCCACCCTTTCTTTACTTTCTGACCTCTCATGCATCTAACATGCGATGTTATGTCGCTTTTTTTTTCCTTTTACGGGTGACCCAAATAATCAATGAACCCTTTTTTTAGTCAACTATCACCCTTCAACCTACCAGAATATTTTTTCTCTGTTAATTTCGTTAATAGCACTTCAAAACGGTGGTATTGTTGGTAGCGAAGCAACTTTCGCACGTGACTATACACTGAGAAATATTTCATAGACAATGACAACACTGTAAAATCTTTCTGTGGAGCAAATTTAGTATTTGCATGTGTTTAGAAAATACATAAATTTACGGCAATACATCTCCCTGAAAACTCTTTTGGTGGGTTGACTCAAAGAGCTGGTATACATACTGTTGGCGGAGCACCTAAGAAAATAGCTGAGTTCTTAAAACTAGACCAACCAGAACAGTATACAGGTCATTGCTTCAGGAGGATATCCTCAACGTTGTTGGCCAATGCTGGAGCTGGCCTTAAAGTTCTAAAACAGCACGGTGGATGGAAGAGTTCTTCAGTTGCAGAAAAGTATATAGAAGAATCGATTGAAAGCAAAAACAAGATTGCAAGAATGATATAATTATTAATTAATACAGTATTTAGTATTTTTTAAAAATGTGTATTAACTATTGACAAATAACCGGAATCTTTGATTAACTTTCCGTATTTCATTATTGGAGTCTTGGAATTCTTTATACTAACAAAAATATATTTTTGTCAGTGTAACAATGACGTAAAAAAAACGTAGGTATCTTCGCACGCGACCTGTGCCTAGGACCCGGTTTTTTTTGCTTCCCATTCTGCTTGTACTCTAGTTATGTATGTTAGTTGGCAATTTATCATCTTTTTTTCTTTTGTTATTATATTATGCGGGCATATATCGGTATAATGTTTGACTTGTGGACGAAGGGACATTTTAATGAAACACACACACGGTCTTTGTACAAAAATTGAAACATGAAAACTTAATTTTAATCAAATCACAAACCTTTGTACACATTTATTTAATTCTATTAGTCAGATTAATTACAGGGTGTTTCAAAAAAAGGTAACACCGTCTCTAGGATAGGTAAAAAACTGAAAAATAATTGGGGTTTGCTTAGTAAAATTTTTTTCTAACGCCATCCGTTTTCAAGATAAAGGGCGTTGAAGAAAATAAAAAATTACACATTTCTTACGATTTTGCCGAAACTACTGGCACCATTGCAATGAAATTGTATATGAATATGTTTTGGAAGCTGATATATATTATATCCTATGAATTTGTTTTTACAACTAACTCTCATAGAGGGCGCTAGTTACACGATTCATACAACGTATTATTCAACATAACTTTTTTTAGGGTAGAATTATTAGTCAAAACTCCAAGTGAACATAAACATCGTTTAATTCTACACCTAAAAGGTACTCTTGGTAAAACTCGATATTATGTACCGTTTTCGGAATATTTTGATTTGAAAATTATGAAGTAATAACCGCTCCTCGTATAAGTTAATGATAAAGTTCGCTTTTCTCTAAGTTTGCCATGTAAAATTGACATTTATTGATTGTTATGACAATAAGTCAACAATAAATAGAGTTTTGAAACCTTTTCTTCAACGCCCTTTATCTTGAAAACGGATGGCGTTAGAAAAAAATTTTACTAAGCAAACCCCAATTATTTTTCAGTTTTTTACCTATCCTAGAGACGGTGTTACCTTTTTTTTAAAACACCCTGTATATGTAAATAAATAATAAAGAAACTAATCTAAAATGATATTGAAATTATTTGTAACAATATTTATACAGGGTGGAGATTTTAAATAAAATAGATTTTGATTTAAATATTTTTTGTCAACATTTTTGAACAGTGATCAAAAATTTTATTTTTTTAATAAAAAAAATTGTTATACTAATAAAACATGGATAACAATAAATAAATAAATTTAAAAACCTTTTCCAAGTTATATAAAAATTATAAAATATTTAGAACAATATCTCTATACTAAAAAGATATTAAGATTTCAAGTGGATTCCCCGCACACTCAGTCGAAAATTTTAAATAATTAATTGCCAATTTCCAACCCTCAATAATATATTTAACCTAAATTAATTATGGATTCGCAGAATAGAGTTTTTGCTGTGGCGCTTACTAATTTTCATTTTAATTAATTAAAAGCCAGATTAAATGTGACAAGAGAAAAAGGATTCAATTTGCAAGCTCTTGTCTTTGAACTGATACAACGACTAATTTTCTTTCTTTCGTGTTCAATGTAATTGAAAAGCAAAACTGGAGTGTAGCAGCAACAAAATTTCGAATTCTCTACCGATGTCTATTTTGTGACCAAACTGTTAATTCTAACGAAAGTTTTTCGGGTTGTTACAAATAAACTTTCTATACGAATCCACAAAAAAGTATAAATCTTAACAAGACTAGTATGTAAAGGATTTTCCGGCTGAAAGGACCAGTTTTTATTAAGGTCTGAAGTTTCTACAAGAAGGATAAAAAGTCGGCCTTAGAGGTTTGCTATCAGCAGCGCTTTTAAAACTTTCTGAAGGTTATACTGACACGTCGGAATACAGTAGAAAAAATTGACGTCATATCCACGAACCTCGCGAAATGAATCGGAGGTTTTTGGAAACCTGACGTCACTTGAGGCGTGGTCATAAAAATGTTTCCAAACAAACCTAGTGCGCTTGCGTGTAATTGTCATATAAGAGATTTTTAATTTTCCGTTTGCAAACCAAACCTTAAAGATTTTCTTATAAAAAAGTCCTAACCGATCCCTTTTTACTTATTTCTAATACCGATCACTCTATATTAACAATAAACTATGAATTCAAAATCTTATGTGACATTTTACACGCGTTATAGATTTGTTGGGAAAGATTTATGGGAGGAGCCTTCTGCTATGACGTCAGAGCTTAGGCAGTCCATGATAAAACGCTTTGAACAAAACTCGTGTCAAAATAATGACAGCTGTCATAAGAGAACAAAATTAATGGACTGGGAAAGTAGTGACGTAATTGTCAAACCAAATGATTCCAAACAACTTTGTTTAAGGTATTGTATTTTCTTGATTTTTTGGGAGTTAATTACTGTTTTTTTATTGGCAAGTGTTCATTCATATGTTTTATATATCACTAAAGTAGATATCAGTAGATATACGAACAATTTCAGTAAAAACATTATAACATAACCTTCAAAGTTGTGCAATTTCATTAATTATTACAATACTTACCAATAAAAGATTTTGATTGTATTTAATTATGATGGTTAACTCGAACAGAATTTATTTCTGTAGATTTATATGTTGCTGTTTGGAATCATTTCGCTTACATTTTACAGTTCGACAGCATAGAACACATATTTTGACGTCACACTTTCCCTGTCAATTCTTATGAATACAACCATTTAAACGTTTTTGTCGCTATCTCTTTCCAACATTCCAAGGTCGTAATTAGAGTTGAAAAGAACGTATGGCATTGCTTGATAGACAAGTCCACATATTGTAACATGTGTTTTTGCTAGCAGTAGAAAAGGATGAGCTATATAAAGTTTGTGTTTACTAATGTCCGCTGTTAGTGACGTCAGGTTAAAGCTCATTTTTTCCTACTGTAGAAAAGTAGATGCAGTTATCAAATTTTTAGAAAATGTTTATGGAAATCTCAATTTTAATCGGTTTAATGGGCACAAACATTTAAAGTTATATAGTTATGTAAATTGCAAATAGTTTTTTTAAAAAATGAAATTTCCACTTAAGAGAAAAAGTGTGACGTCAACTACTGTCAGATTGGTACCCTTGACAAGATTCCAATGAAATGTTATCTATAGTTTGTTCAACCATTCTTTGCAGTGGCGTCATAACAGGTCGGCTGAAAAGTCCCCGTTCTACCATAGTAAAACACAATATTTTGACAAAATTCATTTTTTTTATTCAACATAGTTGCCTTCAAGGGCGATATAGCGATTATAGCGACCTTTCAACTTTTCGATACCATTTTTGTAGTACTCCTTCGGTTTGTCCTCAAAATAGGCTTCAGTTTCGGCGATTACCTCAGTATCAGAGCCAAATTTTTTTCCCGCGAGCATTCTCTTCAGGTCAGAGAAAAGGAAAAAGTCGCTGGGGGCTAGATCTGGAGAATACGGTGGTTGAGGAAGCAATTCGAAGCCCAATTCATGCAATTTTGCCATCGTTTTCGATGATTTGTGACACGGTGCATTGTCTTGATGAAACAACACTTTTTTCTTCTTCATATGGGGCCGTTTTTTTGCGATTTCGGTCTTCAATCGCTCCAATAATGCACAGTAATAGTCGCTGTTGATTGTTTTTCCCTTTTCCAAATAGTCGATGAACAATATACTGTGTTTATCCCAAAAAACTGAGGCCATAACTTTGCCAGCTGACTGTTGAGTCTTTTCACGCTTTGGTGGCGGTTCACCGGCCGCAGTCCACTCAGCTGACTGTCGATTGAACTCAGGCGTGTAGTGATGGAGCCAAGTTTCATCCATAGTCACATATCGACGCAAAAAATCGGGTTTATTACGACTTAACAGCTGCAAACACTGCTCAGAATCATCAATTCGTTGCTGTTTTTGGTCGATTGTGAGCACGCGCGGCACCCATTTCGCACAGAGCTTCCGCATACCCAAATATTCGTGAACGATATGTCCAACACGTTCCTTAGATATCTTTAGAGTGTCAGCTATCTCGATCATATTCACATTACGGTCACTCAAAATCATTTTGTGGATTTTTTTGATATTTTCGTCGGTAACCACCTTTTTTGGGCGTCCACTGCGTTCACCGTCTTCGGTGCTCATTTCACCACGCTTGAATTTTGCGTACCAGTCAATGATTGTTGATTTTCCTGGCGCAGAGTCCGGAAACGCATTATCAAGCCAAGCTTTTGCTTCAACTGTATTTTTTCCTTTCAAATAACAATATTTAATAAGCACACGAAATTCTTTTTTTTCCATCTTTTTGAAAATAACAAAAGTTGCTTCACTAAAAATGCAATATCTCACAAACTAATAGTCCGACAGCTGTCAAATTTTTACACGAAACTTTTGAAGGTTGATACTATCTAAAAATGAAATGGATTTAACTCTAGTGTCTTCATCTATAGGTCAGACCGGGGACTTTTCAGCCGACCTGTTACATTGTCCAACTCTCATTCATGAAATGGATAAGACGGAATTATGACGTCATTAACGTATTACCTATTTAACATCGACGTGAATCTGATTTTTGACTATTGACAGTTCAGTTGTCATAACATAACATTCAACTAATGTAAGAAAAACATCACCAATTATGACGTAACCGCAAGGAATGGTTGAACAAACTATACACGTCGTAAATACACCATACTGCAGTATCTACAGTATATTCGAAAATCATCGAATATCCATATCACATTGTGAAGAACGAGATGAACAATTATTATATAAAAAATAAAAAAAAACATATAAGAATAGCTATAAAGTTCAAATTAAATATTGTAGAAAATAAAACGCGTGTAAGTACGCGTGTAGCAACGTAGCTGATAATCGATTTGAAGGAGTCGATTGTATGTCCACGAATGAACGAAACCAACGATGTCACAAATGCGCGTTCCATAACCGAGTATAGAGTATTCTCATGTAGACATACGATTGAAGCAATTTTAATTGATTCGATTTTCTAGTTTCCACCACCTTTTGAATTGGATACTGATATAATATGGATTTGAGTGTAGTATACCTTATGTATTTATGAGCAAAGTGTTTTGTAGCCGTTCTTTTCTAGCTGATGGTCTGAATTTTTGTCAGAACTCTTAATTTACATTCAGTAATGTGCATACCAATTTTTATCATTTTATGTGAATGCAATTTCATTATATCGTCAATTAAATAAATTCTTACTGTTAAGTGTTGTGCTGAATATGCTTATGCATATACACATGAATCATCATTAGCGCATTAGGAAACCAAGAGGGAATCCAATTCATATTCCATCATGCACCATACGACTCATACAATGAAGACTACGGTAATAGTATAGTCGAATTATGTCACACAAGAACGATTTCAATGCGTCATCTTATAAATTTTGACATTTGTAAATTGAATTATACCAGAGTCAACTAGAGCATAAATTACTCCAGTAGGTAATCACAGTAATTTTATAGGGAAGAATTGATCGAAGTTTCCATTTGTTAGTGATTTGAAAGTTGTTTCCATTAGTTAGTGATTTTAACCAGTGTCTCCGACGCTTTTTGGCTGAACTTTTGTGTGGACACTAACTAGACATCAAATAACATCTGTACAAAGAATCATCAATTTTTGTCTTGTAGAATTAATTTTATAATTGATATGCCCAATGACGTACGTTACCATTTGAAAAAGTTTTTGACATTGACCTTTGACCCGCTTAGGGTCAACCGATTAGGCCAAAGTTATTCCTAGAGATGCCTTAGATGAGTACTACGTACATACCAAGTTTGAAGTCTGTACGTCAAAGCGTTCTCGAGTTAACGTGCGGACAGACAGACAGACGGACAGACAGACAGACGGACAGACAGACAGACGGACACGTTTAGCATGTTATAACTACGCTGATGATAGATCAGCTACGTAATAATGGAGGTTGTGTGGTTTTAATGTTAACTTGTGTATTTAAGATTCTTCTTCTTTTTGATTTACGTGTGTAAAAAGTACAAGTAAGTTGTGAGCTATTTAACGTTATATCAATGATGAGGTAAAACTCGTGTCAAGTGTGTTGGAAGAGACCTAGGGTTAACGTGATTTCGATAGAAAGATGGCCGACTTTCCTATAGGAGTATTAATTTCCACTGGATGAGAATAAAGGCCCAGACAGGCTGAAAAAGTGACAGAAACAACTTTTATAAAACATGAACTTTTTTGCGAGATTACAAAGTATTTGGCAGAAGATCTAAACTCTGAGAACCAATGACGATTTAATAAATGCATTAGCCTCAACCAAAAAAAAGTTAAAATTATTTTTGAATTAGTTTGGATTGATTTAAAACAGTCTAACAGCTTAACGGAGAAAACATCAGACAGTTAATAACGACGAAAGTAGTTAATTATTAAAATATTTACGTCCCAAGATCCCAAAAGGATCTATTTCTTCTCTTTAAATAAAGTGTTTCTCTTTAGTTTTATAACGTCCCAAGTTTAACGCAGTTTTACCCTCACAAGAAAGTTGGAAACGTTACGTTGGTCCAACATTTTATTGCTACTTAAAAGTCTATCCTTCTTCATTGAAATCGTTTTGGTACTGCAGGAACCTTTTGTGTCGTGAACGATGATAGGAGAAAATTTTAAATTTACGATTATTATCCAGTCTATAAAATGACACAAAAAGGAAGAACAGGAGTGGAATCAGTTGAGTTAAAATGTGCTTTAGCAGGCCCAGAGAAAATGCAAAGTCTGTGAAAAAGTAGAGAGAAGTCATTACATAAATGTATAATCGAAAAACTCATTTAATCAAGTAGTAAAATTTTATTCGCTAGTACCATGCACGAATTTTGTACATTTCTTTCTATTTTTGGCCAGACTCTTTGCTTGTATCCTTGTTGTACCTTTTTTTCCAGGATTTTGCTCACCTCTTTTGGCATTTTTCTGAAGTCGTGTTTCCCATATGTCCCTATGCCTAATACTGATCCTATTTGCAAGTTCTCTCTTATATCTGTATTTTTCATTCCACCGAGAAGCCATTAATAGAGACATTATTTACAGGAAGATATTTTCATAATAGTATATTATGCCACAAGAGCGAAAAGAAGGTGTAACGAGGACAGCAAATGCCAGTTAAGGGGTGCCAATAATGCATTTATGCACGTGTGACACACACCCGTTTTCCGTCTACCTTTATGACTATTAAAACTAAAAATTTGAAAAACAAACATTACGCCCTCTGCGTGAGAGGCAAGCACGTATTCCACTGCGCCACGATCAGGTTCTTATCGTAAGATTTATACTATTATGTACTTGCTCGCCTTCATCATGAGGTATCCAGAATGGGACGCTTCTGTTAAAAATCGAATGCCCTCTTCTTTTGATGATGTTTCAGAATTTTTTGTTTTACAATTTATAGCATTTTGTTTGAGAAATGCTCTCACATTGTAGAATTGGTCAAAATTTATATTATTTCTGAGTTAAAAATGTGAATATAACCAATATCCACGTAAACAATAATTGAAGAACGTGTAAATCACAGAATAAATATCTAAAATATAAATTCTGTAGTTGTCTCATTTGTCGTTGTTTGATGAAATTCTAAATTGTTATTAAAAAGTAAAAATAAAAGAGCAGTATTTATAATTTAAATAGTTTTTGTCATAAATATAGAACTGTCAACTCATAGAACACTAATATTGTGAACGGATAAACATGAAAATATCATGTGTGGCAAGGGAATTGCTAAACATGAAATTTTTTGACAGCAAAAGTATAAAAAGTACGAAAGAACACAAAAACGTAATCATGTTTATGATATGTACAAATGTTTAGTACGAAAGAAAGCGCCTATAAACTTTGATGATATTTGCAGTACGCGTTCTGTCAATTCTATGTCAAATATTATAATGTTACATTAAAAAGTTGACAGTATACAAAGTGCTAAGGTTAGATTAATAGTGCTATAGGTATTCTTAAATTTTCTAATTTCTTCTTTATATATACAAATAAATAGGTAAATATTTATTCAAAAATTTACTATCTTAAAAATTATGATGTCACTGCATAATTGCACATCTGCATTTGTTTTAAATCTATAAAAGAACATTTTCTAGACCGGTGCTGAAGTTAGACAAAGAAACTTGACGAGATTTTAAATCGTTACGACAGACTTTTATCTTTTTGGACGTTGAAGTTTTTCGTTTCTATTCTTCGCTCACCATTATCTATCTCTGTTCCTTCATGCATCGTTACTTTTTATTGACTTGTCCTTTTTTGATTTCATAATCTGATGTCTACCAACTTTGTGTCTTTTGTAAAGGTCATGCCAGAAATAAAGATTTTGGTTATTTGAATTGGAAAACTAAATTAAATACATTTTTAATCTTAATAATAATATATAAATAAAGCATAAAATTATCTAATCAGATATTTGGGATTAGAAATTACTTATTTTTACCGAATTCAACAAAGTTTATTACAAATAGATCAAGTAAAATTCAACAGCCATTTATTATTTAATATTTATCATTAAAGTGATTTCCGACAAAAAAATGCAGTTGCACTAATTACACTTTTTGTGTCGATAATAAATTTAATCAAAAATTTTTCATTGTTTCCTTTTGATTAAGGCAATGTATTTTTTATAGAACTTACAATGCGGAATAATCTGTCAATTTTCGATAATTAATTCAAACATCATTGACCAACGAGTGTGATAAATTAAAGTAGGTTATGTTATTTTTTCTATTCCCTTCATACCAATAAATGTGCGTTTGACAGTAGGTTAGGTAACATTTACTTTGATACATAGCTAGGAATCTTATATGTAAATAAAAGTTCATTGTTATTAGTTGAGGTTGCAACCGCTAAAAACGCTGGTGTGCTTTCATATGTCAAAGAATTTTCGTGTTTTGTGAATTTCATTGCCATTTTGTGTTTATAGTATGTCAAGTTCGGTTACTCTTTACAGTAATTTATAGTGTATAAGAAGTATTTGTTACAATTTGTGATTAATTAAAAAGAAAAATGGGTTTTCAATGTTGTGTTCCTGTATGCAATAACTCCGATAAAACAGGATATCAAATGCATCGAATTCCTAAAGATGAACAAGTAAGTTGAATTAAAATATATAAAATAATAAAAGCCTTCAATTTTTAATTTAAATTAACCGTGAAATTTAATTTTTTAAATAAACCTTGAAAGTTTTATTAAACAGTTCTTTATTTAATGTTTGTGTTGTGTCTAAAATACTTTAACTGTGAGAACTTTGGGATTAATTAATAATTTTAAGAGAGAAACATCTTATAAATATTAATTGAACATTTAATTTCAGCTATGCAATCTATGGTTGTCATTAATTGGATGGGTAGATTTAAAAGAAAACCATTGTCTAGAATTCATGAATTACATAGAGTTTGTCATGCACATGTAAATAATTTATTGAATGTAATAAATATTTCATAAAAATGTATATTTGTGTATTATTGAAGAGACCTGGAGATTTTTCCCATCAAAATATTAATCAAAACCTATTAATATTTAAATACATTTAAGTTTCCCGCTTTATCTTATAGTTCTTGGTTCCAGACGCAAGGTGCCGCGAATATCGTTTTGGTGTCGAGGTTCTAATGGCAGTTTCCGATCTATCTCAGTATATATATATATCTCTTATCTATGCTTTGATAATTATAATCTCACAAATTTATTGTCTCTACAAATTTTATGTAAAATTTTTTAGTAAATTTTAGTAAATTTATTGTTTAATAGTTTGTAGGTTGGTAATAAATCTAGTTATATCGGTAATCAATTGGTATCAATGATATAAGATATCTTTGTGTCAAATTTGATTATAAATTGACATTTGAATAATACTTACTGAAAATTTTGGCTTTATTAATAGATTATCCAGATATTCTTCAGCTCATATTTTTAAATTATGATATTGATCATTAGTTCTTTGAGTATAATTCAGCAAGGTTTAATCTCCACATTTTAATACCGACGTATATTTAATAAAAAAGTTACAGAATAGGTTTTTTAGACAGTCTGCCTTAAAACTAGGAATTCAGGTAAGGTTAGGATAGGTTAGGTTAGGTTAGGTTAGGTTAGGTTAGACTCTCACATCAATGAAATACAACTCAATTTAAATCTTCAGTTCTTGCAAAATCGAAGTAATAGTAATTGATTTGTGTTGTTTACACAAAATGCTTAGTAGTGGCATTAATTGTCCTGAATTATTTGCATTTATTGAGTTAAACGTAAACGCCAGAAGAACCTGTAATATTAAATTGATTCACATTCCAATTCATCAGACACAAGACCTTTGACAGCATTTAAACTTGAACTTTTCTAAATGCCCTGGACTATTCTAATCGACACACATAAAAAATATATACCAAGACGCTACATTCAATATAAAGCTAGACAATGATCTTCAAACAGACAAAATAAAGCTAGGCAAGGGCGTAAGACAAGGCAACACTATCTTACCCAAAATGTTCACCCTAGCGCTGGAAAATGTGGTTCATCCAACATTGGATGAATCAAGGCCGAAGAAAAAAATATTTAATTAGGAATGCTATGAATATTTTAGCTATTATTATTGTAAATTGGATTATTCGTTGAATAAATAAATAATTCCCAAAACTTAATAAGTTAAAACTAAAAGAAAACCTTATACTCGTTGACCGAGAACGTTCTTCTTGTAATGAACACTTAAATTGACTAACTGACTGAATGAGTTTATCACACAAAGCCATAACCTCCGTTTGCAACGTTCATACGCCAATTAAAACTATTAAAATTAGTAAAACACGACCTGAATGGCTTACTGATAATGATGTGTCAGAGTATCAAGCAGAATTAACCGATCAATTAATCCGGTCATTGACAATATTACAAAGGCCTACGTAATTTAACCAAATAGATTAGTAGATTATTAGTTTACAGAAAAATGCTTATTTTGTATTTAAAATACGTAGTAAACGTAAATTTTTTTGGAAAGAACCGAGGAATGTGAACATTTTAATATATCGAAAATTATAGTAGCTGTAATGCTATCAAATGTTAATCAATAGTGGATTTAGAACAAACATACATGAATGTATGAATGAATGTATGAATGATTTAGGGGTGATGATTACACTGCAACCCATAGGATCTATTGTGTCCCCCCTTACTTGCCATGTTCTGATGTTTTCTCAGATTTATAGCAGCTCTTCGAGTCCTATTTTCCTGAGGAAGTTTAGGACATCGTCGGGCTTCAAATCAGGTAGATCCCCTTCCTCTATTTCATGTGCTCCTAAGTATCTAGCCCTAGAATTTTGCAAGGCAGGACATTCTGAGAGTATATGTATTGAGGTTTCATCCTCTTCCTCACAGAATCTGCACTTTGCTTTATCTGCTAACCCTAGTTTCTTCATGTGGCTTCTTAACCGGCAATGCCCGGTTAATATTCCCGTTAGAATACGGAGCCTTTTTTTACTGAGGTTGAGGCAGCTAAGAGATCTCTTCTGGTCATAGTTCCCCAGTAGTATCTTAGATTGCCTCAGTCCTTCCAGCTGATTCCAGTACTCGGATTTTTCTTTCTCCATTTCCTCTCTTAGTTTTCCTAAGATTACTCTACTGCTGATCCCACACGATGGTTCTGGTCCCAAATGTGGGGTTTTAGCTCCTTTTTTTGCCAGCTTATCTGCTGTTTCATTCCCCTCTATTCCTATGTGTCCCGGGACCCATAGGAGGGTGGCAGTGTTCTTCTGGCCTAGTTCATTTAGTTTGCCTAGGCATTCCCAAACCATCTTCGAACTGATTATATTTGAACTCAGCGCTTTGATGGCTGCTTGACTATCCGACATGATCACAATCTCTTGTCTGCGATAGTTTCTTCCAATATTGAATTCCACACATCTTTCGATGGCTCGGACTTCTGCTTGAAAGATGCTCGGGAAAGATGCTTGGAACCGTCCGTATACCACTTTATGGTATTCTGGTTTAAATTCTGTATGGTGTCTTCATCCCATTCAGATTTATTACTCAACTTTGTGATGAATTTTCTCACAAAGTTGAATTTCTTTGGCATATCATCTTGGGGCATTTCCCAAGTTTGATCAAAGTGAAGTGATCGAGGTTTTTCCCTGATAATTCCTTTGATCATTCTATATATTGTTTTTTTTGCTTACACTTTCTAGCAGAATGTGCAGTGGGGTCAAGTTTAAAATCACCTCCATTGCAGCAGTGGGGCAAGTTCCCATTGCTCCAGTGATACATGAACAGGCTAGTCTCTGAATTTTCGAGAGGTTTTTCCACATACATAACATTAACAATCCACATAACAATAGTTTACAAATAAAAGACATTTACAATATTTAAGAATCGAAGGAAAATCATTGATGAACATGGTAAAAAGAAGAGGACCCAAATTGGAGCCCTGCGGTACACCCGAATTCGCATAATACCTGTCCGATACATTACCATTATGATTAGGTTCTATTTTCCAAAAAAACTAGAAACTTTAATGAATTGTGTTAACCAATCTAGTAAACTTGGTCGTTATGTGCCGCTCAGTGAAAAAGAGTATCAGATAGCTTTTTTATAATAAAAAAAAAGTAGTAAATTCAGAAATCCTGCTACGCCGCATGCAATATATATTTAGGCGCATAAAGCTGCTGTGAAATCTTTGAAAAACTATTTTAACATCGGAAAAAAGGGGAACCGAAGATGAAAGACTCGTTCTTTACAGGACTTGCGTCATCGCTGAGCTCAGGACTATTCAGGACAGACGACTGTCGGACAATGTTGCCACGTCCATTATTTTCGTTGACTGTTTTAGTTCAACTGGTAAAAATAGTCAGTAGATTATTTAAAAAAAAACTATATAAAAGGTATTTCATTGGTAAATACACACATATCCCTATAAAAGACCGGAACCATTCCTTGACATAGCAAAAAGCACTGCCAAGGACATTATCTCCAGCTGGGCAGCGAGGGAAACCCTTCTGCACTGGGAGAATATACCGGGGCTTACCCACTCGAAAGCGTTTATATCTCAACCTTCGAGCAGAAAAACAGCACAGCTCCTGGAATTGAGTAGAAGTAACCTACGCATTCTTACTGGACTGTTGACTGGACACTGTCGTCTGAGAAACCACCTGAGGAAGCTTAGTCTGAGCAATACGTCGGACTGTCGCTACTGCAGTGTGGCAGACGAATCGGCAGAGCACATTCTTTGCTATTGCCCCGCGTTAGAAATGATCAGGCTCCGCTCGTTTGGCCTCATACGGCTAGAGCCTACCGACTTTAGACAAGTCTCGCCAAAATCTATCTTGGACTTTGTTAAGAAGTGCAGACTGGATGGCGAATTGTGACCCTTAGGGGTGAGCCACAATAGGCCCTAGTTTGGCCGCAGTGGAGGGGTGGGAAACGCCCCGCTCACATTGAACCTAACCTAACCTATCCCTATAAAACCTTTAAAATGAATGGAAATTAAATATTAACTTCCTACTGGAAGTTCTTAGACAATCTCAAAAAATAGATCATAAGACCTACGAATTGTCGAAGGGAGATGAATCTCTTTTAAGTTACTGTAAACAAACACAAACAGCGATCGTATGTCAAAACGTTCTGAGTACGTATAACCTCAAAAATGTCCAACTTTACCCTTTGCCAAATCCCTAAATATAAAAGGGAACCCTCGTATTAATTATGATCAAAATAAAATTTGGTTCGCAAAATAAAACGCACTATAGAAAATTGGCACCACGGCTGACTGCCCCCAGACCGATGAAGCGGAGGAAATCCCGGAAAAAGTTAATGAAAACCCCCTTTCGGTCGGTGCTTCGCCCCGCTGGAAAACCGTTTCCACGCCGTCACATTGTGGAGTCGACGACGACGCGATATTTTTTATGTGCTCCCGCTCTTTTATGTTCCTCGGCTTATTCCCAAAATGTATTCCAAGATTTCATCGCACATAAACTACCGGGTGGGTCCCGAGACCCCCCCTCATTTAAGGGGGTCACATTGGCTGGAAAAATAGCTGCGGGAATACATTTGATACGGGGTTATTGCAATATTGTTTCCGTTAAAAATAATAGACTACAAGGAGGGAAAAAGAAAGTTTTTTGATATAAGAAACGGTATCTCGAGAGTATTGCCAAATTTATTGAGTATAACTTTGAGGGTCGTAACAGTTTTGAGCCAAGAGGGTGCCAGTTAGTGAAATTGTCCGTATTGATTTCACATTTTTTATTTTTTTGCTGTTTTAGACGAGTGTTTGCTGGTGATATAGAACATAAATAAAATATAAGAATTAATTTATGTTCAATTAAAATTTTTTATTTATATTTATAAAACCAAATTAATTTAAACTAATTTATAAACATGTTTTGAAAATAATTGAGTAAGAAAAAATTATTTTTAAATTAGTTTTTAACATGTCTATCGTCATGTCACCTTGCACTATTACCGACCGTAAACGATACCGTTATTATTACCGTTAAAACCGACCCCGATTCACTGTTAATGCCACTGTACACGAGACACCCCTTATAGACGCTAACTATTTATCTGTTTGAACGAGGCCAATCAAAGAACGCGTCCCTCCCTTGCAATTGAGTAACGAACATATTCCTTCCTAACAAATGACACAAAATACTTGAGCTACACTATTTATTGAATCGCCTAACAATTTTATATCCTTTTCAACTAATACGCTCGTCTGAAGAGTCTGAAAAAATGCTCAAGCACTCATCTTGTGAAATCTTCCCTTTTGGATGTTGAAAGATACAAGCCGCTAAGTTGGAGTCTAATTACCGTTAAGTTGGAGTCAAGTTATCGCTAAGTTGGAGTCAAGTTACCGCCAAGATACCGCTAAATTTAGAGCCCAGTTACCGCTTATGTGTAGACAGTCCTTCAAACCACTTCTGAGCTGTTAAGAATACTATTACATCCGAGCAGCCAGAACCATTAAAGAAACCTTCATCTTTCCACGAAGAAGCTGAAGCCGCCCTCCTAGACAGCACAGAAACCTAAAGTTAAGTCCACTTTTTACAACTCCAGTTCATTACCAGCAAGTACTTACATTTTCAATAAATAATCTATATTTTTAAAAAACAGTTTCATCTGTATACCTTAGACTATAAGTCTTAAGGGTGTAGCGGGTTTCTATCTTTCTCACCTTAGTTTTTGTGTAGTTTGTTTGCTTAATCGATAGCGTTCAAAAGATAGTGGCGCCCTTATCACTTATACATCCCAATTCTTCCTATAGTGAGCATTAACTTGGAGTCGAACCACCCCCTGGAGAGGGTCTTTTAGCCGGGAACTCTTTTGGAGAGTTTTTTAGTTAATTGGCTCCCTGCCTTTTTGGGCAGCTAAAAAGGGTTACAAATTGGCGCCCTTGAATAGGGTTACAAATTGGCGCCTTTGAGGAACTAATATTGTTACAAGTTTAGATTGATTTGGTTAGGTTAGGTAATATCACCTCTGAATGACACTAACCCAAAAGCTAAAGTAGAAAAAGGATGCTGCGGATATGAGAGATACTATCGTCACCTAGCAGACAGATAACTTAAGAGCTAAAGATACTATCTAGTCTCAGACGGCTCAAAAACCGAAGAAGTGAGGGGGCTGTTCTCTTCATAGTAAAAGAAATATAATCTAGGGCAGTAATCCAGCATTTTTTACTGCGAAGCTCTAGAAATCAACAGGCAAAAAGCAAAAGACAGCCAAGCTATAAATGGAGGGCAAGTAAAGGCTGGTGTTGAACTACATAGATGCCTTGGTAGAAGTAGAAGAGGCCCAAAATAAGAATGGGATAAGTTTAAAGATATTTTAATGTGCTTATTTTATGTGCTACGTAACTAAATATATTCTAAGGAACAATGGGAACAATACTCGAGGTTTGGCTGGACTTGAGAGACGTAAAGGGTGTAGAAAGTCAAGTTTTTTGGCAGCGGAAGTAGCAATTGCTGGTGCCAGTTTCGTTTAAAAAGTTGGTCCAGGAAGGTACAAACATCCTATTGATAGTCCTCGGAATTGCGAATGAACTTAAAAAAGCAGCCATCAGCGAATGATTGCAAAGAAACTCTGTTGAGTGGTGGGAAGGTACACCTAGAAATAGACAGGCTAAACAGTTCATAAGGGGACATTCGAAAAAATTCACCGCACAGCTCCTTTCACACGGATGAAAGTCAGTAAGGATAATACTAAGACTGTTACTAGATACTGCAGGTTCAATAGACACATCAATCTTAAAGGCCAGACATAGATAGACTTATGCAAGTTCTGTCTGAAAAAAGACGAAATCGTAATTCCAGTCGTACGACCGGACTGCGGTTTCTGGAACATGGAGAGAAAAAAACACCAGAAGCAGCAAGCTGTACGAAATGGCCATAATCAAGACTGATAAACTTTATCTAATGCAACACAATAGATCTGCAAAGATCGAAGGGTCAAGCTGGCCCACTTTGTAATCTGTATTAAAAAACGAAGTAACAAAAGAAAAACTGAAAAGTATATAAAGCCATTTACAGACCCATTCTTATTTTTGTATACGAATCTTGGGTAACAAAGGAAAAAAAGTAAATTAGGAACAGCAGAACTGAGATATCTGGGGGGGAGAGTATAAGGGTACAGCAGAAATATTAAGAAATTAAAAAATTCCGTCAAATAAAAATCCTGGTGATATAAAACTTGTTTATACAACAAATAAATTTATATATTATATATTTAAATGGGACGCTGAATATTTAGAGGACCCCTTAATTGATATTTGTTTTCAATTTTTAGTTATTAGAAGCAACGAGATGAAAAATTTGTTTTAACGTGATAACTTTTGACAATATTTCGAGGTTAAATTGCTAGAATATCATCTCTAATATAATTTGAACTCTTTATGAGAACTTTGAACTTTATTGTTATGATGCAGCTAATTTTTGTTTATTTAATACAAGGACAGTAGTTGTCATTACTAATTAAATTGATTAAAAGTGTTGAACGTTTTCAGTATTATATTTTTTTTTAAATAAATAACGTTAATCTTACTACATTTACTTCTATACTAGATGTATCTGAATATCTGAATTTTGTTGCAGATAATAAATAAGAGAACAGCAAAACGAAAATAAAACCATAAAAAAGTAGTAAAGAATCTCTGAGGAGTTTATTCATTTTTTATTTTAATATATTTTTGTTGGTATATATTAGAGTAAACATGTTTTCTGCAAAAAAATTATATTTTACTTTCTTTGGAAGCAAAGGTTATACAAGAAAATAATGAAAAATTATAATTATTGTGTAGGTACATTGTTATAAATAATATTAAACAAAGAAACTTTTTAACAGAACTTCCACTTTTAAGGTTTTTGTAAAAAAGTTTCTTTGTTTAATTTTCTTAGTGAGATGGACTTCCACAAAGTAAGGGTTAGTACAATAAATTACATTGTTTACATAAATATATGAAGGTGACAGAAGCACAAAAACTTAACTGTCAAAAACTGTACATGCGTGCATCTCCATTGATGCATGTAAACTTTTTTCACTGCCCAAATAATTCACAAAAATTATAATTTATATACAGGGTGTTTCAAAAAAAGGTAACACCGTCTCTAGGATAGGTAAAAAACAGAAAAATAATTGGGATTGGCTTAGTGAAATTTTTTTTCTAACGCCATCCGTTTTCAAGATAAAGGGCGTTGAAGAAAATGAAAAATTACACATTTCTTACGATTTTGCCGAAACTACTGGCACCATTGCAATGAAATTTTATACGAATATGTTTTGGAAGCTGATATATCCCATGAATTTGTTTTTATAACTAACTCTCATAGAGGGCGCTAGTTACACGATTCATACAACGTATTATTCAACATAACTTTTTTTAGGGTAGAATTATTAGTCAAAACTCCAAGTGAACATAAACATCGTTTAATTCTACACCAAAAAGGTACTCTTGGTAAAACTCGATATTATGTACCGTTTTCGGAATATTTTGATTTGAAAATTATGAAGTAATAATCGCTCCTGGTATAAACTAATGATAAAGTTCGCTTTTCTCTAAGTTTGCCATGTAAAATTTATCTTGAAAACGGATGGCGTTGGAAAAAAATTTCACTAAGCAAACCCCAATTATTTTTCAGTTTTTTACCTATCCTAGATGATATTAGCCCTAAGAGATTATCCTGGATGTATTTCCCTTAAAGATCAGTATAACTGTGCAATGTTATAGAAAAACCAGGCAAAAACTATATCATGCTGATCTTTACAATAACTTAATATATTTATGTTACAATAATGTCTTATCTATGTATAAAATGAAGACTCAATCAAAGTAAACAGTTTAATAGTGGAGAACTTTCAAGATTTATTTGTTCATTAACTACTTTAAACTGTTGATCTGCTAGATGTCTTTTAATTTCAAGTTCTTCTAGAAAATCTAAATTTTGTTTTTATCACAAATGTGTAGTATATGAATGTCATTTCTGTGTATCAGTGAGTTTGGATGTTCAAGTAGGTGTTTTGCATAGTTCGACTTATCTGGTTGTTGTAATCTAAAGTAAATTAAAAAAAAGTCAACATAACCTAGTGCCCCTCAGCAAATTTCACTTTTTCTTCACAACACACAAAATTTTGTAAATAAACTTTCAATATTTTAATCTTAGAATGGGTAAATTTTTAAATCGGAACTCAGGCAATTTTAAACTATAAATCAGCCGGATATTGAATCTTCCAACTACAAGGACACTTGAATAAGATCCCGATTGCAATAGTTCCTTTTTTTTAAATCAAGAACTACCCAATTTCTAGGTATTTCTCAACTTTCCATAAAAAAAAAAACCTGAAGGTTTTTTCATTGCTTTACAACCCCCTAGAAAGGAGAAATACGCTGAAATGTAAATGGAAAAAAAAGTGGGTCACGGTGATGACGTCCTAACCGTAGCCGTGGTTTGCTAAGGACTCGGGCGTCTCTCGAGGGCTTCAGAAATTACTAACGTGAGGTTGTGTCAACGAAAGAACAAATAGAGTCCTTGATATATAAGCTAACTAAAAAAATAACAAAAAGTGGATATTCCAAGCCAATCTAACGATAATCATATTTAAGATACAACTGTTATTAAACTAAAAAGTAATTTATTTTGTAAAAAGGCTCTTTTTTCAATACTGAAAATTAGAAAATTGTTTCTACCTGCACCCAAGGTAAAGAATCTTAATAGTTTCTATACCAAACTTGACCGTTTTCTATGAAAAAACAACTACTTCCTGGGCTATATGTCCCAACGGATATTGAATTACATTCATCTAGGATGATTGACTTCCACAAAGTAAGGGTTGATGCAATAGGAGGATAATAACGTTAATAACGAAAATTTAATACTATTTATTAATTATTCGAATTAAAAGGAACAAAAATACAGATACAAAGACAATTATTAGTTATTGAATATTTTGTGCCGTCCATCTTAAACGCGATCGATACAAATGTCAAATACTCCCGTATAAGTTAAATGTATTTATGTGCAAATTTAATTTATGTAATTTAATTATGTAACAAAAATTCAAAATATTATTGATTGTCTTTTAAGATAAGGACCAAACATTAAAACGTTGAAATAAAAACATAAAAAAAGGATTATGGTATAATTTTCCCAAAAAGATAAACCAAATAAAATGGATACACCACAAGGAACATACAGAAGATATTTAGAAAATTCGTATATACTTTTGAATATGATTGTCGTGATATTAGTAAATATACAGGGTGATTCATTACTAATTGGAAATAATTTAATATTAGAATCCTGACTTCAAATTCTGAAGATTTAACGCAAAACACCTAAATAAAATGTAGCTGCTTACTTAGTTACAGGGTGTTTTGTGTAAAAATTTAAAAACTATATGGGTTCAGTACTTTAAGACGTATTAAATGCAATTCACTGGTCGAAAACATCGACAGTTATCACACATTAAAATTGGGCAGCTTCATATTTAACTTAAAATATCTCGAGAAATATTGACTTTATCGTTATGAAAAAAGAGTACTTTATTTACGCAAAAAGTATTGGAGAATCGACAAATTGTGCTAAAGTTTCTATTCCGCCAGTGGCGTAGAATTTGGGAACGATTAACCTGTCACTTGCCCCTGTCGTACGCCTCTGGTGGTAGCTAGAAACGTTTGTTTAATATAAATAATTTTGTAGGGTGTAGAGTGTCTACATTTTCTGCCAAATATGAAATGAATACGTAAAACAGTCTTAAAGTACTGAACCTAAATAGTTTTTAAATTTTTACACAAAACACCCTGTAACTAAGTAAGCAGCTACATTTTATTTAGGTGTTTTGGGTTAAATCTTCAGAAACGGAAGTCAGGATTCTAGTATTAAATTATTTCCAATTAGTAATGAATCACTCTGTATTTTTCACCGTATTTTAATTTGTAAATAAGCTATAATTTAAAAATATATAGCAAAGCATTCTTGTAGATGGCAACCCTGGATTCGACAGAAAATGTACAATTGCCAGAATTTATAGACCTACCCTAGTTTCTCTCCCTCTGCGTCACTCTTTTTCTCATGGATTTCTTTGTTTGTAGCCTTGCTTTTATTTTAAATTGAATATTATGAAGGCTTGACAGTATACTGTCATATTATACTGAAAAATTATATAACGACTAGAAATTATCTGTCATTAACTAAAATAGTCTGTCTACTTTCATCACGCATACAACGAAAAACATTGACCATACAGTTTATTTTTAAAGTGTGAAAAGAAGAAGTTAGAAGGAGTTGCGATCGAGTGATTGATCCGATGTACGCGAGATAATATCGACGTGGTACCACAGAGCCGGATTTAGGCGTAACGTACCCAAAATCTCATCCAGTGATATTTACGCGGTTTTTAGCACAACAAGTGAAATTCCATCTGAATATATACTTTGTTATCAAAAGTAAAATAATTTTGACTAATGCACATTAGTCTTTTGGATATTTCTTTCATCGAATAGCTTTTTAACTAGAACTATACTTTCTTTACGAGGTATTTCAGAGAACATATTAGTTACATCAAACGATACTAATTTAGTATTATTTTGTAAATTACATTTATTTAATTTTTTTATCAAATCTAATGAATCTTGTACTGAATATTTAGATAATATGGAACAATAATTATTTAGAATGGACATTAAAAAACCTATATACGTTTCATGCTATTAGTAAACTCTATAGCAAATTGTTTTTGTCGTTTTTTTTCTTCTTTTTATACGCTGTTATCTCTCAGCAAAATTAAACGTATTTAACTAAAAAAAAATTGTCGTTCTAAACACTTGGAAATATGAAAAATAGAGTTTTTGAACAAGCTGAAACGACTGATGCAGTCTGTTGTTTGATAGGAAGTGTATAACGTAGATAAATCTGATTGAGAATGTATTGAGGTTGAAGTAGTACAGCGAAACTTAAATGAAGTCAATTTTGTTGGGAATTATACAGAATTTTGAACTTTTAACGTTATTTTAGCTAATTATTTTAGCTAAATTTGAAGGCAGCAAAATTAAACGCATTTGCTTTGACTCTGTCATAAATAAAAAAATTTGCCGTTCAAAACATTTGAAAATATGGAAAATAGAGTTTTTAGAGCAGCTAAAACGGCTATAGCAGTTTGTTGTTTGATAGGAAGTGTATAACATAGATAAATCTGGTTGAGAATGCATTGAGGTTGAAGTAGTATACAACGAAACTGAAATAAAGTCAATTTTGTTGGGAATTATACAGAATTTTGAACTTTTAACGTTATTTTTGTATTCAATACGCTATTTTTATCAACCATACCCTAATTATTTTAGCTAAATTTGAAGGCAGCAAAATTAAACGCATTTGCTTTGACTCTGTCATAAATAAAAAAATTTGCCGTTCAAAACATTTGAAAATATGGAAAATAGAGTTTTTAGAGCAGCTAAAACGGCTATAGCAGTTTGTTGTTTGATAGGAAGTGTATAACATAGATAAATCTGGCTGAGAAAGTATTGAGTTTAAAGTAGTATACAGCGAAACTGAAATAAAGTCAATTTTGTTGTGAATTATACAGAATTTTGAACTTTTTAACGTTATTTTCGTATTTAAAAGGTTCTACACTATTTTTATCAAGCTTAACCTAATTTAGTATTTTAGCTAAATTTGAAGGCAGCAAAATTAAACGTATTTGCTTTGACACTCTTAAACAAAAAAAAAATTGTCGTTCAAAACACTTGAAAATATGAAAAATAGAGTTTTTGAAGAAACTGAAACGGCTGATGCAGTCTGTTGTTTAATAGGAAGTGTATAACGCAGATAAATATAGTTGAGAATGTATTGAGGTTGAAGTAGTATACAGCGAAACTGAAATAAAGTCAATTTTGTTGGGAATTATACAGAATTTTGAACTTTTAACGTTATTTTCGAATTCAAAAGGGTCTACACTATTTTTATCAAGCTTAACCTAATTTAGTATCTTAGCTAAATTTGAAAGCAGCAAAATTAAACGTATTTAAATAAAAAAAATTGTCGTTTAAAACACTTGAAAATATGGAAAATAGAGTTTTTGAACAAGCTGAAACGACTGATGCAGTCTGTTGTTTGATAGGAAGTGTATAACGTAGATAAATCTGGTTGAGAATGTATTAAGGTAGAAATAGTACAGCGAAACTTAAATGAAGTCAATTTTGTTGGGAATTTTACAGAATTTTGAACTTTTAACGTTATTTTCGTATTCAATACGCTATTTTTATCAACCATAACCTAATTATTTTAGCTAAATTTGAAGGCAGCAAAATTTGCTTTGACTCTGTCATAAATAAAAAAAATTTGCCGTTCAAAACATTAGAAAATATGGAAAATAGGGTTTTTAGAGCAGCTAAAACGGCTGATGCAGTTTGTTGTTTGATAGGAAGTGTATAACATAGATAAATCTGGCTGAGAAAGTATTGAGTTTAAAGTATTAAAACGAAACTCAAAAGAAATCATTTTTTATGAGAATTATAGAGAATTTTGAACTTTCAACGTTATTTTCGTATTTAAAAGGGTCGATATAATGGTTCTACACTATTTTCATCAAGCTTAACCTAATTTAGTATTTTAGCTAAATTTGAAAAGGCAGCAAAATTAAACGTATTTGCTTTGACACTCTTAAATAAAAAAAAATTGTCGTTTAAAACACTTGAAAATATGGAAAATAGAGTTTTTGAACAAGCTGAAACGACTGATGCAGTCTGTTGTTTGATAGGAAGTGTATAACGTAGATAAATCTGGTTGAGAATGTATTGAGGTTGAAGTGGTATACAGCGAAACTGAAATAAAGTCAATTTTGTTGGGAATTATACAGAATTTTGAACTTTTAACGTTATTTTTGAATTCAAAAGGGTCTACGCTACTGTAGCCCATAAATCTGTTTGGAATTTTCAGAACTGGAGGTACTGTATATTTACGGATGAGTTCAGACTTCGGCTGAATATGTGTGATGGTCGAATATTGGTGTGGATCCACTTTAATTGTTGAGCAGTGTAATTTATCAGTTCACATGTCATATCACATGTCAATAACCGCAACATTTGATATATTTTCAAGTTAAAATCAAAATAAATTCATTGGATATCTTTAGGAATAATATACCAAGAATAAAGAGCACTGAAATAAAATGGTGCAAATTAGCTATCAAACACGAACTGCAAGATACAATAACCACCAATGTCTAGATAATTAATCAATGATTCTATAAATGTTTTATCATTATCACATAAATTTTTTATAAAAATTGAACTATTGCTCAAATAGGTATCACCGGTTTGTGAACGTTTTTCTGCTCTGTTTACGTAGATATTCAGGTAGTTTAATATAATTTTACTCTAATATTCCCTCCGCCTACGAATATGTAGCCTAGTGGGGGCGGTTAACCGCCTCTGAATTCCGACGACTATTCGAGAGGCAAGCTATAAAATGTGCGTGCGCTTGCGTATTCGCAGCTACGCACTGCGGACAGGGCGACGTTGCCAGCCTATTGTTAAGACAATTAAACACTTACTGATTGTGTCTTAAAAAATATATATAATAAAGCAAACTAGCCATCCTCAAGCAAGCAATAATTAATTATTAATACTTGTGTGGAATTGCACTTTTGATCACCCTTATTTGTAATGGTACGATGTGTACCTTGGAATATTTTTTAAACACTAAATAAAATGAATTATAATAAGGTAAAAATTTAATAAATGATAGATAAGATTGTAGAATTATTTGTTACAAAGTATTGTTAAATAGTTACGATTGACATTAATTTAATTAACAATTAGAAAATATGGAATCTTGTATAATTTAATATTAATTCTTTTATGACTATGTAAAATGTTCGGTAGTTCGAAGTAGTAAATATGGATAATTAAATTCTATAAAGAAAATTGTAAAATTTTTAATACTTTTAACATTTCTTGTGATTTTTTTAAACACATGACAACAACGTAAGCGGGCGGCTAGCCTGAATCTAGACGCGGGAATTCCACCCACCCTTCTTTTCGTCTCGCTACCCTCTCTATCCTGCTATGTGCCTCTTATATATATTACCTTTTAATTTGCCACCAGCGTTGCCATCGAAAAGTTTTTCTGCAATCTACTGAAAACTGGGAATATTAGAGTCAATTGCAGTTATATACAGGGTGAGTCATAACTATTGGGACATAGACTAAGGACAGGTTATTTGGACCAAAATATGGCTATTGGACCAAATATGCCTCAATATAATGTTGCTGAGAAAAAAGATACTGCGTGTTAAAGTTTATTTTTGTTTTTCGTTTTTTGCTAATAGTTTCCCTGTATATTTATAAATTGATATCAAAATTGACACAGACAAGAAATAGTATTTTATTTACAATTCCACTATCAAATACCAAACTAATAAACAAAGTTGCAATAACGTAAGGTTTCCGTTTTGACGATAAATCAAAACTAAACACACAACTTAAAAGAACTCACAAAAACTCAAACTATATGTTCTACATGGTCTCCTCCGATTTCTATGCCTTTTCTAATTCTTTTTATAAAGGATTTTCGGACGTTAAAAAAAATGTTATCCTGTCCCCTTATAAGATTAGCTGCATTTTGAATGTATCTCCAAAGTTCGTCTGGTGTATTAATTTCATTGGCATAAACTAAGGACTTCATATGTCCCCAAAAATAAAAATCTAGCGGGTTGTACTCAGGACTTCTTGGTGGCCATTGAAAATCACTGCCTCTGCCAATCCATCGTTGAGGAAATACGTCATTAAGATGATTTCTAACAGCTAATGAAAAATGAGGTGGCGCTCCATCCTGCATAAACCACATTTTTCTTCTTACATCCAGTGACAGATCATCTAAAATATCACTAAGAGTATTTTCCAAAAAGAATAAATAAAAATCTCCATTTAAATTCGGAGGAAGAACATAAGGCCCTAGTAGTTGGTCGCCTATAATGCCACACCAAATATTCAATTTAAACTCATGCTGAAAATGTCTAGCTTTAATAGCATGCGGGTTTTCTTCTTCCCAATAATGACTATTTCTCCAATTAAAAACCCCTCGTCTGGTAAAAGTTGCTTCGTCGGTGAACATAATATTCTTAATAAAGTGTCTGTCATTGCGATGTTTATTCAGAATACGTTGGCAAAATTGTAAGTGTCGTGGAAGATCTGTTGGAAGTAAATTTTGAACAGGAGTGAAGTGATAAGGATGGAGGTTCTCTTTTTTTAGAATTCTAATTATAGACGACTGACTTACTCTTGTTCCTGCTGATAGATGTCGTGAACTTATTTCAGGATTTTCATCTACTAGAACCAAAAGTTCATCTTCTTGATTAGGTGTGATTTGTTTCGGTCGATCACCCCGATTTTTAGTGTGAAATGATCCAGTTTCACCTAAACTACGATATAATCTTGCAAAAGTTTTGTGATTTGGTTGCCTTCTGTTTGCGTATAACATTCCATACCTTCTGGCTGCCGAGCGGCCGCAAAAATTTTCTTGTGCGTATACGCAAATCATATTTCGCATTTCTTCATTAGTAAAATGATTGTGACGAGGCATTTCAATCAAAAAAAGTAATGATTACTTTTAAAAAATGCAACATTACACTACACTGTCACATCAAAAATAATTTAATCTGAACAAATGACATTTACCAACAACAATTATCTGACAGTCCAAAGCATACTTTTCATAAATGAATTAATATTTGAAATCCTTTTTTAAGACTCTAAGCAGTTCGACTGCGTTTTTATCGAAAACGGTTGAACTTATCAGGTTTAAACAAGAGTACCAATTTTACGTAAAAATGTTGTTTACGTCATATTTTTTAATAAAAATTACTAAAAAATTTCATCAGAAAAAGTTTAGACTCAATTTGATCATTTGGAATGATCCACGTGGCGCCCTCTATGACAAAACGTAAAATTGTAAATAAAATACCATTTCTTGTCTAAGATTATGCCTCTGTGCCAATTTTGATATCAATTTATAAATATACAGGGAAACTATTAGCAAAAAACGAAAAACAAATATTAACTTTAACACCCTGTATCTTTCTTCTCAGCAACATTATATTAAAGCATATTTGGCCCAATAGCCATATTTTTGTCCAAATAACCAGTCCTTAGTCTATGTCCCAATAGTTATGACTCACCCTGTATACGAGGGTTGCGTTTTATATTAATCACTTTATTGTTTTTCAAAATATTCTCCATGAAGATCTTTAAACTTTTGCATGCGTTTGAACCAATTGTCGAAGCACTTTTGCCACTCTGATTGAGGTATCTCCAAATGCAGCAACTGTTTCATACCATCGATAAAAATTGGTCCTTGATGGAGCTTCATCGGCCAAAATTGAATTAAATTCATCCATGCACTGTTGCTGAGTTAATCCACGTTAATCCAAGTTATAAAAAATGTCCAACTTTACGATAGAGCTGTCATTCACCAGATTGCAACAGCAGGGTTGCCAAATCTCGAAATATAGAAGGCAACCCTCGTATTAACAATTTGTTAAAATCTAATTAAATAAAATTTTACAAAGCCGCTGTTTAAAAATATACCAATGGCAATTCCCAGCATCTATCTGCCGTAGCAATAACAATAAGAAAACTATTTTATTTCTAAAATGTAAATATTTACCGGGTTACTAGTTAATAACATATTCCACACGTCAAATCTTAAAACCGCCATAAATTCTCTAAAATATGCTACTTACTGTCTGAAATAAAGGCCAAGAAAAATAGTTGATATTTTTTTCTTACAAACATTTCTCTTTATATTATTAGAAGCAATTATTTCTTCAGAATTTATCAATTTAGAAAAGTTGAGAGCGATTTCCAACTGAGAAAAAATAAAATATTTATAAACAATTGTTAGTAAGTTATGAAAATACAAGCAATAAAAGTTTAATAAAAATAATTAACAGTGTTACTGCTTTATTGTAAAAATGATTGATCATCAAACTTGGATTAATATGGAATCACAATGGTCGATAACAAGAGAGTGAAAATTGATACAAAATATACATTTAGCCAATGGCCTGAAATAAACGTTACAAAGTATGGAGCCAAAATTAAAATGAAATTTAAATACGAGCCAGGGCGACAGCTCTAAAATATGTGTTAGTAATCCACAACTGGCATGTCTTATATATTTATTATTTAAAGTGTTGCTGCATAATAAGTATTAATATCTATTAAAATATTATACAGGGTGTTTCTTAAGTAATCTAAAATATTATATGGGGCGCTTCGTTACTCAATTTTAAGACGAAAAGTTCATATAAACATGTGTGATAGGTGTTGTCGTTTATGAGATACAGGGTGTTGTACGTGAAATTAATTTTTCTTGGTGACGCTACTGATTTATATTTTTTTATTATTTTATTACAAGCAACATGTGTTAAACATAAAGAAAAAATAATACATTTCAGAGCAAATGTTCAAAATGTCCACCTCCAGCTAAAATGCAAGAATCCGCTCGATGTCTAATGGATTGTCGAATACGTTCGAAGATACCAGGATTGTTACGAATAACATTACAGCCGTCTATGATACGATTTTGAAGATCTTGTACGTTTAATATCAGTGTTGTGTAAACAAGCGATTTCAAATATCCCCACACACAAAAATCCAGAGGATTGTGTCCAGGTGATCTAGGGGGCCACGGGTGTGGAGATCCTCGTCCGATTCAATGGCCTGGAAAAACATTATTTAAAAACTCGCGTACAGTCACTGAAAAATGTGGAGGAGCTCCGTCATGCATGAACCACATGCGCCTTCTAATAATAATAGGTACATCTTCCAAAAGAAGTGGAAGTTCATTTTCTAGAAAATGTTGGTATATCTCACCGGTTAACCGTACAGGAAGGAAAAATGGTCCAATTAAATAATCATCGATGATGCCAAGCCAAACATTGACCGAAAATGTTTGTTGAAATCGTTTTACACTTATGGTATGTGGATTTACATCTGCCCATATGTGGTCATTATGAAAATTCATAATCCCATGTCTAGAAAAGTTGGCTTCATCCGTAAATAGAATATTGGCCACAAAATTCGGATTGTTCGCGATTTCACGTAAAATCCATTGACAATACTGTATGCGTAATGGATAGTCAGTAGGTAACAAATGTTGAACACGTTGAACGTGATATGGATACAATAAATTATCTTTTAGAATATTCCAAACAGTTTTGTTACTAACATTTACTTCATCTGCAACTTTTCTTGTACTCGTTTCTGGATGTTGGTCAATAATTTGAAGAATCTGGTTTTCCAATTGGGAATTTCTCACAGTTCTGGGTCGTCCAATAATATTATTCGATTTAGCAAAAGTTCCAGTTTCTTGTAAACGAATATGTAACTTAGTAAACGTATCTGAACATGGTAAACGATTATTTGGATAACGCTGGGCATACGTACGTCTAGCTTCTAAGGCATTACCATTCGCTAATCCGTACAAAAAATGCATATTAGCCATTTCAACATTAGTAAACACTGGCATAGTTATTAACTAAACACAGAGTCAATCAAATAAAAATGTACGATTTTTGCGTTGGTTTTCAAATTTGACACTTGTCAACATTATTTCAAAGGCCACTTAGAATAAGCATGTTTTTGCGTATTACTTCTAAAAACCAGTAGCGTCACCGGGAAAAATTAATTTCACGTACAATCAGAACTGACTTATTACAATAAATTCAACACCCTGTATCTCATAAACGACAACACCTATCACACATGTTTATATGAACTTTTCGTCTTAAAATTGAGTAACGAAGCGCCCCATATAATATTTTAGATTACTTAAGAAACACCCTGTATAAATTCAAATAGTCTGTACTAAATTTTGCTGACATTAGTGGTATTTATTTCATAAAATGTTCACAATTATTTGGATCTGCGAAATTACTGTCAGCTTAAACCTGTTTATAGTCTATTTGGATTAAAGATAGATTAATAAAGGCTATTTTCTTATGTGAAACATAGTCATTTTAAATATTCTAATTATTTCTCAAAATTTTATGAATTTATCTAGGCTAATTCAATCTATGGACCTTTTATGACAATAAGCTGTCAAATAAGAAACCAAAAAAGAAAAATATTTTATCTGGCAGGATGAAACTGTGTCAAGTACATGTACTGGAAGTTCATCTTCTGATTGAATTGGATTTGCAATAGTTTTTATATAAAAAAATTTATTGTATAATTTTTTTAACTTTAAAAATATTATAAAAACAAAATTAACATAAAACTGAAAAAGTAGAAAATTGTTTCAACCTGCAGGAAACTTAACAGTTTCTATACCAAGCAATAAGGTGCAGCCAATAAAAAAAACTGAAAAAGTAGAAAATTGTTTCCATATAGACGAGGAAGTAGTTGTTTTTTCATAGAAAACGGTCAAACTTGGTATAGAAACATAAATTTATTAAAAAAATGTCGGTAAATAGATATTTTTAACCAACCCTTACTTTATGGAAGTCGCTAATTCTTTGATGGATGATCGTATGTTACACAGCAATTTGCGGCAATAGCAATAAAATACGAAGCAATAATAATATTGTAACACACTTGGAGTAGTTATTAATGAAACTCAAAAATAGAAAATTGTTTCTACCTGCAAGAAACAGTTTCTATACCAAGCTTGACCGTTTTCTATGAAAAAACAACTACTTCCTGGGCTAGCCAAGTTTCTTTACCTTGGGTGCAGGTGGAAACAATTTTCTACTTTTTCAGTTTTTTTATTGACTGCACCTTATTGAAATTATGTCATGTATTGTTTATAAAATTAACATTTTAAAAACAGGTCTTTATTTTCAATTGGTTAGAAATTTTGGTCAATACTTTATTTACTTAATTCTATTAGTTTTCCATTAACATTTTTTTATTTTAGAATATATCTGGATAGTGATATAAGCAAATGCAAGACCAAGACCAATACCGGGTTAGTCTTGGTCTTGGTCTTGTTCTTGCAGGGTCCAGTCTTGGTATTGGTCTTGCACTTTTTTTTAGATTTACTGGAGTCCAGTTTTTAAAATCATTACAAGTAAAGAAAGAATAAATGAAAGGGATAGTATAGCAAATAGAAAAATGGATTTAGGCGGTCAATAACGTTAAACTCTTACTTTACATCTGTGCTCACCGATAGCGGCCGTCTTGAACGGTCGTCAAATTACGGCCGCTTTATTGCGGCACCGCTATCCTAGAAAACCAAAGCTTTAGAGTTTAAAATAATCCATGGCTGCTTTATTTTTCCGTTTATATGTTTAAAAGACGCAAGGCCGCAAGACTCTTGCAGGCTTGGTCTTGGTCTTGCGTATATCTTGCAATGCTAAGTCTTGGTCTTGCATTTTTTGCAAGACTCTTGCAGGCTTGGTCTTGGTCTTGCGTATATCTTGCAATGCTAAGTCTTGGTCTTGCATTTTTTGCAAGACTCTTGCAGGCTTGGTCTTGGTCTTGCGTATATCTTGCAATGCTAAGTCTTGGTCTTGCATTTTTTGCAAGACTCTTGCAGGCTTGGTCTTGGTCTTGCGTATATCTTGCAATTCTAAGTCTTGGTCTTGCATTTTCTGCAAGACCAAGACCAAGACCGCAAGACCAAGACCAGTCGCGCTCATCACTATACCTGGAAAATAATTTAAAAAATTGGTGTAATTTCTATAAGGCGCGTTTCCTTAAGATAACAGCAACCTATTGAGGTCTACACAAGTTTTCGAATTCTAGAAAATGTTTACATTTTTTCGCAGGACATGAAACTGGAGATTCCAAAAATACCCTCAGCTCAAATGTTCCCATATAATTTGAGTCTCCGATACTGTTGGTCGCAGAGAGATTGACAGTTTAAGAGTTTTGATGAAGATGATAGAAACACAATAGCCTACTACAGCATCATGTAAATGACAGTTTCCACCAATCAAGTAAATAGTTTTAACCCTGTTTTCCATTTTTTATTTTCAACTGTTGCAACTTTAACAGCAAGAGTATATAAAATGTTTTAATTTTTTTTATTCAATAAAATTTACAAATTCAAACACATTAAAAGGATTAAAAACAACTGAAATTTTACGATTAACATTATTAAAAATACCTGTTTTAGGAGCATCACAACTTGTACTCGTTTGCTTAAACATTTGATTCGAGGTACTGGATTGATTTTCAGGTCCGCCAAGTATACACTTGGATACAGCAATCTTATTTTTAAGTTTTACTAGATCAGCTCCAGAATTTGCGAACATAGTAGCTGAAGAACGACGGAAATATAGTGGCGGTATATGTTTTTGGCAACGTCGGGTGTATTGTCGAGTTTGATCCCTACGGCGATTTGTTGAACTCAACCGGAAAATGAAAGAGAGAGATTTATTTTTTGGAGAATTTCGGTTTTTTGGACAGCATAGGGCAAAGGAGGTGATTAAGCGTGAAGTTGTTTTATTTAGGGCCCCCTTCCGCAGCGCACGCAACGATGAGCGCCACGTGATGCGTGCACGTACATGTCCATTCTGCATGAACGATTTTGTTTTTGGCAGTATTTTTTTTAATCAGAGTAAAAATGTATATGTAGATGAATGAATGTAATGAATTATCTATAAAATATTCATCAGTAAACTTGAAGTGTTTTAAAAACTACAGGTTTAACAAAAAAAATTCTTATTAAGGTGTCCACCACACAGAATATGGGGGCTATCATTTAGTTTCTTCGGTATATTTCTTGAAGATAGAGCTAAGGATTTGTTTGCTTTAAGGTAACAGGTTGTTCCACGTATCTCTCTGTATCTGTAGTTCTTGAAGGGTGGGTCGCCCCACTGCACTTAGGCCACATTTTGCCTATGCCTATGCGTCCTTCTGAGATTGAGCCTACCTTTTAGCTCGTTAACCATCCTACCTGTCTGCCGGGCAATCACAAAGGACGTACTCAACTGTCTCATCTTCTTGTTACATCCTCTGCATAGTGGGGCGTCAGATAAACCCAACCTGTTCAGATGTTTTCGTACATGACAATGGCCAGTAAGTATACCTGTGACCAAACGCAGGTCCTTTCTGGTCATGGCCACGTATTTCTTGGCTGCTCTGCTATTCGGATACTTCAGATGTTCCTTGGATAGTCTGCAACCTTTTTCTTCGTCTCATCTTCCCCTAAATTTTTCACGGAGCGTTCCTTTAATAGATCAACCACCGCTAATGCCGGCAAGCCAAGAAGACTGCCAGGACCCAAGATCCTTTGGGAGGCAGCTTTACTAGCCAACGAGTCAGCAGTTGTTCCACGTAATAAAGATGTGTCCATTCCACTGCTATCTAAAAGATCAATTTTGGCTCAACCCTAGGTTATAGTCTTTCCTATGCCTCTTATGAAGCTTTTTAAGGTCGTTCTATGAGCTCTATGCCTCTAATGAAGCTTCAAAATAAATTTTTGATCCTTAACAGTCAGTCAAACTCTCAGCTTGACAGAATCTGAACTCTGTCAGTTCAATTAAAGCGACTGTGACCATTCAGTTGTACTATCACAATTCTTAGCTCCTGCATGCTTAAATTCATCAGCAATTGCTCAACGAATGCATTTGGTTATCATACATTCCTAACCTCAAACTAGTAAGAATGTCCCATCCACTGCTTTAAGCGCCGCCTCGCTTTAGGAAATCATATAAACAATTTTGATTCTGTAGAAATACCTAAGCAGCTCCTCCTTGTACCAACACTGGTCTATTTCATTAGCCTCCTTTTCTAACCAGATAAAAGGTGGATGACAGCGATGGTAATGGTTCAGCTTCTCTCTGGTAGTTTTCTGCTGACCAAAGCCTCATACGTATGATAGGCCTTATTACTGACAGACATATATTTGTTTGGGTTTTGTCTGCCACGACTCACTGCAGATCCTACTGGTCCAAAGGAAGAGCTTTGCCTTTGTTAACATTTTTTTTTAAATAATCGTTGTATGCAAATATATTATTCAGCCTAAACCTTGGAATTTTTAAGATCAATCTCTTCCTTAGCAGTTTCTCCATATAGTACTGTCCTATTAATTGTAAAACATGAAATTTTGATGTTAATAGGTTTCATTATTTGTTTGACTAACTATCGCTGAACATTAAAGAAAATATAGTATTTATTTTTAAATTAACTCCATTTAATAATAAAACGATACTCACGTTGGGCGCCAAATTTGAAACACTTGTAGTAACTTTTTGTTCAGAATATATGTATTGAATCTTGCTGCCATTTTTAAGAAGAAATATTGGATGCATTCTGCATTCTCTATGCAGATAAAATGAGCTTGTAGTATCATAAACCTCATACTTAACGTGAAATAGGTCACTCTCTCCGGTTATAGCACAATAAACAATTTCTGTATTCCTCCAGTTTATGATACATAATTTAGTTGGTTATAACAATTTATTATTCAGATTAAAATCTGATTTAGTATGTCTTTCTTTTAATAACACTATTAAACCCAAAAGGCTGTATAAATATAACACTACATAGTATATTATACCATTAAAACAAAAGCCTGTTTGTTTTTTAATTAAGTTAGATATAGCTATAAAATTTTGAATGTTTGTGAGTAGATTAATCAAAAGGAATTTTGTTTGCCGTCAAGATTTGCTGGCAAAAATTATATTTGATAATTACAAAAGTTACATATTAAAATGTAAAATTTTATATGTAATCTTTTTAATTTGTAGCGTTAAACGATGTCATAAATTTGTTATTTAAAACTCATAGATATATGATCGTCTCATGTTTTAGCAACGTAAGAAATGTTAAAAAAATAAACCTTTACTGAAACATACGCAGAAGTACAAAAGGAATCATGACATATTTGCTCGGTCACAAAATTATTGTCACAAAATAAGTAAGGTAGTCTTTCTTATAAACAATCTAATCAAATGCAAATATTTTTATGGATAATTTAGAAAACATAATATTTAATTCTAGTTATAAAAACAATATTGTATTTTGGTATAGATATGTTGATGATGTGTTAGCAGGATTTGTAGGTAGCGAACGACAGTTAGATATATTTTTAATTATATTAATACTTTGCATCCTAAAATTAATTTTACTTTAGAAGTTGAAGAAAATAATTCAATTAATTTTCTAGATTTAAAAATTGAAAAAGTTAATAATTTACTAAATTATTCAATATACAGAAAACCAACACAAACAGATGTAACCATACCGTATAATTCAAATCATACTATAACACATAAATTAGCAGCTTATAATTCTATGATACATAGGGCATTTTCAATTCCAATGAACAAAATTAACTTTGATAAAGAAATTGATATCATAAAACAAATAGCTACATCTAATGGCTACCCAATTCATTTAATAAATACATTAATTAATAAGAAAGAATAGAAAGTGTCACTAAACCTAATATTTCCTAAGCAAACTAAAGAAATTAAAAGTTATAAAAATATTACATATTGTGGAACTATTTCCAATAAAATTTCAAAAATAATATCTTCGGCAACATCAGCATTAATATCATTTAAAACACAAAATAATATTGGTACAAAATTGTTAAATGTGAAAACAAAATTACTACCTAAATTAAAAAATCTGGTGTTTACAAAATTAATTGTCCAAAGTATAATGCTGTAAATATAGGTCAAACACAAAGAAATTTTGAAGTAAGAATTAACGAACATTTAAGAGCATATAGATTAAAACAACCAGATAAGTCAAATTATGCAAAACACCTACTTGAACATCCAACCTCACTCTTACACATCAATGACATCCAAATACTACACACTTGTAATAAAAAACAAAATTTAGATTTCCTTGAAGAACTTGAAATAAAAAGACATCTAGCAGATCCACAATTTAAAGTTGTTAATGAACAAATAAATCTGGGAAGTTCTCCACTTTTAAAGTGTTTGCTTTGATTGAGTCTTCATTTTATACATAGAGAAAACGTAATTGTAACACAAATATATTAAGTTATTGTTGTGCGAGTACGCCCCTGGCGCTATGACCAGACGCGAAGGAAACAGATGATGCGAGAGTCTTCGAGAATATACGGCGCCCGATGAGCGAAGCATCTATTCTCGATCGTATCGAGTCTAGATGCTTCGCTCATCGGGCGCCGTATATTCTCGAAGACTCTCGCATCATCTGTTTCCTTCGCGTCTGGTCATAGCGCCAGGGGCGTACTCGCACAACATTATTGTAAAGATCAGCATGATATAGTTTTTTCCTGGTTTTTCTATATCATTGCACAGTTATACTGATCTTAGAGGGAAGTATGTACATCCAGGATAATCCCTTAGGGCTCATAACATCTAGGCTTTAATATTGTTATGTCTTATTACTTCCATAAATGGTCTAGCCTTATAACTACCTAATAAACATCAGGTACCTAGCTACAAACAAACAAAATGTAACTTCAATATGTCAATCTGACGATGCTAAGTCTAGCGAAATGGCTGTCATTAAAGTTAATAAAGCAATTTTTTAAATAAATATTGGAAGTTTTGGTAAAACGAAGAGTTTTTCATTATTCTTAATAATCAAATGCAGCTTAAAATAAAAATATTTAATGAGGCTAAGTATTAAAGACGTAAAACTATTTTTCTAAAATTTGCAGATCTATTGTGGTCCTTCCTATATTTAGAGTTCGGTATCCAGCTTTATCATTTTTATTAGACCTATTAGCCTGGACGCCGCCTTCCTTACATAGCTTTCTGCCCTCGTTCTTTCTTTTCCGAATAGGTTAAATCGCACCCTTGCTAGGCTTTTGCACTGACAGAGTATGGGCTCCGTAGTTTTGTCTTCTTCCTAGCAGAACCTACAAAGGCAATCATCTGCTAGGCCGATTGTGTGCATATGTTTCCTTAGCCTGCAGTGTCCGATCAGCATTCCCACCATCATCCTCATCGTTTCTGGACTTTGAGATAGCAGGTCGCGTGACAATTTGACTGACATACCTTAAAGGAATAGTTTAGTCCTTAGTCCTTGTGTTTCATGCCACCAACGCAACACCTGATTGTTAATCCATTGTTGGATACTCTCCTTAACGAGGCATTTGGCAATTCAACATGAAGGTTTTGACCCTATCAGGACCTCAGTCGCTCCCTGCTTGGCTAATTCATCAGCTCTTTCATTGCCTTTTATTTCTGCATGAATCTATCGCTTTTAGTGGTCCTTGGCCATCGGAGTAGATGACGATTCTTTGGCTTTTTATCTTCAGTCCTCTGCACAACATTGCACCGTCATTACCTTTGCCTGAAAGACAGTGGCATGTCTTCCAAGGCTCACAGAGATCGTGATGGTCTTTTGTAATCCAGCTCCTAATCCAGAGCTACTTTAGAGCCAACAGTTGATATTCGCTGTTATAGAAAAAGTTTTTTACTATTCTTCGTAAAAATTTGTTATATGTATTAATATGTTTTATGTCAAATAGCGTAGAATCGATAATAAAAATCAACTTGTCTCAATTCTGTATACTAAGAGCAAAAGTGGTTTGCACGCTGTATATGATTTCAATAGACCACTATTAGCTGGAAACATAAACATTCAAGTAATCCAAGCGGATATTTAAAATCTGAATGATTCCTTTCTACGTTCTACGTCAACTATTTCCCGTTTCTTTTCATTGAGAAATGGCATGGGGAGAAATTCTAATTTGGCACTCTAAATCCCGAAGAATTAAAAATGCCGAAACCGGTAGCGAAGAGATTGAAATTTCAGTGGGGACCTTTTTATGAAAAGGATCTTTCTCTCCACCTCTCTACTCTATATCAATTCTTTATCTTCTCGTCCTTCGGATATATTCGATGGTAAATAATTTACACGCACGCAAGCCTTTTTCAATGGTAGTACGAGAAAAGGGTCGGTCACATGCTCGCAATTCCGGCGTTGAATCAAATAAAAGCAGGGAAAACGTCTTATATCGTTTGTGTATATGTTTTATAAGATTATTTGTCCTATAAACTTTCACTATTTTTAGGAAAAACCTTACATTTTATTAAGAATAATAAAAAACTCCCAAAACTTTCATAGTCCAGGAGGAATCGGCGCGTGAGTACCGAAAACTATTCCACCTGAATTTTTTTATGTGATCCTTTTCAAATTGCCCTCCTAATGATATAAATGCATGTTGCCATGGCGCAACCCGGTGCCATATTGTTTAAACCGAAATTGTTTAAACAATTACAAGGAATTGTTATTTTTCAATCGGACAAATTTTTTTTATATTCTTTATTGAAATACCAATAAAAAAGGTCCTATAACTTTTCACGATAAAGTTAATATTTTTAAAGATATGAATTTTTTAAGGTTCGAAAAATCTCAAATTTGGGTACTTTCGACCTATGAAAAATATATTAAAAAAACAGATAATGTGAAAGTAATAAATGTTTTTAATTCTCTATACAATAGTTAATAATATTGTTAATAGAGATTTAAAAAAATTTCATTGTTTATATCTTTTTTTTAATTGTTAATTTGGCGCGCTCACAAGTATGCATCGCTTACTTTTAAGTATCGTTGTCTCTCTCTGACTCATGCGTTGCGTCGGCCTCTCTGTGTCTTGAATCATTATTTATCATTTATCTTAAAAACTATCAACTTTATCAAAATTTTTAAAGAAAGCAATGTTATTAGATAATAATTAAATTGCCTACAATTTGTTTTTAATAAATTTTTTTCTGAAATCAATTTTTCAAAAGTTCTTTAAGCATAAATCGGAACATGTCATTAAAATTACTTTTTTATCAGATTATATTACCCTTTGCTATTAAACGTTATTATTTATACAAAGAGTAACCTTGAAAGAATAAAAAATAACAGAAAGAATTTTTTTCTTACTCAGACACACTCATACACACACTATGATACATATACATAAAATTATTTTTATTCAATTTATTTGAATGTTTTTTCTAAATACCCAATATATTTTTATTATTTATAAATAATTGTGATTTCAAAAAATGTTCAAATACCATTATATCTTATTATTGTTGATATAAATGCAAAAATTACTATGATAATAACAAAAAAGTAATATAAACTGATAAAAGTAATTTTAATGACATATTCTTAAATTTTGAAAAACTGATTTCAGAAAACAATTTATTAAAAACAAATTGTAGGAAATTTAATTATTATCTAATAACATTGCTTCCTTTAAAAATTTTGATAAAGTTGATAGTTTTTAAGATAAATGATAAATAATGATTCAAGACACAGAGAGGCCGACGCAACGCATGAGTCAGAGAGAGACAGCGATACTTAAAGTTAAGGGATGCACACAAATTAACAATTAAAAAAAGATATAAACAATGATATTTTTTTAAATCTCTATTAACAATATTATTAACTATTGTATAGAGAATTAAAAAAAATATTACTTTCACATTATCTTTTTTTTTAATATATTTTTCATGGGTCGAAAGTACCCAAATTTGAGATTTTTCGAACCTTAAAAAATTCATATCTTTAAAAATATTAACTTTATCGTGAAAATTCATAGGACCTTTTTTATTGGTATTTCAATAAGGAATATAAAAAAAATTGTCCGTTTGAAAAATAACAATTCCTTGTAATTGTTTAAACAATTTCGGTTTAAACAATATGGCACCGGGTTGCGCCATGGCAACATGCATTTATATCATTAGGAAGACAATTTGAAGAGGATCACATAAAAAAATTCAGGTGGAATAGTTTTCGGTACTCATGCGCCGATTCCTCCTGGACTACCAAGTTTGATTGAAAAAAATAGGTTTTAAGTTACAATGACAGCCATTTCCCTAGAATTAGCATCGTCAGATTTTAAAGCTAAAATGTCATTTTTAATAATGTGACTTGTAACTTTTGAATTTATCTGGTTTTATGTCTCGAATAAAATTTGCTATATGCATTTTTTCATAAATAAAATTATTTGTGGCTGTGGCTAACATTTCTTTTATATTATTAGTAAATTTGGGTGGTATGTAATATTTTAAACCCTTATCTAAAAATTTATTGTCATTATTTGAAAAAATGGTGTCTGATAGATTTACAAACCGAGGAGCAAAATGTTTTCGTATAGTATTTTTCACAGTTAATGGGTCAGAAACTTCTGGGACACCCGGTATTTATAAGATTTTTAAGAGTTTTATAAATAATAAAAAGATGCTTGATTCAAACAGTGTAGCAAATTGCATCTAAGTGTGTATTACTTCTTCCGTTACATATATTTAAATGGCAAAAGAAGAATTAGCGGTTTGTTGAAAGACATGTCAACTATTGGACATTCTAGTTGAACCGTTAACCTCACAATACACCATATACTAGTGACGAGTAAGGAATAATAAAAAAATTATAAGGTCGCTGCTACTATTAGAATCAAATGCCATCGCATGCATTATAACATTAGATATGGCCGACGCGTGTCAAACATTTCAGTAGATTTTGTCGGCCTAAGTAAATGCAATTTGCTTTTGCATGCAAATGTTATGTCATCTATACATTGCGAGAATAAACAAATCATTTCGATGTGAATTCTTAAAATCATTATCGCGAGTCTATAATAGTATATTCTGTAGCGAGCATAACGAATTTTCATTTTAACCGAGTAGCAGACTATACCTTCTCCACGATCAAAGATTTTAAATATACAGGGTGAGTCATAACTATTGGGACATAGACTAAGGCAGGTTATTTGGACCAAAATAAGGCTATTGGGCCAAATATGCCTTAATATAATGTTGCTGAGAAAAAAGATACAGGGTGTTAAAGTTAATTTTTGTTTTTCGTTTTTTGCTAATTGTTTCCCAGTATATTTATAAATTGATATCAAAATTGGCACAGAGGCATAATCTTAGACAAGAAATAGTATTTTATTTACAATTTTACGTTTTGTCATAGAGGGCGCCACGTGGATCATTCATAATGATCAAATTGAGTCTAAACTTTTTCTGATGAAATTTTTTAGTAATTTTTATTAGAAAATATGACGTAAACTTCATTTTTACGTAAAATTGTTTAAATATGATAATTTCAACCGTTTTCAATAAAAACGCAGTCTTAAAAAAGGATTTCAAATATTAATTCATTTATGAAAAGTATGCTTTGGACTGTCAGATAATTGTTGTTGGTAAATGTCATTTGTTCAGAGTAAATTATTTTTGATGTGACAGTGTAGTGTAATGTTGCATTTTTTAAAAGTAATCATTACTTTTTTTGATTGAAATGCCTCGTCACAATCATTTTACTAATGAAGAAAATTTTTGCGGTCGCTCTGCAGCAAAAAGGTATGGAATGTTATACGCAAACAGAAGGCAACCAAATCACAAAACTTTTGCAAGATTATATCGTAGTTTAGGTGAAACTGGGTCATTTCACACTAAAAATCGGGGTGGTCGACCGAAACAAATCACACCTAATCAAGAAGATGAACTTTTGGTTCGAGTAGATGAAAATCCTGAAATAAGTTCACGACATCTATCAGCAGCAACAGGAGTAAGTCAGTCGTTTATAATTAGAATTCTAAAAAAAGAGAACCTCCATCCTTATCACTTCACTCCTGTTCAAAATTTACTTCCAACAGATCTTCCACGACGGTTACAGTTTTGCCAACGTATTCTGAATAAACATCGCAATGAAAGACACTTTATTAAGAATATTATGTTCACCGACGAAGCAACTTTTACTAAACGAGGGGTTTTTAATTGGCGAAATAGTCATTATTGGGAAGAAGAAAACCCGCATGCTATTAAAGCTAGACATTTTCAGCATGAGTTTAAATTGAATATTTGGTGCGGTATTATAGGCGACCAACTACTAGGGCCTTATGTTCTTCCTCCGAATTTAAATGGAGATTCTTATTTATTCTTTTTGGAAAATACTCTTAGTGATATTTTAGATGATCTGTCTCTGGATGTAAGAAGAAAAATGTGGTTTATGCAGGATGGAGCGCCACCTCATTTTTCATTAGCTGTTAGAAATCATCTTAATGACGTACTTCCTCAACGATGGATTGGCAGAGGCAGTGATTTTCAATGGCCACCAAGAAGTCCTGAGTACAACCCGCTAGATTTTTATTTTTGGGGACATATGAAGTCCTTAGTTTATGTCAATGAAATTAATACACGAGACGAACTTTGGAGATACATTCAAAATGCAGCTAATCTTATAAGGGGACAGAATAACATTTTTTTTAACGTCCGAAAATCCTTTATAAAAAGAATTAGAAAAGGCATAGAAATCGGAGGAGTCCATGTAGAACATTTAGTTTGAGTTTTTGTGAGTTCTTTTAAGTTAAAGTGTGTTTAGCTTTGATTTATCGTCAAAACGGAAACCTTACGTTAGTTGCAACTTTGTTTATTAGTTTGGTATTTGATAGTGGAATTGTAAATAAAATACTATTTCTTGTCTAAGATTATGCCTCTGTGCCAATTTTGATATCAATTTATAAATATACAGGGAAACTATTAGCAAAAAACGAAAAACAAAAATTAACTTTAACACCCTGTATCTTTTTTCTCAGCAACATTATACTAAGGCATATTTGGCCCAATAGCCATATTTTTGTCCAAATAACTTGTCCTTAGTCTATGTCCCAATAGTTATGACTCACCATGTATATATTTTTAAATGGAATCGAACAAAAAACAATTACACTCAATAATTCAAGAAACATTCCATTTTGTATTAATAGTTTATACGGGGTTGGGATACAGTATGGAACAAAGTAAATATCTTTTAAACGAAAAGAACGATATGGTTTTTAAGTTCCGATATATTTGCAGTTAAAATGGGTCACCTATTCTGGGACACCCGGTATTAAAGAAAGAAGGTAATTTTTTTTGTAAAATAAAGCAGTTATTACAAGCAAATCAATTTGAAATTTGTCAAGAAAGGTGTCAAGTATTGCGTTTTGAGTAGAATAAGAAGCCAATTACCCAATTACAAGGTGATCGCATAGCGTACTATATTTTTTCTACGACTGACCATCGGAAGGAATGATACAACGAAGTCAATTGCTGTACCAAACTTTCAAAACGATTGAATTTTTAACCTGCTTGGTACGCCGCTGCGGTCGATATCGATTTAAGAAAGAAGAAACAGGCATACGACGCTTTTGTGTTTAACATAAACTGTAGATTTTCCAAGCAGTAACTTTCAATTTTCGGTTTATTTACTCTGCGGTTGTGGCGGAAAACTCGGTTACGACCTTACCGCTAAAGCTTATAAACCAAACTTTAAATCTGAATACCGGATTGTTATCACATCCGAGCCGAGTCGGTCGCTTTTCCACTTTCCATAAACATCTCCTCTCCAGAATTCGGCCATTATTCGTCTCAGTTAATTCGCTTTAACAAAGTTTTAATGCTGATCGAGTTATGGAGCAGCATAAATCGAAGTTTAAAATGCTAGAAGTGATTTTTAGTTTTATATCCGTACAAAAACAAGTCAAATATGTTATTGAAAGAGTTTAAAAATCCTAATCAGGTCTATTTTTTTGATGTTTACATCTTTTACACTGGACCAAGTAAATCAATATTTTAAAAACTGAAAATCCCGTTTTACAGTTGAAATGTGTAGGTTAATCTTTAAAAAGAAGCTTCAATGAAATTCTTACATCGAGAAATCCATACACAAAGCCAGAATCGTTCAGGGAAAGTGCAGGCAAATGTACAGGAAGAATTGGGGATTAAATCCCAACATGACCCAATAGTTATATATAACCTATATTGCCCAGGAAACTGCAGGTTGGAGCGTCAGTGTCTCCTATAACAGCGAAAATACAGAGAATTAGGACATGTGAGGGATGCAGCAAAGCAAGGTAGACCAAAAATTGATGAAAATATTTAACAAGACAGACAATTTTGTCGGCTGTAGAAAATCCACACTGTACAGTGCGAGGATTATCTAGGGATTTTGGTATTGGAAAGTCTTCAGTATCAAACATATACAAAAAGGTAAAATAGCATCCTTCAAAAGTACGTCTCATCCATGAATTGGCTGAAAACGACTTTGACCTAAGAACTGAATTCTGCGAGTAATATGATGAACCAAAATAACAATTTCATTGAGGCAACGTTTTATTTGAACGGTCATGTTATCCGGCAAAACACCCGTTATTGGTCTGATGAAAATCCACACTGGATGCAAGAGTACCATAAGCAAAGAACACAAAAAACTAACGTATGGACTGGTATTCTGAGAAATACAATTATTGGTTCATATTCTTTGATGAAAACTTAACAGGAGCATTTCAAATACCCACAAATGTAGACCGCAGACTTTGGTTTCAAGAGGATGGCGTACCGCCACATTTCGCAGTAGCTGTACGCGATTTTTTAAACACAACTTTTCCACAAAGGTGGATAGGAACATAGATAAGAGATATATATATACTGAGATAGATCGGAAACTGCCATTATAACCTCGACACCAAAACGATATTCGCGGCACCTCGCGTCTGGAACCAAGAACTATAAGATAAAGCGGGAAATTTAAATGTATTTAAATATTAATAGGTTTTGATTAATATTTTGATGGGAAAAATCTCCAGGTCTCTTCAATAATACACAAATATACATCTTTATGAAATATTTATTAGATTCAATAAATTATTTACATGTGCATGACAAACTCTATGTAATTCATGAATTATTGACAATGGTTTTTCTTTTAAATCTAACCATCCAATTAATGATAACCATAGTTTGCCTATAAATTACTGTAAAGAGTAACCGAACTTGACTTACTATAAACACAAAATGGCAATGAAATTCACAAAACACGAAAATTCTTTGACAGAAGTGACATATGAAAGCACACCAGCGTTCTTTGCGGTTGGAACCTCAACTAATAATAATGAACTTTTATTTACATATAAGATTCCTAGCCATGGATAGGAAGAAGGGGACCAGTGGAATGGCCTGCTAGATCACCTGATCTGAGCCCATTAGACTTCTTTTTATGGGGTTATTTAAAATTTAAAGTCTACTTAAACAGACCTGGAAATATCCGCTATGTTACAGAATGTTAGAGACGAAAGTAAGTAATGCCCGGTTCAGTCATTGTCTAATGGTTAATAACGAATTTATGCGTTACTTTATGGACGCACTGTATATACTGGGTAGTAACCACAACTTTCTCAAATTATTATGCACGTAATCTTTACGATAAACTTTTTGTTGGCATTTTTTGCGGATTAAACCACCAAAAATGTTGTTAATAGCACGACGAGAGACAATTTGCGAAATTGTCTCGACTTGAAGGCCCGTAGGATGGCCGATAACAAGAAAATACGAGAATGGCGCCATTAGTGTCCATCTAGAGTTGGTCGGGAGTATGTCGTCATATAGCTCGTTTTGTGTTTCGCCTCCATCAGCGAGGAGAAGGCGGTAATGCCATCATCATCATTTTGCATATTTATCACCGCATTAAGCCCTAACTTTTGGACCAGTATGGAGAAATCTCATCATCGTGTTGTGAAATATGCAGAAGCTTTTAGCATTACACGACAATTCATGTGCATAGTGTACGAGATGGAACAGACAATTACTTTATTCATTTATTTTTAATTACAATATATGGAGAGTTAAAATAAAAATCAAATTTTGTAGCTCATACGTATTGTTTTTATTGCAAAGTCCTTAACACGTTGCGCCATTTTTGATTCAATTATTCAATCTATAATTTAAAATTTAATTGCAACTTTTTCTCGGAGAGGAAAAAGATTTAGATTGAGAATTACCGTTCTTTGCAGTTATCTCTATTCTCTTGGAATAAACAATAGATTTTCATGTAACCTAAATAATAAAAATCAATTGTCCTTTCTCTGATTGCGGATTTTTCAATTTCCGAGAATTGCCATTTAGTCAATTTGAAATGTAAATGATACTTGGTCCGGAAAGGGTACTTCTTGTAAACTTTGTTTTCCTAGCATTCTACGAAAAATATGGGCATTTTAATGCGTGCGCTGAGTAATATTGAACTTTTTGAACAGGGACAAGGAATAATTGCATTAGCTTCTAATATATTGTTCTAGTTATTTAATCTCAAAATTTTTATTACAGTTATTATGGTTTGCAATGTATTTGGAGCGAAATGCACCTGTTTCTAAAGAACTTTTTTACGTAGGAGCGGTTCATTTGCCGTTCCCACCTCAACCTCTTGGGTTTTTTGTGGATTCTCCTGTGCAGAAACTCGGAACTCATACAGGTTCTTTATTGGTGGTGGTAGAAGTCTTATGGGGTTATCTGATGCCTCCCATATAATTTTTTCTTCCGTGATCCCTGCTTTCGCAGTGCCATAGTATGTTAAGCGCATTTTTGCACCGTCTAAAAGAAAGGTCTCTGATGTAAAGCCCTGATTTATGCAGGTGTTCGCTAGTGAGGAATTGCTCTATGAGTAATGTCCTGTAGGAAAACCTAGTGTGTTCCTGTACATGATGACCAGCTCTCTTGCTATTTTTTCAGATGGTTCTTTTATTCATTTCTTCCCATGTATTTGTTTGTTCAAACAGTGAATTTTGGCTTTCTTTGTGTTTTTCTCCTTGAATGAATGAATGTATGAATGAGTTAGGGGTGATGATTACACTGCGACCCATAGGATCTATTGTATCCCCCCTTACTTGCCACGTTCTGATGTTTTCTCAGATTTATAGCAGCTCTTCGAGTCCTATTTTCCTAAGGAAGTTTAGGACATCGTCGGGCTTCAAATCAGGTAGATCCCCTTCCTCTATTTCATGTGCTCCTAGGTATCTAGCCCTAGAATTTTGCAAGGCAGGACATTCTGAGAGTATATGTATTGAGGTTTCATCCTCTTCCTCACAGAATCTGCACTTTGCTTCATCTGCTAACCCTAGTTTCTTCATGTGGCTTCTTAACCGGCAATGCCCGGTTAATATTCCCGTTAGAATACGGAGCCTTTTTTTACTGAGGTTAAGGCAGCTAAGAGATCTCTACTGGTCATAGTTCCCCAGTAGTATCTTAGATTGCCTAAGTCCTTCCAGCTGATTCCAGTACTTGGATTTTTCTTTCTCCATTTCCTCCCTTAGTTTTCCTAAGATTACTCTACTGCTGACCCCACAAGATGGTTCTGGTTCCAAATGTGGGGTTTCAGCTCCTTTTTTTGCCAGCTTATCTGCTGTTTCGTTCCCCCCTATTCCTATGTGTCCCGGGACCCATAGGAGGGTGTTCTTCTGGCCTAGTTCATTTAGTTTGCCTAGGCATTCCCAAACCATCTTGGAACTGATTATATTTGAGCTCAGCGCTTTGATGGCTGCTTGACTATCCGACATGATCACAATCTCTTGTCTGCGGTAGTTTCTTCCAATATTGAATTCCACACATTTTTCGATGGCGCGGACTTCTGCTTGAAAGATGCTCGGGTATGTGCCCAAGCTTTCTGAGTATTTGGCTCTCGGTCCAAAAACTCCTATCCCAGTTCCCTCGTCTAGCTTGGAACCGTCCGTATACCACTTTATGGTATTCTGGTTTAAATTCTGTATGGTGTCTTCATCCCATTCAGATTTGTTACTCAACTTTGTGATGAATTTTCTCACAAAGTTGAATTTCTTTGGCATATCATCTTGGGGCATTTCCCAAGTTTGATCAAAGTGAAGTGATCGAGGTTTTTCCCTGATAATTCCTTCTTTGATCATTCTATATATTGTTTCTTCCTTACACTTTCTAGCAGAATGTGCAGTGGGGTCAAGTTTAAAATCACCTCCATTGCAGCAGTGGGGCAAGTTCCCATTGCTCCAGTGATACATGAACAGGCTAGTCTTTGAATCTTCGAGAGGTTTTTCCTCGTCGTGTTCAGATTAGCCCTTACGCCCCAAGCCACTGCCCCATATGTGATTAATGGTCTCACTATTGCTGTGTACATCCATTGCAGGATACGTGGGTTACATCCCCAGTTCTTCCTTGCAATGTTCCTACACACCATGAGGGCCTTGGTTGCTTTGTGTATTACTTCGTCTTCGTGTTTGTTCCAGAGTAACCTGCTATCTAGGATTAGCCCTAGATATTTTACCTCTGTTTTCCACTCGACGATGTTCTCCCCTATTTTTATGATTTTTAGATTAGGTTTCTTTTTCCTTATAAAGGCTACTAGTGTGGTTTTGGTGGGGTTGATGCTGAGTCCCACCGAGTCACACCATTGTTCCGCAATGTTCAATCCTCTTTGAACAATATCACAGAGGACGTTTTCATACTTCCCTTTTGCCAGGATAACCCTAGTCAATTGACAGAGCAGACTGTCCACAGTGAGACTCCACATAAGCGGGGATGCAACTCCCCCTTGTGGACAGCCTCTGGTCACATTAATGGAGATAGTGTCTTGTCCTGCCTCCATTTCTGCGATTCTTGTAGATAGCAGTTGCGACATCCAACTGGAAGTCGTTCTATCTACTCCTTTCTCAATCAGTGATCTTCTGACTGCCTCATGTGGCGTATTGTCAAAGGCCCCTTCTATGTCTAGAAAGGCACATACCACGGTCTCTTTTTTGTTCAGTGCGTCAACTGTCCGTCAACTGTGTTAAAGCGGTTTCGTTTTTCTCCTTGTCAGCTGATCAGCTTTTTCGTTGCAATTTCATCCCCAATCCTCAAGGCTCTCTAATATGCCTTCTGTTGTAGGCTTTAAGACTTTCATATTATTTACTCTTATGCAAACAAGTACCTATAGCATGGACTTCTGTTTGAAACACAGAGATGAGTTTGCCAAATGAAAATCTACGTTCGTATCTCTCTATATATATCGCTGTATATTTCTACTCCAGTACCAAGCTCATTCTTTGATCCATCTGTGTACCAGATCAAGTAATTCACTCTACTTATAGAGGGGGTGTATTTTCCTTCTTTCTTTTCTTGCCGAGCGAAGCGAGGTTCGCAGAACCAAATTAATTATCTAAATTGATTGTACTAACCCTTACTTTTTGGAAGCCCATCTTATTAAGAATAATAAAAAACTCTTCGTTTTAACAAAACCCCCACTATGAAAAAAATAATCAATAAACTTTTTAAGATTCAATACCAAAGTAGGAAGTTCATTTCCGGGTTAGCATAAGCTGAACGTGTCATGTTTGTCTTGTAGGTATTATTTTTTACAATTTCTTTCACGGCATTTGCAAAGTTTAACTTTTATATTTTGTTTTAAAATAATTATCTATTTATAATAATATGTTTACGTTTATAATTTTGTTGAATTAAGATTTTATATAATATATTTTTTTTTTCAAAATGTTTTAACAATACTGTTTTTTTTGGAATTTCCAAGTCTTTGTTCGAAAATTTAAATACCATACCAATCAAAATTATATACTTTGTAACTTTCCTTCTGAAAAACCACGTTTTTGATAAAATATAGCACCCAATCCTTTAATCTTTTAATTTACAGATAGCAAAATACTTAAAATTCTTGACGCACACCTTGAACGTAACAAGTATGTCATAAAACATTTCTTACAAGTATTTTAAATGTCTGGGAAATTGAGTTAATAACAAAAGAATAGTATGCGTGTAGTCATGCGTGTATTATTTACGGGTAATTAAGAAATTTATTATATAGTGTCAGACAGATTTCAATTACACCATTCCTAATATTTAATACCTCCTCAATGCGATTTATTATCCATAGAAAATAAACTGAAATTAAGTGGGCTCAATTTAATGACATACCAGGACTAGGTAGAAAGTTGCCTTGCAACTGGAGCCAAAAATAAAAATATATTTATGGTAAATAGAATTTCAATACTACTTTTCTAATTTTTTGCAAAATGGAATCATCCCGTTTCATGGAATAGATGAAATTTGAGTTGGCTTAGATTCTTCTAACTGGCTTGTTATCAAACAAAAAAAATAGTAAATGCTTTAACTCACATTGAATTAATTCTTTGCCAATACAATTTTCAGCCAATTACCTTAGCAAGAAAGCAAGCAATTTAATTTACCCATAGCAGGCTATCTTGAATCTGCGCAATATATTTCGTAACCCGCTTCAAAATGGATATGATAATTCTTACAACAAGCAAAATTTGAATTAATGCATTTAATCATGTCATGGAATACACGTTTCATTTGATGTGCAGATGTGGAACAAGTCGGCGTTTTCTTTTGTGTAGGAGTAGGATAATTATTCAATTAGATGTTTTCTACCTACTTATGAACTGTAATAACGAGAAAAATTAAACATCCAACAAGGTATACCGGGTGGTGAATGGTCGGACGCACCATAGGAAATCCAATGGAAAATCATAAACTCTTAAATTCCTGCTTCCCAAATCATTTTAGGTGAAAACTCAATAGGAACTTTTCTTTAAAGAATTAAATACTGCATCAGATGAGACTATTAAAAATATTTTTCAGCTTTTGGTAGTTGAAAAAATTGACCAATTTATTTACCATTCTTGTACAGCATCAAGACAGCAATGATATGTCAGGATGACGTTACCTTTAAAAGCTATTATCAAGATTGTCATTCTATTATTCAATTAGTGACAACAATAAACGTAAAAAATGTCGTACACCGTTTCAGAACGAGTAGAAATTGTAAAAATGTTTTATTCCGGCAATAGTACGCGCACGGTAAGTACTTTATTTAGCGCGAAATATCCAAACCGCCCTATTCCAAGCCATACTACAATTGGAAGAATAATCACAAAATTTGAAAACACTGGCACATTGCTTCCTTTATGCAAGTGTAACAAAAATGACCAAAACATTCAAATAAATGTGTTTGAAAATGAAAATACCACAAATGTATTATCTGCAGTTATTGAAAATCCCAGAATAAGTTCTCGAGAAATCGCACAGCAGTTCGACATGCATAATTCAACTGCATTAAAAATATTAAAAAAGAATAACTTCCATTCTTATAAAGTTCAATGTCATCAAGAGTTGCTTGAGGGAGATTATGAGAGAAGAGCAGAGTTTTGTTATGAGATGCTGGAGAGGGCGAATGCAGACCGAAAATTTTTAAAAAATGTTTGTTTTACAGACGAGTGTACGTTTACGTTAAACAATGAACCCAACGTGCAAAACTGTAGAATTTGGTCAACTAAAAGGCCTGAAATTGTTGTGGAAACTCGTACTCAATATCACCAAAAAATCAATGTTTGGGCAGGAATACTGGGGCATCATCTTATTGGACCTTTTTTCTACGAGGAAAATCTAGACTCAGGAAGGTTTTTGGATTTGCTTCAAGAAGAAATTTTACCAGCACTCGCAGAAGTAGCTCCCGAAGAAGAAGAAATTTGGTTTCAAATGGACGGTTGTCCTGCTCACAACAGCCGTGAAGTGAAAGAATTGGTCAATAATTGTTTTAATAACTGTGTGATAGGACCAAATTGTCTTATTAAATGGCCCCCAACATCTGGAGATCTTGCCCCAAATGACTTTTATCTCTGGGGAGATGTAAAATCCAAAATTTACGGCACGGTAAGGTTTCCAGATTTAGAGGCATTAAAGACAGGCATCCGAGAAGAATGTGCAAAAATAACGCCTCGCATTCTAGCAAATGTTCGACGAGAGTTTTATGATAGATTAGGATATTGTTTAGCCCAAAACGGTGGTTTATTTGAGCATTTATTGTAATTTATTTAGCGTTTGTATTTATTTAACAATAAATAACTTTGTTTTCTATTTTTTTGACTATTTGAATGATTTGACATCTAAATATTTTAGTCATTTTGACATTTTATTGCTGTCTTGATGCTGTATAAGAATGGTAAATAAATTGGTCAATTTTGTCAACTACCAAAAGCTGAAAAATATTTTTAATAGTCTCATCTGATGCAGTATTTAATTCTTTAAAGAAAAGTTCCTATTGAGTTTTCACCTAAAATGATTTGGGAAGCAGGAATTTAAGAGTTTATGATTTTCCATTGGATTTCCTATGGTGCGTCCGACCATTCACCACCCGGTATAAAGATTACACATAACGTTTACAAAATAATCCGACAAACTTTGGTATATATGACATAATTGATGGATTTTTTAAATTGGGATTTACTTTGTTTTTAATTGACTTTTATTAGTGTGGTTAGTGTCTAGTTGTGGATTTTCGGGGCTTTGACCTCATCTGGGTGCATTAGTTGCTTCCCTAGAAGGAGAAAACTCGTTCGAATTTGGTACCGCTGACCCCCCAATGTTAAACATTTTTGTGTATTTAGTCCACGACAGTCAGCCACTTCCCTTATGCTAAGATTGGTTTTATTTTGAATTGCAGCGCCTGCAATAGCCTTTTTACTGAAGGCCTTAGACCGGTCTATAGTAAAATGGCGGCATTATTGTAGAACGTATTTGGGATAAGGTGGGTGCTGCATAAGTTTGATACTCCACAAAACGGTTCCGTAGCACCAAGTGTATCTCAACCACCTATTCTTGTCAATCTGCTTATCTGTCTGCTTGTTGGAACCCTGGAGCTATTGTGTTATTGTTTCCTAGCAATTATTCCGCACTTTATTGTAGTTCTCACATTCATTCCACCTGGAAAATTGAGCAGAACTTTCCCATATTATATTAATGTAAAGATTCAAATTCTTGTGCAAGATTGTATACCCTCTTCACCTATTTTTTATTCTAACCAATATGTAATTTTAATTAAAAATTTATACTTGCTCTAACAGCTCTAAAAATAACATAAAATATATTTCTTGCTCCATATTACAGCTAAATTTATGTAGATCCTGATGAATATTTACACTATAAAATTGTTATAATAATCTTAGGGTAATGTTTACAATTTGAATAAGCAACTGTACTCCTAGTTATTTTTTACCAATGCTGACTTTTCAACATAGAATTTCGAAATTGTAATCAAATATCGAAAAGAACTAGAAAGAAGAAAAAGTGATACATTTATAACACCAAATCAACAGGTCTTGTATTTGGATATTTGAATAAGCTGTAACACTAAAAATGTGCTAAAAGCTAATCCAATTTTTTTTTGTAAACATCTAAAGTTATTTGCTCAATTTAAATTGGTTGTTTGCTTTCAATGATTAAAAAAAAATCAATAATGAATATAGAAGACAAAACATGAATATTTCATTAGGTCCCAGTATAAAGTACAACAATAAAATAAAAAAGTTCATGCTTATGTATGATATTTGTTATAAAAATGACAATGGTTAAGAACTGCATCGCAATTTTAAATATCTTGAGAAGTAATAATGAAATATTTAACTGAGACTCGCCGGATTGAAATTTTAATGATGATTGGTTACGGCGATAATAGCAGAAGTCAAGTTGAAGATGTATCCTCAGTTGCCTAATATTTCACAAGGTACTGTGTCTAAAATTCATGCACAATTCAGAGAACTTGGACATGTCAAAATATTAAAGAGAAAACCGCACTACGTTCAAGATGATGTGAAAGTGGATATTATGTTAAGTGTCATGGAGAATCCAATGACAAGTTCACGTCAAATTTCTCGTCAAGAACAAAGTATATGCAACACAGCCAACTAGCATTGCAGACCTTAAAAAAAGGATAACTACAGAAATACGGGCTATTTCACTTCAAACTTTAAAAATTCAGCTAAAAAAACTGATTGTTTATATTTAAGAGTAAAAATTGACATAAGACAGTTATATATATGATATTCGAATGTCAAAAATGACAGTTGACAGCTGAAAAATTACAGTTTGTAGCAGAAAAATGACAGTTGACATCTAAAATGACATTTGACTTTAAAAATTACATTATATCGTTTGAAGGAAAGGGTGTGGCATTGTCAAAATTTGTGTTAAAGTATGTATTAAATTGTGTTTTTGTGGTTTTAAACTATTTTTGGTGAGTTTTTTAATAGTTATTTATATAGTATTATGATCATAGTTCATAATTATGTATATTATAAATGTTATATAAATTAAGAATAATCTTTACTATCTAATTTCCCATTTTATCAAATAGAAAAGGTATTTAATAGTCACATTTTCCAGATTAATTATTAAAAACATTTTTTTTAATAGTTAAAGGTTAAAAGTATTTTAAATTCACACTATTTCACTATTATTTTTTCACTAAATTTACAGTATCTTACATAGTTTTATCAACTACATCATTGTGATACAGACTATATTTTAAAAACCCATCTCTGCGTGCCGAGCGCAGCGAGGTTCGCAGAAACAAAATACATACAAAGTATACCATTTTTAATTTTCACTACATTTTTCAATAACAAATTTTTTATAACCAATATTTATAAATACATATATAGAAAAAACAATAAAACATATTAAAATGACCAACAAGGTTCATTTAATAAATTAATACCATTTTAACCGTGTACATTACGAGCGTTTATTCTTGACAAAAATAAATAAATGTTGAAAGCTTGAGCTTGATAATCACGAATCAAAAGTTGTAAAAAAAATTTTTCCGGTGATACGAAGTTCACAGGGTCAGCTAGTTATAAATAATTTCAAAATTTCACCCTGTACAATTCATAATAGGTATAGTTCGTTGAGATCTTATTGTTAAGGAACTTTTAAAATCATTAAAATATACAGGGTGTTTCATTAAGCATATAGATCATCACCCTGTACATTAAAATACAGGGTGTTTCTTAAGTAATCTAAAATAGTATATGGGGCGCTTCGTTACTCAATTTTAAGACGAAAAGTTCATATAAACATGTGTGATAGGTGTTGTCGTTTATGAGATACAGGGTGTTGTACGTGAAATTAATTTTTCTTGTTGATGCTACTGATTTATATTTTTTTATTATTTTATTACAAGCAACATGTGTTAAACATAAAGAAAAATAATACATTTCAGAGCAAATGTTCAAAATGTCCACCTCCAGCTAAAATGCAAGAATCCGCTCGATGTCTAATGGATTGTCGAATACGTTCGAAGATACCAGAATTGTTACGAATAACATTACAGCCGTCTATGATACGATTTTGAAGATCTTGTACGTTTAATATCAGTGTTGTGTAAACAAGCGATTTCAAATATCCCCACACACAAAAATCCAGAGGATTGTGTCCAGGTGATCTAGGGGGCCACAGGTGTGGAGATCCTCCTCCGATCCAATGGCCTGGAAAAACATTATTTAAAAACTCGCGTACAATCACTGAAAAATGTGGAGGAGCTCCGTCATGCATGAACCACATGCGCCTTCTAATAATAATAGGTACATCTTCCAAAAGAAGTGGAAGTTCATTTTCTAGAAAATGTCGGTATGTCTCACCGGTTAACCGTACAGGAAGGAAAAATGGTCCAATTAAATAATCATCGATGATGCCAAGCCAAACATTGACCGAAAATGTTTGTTGAAATCGTTTTACACTTATGGTATGTGGATTTACATCTGCCCATATGTGGTCATTATGAAAATTCATAATCCCATGTCTAGAAAAGTTGGCTTCATCCGTAAATAGAATATTGGCCACAAAATTCAGATTGTTCGCGATTTCACGTAAAATCCATTGACAATACTGTATGCGTAATGGATAGTCAGTAGGTAACAAATGTTGAGCACGTTGAACGTGATATGGATACAATAAATTATCTTTTAGAATATTCCAAACAGTTTTGTTACTAACATTTACTTCATCTGCAACTTTTCTTGTACTCGTTTCTGGATGTTGGTCAATAATTTGAAGAATCTGGTTTTCCAATTGGGGATTTCTCACAGTTCTGGGTCGTCCAATAATATTCTTCGATTTAGCAAAAGTTCCAGTTTCTTGTAAACGAATATGTAACTTAGTAAACGTATCTGAACATGGTAAACGATTATTTGGATAACGCTAGACATACGTACGTCTAGCTTTTAAGGCATTACCATTCGCTAATCCGTACAAAAAATGCATATTAGCCATTTCAACATTAGTAAACACTGGCATAGTTATTAACTAAACACAGAGTCAATCAAATAAAAATGTACGATTTTTGCGTTGGTTTTCAAATTTGACACTTGTCAACATTATTTCAAAGGCCACTTAGAATAAGCATGTTTTTGCGTATTACTTCTAAAAACCAGTAGCGTCACCGGGAAAAATTAATTCCACGTACAATCAGAACTGACTTATTACAATAAATTCAACACCCTGTATCTCATAAACGACAACACCCATCACACATGTTTATATGAACTTTTCGTCTTAAAATTGAGTAACGAAGCGCCCCATATAATATTTTAGATTACTTAAGAAACACCCTGTATATGTTTATAAAGCTCACTTTTGAATTTATCAAAGTTGACGGGTCCCAGCGTTTTTTACAATCTTCTAAACTAACCCCACAAACTTATTCCATAAGTGGTTTTCACACTGTATATGTCATTATCGTTTATGTATGTTTTGAATAAAATATCATGAAATCATTTCGTTATTATATAAATAAACCAGTAGAAAACATCATAAATCTGAATAATGTGCATTTATTTTATCCATTATTTATACAGTGAGTGATGGTAGGTAATTTCAATGGTACAATATTTCTCATTGTTTGCCGTACCCATCCATATGGTTTTATCGCGCGAGATCAAAAAAGTTATTCCAAAGCCTTGTAAATACAGACAGATAGATCTATTTTCCTTTTGTCCAGTCTTGTCATTGCGCGACCGTTTTTCTATTTGAAAGTCTAGATTTGTTCGAGATGACCTCGACTACTTCATCCTCTCGTTTAAAGGGTCGTACTTAGCTCGTTGGTAGTTGCAGAGTTACAAAAAAATTGGTATAAAATATAAAAATAAATAAACTAGTGTTTTGCTATAATAGATAGTTAGGTCTGTTAAATATAATAGCGTTATATGAAACATGTGAAAATAGTTGTCGTGGTATTCTTAAAGATTGTTTATTTTAACAAACTGTCAAAAAGATTCATAATGCTGGTAACAACGCAAGAAACAAGCCATTTTTACAGAAAACCCGCCGGCAAATATTGATGAACTCCGTGAAAAAATGTAAACATTTTTCAGAAGAATACAGCAGCCTGTCAAAGTCTGACGTCATTAGAGGCGTGGTCATAAAAACATTATTTTTTATGCTTAAAGTATTATAATTTATTTTTTAAAATGTTATAACGAATCTAATATGGAAATAATAATTTTTCGAAGAGGTTAGCGTGTGTCAAATGAAATTTCGGGTTTATTGCTTTTAATTCCATTGATGAAACAAATTAACATGCCAATGACTTTCGGAGAAAAAAAATTTATTAGCAGCTACCCAAATACGCGCAGAAATTTTATTATTTTTTAATGAATTCTTAAACATTGAATGTTTAACGTTTTTATATAAATATTTCATGAATATTAAAAGTTGTAGTTAATAAAAAACAAAATTATACAATTATACATGGTCTAAGAAATAAACAAAAATTACTAAATCGAAGGAAAGAAGATAAAGTAATAACTAAGTAAAGTTAACTTAGAAATTTATTGATTGTACTAACCCTTACTTATAATTCTATGATACATAGGGCATTTCCAATTCCAATGAACAAAATTATCTTTGATAAAGAAATTGATATCATAAAACAAATAGCTACATCTAATGGCTACCCAATTCATTTGATAAATACATTAATTAATAAGAAAGAACAGAAAGTGTCACTAAAACTAATATTTCCTAAACAAACTAAAGAAATTAAAAATTATAAAAATATTACATATTGTGGAAGTATTTCCAATAAAATTTCAAAAATAATATCTTTGGCAACATCAGCATTAATATCATTTAAAACACAAAATAATATTGGTACAAAATTGTTAAATGTAAAAACAAAATTACCTAAATTAAAAAAATCTGGTGTTTACAAAATTAATGGTCCAAAGTGTAATGCTGTATATATAGGTCAAACACAAAGAAATTTTGAAGAAAGATTTAACGAACATTTAAGAGCATATAGATTAAAACAACCAGATAAGTCAAATGATGCAAAACACCTACTTGAACATCCAATCTCACTCTTACACACCAATGACATCCAAATACTACACACTTGTAATAAAAAACAAAATTTAGATTTCCTTGAAGAACTTGAAATAAAAAGACATCTAGCAGATCCACAATTTAAAGTTGTTAATGAACAAATAAATCTGGGAGGTTCTCCACTTTTAAAGTGTTTGCTTTGATTGAGTCTTCATTTTATACATAGATAAGACGTAATTGTAACACAAATATATTAAGTTATTGTAAAGATCAGTATGATATAATTTTTTCCTGGTTTTTCTATATCATTGCACAGTTATACTGATCTTAGAGGAAAGTACATCCAGGATAATCCCTTAGGGCTATGTCTTATTACTTCCTTACTTGGTCTAGCCTTATAACTACCTAATAAACATCAGGTACCTAGCTACAAACAAAAAAAAATTTAACTTCAATATATCAATCTGACGATGCTAAGTCTAGCGAAACGGCTGTCATTAAGGTTAAAAAAGGAATTTTTTACATAAATATTGGAAGTTTTGTTAAAACGAAGAGTTTTTTATTATTCCTAATTAGAAATTTATGTTTAAAGATTGTGACACTCTTTCTTCAATTAGAAAATGTACAGACGAAGCTAACAATAATTTATTTTAAAGGTATTTTCGTCTTTACTTCATAGAAATTTGGTATTTTCAAAAGGTATCCCTTGATTTTAAGATTTTGAAAATAAAATAAAAAGTTGACTAACCTTTTTAAGGTGACCAAACAACAGAAAGATTTTTCACTTACCTAGAACAAAACAAAAAATAAGTTAAAATCAAAAATTTACTCATATAAAATTTAATTAGCCAACGGCGTAGCGAGTATAGCAAATACCAGCTAAGGGGTGCTAATGCATTTATGCACGTGGGACAAACAACTGTTTTCCAACTACTTTTATGCCCATTAAAAAAATTTAAAATCGTTGTGGTTGAAAGCCCTACAGGTGAGAGACAAGCAAGAGCACGTATATCACTGCACCAGCAGGCGTTTTAGAAAACATTGCTCGTATTATAGAATTAATAATAATTCGATATCTTCGAGAGCTTCTATGAACCAAAGATTCAAAGCAGTAATAAACCATGCGTGTGTTTTGCTATAGAAATACCGATTCAACTAATATGAATTTTTCCGTTATCAAACAGGATTTTCCCCTTTTAAGCATAAAAATATATAAAGATTGAAATTAATGTCTAGCACTCAGAACAAAACCGCACAATAACTTATTCTAACCCTTTCCTCATATAATTTTCCGTTCTACTATAATATCTGAGAGGGTAGTTACATTAAATATACCAAAAACCATTGTGTCTACCTACGTATCATTTTCTCAGGAGCTGTCACTCACAATTCACTTACCCTTTCTAGCCAAATGAGAATGACACAATATACGAGATAGACAGTTATTGTTGTAATTAATGTTTTCTTGGGGTCATGTTTATTGCCGTGACTAATTTTTTTCTGCGCGGTTAGGTGTGGACAAATAAAAGCGTCTGACAAATTATGTTGCCTTCTAAAAGGGTTTTATTTGGGTTACGGTTCATAAACGTGTCCCTTTTTTTTCTCTTACAGAAAACTAGAATAATTAGATGTAAATTTATGTTCTCTAAACGTGAAGGTTTTTAATGATGGATGTAGAAGTCATTTTTACAGATTTTGAGTTCTTTGAAAATAAAAACGCTAGGGTGTTGTTAAAATATTAACAGAAAGACACTTAAGGCAGCTAATCCTTACGAGGCTTCCACTACTTAAAAAAATAGCTTTTTAAACTGTTTCGACAAAATATTATCGTCAGATGATAGTAACTTTCACAATTAGTGGGATACGTAACAGTATTAATGTTCCCGTAATGTCTTGCTTCCTGATGCGCAGTCTCAGATGTCAAATAAAGTAAAACGGTTGTGAGCACCGTAAAAACACAGTTATAATTTGAATACATTATTTTTATATCTATTCACATAATTATATTAAGAGAAAATTGACAGGGATACCGGAATCATCAGTGAGAGTTCACATTTCGAGGCCAATTCATCCGAGACGATAACGAAACGATAGTGGTGTTTCCAGAACCACTGATGACGGTGATAAAGATTTGATAAGACGAACTATCTGCTCTATGTACGAAGTATACTTGGTGCCTACTATCAGATCATTGCAAACAAGACTAAGGAGCTACTGACATAAGGATGCTCCACTGAGATAGAGATATCAATTGGAAACATGGACAATTTTATCCAAACTAGGTTTCAAATACTGCAAAATTGACAAAAGGCAAGTTATTATGGAATCCCAACGGATTAGGCAATGGCGTTTTGAATATTTGACTGCCATAAGTGATTACAGGTCTTTACAAAGACCAATAATCTATTTGGATGAGACCTGGTATGATACCCACGATATGCCGGCAAAAGGATGAACCGATGGAACTCTCCATCGAACAAAGGAAAACGGATCACGGTTATTCATGCTGGATCAGAAGATGGTTGGATTCCAAACAGTTTGGGACTTTCAGCAAAGAACATTCAAGATTCGTTGGATTACCACCAAGATACTACAGCCGAATTGTTCGAAGATTGGGTCGAAAACACTTTACTGTCAAATATTGCCCAGCATAGTGTCACAGTTCTGGACAATGCCAGTTATCATGGTCACCAATTGAAGAAGGTTCCAGGCTCTTCAAATAAAAAAGCGGAAATCCAGGAATTTATGCTCCAAAACATGTACTTTGAAGAAGGATATAAGGACATTTAACACACAGAAGACATAATATGTATGTGACGCAATTGCAGCATACATAGGACATATAGTTCTTCGTCTTCCTCCTTACTACTGCGTATTCAACCCGATTGAGCATATGTGGAGAAAACTAAAGAACAAAGTGCGGACCCCAATTTGATGCACCACAATGATCCATGAATATGAAGGAGACGTAAAAATATTTGTTTAATTTTTTTCTCGACAAAAAACGAACTGGTGGATATTTCCTGCTACATCTATAACTTCGACTGTTTTTCTGGACAGAAAAGTAACAGTTAATAATGCAGTGTTTGATTGAGTATCTCCACGTGTGTTCTACATCTACATAGATCGGTCTAACAGGAATATCCTCAAGAGATTCAGTTACAATCTTGCAAGAGATGGGAGACGAAGACTGCGATGTCTTCTGGTGGACCATCTTATGGCAAACCTTGACAATCAGAGAATATAGAGTTACAGATGATCCATCCAGATTATAGTATTGACAGCTGTCAGTTGTTGTGAGCACCGTAAAAACACAGTTATAATTTGAATATATTACAAAGATTTAAATTTTCTTTAATTTTTATGTTTGATTTATTATAGTTTATTTGTTAATATCCCACGTTGGTATTGTCAATTTATTATGATTTAAATTTAATGATTATTATTATTTAAATTATTTATAGTTAATTTATAAAAATCCCGAATTAGTTCTATTAATTTGATTTGTTTTAATTGGTTTGATTATTATAATTTATAATTTTGTTTTGTTTTATTGGTTTTGTCAAATGTTTTGATTGATTTTAATGATTAAATACTATTTAATTTTATATAAAGTTTACTTGTTCTTCTGTAATTCTATGGTTGGGCGCCTTATCAAAATTTTAACTAACTCAGACTATTTATTTTGAAATTTAAATATAAAATCTGACTCTTATCAGGAAAGGATTCAAATTAAAATATTATTTAATAATTAACACACAATAAATTTAATGTCAAGTTTTTCAAAGAAATTTTACAAAAACTGTTTATTTGTTTTCATATGTTTAGTAAAAATAATTATATTAATATTCTTATATGAATAGAATGGATATGATACATACAAATAAAATTAATTTACAGTCATAAAATAACAAATACACAAATACTAATCCTTAACTATAAAGTTCGTTCTCTAAAAATTGCTACTGTCTAAATGGAATGGCACGAAAAATTCGGATCGGCTTCTCCTCGTCTGCCTTCGGAACAGTAATACCACAATATGGCGGCTAAGGACCAGTTGCAGAAAGAATGCTCAAATTTAATCTTTTAAATTCTTTTGGAATCAGTCTTTGATTTGACAAATTTATTACTTTTGTAAGTAATTTAATAATGGTTGATTACTTTACTGTATGTATTTTTAATGTTACATGTATTAATTTAACATAAACAGCTTTTAATTAATGCAAAAAATTTTCTTCTAGTTAGTAATCAATTAATACATACGATGTTAATTGCTCTGCTACCAAAATCAAAAGAGAGTGAATCATCGATTTTCCGGCCTTTTTATAGGCTTCCAGGAAAAATGACAAGTATGACATCAAAAAACGAAATTCCATTGTTTAAATGCAAAATTCTTGAATATGAAGGTAATGAAATTACAAAACTAATAGTATCTTTGTTAACTTATAGTGAGATCTCATCCTTATATTTACCAAAAAAATTTATTTCTTTAATTTTAAATAGACTTTTTCCTTGTAAATTTATTATTAAAAAATAGGCAGTTTGCTGGAGCTGTCATATTTTCTAGACTTTAAAATTTGAAATAAAACTATCAATTATTGTACTTAAAATTACTATAAATCAATTAAACTAATCCTATCTTAACTAAAAATTACTATTTTTAAACCCTAACAACTAAAATTTAAACTTTTAAAAGATTTTGTTATTTGTATCTCTTACACATTATATAAGATAAGAGTCTCTGTGTTAACAAAGATTAACATTTTAAAATTTATATAAACACCTTACTCACTTATCCTACATACATTTTGTTACATAAAATATCCTTTGTTAATGTTTATAAACTAAGTTTTTCAATAGTTTTTTTCACTGTGCACTCTTTAAGTGTTCTATTAAAAAAAATTATGTGATTAAGACCAACACTATTGATATGAGAATTAGTTTACTATATTTCACCACACCTGCTACATGTTTTTAATTGTTCTTGTGTCTTTTTTTTAGGTACTCATGATCTATTGGTATACTTGTTTGTACAATATCGAAGACTATAATTTGTCTTTTTATATTTTTGTAAGTACTTCCTTTTTATAATATTAATTTAAATACTTTACTAACTAAAATTACATGTTGATTTCTTAAACATGTGAAAACCATTAATACCTTTGATTTTTTATTTTTCTTTTATTGTTTCAGATTAAACTTAGAAATTTAAGAGAACTAGGACAAAAAAAAAAAGTTGTTATGTAAAAGTGTACTTATTATGGATTGGAAATATTTAATTGTTATAAAATAGCAAAATATGGATCCTATTCAATATAAAATGCCCATTACATTCTTTGTTAATTTTAAATGTATGTCTTGTGAAAATTATGAACTTGGAAACTTTAGATGTACAAAAGAAAAAGTAAATGCTGATTCAATAAAACTTATTAATATATCCTTTTATTGTAAATTATAAGGTAAGTTCTACTTATTAAATTTTTAACTATTAGATATCTTTCTCAATATATTTATTTTTATACCTATTCACAAAATTATATTAAGAGAAAATTGCCAAACAAAAAAATGAAAAGCATATCTACTTGAAGATTATCTACATGACTACATTTATCTAAAATGCATAAAAAACCAGGTTAGTGAATGAATGTTTGACAGTTCTACGATTTTATCAATACTGGTGGTTTGATCAGTATAAAACTGAATGATTGACTATAATTTAGTACAAAACATTGAGGATTAAGCCTTTTCATTGGACGAAATCACAACAGAGTAAAAAAAAAGAAAACAATTAATATTTTATCGCACTTTTACCCCAGCTACATTAAAAACATTGCACAATTAGTGAAACGTGTGGGATTTAAGCATCGTAGCTCACCAAGCAGCAAAATGTCATTACTTTGAAATCCTTTCTCAGCACCATCTAATAATTATACCAATTCGTACACAGATTAAACCGGCATATTTAAGATTGACATTAAGCATAACTTATGCTGATTGCAAGCACCTTTTAACTTCAAATGATATAACCGTTATAATATAGAAAATATTATGATAAAAATTTCATAATTACTTCTATTAATTTCATTACTTTCTGTGACATTCTATTGGATAATAACTAAAAATTTTAACATTATCAGCCATAGATATGCAAGCTACAGCGTTACGTTTAGCAGATGGCGCTCTCAACACCGTAAATTACTTAATAGTAAAATAATGTTTGTTGCTTTTATGTTCACTAGACGTTGTTTATGTCTGTGTCTAAGACACATTATTTATTAATGGATAAATAATTTAAAAAAAAACAAATAAAAATATGCAAAATTCCGTGGAATAATTTAAAATCTTTCGGAAATATTTGATTTAGAAACAGAGGAACATACGTTTTTTTTATTTATATAGTAAGATATACACACACGCACTTTATCGTATACAGTTTTTACGGGTATTGAGCAATTTTTTTCGTAAGGTGGTAAACAAAATTGGAATCCAAATGTAAATAATGATCTAATTATTTGTTCTAGCCGATTTCAATAAACACTAGAAATGATTGGGGGTAAGTGGAGTTGCTAATGTCACGAAAAAGGTATTTTTAAATTACTAGCTTAAATACTACACTTGAAACTGCAATCTCGATTAACAGATTGTCTCAAGAATAAGTGTGCCAAACTTGGAACACCTCAAATGGAACATTAGTAAATTTAATAAAATAAAAAGTAAATAAAACTAAAGCTTGGACTCTTCGGCGGATGGGAAAAGAACGTGAACTTCTACTGATGATAGAAAAACGAAAACTGGAGTATTTTGGCCATATCATGAGACACAAGGGGCTGCTTCAGCTGATTATTGAGGGAAAAGTGTTTGGTAGACGAGGATCGGGAAAAAGACGTATTTCTTGGCTCCGTAACCTGAGAACTTGGTTAAATTTGACGTCCACGGGTATGTTTCGTGTAGCTGTTAACAAAGTCAAATTTGCTATGATGATCTCCGACACGCGGAACGGATAGGTACTACCAGAAAAAGGCCAGATGCTTCAAAGGACAGGATTAACAGGTCGGCTGAAAAGTCTCCGGTCTACCATAGTAAAACACAATATTTTGACAAAATTCATTTTTTTTATTCAACATAGTTGCCTTCAAGGGCGATACAGCGATTATAGCGACCTTCCAACTTTTCGATACCATTTTTGTAGTACTCCTTCGGTTTGTGCTCAAAATAGGCTTCAGTTTCGGCAATTACCTCAGTATCAGAGCCAAGCCGAGAGCATTCTCTTCAGGTCAGAGAAAAGGAAAAAGTCGCTGGGGGCTAGATCTAGAGAATACGGTGGGTGAGGAAGCAATTCGAAGCCCAATTCATGCAATTTTGCCATCGTTTTCATTGATTTGTGACACGGTGCATTGTCTTGATGAAACAACACTTTTTTCTTCTTCATATGGGGCCGTTTTTTCGCGATTTCGGTCTTCAATCGCTCCAATAATGCACAGTAATAGTCGCTGTTGATTGTTTTTCCCTTTTCCAAATAGTCGATGAACAATATACCGTGTGTATCCCAAAAAACTGAGGCCATAACTTTGCCAGCTGACTGTTGAGTCTTTCCACGCTTTGGTGGCGGTTTTCCGGCCGCAGTCCACTCAGCTGACTGTCGATTGGACAGTGTAGTGATGGAGCCAAGTTTCATCCATAGTCACATATCGACGCAAAAAGTCAGGTATATTACGACTTAACAGCTGCAAACACTGCTCAGAATCATCAATTCGTTGCTGTTTTTGGTCGATTGTGAACACACGCGGCACCCATTTCGCACAGAGCTTCCGCATACCCAAATATTCGTGAACGATATGTCCAACACGTTCCTTAGATATCTTTAGAGTGTCAGCTATCTCGATCATATTCACTTTACGGTCACTCAAAATCATTTTGTGGCGTCCACTGCGTTCACCGTCTTCGGTGCTCATTTCACCACGCTTGAATTTTGCGTACCAGTCAATGATTGTTGATTTTCCGGAAACTCATTATCAAGCCAAGCTTTTGCTTCAACTGTATTTTTTCCTTTCAAATAAAAATATTTAATAAGCACACGAAATTCTTTTTTTTCCATCTTTTTGAAAATAACAAAAGTTGCTTCACTAAAAATGCAATATCTCACAAACTAATAGAAGGTTGATACTATCTAAAAATGAAATGGATTTAATTCTAGTATCGTCATCTATAAGTCAGACCGGAGACTTTTCAGCCGACCTGTTATATTTACCAGAATATGTTTATTCCAGATATGGACCCACAGATACTATTTTCTGTTAGCAGAGCTCAAGAGGATGCTCTCTGGAAAGAAATTTAGGATCAATAAAGAAGTAATCACCGAAACTGAGGCCTATTTTGGAAATTTTTTTCTTAGTCAAGACAAAGACTACTATACCCCATTGTAAGTACATTCCTTTGGTTTATTGGAAAATATTTAATTGCAAACAGTTTAGATAGTTAGATAGTTAATTCACTGTGTTGTAAAATTCATTAACACAGAAAAACTATTTATGTAAAACCATAATTATCATACTATTATATAACTATACATAATCTTTATCATATTTGTTGCCTTGCTTTCGAAGACCACTAGCGTCATGAAAAGGCTGTGTCAAATTATCACTTTTTTTGTATCTAAATTACGATCCCAATGTTAATTTACTTACTAAAATTATCAACAAATCCATAAAAAAGAACGAAATAATTTGTTTAAAAATACAAATCATCAATCTAAACTTTATATTACAATCATAACTTATATAGTTGATTTGATTCCATAGTTTCTGAACCCTTGTTTCCCCCACATCCGGGCTATACTAAGATTCCTCAAATTTTTGAATGAATGAGTCTGTAAGTTCGTCTCGCATACCTGATTCAGAGAGTGAAAATGAAAACAAACGATTTTCTTATTAGCGAGCTCAATTCTCCAACACCCACTGCATATTATATTTTCAGAATTTTGTTGTGAACTTGAATGCCGTAGGTACTAATAATAATTGCTTTTGGAAAATCGTGGGTATTGTTTGACTGAAACACAAAATTGCCGTTGCAAATTTACTGAATTCGATAAATCAGCGCTAACGATATACACATATGTCCAAAAGTTTGGAACATTTAGAAATAATATATCTACGACTATGGTTTTTTAAAAAACTCTTGTTGATATTTATTTTAAAGCGTTTTTAAATCAGAATAATACTAAATTTGATTCGTATTTGTATTAATTTGATCATATTTAATTGATTTGGGTGCTTTCACATTAGTTCAATTCTTGTTTAAATTTCATTTGAGCTGTTTAAGAATGCCCAGAGACTTGATATCATATTTTAATAGGTCTAGAGTAATTGCTTTGTTACAACAGGGCTTTAGGCAAAGTGATATCGCGAATATTGTTGGTGTTACTCAGGGTGCTGTATCAAAAATTTAAAAAAAATCCAAGACACAAATGATGTGAAGGATCGTCCCAGAAGTGGCAGAAGTCGATGTACAACAGCAGCACAAGACCGGCAGATAACATTGATAGCTCGAAGAAATCTACAAGTGGCATATCCAGAGAAATTGCTAGACTTGAAGGACTGAATATCTCAAGGCAAACAATTACACGAAGATTAAATGCGGTAAATTTGTATCGCAGAAGACCTACGTGTTCCCAAACTAACCTATCAACAAAAATTGTAAGTTTGCAATGGGCTCAAGAAATGTTACACCATGGTCCTAACTGGAATTACGTGATGTTCTCTGATGAATCAAGAATTGGCTTGGTTTCTGATTCGCCAAGAACGCTAATTTGGAGGGCCCCAGGACGACAAGCCCGATTAAAAACAGCCCAACCACGTTCTGTATTTGAAGGTGGGAGTATTATGGTTTGGAGTGGTACACGGACGCCTCTCCTGGTTTTGGAGAGAAGAATCACTGGTGTTGTGTACATCGAGGAAGTTTTAAATCCTGTTGTGCGTCTATTCCGGGGGGTGGTAGCTAATGGATTTGTGTTTATGCATGACAATGCACCTCCACATCGAACAGCAGCTGCAGTACACAATTTTTTGGAAGAAGAAGGAATATCCACATTAAGATGACAATCAAATTCCCTTGACATGAACGTCATTGAACATGCCTGGGACGTTCTTAAAATACACATTAAGAAGCGATAAAAAGTAGCAGCAACTCCTAATTATAGTCACTCTTAACATGTCCCAAGTACTTCTTCTACTTCTTAATAGTAATTACTAATTATTTCTTTCTGCATTTTTCGCAAAACCAAACGCTCCTCAGAACACCTTCTTCATTTTAGTAAATGTGGCTCAAAGTTTTTCCACCCTGATCTTGATTTCTTCAGAGTTATTGCTATTAGGTTTTGTTTTAAATGTTTTATTTAGATCTACTATATTGGAAGAAGACTAATCTTGCTCATCCTTATGCTGTTGTAGCTCAATTTGTTCCTGGATCTCTAAAAATGTCTTTCATGTTTATTAAATTTACTATAATTTGATTGTTCATCTTTCTACTAAAGTAGGTTTAGGTTTAATAGACCAGAAGAGATCTATTTTGACTCATATCTGAGGGTTATATTTCACCAAACAGCCTACATGCTCTAACAAAGTCGATGATTGATTGATTGATTAATCTATTCAACTGCAGAACAAGGTGGTGGCCCAGAATTTACTCTTTTTACGTCCCTTTCAATCCACTATAAGATCTGTGATAAGGTACTACCTGAGGGTGTGATAATTAACGCCTTGGACTAAGCTTGCCCTGGAATATTTATCCAGTACTGAAGAGTTTTCCTCTCAGTCCATTTCAAGACAATCTCTTTGACAGTGCTTTTTGCAATACCAGAGACTGGTTACTGAAAGCATAGAGAACAAACTAGTGACTAAAGAGATAGTACTTTGTGCTAGTTTATATTGATTTGGTACTGCGAACCTCTGTCCAAAATCAAACCCAAGATTAAATAGTTATTTTAATCAAAGCAGGAAAACATTATTTTTACATTTGTGTACTACTTTGTCAAATCCACTTATCTATCAGCTTTCTGGTACAAAGCGATGTTTTATATTAGGTTTTTATCTGTAGAGAAAAAAAATTTGAATTTCAAATTTGTAACGCACCAATTGTTTTCACTGTGTTTTTTAACAGGATAGAACTGAACGCTAATTGTATTGATAAGAAGCTATTGCGAATTAGTAGCCACGTTCCGTATTCAAAATGCAAAAAGTAAATTAGTGCCTCTTCAACTCAATGCACGTGAATGTATAAATATGAACTTAAGCTTATCAAACAAATCAGAAAAAGGTTTGAATTCGAGATAAAAAATATAATTAAATGCAGATCTCTTCGGTATATATTTGCATTTACTGTATTTATTTTTTAATTGGAACATTTTTAATTGCAACTTTTTTGCGTACGATTCTTTTGAAGTAAAATGTTGGCCGGAGAATTTTTCTGCAAACGCAAAGCGAAACTCTATTAAAATGAGTCTTTTTGCAATTAACTCTTGACGGTGCTATTCCCAGAACTTGTACGGTTTGTGAAAGAAATCCTTTTTTCATTGAAATATAAAAATATTGTATGAAATATGAAGTATACAGAATACGCTGTAGAAATTAGAACAAAAAGATCTTAATACAAAAAAATATCCCAACTGAAAATAATAACTGTATAATTGAGAGAATTAAGTAAAATTTATAATAAAAGTGTTCAATCAATACAAAAATCCCCATTGGTAAATAAAATTGGCTTGAATTTAAACTGCATTGGTATAAAGAAACTTTGAAAATTGATAATTTAAGATTTCACCAACATTATTATACAGGGTGTTTCTTAAGTAATCTAAAATATTATATGGGGCGCTTCGTTACTCAATTTTAAGACGAAAAGTTCATATAAACATGTGTGATAGGTGTTGTCGTTTATGAGATACAGGGTGTTGAATTTATTGTAATAAGTCAGTTCTGATTGTACGTGAAATTAATTTTTCCCGGTGACGCTACTGGTTTTTAGAAGTAATACGCAAAAACATGCTTATTCTAAGTGGCCTTTGAAATAATGTTGACAAGTGTCAAATTTGAAAACCAACGCAAAAATCGTACATTTTTATTTGATTGACTCTGTGTTTAGTTAATAACTATGCCAGTGTTTACTAATGTTGAAATGGCTAATATGCATTTTTTGTACGGATTAGCGAATGGTAATGCCTTAGAAGCTAGACGTACGTATGCCCAGCGTTATCCAAATAATCGTTTACCATGTTCAGATACGTTTACTAAGTTACATATTCGTTTACAAGAAACTGGAACTTTTGCTAAATCGAAGAATATTATTGGACGACCCAGAACTGTGAGAAATCCCCAATTGGAAAACCAGATTCTTCAAATTATTGACCAACATCCAGAAACGAGTACAAGAAAAGTTGCAGATGAAGTAAATGTTAGTAACAAAACTGTTTGGAATATTCTAAAAGATAATTTATTGTATCCATATCACGTTCAACGTGTTCAACATTTGTTACCTACTGACTATCCATTACGCATACAGTATTGTCAATGGATTTTACGTGAAATCGCGAACAATCCGAATTTTGTGGCCAATATTCTATTTACGGATGAAGCCAACTTTTCTAGAGATGGGATTATGAATTTTCATAATGACCACATATGGGCAGATGTAAATCCACATACCATAAATGTAAAACGATTTCAACAAACATTTTCGGTCAATGTTTGGCTTGGCATCATCGATGATTATTTAATTGGACCATTTTTCCTTCCTGTACGGTTAACCGGTGAGACATACCAACATTTTCTAGAAAATGAACTTCCACTACTTTTGGAAGATGTACCAAGTATTATTAGAAGGCCAATGTGGTTCATTCATGAAGGAGATCCTCAACATTTTTCAGTGATTGTACGCGTTTTTTTATATTATGTTTTTCCAGGCCATTGGATCGGACGAGGATCTCCACACCCGTGGCCCCTAGATCACCTGGACACAATCCTCTGGATTTTTGTGTGTGGGGATATTTGAAATCGCTTGTTTACACAACACTGATATTAAACGTACAAGATCTTCAAAATCGTATCATAGACGGCTGTAATGTTATTCGTAACAATCCTGGTATCTTCGAACGTATTCGACAATCCATTAGACATCGAGCGGATTCTTGCATTTTAGCTGGAGGTGGACATTTTGAACATTTCCTCTGAAATGTATTATTTTTTCTTTATGTTTAACACATGTTGCTTGTAATAAAATAATAAAAAAATATAAATCAGTAGCGTCACCAAGAAAAATTAATTTCACGTACAACACCCTGTATCTCATAAACGACAACACCTATCACACATGTTTATATGAACTTTTCGTCTTAAAATTGAGTAACGAAGCGCCCCATATAATATTTTAGATTACTTAAGAAACACCCTGTATATTGATTACACAATATAGTTTTAACAATATTTTATCAATATTGATTTACGTTGGAAATACGATATTCAAAGTTCAAAGTAAATACAACATATATGCAATATTGGTTATTAAATATTGATACATATTTTCAGAGCAATATTAAGCATATGAAACAAACCAAATGCTATATGTAATTAATTGAATATAAACATTATACAGTACGATTTTGTTTGTTTGTTATTTCACTACCAATAACGTCTGTGTCATATATTTTTCTTTGTAGTAACAAAAAAAAGGAAATCTTTCTATAAGTCGTTTTACTATTTTCTTTAAATTAAGAAAACCGTGTTATTAATCTCAACACCTTGTACATTTCCGGTAAATGGTTGAAACGCTGTAATATGCAATTAATAGCATTAGGTTTTAATTACAGATCATTTAAAGTTATCTTGTGTAGCAGCGGAAAACCGGTTGGTGTATAGTGAATCATCGCGCATATACAAAAACAATGAAAAATAAAAGTAATTGCAAGATATACAGGAAAAGGTTTTTTGAGCTAGTTTATGACATACAGTTATTTAGAAAAAAAATGGAGTAAAAAAATCATTCAATCAAAATATGCCAGTCATTATATACAGAGTGAGTTTTAACTAAAAAAAAATTAGGAATGTTTTGAAAAAGTATGTAACTTGAACTTGAAATATAAAGGCTGTAGCATTTAAATATTCTTTTGTTACTTAACTATTATTTAAGTATATTGTTTACTACGTATATTGTTTACAGCATAGTTTAATTGACTAAAGTTATACCATAACATCCTTACTATGTCACAAAAGGTCTTTACAACTGAACTCCAACAATGACTCCATTTCAAAACAGACATTACCACAGTATACAATACTAATCAATGATGAAATCATCGAAAGAAGACAAAGATTCTGTTTTATTTAAGGGCGAACCCCATAAATTTCTACGTAGAAATTATGTTTAAAAAAAAATAGGGTTACAGTTAAAAAACTCATATATTGTAGGTTAATTATTATTTATTATTTAATTAATTCTGTGTGCTTACCTCCTGGCGGAATTTATTTTATAACAGACATAAAGAGTTTTATATAGCAGTTTACAAGCAAATATTCATTAAATATGAATAATTAATGTTTAATAAATTGCAAATTATAATCAAGAACTCGTAATAGCTTATCTATACGAGATGAGCCTATAAATAGATGCAAATTGGAAGACATCTTATGAGAACAGTGGTCGTCAGTCCTAAAGCAGTTGACTATGTTGTGGTTATAACCACAAGATTAACTTCTATGGCATTCGTGGTATTTTTTTAGAGTGTATTTCTTACCTCGGAAATAGGATACATTTGTAATTCAAGTTTCGGTTTTGGGTCCAATTATTTTCGGGTTATAGATAGAGATATTGCAATAGAAATGTTGCAATAACGTCTGGCATTATTAAAGGCGACTTTATTTTAATAGTGAAGGAAAATTAAACCTCGATTTTAAAATCAATACCCCATACATAAGCATCAAAAGTTGGTATATCAGGGTAAGGAACCAGAAAAATCACTCGACTAACGTCTCGTGATTTTGTCGAAATTTCATTAGCGAAAATTGCCAAAAAGCAACAAACTTGAATAAAACCAGAAGAAAATTTGACCGGTTACAGATTTCAAAACAAAATTCGTTAATTACAATTAGACATTTTGAGAAACGTATTCAAGGCGATACGGATCTGTACCTTATAGCGATGAAATAATGAAGGAAATTGCTGCTGGTATACGCAGAAAAGTTAACAACGATGTTTTAAAAAATTTAAAACATAAAGAAACTTTTGGATGTAGAAATTTAAAAGTTCGGAATGGGGTTTAGAGATACATTTTTGTTTTTCAAGAAAGTAAGTTAATAATTTGAAATAATAAAGTAAAAAGTTACTACGATAAACGAAAAAAATGAATTTTTCCCAATAAAATTTGACACTAAGAATCAATCTAAAATATTTTTTATTTTTATAGTGATGATAGACAGGTAGTACTTCAATAATCTGGCAGAATTTTTATTTCAAACTCATTATTAGCTCCAATTTTCAAATTTTTACAATCATATCACCAATAAATACATATGCTAGTATAGATGCGTAGCTACACGGCTTTTTCCCACCCCGATATTTTCCAAATCTATTGTGGTACCTACTCCTTTTACTCTATAGAAAATCTGGTACAGCCTGGTCTTTTCTAAGAGACTCAATTATCAGTACATTGATCCCCCTCGTAGTTTCTAGCTACAGATTTTCTTCGCCTATAGTTAGAAATCTCCATCTTGAAAGACCTTCACATTCACAAAGAATGTGTTTAGAGGTTACCTCTTCTTCTGTTTAAGCTGCCCACTTCTGCCAAGGCTTCCAAGTAGTCCCAGACGTCTTCAATTGACCTCCGTTGCTGGCAGCTATCTCTGCCTGGAACAGTGTGGCATCAATAGACCAGCTCCTCTACCTTCTTCGGGTTTTGAAACGTCTCTGTAGTAGACAAGCTCGGCTTGGATTGGTCGTCCATTTTTCCAAGCTTCCCAGTCCGTATTCATAGTTTTAAAAGGTTTTTCAAAGCTATATTTCGGCACCATTTGATCCGATAGTATTTCGAGTGTTGGGTCGTTGTCTTACTTCTTTTGTAACTCAAGATATGTATCTTTAAGTAAGCTCAATAAACAGCGGTAAAGGCGTCAGATTTAATAAGAGTTTTAAGCTGCTGTTGGAGTACTTGTCATGGCACCATGCAGTAGCACTTAGGCAAGCTTGTCTTTTCCAGCCTGCTCCACGGCCAATAGCACCTTCAAATAATGAGGCACTCGTACTGGAAACCATTGAAAAACATAATTTTAAATCGGAAAAGGTGTATTTATCCCACATACACAAATTTATTTCAATTTGGCATTATCGGCTTCACGCTTTTGCGTACTTGGCAAATGCAAAATAACTGACATTTTTACCTGTAAAAATTTCATTTTGCATCTTTCCAACCGATTTTTGAACGTACAAATTATATTTATAGACGCGCCGAGTACTATAGGTCTGTTTAGACTGAAAAAATGTTAAACTGAACACATGCATCAAGTAAAAATATTTAACATTCTGTAGACACATGTCTCGAGACGAACGGCTTTTCCATGCAATTCTACTGGTATAGTCTAAGACGTGTCCGTAGATGTGGCTGTTCATCATCAAAATGTTTATAAATCTTCTCAAACATAAACAACTCGTACGCCTCTCAGAATAATAATAATACTTATTATACGTTGGTGGAGACAAAGTAGACGTTCTTAAAATATTACGTGCTTTATTCAAATTTTTTATTTGGGAATGCTGAAAGCGAATTGAAAAAAATCATGAAACAAAGAAGAGCAACTGGATTGGGTTTAACGAAGAATGATAACAAATTTATTATTACCAAAATACCAGGTGCACTGAAATTAATTTTTTCTACTAGTATACGGGAAAGTCCGCACTTAATTTTGTGTCGAGAGTAAGTAAATAAATATGAATTTTTGGGGAATATACTGACATTTAAATATTCAAAATACGAGGGCTATTTTTTTAAGGTCAGATCGGTCGCGACAGTAAAAGCGCTGCGCAACGTCTCTGAATTGACCATTATGCATTTCATCTCAGTCCCGTCAGTAGTGAACGTGCAGCGCTCTCGTAAACATGGCTACAACGATCGCTTCGTCCGCCAAATGTGAAGAGCGCGGTGCAATTCGAGTTTTCTCGCTGAGGGGAGCAATTCAGCCAAAATTCTTGTATGGTAAAACGTGCATAAACGACAGCAAAATGCGACAATTATGCAGGAACTTTACAGATGTCCATGATGCAGGCGTGTACAGCGTGTGGATCAGGCAAATCGTCGATTCACAATTTCTGAGTTAAGTGATTCGTTTCCTGAAATTTCTAGGTCAATTCTCTACACAATTTTGTGAATGAAAGACTTCAGTACCGAAATTGCTGCCTGACCGTCATAAAACACAGCGAATGGTCACTGCTTTAGCGTTTTTCCAACGCTACCATGGGTTCATTTTAAAACGGAAGAAGCAAAAGAGCAATCCAAACAGTGGATGCATTCTTAAAGTATAAAAAACAATCAAATTTAACCGCAAGTATTGAAAATTAATTTAAGTTACAGCGTTGCCAGTACGATGACGGAACAAAGAGAATCGATTAGTATTCTTTGTCATACTCATAGACATTCTCTTGTAATCATTGCGACAAAACAAATATGATGGACTTCCACAAAGTAAGTCTTGTCGCAATAAATTTCCGAGAATTAGTGATGAGACTTTCTGCATTTTCCCACAAATTCGCATCAGCGAATGCTGTTGTTCCAGTGTAGGGCCAACACAAACGTTTTAATCCATTATCTGTCTACGGCAAAAGCGGCAGTTTAATAAAAAAACGAAAATAGGTTGGATTTATGAGTGTCACTAAGCAAAACTTGCCAAAAAACCACCAGGCCATTAAATCAAACTTCGTTCAGTAAAAAACTCGGCAAATAATTCACGCAAGACGCAAACAAAACGTTAAGTTTTTGCTTGACAATAAGTTTTTTTTTCTTTTTCTTCTGTAAGATTTCAAAGGAATGCCATTTATTGCTCTTCGGACGTTTTAGTAAAGTGAAGATAAGTAAAAGTGGTTATTTATTATTACAAAAAAATAGGTTGACATATTTTCTATAATTATACTCTTCCATTACTGACGAGAATTTATTTACAATAATATCACTAGAAACTGGTGACATTTTAAAACCCCTAATGCCATTAGTAATCTCAATATTGCAAGAAAAAGTATAATTCATTGCAATACAGGGTGTCCTATTTAAAATATTAAAGATGCATTTTATTGGGCACTCCCTGTATATAAAATTCGGTCTGTTGCTGCATTTTTGGTCGGTACAGATAAAATAATACAACTTTTATTTGAAACTTTTTTTTGTATCCCAGAAATTAAGGAAAATAAGTGGGGGTCAAAATATAATGAGAAACCTGGTAAAATTGCAACTAATTGGACAGGCTAAAAATGTAATTTATCATAATTTTCTATTAAAAAATTTGCTGCACAATTTACAGAATAAAAGTTATTGAATACATTAAACCCGATTACTTGACTATCATCAATTAACTTTCGTGTTCCGGGATCTGAATGTGAATAGATGTATAATCAGCTCTCTTAGTTTAACATATTATCGCAAAGGACGTGCTCAAGAGTTTCATCCGTCTATCCACAACCTTTGTAAAGGATGTGCCAATTATCCCATGCAAAAGAGAATATTTTGGCTACGTTCTTGATTATCCAAAGTATTAAATTAATATTAATGGTTTCTTTAATTTGAATTCAACGAGTTTCTTTGGCAATCCAATAAGTAATACACCGTTCAAAAATTCAAGTGGATATTTTTTAAATTTCAGAAAATTAAATACAAAAATAATATTTTAAATATACGTCTCATGCTATCAGTAAACTCTATAAAAGTTGGGGAATGTGTTTGCGCATGCTTTGAAAGGTACCCACTAAAATTTCAGCCATTTTGGACGAGCAGTTGTTGTTTGACAATCATTTGAGTGAGTCGATGTGAGTGTTTTTATGAAAATGGAAAAAATCGAGTATCGAGCTGTCATTAAATATTTGTTTTTGAAAGGCAATACGCCTACGCAAATCAAAGACGAGTTGGACGCTGTGTACGGGGACTCTGCACCGTGAAATTTTGGGCTGCTGAATTTAAACGTGGCCGTACCAGCTTGGGTGACGATGAACGTTCGGGACGTCCAAAAACTGCAACCACTGACGATAATATCGCTCAAGTTCATCAAATGGTGCTAGACAAGATAGCAGAGGCTATAAACATGTCCAAAGAACGTGTTTGTCACATATTGAATCAAAATTTAGGCATGACTCTCTGTTGGCGCAGTTTAGGCGCAATAAATCAGAGTTTTGGCGCCGATTAATTACTGTAGATGAAACTTGGATACACCATTATACTCCAGAAACAAAAACACAGTCAAAACAATGGACTGCGAAGGGGGAATCGGCTCCAAAAAAGCAAAGGTTGTTCCTTCGGCTGGGAAAGTGATGGCAACTGTTTTCTGGGATAGTCATGGAGTTATCTTAATCGATTATCTTCAAAAAGGAAAAACCATTACAGGAGCATACTACGCATCATTACTTGACAAGCTGAAGGCAGAAATTGCGGAAAAACGGTCACATTTGCAGAAAAAAAGAATTTTGTTTCACCAAGACAATGCGCCGTCTCACACCTCAGCGGTTGCCATGGCGAAAATCCACGAATTACGGTTTGAACTGCTTGACCACCCTCCTTACTCACCAGATCTAGCCCCAAGCGATTTTTTTTGTTCCCTAAGCTAAAAGTTGCGCTCGGAGGACAGAGATTTTCGTCGAATGAGGAGGCCATCACCTTCGTAAACAACTATTTTGCAGAGAAAGACGCCGAGTACTATTTGGACGGGTTGAAGATATGGGAGCATCGCTGGGAAAAGTGTATAGACTTTGTAGAAAAATAAAAATTTATTTTAAAGAAAAAATGTCTAGTATTTTTGTTAGGTCGGAAACTTTTCAGAAAACCCTCGTACGTGTGATGGTCAAATATTGGTGTGTAGAGAAAGAGGAGAGGAATACAATGAACCTAACCTAACCTAACCTAACCATTCTTTTTGGTGGTGGCTCAGTTTGCGTTGGTGGGAGGCATATGTTATGATGGCCGCACTGATTTAGTGATGTTTATGAATATTAAGAATAATGAAAAACTCTTCGCTTTACCGTATAATTCAAATCATCCTATAACACATAAATTAGCAGCTTATAATTCTATGATACATAGGGCATTTTCAATTCCTATGAACAAAATTAACTTTGATAAAGAAACTGATATCATAAAACAAATAGCTACATCTAATGGCTACCCAATTCATTTGATAAATACATTAATTAATAAGAAAGAACAGAAAGTGTCACTAAACCTAATATTTCCTAAACAAACTAAAGAAATTAAAAGTTATAAAAATATTACATATTGTGGAACTATTTCCAATAAAATTTCAAAAATAATATTTCGGCAACATCAGCATTAACATCATTTAAAAAACAAAATAATAATGGTACAAAATTGTTAAATGTAAAAACAAAATTACCTAAATTAAAAAAATCTGGTGTTTACAAAATTAATTGTCCAAAGTGTAATGCTGTATATATAGGTCAAACACAAAGAAATTTTGAAGTAAGATTTAACGAACATTTAAGAGCATATAGATTAAAACAACCAGATAAGTCAAATTATGCAAAACACCTACTTGAACATCCAACCTCACTCTTACACATCAATGACATCCAAATACTACACACTTGTAATAAAAAACCAATTTTAGATTTCCTTGAAGAACTCGAAATAAAAAGACATCTAGCAGATCCACAATTTAAAGTTGTTAATGAACAAATAAATCTGGGAAGTTCTCCACTTTTAAAGTGTTTGCTTTGATTGAGTCTTCATTTTATACATAGATAAGACGTAATTGTAACACAAATATATTAAGTTATTGTAAAGATCAGCATGATATAGTTTTTTTCTGATTTTTCTATATCATTGCACAGTTATACTGATCTTAGAGGGAAGTACATCCAGGATAATCCCTTAGGGCTCATAACATCTAGGCTTTAATATTGTTATGTCTTATTACTTCCATACTTGGTCTAGCCTTATAACTACCTAATAAACATCAGGTACCTAGCTACAAACAAACAAAATGTAACTTCAATATGTCAATTTGACGATGCTAAGTCTAGCGAAACGGCTGTCATTAAAGTTAATAAAGCAATTTTTTAAATAAATATTGGAAGTTTTGGTAAATCGAAGAGTTATTCACTATTCTTAATAATATGGACTTCCAAAAAGTAAGGGTTAGTACAATCAATTTAGTTAATGAATATGACAATGACGACTGTACTCATACTTGCGGTCCAAGAAGAATGGAACAGTATCCCAATGGATTTCATTAACACTCTTACTGTTTCCATGCACAGCTGAGGTAACACCTTACTACAGAACAGAGGAGAGCACACAAAATATTAATCCTTTTTTGATTAAAATTTTGATATTCATTTTATTATAGAATAATTTTCATTTGTATTTTTTTCTTGTTAAGTTAAAATTTAATTTAGCCAATTTGCGTTGATTGCATGCAAAAGCTAACAGTTTTTTAACTTATTAACTGTTATAAGGAGATCTTCTCAATTATAAAACATTTAATTCTTCGTGTGTCATCGAGGTCGGCCCGATCCTGTCTTTTATAACCAGAGAGCTCGTGAACTGCAAATAAAAGGGACATACATTAAAAAAGTCTAAATGACATAAAAAAAACCTTTTTGTTCCATTTCCTTTGCCACTATAAGAGAAGTTGAAGTGTATTGCAGAAAGAAAGATTTCAAACAAAGGCACATAAAATTGATATCAAGGCCTCTACTGTAAATCGACCCGTCGATGCACAGAAACAAAAACATCGTGGAAATATTAGGATCTAGATAGAGATAAAAACCTGAATAAAAATTAGGTACAATTAAGTATTTTTTTTCATTTTTTCTAAATCATGAAAACCATTTTAAAATAATATTTCTCACTTCTTCAACTTCAACAAATTTTGAAATACATTTAGACATAAACTGTGGTTTCTTTTAAAAGAAACTAAGGAAAAGTTGTAATGTTACAACGCAACATATCTATAGCCCAGAAAGTAGTTGTTTTTACTTTAGAAAACGGTCAACCTGGTTGGAAACGATTTATAGTTTCTAAACCTCAGAGGGGCAAGCGGAAATATTTTTGGATTTTTAATATTTTTAATTGTAGACTGTCCCTTATATGTTGACATTTATTTTCAAAAAGATTTTTACTAAAATGTTGAATCTGGAACCGTTGGCGAAACTGATACCGAAAACCGTTTACACTACCACTACACCAACACACACTTTTATACGCCTGACGCGCGTTTCGATAACCAAGTTACTCACGATAGGTTCACGATTTAATACCACTTTTTAGCCGAGATGAATCTCTTTTAAATTACTGTAAACAACACAAAATGTTCTGAGTACGTAACAGGTCGGCTGAAAAGTCCCCCACAATATTTTGACAAAATTCATTTTTTTTATTCAACATAGTTGCCTTCAAGGGCGATACAGCGATTATAGCGACCTTTCAACTTTTCGATACCATTTTTGTAGTACTCCTTCGGTTTGTCCTCAAAATAGGCTTCAGTTTCGGCGATTACCTCAGTATCAGATCCAAATTTTTTTCCCGCGAGCATTCTCTTCAGGTCAGAGAAAAGGAAAAAGTCGCTGGGGGCTAGATCTGGAGAATACGGTGGGTGAGGAAGCAATTCGAAGCCCAATTCATGCAATTTTGCCATCGTTTTCGATGATTTGTGACACGGTGCATTGTCTTGATGAAACAACACTTTTTTCTTCTTCATATGGGGCCGTTTTTTCGCGATTTCGGTCTTCAATCGCTCCAATAATGCACAGTAATAGTCGCTGTTGATTGTTTTTCCCTTTTCCAAATAGTCGGTGAACAATATACCGTGTGTATCCCAAAAAACTGAGGCCATAACTTTGCCAGCTGACTGTTGAGTCTTTCCACGCTTTGGTGGCGGTTCACCGGCCGCAGTCCACTCAGCTGACTGTCGATTGGACTCAGGCGTGTAGTGATGGAGCCAAGTTTCATCCATAGTCACATATCGACGCAAAAAATCGGGTTTATTACGACTTAACAGCTGCAAACACTGCCCAGAATCATCAATTCGTTGCTTTTTTTGGTTGATTTTGAGCACGCGGGGCACCCATTTCGCACAGATCTTCCGCATACCCAAATATTCGTGAACGATATGTCCAACACGTTCCTTAGATATCTTTAGAGTGTCAGCTATCTCGATCATATTCACTTTACGGTCACTCAAAATCATTTTGTGGATTTTTTTGATATTTTCATCGGTAACCACCTCTTTTGGGCGTCCACTGCGTTCACCGTCTTCGGTGCTCATTTCACCACGCTTGAATTTTGCGTACCAGTCAATGATTGTTGATTTTCCTGGCGCAGAGTCCGGAAACTCATTATCAAGCCAAGCTTTTGCTTCAACTGTATTTTTTCCTTTCAAATAACAATATTTAATAAGCGCACGAAATTCTTTTTTTTCCATCTTCTTGAAAATAACAAAAGTTGCTTCACTAAAAATGCAATATCTCACAAACTAATAGTCCGACAGCTGTCAAATTTTTACACGAATCTTTTGAAGGTTGATACTATCTAAAAATGAAATGGATTTAATTCTAGTGTCGTCATCTATAGGTCAGACCGGGGACTTTTCACCCGACCTGTTATAACCTTAAAAACGATAGAGCCAGATTGCAACACCAGGCTTGCCAAATCCCGAAATTTAAAAGGCAACCCTCGCATAAATTTGCACAGAAACTACATTTTATTATAGGAAGTCTTGGAGTAGCCTAAAGGCAAACCATTACATTTTACCATTAAAATCAATTTAAATCTAGTTTTTTGAAATGCACTAGAAATATTTTAAAAAACGTGCCAGTGTTAATAATAATAGCTTTACGATGCATTTACAGGAGAATTTTACAATAAGTACAAAAATATTAATTACAATAATCACAGTTTGTACTAGTATTGAATCTACATGTTCAAATGTAGATTTAGATTTACTGCAATAAATTTAACTTTTTTCTAAAGGTATAACTTCCTACGATATATGAAGGTACATCAAAAAAACATTAGCCTAATAATAATAGGACTGGCACAGAAATAGTTTCACATAAATTGTTAGTAAATAACAAAAGGAATAGTGGACCCAAGTTTGATCCTTGTGGTACTCCAAAAGAAGCTACATATTTATCAGATGTTTAGCCGTTATAAAAAAAAACACCGAGCTCTAATAATTGATAAGAACGACTTAATGAAAGTTGCAGCATCCTCAGAAAACAAAAGCGTTTAAAAAAAAAATTGTAAATACAGGGTGTTTCAAAAAAGGTAACACCGTATCTAGGATAGGTAAAAAACAGAAAAATAATTGGGGTTTGCTTAGTAAAATTTTTTTCTAACGCCATCCGTTTTCAAGATAAATTTTACATGGCAAACTTAGGAAAAGCGAACTTTATCATTAGTTTATACCAGGAGCGATTATTACTTCATAATTTTCGAATCAAAATATTCCGAAAACGGTACATAATATCGAGTTTTATCAAGAGTACCTTTTTGGTGTAGAATTAAACGATGTTTATGTTCACTTGGAGTTTTGACTAATAATTCTACCCTAAAAAAAGTTATGTTGCATAATACGTTGTATGAATCGTGTAACTAGCTCCCTCTATGAGAGTTAGTTATAAAAACAAATTCATGGGATATATCAGCTTCCAAAACATATTCGTATAAAATTTCATTGCAATGGTGCCAGTAGTTTCGGCAAAATCGTAAGAAATGAGTAATTTTTTATTTTCTTCAACGCCCTTTATCTTGAAAACGGATGGCGTTAGAAAAAAATTTCACTAAGCCAACCCCAATTATTTTTCTGTTTTTTACCTATCCTAGAGACGGTGTTACCTTTTTTTGAAACACCCTATATATTTCAAATACGATCGGGCGAATAAAATTATTGAATTACAAAGGGCTGGTCCTGTTCTGCTGATTTAAACTAGCAGGGAGAATAATGAGTGAACGGTGAAGAAAAGCTCGAGTGCAGCTGCAGATTTATTTGTTAACGCATAACGCCTCTCAAGTGGTCATTCTTCGTTCTCGAGAGAGTATTCTTTCTCTCATCTCGTGCAGGAATATTTTCTCACAATTGTTTCTTTCATAGAAATGATTATTTAAAATCGCTCTCGGAAGTAAAAAGCTGCTCGATTGTGTTTCTTCTAGAGAACTATTTCATAAAACGGTATTATTTTAACGAAGTAAAATAGGGGTTGTTTACAAAGCAGTTTGTTTCGGACTAAATAACAATTTGATATCGAGACACTTAAGGAGCCCGTATCCCATGCAATCTGAAACGAAAATGTGTCAATGATTTTTTGGCCATGAAGTGCAGACATCTCTTAGTAATAGGATAAACTAACAGAAATAATAATAGAATCCTTTCACTAAATTGCTCTATTCATCGGAAAAATTTTACCTGCAAAAAACACATGTTTTAGGGCTAAAAACCAGTTATATAATTCTCATTTCTAGACCTTGCCAGCCAACAAAATATATTTTGTATTTTATCTCGGGAAAGAACATTTAGTAATATCAATAGGTGCTCTTTAGTAATTATTACTTTTATCTTTAGTTTTTATTAAAAACATTTTTTATTTGTATTTTTAATTCTATATACCTAATCACCGGTAGGGTAAGTTTATTATTTTTATAAGTTTATAGTTGTGTGTGATTCTTTTTAGATCAGTTCTAGGTAAGTGTCAAAAAATTAATAAAATATTATTAACTTAGAGGCGATGCATTTACAAATGACACATTAAAGTGGTCAACATATTTTAATTTTGTAATACCTATTTACTTGCGTCGAAAATTCGGAGACTAGATACTTATGAAGAATAATGATATTTTCTAGAACGTTGCTGGATTTAAACTAATGTTTTAAAATTTGATGAAGTGCTGGAAACTACCCACTATTACTACCCGAATGTTAACCCTTCAGGATTATTTGTTGACTTGAAATACGGTTTCTTAGGTGCATCGCCTGATGGTAAACGAATTATTATTATGTACATATCAGAGTTTAATAACTTATTATGTTTTAGGTTTAATTGATTCAGATGAACTTGTTGAAGTAAAATGTTTTTTAAAAGTAGTCACATCAAAAATATCATTGAGAGAGGCCGTAGAAAAGCGTATGGTTCCTTGCTTAAAAATTGAAAATAGTAAAATTCACTTGAAGGAAAACCACAATTATTATTATCAGGTAAGATTTGTTACTGGCTTTTCATTTTACTAATTTTTTTAGAATATTACAAATTATTGTTTTAGATACAAGGACAACTCGGCATCACAAGAAGAAAAACATGCCATTTTATTATTTATACTGGAGATATTAATCCACTTTTTACCGAAAATATAAATTTCAACGAAACTTTTTTTAACAATGTGGTAGAAAAGTTGAGACGATTCTATGAGGATTGCGTTGGGCCGGAAGTTACTTTAAAACAGCAGAGGCAAAAGATTAAAATATAAAGATCCACCAGAAAATATTTAAATGTAATAATAATAAAAGTATATTTTTTAAATAAAATATTTTGATGCCAGTTTTTCTTTTTACTTAATTCAGAATACCACGTATACAAAATTTACGCTAACATTTTTTTCTCTCAGAAACCTGTGACCAGATGTCTTCCAAAATTTGACCAAGAAGTGTCTATATGGCCACCAATAATTGGTATTTTTTTAAGAATTTTGAATTTACAGTTGTTTGTTATTAACAATTTTATAATTTTTATATTTATTTACAACGATGTTTATTCTGTGTCTAATGTTTTTTTAATTATGCTGGGAAAATGGAATAATAAACACTTATTCTGTAAGCGATCTCTCGACACACAAACAATAATTTTATTTACCCTCATATATAACTATAGATGGCCAGCCGTACGCTGGGCATATTATAATTAAAATTTCTTCAAGATATAACAATGATATAACTGGTCTGCTGACAATCAATATCCGCAAATCAGTATTCTTTTTTTCATTTTACTAATTTGTTTTATTGAATAATTGTTTTGTAAATATCGCAAAATATTTAAAAAACGTTACATTAATTTATAATACCAAAATTTTTTTTGACTTCGTTAATAAAAAAAAGAAAAAAATACATAGTGCCTAGTTCCATCTATGATAAAAGTTATAAATTAAAGTACTATTATTTCGTCATTAACTACGTCCATTTTTTATCCAAAGTGAAAAAATAAAAATAAAATGCAGCATGATTTTAGTTTCTAACTATTTCTTAGGTCTGATCTCTTTAGAAAATTCTGATTGGGCTATTTGATAGAAAAATGTTCAACTTTATATTATTTTATATTGCCTTCAAAAAAAATGATTGTTGTATTTCATTAAAATTCTTGTATTTTGGAAATTACTTTATTGGACTCATTATTTTATACTGTTATTAAATTGACTTAATTGAATTGACTTAAATGTCAATCTGACGATGCTTCTTAGCGAAACGGCCGTCATTGTGAATTAAAACATTTTTTTTTTCAAATAAACTTGGAAGTTACTTTGAATCGAAGAGTTTTTTATTATTCTTATCAAGGCAGTTGATTATTTGGACCAATTTACTTCTTACTAAAAGATTGAAATTGAATCTATTCCGGATCATGCAATAATTTTTATCAATCTCATAAAACTTTAACTCGTTGCCAATTAGTAACATTTTAACTAAATTCAGCTTTGTTTGAACGTTAACTTGGCCGAAGTTCAAATATCTTTTGGACGGTGATATTAATTATAATTATTCTTAGAAACCACATAATTGCGACTCTCGCGATATGCTGCTTTTCTTCATAGGCGTACGTATAGGACCAGATCAATATCTAACTACGATTATATCGTATGAAAAAGCAATTTATTGTTCAATATATACACACATCAATATGGTATAGGGATATTTTAATAAATATTATTTAGGTTCTTTATATAATTAATGCTCCTTCTCATGTTGCTGGTATAATTTTGGATTATTTGGATTTATTAGAGTTTCCCGTTCAATATCCCGAGCTTAATTCAATTGAACGTGCTTGGGATATGCTACATAGATGGGCAATTGGTCAACAATCGGCAGGAATTAATTGTCTTCAATTAGAATGGCTAGCTTTTGAGCAGGGCGACTTTATGGGAAGAAGATGTAGAGCTATAATTAATTGATATATTATCCATTTTAATTAAATACTTGACAATAGTTAATAAAAAAATATTTAATATTAAAAAATTTGAATTACTTTTTTTTAACATCCCTAGACCCCTTTGATGTGTGTATATTGTGGGGTTAAATTTTGTTAATTCTATAAATTTATATTTTGTCAAGGTATTTTGTATTTTCAAATTAACTATGGCCTATGTGAAACGTGTTGCCTATAGCAGTACGCCTAAGACAACAATATGACCTCCCACAATATTTTCTTAAAAACAAATATGACGCCAATGAAGTTAAATTAAACCAGGCTGCTCAAAGCAATGAGACTCTTAAAAAATTTTTATGATGAAAAACAAATAACGAAAGAGATACTTAATGTAGTTCCTCCGGTCTCTGTATGACGTCACCCGCTCAGGTTACGTGTGTAGGTTCGAGTTCTATGATTATGATTATTATTATCTCCGGTCAAATGCTGTGTTTTGTGAGATTAAAGTTCTGAAAGTCACAGCTGATGGAAGCAAATTTAGAAGTGGTTGTTTCGTTAAACAAACTTCCCAGATTAATTTATGTTTGAAATAAACAGAAATTCAAAAGAGACATTTATTATTCAATGTCGCTGAAAAAGATGCATTAGAAAGATTCCAAAATGAATTGATGTTACAAGTGAGTACAATTTTTTTATAATTTTTTTATTCCTATGGAATGTACCTTAAATTAAGATATAGCGTGTTCTTAGTTATACAACAGTATTCTTCAATTGAACTGTATGAATGTAAAAATTCCTGAATATCCTGTTCTCTCTTCCAAAAACAAACTACATCAAAGTTGTAGCACGTGCTAATTTAATTAAAACCCTATGAGAGGAATAAATTTGACAATAATTATGGATCTCGTACAAATGAATTAGTGACAACAAAAAAAATCAGTGTGAAGTTCTAGAGTTCATCGAAAATGTTAAACATTAAAATAGAGCAACAATAATTGTTGGAATTCTAGAGTTTATCGAAAATGTCAAATATTAAAATGGAATGATAATAATTGATATCACCTTAAAAATGTTAAGAATTTGGTCCATGCATGTATGTTGTAGAGTCCTGGTACTTAATTCTTGCTAAATATGTGTTGGAGCAAAATGGCCCCAAATACCTCAGATGTAGAATCCTTACAACTGTTGTCACCTTCTAATGGACAGGAATATGTTCCTTAAGGCTTAAATAACTTGCCTGTCCTCCTGGAACTGCTAATATTGGATGCCAATACACTTTGGCCCCAAATTTCTTGTCAGGTAGGTTAAATTTTTATGAAAATACACTTCTACACACACACTTTATCGATTTAAGCATTTATCTTACATGATTATGCGTTAATTGTTTAATTTCACATACAAAATTTTAATTTTATCAGGACAAATTTCTTACCCTCCTTTCGCTTTCAGGAACAAAAAACAAGAGAGAGATTCAAGATTCAACAAAACCATGGTTACCAATAATTCTTTTGTTTTCCCAGCTTTCCTTTTTGAACAAAAATAAATAAATTTATGTTGGCAGTGAAAGCAAAATTACTAAAAAAAATCAGTTTTTATGTTGGTGACTGGTAAGCTCAAATGATGTTTGTTGGAATTTTGTTGTACAGGGTGATTTTATTTTAGTGAGATTTGGAATTCTAAAATTATTCCTCCTGATTTTGGGAGTGGTCACAAATTTGTCCTTAACATCTAAAAATTAAAACTAATCAATTATTTTCAAGGTACAATTTAAGAAATTTATAAAATTTGTAGAATAATTATCTGGAATAAATTAAACTCATCTTGTAGTTTTGCTATTATCTTTGTATCTATTAATTTAGTTTCATAAAAAAAAGCGAACAAAGATTTATAATGATTTTTAATCATTGTTTCCCCCCGAGTGTTGTATACCAATTCAGTATCTCTTTTGTAACATTTATAAATAACATGCTCATTTGTATCCTACTCCTAATACAACCGTAACAATATATTGAACGATGGATCAAAATAAACTAGTATTTTTTTTTAAATCGTCAACGGCCGTATGAACCAAAGTAAACTAGTAATTTCTTTAAAAATCTACAACATTTCATTTTTTTTATCACTTAAAAACAATAACACCTGTCATTTATCTCAAACGCAAAAGCTACTGCCAAATCATTTTTTACGATGTGAAAAAAGAAGGTGTTAAATCACATTACAGGTCTACGACCTGCCTAATAGGGTGAACTATTGAGGATAGTTTATTTTGTAAATGTAAAATTCAGTGGCTTGCACGTCTTAGACTTTTAAGCTTAAAAAATTGACACCAAACATGTTTACTTTTAGTGATGAGCGAGACCAACTTCAGACTGCAAGAACAAGACCAAGACCGAGCAGTGCAAGACTTATGCAAGACCAAGACTTAGCATTGCAAGATATACGCAAGACCAAGACAAAGCTTGTAAGAGTCTTTCGTTTAGTTTAATTATGTGTTTCTGTATTAAAAGCAAAAAATGGATGATATGGACTTGGCAATGAAAATATTTTTGAAAGATAAGTCTTCATCGGAAGAAGAAACGAAAAGGTCAGATTTTTAAGAAACGGAAAACTGAAGGCGTCTATGAAATTTTAATATGTCGTCACCTTCAACCAAATGATGAAAAATTTAGACAATATTTTCGTTTGACACCAGTATTGTTTGATTATGCGTTTTAAATCACATAAAAGATGACACTGTTTCAAAACCATGCAATGGAAATAAAAATCCAATAACTCCTGAACCAAAACTATGTTTATTTCTAAGGTAAGTTCATGGATAAGTTTTATTAATGTTTACATATTAAAAAACTTGTGAATCGTTTGGAGAAAGAGGCATTGTCGTACTGCACTCCGCTGAGAACGCAGGTAGAGGAGTCCTTGACCAAGACAAAGAAGAAGCTTGGTTTTGAGGGTTATAATTACTGATGGTATCATAACAAGCAGAAGTTGATCGGCTGTGCTTAGTTACTAGAGCTACAGTCGTGTATTTATTGACACTATGAAAGATTTAATTGTCACAATCGCATCTTTTCGAGGTGATTTTGCTTGTAAAAAAAATTTTGATCCTAACTCTTGCGGAAATTAACTTTTCCGCACTTGTTAGAATAATAACTATTTCATATTTGATTTATCGCCACAATGTAATATAAAAAAAACAAAATTTTTATAATGAAAAATACTATCCCTTTCATTTAATCCTTCTTGTAATGATTTTAAAAACTATTTTTCCTTTTTTTTTGGAAAAATGGACCCCATTAAATTTAAAAAAAAGTGCAAGACTTGCAGGAGTCTTGGTGCAAGACCAAGACCAAGACTGGACCCTGCAAGAACAAGACCAAGACCAAGATTGCTTATTTGACTGCAAGACCAAGACCAACACTTGGTCTTGCATTTGCTCATCACTATTTACTGTAAGTAAATAAAATTATAAAATGCTCCTCCAGAGCAGATTCCGGATAGACTGTACTCGAGGAGCTGTTCGGCTCCAATTTAGAGCTACACTCTATACGAGGGTTGCCTTTTGTTGCTCTATCGTAAAGTTGAACATTTTTGAGGTTATACGTACTCAGAACGTTTTGACATACGATGTAAGCGCCCATAAAGAAACTGCCAGATAAATTTTACATGACGAATTATGAACATGAAGAAAGTCTGTGCCAGATTGGTCCCAAAACATTTGACCCCTGACCAAAAGCTTGTCCATCAACAGATCTGCTCAGATTTTCTTCAGAGGTTAGATGAAGAGCCTGAATTGATGGAAAACATCATCACTTGCGATGAAATCTGGATATTCCATGAAACACTATTAGCTCCTCAAAAGAGATCCCGGCTAAGAGACCCTCTCCAGGGGGTGGTTCGACTCCAAGTTAATGCTCACTATAAGAAGGATTGGGATGTATAAGTAAAAAGGGCGCCACTATCTTTTGAACGCTAACGATTAAGCAAACAAACTACACAAAAACTAAGGTGAGAAAGATAGAAACACTTTGTAATTACTTTAATTAAACAAGCGTCTCGTTATTTAATATAGCCAGACAACGTATCCCTACAAATTTCATTAATAAAATAACACCAAGTATTTTTTCGATGTTTGTGCTTGTCAAAGTGAAGACAGCAGACAACACTGTTTAAATACATTGTTAATATTTATAAACGAATGATTTAAAATCGCTATGACGAATGAATTTTATAGCAAGGTCTTAAATACATCAATTATTCAGTTTAAAATCGGTATGTATAAATAAATATCGGAGAGCTCAAAAAAAAACAAAAAAACCTTCGAATGTTTACAAAAATCAAGTTTTCGTTAAAAAAAATACGCAAACGAAAAATAATATAGTGGTCAGTGACCAAAATGACCCTCAAATGTGATTCGATGAATGAATAAAATACAAAGTGTTTAAATAGTATACGCGTTTTGCATTTAATTTGAATTTGGATAAACAACTTCATTGACAGTTCGATCTAGACCATTAATATAAATTTTTTTTACATGGAATGGGCCCTAATTTATATTTTTTTTATCGAAGGATTCTTTTTATAAATAAGTTGTCGAGTTAAAAAATATAGGGAAGAATATTAAAAATTCTTGTTTTAACTCAACTTCCAAGTTTAATAGCTGTAACAGCTGTAATTGTAATTGTAATTTTTTCTATTAAACTTGGAAGTTGAGTTAAAACAAAAGTTTATTATTCTTCGTAAGATGGACATCCAAAAAGTAAGAGTTGGTACAATAAATTTAAAAATTATAACAGTAATTAAATTACTATATAAAAATACTTTAGTTACACCACTGATTCGATGATATACCTCTTACTGTACATTTGTAATGGTTGTCTTAAAATAAGCTTATACAGCATCTGGACTGTGTGTAGATGTTTGCAGGTCTTGGGAGAGAGAAAAAGTCTCAGAATTATGAAGAATGTGCTTTGGCACACTTCCAAGTTCTTCCTATTTTAGAATTGTTTTATTGAATATTTATCATTTTTACCAAGTTACCTATATATACATATAATTAGTGTCAAAAATATGAAAATGATTAAGTAGAATACGTTTTGGGGACTGCAAATATCTTCTTATTTTTTTGAGTTAATGTCAAGGTAATATCACGCCCAATAGTCATTAAATATTGTTTATGTATGGCTGGTCAAATAATTATAATTTGAGTTAGGTTAGGTTGGATTTATGGCTAAAACTTGAAAGTTATTCATTCTTTTGAGATGAAAATGAATGAGAGTTGCTGCTTCTCCTTATAATCAAGAAGACAGGTCAATCCTAAACTGTTGGTCTTCTCAATCTAGATTGATTGACCTGTCTTCTTGATTATAAGGAGATCAAACTTCTGTCATGGCTCTCTCCTTTCTTTGATTGTTTTTTACAATCATTCCTCCTCACGTATTTTTTTCTTCTTGTTTCTTTTAGTAATATAAAACTTGTTAACTTGAATTTTCTTCTGGGATACAACATTCTTAGCATGAATATGGTCCCACTTTAATTTAACCAACACACCCATCATTCTCTATCTTTATAACTTCTGAAGTGCCTTTTTCCTCTTCTTTTTTATACAATAACTCTCTTATTCATCCATTATTCTTCACTTATTCATGGATGTTTAAGTTTTAATTTTAAATTATTTACAATTCCTACGTTCTGCACATACAGCCTGCTGATGGTCTGAAGACCGAAACATGTTGCACTAATTTTTTAACCTTACTATTAAACGTTGTGGATAGACTTTGAGTTTTATTATTACGAATTTCTTTTTAATTGGGCGTCCATAGTATTTATCTGACTCCATTGACAGCTGATCCATAACGTCGATATTTCCATCTATCAGTTTCTTTTTTTGTGCAGCAAATATAATGGCTCTTTTAACGAGTGATTCACCCGAGTATCTTTCAAGCAGAAGTCCGTGCCATCGAAAGATGTGTGGAATTCAATATTGGAAGAAACTACCGCAGATAAGAGATTGTGATCATGTCGGATAGTCAAGCAGCCATCAAAGCGCTGAGCTCAAATATAATCAGTTCGAAGATGGTTTGGGAATGCCTAGGCAAACTAAATGAACTAGGCCAGAAGAACACTGTCACCCTCCTATGGGTCCCGGGACACATAGGAATAGAGGGGAACGAAACAGCAGATAAGCTGGCAAAAAAAGGAGCTGAAACCCCACATTTGGGACCAGAACCATCTTGTGGGATCAGCAGTAGAGTAATCTTAGGAAAACTAAGGGAAGAAATGGAAAAGGAAAAATCCAAGTACTGGAATCAGCTGGAAGGACTGAGGCAATCTAAGATACTACTGGGGAACTATGACCAGAAGAGATCTCTTAGCTGCCTCAACCTCAGTAAAAAAAGGCTCCGAATTTTAACGGGAATATTAACCGGGCATTGCCGGTTAAGAAGCCACATGAAGAAACTAGGGTTAGCAGATGAAGCAAAGTGCAGATTCTGTGAGGAAGAGGATGAAACCTTAAAACACATACTCTCAGAATGTCCTGCTTTGCAGAATTTTAGGGCCAGATACCTAGGAGCACATGAAATAGAAGAGGGGGATCTACCTGATTTGAAGCCCGACGATGTCCTAAACTTCCTCAGGAAAATAGGACTCGAAGAGCTGCTATAAATCTGAGAAAACATCAGAACATGGCAAGTAAGGGGGGAAGATCCTATAGGTCGCAGTGTAATTATCACCCCTAACTCATACAAACATACATGCCTGCTCTCAATTTGAGGTAAGAGATTTGTGATTATTATTGAATTATTTACAATATTTGTTGATTACATTTGCAAAAATATTGTGCCCATATTGATATATCTTAATAATATTTTATGAATTATAGGCACCTAAATAATACAACTTATTTTACAATGTTTAACAATTGAACTATTTAATTCGGTTAGATCATTGAAATTAGTTGCTCAATACGCGACAACGCAGCACGGCTTGTCTGAATGATACCACGCGCAGAAGCGGTTATACTATGAAATTTGACACACTCACTTATTAATTATTTCAAGCATTGTTGCCGAAGATTTTAGATTTTGGATTTAGATTTTAGACAACGAGATTTTGCAGTTTTATTGGTATTTTTTGGAAAAATTATTAATAATATCCGTATTCCACTTAACCAAGCTGACAAATATCGTGTTACTGATTGCGAGTATAAATCAACTGATGACACAAACAAAAATAAAACAGTTGATTATAATCGATCGGTTGCTAATGGCATTCGATATAAAAGACAAGTTGATGCGTTTATTATGATTGGGAAAATTGTAAACAACAGTAATTGTACACTTTCCTTTGTCATTATTAAACCCTTTTTGAGGAAAAATTTAATTTTTAGAAAGTGTTACAGTTTTCCATAAATGTCGTACGTCAAATAATCTGGATAACCTCCAGTAATTAAATATATTTATAATATAACTACTCACCGGCAAATTTAAAGGAACAGGTTATGATTGTAGTTTATTTCTTAATTGTACTATTTTATAGACTATGTCTAGATTAGCTTTGAATGCTGCACGCTACAAGTGAAGTTTTAAATGTCAAAACAACAAATTATTTGTTTTTTTTTTGTTCGGGTTTGTTGTAATTGGTTTTTCTTTTGACTCCGTTGTGTTCTTATTGCAACGAGCAAGTGATAATGAGTGATTTAATACCGACTGATATTGCTAGGGCAGTAGTAATGATCAAACATGGTCAAACATACAGGGAAGTTGCTTTAATGTTTGGTAAGTTACCATCAACTATCCGCCGTAGGGTAAGTCGTTGGAGACAAACCGGGTAGTATCTAAGAAGACGGGGGCAAGATAGAAAACGCTTAACCACGGCTGTAGATGATCGTTTTATAACGTTGCAAACCAAAAACATACTGCAAGATGCTCGTGGAACTAACATAAGTGAGCGCACAGTGAGAAGAAGACTTAAGGAAGTTGGTCTTAAGTCATAAGTGCCAATAAAAGCTCCAAAACTCAAGAGACACCATCGTGTAGCGGGACTAGATAGATAGATAGATGTTTAAGAGGTGGCCAGAAGCCTATTCCACTGCGACCTTTTCAGATCTATTGTGGTCCTCGAAAAACTAGATTACATCCCCCAGTCCGACTCTCTTAACGAAGTCTATAAGCTTTGACACTGTAACCTTCATGTAGTCCCTTGCCAATGGATATTCTTCTCCTAAAGTCAGGAACCGCATATTTACCAGTCCGTCGCACTGACATAAGATGTGCTCTGGTGTTTCCTCTTCTAGGTGACAGAATCTGCACAGATCCGTCTCTGTCAACCCCATCAGCTTAAGATGCCTGTTTAGCATACAGTGCCCCGTCAATAGACTTACTACAGTTTTGACCGTTTTCCTGTCTTTACTCAATAAGTCTGACGTAAACTTTTGCGAATGTTCCATTATGAACTGTTTCGCTTGCCTTTGTCCTGGTGAATTCCACCACCATTCCCGTGATTTTTGTGCCACCCATGTTTTCATGGCCGTCTTTATTATATTTTTTGCAATGCCGCAGAAAGGTTCCGGTCCAATAAAAGGCATTGATGAGCCTAGTTTAGCCATTTCATCTGCCTTTTCATTGCCTTTTAGACCCCTATGCCCTGGTACCCAAGCTACCGTAACCTTGCTACGATCCCTCAAAATATTCAGAGCATGCACACAGTCCCATACTAGCCTAGAATTGACCTCTACAGAATCTAGTGCCCTTAGCACCGCCTGACTGTCTGTGAAGATGGCTATTGAACGGTACGTCCTATCCAGCCTTTTAATTTCTTCTACACAGTAGTGAATTGCCGTGATTTCTGCTTGAAAAATAGTGGCATTTTGGGATAGACTTACTGGGAATGTTATCCCTTGTTTCCTTCCGACTACGCCGGCTCCCACGCCATACGGCGTCTTTGAGCCGTCCGTGTACCAGGTTGACTCCGCCTCTACGGGTACACCTTTTTCCCAGTCTTCCCTACCTGGTATAACTATTTTAAATTTATTGGCAAAGCTATATCTCGTGACTGTTGCGTCAATGGGTTGCCCCAAAATGTTATCCGCTTTTAGTTCCTTGATTAGCTGTATTAATCTGTGCATTGCCGCTCTCGCTTCGCCCTGTATATATATGTGTAGTGGTGGAATGTTTAACACGACTTCCAGTGCAGCTAAAGGAGTAGTTTTTATGGCCCCCGTAACGCACAGGCAAGCTAACCTTTGTATGTTACTTAATAGCCTTACTGCTCCTGTTTGCTGTGTCTTTGTCCACCATACCACTGACCCGTAGGTTATTATGGGTCTAATAACCCTTGTATATAACCATATGGTCATTTTGGGGTTAAGCCCCCAATTTTTTCCACACATTCGTCTACATCTGCCCAATGACAATATAGCTTTCTGCGTGGTTTTTTGTATGTGTGTGTTCCATGAGAGTCTTTGATCCAGGAACACTCCTAGGTATTTTATTTCTTTGACTACTGGAATCACTGTTCCCCCCAATGTTAGTGGTTTTAGACCGGCCAATGTTGTCTTTTTTGTGAAGTTGATAATTTGTGTTTTTTGAGCATTGACTGTTAGTCTCTCTTGCTTACACCAATTTTCAACCGTGTTTAGGGCTATCTGCATTCTGTCAGATAATACCCCGGCAAATTTGCCTCTGATGACAATCGGACTAGAATTTGGTCGAGAACATCAAAATTGGAATGCTATTGAAAAAAAAAGGCACGGGCTGTACTGGACTCACGTGGATCACCCTGTATATTAATGTTTTATTTTTTACTTAAAAAAGCGTAGATTTGAAAAACCTCTTCTATTATTCTATAAACTAATTCTATATATGGTCTACACACTGTCGTTCCCTCAACTGTCATTCAGACAGAAAAGTTAATTTTATAAACAAATAAATAGTTTTGCTTGAAAAGTTAATTGTTAGGTGTTACTATTTTTTTTTAAATAACGAAAGATTTTTTAGTTAGAAAATATACTAATTACTACATAAAATATACGTGATAAATGAGCAAAATGTGATAAATTCTGGCCACTAATAATTTTAATCAGAAGGTAGACTGTAAAATAGGTCAGGGGCACAGAATACCAATCAACGTTCACGTATATTTAAAATTTCATTGTTCTCAAGTTGAAATTGTAAAAATATAAGCTCTTAAAATATAGAAAACGTATACTTACAAAAAAAGGTTGAAATATTTGTCGTATTACCTGAAAATAAAACAAACAAATTAGTTTATATCTGTAAAAATGTTAGTCAAAGAATATAATTAATAACCCAGTTCTTAATAATAGACCAAAGGAAAAAAAGCAAAAATAGATCCATAGCATACAGATGCTCGCTGTGTACTTCTGTGTTTTATTTTTATTAATAATTCATAGGGTTATTTAAGTTGATATACCCATCCACATTTTATACTCCATCAATATTTCTCACATTGTTTAATTCAATTTAATTTGCTAGTTTATTTCTAATTATTTACTAGCTTTAACGATGTATATTGAATATTGAAAAAAATGCATGTCTATCCAAACTTACCAAAACTGAAACTGAACTAACTCTGATGTACACTAAGAAATTCAATTTTCTTACATCCTTGTTGTAAGAAATCATAAATTACTCAATTTACATGTACCTTTTACCAATAAAATAGCTCCGATTAAAGCATTCATCCATTTTGATGATATTTGCAACACGCTTCCTGTCAATTCTGTCAAACATCGTGATGTTACTATGATTGTTGCAGTACACATTCTGTAAACTTCTCGTCAAATGTCATAATGTTATTTTGAATTGTTTCTTTCAGGTTCAAGAACAACAAACACAACTAAAAAATCAGTTCAGTTGTTCACGGGTAATGGAGTGACCGAGGGATTTTTTTAAATATTCTGTTGTTAACATTAATAAATGAAGACACTTAATTCTATGACGTGCAATGCTATTAATTTTGAGTATATTATATGTTTTAATAAGAGTGTCAATAGGCGAGTGGACTATTTTATTTTAAATTTTTTATATTCAAATATATTAGGCAATTTAATATTTTTTTATTTGTTTTATTGATCATACGAACTCTAAATCACCAATAAAGTCAAGATAATATTCAAACGGTCGAAATTTTGCAACACCAAGCAAGTGACGTCACGATTTAGTTAGAAGGGGAAGTGGAAATGGAACATCAACAGACCAATAAGGACACCCCTTAACAAGTGACGTCATATGAATACAAACTGGCATCCTGTCATGGATTGTTTAAAATAGGTTATGAAATTTCATGATTTCGAACAACGAATAGGCTCATAAATCGCATTTATAATAGTTTTGATGGGATACGAAAATTAATTATGGTCTGTAACAATACGATGATGTAGTTCAAAGTCCAATATTCAATATCAATACAGTCGCCTATTGCATAAGAAACAATTGGACTGACAGAGTGTGGGGACTGCAGATTCTGCCAAAATCGAAACTTTCACAGAATAATTTTTTGGATTTTAGCTAATTTTTATTGTTACCACCACCCTATTCCGATATCGTTTCAATGAAACTCTTGCATAAATGCCAAACTGATATTAAAACATGGGACACGTTTCTCGTTTAAGTACGGACCTGTTTTAAAAGCCTAGGTTGCAGAACAAACAATCACTCTACCATAGATTTATTTTCAGAAACGAGATTACCTATGAAACATACGGTTATTTATAAATTTTCAACGGTTGATGTTGATGCCGTTGCCCAGTGTGACCGTACTTTTGACACACTCTCATGCCAAATTTTATCATTTCGAATTACAACGTAGATAAAAAAAAATATGGAAAATTATCGAATGCTGCACAACAAAATTATAAATTCGAACAGATCATTTCCATTCAAGACAAATAAATCAACATCACATAAATAAAGGAAAAAAATTAAGTAAATCTGATATAATAATGGATAGCTATAAATGTTAATGAAAATTGCAACGTTGAAGCTGCAAAATTTGTTAAAATATGACAGATCAAACTTATGTTTATTGGCTTCTTCTTTCTTGGCTTTCTCTGTAATTTTTATCGCTTGGTGACCTGGCACTCTACTTGAGGGCAACCTTGTTTTGTGTACTATTGTCAATGAAAATTACCTGACAAGGCTAGGGCAGGTTTTCGTTGAAACTATCAATCCCACGTTACCGCGCATATCATATATTGGGAATATTAACCTACAAGACTGTTTCTACATCTGTCTCTCTCGCGTTGATAAAGCGATCACGATTATCAGATACACCTATTTTCACACTACAAAGTGTATTTACTATTTTACAATTTATTTATCTAATTTTAAGTAACAATTAAAAGGTATTAAATTTGAGATTTTAACTAAGTATTTGCCAATGTAAATTCGTCCGGTCAAAAGTTTTGACCAGTAATCCAAAGATGTAGTTTTAAATGACAATAAATCTAAATAAATAGCTTTCCTGAGTTAGTGTAACTTAAGTTTCATCCATCCTGCAAAATAGTGAGTTAAAAGTTAAAATTTAACAGATAAAATGAAAAGTGTTTCTGCACTGACCAGTGAATTTCAACCAATTTTTTACAATATAGAACGAAATTTTAGGCGATCCACCAAACTTATTAATTCTAATTGGTTATCAATAACGCAGTTGACCCTGCCCACAATCTTTTAGGTTTATTCAATTCTAGTTTAAATTTGTCAGGCCACTTTCGTTGACAACGGTACCTCCGCCTGAAAAATAATAATAAAGGGTTTTGGATAGCCGAAAAAGTCAAAGTCGAATCTGAGTAGCATGGTATCTAATGGTTTAAGGATTCTAGAAGTCGCTGTGGTGTGCTGGTTAAGTGTGTTGGCTGGCATGCGAAAGGTTCTGGGTTCGATCCCCAGACGTGGCAATACCAGACACTAAAATGTTAAATTTATCGTTTAAATTTATTTTGTTACTTTGTATTATTTGATTTTTAATTTTAATTAAATAAACTACATTGAAACATAATTCCAAATTAATTTCCCAAAAAAATGAAAAAGAATAATAAGAACTCTATTCATAAATCACTTAGGTATCCGATACTTTTTGTGACGAATGTATTTTGTTTTCCCAATAACTTCTAGCCATTTTACACAATTGAAAAGAACATTAATTTTTACACCCCTTAAATATAGCTGTTCATTTTTTTTCACGTACTGCCACTGGTTTAATGCACTATTATTACCGATCCATTGTGCCTGTACCCTATAATTTAAACAGTAACATGATAATTATCTAGTGTAACATGTGTATGTATATATGTGTGAGTGTGTGACGAATATATTCAAAAAATACACGGACTGGATTTAGATAGACAAAGGAAACTAAAAATGTAAATTAGCATTGGTTGGACTAACTATCTCCGAACTTTATTCCGCTTACGTTGTATATAATTCATGTCATACTGGTTTAATCTACACAATAACAAACTGAATTAAAAGAATTAAAAAACTTTTATAAAATAAGTACCTGGTGTTACAATGGCAGGTTCATGTAGGTAAGAGGCGTTGTGCTTATGATGCAAACATACAAATCGAGATGTTTTCAAACAAGGCATCAGCTTCGCTACATTTATCGTATTGAAAATACAAAATAAAGAGCAGTTTATTTTTTTCATTGTCAATCTGAAGATGAATGTAATAACGAAACAGCCGTCGCTGACGAAAAACTTTTTGGAAGTTTTATCAAGATGTTTTCTCAATATGATGGACGTCCACGACGTAAGGGTTGATAATATAGATTACTTTTATTTTAATTAACTTGTAGTAATGCAGATTTCGTTAAATAAAATTTGTAGATAATATACAAATCAAATTAATTAAAGGTATTGGTAGATGATTGTGCAAAATCTGAAGGGTTACGACAAACATTGATTATTTTAAATATATTAATATTAGTATTGCATTAAAAATTATAAAATATGAAATTGTTGTAGCCATTGACAAATTTAATTAAATTTTCCAGAATTTAAAAGTTTTTTGTAGACCTACAACTTTCCATGCACTATTGGTACATACAATATAACCCAATGGAAACATACCTTGGTTCAGTTTTGAATTTGAGCAACATACATTTTTTTGTTTGTACCTAGGTACCTGATGTTAATAGGGTAGTATTAAGGCTAGACCAAGTATGGAAGTAATAGTATATTACATAACGAGTGTGGAAAGTGAAGTATTACGCACAAGTGAAGTTTAGCACGAGCCGCGTAGTGGCGAGTGCGGAAATGAAACGAGTGCAAGAAATACACTTTCCAACGCGTTGTGTACATGATTTTTCCTACGACCCCAATATTTCTTATTATATTAAATATTTTAAATTTATTTATAAAATTTATTTTAATTGTTAGTCATGTTAAAAATTAGGATTTAAACGAGTTTATATATTGCATGGAAATATAATTAATTAAAATCAAATAACCACCTTTCTCAGGAATTCACATCAAAATTCTTTATTAAATAAATGACATTTTAATTTTTTTGTGGGCTCTATAAAAATTAAAAGTAAAATGGTCAGTCGGTGAAATTAATTATAAAGTAATGTAATAATAATAGACACAAAGATAATTGTAAACAGAAACACAAACATAACTTCAAAAATCCACATTCGACACATGCACGGAACATAACCCAATATAAAAAAGAAGAATAAACTGTTCTTCTTTCTAAAAGTGTTTTTATATAAATAATAATATTATTCTTTATTCTTACTTTATACAGAAAAATTTGTATTGGCAATTACAATACAATATTTGACACAAGGAAGATTTAAAAAAATTAAATATTCCTTGCTTTGTCATTCATGTGTTTACTATTGATAAATTTGACGTAAATGTCACAGATCATAGAACTATATTTTTTTACTTTTCAATACGTGTATTGATATTTACTTTTCAATACGTGTATTGATATTAGCTACTTTCTTAAGTACAAATAAGTGTGCAATCTAGCACTTTCATATGTGGTCGTAGGAAAAAGATATAACAATATTAAAGCCTAGATATTATTAGCCCTAAAGGATTAGCCTTATTTATTTCCCTCTAATATCAGTATAATTGTGCAAAGATATAGAAAAACCAGGAAAAAACTATATCATGCTGATCTTTACAATAACTTAATATACAGGGTGTTTCATTAAGAATTATCCATATAGTAACTGGAGAAACCTTAGCACTAAATATGAAGATTTAAGCCAAAACACTTAAATAAAATATTCCTCCTAACCGAGATATAGGGTGTTTTATTTTAACTATTCTAAATGATTGTATCCCATATTTTTGACACCTTCCAATATTTTTTGTTCATACTTGGCAAAGAGTTTACACATATTAGGTTACTTTAAACAGTGGTAGGGATGAATACTTTCTTTTATCCCCCTAAAATTTACGCCACTGTCGTAATAATTGTTTCTGCATATTTTTTTGATTCTCCGTCACTTTCTACGTAAATATCATCCTTTTGTCTCAATATGATAGAGTGAGTAGTTTTCGAGTTATTTGCATTTAAAGGTAATGTTTAAAATATCCATTTTTGTTTTATTGATTATTTAACATGAATTTCCTTAATTATTTAACCACCTTGATAACAAAATTTGTTAATTCTAATCGTAAATTCAGATGAGTCAATAATTATTTCAATAAATAAATAAAATTTATTAGGAATCAACCCAACATATTTCTAAAGGTTAGGAGAAATTTTTCCAAAAGGATTAATAAAAAATGGATTGAAGTCAATGGAGGCCACTTCGAAAATTTACTATAATGTTAACTAACTAGAATTTTTTTTACAGTAGTCTAAATAAATAATTGTTTCAGTACGTTTATTTTATGTATTCATCATGTTATTTCATAATAAAAATCATAGTTCTATTTAAAACTGTAGTTTTGATAAATATTAATATGAAAAAATCATTTGAAACTAATAAATTTTATTTATTTATTGAAATAATTATTGACTCACCTGAATTTACGATTAGAACACGGAACACGGAACATAACACAATATAAAAAAGAAGAATAAACTGTTCTTCTTTCTAAAAGTGTTTTTTATAAAAATAATAATACTGAATAAAAATATGTTTATTTTATGAAAATTTAAAAACGTAGAAAAAACTTTATTCTTACTTTATACAGAAAAATTTGTATTGGCAATTACAATACAATATTTGACACAAGGAAGATTTAAAAAAAATAAATGGTCCTTGCTTTGACATTCATGTGTTTTTACTATTGATAAATTTGACGTAAATGTCACAGATCATAGAACTATTTTTTTTACTTTTCAATACGTGTTTTGATATTAGCTACTTTCTTAAGTACAAATAAGTGTGCAAACTAGCACTTTCATATGTGGTCGTAGGAAAAGAATTTATTTTCTCTACATACCACCAGCCAAAGAGATACGAAAAAAGCTGGTATATTGGAAGCATCGTATTTTATAGAAGAGGGCTGTCAGTTGTCTCGCTGGGATCCGGTTAGGGGTTGCGGTCAGTTAAGGGTTTTAATTCGGATGCGTTCCATTGAACGTGCACTCGATTGAGAGCGCATTCAGCTACGGTAAGTAAAGTGTCTACAAAAATCGTTTGTATATAAACTAAATTCTGATAAAAGAAATCATCGCCTTAATAAAATTTTCAAAAACTCGCCAATATAATGAGCCAATTATTTTTCCTTCCGAGAATTGCGGATACAGTCCAAATATTTTAGTTAACCGGTATCGATTTGGATAGAATTTTTTTTTAATTTCTGGAAGTTATTAATATTTCAACAAAACCTTGGAAAGAAGTTGTGAACGGTACCAAGAATTTAGGCGCCTATTATATGACCGCCGTGCGTTGTAGGTCGGTCATTCGTTTTAACAAAGATCGAATAAATGAGTCACATACACACACAATATTTATATAGATTCAGTTTCTTAATATTTCCAAGAAATTTAAGTTTATCACGTACCAAGAGTATTTTAAGATATTTGCAACCAAAGAAAATAAAAAAGTAAACACAAGGACTAAAAAGTTTTAAGTAAATAAACTTAATAGTTTCTATAGCAAGCTTGACCGTTTTCTATGAAAAAACAACTACTTCCTGGGCTATATGCCCCAACGGACATCGAATTACATTCCAATAGAAAATGTGATGGCGACCGACTTCGTCGATACTTGCAACCATCTCTATCGATTTGCAATGTTCGTTGGGGCATATGGTCCGGGAAGTAGTTGTTTTTTCATAGAAAACGGTTTCTTTACAATTTTCGATATTTCAGTTTTTTTTATTCGAAAATCTGCATGAAATCCAAATCCTGATTCGCGTACTTTAATAATAATATTTAATATTTTTCCACCGACTGACCTATTATAGCTTTTCAACTGAATAAATTTAGATGTTTATTGAATTGACTTTTAAAATCGAATAATAAGTTTGGGAAATATCACATTTTCTATTAAAAATAAACGTGGAATCATTCGTCCAGATTTCTGGGAAAAATTAATTTTAATGTTTGTCACAATTTTCCTCTTAAATATTAAAAATTTATTTTATAACGTACTCTGTTTGTTGAATTTTGTTTACTAAGCTATATTTTACAGAATCATTCATAAAAAATTCACGGATATAATATAGTGACAGGATGTCCTACGGCCCACATTTTTTTTTCGAGTTTCAATTGTTTATTAGACATACCAAAAATAACGCAATTACTATTAATTATTTAAACAAATCCTAATGAGATAATTTCAAGATGGTTGAAAATGTCTATATTGGAAAATTTAGGGCATTTATTGTATCAACCTTTACTTACTGGAAGAACATTAAAACTAAAACTTTTTCAAATTGATTACTTTTACAAAGTATAGTAATGACGATTAATTCTTCCCGTTGTTTTTAATTTCTCTACTCGGATGTTCGGCCTTGAAGGTTCAAGAAGCCCTTAGGGTATGTAAAGGCGATACACGCTTAAGGCAGTCGGTTATCAGCTAGAACAGTTTTAGTTAACAGTAAGCAATTAGTGCGCGGAAATAAGGTGAACAGTGAAATAAGTCCACATAAATAGTGTTATATCGGAGTGGTATACCGGGAGTATATAAATTAAGTGTATATACAAATTAAGTATACTAAGTGACATAAAAACCCCCTCTTTAAATGATTTTATCTTTATAAAATTTGGTAAATTTATTTATTTTACTGAAATAAACAATTGATGAAATTTTCGGCAGTTAGATTGCAAAGAAGTGTAGACACCGTGGTTAGGTGTTGTCAGGCATGGCTTCGAGAACATCGTACGCAAAGAGCAAGGGGCTCTGTACGCCCCCGTAGAACAACTGACCGTGAAGATCATCGCCTAAGATTATTGGCCTTAGGGGACCGTTTCTCCACTACCAGGCTGACGTATTGTACTCCATTAATCTCTTTAGGAAATTAGTAAATGTCGCCACTGAAATCTTTTTATACTAAATGATACTACGACCACTATCGCGGTAGAATTCAACTAAAATGTAGGAACTAACAGGTCGGCTGAAAAGTCCCCGGTCTGACCTATAGATGACGACACCAGAATTAAATCCATTTCATTTTTAGATAGTATCAACCTTCAAAAGATTCGTGTAAAAATTTGACAGCTGTCGGACTGTTAGTTTGTGAGATATTGCATTTTTAGTGAAGCAACTTTTGTTATTTTCAAAAAGATGGAAAAAAAGAATTTCGTGTGCTTATTAAATATTGTTATTTGAAAGGAAAAAATACAGTTGAAGCAAAAGCTTGGCTTGATAATGAGTTTCTGGACTCTGCGCCAGGAAAATCAACAATCATTGACTGGTACGCAAAATTCAAGCGTGGTGAAATGAGCACCGAAGACGGTGAACGCTGTGGACGCCCAAAAGAGGTGGTTACCGACGAAAATATCAAAAAAATCCATAAAATGATTTTGAGAGACCGTAAAGTGAATATGATCGAGATAGCTGACACTCTAAAGATATCTAAGGAACGTGTTGGACATATCGTTTACGAATATTTGGATATGCGGAAGCTCTGTGCGAAATGGGTGCCGCGCGTGCTCACAATCGACCAAAAACAGCAACGAATTGATGATTCTAAGCAGTGTTTGCAGCTGTTAAGTCGTAATAAACCCGATTTCTTGCGTCGATATGTGACTATGGATGAAACTTGGCTCTATCACTACACGCCTGAGTCCAATCGACAGTCAGCTGAGTGGACTGCGGCCGGTGAACCGCCACCAAAGCCTGGAAAGACTCAACAGTCAGCTGGCAAAGTTATGGCCTCAGTTTTTTGGGATACACACGGTATATTGTTCATCGACTACTTGGAAAAGGGAAAAACAATTAACAGCGACTATTACTGTGCATTATTGGAGCGATTGAAGACCGAAATCGAGAAAAAACGGCCCCATATGAAGAAGAAAAAAGTGTTGTTTCATCAAGACAATGCACCGTGTCACAAATCAATGAAAACTATGGCAAAATTGCATGAATTGGGCTTCGAATTGCTTCCTCACCCACCGTATTCTCCAGATCTAGCCCCTAGCGACTTTTTCCTTTTCTCTGACCTGAAGAGAATGCTCGCGGGAAAAAAATTTGGCTCTGATACTGAGGTAATCGCCGAAACTGAAGCCTATTTTGAGGACAAACCGAAGGAGTACTACAAAAATGGTATCGAAAAGTTGGAAGGTCGCTATAATCGCTGTATCGCCCTTGAAGGCAACTATGTTGAATAAAAAAAATCAATTTTGTCAAAATATTGTGTTTTACTATGGTAGACCGGGGACTTTTCAGCCGACCTGTTATTAACGATAATCTATTGTCAAGAACTCTCCATTATATAGACAGTGATAGTGGTACTAATGTAATTATTGTGTGTATTTTATAAAATTAAAGTGTGTATAATATATCCCACCCACAAAAACTGTGTGAATAAATAAGAAAAACATTACATTATAGTGAAAATTGAAAAAACAATGTTCAAAAAGGAGAGAGAATAGCTTGTCCGAATGTCAAATGCTGCACGACAACTTTGGCGTAAAAATTTCCATATTTTTTAACGGACATAAAAAATGTCCATAAAAACGTATGTCATCGATAAATTTTTGCGTAAACAGGACATTTAGTATTAAAAATTTGACGTTGAAACGGCGGTAATGTCTCGTCGTCGAATAACTTTAAAACTATTTTAAGATGTAAGTTACGACCTATATAAGTTTTAACCGATTTGTTGTTTAAATAAGTATATATAATGTGTGTGTTGCGGATTTGTCATTTATAGTGTATGCAGGTTTTCCGAGATGTGCGTGATATTTTTACATTATATTTTTAGTCACGAAATGGAATCTCGACAAAGTTGTTGGAACGCGTGCAAAGTAAAGGAACTCTTCATGTTTATATCGGGCATTTTTTTACTATTTTGCACACAGTAGTTGTAAATATACAAATAACTTCTTTTGAAGCGTTGACAAATAGGATAGAGACATTAAAAAGAGAAGAAGAATCTGGCGGTATAGTGACGTGAAATTGGTTATTCAGTAGTTAGGTTAGGTTTAATATAAGTGGAGCGCTTCTACACCCTTCCAGCAAAACTCGGGTCTATTGTGGCTCGCCACTAAGGGTTCAAATTCGCCATCAAATCTGCACTTCTTAACGACGGCCAAGATCGATTTTGGCGACAATTTTGTCTAAAGTCGATAGGCTGAAGCTGTATAAAACCAAGCGAATGGAGCCTGTTTATTTCCAAAGCGTGGAAGTAACAAAGAATGTGCTCTTTCCATTCGTCTGCCACAATTCAGCAGCGACAGTCCGAAGCATCACTCAGACAAAGATTCCTCAGGAGGTTCCTCAGACGACAGTGTCCAGTCAGCAGTCCAGTTAGAATACGTAGATGCCTCCTACTCCATTCCAGGGGCTGTGCGATTTTGTTATTCGAAGATTGAGATGAACGCTTTCGAGTGGGTGAGCCCCGGTATATTCTCCTTGTACAGAAGGGTCACCCTTCTCCCGCTGTTATTTGCTTCAAGGTTATTTAGGGATTCGACCCTCCTGAAAACGAATCTACACTCATTAAAATTCGAAAAATATTATTTTGGCTCGTAGTGTCATATCCGACATTGATCTGGTTTTCCCCAATACCAAAACACTAAATAAGATATGCTCTTGGTTGAATATTTAACATTGTTCTGAAATATTTATTATTTATTTATTATTGAAAATAATTTATTAATGTTGACAGTTACAGTTAACAGAATTTACAATTACTAGTAAGCAATCGTTAAAAATGGCTCGTAATTGGATGGTTGTCACAAACATTCTTTTAGTTCACATATTTTCCGGGTGTGATGTTGGCTTCTGTCAACTGTATTTGGTACATCGTAAACATCACTTACATTATTTTCGAACTTCGTGCAAAAATTCATACGGTTTTTATAAAATTAGCTATATAATCAGACAGGTTATTGAATTTGATTAATTTTTTTGGGGTTTTAGAACAAGCAAAACTTTTTATCAAGAGTGATATTTTTCACTAAAACTATTTTCATCTTATATAATACTCCATCTGTGGACACGCTGTAGAAGGCACTTTGAGCCTTGTTTATTAAAAAGAGCACTCAATTTTCCATAAGAATCCCAATATCGATTAATATATTTTGGATGTTTTCTTTAATATCTCTCATCAAAGTTGACCTTTCATTTTAGAACCACGAAAAATTACATGCCTCCATATCCAAATAACTCTAAAACTAGAAATCTCAGCAACTTGTACTATGCAACATTGAAAAGCCAAAAAAATTTGCTACAAACCCTAAAAATAAATCTGGCCCCAGAAAAATTCTAAAAAAATTATCTTGCCTTGTAGCGACTAGTGAATCGATCGTTAAGACATGGTCTCAGATTTTGACGCATAACTCAAAAACAAAAAATCTTACCAACTTCTAGTTTACGCCGTTAAAAAGCCAAGAAAATTTCATACAAACCCTAATAATTTCAATTTTCTATTACAACTTCAACCAATTTTATCCTAACCGAAAGTTGACCTTCGTAAAATCGACTTTTTTCCATACTTATACCTTCCTTCGAAAAAATGAAAATTTTCGAAATCTCTCCGAATGAGCTGAAAATCTGGATTTAAACTAATTTGACCCTCCTAAAAACGAATCTGCCCACAGAAAAATTCTAAAAAATTTATCTTGCCTTGTAGCTACTAGTGAATCGATCGTTAAGACATGGTCTCAGATTTTGACGCATAACTCAAAAACAAAAAATCGTAGCCACTTCTGGTTCGCACAGTTAAAAAGCCAAGAAAATTTCGTACATGCCCTGAAAATTTCAATTTTCTATTACAACTTCAACCAATTTTATCCTAACCGAAAGTTGACCTTCGTAAAATCGACTTTTTTCCATACTTATACCTTCCTTCGAAAAAATGAAAATTTTCGAAATCTCTCCGAATGAGCTAAAAATCTGGATTTAGACTAATTTGACCCTCCTAAAAACGAATCTGCCCCCAGAAAAATTCTAAAAAATTTATCTTGCCTTGTAGCGACTAGTGAATCGATCGTTAAGACATGGTCTCAGATTTTGACGCATAACTCAAAAACAAAAAATCTTACCAACTTCTAGTTTGCTCCGTTAAAAAGCCAAGAAAATTTCATACAAAATCTGACAATTTCAACTTTCCATTATAACTTCTACCAATTTTATCCTAACCGAAAGTTGACCTTCGTGAAATCGACTTTTTTCCATACTTATACCTTGCTTCGAAAAAATGAAAATTTTCGAAATCTCTCCGAATGAGCTGAAAATCTGGATTTAGACTAATTTGACCCTCCTAAAAACGAATCTGCCCCCAGAAAAATTCTAAAAAATTTATCTTGCCTTGTAGCGACTAGTGAATCGATCGTTAAGACATGGTCTCAGATTTTGACGCATAACTCAAAAACAAAAAATCGTAGCCACTTCTAGTTCACACAGTTAAAAAGCCAAGAAAATTTCATACAAACCCTAATAATTTCAATTTTCTATTACAACTTCAACCAATTTTATCCTAACCGAAAGTTGACCTTCGTAAAATCGACTTTTTTCCATACTTATACCTTCCTTCGAAAAAATGAAAATTTTCGAAATCTCTCCGAATGAGCTAAAAATCTGGATTTAGACTAATTTGATCCTCCTAAAATCGAATCTGCCCCCAGAAAAATTCTAAAAAATTTATCTTGCCTTGTAGCTACTAGTGAATCGATCGTAAAGACATGGTCTCAGATTTTGAAGCATAACTCAAAAACAAAAAATCTTACCAACTTCTAGTTTGCTCCGTTAAAAAGCCAAGAAAATTTCATACAAAATCTGACAATTTCAACTTTCCATTATAACTTCTACCAATTTTATCCTAACAGAAAATTGACCTTCGTAAAATCGACTTTTTTCCATACTTATACCTTCCTTCGAAAAAATGAAAATTTTATAAATCTCTCCGAATGAGCTGAAAATCTGGATTTAGACTAATTTGACCCTCCTAAAAACGAATCTGCCCCCAGAAAAATTCTAAAAAATTTATCTTGCCTTGTAGCGACTAGTGAATCGATCGTAAAGACATGGTCTCAAATTTTGACGCATAACTCAAAAACAAAAAATCTTACCAACTTCTAGTTTGCTCCGTTAAAAAGCCAAGAAAATTTCATACAAAATCTGACAATTTCAACTTTCCATTATAACTTCTACCAATTTTATCCTAACAGAAAATTGACCTTGCCACCTTGAAACTCACCAGCTTGCAACCAAATTCAACTGCAAAAGTTTACGATTATGAAAATCAAAACTTCGTAAGTGATGTTCGTGTAAGGCAAACATAATTTAACCACAGCAATATGTGGAATACAAAACCTAGGATATATCTAAATTAAACACTTTTAGATTAATACAAAAAATTAATACATCTCATACAATTAAAATATACATACAATCAGGTAAAATATTGCAACGGGTGACAGATGTGTGACGGATCAATGTAAAGGATGATTGTGACAGATGCGAGAGGAATGCATGTATTTTGATGTAGCTGCTTGTCATAAAGGGTAGAGTCCGTAAATGAGGAAGAAGATTTTGACAGTAACTTGACATTTGTAACCAGCTAAATTGTTGTATTCAAACAATTTGTAAATAAATTGTGTTTAAAGTCCTCACAAGTGTTTCAATATAAAGAGAATATTAATCCGGCATATCGGATAATCGACATTGCTGTATCACGTACAATTTAGCATAATCACAAAACGATTAGGTACCTCCAACTTACAATCACATCGTTGTTAATAGTTCATTCAACAGTAAACTATCAGCAACATTTTTATGATGGTTAATATCTCATAAACATCACCTTATGCAATAATCGAGAACAACCTGTAATCGACTTGGAGCAGGCAAGTACCTATCAAACAACCGGCATATATTATACAGTAGAATAAAAATAGAATAGAAAATAAGAAATCGACGAAGACGAAGTTAAATATGGCCGTCTGCGTACGATCCTATACACGCGAATAATTTGTAGATAGGATGAGTATACGTTGTTGCCATGGTGATTCATTCAAACTTCTCCAAATCGTTTAGAGAGATTTTTTATTGTGTTTTTTTTTAATCCAAAGTTTTATTTTATTAAATATATACAGGGTGAGTCATAACTATTGGGACATAGACTAAGGACAGGTTATTTGGACCAAAATATGGCTATTGGGCCAAATATGCCTTAATATAATGTTGCTGAGAAAAAAGATACAGGGTGTTAAAGTTAATTTTTGTTTTTCGTTTTTTGCTAATAGTTTCCCTGTATATTTATAAATTGATATCAAAATTGGCACAGAGGCATAATCTTAGACAAGAAATAGTATTTTATTTACAATTCCACTATCAAATACCAAACTAATAAACAAAGTTGCAACTAACGTAAGGTTTCCGTTTTGACGATAAATCAAAACTAAACACACTTTAACTTAAAAGAACTCACAAAAACTCAAACTAAATGTTCTACATGGTCTCCTCCGATTTCTATGCCTTTTCTAATTCTTTTTATAAAGGATTTTCGGACGTTAAAAAAAATGTTATTCTGTCCCCTTATAAGATTAGCTGCATTTTGAATGTATCTCCAAAGTTCGTCTCGTGTATTAATTTCATTGGCATAAACTAAGGAGTTCATATGTCCCCAAAAATAAAAATCTAGCGGGTTGTACTCAGGACTTCTTGGTGGCCATTGAAAATCACTGCCTCTGCCAATCCATCGTTGAGGAAATACGTCATTAAGATGATTTCTAACAGCTAATGAAAAATGAGGTGGCGCTCCATCCTGCATAAACCACATTTTTCTTCTTACATCCAGTGACAGATCATCTAAAATATCACTAAGAGTATTTTCCAAAAAGAATAAATAAGAATTTCCATTTAAATTCGGAGGAAGAACATAAGGCCCTAGTAGTTGGTCGCCTATAATGCCACACCAAATATTCAATTTAAACTCATGCTGAAAATGTCTAGCTTTAATAGCATGCGGGTTTTCTTCTTCCCAATAATGACTATTTCGCCAATTAAAAACCCCTCGTCTGGTAAAAGTTGCTTCGTCGGTGAACATAATATTCTTAATAAAGTGTCTGTCATTGCGATGTTTATTCAGAATACGTTGGCAAAACTGTAACCGTCGTGGAAGATCTGTTGGAAGTAAATTTTGAACAGGAATGAAGTGATAAGGATGGAGGTTCCCTTTTTTTAGAATTCTAATTATAGACGACTGACTTACTCCTGTTGCTGCTGATAGATGTCGTGAACTTATTTCAGGATTTTCATCTACTCGAACCAAAAGTTCATCTTCTTGATTAGGTGTGATTTGTTTCGGTCGACCACCCCGATTTTTAGTGTGAAATGACCCAGTTTCACCTAAACTACGATATAATCTTGCATACTTCCATACCTTCTGGCTGCCGAGCGACCGCAAAAATTTTCTTGTGCGTATACGTAAATCATATTTCGCATTTCTTCATTAGTAAAATGATTGTGACAAGGCATTTCAATCAAAAAAAGTAATGATTACTTTTAAAAAATGCAACATTACACTACACTGTCACATCAAAAATAATTTACTCTGAACAAATGACATTTACCAACAACAATTATCTGACAGTCCAAAGCATACTTTTCATAAATGAATTAATATTTGAAATCCTTTTTTAAGACTCTAAGCAGTTCGACTGCGTTTTTATTGAAAACGGTTGAAATTATCATGTTTAAACAAGAGCACCAATTTTACGTAAAAATGATGTTTACGTCATATTTTCTAATAAAAATTACTAAAAAATTTCATCAGAAAAAGTTTATACTCAATTTGATCATTAGGAATGATCCACGTGGCGCCCTCTATTACAAAACGTAAAATTGTAAATAAAATATTATTTCTTGTCTAAGATTATGCCTCTGTGCTAATTTTGATATCAATTTATAAATATACAGGGAAACTATAAGCAAAAAACGAAAAACAAAAATTAACTTTAACACCCTGTATCTTTTTTCTCAGCAACATTATATTAAGGCATATTTGGCCCAATAGCCATATTTTGGTCCAAATAACCTGTCCTTAGTCTATGTCCCAATAGTTATGACTCACCCTGTATATACACATCAACGTTTATACTTCAAAATAAGCATGTGTAAAAAAAATTAACATTGTCCCTCTACTTTTAGATAATATTTAAAACAAATTTAGAAGACAATTATTCCTAAATAAAAAAATTAAATACATAATCTGCATAAATGACAAAAGTTCAATTTAGATTAAAGTTTCTGTTAAAAAAAAAGTTTAACAAAAGACAAAAAATATTCAGCATTCAGTATTCTCTGGCTCTTATACAAGCTTCCATTCTTCAAGGAACACTTTCAATTAGATGGTTAATGAGCTGCTGAGGAATATTCCCCCAAATCTCGGTAGCAGCATGGATAAGGCCTGGAAGACCGGCATAACTCCGATTTTGTTGTCGAACTCTTATTTTTAACATATCCCATACATGTTCGATAGGATTTAGATCCGGACACTTTGGTGGCCACTGTAAACTAACAATATCCTCGGTTTCCTCAAATTTAATAACCCGTTGGGCGCGATGTGAAGGCGCTTTGTCGTCCATAAACAAGAAATGTTGCCCTACAGCACCTCTCCATAAACGAACAACTGGATTTAACACGGAATCGATGTATACTTGACCAATCATATTGCCAGGGATCAAAATAAGAGGTGTCCAACTATTCCACATTATACCTCCCGAAAACATTGCACTACCACCTTGAAAGGGCACAAGTTCTTGGTTAATAGTGGATTTAGATTAACGTCCTGGAACTCGCCAAACATGTATCCGACGATCGTCCGACACTAAACCAATCTTGGTTTCATCCGAAAACATCACATTATGCCATTGATCCAAACTCCAGTTTTTAAGCGAACAACCTTATTACCATTTGTTATTTTTAAAACTTTTAAAGGTCTGCAGGCTCTTAAATTTGCCTCATGAAGTCTTCTTCTAACGGCTTTACCGGTAACTTCAATTTGATATACAAAAACATTCAACCCTTCTTCATTATGGTCCAAATACTCGATGGTAAAATCAACGCTTATGGTTAATGAGAATGTCAACATATCAAGTTTTCCAAAGTTGATGGCTTTTTTGAAAAAACAAAATGTAGACCATCAGCCAAACCAGTCGAAGGTGCTGACAAAGGAACAAATTGAAAGCTTCATGAGGGACACTCAAGATAAAGAATATCTATTTCTCAAAGTGATAGCATTACTTGGAGTTGCTGGAGGTTGCCGAAGGGAAGAGATCTATAATTTAGAAGTTAGTGATGTGGAGGATACGGGTACTCAGCTAGTAGTTAAGATTAACCAGACAAAAACGCATATTCGACGAGCTATCACTGTGATTAACAGTGATGAGGTTCACTATCTGGATATGTTTAGAAAATACATGAATTTACGGCAACACGTCTCACTTGGTGGGTTAGGTTAGGTTAGGTTAGGTTAGGTTAGGTTAGGTTAGGTTAGGTTAGGTTAGGTTAGGTTAGGGAAATGGCACTTTACCGTACACTATGAAAAAAAATATTACATATTATAAAGCATTAGGATAATAATCGTAGTAATAAAACCCAAAGTCTATCCACAACGTTTAATAGTAAGGTTCAAAAGTTCAAAAGTTCAAAAGTGCAACATGTTTCGGTCTTCAGACCATCATCAGGCTATAAAGAAAACAATTGTTATGTTTTTAGTATTAACGTTTATATATTTTTTATAAATTCCATTGCCATGGAGTTTTTGTTGATTATCGTGGAGTTAGAATTTTTATTTTTATGTCAAGTATTGTCAAATTATTTAATGAGTTTATGTTATCTATCAATAAGTGTATGAATATGAAATAAAGAAATATAAAAGTGGTGTCAGAAGTGGGATCACGAGCATACGACACAGTTGTTAAAATGAGCGAGTTAACTTCCGATTTCATACAAGCGCTTTCCAGTGCGATCGTCAGCGCGATACAGTCGGCAGCAGCAAACGTCGCCCCAATAACGAATAGTGCGATTCCACCCGGTGTCCAAGTAAGTACATCAAGCAAACCTCCTACCTTTTCCATAAGCGAGTACCGATCATTTGAGGAATTAACAGTTGAAGATTATTTCATAAGATTTGACTGGGCTCTGGACATTTCAAAAATTCCAGACGACGATCATGGTAAATATGCACGAGTTCATATGGGTAACGAACTCAACAACGCGTTGAAATTTTTGGTGACTCCTCGCAATCCCGAAACTCTTTCGTACAAAGAGATAAAAGAAACACTTATAGGACACTTTGACCGAACTAAAAATAAATATGCCGAGAGTATAAGGTTTCGAAAAATCAACCAACAAGAAAATGAAACAATAGCACAATTTGCTCTTCGCTTGAGACGAGGCGCAGCTCATTGCGATTATGGCGAATTCTTAGATAGAATGCTCGTAGAACAGCTTCTACATGGACTCCGCTCTCGCGAAATGTGCAACGAAATCATTGCTAAGAACCCCACTAATTTCACAGATGCCTACAAAGTTGCACACGAACTAGAAGCGACACAACATACGACCAGTGAAGTGAAATTTACAGAAACTGCACCTGCAGAGGAACTCACGAATAAATTAGGATACGCAGAGCCTCAGACCAGACGTGAGCAGAAGCCGTTTCCCTTTAGATCAGGAGCGCGTGATCGAGCACTACAGCAAAGTACCTTTGGAGCACCGTTCCAAGCAACGCCTCAGAGAAGCATCCATGGAGTACCCCAGCATACTGCCCAAGGATCTACGCAGGACAGACAACTTGTTTGCATTGGGTGTGGAGGCTCGCATATACGAAGTCATTGCCCATTTTTTGACAAAAATTGTAAATCCTGTGGTAAGAAAGGTCACATAAGCCGAGTCTGTAGGACAAGATTGCGACAGATCACAGCACATATTTCAGTTTCGGAGCAACCTGCAGATGACATCACTCAACAAAATATTGATTCTATTGATTATCTGGGAAAGATCAATGTGATAAGCGGCACTCAACCAGCAGATCGGCGAATGATTGAGGTACAAATCGACGGACGCACTTTAAAGATGGAGCTCGACACCGGTGCACCGTGCACCATTATCAGCAGAAAAACTCTTTACTCAATTAAACATAAATTTTCTTTGCAGAAATCTGATAGACAATTCACGAGTTACACTCGCCACAAAATTAGCTGTATCGGCCGGCTTCCTGTACATGCTACAATCGGGAAGAAAACAAGAAGACTTAATGTTTATGTCGTCGATGGCGATTTCGACTCCCTCTTAGGCCGTGAATGGATATCACATTTCATTTCCGAAATAAACTTTTCCAAACTCTTTCCAGAACCTGAACAGATTCGTTCAATATCAACTGCAACACCCTGTCTCACCCATGAACAAAAAACTAGACTGCAGCTACTGTTAACCAAATATGAAGATGCATTTGGTGCATCGGCCGGGAAACTCAAAGGACCACCAGCAACACTGCATCTAAAACCCGGAGCAACACCGATATTTGCCAAACCAAGGAAATCCCTCTAGCTTTACGTGAAACATACGCAAAGGACATTGACGCGAAAATTGCATCAGGCCACTATAAGAAAGTTGATTACTCAGAGTGGGCATCGACAACACATGTAGTTGTAAAAAAGAATGGAAAATTGCGCATTACCGGCAATTACAAGCCTACTCTCAATCCTCGCATGATAATTGACGAACACCCCATTCCTAAGCCTGAACATATTTTCAATCAAATGAAAGGTGCAAAATTTTTCTGTCATCTAGATGTGACAGATGCCTATTCACACATTCCCATTGATGATAAATTCGGTGAGGCACTGACCCTTAATACCCCAACTCATGGATTGATTCGGCCTACACGAGCTGTCTACGGTGCAGCAAACATCCCCGCGATTTGGCAGAGACGCATGGAAACTGTTTTAAAAGATCTTCCAAATGTTAAAAATTTCTTCGACGATATAGTCATATATGCAGAAAATTTTGAGAAACTCCTGGAAATAACAGATCTTACCCTGGAACGAGTTAAATCTCACGGACTGCGGCTGAACCGTGAAAAATGTGTTTTCGGAACAACTTCGATCGAATTTTTAGGACACAAAATTGATGCTCAAGGTATTCATAAATCAGATAAGCATATTGAAGCTATTCGTGATGCACCGAAACCAGCCTCTATAGAAGACATGCAGTTATTTCTGGGTAAAGCCACTTATTATAGTTCATTCATTCCCGATTTGTCTACAAGAAATCGCCCCTTCGCAACATGCTTCTCAAGGATTCTTTCGAGTGGACATCAGAAGCAGAAAAAGCATACGAGGACATTAAATATGCCCTGATCTCACCTCAAGTTCTCATGCCCTATGACCCAACACTTCCATTGATACTGGCAACTGATGCCAGCAAAACCGGCCTCGGTGCTGTGTTATCACATCGCCTAGAGGACGGCCGAGAACGCCCTATAGCTTACGCAAGCAGGACAATGAGTTCGACTGAGCAGAAGTATCCTCAAATCGACAAGGAGGCACTTGCCATAGTGTGGGCTGTACAAAGGTTTTTCTATTATTTATACGCTAGACACTTCACGTTATATACTGATAACAAACCTCTGTCTCAGATTCTGCACCCTGAAAAATCTTTGCCTACGCTCTGTATCAGTCGAATGGCAAACTATGCAGATTATCTTGCACATTTCGATTACAATGTCATTTTCAAACCGACAAAACTCAACGCAAACGCTGACTACTGTTCTCGTGTATCTTTACCTGCTTCAATCAACAACATAAAACATCAAATTATGCATGAGGGGGAGGAAAATGAAGATTTTGACGAATTTGACCATTTTATCGTAGGACAAATCCAGCAGCTTCCAGTTCGTGCAGAGAATATCGCTCGAGAAACAGCTAAAGATCCCCATCTCGGAAAAATATTTCGTTTGCTGGAATCAGGACAAAGCCTTGCTCGTGCTGGATACAAATCACCTGAACTAGAATACAAACTATCTGCAAATTGCTTGGTTTTTGAGCACCGAGTGGTCGTCCCACCAAAACTTCGCCAACCTATTCTTAATGATCTACATGCAGCCCATTTAGGAATCGTGAAAATGAAAGGCATGGCACGTTCCTTCATTTACTGGCCTGGCATAGACGAGGATATAGAAAGCATTGCAAAATCGTGCAACGACTGTGCGAAACATGCACACGCACCACCTAAATTTCGTGATCACCATTGGGAGTACCCGCATGGACCATGGGAGCGCATTCACATTGATTATGCAGGACCCTTCGTTGGAAAAATGTTGCTTATTGTTTCTGACGCTTATAGTAAATGGCTCGAAGTCAAAATCACACATACAACAACAGCAGCCGCTACGATAGCGATCCTTGATGATTTATTCACAGCTCATGGAGTGCCAATGATTATTGTTTCCGATAATGGTCCACAGTTTTCTTCCGTCGAATTCAGGGACTTCATAAAGAACGCCGGAGTTAAATACCATAAATTCACCGCTCCCTATCATCCTTCCACCAATGGCCAAGCAGAAAGAAACGTACAAACTGTCAAAGATCATCTCAAGACAATGTCCACGACACCTGGTTCTCTGCAGCGCAACTTGAATGAATTTTTGCGACAGTACCGTAAAGCACCACACTCAACCACGGGACAATCTCCAGCACAACTCTTCCTCGGACGTTCCCTGCGGACTCGCCTTGATTTGCTAAAACCAGAAAGCCTGCACACGAGAATGGTTGAAAAACAACAAGCAAACTTCGATTCTTCTTTTCGTGTATTTTATCCAGCGCAATCAGTATATTTTCTATCCGGAAATCCGCGGATGGACAAATGGGTTCCAGGTACCATTATTTCGCGATCGGGAGATCTTCATTACGACATCGACTTCTTCGGAAAACGCTTCAAAAGGCACGTGGATCAAATTCGGGGACATCAAGAAAACGAGTATCTGATGCCATCTAAATACAAAACTCTTTCAGAACCTCTTAACCATGAACATTCACCACAACAATGTCAAACACATTTCAGTGGAACAAGTTTGGTTCATCCAACAACCCTACCAACAACTTTCACAGCAGAGCAAAATGGACTACCAGAAGGCAATGTTCAGCCTTCCGAGCTCAACGTAAAGCCACCGATGGATGAACCGGAGGATGCTTCAGGAGCATTGTTGCCACCGCCACTGTTGATGCAAAATTCGTCTCCGAAAGAAAATAGGACACTGCCAAATACGCCACGAAGATCTTCCCGAGTTAAAAAGGCACCAGTACGATTTTCTCCTGATTAATAGAATTCCAAGATATGGATTCAACGCATCCTGAAGGGGGAAGAATGTTATGTTTTTAGTATTAACGTTTATATATTTTTTATAAATTCCATTGCCATGGAGTTTTTGTTGATTATCGTGGAGTTAGAATTTTTATTTTTATGTCAAGTATTGTCAAATTATTTAATGAGTTTATGTTATCTATCAATAAGTGTATGAATATGAAATAAAGAAATATAAAAACAATGGTATCAGGAGAATCAAAAATAGTTATAAAAAGAGCGAGTGGTGTCGGTTGTCCGATTACATCAATGATTAAAGTCAAAACATTTCAAATATAACAAATAATTACAAATATAAATAAAATATTATAAGTTTTAAGCAAAAAGTTAAATACCTACATGATTTTGTAATAAGTTAAACTATGGCAAAACAGCAAGTTAATTATGTTACACAATCAATCTAAACTCACCTGTATGTGCAGAACGTATCCATGAATAAGTGAAGAATAATGGATGAATAAGAGAGTTATTATATAAAAAAAGAAGAGGAAAAAGGAACTTCAGAAGTTTCCTTTTCAATTAGGATAATAAACACACTTTATTATTATAAGTATAATAAATTAATATTGATTATTATTTCTTAATATTATTGATAATACAGATAATTGACAACATGACAACACTGAAAAATTTCTTCTAGTGCAGACAACGACTAGCTTTGTGGATAGTTTGATGCCATGCATTTAGAGATGGACTTTTATTGTTTATGTTTATAAATATTTAACAATAAGAAAATTCAAAATGCAATCAAAACAAAAATTTACATAATTTTTGATACCTGCGTGAATTTGAGTTTGTCTAAATGCTAGATTAATATTATCTTTAAAAGAACTTTTTTGTAAGTGTTTGCAACATTATTTCAGTAATTCTTACGAGTCAAGAATGTGTATTTCCAAAAATTTTATAGTTACCTTTATAATCAGAAGGTAAAATTTTATTACGTGTGATTCTTTCAATTTACGTTTATATTTTGCCTTTTTGTAATGAAAGATTTTTCCCGTTCCGAAATAACGGTTACAAATATTACCATCTTTCTAAAAGTTCAATGTACTCCGGGGTCCACGGTCTCAACATTCAAGTTCGTTCGTCTGCATGAAGTCTACTTGACGTTAAGAAACTAGAAGAAGCTCCTCCTGAGTGTCACCCTTCTCCCTCTGGTGTAGGAGATGGCCTGATGCACAGTACGCCCGCAACGAAGGAAACACGAAGAAAGACAAAACGAAGAGGAAATGGTGTGAACGGCCTTTGTTGTAAGCAGCGAGGCTTCGACAACTAACACCGGTCAGTACAATAATACATGATAATATTCTATGATTTTCTCATACTATTGTTATTTAAAATTGATTACAAAAATTACGAGGCGAGCTGAATTTTTAATGCAACTTTCATATAACTTATCATGGTGAACATTTCCATAGCCAACGTTTTGCTTTCATAACCGAAAATTAAATATTATTGGTCTACAATTAATTTCATATTTATTGTCCGAATAAATAGAGCTTTGATATTTTGTTTGTCCAATCTGTCATTTTTTCTGCTTAAGTTCTTCTATCAATTTGCCCTTAAACTCTTAAGTATTTTAAGGTGTTCATTAATCGCTTTAATGATAGCAAATGACCTCCTGCATCAACTAATATAGTAGCTGCCGATCTCCTAAAACAGTGGCCAGTATATTGCTTTGGTTCCAGCAGCTGAAGGTATTCAGCAATTTTATGTGGTGTACTACCGATTGTGTTGATCCTCACAACCTCTTTTGTACATTTTCCATTTCTGTAAGTAAAATTGAAAAAAAATTTAGAGAAACGGGCCATGTCAAAGATTTTCCCAGAAGTGGTAGAACATCAATACCCGAAGCCAAAAAACTGGACGTTGTACTGGCGTTTCAAGAAAATCCTCATACCAGTTCTAGGCAGGTCGCACTAGATAATAATGTCCACCAATCAACTGTTGTAAGAGTGCTAAAAAAGGAGAAGTGGCATCCATACAAAGTACATTTGGTCCAGGAGCTATTAGAAGATGACTTTGATAGAAGAATCGAATTCTGCGAAATCGTTATGGAACAAGAGATCCTAGCGTGGTCAAAGTACACATATAGCTTCACTAAAAAGACAAAAATCTTGAAATTTCACATTTGAGTATTTAAAAGGGTTGTACTTAATATGAAAAATTCTTTACGAAAATAGGTATGCATTTTTCCGGAAAATTCTCGGGAGAAAAATTTTGTTTTTGTTTTTTCACTCTAATTGTTTAAATAATAAATATATGGAAAAAAGTTTTAATTAAAATTTGTAGCTGATGTAATTATCTACAAAATTTGTCTGAAAAGTTTTTCTGTAAATTGAAAAGTGTACGAGATATAATTATTTCAGCGGAAGTCGATTCGTGGGTGCGCGCGAACGTCCCGTGAGCCGAATTTATTAAAGGCTCGATTTAAAAGTTAATAATTTAAAGGTTGTGATGCACTGAAAAAACAGACAAAGTAATATAAAATGTAGAGAAAGACCTCAACTTTCAAAAAAAATTACTTTCAAGTTAAAAAAAATACATTTTCTAACTGTAAAATCCATTTATTTATAAAAAAACGAGCAGAAAAACATCAATAAACAATTATATTTCCTATTTAATTAATTATTGTCGCAGCGAAAATTCCTTTTAAATTTAACATTTCAAATGATCATTGAACATTATAATCACAAAAACAAAGCGAAAAATGTTTAAATTTTTAAACAAATGCTTTTTAAAAATCTCTGTTTTTTACATGCTTAATTTCAATCTTTTTTTTCAAACTTTATTTAATTATATCTTTTTTCCAAATTAATATACTTCAATGAAACTTTATCTGTAAATACTTTGAAGTATATACTTTCAAAGCTATTATACAGTTTTTCTTTTAATATCAAATTTTTTAAATAATAGACATTTATTTATAATAAGTGCTAAAATCAGACGTCTTTTAGAAAATGTACCATAACTGTTTTCAGTGCTTACAAGATTATTCAGATTTTTGCCAGCTTGATAATAATTGTATAGAGAAGCGATCGCGATACATATTAACACACCTATGCGTCAGGTACGAAAGAGAAGGGAGGACGAATGAAGGTGAAAAAACAGGTGAGAAAGCCGCTGGCAGCTGCTTCTCCGCGCCGTTTTAATTTTTATAATTTTTTGATTCAAAAAATTGCAAAATTATATAATAGTCAAAGAAGGTTTACGTGGAAAATCGCTAGAATTTTCATGAAAAACCAATTTAATGATAAAAAAAGCACGGAATATTCTGAACATATTGATCAACAACAATACCTTATAAATGAAATATATTCGTCGTCATAAATACTAATTAAAATTATAAATGAAACTTCGAGAATTCGCTTATTTCAACGGTAGCATTTGGAAAATCGTATGTATCTTTTCGGAAAATCTAGTTACAAAAAAAAAGTTTCAAATAAATTTTTTAGATTAAACCATCATCTTTTAAGTACACAATGTTTAATAATTAAATTGTTTAATTTTTCAATGTTTAGTAGAAAGAATTAGTAAAAAAACGACTTTTTATGTGGAAAATCGGTGATAATTCATTAAAAAATTATTACAAAAAAAAAACTTTTTTATATAATTTTAGATACCTTCATTTATAGCAAATTTTATATGAAACAATTTTTTCTACGGGTCATTGTATATTTACTATCTTAAAATTAAAAACTTGAAAATTGATGATGTTTAAAAGTAGTATTAGAAAAATTTGGTGTATTTCAAAAACTGATAAAAATATCAGAAAACTTTTTAAACAAATTTTGTAGGTAAATGCATTAGCTACAATTTTTGATTTAAACATTTTTCTGCATTTTCATTATTTAAACAATTAGAGTGAAAAAACAAATAAAAAAATTTTCGACCAATGTTTTTCCGGAAAATTTCTTACCTAAATTCGTAAACATTTTCTCATATTAAGCACAATCCTCTTAAATACCTAAATTTGAATTTCCAAATTTTTTGTACTTTTTGCAGCATTTTACGAATATTTTGTGTACTTTGACCACGCTATCCGGGTTTCATACAAAAAGTACTTTTTTCAGATGAAGCGTCTTTTATGCTGAACGGTCAAGTAAATCGCCAGATATGTCGATATTGGGCAAGATAAAATTCACATTGGATGGAAGAGTATAGGACACAATATCCTGAGAAAGTGAATGTTTGGGCCGACATTATAAACAATCAAATTGTAGGGCCATATTTTTTTGAGGAAACCTAACTGCTGTTAGTTATCTGGAATGTCTTCAAAATTATCTGTTCCCACAGCTGGATCAGCTATTTCCAAATAGAAATGATTTATGGTTCCAACAGGATGGGGTTCCCCCACACTATGGCGTTGAGGTACGAAATTACCTTAACACATTCGCTGCCGGGTGTATTACTTATGATAAATGATACACGGACTATTATTCTGGGTGAACAGCGGTTTATACATTAGCTTATGGTCTCTGCGGCCTGGCAGCATAAAGAGAAACTTAAAGTTTTGGCCTGGAGGTTTTGGTGAGGACAGTTTTCACCTGTGCAGCCATATTTTTTGCCATCTACCACTTTACCATGCTTACCAAATGTTTTATAGCATTCGTTGCACCGACCCCTTTTATTTTGATGATGTTGAACCAAATGATGGATTCTTCTCTTGGCTTCTACTCTTTGTTGTTGTTCAAAAGAAAGAAGCGATTGTATAACACTCTCCCTAAATTGCGTGATTGTCAATTTTGTACAGTGTACTGAATTTTCGCAATACAGAAAGTAAGCATTCACGAGACTGGTTCCCCACAAAATTTCGATGATTACTGACCTACCTAGAGATGTGTTGTATGAAGATAATTGGTCGTTTACATCCTCCGACGATTTTCCAGCATCATGAAAATACGCATACAGATTTTACAGTTTCTCTCCCAATGTTTGATGTAACGGTATGTGTATCTGTACCCTTGTGATTGGTGGTCAGCATAATGACGTCCTTTTTATCCAATAAAAAAGCATAAAATACTGGTGTATCATAAATGACACACTCGGCCTAGAGCAACAAAATTGTTATTGATTGGCAAGTGTATCAAATATGATACAATTGCCTATAAAAATAATCAAAATCAAAAATATACCAAAAATCATGAAGTATTGAATAAAACCAAATATGGGTAATGCTTGCAAAATGTACCTAATTTGTGAAAATAAACTTGGCCCATGGTGTCCGATTTTAAAATTTTATCTCGGCTGCGACCGTGTTAATAACGTTTTCCCAGGAAGGTGGATAGGTAGAAGGGGGCCTATCGAATGGCCACCAAGGTCTCCAGATTTGACCCCGTTAGACTTTTTTTTGTGGGGATATTTAAAGAAAACAATTTTGCTTATATTTATTTAATTATATGAAACTTGCGTTATATTTTAATGTGTAGTAATAATAAAATGACTCGAACAAAAGTTATTACTGTTGAAGATTTATAATGTTGCCGTTTGAAATAATTTCGTTGACATTTCACAGTTCGACACCATAGAACACAAATTTTAAAGTCACATTTTCCCTGTCCATTGAAAAGCAAACGCAAAATTAGAAACTAGTGGAAACATTCAAATTCTCATTATTGAACATTTTCCGCTCTTTTAAATCAATTGTAAAATCTACAGATAAATTGATTTCATACTTTAAAACATTTTTTAAAACTGTAGACGCACAATTTTTGCATTTAAAATTTTTGGGCGCAACTATCACAAAAAACACGTTTCAACCCTAAAAGTAAGCACCCCTTCTTCTATCTTACCCTACTTCCGGTTATTTGTACAAATACAATTTAAGTTTTCTTCTTCAGAACAAGTACACATAAAAAGTTGCTTTTTACATTGACAACACCAGTTTTGTCAAATAATTCTACAATTCTTTTGGGTACGAGGCTTGCCTATTATGATTGACAGTGCACAAAGTCAATTAATCTAAGTAAAGCTAGTTAGTACACAAGCAATATATTGCTGAACTAATTTCTATTCCAGATTTTTGGAAACAAACACAACCAAGAAGATGTGGCTTGGACAGCCCACGTCACAAGTATTGGAGTGCTCGAGAGAATTAATAAAGATATGGAGATCATAAAGATGATCAAGACTAGGAAGCCTGAGTACCTAGGTCACATAATGCGGAATGGGAAAAGTTATCAACTTCCACAGCTGGTTCCCCAAGGGAGAGTCCTAGGATGTAGGGGACCTGGCAGGAAGAGAATCTCTCGACTGAAGAATTTGAGAACTTGGATTGGTACCACAATGACCAGCCTTTTCAAGACAGCTGCTTCAAACGTTCAAATTGCTATGATGATCCGTTAGCGGATGAGCACTCAAAGAAGAAAAGGAGGACAGCTCTTTCGAACCACTACATCCTATATCAGAACACCAGCTCCTGACGTCTCTTCCATGCGAGAGCCATATTTGTAGTGATTGTAAAGCTTTATAGTCTATATAGAAAGGATAAGGAGTAATTTCATAGACGTACCAAAATATATTTTAAGAGGGTATACCGTAAGGTACATTTTGTATTAAACGAATGAGTTGCAGCTATGCTAAAGAATATACGATTTAGGCCAGAGGTAACGGGATGTACTAATTTTAAAAGAAAGTAGGTACATTAAATCAGTACTTAGTATTAGTTCCTTGAGTTAAGTTGTATGAAGTTGTATGGTTTTCATAATATTGTAAACAGTTGGAATATATTTAAAACATTTGTTGAATGTTAATTGTGCAAGTACCAAACAATCTCGATAAGCCAAGGACCATCTAAACGACCAAAAACAGGTCCATTATCTTTAAATGAAAAAACTCCAACACTTGACAAAATTATGACATCAGTGCAAGAAGATACGGACTATACAAAATTCTCCAGAATGACATAATGCAAACTTTTGAAAGATGTGGGTTTCAGATATACAAAAGATTGATAGATAAACCGAAAATAGTTCTTTGGAAAAGAGACTATTTAAGAAGCATTCGACATGCCAGAGAACAAAATTTGAAAATCTTCTACTTAGACGAAACATGGATAAATGCTGGATATACAGTTTCCAAATCTTGGCAAGATGAAAACATTAAAAGCGGAAGGCAGGCATTCGTGGAAGGTTTGTCGTTAGGTGTGCAGCCACCATCTGGAAAAGGAAAAAGGCTTATCATTGTCCATGTTGGAAGTTCTGAAGGTTTTGTTGATGGTGGATTATTAACTTTTATTTCAAAACGTACGGGGGACTATCACGAAGATATGAATGGGGATGTCTTCGAGGAATGGTTTGTTCAAATGTTGGATCTGATTCCAAAAGGGGCTGTTATTGTTATGGACAACGCAAGTTACCATTCACGGTTACGAGAAGCATTGCCCACAAGTCGTTGGCGTAAAGCAGAGCTTTTGGAGTGGCTTATTTCGAAAAATATTAAGTTTCTAAAAGATCCAATAAGGAAAGAACTTTACAGAATTGCAAAAATGAACAAGAATAAATACAAAACCTACATTGTAGAAGAAATGGCTTCTTCTCGTGATATATCAGTTCTTCGACTTCCCCCTTATCATTGTGAACTTAATCCCACATAATTAATATGGGCTCAGGTAAAGGGGGAAGTTGGAAAAAAATACTACTTTTAAAATAAACGATGCTGTGAAATTGTTTGAGAGTGCTGTATGTCATGTTAGTAAGGAAAATTGGACAAACTGTATCGATCATGTTATAAAAGTAGAGGCAAATATGTGGAAAATTGACAATATTTGTGATGATTTAATCGACCCTATTATTATTAATGTCAACAACGATTCTTCATCTTCCGAGTCGGATATAGAATAATTTATTATAATTTAAAACGTATTTTTTGCCCAAAATACACAGCACTGCATTGCGTTATTGCTTACCTGCTAATCCTTTAACAATTAAGAAACCCTAAACTTTGCTACAACTGAAACAAATACGGGGTCGATCTACCTGGTTTTTAGATTTACGGAAAAGAGATTTATCAAAAATTTCATTGTGCTCCCTATAAAGGTTTTGCATACTTAATTAGGGTTTATTACTCCTCGTACTTTTTGTACATACTATAAATAGTTGATAAAAATGATAATGAACAACTTTTCTACCTCAACAAGAGTCAATAAACTTGGATTTGGAGGCTAGTAGTGAAAAAACAATGAGTTTCCCTTCATCTTCATAAGTTCTTTCAAACCTAGAATAATTATACTTTTGTCTACAACTATATAATTTGCTCGTAAAATTTTGGAAAACCCAATCGAATCCACCTCTGCACAATCAAATTATTTAGAAGTCGGAGATTTACAACATTTCTACGTTTTAGTGCCCTCTTGGTTCCCAATTTGCATAGGTATTGATCAAGTTTTTATGCCTAAAATTCCATCGCGGTAGGTCTAATGTATATTTTATCTATAAACGATAATAACCTTCACTTAATAAATGTTTTAGAGATGGAAATCATCACTCTAATAAACATCGTAAAATTTTTATTGAACTGAAAAGATAACACAATTTAAATGTTAATGTTTTTTAATGTTGACGACTCTGAGATTTAACGCGAATAATACCAATTTTTTTATGACACAATAAACTGTTTGAAAAATTACTTTTTATATTGTTATGACTATAACGCAAATTAGTTTTTCGGTCTTTAAGGCAATGTTTAAACAATTATAATAAACAATCACAATTATGAAAAGACTTGCTGGTAATGTTTTTTTATCCCAAACGCAATTGGTATTAGGTTCAAAAACTAACCATTTAAAGATTTACGAACAGTGTGAAATGTATTTAAAATTGCTGCTTTTTGTAAATCAATAACACTATATTATTTAATGAGTGTATAATAATGTATAATATTGGCCATTATACGATAGGCGAGTAGAATACTTAACTTTATCCACGATTAGTGGATGGTTGCAAAGCAAAGGCAATAAGGAGACCTTTCAAATGAGCAGTCACGTGACCTCGGTTTGTATTTAAAAAATCTTCGATGACGTCATTACGCCATCACTAATTTATCCCACACATTTGCATCATACTGTATGTTGGTGTTAAATGATTTGAAGGAAATGTAAAACAATGATCCTAATTCAATTCACCATGTATATTTTATAAAAAGAACATAATTTCGCTTAGTCACTTATAAGAGTATTATGGTCCAAACTTCATTAAATATTCCATAAAGGTATAACGATCCTTATTTTGCTTGTAGAAGCAACTTTAAGCAATACAAGAAACATTGCCGTTATTTACAACAAAAGTTCGTGACTAATTCCATCATGAATAACCGCCACACAAAAAAGGAAAAAAAAGATAACAAACAGAAAACAAAACAATTCCAGTTTCCCGTACATATTCGCATAGGTACTTTTGTTAATTTATTATTTTTTTTGTGCTTCTGTTTTTGCCATTAAATCGCTAGCACAAGCGGAGATTTATCGAACGAGGTTTTTTGTTAAACGACCTGTGCATCATTTTCGTTGCAACAGAAGCAATTGGTGTATGAATGTATCTAAACGGCAGAGACAGCGTCAGAGGGATACGTACTTATCGTGGAAATAATTGTTGCTGTTGTAAATATAAAAAAATTAGAAAAAATTCTAATTCTATGGAAAATTGACTAAAGATACCACGTGAGCCTGGAGTTTTAGCATCAAAAAGAGACCAGGGACCACGATATTGATTTCCCGCAGTCAATTAATTTCCAGCGTTTTCTAAAGAAACAACTACTTCATGGACTATAAACCTAATTGAACATTAAAACACATGTAAAAATACATAAACTATAGAGTCATACTTCTCGCAGACATTATTGTGTCGTCATCTGTAGGGGGGATGTACTTCTTTTCATCCTGCACAGCAGGATGCAGTACACATCATTAGCAGTTCATTTTTTGATTAATTAATAACTTTGCATTGTCATAGTCCAGGCGTGCTGTACTTTTAGACGGAAATTCTGATACCTGAAATCTAACAGTTGGAGGTGGTAAAGGGGCTTATAACACATGAAAAAAAAATACATTAACTATTTCAATTATGATCATAAACTTTTTAGGGGTGAAAAAGGGTGAAAAAGGGATAAAAAACTGAAGTATTGCTGTTTGCGGCTAAAATTGACGTCAAAATGAAAAGTGCCCAATAGAAAAGTTGTAGATCATGTAAAAATCTAAAACTTTTCTTTTGGTAATTTTCTCACATAACCTCAATTTTTCGAGGAAAATGGAAAAAAAACGATTTTTCGTTTTTAATTTTTAATTTTCCAACGGATTCGTCAATTTTGGTGAAACTTGGTGAAAACTTACCTTTTTATGTCCAAAATATCCTCGAATTTTCTCAACCTTGTAACATAATAATTTTCCGAGAAATTTGATTTTTCTGGAAAAATCTCTTTTTTTTCAACTGTAAAGTTTGCTCGGAAAATATTATTGGAAAAGATTTTCCTGGGGCTCATTTTTTTCGTTTTTACGTCTACTTTCACATGAAATACAAAAATACCCCTCTCATTTAAAAATGTGCTCAAAAATGAAAAAAAAGCAAAAAATGAATTTTGCAACAGCTAAATTTGCAATAATTGTTAAATTTTTGTTATAAAGTATTAAAATATATGTAAAAGCCGACTCTTGCATTATATTCTACGGGAAAAATTACAAGAGAAAATGTATTTAATTATTTAGTCGGATTTTTATTTCATTTGCAATATTATTATAAACACTCAAGTCTATTAATGAAGTTAATAATCCGAGCGGTGATTTCATAGTTTTTACTTTTGTTGTATGCAGATTTGTTTATATTATAAGGTTTTTCATGAAATAAATCGATTTGTTGATATTACAAGGCCCAAATACCCTTCCATCAGAGCCCTATAGCCACCTTTCATAGGTGAAAAAGTGTAGACATGACAACTCTAACTAGCCTAGGGGCCTAGGCCTTTTGTTTTCTCTTTGACCTTTTAACATTTCAGTATACAAAATATACTATCATTCGTAACAAACAAAATATTGTCTTTTCAATATAGTTTTTAATTACAATTACGAATTACTTAAAACCGAACGATTATTATATTAAAAATAAACAAATTATTCCAAAAAGTCAAAGAAAATTGAAATTTTGATGAAAATTGGGCTATAGGGCTCTGATGAAAGGGTATTTGGGCCTTGTAATTATAAACAAATCGATTTATCTCATGAAAAACCTTATAATATAAACAAATCAGCATACAACAATAGTAAAAACCATGAAATCCCCGCTCGGATTATTAACTTCATTAATAGACTTGAGTGTTTATAATAATATTGCAAATGAACTAAAAATCCGACTAAATAATGAAATACATTTTCTCTTGTAATTTTTCCCGTAGAATATAATGCAAGAGTCGGCTTTTGCATTTTTTAATATTTTATAACAAAAATTTAACAATTATTGCAAATTTAGCTGTTGCAAAATTTATTTTTTGCTTTTTATTCATTTTTGAGCACATTTTTAAATGAGAGGTGTATTTTTTTTATTTCATGTGAAAGTAGACGTAAAAACGAAAAGCCCCAAGAGCCCCAAGAAAATCTTTTCCAATAATATTTTCCGAGCAAACTTTACAGTTGAAAAAAAAGAGATTTTTCCAGAAAAATCAAATTTCTCGGAAAATTATTATGTTTCAAGGTTGAGAAAATTCGAGGATATTTTGGACATAAAAAGGTAAGTTTTCACCAAGTTTCACCAAAATTGACCAATTCGTTGGAAAATTAAAAATTAAAAACGAAAAATCGTTTTTTTTACATTTTCCTCGAAAAATTGAGGTTATGTGAGAAAATTACCAAAAGAAAAGTTTTAGATTTTTACATGATCTACAACTTTTCTATTGGGCACTTTTCATTTTGACGTCAATTTTAGCCGCAAACAGCAATACTTCAGTTTTTTATCCCTTTTTCACCCTTTTTCACCCCTAAAAAGTTTATGATCATAATTGAAATAGTTAATGTATTTTTTTTCATGTGTTATAAGCCCCTTTACCACCTCCAACTGTTACATTTCAGGTATCAGATATTCCGTATTTTTTATTTTTTTGGTACAGCACGCCTGGACTATCAGTAGAACTTGAAAATTTATTCTTATCGATAAATATTAAAATAATCCAATAATTGAATACTTACCATATTTAATATTTCTACAGTCTGATTTATTTAAAATAGACTCTGCGATAAGGTAACGAAGATGATAATAATCTCAAGGCCAAAATTAGCGGACCACTTAATGTTTTTTAATATAAAAAAACGATGAATATGTTAGTTACAATTATTTCTACTGAACTTATTGCATGCATTTTGTTAAAAATGAACTAAGCTTAAAAAAGTCCAAACCGAATTTTAACTTAGTACAAACAATATTAAACAAAGGTTAAAAAAAATAAAAGTATCAGGTTACGAAAATAATACGTAAAGTACGTTTCACAATAATTCGTTGACTCGGTACCTGACCTTAGGGGATTAGTAATGAAAGGTTATTAATTTCTCAGTGTACAGTAAACATTAACAGATCCGTAATCCGGTTTTCAAAATAGATTTAAATAAAACTCAGTAACATTTACTAAAACTTAAATTTATTTTGTAAAAAAAATCACGAAATTTTTTAAAAATTTTAAGTTTATTTATTAATTGAAATTAAACAAAACTGTTGAAACTTATGTATACGTTTACACTTTGGTCTATTTCATCTAATTGGAAGATGTTGTCAAAAAATGTTTCAAATAAAAAAGATGTAGTTTAATCATGGCCACATTTTAAAAATATTTTGTACTACAGGGTATCCCAAAAAATTGATTTAAATAAAACTAAGTTAATATTTACTAAAACTTAAATTAATTTTGTAAAAAAAATCACGAAATTTTTTAAAAACAAATTTTAACTTTATTTATTAAATGCGATTAAACAAATGAACTAATTCTACATTATTTACAACTATTTAATCTAAATGTAGTTCAGTATCACTATCGTCTTCATTTAAATTAATAACTAAGGGTGCTACAGTTACATTAACATTTCGATATGTACCTTCAACCTTAATAACATGCTGAATCGAATTTTTCCAGCTATCAATGGGAATATTACTTGTCACATTTCTGATTAACTCTATAACACTTGAGTTTAATATGGGTGAAACGTTTTCCGATCTAACTTTGGATTTTAGCTGATGCCACATGTGTTCTATAGGATTGAACATGCAATAATATGGGGGAAGCCGTAAAACTGTGTGGCCCATATTTTTAGCAATAGTATCACAAACGTATTCTTTTTCAATACCGAACGCTGCTACAACTTGTAAGAGATCACGTTTTGTGTACGATTCTTCAAAATAAAGGTCATTTTTTTAACAAATACTCTTGAATTTCCCATTTATTGTTGTTGCTATTTGGTACTTTATTTAATTGACGGCTATGATAAATTGCATTGTCCATTACAATTATACTTTTTTCCGCTATATTCGGCAATAAATAATTCTCAAACCAATCTTCAAAAAGTTCTGCTGTCGTATCTTCGTGATAATCTAAACTTGAATCTTTAATATTCTTTGCTGATAACAATAAAGCGTTTGGAACCCAACCTGTTTCTGATCCGGCATGTATTATTGTAATTCTTTGTACTCTATTTGATGGAGCCTTTGTTTTGCAATTTCCCCATGAATCAACAAAACCCTTCGTTGGAGTATCATGGGTGTCATACCATGTCTCGTCGAGGTAGATAATTGAAAGGTTTTCACTTCTATATTTTTGAATAGCTTGTAAGTAATGACAACGCCACATTCGTAAACGATATGACTCCATTGAGAAATAATTCTCCACAAACTTGTACGGCTACAAATAATTCCCGTGTCGTCTTTAAGTAACCGTTTTTTTATACAATCTAGGGTTGGTATCATTTGTTCTTGGTATAGGACATATATCGTTGGTCGGATTATATCTTTTTGTATTTCATCAACACATTTGGTATTATTAACGTCACTTCGTTTTTTTCGTTTACTTATTAGCTTATTGATAATATCTTTTACTGTGGATATTGGGGTTTTGGTTAACTTACATGTTTCTTCTGCTGCATTGGTTATACTATAACCTCGATTATTCAATGTTTCAAACTCATTTTTCACAATTTGTTTCGCATCCGGCGATAAATGCTCTTTTTTTGCACATACTTAGTTATAAACACAAGATTACTTTCAGAGTATAATGTTTAGTACAAACTAAAATTCTAGGAGAGAATTTTAAAAACAAATTACCCCGAAACTCCCACTTTCTCTTCCAAGATGATTAAGAAAATCAAAAATCATTTACTAATGATTTACTATTGATGGTCAGTAATAATAATTTAAAATTTTACCTGAAAAATAAAAAATCCAAAATATATCTTCCTGGACAAAAAGAAATAATACCTTTCTGTAAATAGTTCACCGGTTTACGGCCAAAGTTCGAAGAAATATTAACCACCTTTTATTAGTAATTCCTTAAGAGCAGTTAAGAGCAGGTACCAAGTCAACGAATTATTGTGAAACGTACTTTAATTTATAATACGCCAAATAAGTAAAGATAAATAAAAGTGTTACATTAATTAAGACGCAATGTCTAGACGTGATATAAAAATACATTCTTTTATTCCAGGAACTGTAAAAATAAATTTTTTAAATTACTTTTAATATTTTGTTTCTTTTTTACTCGCATAAAATCAGTCGGAAATTAGACATCTTAGTCATATCCAATGATTGACATTGAACTATAACTCGACCCAAGTTTGATTTACGTTTTGATTTAATTCGTATACACATTAAACGGTGAATGAATCCTGTTAATGAATGAATGAATCCTGGTAAATTAAATCTTTATTCCAAGAATTTCTGTTAGCACCCAACACAAATTACTATGTATTAGGATTGTGTTTTTCTTAGTGTATAATAATACTAAAATTAAATTTTCATCAGAAATTTGATTCATGAAGATCTTTTGATTGCTTATCTCTCAGATATTTGTTTAATCTGTTTAATATTACTTAATTTTTACCACCTTTAACTGTTGACATCTTTTTTTCAACCATTTGTTTCTTTTTTCTTATATACCAATTGTATTGTGTTCTTTACAGCCTGATGATGGTCTAATTGAGACCGAAACTAGTCGCAATAATTGTATTTTAAACGAATAAAAGTCTGAGAAATGTTTTCCCCTATTCTCTGCAAGGCATTGGCGAGCTGTTCTTAACCATATAACTTAAAATTACCTCTATAAAAATCTATAGCTTTGCTTTTAGTTTTAGTCTTTTCAAATTATGCAAATTGGCGTGTTTTTCTAGTTTTTTTTTATCTGCAAGGTCAACCAGGTCGTTTACTATAATTCACATTGTTAGTCTAAAACCAAAACTACCTAATAGGGTTATTTTTTTTATTTTCGCAAAAACTAATTTGGGAATAGTTTAAATAATTTAAACTTACGTATATATAACGTAACTTAGCTGGATAATAAATATCAATGGCTGCATCGTAGATCCAGTACTTACCTGTAACAAATAAAATTGAAAATCAGATAAAGTAATTATAAGCAGGTTTTCTCAGTCATAAAGTGTTAATAGATAACAGATAAAATTTTTTAAATGCAAATCTCTCTATAGAGAGAAAGAAAGTTTTTATTTTATGAGCATGAATACAAACGAGCATATATTTTTGGTGGTGTGCGATGGAAAAATATAATAAAAATAAAAAAAATATAACAAAGTGGCTCTGAATAAACAAAATCTATAAAAACTGGAAGATTTTTTACATTTATTTATTCATTGTGCCTCTTTTGTGCTTCATTCTATTTTTTCCAATTTAAAATATTACGATAGTTGTGAGCACCGTAAATAGACAGTTATAATTTGAATAAATTTTTATTTTTATACCTATTTACATAATTATATTGAGAGAAAATGGACTAGTTTAGTAGGATCATATTAATCAAAATGATAGCAATATATATTTAGGATAAGATACCTACATACTTATATTGGTATTCATTTTGCAATTAATTTTTCTCATTTCGTAAAATTTAGCAATAAATAATTAGTAAGTTTTAAACGTCGCGCCAACTAATAACCAATAATGAAGTGTGTTTAAAAGTCAACGTTGTCATATTTTAGCTACGTTCGTTTCAAGTATTCTCAAAGAACTGGCGGCACAAAACACCGTGTTCTGTGACTAACTGATTGTACCAGTTGACAAGATATATGACAGGAGAGAAAATCGTGTTTATCTGTAATAAACAAACAAGACCCCTATTCTTGACGGTGATAGAATAGAACAGCCAATAGAAAGTGGGTGTGGTTCTATTGAAAATGCCAAAACGGTATTCTTGAAATTCGTTCTCTCAATGTGCCGATAGAAGGGTTGCTCCCCGAGAGAACAATTACTTCTATTGGTTATTTTTGAAGGAACCGCTATAACACCAAGAGAAGGTGTTAGGGATTTTTATTTTCGAACCAAAAATAGTATAGAAGTAATTTCTTTCATAAACCAAACACAACCAAACAACAAATTAAACTAACGAAAATGACAGAATATTTTGTTTAGTGTTTTACTCCTTATTTGATAAAGTGTCAATCAGAGAACAAAAATATCGATATGTTTATCTCTTTTTAATGACAACAAATAAGAGAGGGAGATAAGTTTCTCGGTTAATATTAAAGCATATCGACAACATCGCAATTTTCTACCAATCTTATTGAAATACGTCACTTACCACTTGTGACGTATGTAACCATTAAATTTAAATTTCAAAAGCCGATTATGGCTAGAGGATTAATTTTATAAAAATTTTATTTGTACAGTTGAATCACTAAAAACCTATTTTATAAGATGCAAATATAAAAAAAAATCACTAAACTAGTCCATTGCCAAAATGAAAATTATTAGCATGTCTATTTGAAGTTTACCTAAAAGGCCACATTTAACTGTAAATATCTATCTAAATGTTTTAAATGCATACAGCACCAGAACAGCCATGTGCAATGTTCAATGGAACAGGCTACCACAGACAGATACAAACCCTTTCTGTTTCTGAAATAATGAATTTATTCTATACATTTGCATCATAACAGGTCGGCTGAAAAGTCCCCGGTCTACCATAGTAAAACACAATATTTTGACAAAATTCATTTTTTTTATTCAACATAGTTGCCTTCAAGGGCGATACAGCGATTATAGCGACCTTCCAACTTTTCGATACCATTTTTTAGTACTCCTTCGGTTTGTCCTCAAAATAGGCTTCAGTTTCGGCGATTACCTCAGTATCAGAGCCAAATTTTTTTCCCGCGAGCATTCTCTTCAGGTCAGAGAAAAGGAAAAAGTCGCTGGGGGCTAGATCTGGAGAATACGGTGGGTGAGGAAACAATTCGAAGCCCAATTCATGCAATTTTGCCATCGTTTTCGATGATTTGTGACACGGTGCATTGTCTTGATGAAACAACACTTTTTTCTTCTTCATATGGGGGCCGTTTTTTCGCGATTTCGGTCTTCAATCGCTCCAATAATGCACAGTAATAGTCGCTGTTGATTGTTTTTCCCTTTTCCAAATAGTCGATGAACAATATACCGTGTGTATCCCAAAAAACTGAGGCCATAACTTTGCCAGCTGACTGTTGAGTCTTTCCACGCTTTGGTGGCGGTTCACCGGCCGCAGTCCACTCAGCTGACTGTCGATTGGACTCAGGCGTGTAGTGATGGAGCCAAGTTTCATCCATAGTCACATATCGACGCAAAAAATCGGATTTATTACGACTTAACAGCTGCAAACAATGCTCAGAATCATCAATTCGTTGCTGTTTTTGGTCGATTTTGAGCACGCGCGGCACCCATTTCGCACAGAGCTTCCGCATACCTACCCAAATATTCGTGAACGATATGTCCAACACGTTTCTTAGATATCTTTAGAGTGTCAGCTATCTCGATCATATTCACTTTACGGTCACTCAAAATCATTTTGTGGATTTTTTTGATATTCTCGTCGGTAACCACCTCTTTTGGACGTCCACTGCGTTCACCGTCTTCGGTGCTCATTTCACCACGCTTGAATTTTGCGTACCAGTCAATGATTGTTGATTTTCCTGGCGCAGAGTCCGGAAACTCATTATCAAGCCAAGCTTTTGCTTCAACTGTATTTTTTCCTTTTAAATAACAATTTTTAATAAGCACACAAAGTTCTTTTATTTCCATCTTTTTGAAAATAACAAAAGTTACTTCACTAAAAATGCAATATCTCACAAACTAATAGTCCGACAGCTGTCACATTTTTACACGAATCTTTTGAAGGTTGATACTATCTAAAAATGAAATGGATTTAATTCTAGTGTCGTCATCTATAGGTCAAACCGGGGACTTTTCAGCCGACCTGTTATTGTGTACCTTACAAATTCTGTATAGGCTTATAGGAAATTCTCAGAATTCCACTATTTTATGTTGTGAAATGCCCTGTATGTATGAATATTTAATTATATCTTTTAAGAAAATCCTCCGGTTAACAAATATGACATTTCCGCGGAAACAAAGAGCAACAAAACAGATTTCCCTAAAAATCAATACCCTCGCAAGGTATCGGCAACCCCGTGCGACACCCTGACATACCTTACGACCAGCCAGTCTGACCCAGCAACTCAAAACACGCGGCGTCGCGTCGCTGTTTATCGATCTCGCACGACGACGCTCATCACCGACGACGGCGGCGGCGGCGGGCAACCACCACCAGGCATTCCTGCCACATCACAGCATAAACTTATCGATTTAAAAAATGCTATTATCCACAAAGATAATTACAAAATAGTATCAAAACTTCAACAGCAACACATTATATACAAACTAGATTAAAGGGCTTACTGATGGTTTTGGCGATGAGATTATAAATAATTACTTAATTGACTAAGTAATCGGATGTTGCGTATTCGAAAACAAAGGTCGTTAAGAAACCTATTTCCCAATATAAAGAGGAACTACTGCGTTTTTGTTTCCGTTTAAAACTAATTATCATAATTGTGTATATTAATCAACAACGTAACACTAGTTGTAAACAATAAATGTCAATATCGATGGATAAAAAGTTTTGCAACAAGAATAATGAGTTACATTTTATCTCGATTTAATCGAGTCTACTATGGCTTTTGAAGTACAGTTTGGATCTTAATTCAAACTGTTTTTTCCATTATTAGTGCAGTCGAATTACCTTTTTTTCATGACTTAAGTCCGAATTGAGGTAGCTAAGTGGAAAGGGGTAGGTTTTATAATTACAAATCGAAAGGCGACCATCCAAGATCTTAGATGCGTGCAAGGGGTGCGTGGTAGGGGTGGAAAGGGGGTGAAAACGGTTTTTTGCAATTTGCAGCGTAAATACGCATTTTATTAAAAAAAGTTAAATGGAAAAGTTGTAGATAATAAAAAAATCGACAACTTTTGTCTGAAACATTTTTTCACATAACCTAAAAATAAAGGCTAAAAAAGCGAAAAACCATAATTTTCGTTTTTTATTTTTTACTCAGCGAAAAATCAATATTTTGTTATGAAATTCAGTACAGTGATAGCTTTTTGTATCCCAAAAAAGTAGAATTTTTTTTATTTACGATAACTCAATTTTTTTTCGATATATTAACGATTTTCGAAATTTTTCATTTTGTAACGGTTCCCAAGGTCCGAATTTTTATTTTAGACGCCTCTTGAAGGTCTCATTTTTTTCGTAATGACTTTAATTTTCATATACAATAATAAAAAAATACTACTCCTAGCAAAAAAAAATCGTTTAAAATCGAAAAAACTGAAAAATTCATAATTTTTCACGCGTATCTTTTTCCTACCCTTCTACACTCTCTCAAAAATATTTCATGTACATGCATTTAATTTTTCACACCTTATTGCAGTTTGTAGGATTAAAATAAAGGAAATTATGGACGTCTATATTGATTAAAAAAATAAAAAAAATTATTTTATACGTGCATACGATGAATTATACAAAGAAAGTACAATTTTACTGTTTCTTATTTTTAATTATATCTCGCCCTTTTGACTTGCGAATTACATTCTTCTTCCTCTTGTACTTCTACTTCATCGTCATCTTCATCATTTTCGTCTTCATTTTCATCATCTCCGTCTTCATCTTTATCATGTTCGTCTTCATCTTCATTATCATTTTCTTTTCTTCCTCTTCTAGCATGCGATTCTCATCTTGAAATGCATCGTTTTGGTCAAGGTGTTCTGAAGAATGTACATCGGCAATTTCTGTGATTGATTGCTCGATATTAGTACAATCATTAACGCCGTAGCAATTCGAGCATAAATTCGTACACTTTAAACCGTGTTTTCGACAACTGCATCTTGAAGAACTGCAACCTTTTTTGCAACTGCAGGAAATTTTTTTTAGCAGAGTGTCTGGAATTAACTGAAATATTTTTGAGAGTAATATTACGTGTAGAAGGGTAGGAAAAAGATATGCGTGAAAAATTATGAATTTTTCAGTTTTTTCGATTTTAAACGATTTTTTTTGCTAGGAGTAGTATTTTTTTATTATTGTATATTAAAATTAAAGTCATTACGAAAAAAATGAGACCTTCAAGAGGCGTCTAAAATAAAAATTCGGACCTTGGGAACCGTTACAAAATAAGGTCTTTTTTTCGAAAATCGTTAATATGTCGGAAAAAAATTGAGTTATCGTAAATAAAAAAAATTCTACTTTTTTGGGATACAAAAAGCTATCACTGTACTGAATTTCATAACAAAATATTGATTTTTCGCTGAGTAAAAAATAAAAAACGAAAATTATGGTTTTTCGCTTTTTTAGCCTTTATTTTTAGGTTATGTGAAAAAATGTTTCAGACAAAAGTTGTCGATTTTTTATTATCTACAACTTTTCCATTTAACTTTTTTCAATAAAATGCGTATTTACGCTGCAAATTGCAAAAAACCGTTTTCACCCTCTTTCCACCCCTACCACGCACCCCTCGCACGCATCTAAGATCTTGGATGGTCGCCTTTCGATTTGTAATTATCAAACCTACCCCTTTCCACTTAGCTACCTCAATTCGGACTTACGTCATAAATTGGTCAGTTTTTCACGTAATTCGACTAAACTATATGTTTAAGTGCCTGTTTAATTTAAAGGTACTCGTATTGGACGCTGTGTACCACCGTGAAATTTTGGGTTGCTGAATTTAAACGTGGCCGTACCAGCTTGGGTGACGATGAACGTTCGGGACGTCCAAAAACTGCAACCACTGACCATAATATCGCTCAAGTTCACCAAATAGTGCTACACAACCGTCGAATTAAAGTTAGAGAGATAGCAGAGGCTATAAACATGTCCAAAGAACGTGTTTGTCACATATTGAATCAAGATTTAGGCATGAGAAAACTGTCCGCGCGTTGGGTGCCGCGTTTGCTCACTTTGGACCAAAAACGTGTTCGAATTAACATTTTCAACTCTCTGTTGGCCCAGTTTAGGCGCAATAAATCAGAGTTTTGGCGCCGATTAATTACCGTAGAAGAAACTTGGATACCCCATTATACTCCAGAAACAAAAACACAGTCAAAACAATGGACTGCGAAGGGGGAATCGGCTCCAAAAAAAGCAAAGGTTGTTCCTTTTGCTGGGAAAGTGATGGCAACTGTTTTCTCGGATAGTCATGGAGTTATCTTAATCGATTATCTTCAAAAAGGAAAAACCATTATAGGAGCATACTACGCATCATTACTTGACAAGCTGAAGGCAGAAATTGCGGTAAAACGGCCACATTTGCAGAAAAAAAAATTTGTTTCACCAAGACAATGCGCCGTCTCACACCTCAGCGGTTGCCATGGCGAAAATCCACGAATTACGGTTTGAACTGCTTGACCACCCTCCTTACTCACCAGATCTAGCCCCAAGCGACTTTTTTTTGTTCCCTAAGCTAAAAGTTGCGCTCGGAGGACAGAGATTTTCGTCGAATGAGGAGGCCATCACCTTCGTAAACAACTATTTTGCAGAGAAAGACGCCGAGTACTATTTGGACGAGTTCAGGAGATGGGGGCATCGCTGGGAGAGGTGTATAGACTATGTAGAAAAATAAAAATTAATTAGAAGAAAAAATGTCTAGTATCTTTGTTAGGTCGGAAACTTTTCAGACAACCCTCGTATGCTTATAGGATGACAGGATAGAATCAGCTGACGTAAACTGAAATTTCTAGATTTTGGGTTGTTCCATCAAAATTCTCTAAAAACAGGCGAGATTTCGCGGATTTGGTCTTCCGTGCCAATAGCCAAAGTTCGTCGTAATAAAAAATCACTAAACAAAATTCAAAATCCGTGTAAATAGCCAACGTTGTCACAAAAAAGGAATCAGTAAAGAGGTTGCAATAAAAAACAAATAAAACCGCACTGTATAATACACAGGATGTGTAACATTAAAGATGCGGGCGTGGACAACTGTTTGACTGATTTCAAATTTATTATTATTTAAACCGTGATTGGTTATACACAATAAAAAGGCCATCCTTAAAATGAATTCAATGCAAGCCATACGAGTTTGAAAATGTATATGATATTCTGAAGCCGTTAGTACCCCCAATTTTGTAGTCATTAACATATTTACCTCCAATTCCAAAATTATATCAGGATATTTGCGGGGTATTACTAACAAAAGCTTTAGGAGCAATGATAAGAATATAAATATTAATGTTAGCCTTTTTAAAAGCGTTAGGAAAACTTTGATTTGAACGATAAACAGAGAGAAGCTCAAATATATGGAATAGACAGACCGAGAATACAATGATAACATTTGGAAATATGTAATCGCAAAAAAGAGAACATATAAATTTGCACAAGTAGAAAGATGGCAGTATTTAAGCGTGACATTCAACAAGAAACCAAATCTGAAGGACGAAATTCATGCGAGGATTATGCTTGGTAATCAATGTCTCTAGAAAGGCTAAGATAAGGATAAATAAGACAGTGATAATATCCATAGTGTTGATGAAAAAAACTGAGCAGGTAATGCTTCAAGTGTGGAAGTTCCTCAGGAAAATATTTGGGAACAAACTATGAAATGAAATATGATATTTCTTGTACTCATAATAATTACACTCAATATTGCAACCGGCAACAACAATGACAACTTAACCTCAAACCCGGTATACAATAAAATTATAGTAAGTTTTACTATTTAAAATATTTACGTCGAGTACTATAGCAACTCGACATGCTATAGTCTTCATGGGAATTGAGCCACTGTTCAAGTATAGTAAATCGAGATAATATAGTATTCGTAGTATTTTACAGCCCAAAATGACTTGCGATATTTTATGGTCGCTTTTCTGGTTGCCTAACCTCTACGTTTAGACATACTATATTTTTCCTGCGCGAAGCGCATTACAGTAACTCAAAAACCCCAAAAAATTAGTTACTATAGTCTTCGTTGCATGAGTCGATATACAGAAAGCAAATGTTATGATGGTTGGGACCAGATAAAAGAAAGATAAAAAAGACATAGAACAACTATCCAACAAAAAAGGATGGAAAATACTAGTAGGTAAGCCAAAATATGATTCTTCTAGGCCTGTTTGATCTGTTTTATGTAAAGCCCTTCCTTCAAGATATCTCCTAATCTGACGGTTGGGATTACGCAATAAATTTGCTAAATTTAAATATCTCCCTGAATTCGTAAATATTTAAAACTGCGGCAACGCTGTGCCCGACACATCCCCAGACGACGCCTAGCCTCTCTCTCTCTATCTTGCTCTCTTTCTCCTCAATTTCCCCCTTCGACGATTTCTGGCTGCCGCCGCTTTTCCTCATTCTTGCGACTGTTACGAGACGGCGGCGACGGCTCACACACGTCACGTATATAAAATCATCCCCACCAAACAACCATTGCGTAAATTTTTACCAACCTCTTCACCCCGTTCTTTTCGTTTAAGATATCTCTGTCGACAATGTCGTCGTCGCCGCCGCCTCCCGCGCGATGCTGAAATGAAAGAGATCGTATTGAATGGTTTGGTGGCTGGAGATAAACGAAGGCGCAAAAAATTCGGCAAAACTTTTTTAGGATTTATTTTTCTCGTAATTTCCTTGTTACAATAATTTCAGGAAGAGCAAATGAAGCAACAAAATTTCGATAGCTAGGATCGACTCCAAGTTAGTTTGGAAATGCTTCAGGATCTAATACGTCTAAGGAAAAACAACAAAGTAACTATACTTTGGCCACCTGGACATACTTGCATTGAAGTGAACAAGAAAGCAGAATTTCTAGCCAAAAAAGGTGCTGAAGAAATAACAGGTCGGCTAAAAGGTCCCCGGTCTGACCTATAGATGACGACACTAGAATTAAATCCATTTCATTTTTAGATAATATCAACCTTCAAAAGATTCGTGTAAAAATTTTACATATGTCGGACTATTAGTTTGTGAGATATTACATTTTTAGTGAAGCAACTTTTGTTATTTTCAAAAAGATGGAAAAAAAAGAATTTCGTGTGCTTATTAAATATTGTTATTTGAAAGGAAAAAATACAGTTGAAGCAAAAGCTTGGCTTGATAATGAGTTTCCGGACTCTGCGCCAGGAAAATCAACAATCATTGACTGGTACGCAAAATTCAAGCGTGGTGAAATGAGCACCGAAGACGGTGAACGCAGTGGACGCGCAAAAGAGGTGGTTACCGACGAAAATATCAAAAAAATCCACAAAATGATTTTGAGTGACCGTAAAGTGAATATGATCGAGATAGCTGACACTCTAAAGATATCTAAGGAACGTGTTGGACATATCGTTCACGAATATTTGGGTATGCGGAAGCTCTGTGCGAAATGGTTGCCGCGCGTGCTCACAATCGACCAAAAACAGCAACGAATTGATGATTCTGAGCAGTGTTTGCAGCTGTTAAGTCGTAATAAACCCGATTTTTTGCGTCGATATGTGACTATGGATGAAACTTTGCTCCATCACTACACGCCTGAGTCCAATCGACAGTCAGCTGAGTGGACTGCGGCCGGTGAACCGCCACCAAAGCGTGGAAAGACTCAACAGTCAGCTGGCAAAGTTATGGCCTCAGTTTTTTGGGATACACACGGTATATTGTTCATCGACTATTTGAAAAAGGGAAAAACAATCAACAGCGACTATTAGTGTGCATTATTGGAGCGATTGAAGACTGAAATCGCGAAAAAACGGCCCCATATGAAGAAGAAAAAAGTGTTGTTTCATCAAGACAATGCACCGTGTCACAAATCATCGAAAACGATGGCAAAATTGCATGAATTGGGCTTCGAATTGCTTCCTCACCCACCGTATTCTCCAGATCTAGCCCCCAGCGACTTTTTCCTTTTCTCTGACCTGAAGAGAATGCTTGCGGGAAAAAAATTTGGCTCTGATACTGAGGTAATCGCCGAAACTGAAGCCTATTTTGAGGACAAACCGAAGGAGTACTAAAAAAATGGTATCGAAAAGTTGGAAGGTCGCTATAATCGCTGTATCGCCCTTGAAGGCAACTATGTTGAATAAAAAAAATGAATTTTGTCAAAATATTGTGTTTTACTATGGTAGATTGGGGACTTTTCAGCCGACCTGTTATGTATAAGCCCAGGGCTGCGATTTTCGAATTCAATCGACTAACCGCATGCGACGGTCGCATCGAATGCACAAAATATTAAACGTTAGTTAATATTTTGTGATCGAATGAATTATAAATGTTGTATTTTCGACTTCCGACCGATTGTTTTTTCCTATTTAAAATTTTGAACGTGGCAACACAGTAGATGTCAAAAATATGACCTCTAATTTTTTTTGTTTGGAAATTAAATAACATAGCGGTTGTTTTAAGAGGTGGATTGTCTTCAGTCTTGGGCATTATTATTAAAAAAATGTAAGGAAAAGTGGCAGGAATGACAGAGAAACAAAAAAAATATTAATTGAGTATGTTAAGCGGCACCCACAATTACAAAGTGGAAAATTTTCAAAAGATTTTTCATTTAAAGAGGGAGAAAAACATTGGGTAGAAATAACTACCATATTAAATGGAATTCCTCGATCGCAAAAAAGTTGGAAACAATGGAGGAAGGTAGTTATGATACAATTTATATATATTTTTTGAGTATAGAATTTAATAGAACATTGTTATTTTATTTTCTAATACATCTACTCCATTTAAATTGATATGATTATTAAAATTCATGATGGCATGTATTAAATGTAATACATAAATAACAAATAAATAAACCAATACTGAAATGACTAATAACATACAAAATTACCGTCGTACACGACAGAAAACATCGACCACTTCAGATCAACCGATGTCATATCGCACACGATAGATTGTGTCGGTGGTATATTATCTTTGGTGTCGGTTACGGGGATTCAAAAATACATGTTCTTTCAATTACGTGCAAAAGAGCATGCGACAGCGCATCGCACAAGCTCGAAAATCGCAGCCCAGAGCCTAATCCAGGCATAGCGAATAGAGTAGTACGAAGAACTGGAGCTGACAGATCGAAGGATGCGTTCTAACTGGTTTAAGCTAGAGGGTTTAAGGCAGGATCTACGAATTATTGTAGGACTACTGACTGGATACATTCGCATTAATGGGCATATGAAAACAATCGTACTGACATAGAGTGCGATGAACCACAGTATATCTTCATAGCATATTCATAACAGGTCCATCCAGGAAAAAAAAACTACAGAACAACTCAGCCTAAGTAGAACCCAACTAAGAAAGGCAGTGGGACTGCTTACAGGACACTGCCATCTCCGAAAACACATGAACATAATGGGACTTGCCGAGGACCCGTTATGCAGAAAATGTGTTGAGGGAGACGAAACTCCTCTTCACGTAATATGTCACTGTCCGAGCCTTAAGTGGCTTAGACAGAGACACTTTGGCATTCAGTTTCCTGACCCAGAGGAAATTGTGAAAGCGAATATCAGGGACATTCTAGAATACATGAAAGAAGCGAACCTGGTATGATCACTTCAGGGGGGTACAATGAGCCTAGAGCTCCAGTACATGCACGAAACGCACCCCAGAAGAATATCTTTGAGGTCGCAGTGGAAGGAACGACCACATAGAACCTAACCAAGAGGATATTTATCCAGAATTTCCGACCAGAAACGGTATTCCCCAGGGATATACTCTCAGCGTCATCTTATTCGTGATCGAACTTCAAAATAGCAAAAAGTTTTAGAACAACTGAACAAAAGTTAACCACATCGCTGACTCCCTGGCCACAGAAGCTGCTCGATAAATGACATTTGGACTTATTTGGATTTATGTGACGACACAGAAGGCTGTAGACCTTCAGACTTTCCATCCATAGGCCTAACAAACTCACCAATAACTAACCTAATCAAGTAGCACTTTCATCTTTTATTTAAAGAGACATGGAATGGCACAGAAGGTTGTAGACCTTCAAAGGACTTTCCATCCATAGGCCTAACAAACTCACCAATAACTAACCTTATCAATTCACACTTTTATCTATTATTTAAAGAGACATGAAACGATACAGAAGGCTGTAGACCATCAAAGGACTTTCCATCCATAGGCCTAACAAACTCACCAATAACTAACCTTATCAATTCACACTTTTATCTATTATTTAAAGAGACATGAAACGATACAGAAGGCTGTAGACCATCAAAGGACTTTCCATCCATAGGCCTAACAAACTCACCAATAACTAACCTTATCAATTCACACTTTTATCTATTATTTAAAGAGACATGAAACGATACAGAAGGCTGTAGACCTTCAGACTTTCCATCCATAGGCCTAACAAACTCACCAATAACTAACCTAATCAAGTAGCACTTTCATCTTTTATTTAAAGAGACATGGAACGATACAGAAGGTTGTAGACCTTCAAAGGAGCTAACCAAACGAGTACATAGGCAAAAAATTCTTGAAAATGATCAGAAAACAACACGACTAGTAACTAACCTGTTACTGGAGTCTCCAAAAGCACTAGAATGAAAGTAAGGAACACACCTCTATGGAAAGGATGTAAACAACAAGAAGAATCCGTCGAGCACAACTTGTGTGATTGCTGAGCTCTCTCAACTAAATTAAAATCTCACCTTAACGAGTACTAGCTAGCACTAGCCAACATACGAGAAACTCCCTTGAATAGGGACGTCGTCGACTACTTAAAATCAAAAGACTGGACGATGAATTAGAGGGGAAGGCTCAGAAAGAAGTCCAATGAACGTAAGGAGATCCAAGTGAGGTCTAAGTCCTTCATCAATTTACAGATGTAGGGTACGAGGGTTGCCTAAGGTTGTCTCAATTTCACGATAGATCACATGCATGACGATCTTGCAATATCAGTTCGCGCACAGCATCAATGGTTTTCGGAACAGCAACTGATGTTGGACGACCTGCACGAAATTCGTCTTGGAGTGAACTACAGCCACGATTGAATTCACCATACCATCGATAAACACTGGTTCTTGATGGAGCTTCATCGGCAAACATTTAATTAAGTTCATCTATGCACTGTTGCTGAGTTACTTCAGATTGCAACACCAGGGTTGCCAAATCCCCAAATATAAAAACAACTCTCGTATTATATTCTGACGAAATTTTCCTGCTGTCTTGATATATGCGCCACTTTACACACTTTTTTCATTATATATTGATGGTACATTATAAATTCTAAAATCAAGTTTTAATTTTCTTATTCTTCGAGCTAAGTGTAAATGTTTGTAAAGATTTCCAATTTATTAGTTATCGAACTCGAGAAAACGAACCAACTGAATGAAAAAGGAAAAGGAAAAATACAGCTGACATTTCATTTATCCCGAGTTACCATCTCGTAGTAATTGAGTCGTTTCCATGAATTCAATCTTCGCCGATTCTTCCGCTTCCAAATTTACATCGAGTTTCGGACTATCGTCATTTGAAAACGTTTCTATATATTTGACAAGCTGTTTAACTATTTGGTTTTGTTCAAATAAACTCATTTCCTTAGAAAGGTTCGTTTAAGATATTTAATTAACAAAATTCGTACATGTTAATATTAAATTTTAAATGATCTGCTAAAAGTTATTATCAGAAAAAGGCATTTTTTAGGTCAAATTTCTTAAATTATTTTACAAATTGTTGGAATTTATCCAAATTTTAAGTTTTTGCCCACAATAAACGACACTGAAAATCTAAAGCTTGTTGAAGCATAAGAAATATTTATTTCAAAAATGTAATAGTTAACTGGCCGAATAGTGCAGTCGAATTACCTTTTTTTTCATAACTTAAGTCCGAATTGAGGTAGCTAAGTGAAAAGGGGTAGGTTTTATAATTACAAATCGAAAGGCGACCATCCAAGATCTTAGATGCGTGCGAGGGGTGCGTGGTAGGGGTGGAAAGGGGGTGAAAACGGTTTTTTGCAATTTGCAGCGTAAATACGCATTTTATTGAAAAAAGTTAAATGGAAAAGTTGTAGATAATAAAAAAATCGACAACTTTTGTCTGAAACATTTTTTCACATAACCTAAAAATAAAGGCTAAAAAAGCGAAAAACCATAATTTTCGTTTTTTATTTTTTACTCAGCGAAAAATCAATATTTTGTTATGAAATTCAGTACAGTGATAGCTTTTTGTATCCCAAAAAAGTAGAATTTTTTTTTTACGATAACTCAATTTTTTTTCGACATATTAACGATTTTCGAAATTTTTCATTTTGTAACGGCTCCCAAGGTCCGAATTTTTATTTTAGACGCCTCTTGAAGGTCTCATTTTTTTCGTAATTACTTTAATTTTCATATACAATAATAAAAAAATACTACTCCTAGCAAAAATCGTTTAAAATCGAAAAACTGAAAAATTCCTAATTTTTCACGCGTATCTTTTTCGTACCCTTCTACACGTTATATTACTCTCAAAAATATTTCATGTACATGCATTTAATTTATCACACCTTATTGCAGTTTGTAGGATTAAAATAAAGGAAATTATGGACGTCTATATTGATTAAAAAAATAAAAAAATTATTTTATACGTGCATACGATGGAATTATACAAAGAAAGTACAATTTTACTGTTTCTTATTTTTAATTATATCTCGCCCTTTTGACTTGCGAATTACATTCTTCTTCCTATTGTACTTCTACTTCATCGTCATCTTCATCATTTTCGTCTTCATTTTCATCATCTCCGTCTTCATCTTTATCATGTTCGTCTTCATCTTCATTATCATTTTCTGATTCTTCTTCGTCAGATTCGACATTTTCTTCCTCTTCTAGCATGCGATTCTCATCTTGAAATGCATCGTTTTGGTCAACGTGTTCTGAAGGATGTACCTACATCGGCAATTTCTGTGATTGATTGCTCGATATTAGTACAATCATTAACGCCGTAGCAATTCGAGCATAAATTCGTACACTTTAAACCGTGTTTTCGACAACTGCATCTTGAAGAACTCGAGCCTTTTTGCAACTGCAGGAAATTTTTTTAAGCAGACTGTCTGGAATTAAGTGAAATATTTTTGAGAGTAATATAACGTGTAGAAAGGTAGGAAAAATATACGCGTGAAAAATTATGAATTTTTCAGTTTTTTCCATTTTAAACGTTTTTTTTTTGCTAGGAGTAGTATTTTTTATTATTGTATATAAAAATTAAAGTCATTACGAAAAAAATGAGACCTTCAAGAGGCGTCTGAAATAAAAATTCGGACCTTGGGAGCCGTTACAAAATGAGATCTTTTTTCGAAAATCGTTAATATGTCGAAAAAAAATTGAGTTATCGTAAATAAAAAATTCTACTTTTTGGGATACAAAAAGCTATCACTGTACTGAATTTCATAACAAAATATTGATTTTTCGCTGAGTAAAAATAAAAAACGAAAATTATGGTTTTTCGCTTTTTTAGCCTTTATTTTTAGGTTATGTGAAAAAATGTTTCAGACAAAGTTGTCGATTTTTTTATTATCTACAACTTTTCCATTTAACTTTTTCAATAAAATGCGTATTTACGCTGCAAATTGCAAAACCGTTTTCACCCCTTTCCACCCCTACCACGCATCTAAGATCTTGGATGGTCGCCTTTCGATTTGTAATTATCAAACCTACCCCCTTCCACTTATCTACCTCAATTCGGACTTAAGTCATAAATTGGTCACTCTTTCAGGTAATTCGACTGCACTAGAATAGTAACGTATGCGCATACTGTCGGGCGCATGCTTTAATCTACAAAAAATATTTTTATGTCATCGTATATTTAGACAGAAATTAAGTGGGTTGGCACATTTATTGTGACATTGACTTTGGTCTTTTCCTTACTTCTTAAAATCATTTAATGAATACACCTAGATAAAAAAATTATTTCTTAATTCAAATGAATCTGAGCACTGTGTAATTATTGTATAAAAAAAAAAATTAATCATTTTTCCTTGGGCATTCTAAACGCAAATTTTTAATGTATATTTAATACCTCACCGTGTACAAATACTTCGTAATGCTTGAGAGATTTGCCAACAGAAACGTGCCTGTGCTGTGTTGATGACTGGGATTAAGGTCATCGGGTGTAAGAGAGAAATGACGCTCTCCTTAGCGATTAAGAATCGGGGGCTTCATCAACAAAACTCATCAAGTAAGAGGCTAAAAAGGTCAAGAGGGTTCCGTCTTCCTATTTCACGGGATATTCCCTTATTTCACGTTATTAACTCCCCGACAGTTTTTCATTAGAAGCAAAAAATTCATCGATCGTATAATTAACATCCAAGCATAATCCTAATTAAATGAAAATATAAAAATGAAAATGTAAATATATCTCTAAAAGTGTAATAAGAATTAGTGCTCGGAGTTATTAGATGAATATTCATAGTCGTAAATATTAAACGAGTTTTTAATTTTAAGGTACGATACGTTCCGAAAATTTTCTGTTACGACGCACAAAAAATATGTTAATTGCCGCTGGCCGATTTGTTATTATGCCAACTCAAACAAAAATATCGATCCGCAAAAATGTTCATATTTGCGATATGGGGAAAAATGATAAATCAGAAAAAGGCATAATATACAATACATACTAAGTGCAAGAATACAATAGTGATTCCTACGAGACGAGACATTCAAAAAGTCTCGTCGTATGTACAAGGTGTTCATTTATAATTTGAATCCTTTTTGCTCTTTGTTTTACGCATTTATTAGAAAATATGTTATAGACAAAAGCTGTAGGGTTAAAACTACTCATTGCAGCATCTATTTTTTCACATACAGATCGAAATTACATATTTTTAAATGGAACATATATTATGTATTTTTAGATTCTAAGTAGATTTCGAGTTTCAAGTACAAATGGCCATTGGCCGTTATACTTAGAACGAAACCTTTTGCACATTACTGTTGTAATGGGATGTTGATCCTGATGGATAATCTATAAAATCTTAAGCTACGAATGTGCCAACCATTTCAGACTAAATTTTTTAGGTGCCTTAGCCGTCCAAGCTGTCAAAATAGCCATTTTTCAAATGACAGTAATTCAAAAATAACTGAATTTAAAAATAGTAGTTGATGCACGAAATCTACTTTAAAATGATGCGTATATATACAAAATTATAATATTATAAATTTTTGTCTAAATAGAAAAACAGAAAAGTTAATACTTATAGTCTATACAGAAAGGACAAGGAGTAATAAATCATTCATTTAAGTAGATTTCATAGACGTACCAAAATATATTTTAAGAGGGTATACCGTAAGGTACATTTTGTATTGAACGAATGAGTTGCAGCTATGCTAAAGAATATACGATTTAGGTCAGAGGTAACGGGATGTACTACATCACACCACTGCATTGCGTTATTGCTGATCTGCTAATTCTTTAACAATGAAGAAACCCTAAACTTTGCTACAACTGAAACAAATACGGGGTCGATCTACCTGGTTTTTAGATTTATCAAAAATTTCATGGTGCTCCCTGTAAAGGTTTTGCATACTTAATTAGGGTTTATTACTCCCCGTACTTTTTGTACATACTGTAACAGGGGGGTCACATTAATATAAACACCTTGTACGTAGTTTTTTCCGGTATGAAATTCTTGCCTACTTGCTTTAATATTTACCTAAATGCAAGAAAAGAAAGTTTCCTAATATATTGAAAAATTATGTATATGAAAATGGTTTAACGTATGTCTCAAAATTTTTGACAGAAACTAATTTTTAATGCAAATAATTTAACTCAGTTGTTTACAATATTCTACAATTATCCATATTACAATAAAGAGCAAATAATGCGTCAAACTGAAATGTCAAAATAAAGACAAACCAATTGGGATATTTTGTTTTTAAAGCTAGCTAGTTGTTTTCATCATAACTGCATATTTTGACTTCAGTGAATATTGTGCCAAAACTTTTGAGACATACGTTAGTACCTACTGTAGATTCGTTTGTGGTCTTAATGAATGTTTATAGAGCATAGTTAAAGATAACCATTCAATTTCGAAATGCATGTGAAATGGACTCTCGCACGATACGCGAGATGAGACCATGCGAGACTCTCGCAGACGAGAAGTCTCGTGGGAATCACTAAATACAAAAAGAAGCTCTACGAGGAAGCAGAACGCCAAAAGCTTCCAAGGATATAACCACAGTTCATCGGCTAAGGATGCAACTTTCTAACGGCAAAGAAAAACCACACACTCGAGGACATCAAGATAACGATGAATAGAGAATAGAGGTGCATAGCACCATCCTAAACAAGAAGAAGACATTTTTTTTTTCGGACCAAGATGGGAAACTCATGTTCGATGGGTTATTATCCAGAATCCAACAGTGCTGGACTCATTTCCGAGAGGATGCCTACCAATCAAACCCATCTCAAAGCCCACCGTTACCCCAGCCTCTGAATCACTACCCTAGCATCATACGGGCGTCAACAAGATGACACCTAGAAACTATCTCTAAACCATGATAGTGGAAAGGACCAGCATATGTGACCATTGCTTTTACTATGGTTTCAAAAAAACCAGTAAACCTCTTGGTGTTAATTCTCACAACTTTAGATAGTTGTCTTAGTTTTGTATATATTTTTTCCAGGTGGCAGCTCCAGGAAGTTTCCTATCTAGTATATTTTTCTACTCCGCTAATGGAATGGATAATTCTTCACAAATTGACTGGGGAAGTTTATCCAGGTTCCCTCTATCTGTAGAAGTCCACCTTCTGTATACCTGATTAGCCTTTAGTTTCACCTCCTTCTCAAGGTCTCTATCGAGTATTTTATCAACAATTATTCCCCAAATTTAACCAAATTTAAAACGAAAATTCCTTTTTTGTGTCATTTGTTCCATGAATTAATTATAATTAATGATTTTTAATTTACTTTATATTGATTTGGGAGTTTTCACCGGCCCCGACATAAGAAAACTTTTAACGGACCCTTCATTTGTGGACACTATGAATGAGAAGGAAAAAGAAGCTTGGGTATCGTTCAAGGACGTAGTACGAAGGTTTTTGAAAAATACTAAGGATCCTAACTATAAAACCATTGCGCAACGGATGCTAGCAGCATACGAAGCTCAAAGCTGCAAGATGAGCTTGAAGGTCCATTTTTTACACTCTCACATAGACTATTTTCCTGAAAACCTGGGAGCTTACAGTGAAGAGCAAGGGGAGCGATTTCACCAGGATGTCCGAGATATCGAGAGAAGGTACCAAGGGCGATGGGATGTCACTATGCTTGCCGACTATTATTGTTGGCTGCTTAAGCGAGAAACTGAAAATGGAAATCGGAAAAGAACTCGTCGAAGTATCAAGGAAAAGAAGAAGAGGTTTTATAATGAACATTAATAAGTATATGTATGAAAATAATATTAATTGTTTGAAAATTTTGAATAAAGAAGTGCTTTAACCAATTTTTTGAGTTTGAATTTGCAAAAAATCCTTATGTGAAAGAAAAAATGGCCTTCACTTTTGAAATCAGCGCATATAATTCAGTAAAAATATCTCATGCAGCAGACAAAAAATTTTTTTTCGCAGACCTGCGTGATTTTTTTTAGTTTAGATTGATTTGGTGTTTGATAAATAACTATTTGGCCACGAAACTAATTAAATAACTGTTTATTATTGTAGCTTTTGTTAAATTGGTTTAATTATTTATCTGTATTAAAATAAATAAAAAAAAACACAGCTACTGTGGAAATCGACATATTATACGATATATTTTAGATCTATCGATCGTTAAAATAAAAATGAACATCACAATAATTAAATTTACATAGATATTGTTTTCATTTTTCTACGTGTAATAATACATAGTGCGTTAGCTAATCGCCGTTGTCTAGTTTTAATAATTTCGAGTGTTGAACTGTCGTCTAGAGTCTAGAAGTGGCTACAGACGACGAGTTTGGCACAGTTCAAGGACGTCATGGTCGTACCTACGTTAGATACAAGCGGTACGAGGAAAAACACAGTTGCCGCTACGCACTTTCTACACCGGAAGATTTGGCAATGTCTAAACGTTAGAATAGGTAAACACATAAATATGTAATCGTTCAATTTTTACTCAAAACAACAAGTAGCAAGCAGTACGAAGAAATTTGTTGTAAATAGAAAAGATATTAATTTATTTTTGTGAAAACTAACTCTAATACAGCTCATCCCTGATAAACTTCTGCTTGCTTTTAGTCCACAAACTAAAATATATTTGCTATTTTACACGAACATCTCGCTGAATTCCGAAATTAACAAGACGCCGCATTAAAAAAAAAACGTATTAACCATTTTCTTAGAATCGCACGCATACCAAATATTAAATATTCATCTTTTTTTGGCGGACGAAATAAGAAATATGCTAAATATATTAGAAACCATTGAAGAATGTAGGTAGGTATGTCGCCAGTTGTCTGTCTGCATTATATTTTAACGATTTTTCTTTTTACACATTAATAAATCTTATACATAAATAAAACTTTTTATTTCATCATTTGTAAAAAGATACTTATTCATTTTTTTTCAACTTTTATCAAAGGTTAGGTGAGTACATAAAATTTTATCGATAAATTTTTAATTTCCAAGAAACTAAACTTTTTATTTGGCCAGTGGTATTTGAGAAAATTATTTTTTGAACCATTCTGTACAAAAACCACTTCATTTAACAATTCATCAATATCTTTTCATCAATTCTATTTTCACTGTTAGACTGCATTTTTAATTATAAACAGTAAAGGTGACAGAACATTTAAATAATTCAAATTGTGTGTATTTTATGTTGCCTACCTATGATCTAATTTATTAAAACATTAATACTCAGGAGACAGAAAGAAAATGGGTTTACATGTAATAATATTTAATAGATACATTGTTTTTAAGAGAAAATAGCCATAATCTTTTGATCTTTCAATAACTTTAACAAATAATATTTTCCCAAGGTTACAGCTACGGCTTAGCAGGATAAGTAAATAGGAAACAACATTCGGTGGTATTATGGAGAAGAGGGCAACTGAGGTAAGGGAAACGAAAATGTCAAAGAAAGCTGCCATTAGAATTCTTTTTATGACAGTTTTATAAATTTATCTCATTCTTTAACAAGCGCTTCTTTATTAACGTAGTCAATGCCTTTACCCTTCCTCTTGATTCAGCCTGTAAACTAGATAGTATTGACAATTATCAGTTGTCGTGAGCACTGTACAAACACAGTTATAATTTAAATAAATATTTATTTTTATTAGGCATATATGTTTAAAGTTTACCTGCAAAACCACATTTAACTGTAAATACCTATCTAAATGTTTTAAATGCATATAGAACCAGGTTAGTTTTATGGAAAAAAACAATAGAGAAGCAGGATCGGCCCAAGCGTCGACTTGTACACTATTTGTTTTCTCCATAAGTTGTTAAATGGTGCGGTATGCTGGCTTGATCTGTTGAAATTGGTCAATTTAAATGTAAACAAAAGAACCAAAATATATCTGGGTTATTTAGAATGCCATTCTACCGATTATGCACAGAAATAAATCATTTTAAAAATACTTAGGATGCCAATTTATAAATATAAATAATTATTAATTATAATAATTTTTTTATTAAATAAATTTAGGTAACCGAAAATTACATATCGCATTTTTGTTTGACGTAGCAAAATACTTATTCCATTGTCGATAAATCTAATCTTGAAATAGATTTAAAGATAAAATATCTAATTAACAATACCAATGATTATAATAAACGTTCATTAATAATAAAATAATACCAATATATTTCGTTTTCAAATATAATACGTCGATTTAAATGTACACTTATTTTTTTTTATTTTAAATATTAAATATTAGCGTTGTATTCAGATCATTGACTTTCTATGTTCTATGACGAAAATTACATAATTTTCCGGTGTCCTACACACATCCGCGGTCGTACTTATTACTAATTTTAAAAAATTAGTAAAGTGATAGTGCTATTAATTTTTTATTATATATATTGAGATAATTATGCTCAATACCAAATTTTAATTTTAAGTTTAAATTTAGAAATTTTCTTTAATTAATAAGGGTAGGGTTTAAACAAAATTTATTTTATTTTTTTTTATTAAATTGAATTTTGAATAATTAACCAAATGAAATTTTATCTAAGTTAACTGATGCCTAACTAATACCTATTTACTACCTATCTACCTTATCTATTCTTAACTAATTACTTAACTAACCTTAACTACCGCAGTGTCCATTTACTGTATTTTTTCTTCTTTAACGATCTTCCTTCACTTCAATCAATTTAACTTCCTTGTCCTCCAGTTGTTTTCTTTCTATACAATATTAACTAGTTTCTCTGTTCACCACTAAACAGTTAATTATAAATTCTATTCTTCAGTTATTGGTTTTTAGCTTTTTTTCTTTTTTTATTCTATTTATTTTTAATACTGATTTGAATTACTTATTTAAATGATCTTTTTAACGCTCTGACTATTTAATACACTATCTCCAAATTTTTCTCAAAAATGTCCAACTTTTAATCTCTTCTCCAAACGTCAAAAACTCTGTCTGCAAAAACCACCACACTACTACTGGCTGCTGCTCATCTACTTTAATAATCTTCTATAACTGCCTCGCTTTTTTTATAATATCTTTTAAAACTTTTTCTATTCAACTTAATTCTGTTTAAATTATCCTTTTTTTTGACTTTTTTCAAAACTAACTCTCAATCTTCTCTCTCCTGGCAACCCAACTTCTTACTCTCTCACTTGCACTACTTATCTATCCTTAACCTAATACAAGTGTTGTTTACATTACATAATTTTTTTTAACTCTAAACTAATAAACTTTGACATTTAGGTACTTCAAATTTTGACATATCTCCGAAATTAATAATTAAACTAAAATAAATTTTGATTTCACCCCTAAAACATACCTTTACAATATATATAATTTTTTATAGGACCATATAGGGCATTAGTTATGACTCTAATATTTCTCATTGTCTCCTGTTCATTGCCCTACATTATAAGTCTTAGGATCTCATACTTGTACCTTCTGCTACTCTAAAAAAGCCCCAGGTAACTTGCATTTTGTATTTTGACAATTCTTCTTTGATCAGTTACCTGCTTTATCCAGGATATTCTGAGTATTCTGTGCAATAACCACATTACAAAAAGATCTTAAAATTCGGTCTCGATCACGTTTTCCATTGAAATGTAATTCAATGTCCGTTGGGAAATATAGCCCAGGAAGTAGTTGTTTTTTCATAGAAAACGGTCAAGCTGAAGACGTGGGAAACCCACTCCGTTAAAGGTTCACCTGAACATTCCAAAAACTACAAAATAACAAATCGTGACATTTTCAATTCTATATCAATGATATTTAAAGACAACCGAGCTAATGAACTTTAAAAAGAAAAATATTGATACTATATTATTAAATAATGAAATAATCAGTCAGTTTATTTCAATCTCCGGTCTGAATTGTATAAGAGTTGCTTAATTTTTTAGGTTCAAACCGTGTCCAAATTAACCTTGTTGTCAAAAAGTATTTTGTATATAATGTATTGTGTGTTACGACCAGAGGTAACGCCCATAGTAACAACAAACTCATTCCTTTCTATTGGGCAGAGGCAACAGGTTGGTTTTTAAATTAACATTGCAAGCACATATCACCGTATTATCGTTCTATGTTAGTTGCAATACGCATTGTGAGGTAATACAGTTATTTTAATTATCTTAGAGCATTCCAAACTTGAATATTCCACCGAAAATTAATATTTTTTCCGTTCATTTAGGTAGACAGAAAACCGATCAAGTAAATTACAAGTAGGTACTAAATACTGCAACTATAATTGGGTTGGACGTTAGTTCATTAACTGTTTGAGGGGTATGAAGCGCTAGGGGTGAGATAAAAGAAGGTAAAAGATCCGTGTGGGGCATTGTAAGTGTTTAGCCCGACGTTGGGTGCCAAATTTGTAACTATATTACTCACTCTGAGCAGATCCCGGCTAGGGACTCTCCCAACGAGTCTGCTAACAGATAATTATAATAAATTAAACGATATGGACATATTAGTGGTTGAACAATTTTATTTTTTGAATTTGTACACTGCGTTTGTACCTGAAAGAAAACCAAACACTTATCTTCTTATAAAATAACAAATTCAAGTAACTCGTTCAGGTTCACAACTACGTTTACGTAACAAATTTAACTTAAGGTTTGCTATTAACAATATTTTATATAACATAGACCCCAGGAATTTATGTACTATCTGCAACAGAATTGAGAACGAAACTTTAATACACCTTTTGTTTGATTGTCCAATTTATACTGTCAGGAAACCGAAAGTTACCTATTTAGAAAACATAACATTAATATATTCTCTCTACAGTGTGTAAAAGCCAAATGGAATAAATTCATTATTTCGGTTACTGTACATATTTATAAAAAATCCCGAAACACGTCAAATTTAAATTATAACTTCACATTCTTTAACGTGAAAATGCAACCCCTACCTTCAACCCCCTTAGAATGACAGGTACAACCCCCAATTTTTTAAATGGGAAGTATAGGCTTGTGGTATATCATTTGAAAGGTCTCTTCATTCTCTATTCAAAAATGTTATTGTTTTTAAATTTGATGCAAAAAATTAACATAAAAAAATTAAAATCATGTTGTTACCGAAATTCGCTAAAATATACTCGATACTTATTACAATGTACTTAAAACTTATTTCCCGTTTAGGTCTTAATAGTGAGAAAGTGAACAAAAACCATAGGTTTAACAAGCAGTAGTAAATTGTTTTATTTAAGTTGTCATTGTTGTAATTTAAGTATAAAGTTTATTAAATTCAATTCTGAAAAATGGTTAGATTAACGGAAATGCATAAAATAACAGTTTTACAAATGATTGGTTACGGTTACAACAGGAAGTAACTCGCCTATTTCATGAGAAATTTCCTAATTTACCGCCTATATCCCAAGGAACAATAAGTAAAATAGAAAAGCAGTTTCGCGAGTTTGGTCATATAAGGCAGATAAAAAAGCAGCTGCCAATGCACTGAGTGATGAACTCAAATTAGATGTGTTGCTTGAGTTTCAGGAAAACCCACATACATCGAGTAGACAGGCATCCACTACATTCAATGCTAGCCATACATCGATAGCAAACATATTAAAAGAAAATAAATTGCATCCGTATAAGATGATACCTACTCAGGAGCTCATGGAAGTCGATTTTGATAGGAGAACTTTTTTTGTGAGCAAATGATGGACATGTTGGATAACAATATTATCCAATTAGAAGACGTTATGTTTTCTGATGAGTGTACTTTTTTACTTAACGGTCATGCTAATCGGCAAAATTGCCGCTACTGGTCCACGGAAAATCCTCACTGGATGAGAGAAGAACACACTCAATACCCTCAAAAGGTTAATGTTTGGGCAGGGATTGTAGGGAACAATATCATTGGTCCCTTTTTTATTCAAAATGATGTCATTCCAACGTTGGCAAATTTATATCCTGATCCAGGTAACCCTCAAGTTCCAGCGAATACGATATGGTTTCAGCAGGATGGAGCACCACCACATTACCAACTTAATGTCCGGCAGTACCTCGATACAATATTTCCCAATCGGTGGATAGGGAGGCGAGGATCGATTGAATGGCCAGCGCGATAACCAGATCTTACATTATTAGATTTATTTTTATGGGGATATGTGAAGAGCCATGTGTACAAAACTAAACCTTCTGATTTAAATGACTTAAAAGAACGAATAACGCTTGCGATTAGGTCGATCACGCCTGATATGTTAAATAATGTTAGAAGACAGTTTTATTTGAGATTAGGATGTTGCCAAGACGTTCGCGGAGAACATTTTGAACATCTACTTCATTAACATTCATAGTTCTTTTTCGTGTTCTACATTTTATTACGTTTTGCATTACATTTTAGTTTTTGATTGTATTGTAGCGAATTTCGGTAACAACATGATTTTAATTTTTTTTATGTTAATTTTTGCATTAAATTTAAAAACAATAACATTTTTGAATAGAGAATGAAGAGACCTTTCAAATGATATATCACAAGCCTATACTTCCCATTTAAAAAATTGGGGGTTGTACCTGTCATTCTAAGGGGGTTGAAGGTAGGGGTTGCATTTTCACGTTAAAGAATGTCAAGTTATAATTTAAATTTGACGTGTTTCGGGATTTTTTATAAATATGTACAGTAACCGAAATAATGAATTTATTCCATTTGGCTTTTACACACTGTATATTCACCACACAAAGAGACGCAAAATTATTTTTCATTACATCTGCAATATATTAAAAGTAAGATCATTTATAATTTATAAAAAGAATAACTATAAAGATTTTTTTTGTTGCTATTTTGTATTGATTTATATGTATATATTTTCTGCTGTTGCAACATAATTTATACATTTGTTACATATTTTTATGTTTTAAGATTATATACAAAATTTCTTTCTTGTACTCTTGCTATAACTTTGTAAAAGTTTCTAAGCAATAAATTTATTATTATTAGTACTATTATTATTCGTCTACAGTTATCGTAGTTCCGTGTGGGACATTGTAAGTGTTTAGCCCCACGTTGGGTGCCAAATCTAAAACGATACTACTCACTCTGAAAAGATTCCGGATAGAGACTTTCTCAACGAGTGATTCGACTCCAAATTAATGTTTCCTTATAGGTCAGGTTTGTGGGGTTAAAAGAGTTCAAGGGCGCAACTCTTTTTATTCAGGAGGAAACTAAGTTGAAAAAGATAGAAACATCTTGTAGAATTGGAAAATAAATATAAACTGTTGAATTTATCAGTAAATATTAAAGTTAAACCGAACTCGATACACCCTACAGCTCTTACAGCTAAGTGGATTAAAAAAGAATAATTATTTATTTATTAATGTAATAGCCTAACAAAGAAAGTGAAAAAATAGGAGGTACTTAGCTGGATGTCTCTTCAGTCTCCAAAGGTCGTCGAGTGGTTTGTTGTGTTCTTAGGGCTGTCAGTTATCTCGCTGGTATCCGGTTAGGGGTTGCCTTCAGTAAAGGGTTCAGGTGAGTTCCATTGAACTCACCTTAATTTTAAAGTTCTTAATGACTAAATTCCAAAAACCTCATCAAAGCTATTCATAAATTCGCAGTATCAATCCTCACAAACTCCTTTGGCATAAAAATGGTCAAAAACCGATATAGATAATATCCATATTCTTATCCGGTCAGAACTTACTATATATAGAACATCTCACCCAAACTTCTGCTGACCCTTGATCTGTATCTATCTAAACAGAAAAGATATGTAATTTGAGTAGGATGAAGCCTCGTAGGAGGATGGTGGAAGACACTTCTCAAACCAATCACAATCGTCGACAGAGTTAATGAAGACCAAAATGAATCTACTGGTGTGAAGTTAGCGGCCAATTTCCAGCAGCCGTTTTCAGTCCAGCCGTCAAATGACCAGTGGCGTCGGATGTATATATTTAATATATAAAAATAAAGAAAAAATTGATTAAATGAAATCTTCGTATAATTTTGTGTAAAAACTTTTAATAAAGAAAGGTTTATGAACTAAAATATCATAAAAAGCCATCTGTGTTAATATGTAAGACAAAGTGAGAAAAGCGGAAAAAAATTAAATAACCAAAGTACAAAAAATGTATATTAGGGACCTTAGGAATAATTTTGCCAAATTAATATTTTCACCCTAACTTCATCTTATTCTTAAAAACCTCCTCCATGAATTTTATGAAATCGCAAGCCGTCTAAGGGGTAGAGTGGGGTCATTAATATAGAAAAATTTTGAAAAACATAGATTAGAGTCCCTTAAAAATATTTAGCCAACTTTATATTTTCACCATACCTTCATCTTGTTGTTAAAAACCTCCTCCATGAATTTTATGGAATCGCAAGCCGTCTAAGGGGTAGAGTGGGGTCATTAATATAGAAAAATTTTGAAAAACATAGATTAGAGTCCCTTAAAAATATTTAGCCAACTTTATATTTTCATCACAGCTTCATCTTGTTCTTAAAAACCTCCTCCATGAATTTTATGGAATCGCAAGCCGTCTAAGGGGTAGAGTGGGGTCATTAATATAGAAAAATTTTGAAAAACATAGATTAGAGTCCCTAGAAAATATTTAGCCAACTTTATATTTTCACCATACCTTCATCTTGTTCTTAAAAACCTCCTCCATGAATTTTATGGAATCGCAAGCCGTCTAAGGGGTAGAGTGGGGTCATTAATAGAGAGAAATTTTGAAAAACATAGATTAAAGTCCCTAGAAAATATTTAGCCAAATTTATATTTTCACCATACCTTCATCTTGTTCTTAAAAACCTCCTCCATGAATTTTATGGAATCGCAAGCCGTCTAAGGGGTAGAGTGGGGTCATTAATATAGAAAAATTTTGAAAAACATAGATTAGAGTCCCTTGAAAATATTTAGCCAACTTTATATTTTCACCACAGCTTCATCTTTTTCTTAAAAACCTCCTCCATTAATTTTATGGAATCGCAAGCCGTCTAAGGAGTAGAGTGGGGTCATTAATATAGAGAAATTTTGAAAATCAGATTAGAGTCCCTAGAAAATATTTAGCCAACTTTATATTTTCATCACAGCTTCATCTTGTTCTTAAAAACCTCCTCCATGAATTTTATGGAATCGCAAGCCGTCTAAGGGGTAGAGTGGGGTCATTAATATAGAGAAATTTTGAAAAACATAGATTAGAGTCCCTAGAAAATATTTAGCCAACTTAATATTTTTATCATAGCTTCATCTTGTTCTTAAAAACCTCCTCCATGAATTTTATGGAATCGCAAGCCGTCTAAGGGGTAGAGTGGGGTCATTAATATAGAAAATTTTTGAAAAACATAGATTAAAGTCCCTTAAAAATATTTAGCCAACTTAATATTTTTATCATAGCTTCATCTTGTTCTTAAAAACCTCCTCCATGAATTTTATGGAATCGCAAGCCGTCTAAGGGGTAGAGTGGGGTCATTAATATAGAGAAATTTTGAAAAACATTGATTAGAGTCCCTAGAAAATATTTAGCCAAATTAATATTTTCATCACAGCTTCATCTTGTTTTTAAAAACCTCCTCCATGAATTTTATGGAATCGCAAGCCGTCTAAGGGGTAGAGTGGGGTCATTAATATAGAGAAATTTTGAAAAACATTGATTAGAGTCCCTAGAAAATATTTAGCCAACTTAATATTTTTATCATAGCTTCATCTTGTTCTTAAAAACCTCCTCCATGAATTTTATGGAATCGCAAGCCGTCTAAGGGGTAGAGTGGGGTCATTAATATAGAAAATTTTTGAAAAACATAGATTAAAGTCCCTAGAAAATATTTAGCCAACTTAATATTTTCATCATAGCTTCATCTTGTTCTTAAAAACCTCCTCCCTGAATTTTATGGAATCGCAAGCCGTCTAAGGGGTAGAGTGGGGTCATTAATATAGAAAAATTTTGAAAAACATAGATTAGAGTCCCTTGAAAATATTTAGCCAACTTTATATTTCCATCACAGCTTCATCTTGTTCTTAAAAACCTCCTCCATGAATTTTATGGAATCGCAAGCCGTCTAAGGGGTAGAGTGGGGTCATTAATATAGAGAAATTTTGAAAAACATAGATTAGAGTCCCTTGAAAATATTTAGCCAACTTTATATTTCCATCACAGCTTCATCTTGTTCTTAAAAACCTCCTCCATGAATTTTATGGAATCGCAAGCCGTCTAAGGGGTAGAGTGGGGTCATTAATATAGAAAAATTTTGAAAAACATAGATTAGAGTCCCTTGAAAATATTTAGCCAACTTTATATTTTCATCACAGCTTCATTTTGTTCTTAAAAACCTCCTCCATGAATTTTATGGAATCGCAAGCCGTCTAAGGGGTAGAGTGGGGTCATTAATATAGAAAAATTTTGAAAAACATAGATTAGAGTCCCTTAAAAATATTTAGCCAACTTAATATTTTCATCAAAGCTTTATCTTGTTCTTAAAAACCTCCTCCATGAATTTTATGAAATCGCAAGCCGTCTAAGGGGTAGAGTGGGGTCATTAATATAGAAAAATTTTGAAAAACATAGATTAGAGTCCCTTAAAAATATTTAGCCAACTTAATATTTTCATCAAAGCTTCATCTTGTTCTTAAAAACCTCCTCCATGAATTTTATGAAATCGCAAGCCGTCTAAGGGGTAGAGTGGTGTCATTAATATAGAAAAATTTTGAAAAACATAGAAGTGATTTCCATTAAGATTTCAATAGATACATATTATTTTGATAACAAAATGTTACTAAAATTGGAAAATATTTTTTAATCATCTTTTGCCAGAAATAATCAATCCTCGCCACACGCGGGGTATGCCAATAAAGAATCCATATATAATAAAATACACAAAGTTATTATTAAAACAAATAATTGTTTAATGTACGATTATCCTACCACAACACTAACGTTTACACAAACTTCCTGATGCGCGTTATTTTTTTCAGATTAACTAAAGCTACTTATAGACATACCAATTTTTGAAGGAAATAAATATTTTCAGTTCTCATAGCTATAGCTTTAGTTTACCTTCAATCACCTGATTATCGATACTTGCAGCATAAAATATTTGTTGGTATAGGGGTATGGTAATCCTAAATTCTTTAAGATCGGAATGGTTCAAAAAGTATCAACTATTAACTAATTGCTAAAACCGTTTACACTACCACTACACCAACACACACTTTTATATTCCTGACGCGCGTTTCGATAACCTTCGGTCTCTGAAGAAGATAACTTGGTTATCGAAACGCGCGTCAGGCATATAAAAGTGTGTGTTGGTGTAGTGGTAGTGTAAACGGTTATCGGTATCAGTTTCGCCAACGGTTCCAGATTCAACATTTTAATTGTTAAAAGGGACTTTAATCTATGTTTTTCAAAATTTCTCTCTATTAATGACCCCACTCTACCCCTTAGACGGCTTGCGATTTCATAAAATTCATGGAGGAGGTTTTTAAGAACAAGATGAAGCTATGATGAAAATATTAAGTTGGCTAAATATTTTCTAGGGACTTTAATCTATGTTTTTCAAAAATTTTCTATATTAATGACCCCACTCTACCCCTTAGACGGCTTGCGATTTCATAAAATTCATGGAGGAGGTTTTTAAGAACAAGATGAAGCTATGATGAAAATATTAGGTTGGCTAAATATTTTCTAGGGACTTTAATCTATGTTTTTCAAAAATTTTCTATATTAATGACCCCACTCTACCCCTTAGACGGCTTGCGATTTCATAAAATTCATGGAGGAGGTTTTTAAGAACAAGATGAAGCTATGATTAAAATATTAAGTTGGCTAAATATTTTCTAGGGACTTTAATCTATGTTTTTCAAAATTTCTCTATATTAATGACCCCACTCTACCCCTTAGACGGCTTGCGATTTCATAAAATTCATGGAGGAGGTTTTTAAGAACAAGATGAAGCTATGATGAAAATATTAGGTTGGCTAAATATTTTCTAGGGACTTTAATCTATGTTTTTCAAAAATTTTCTATATTAATGACCCCACTCTACCCCTTAGACGGCTTGCGATTTCATAAAATTCATGGAGGAGGTTTTTAAGAACAAGATGAAGTTATGGTGAAAATATTAATTTGGCTAAATTATTCCTAAGGTCCCTAGTAAACATTTTTGTACTTTTGTCATTTAAATTTTTTCCGCTTTTTTCTCACTTTGTCTTACATATTAACACAGATGGATTTTTATGATATTTTAGTTCATAAACCTTTCTTTTTTAAAATTTTTTAAACAAAATTATACGAAGATTTCATTTAATCAATTTTTCTTTATTTTTATATATACATCCGACGCCACTGGTCATTTGGCGGCTGGACTGAAAACGGCTGCTAGAAATTGGCCGCTAACTTCACACCAGTAATGAATCTGGTGGTCGAAAAATCTGTCTATTTGGGCTCGGTGCTCCGTAGAAGACGACAAATAGAAATTGCTCATTCTGCTATGACTAAACTGCTCAAAATCTGGAAAGATCGTGACTTCAGTCTCGTCAGCGTACTAGAGATGTAGATTCACGGCTAGAAGAACAAATTCCTCCATTCTCAGAGATATTACTACCGCCCAGAGACTATCACCAATAATCAATGACATTCGGGGGATCTTAAAATCCTTTGGCCACATCTCTCGTCATGACAACATGAAAAGACTTGTTGTACAGTGAGTTAGGCAATTGCGGATCAGAAAAGCTGAAAGAAACAGCTTTAGAAAATTCTGCGAAGAAATTGGCGCTACACCATCTGCAGCAAGGCTACACAAAGTCTTGGCAAAAGGAAAAGTAGACACTGTAATGGCATTACAGAAGCCCGACGGAGGCTTTACAGAAAGTGAAAAAGAACGAGCTCTGCTCCTGTTAGAAACTCGATTTCCCGGAGGAATAGTCCATTCGGAAAAAACAAGTGAGAAAGCTAAAAGACTTACCAGGGAAGACACTGCAATAGCAGAACACATATGCAGTGAGGAACGGCTGAGATGATCTATGAACACCTTCCAGCCGTTCAAAACCCCTGGAACGGATGGAATATTTCCTTCCCTACTCCAACAAGGCCAAGAGGCAATAATTCCACACTTGATCCGAATTAGTCGGAGCAGTCTTGAACTGGGATACATACCAGAAGCGTGGAGAAGGGCCAAAATCACCTTCATCCCAAAAGTAGGGAAACGGGACACTACGCACCCCAAATCCCTTAGACCGATCAGCCTCACATCGTTTGTTCTCATAAAGAAACTAGGGTTAGCAGATGAAGCAAAGTGCAGATTCTGTGAGGAAAAGGATGAAACCTCAATACACATACTCTCAGAATGCCCTGCCTTGCAGAATTCTAGGGCCAGATACCTAGGAGCACATTAAATAGAAGAGGGGGATCTACATGATTTGAAGCCCGACGATGTCCTAAACTTCCCCAGGAAAATAGGCCCAAAGAATTATCCAAGATTTGGAAGACCCTCTCACACCAGAGCAACATCCTCCATAGAGTTACCACATGTCGACAAAGAAGAAGCCCAAAATCTTAATCCTCACTTAGTTTGATTCTGCTTCCTCCTAAGCCTGTCATTAATTTTTTGATCAAACTTATTTCTCCAAACGATATTGAAACTGAGAGTTTTCATTGGTGGAATTGTTAGACAAAACATATACGATTCTCTAAATAATAATAATAATAGCCAGGCTACGCGGCCATTGCATAGATTTGTATTGTACGCTTGTTTGTATTAGCCCTACGGGATTAAAAATGTTGCGTAAATCACTTACAAGCCTACGGCGGCGGTTATCACGTCAAGTCGAGGTGATTAATAAATTTTCGGTCATAAACACGGATAAAAAAGAACCGAGCGCTATTGGTACGGCATCCGCGTCTGTTTACTTATGGAATCAAATGGCTTTAAAGCACATAATATTATGTGTTCGTTCGTATCAAATATTTTGAATTTCTATCTGCGTCTCTCAGAAATTTGCAAACATTTACATACTACCAGTACCGGGACTATTATTTATTTGCTTATCCGTCACGTTGGCGTTATTTGAAATATTAAAATTCTGAAGCGTCGATAACGGGTCTCGAAAGCTAAAATTGGGGATTTTGTTTTAATTTCCATTTTGACTTGGTGATTTTCGATACATAGTTACTGATAAAACTACGTATACATGTCCAAATGTTTGGAATATTTAGAAATAATATATCTACTATGGTTTTTTTTAAAACTCTTGTTGATAGTTATTTTAAAGCGTTTTTAAATCATAATAATACTAAATTTGATTCGGTTTTGTATTAATTTGATCATATTTAATTGATTTGGGTGCTTTCACATTATTTCAATTCTTGTTTAAATTTCATTTGAGCTGTTTAAAATTGCCCAGAGACATGATTATAATATTTTAATAGGTCTAGAGTAATTGCTTTGTTACAACAGGGCTTTGGTCAAAGTGACATCGCGAATATTGTTGGTGTTACTCAGGGTGCTGTATCAAAAATTAAAAAAAAAATTCCAAAACACAAATGATGTGAAGGAGGATCGTCCCAGAAGTGGCAGAAGTCGATGTAGAACAGCAACACAAGACCGGCAGATAAAGATAACATTGATAGCTCGAAGAAATCGACAGGAATCTACAAGTGTCATATCCAGAGAAATTCCTAGACTTGAAGGACTGAATATCTCAAGGAAAACAATTACACGAAGATTAAATGCGTTAAATTTGCATCGCAGAAGACATCTACATGTTCCTATCAACAAAAAATTGTAAGGTTGCAATGGGGTCAAGAAATGTTACATCATGGTCCTAACTGGAATTACGTGATGTTCTCTGATGAATCAAGAATTGGCTTGGTTTCTGATTCGTGAAGAACGCTAGTTTGGAGGGTCCCAGGACGACAAGCCCGATTAGAAACAGCCCAACCACGTGTTCCATTTGAAGGTGGGAGTATTATGGTTTGGAGTGGTATTATTAGGGGTACACGGACGCCTCTCTTGGTTTTGGAGAGAATAATCACTGGTGCTGTGTGTTTTAAATCCTGTTGTGCGTCTATTCCGGGGGGCGGAAAGTGATGGGTTTGCGTTTATGCATGACAATGCACCTCCACATCGAACAGCTGCAGTACAAAATTTTTTGGAAGAAGAAGGAATATCCACATTCCCATCAAATTCCCCTGACATGAACGTCATTGAACATGCCTGGGACATTCTTAAAACACGCATTAAGAAGCGAAACCCTTCCCCAATTACTCTACGAGAACTGAAAGATGCTGCTCGTGAAGAATGGGAGAGAATTCCGCAAGCCCAGCTCGACCATTTAATCGATAGCATGCCACATCGCCTACAGTCATGCATACAGGCCCATGGAGGAAATACTGATTATTAATTTTATTAAAAAAAAATTTTAATACATTGTACATTTTCACCTCAAAAGAATAAATCATTTTTTTGTATGTTTATCTGACTTCAAAATTTATTTAGTATTTGTTAGAGTGGTAGCAAAATGATGTTCACTTATATCAAAAAAATTATTTATAAAAATTAATCAAAATATGAAATATTCCAATATTTCAAACTTTTGGACATATACAGTGCGGTTCATATGTATGGAATAAATTCATTTGTAGCGTTATTATGTACTATATGAAAAAAACCTGAAACAGGTCGATTTTTATTCTTAAATTGACAATTTACAGTATGAAAATATTATCCCGTACCCCTTCGAAATTATAAGCACCCCTCGAAAATTTTAGTAATTACAAAGGGGGTCGTGTGGCACCTCGTTGGAAAGGGATTTCAGTCCTCTGTTCAGCAATATAAAGTTTTTTAAATTTGGTGCAATCATAACAGAAAATTAATTTTTAAGATGTAAAATTTTGATAATGTCTCTAACACAAAACTTTACGTAGAATGAAGATAATAATGTCACATAATGATTAGAATGTGCTTTTCAATGTATTTGACAATTAAATTAAATGTTCAAAATGACCACCATTCACTTCTTGACAATAACCGAGGCGATATTGGAATTCTCGTACAACATTTTGTATGACCTCGGGGGTTATTTTGTTAATTTCTTCCGTTATCCTAACTTTTAAATCAGCAATATTGTTTGGTCTATTAAAATATACTTTAGATTTTAAATAACCCCATAGGAAGTTATCGAGAGGAGTCAAATCCGGGGATCTAGCCGGCCATTCGATCGCCCCACGTCTTCCAATCCACCTATTGGGAAAAACCTCGTTTAAATAATTTCTAACAGTACGTGCAAAATGCGGTGGAGCTCCGTCTTGTTGGTAGTAAATAGATCGATCTATCTCATTTGGATGATTAACATCAGGAAAAACTCTTTGTAATGTAGACACTAAAAAGTTAATCAAAAAATCTAGATAAACCTCACCAGTAACTGTGCCCTCAAAAAATAAGGGCCAATAATTTTATTGTTAATGATACCAGCCCAAACGTTAACTTTTTTAGGATATTGAGTGTGAGCCTCACACATCCAGTGAGGATTTTCTCTGCTCCAATATCTACAGTTCTGTTTGTTAACTGTTCCGTTTAAATGAAACGTCGCTTCATCAGAAAAAACTATTTTGTTTATGAACTGCAAATCTGCGTTCATTCTATCCATCATCAATTCACAGAATTCTTGCCTTCTATCAGGATCATCTTCATTTAACTCCTGAACCAACTGAACTTTGTAAGGGTGGTATTTTTCTTTATGCAGAACTCTCAAAATAGATGATTTACTTACATCATTGTCGGCGGCAAGTTCTCGAGTTGTCTTATGCGGATTTTCCTTAATCTCTAGAAGTACATCTAACTTTTTTCATCAGTAAATTGAACATTTCTACCTGGTTTTTCAATATTTTTTACATGTCCAGTTTCACGAAACTTTTTTTCAATTTTGCTAACTGTAGACTGCGAAACGTGTTGACCAGGGTATTTATTATTAAAAATTTCACAAACCTCCTTTTGAGTTCTGGTTTTATTACCACAACCAATCATAATTAAAATGTCTATTCTTTGAGTCTCGGACAAATGAGCCATAATTAAATTTAATACGCTCACAAATATTATACTGACGTCTTTTAGTAACTTTAAATACCTAAATGACAGCAGCCTACTAGATTTATATCAATTGTTTATTTAGTTTTTTGACTATTATTTTAATATCTTCAAAGTTTTTTCCTAATATTTAGCAGAACAGATACGAAAATACCTGATTATTTCTAAAGTTGTTTTAATAGACCAAACAATATCGCCTCGGTTATTGTCAAGAAGTGAATGGTGGTCATTTTGAACATTTAATTTAAGTGTCAAATACATTGAAAAACACATTCTAATCATTATGTGACATTATTATCTTCATTCTACGTAAAGTTTTGTGTTAGAGACATTATCAAAATTTTATATCTTAAAAATCAATTTTCTCAGTTATGATTGCACCAAACTTAAAAAACTTTATATTGCTGAACAGAGGACTAAAATCCCTTTCCAACGAGGTGCCACACGACCTCCTTTGTAATTTAAAATTTTCGAGGGGGTGCTTATAATTCCGACGGGTTGCTGAAGGGGGATAATATTTTCATACTGTAAATTGTCAATTTAAGAATAAAAATCGACCTGTTTCAGGTTTTTTTCATATAGTACATAATAACGCTACAAATGAATTTATTCCATACATATGGACCGCACTGTATGTGTATATTTGTAAATGCAAACAAGTACAGACTTATTTGGTTTGATAGATAGAAATGTCAGAACTTCTCGTGATATCAGTTCTAAAATTATATAGAAACCAATATTTTTATTATTTTATTATTTTGTTTATTATAATTCGAGTTATAATTATGAATTTAAAAGCTTACAGGGTGGAAAAGACAAATGAATTAAATACATTATTTCGATTACTATACATATTTGTAGAAAATCTCGAAACACGGTAAATTTAAATTGTAAATTGAAATTCTTTAAAGTAAAAATTTTATCCCTACCATCAAACCCCTTTGGTACAACCCCCAATTTTTTAAATGGAAAGTATGGGCTTGTGATATATCATATCGTTTAAAAGGTCTTTTCATTTTCTACCTAAAAATGCAAAATTTAACATAATTTAATCCAAATCCAAATTTTCCCATTTTCCAGCTCATCTGGAGCGATATTACGAATTCTTATGTGCCTGTTCAGGTAGTCCCAAACATGATCAATTAGGTTTCGGTCTGGACTAACTGCTGGCCAATCTAAAACTTGGATACCAACCTGAAGGTATTCCACTGTTATTCTGGCAATGTGCGGGCGACCGTTATCGTGCATTAGAATAATATTCTCTTCAATAATTGGAACAAATGGCACTACATTTTCCTCAAGAACCTCCCTGTCAGTGATACCCTACGAAACACAATTAACTCCGTGTGGCCTTCAAAACTGATGCCTCCCCATACCCTAATCGAACCACCTCCATAATTTCTGGCTACTCTAATGTTACACTGAGCAAATAGCTCACCTGCGCGTCTATAAACTGGAATACGTCTATCGGATCCAAAAAGATTCATCCGTAAAAAGAATATTAGCCCAATCATTAATAACCCAATTAACATGTTCTCTTGCGAACGTGCTACAAGGTGTGCTCTGGTTAACAATGAAGCAGTAACAGACATTCTGGGTCTGATTCCAAAATTCCTTAATCTGACAGATATTCAAACATTACGGACTCCAGAGAGAACATTTGGCATTTGCCTGGCTGTAACATGACGAGTTCGCAAAGTCTGAATTCTTAAATAACCCACATAACATCAATTATCACATACTCTTTCGAATGTACGAATATTCTGGGCACAGTATGTGGATGTCGACTGAGCATGTTCTGCAGTATATTCTATTCACATACTGACGCACATTCTCAGCATGTACTTAGAATGTGGATAGGGCGCTCCGTAACATGTACTAAGGATATTCTTAGTACGTTTTAAATGAAAATATCCTTAGAATATGCTAAGAATGTGAAATTGTTATCTGGGAACAGTCATCTACACCTGGAACGTCCTGGAACTGATCTATTATAACTTCCAGTTTCTCTAAACCTTCTTAAGACTTCAGCAACATATTGCTGAGATCGTCCATCTTCAACTAAAGCCACGATTTGAGCTGCTTGTTCTGGGGTTAAATTACTCATTTTTACTCAAAATGTTTCTAGACACTTCCAAATGAAAAATTAAACAAACGTACTGCACACAAGAAATTTTAAAACGTAAATAATACAAATAGGATTTATCAAAATTGATTCATTTTTTGTTTTTCAATAAAAAGGCGATTTAAACTGTGAATATTTTGGGCTTTTATACATCTAAAGGATATCATTTTTGACGTGTTTTCCAGCGTAAAAGTTGCTATAACTTTCGATGACACTCTGTATTATTTATTGTCTTGAAAAGAACGGAACATATTTTTAATACTCAAATTATTAATACAAAATATATTTTGAATTAACGTGGCTAAATAATGTATCTAGAGTTTTTGTCCATCAAGAAATGTTAGTGTGTAAAGCTTGAAGGCCTTGAGGATCTCACTCAAAGCGAAAACATGACATAGATTTTTTTCAAGAGACATTTTTTTAGCCGAGCGTGCTTTACGTAATAGTGCATACATAACCAACTTAACAAATCTTAAAACCAACTATGATTTAGTTGATGCGGAACAAATTAACACCTATGTAGCGGTAGACATTCCTTCTCTCGGTCATAGACACAAGGTCGCATTATAATAAAACCAGTGTATTAACATTTATTCTAATTGAATCCAAAGTCATTATGTTGTTATCGATACTTTTTGTTTCTGCAATGTAAACAATGTTTATGAAAAGGAGTTTAAACACTGATTTAGAATCTGGCATATAAGAGAAAAATTAAAAACTTCACCCAAAGTATTTATTTGTCCCAAAGTGGTCACCCGGATGTGATTATATTTAAATTGTACAAAAGAAGACTCAATATCTTCAAATATTTCTTTGTCCCTAAGCAAAGGATGGGCTTTAGAATAGCATACAGTGTGTAAAAGCCAAATGGAATAAATTCATTATTTCGGTTACTGTACATATTTATAAAAAATCCCGAAACACGTCAAATTTAAATTATAACTTGACATTCTTTAACGTGAAAGTGCAACCCCTACCTTCAACCCCCTTAGAATGACAGGTACAACCCCCAATTTTTTAATTGGGAAGTATAGGCTTGTGATAAATCATTTGAAAGGTCTCTTCATTTTTTATTCAAAAATGCAAAAAAATTAAAATCATGTTGTTACCGAAATTCGCTAAGATACACTCGAAATTTATTACAATATACTTAAAACTTATTTCCCGTTTAGGTCTTGATAATGAGAAAGTGAACAAAAACCATAGCAATGTGGTTTTTAGATGGTAACCATTAAAAAACTTTAAAGAATTTCCGTGACAACGCTATTTTAACAAGCAGTAGTAAATTGTTTTATTTAAGTTGTCATTGTTGTAATTTAAGTATAAAGTTTGTTCAATTCAATTCTGAAAAATGGTTAGATTAACGGAAATGCATAAAATAACAGTTTTACAAATGATTGGTTACGGAGATAACATCCGAACACAACAGGAAGTAACTCGCCTATTTCATGAGAAATTTCCTAATTTACCGCCTATATCCCAAGGAACAATAAGTAAAATAGAAAAGCAGTTTCGCGAGTCTTACAGATAAAAAAAGCAGCTGCCAATGCACTGAGTGATGAACTCAAATTAGATGTGTTGCTTGAGCTTCAGGAAAACCCACATACATCGAGTAGACAGGCATCCACTACATTCAATGCTAGCAAACATATTAAAAGAAAATAAATTGCATCCGTATAAGATGATACCTACTCAGGAGCTCATGGAAGACAATTTTGATAGGAGAACTTTTTTTGTGAGCAAATGATGGACATGTTGGATAACAATATTATCCAATTAGAAGACGTTATGTTTTCTGATGAGTGTACTTTTTTACTTAACAGTCATGCTAATCGGCAAAATTGCCGCTACTGCTCCACGGAAAATCCTCACTGGATGAGAGAAGAACACACTCAATACCCTCAAAAGGTTAATGTTTGGGCAGAGATTGTAGGGAACAATATCATTGGTCCCTTTTTTTTTGAGGGCAACTTGAATGGCAACAATTATTTGGCACTACTTCAAAATGATGTCATTACAACGTTGGCAAATTTATATCCTGATCCAGGTAACCCTCAAGTTCCAGCGAATACGATATGGTTTCAGCAGGATGGAGCACCACCACATTACCAACTTAATGTCCGGCAGTACCTCGATACAATATTTCCCAATCGGTGGATAGGGAGGAGAGGATCGATTGAATGGCCAGCGCGATCACCTGATCTTGTGAAGAGCCATGTGTACAAAACTAAACCTTCTGATTTAAATGACTTAAAAGAACGAATAACGCTTGCGATTAGGTCGATCACGCCTGATATGTTAAATAATGTTAGAAGACAGTTTTATTTGAGATTAGGATGTTGCCAAGACGTTCGCGGAGAACATTTTGAACATCTACTTCATTAACATTCATAGTTCTTTTTCGTGTTCTACATTTTATTACGTTTTGCATTACATTTTAGTTTTTGATTGTATTGTAGCGAATTTCGGTAACAACATGATATTAATTTTTTTATGTTAATTTTTGCATTAAATTTAAAAACAATAACATTTTTGAATAGAGAATGAAGAGACCTTTCAAATGATATATCACAAGCCTATACTTCCCATTTAAAAAATTGGGGGTTGTACCTGTCATTCTAAGGGGGTTGAAGGTAGGGGTTGCATTTTCACGTTAAAGAATGTCAAGTTATAATTTAAATTTGACGTGTTTCGGGATTTTTTATAAATATGTATAGTAACCGAAATAATGAATTTATTCCATTTGGCTTTTACACACTGTATACATATGTTAAATGTGAATTTCCTTTACCTACCGAAGTTATAAAAACAGCCTGCTTCAACAAAATAGGAGTGGCAATTTTTAAAACGCCTACAATTACTTACTTCACTAAGGAATAGAAAATAATGATAAGAAAAAACAGTTCTTTGATGTTGTTTCGAAATAATTGTTTTTAAAAAAGAAATAGGTAGATATCAGATGTAAACAAAAATTGGAAAAAACATTTATAAGATCAATGCTTTTTATTTTTTAATATGTTGAACTTTTGGCTTATGTTAAGGGTTTTTAAAAATCATTAAAAATAAAGGAATAAACTAATTGTAATAAAATTTTATATACAGGGTGTCCGACTAAGGTCTGCGAGGTAGTTTATTACAACTTAAAGAAAAAAAATGTATAACAAAATCGATCATGAAAAATTGCTGGAAATATTTGTCAAGTTTGAAAGTCGTCCGCTACGGGGTGCAACGAACATTCAAAAACATAATATTGTGATTATCTCCGAAAGAGATATACTAAAGGTATTCTAAAAATACAATTATTGAAATCTTGATGAGATTAGGAAAAATCTCAGTTGTTAGATTACAACACCAGGGTTGCCAAATCCCGAAATATAAAAGGCAATTCTCCTATCTATGCAACCAAGTATCCACATAGGTATGCATTTAGCAGTTCCAAGGTAATATAGTCCTATTTATTTGATTACGTGCGTAACTCTTCACTTTCCACACTTTTTAAGTAATATACTATATAAGGTTAGTTCATAGACACAGCTTTATTAGTTTACCTTCGGTCTCTGAAGATGATAACTTGGTTATCGAAACGCGTGAAACCACAGTCAAAAGTGTGTGTATTAGTATAGTAGTAATGTAGACTGTTTTTTATCAAGGAAAACACTGTTTAAACAGTTAATTGCACATAAATATCAGGCTTAACAACAAAAACATTGTTTATATTTATCGACAAAGATTCTCGTCAGATTTAAAATATTAGGTACGAGAAAAAATCCTAACTTTGTAGGTATGTACTCGTTTACTGCTAATTTTTCCAACTTAAAAAAATCTTGTCGTAATTAACCTAAAACTTGGACGCGATTCAAATAATATTTTTGGTAAGTTTCGGCGTACATGCCAATTAGTTTACATGGCATGACGATACTTGCATATGCCAATTAATTATTTGAAAGATATTATTAAAATTAAAAATTTCTTATATTTTCGTTTTAAAGTATTAGTTTATTTATTCATTTTCTTGGAAAATGATTCGGCCTGCCACTGTCGATGTAATGTGTAGTGAGTTAACGATTATAATTTCTAGAACACGTGAAAAACATGGAATCTGTTACTGTAAGGATTTAATCCTAATGCATGTTTTGAAGATACCTCAATCAGAGTGGCAATCGCAGGCAAAAAGTGTATAGATCTTCATGGGGACTATTTTGAAAAACAATATAATAATTATTATTAATATTTGTTTTTGTTCTCTAATCCAGAAATATAAAAGGCAACCCTCGTATGCCACCAGATTGCACGATTGTCTAAGAAAACCTAACAAGGTACATTAAAAGGAAAACACTATTTTGCTATCGATACCAGGATATATAGATGTCCTAGACAAGGAATGATTCAAAAATATCCTGAGTTTGTGCTGTTAGAGTTTTAGGAGATTAAATGTTCCATAGAATAGTCCCAAATACGGGGTTGGGATAAAGTATGGAACCAAGTAATGATGTACATTTTTTTGATAATAATATACTTCCGGTTTAACCGGAAATGCCATCAACTTCTTTAATTTAAATGGGACACCCTATATATTTTTACAGATTTTGAAAGAGCTTGTTATTTTGAATTCATACATACTGAGTTTAGTGTAAAAAAATTTGTAAAAACGAAGAATATAGCACTTTAACCAACCTCCTTTGAGTTTTTTGCATTAGAGCAAAAAACTATTTAGATAAACTAATTGATGTTGTTTGTATGCATAGTAATAAATAAACAAGTACTGTTTAGTACGTCTTTTGTTCTTCAAGTGTCAAATTCTAATTGACGGAAATAAATTGCACAATTTAAAATGTTTCAATTAAGTGAAAAAGAGCGTATTGAAATTTTAATGATGATCGGTTATGGTGATCGTGTTAGAACTGTGAAGAAGTGTGTCATATTTTTAATAATTTGCATCCGGAGAGAAATCCTACATCACGCTCAACAGTAACTAAAACATTACAACGTTTTAATACTACTGGGATGGTAAAAAATTTGCTAAAACCTGGAAGACCGCGGACTGCAACGAACGAAACTGTTAAACAAAATATTGCAATTGATTTAGAAGAATCACCTCAAACTTCCACCACAAATTTGGCACTAAACCATGGTATCAGTCGACGTTCTGTAGGAAAGATATTAAAAAGTGAAAAGTATCATCCGTATAAGGTACAGTTGGTTCAAGAATTGTCATACGATGATTTTGACCGACGGCTGGAATTTTGCGAACGCCTAATGGACATCTGTAATGTCGACGAAAATTTTGCTTCTAGCATAGCTTTTTCCGATGAGGCAACTTTTTGCTTAAATGGAACAGTTAATCGCCATAACTCAAGGTATTGGTCAAATGAGAATCCTCATTGGATTCATGAAGCACATACCCAGCATCCACAGAAGTTAAATGTTTGGATGGGAATTGCCGAAAATAAGCTTATAGGCCCATTTTTTATCGACGGAAACTTGAATGGTGACAAGTATTTGGATCTACTAAATAACGAAATTATTCCTACACTTCAACAGAATGGGCAATTACCACAAAATATTTGGTTTCAACAAGATGGAGCACCTCCCTACTATGATAGACGGGTTAGGGATTTTCTGGATGCGAATTTTCCAAATCGATGGATTGGACGTAGAGGATTCATAGAGTGGCCTGCTCGTTCTCCGGATCATAGCCCGTTACATTTTTTTCTTTGGGGTTATCTAAAATCACGTGTTTACGTTAGACGACCAAAAAACTTACAGGAATTGAGACAAAGAATTATTGATGAATGTGAACTAATAAGTGGAGAAGTCTTGGAAAGATTGACTCAAGAATTTTTTAATAGGATGGCATATTGTCAGCAAGTAAACGGCGAGCATTTTGAACATTTGAAGTAATTTTGTTTCTCATTATTCTATGAAATGTACATCTATTGTACTACTAACAGTGAGTTATTCCTCGTTTTTACAAATTTGTTTACATTAAACTCAGTATGTATGAATTCAAAATAACAAGCTCTTTCAAAATCTGTAAAAATATATAGGGTGTCCCATTTAAATTAAAGAAGTTGATGGCATTTCCGGTTAAACCGGAAGTATATTATTATCAAAAAAATGTACATCAGATGCGTTTTGTTCCATTGCACTGACCCGCAAATTTTCATAAATATCGTTCTTTTCGTTTAAAAGATATTTACTTGGTTCCATACTTTATCCCAACTCAGTATAAAGAAACAACAATAAATTACCTAGTTAATGTTGAAACTTAGTTTTTTTTAATTATTTCCTGACATACCACCACAAGTTGAATGCATTTTAGCACATTTTTAAGAAACAACGAATTTTACTCGACATTTACAGCAAAATATACATAGACACTTAATAAATAAATTGAACGTCACTGTGCGAAAATATACGATTTGACCCTGAATAATTAAATTAACAACTATAGAGAATAATATCCGCGAATATTCAGTTTGCAATGTGCCAACAGTGGTTATTATTATAGACGTTAGACTGTTTGGTGCCTAGCAAATTACATATTTTTTATTAGTACAGCGCTTAATTTCCATACTCTCATAACATTAGAAATTAGAAAGATATTGCAACCAAAAAAAAATCCATATTGGGCACATGCATGGAGTTAAAAGTTTTGGTCGACGTCTTCAGCAAATGGGCGAAAAATAGTTTGCAGCGGCATTGTCTCTGGAAAGAGGTGGACATCCAAGTGATTTTCGACATTGGAGATTAGTTTCACAGAGACCATTTTTTACAATATCACGACCTATGGGTCTGATTTCTCAGACTAAGAGCAGCTCTTCTCCTTCTACATTCCTAATAAAGTTTACGACATCGTCGGACTTCAAAGCAGGCAGATACTCCTCTTCTATTTCATGTGCTTCTAGGTATCTGGCCCTAAAATTCTGCAAGGGCATTCCTCAAGTATGTGTATTGAGGTTTTTGTCCTCTTTTTCAAGAATCTGCACTTTGTTTCATCTACTAACCCTAGTTTCTTCATGTACCTACTTCTCTTTAAAATCACGAGCCTTTTTTTACCAAGCAACTAAGAGATATCTTCTGGTTGTAGTTTTGCAGAGGTATCTTTAACTTATCGCAGTCCTACTGCTGACCCCACAAGAGTGTTCTGGACCCAGATGTGGGTTTCTGGTCATTTTTTTACCAGCTTATCTACCGTTTCGTTCTCTTCTATTCTTATTTGTCCTGGGATTCATAGGAAAGTGACAATGTTCTTCTGGCCTAGTTCTTTTAGCTTGCCAAGGTACTATTGTATGTGAGCTAAGTGCTTTGATGGCTGCTTGAATAACCGAGATGATCACAATCTTTAGTCTGGAAGTCTGTATATCCATCGATGGCGCCGATTTCTGCTTGAAAGATTGAAAGAATGCAAGAGTATTCGGTTCTCGGTCTTGAGCTGCAGTTATAATGTGTCAAGGATGTTCTCCAGCTGGACTATCAATTTCATGAAAATGTATCCACGATCTTCACTTCGCGAGATTCCTATACACTCACCAGAAAATAAATCTTGATAAGTCTAACTTCTAAATCGCTATTTTATTCTCTAATTTTTAAATATAGGATACTTTTTGTGACCAATGTAATTATAAATTATAAAAGTCAATTTAACAATAAAAATTTTGATGCTTATATTTCAAACAATCATATAAAAAGAATATTTGGCTACTTCGGTAAGATAATTATGTTTTTTTTACTGGATAATTAAAGTAATTACCAATTTTACAGTGGGTTGCTTATTAAATGTAAACAGGATATTTAATTCGTTATTTGAGTAACGGTTTATTGTTCAGTCTTATAAGATACTATACTCAATTTGACAAAACATTGACGAAAATCTCTGATAGCTATTTTTTTAAATTTGTTTTATATCAGCCTTTAGCAAAAGTTGCAAGTGAACTTATACTGTGAGCAGTTCGAAGACAATTGTTTGGAGGATTGTCAGTAATTTTAAGTACAGTTTTGATTATTATAAATTAAAATATGAGCGAAAGTGAATTTCAAGAAATTGAACGGGCTTGGGAAGAAGGGTGTTCCGCAATTATTTCCGAAAAATCCAAAATCCGTTATCAAAATACCTACCAAAGTTTTAAACATTAGTAGACCAGGCGTGCTGTACTTTTAGACGGAAATTCTGATACCTGGAATGTAACAGTTGGAGGTGGTAAAGGGGCTTATAACACATGAAAAAAAATACATTAACTATTTCAATTATGATCATAAACTTTTTAGGGGTGAAAAAGGGGTAAAAGACTGAATTATTACTGTTTCCGGCTAAAATTAACGTCAAAATGAAAAGTGCTCAATAGAAAAGTTGTAGATCATGTAAAAATCTAAAACTTTTCTCTTGGTAGGTAATTTTCTCACATAACCTCAATTTTTCGAGGAAAATGGAAAAACGATTTTTAATTTTTAATTTTTCAACGGATTCGTCAATCTTGATGAAACTTGGTGAAAACTTACCTTTTTATGTCCAAAATAACCTCGAATTTTCTCAACCTTGTAACATAATAATTTTTCGAGAAATTTGATTTTTCTGGAAAAATCTCTTTTTTTTCAACTGTAAAGTTTGCTCGGAAAATATTATTGGAAAAGATTTTCCTGGGGCTCATTTTTTTCGTTTTTACGTCTATTTTCACATGAAATAAAAAAAAACACCTCTCATTTAAAAATGTGCTCAAAAATGAAAAAAGCAAAAAATGAATTTTGCAAGAGCTAAATTTGCAATAATTGTTAAATTTTTGTTATAAAATATTAAAAAACACAAAAGCCGACTCTTGCATTACATTCTACGGGAAAAATTACAAAAGAAAATGTATTTCATTATTTAGTAGGATTTTTAGTTCATTTACAATATTATTATAAACACTCAAGTCTATTAATGAAGTTAATAATCCGAGCGGGGATTTCATGGTTTTTATTATTGTTGTATGCTGATTTGTTTATATTATAAGGTTTTTCATGAGATAAATCGATGTGTTGATAATTACAAGGCCCAAATACCCTTCCATCAGAGTCCTATAGCCACCTTTCATAAGTGACAAAGTGTAGACATGACGACTCTAACTAGCCTAGGGGCCTAGGCCTTTTGTTTTCTCTTTGACCTTGCAACATTTCAGTATACAGAATATCATTCATTCGTAACAAACAAAATATTGTCTTTACAATATATTTTTTAATTACAATTACGAATTACTTAAAACCGAACGATTATTATATTAAAAATAAACAAATTATTCCAAAAAGTCAAAGAAAATTGAAATTTTAATGAAAATTGGGCTATAAGGTTCTGATGGAAGGGTATTTGGGCCTTGTAATTATCAACAAATCGATTTATCTCATGAAAAACCTTATAATATAAACAAAGCAGCATACAACAATAGTAAAAACTATGAAATCCCCGCTCGGATTATTAACTTCATTAATAGACTTGAGTGTTTATAATAATATTGCAAATGAACTAAAAATCCGACTAAATACATTTTCTTTTGTAATTTTTCCCGTAGAATGCAATGCAAGAGTCGGTTTTTGCGTTTTTTAATATTTTATAACAAAAATTTAACAATTATTGCAAATTTAGTTCTTGCAAAATTCATTTTTTCCTTTTTTTTTTCATTTTGAGTACATTTTTTAATGAGAGGTGTATATTTTTTTATTTCATGTGAAAGTAGACGTAAAAACGAAAAAAATGAGCCCCAGGAAAATCTTTTCCAATAATATTTTCCGAGCAAACTTTACAGTTGAAAAAAAAGAGATTTTTCCAGAAAAATCAAATTTCTCGGAAAATTATTATGTTACAAGGTTGAGAAAATTCCAGGTTATTTTCGACATAAAAAGGTAAGTTTTCACCAAGTTTCATCAAGATTGACGAATCCGTTGGAAAATTAAAAATTAAAAACGAAAAATCGTTATTTTTCCATTTTCCTCGAAAAATTGAGGTTATGTGAGAAAATTACCAAGAAAAAAGTTTTAGATTTTTACATGATCTACAACTTTTCTATTGGGCACTTTTTATTTTGACGTCAATTTTAGCCGCAAACAGCAATATTTCAGTTTTTTATCCCCTTTTCACCCTTTTTCACCCCCAAAAAGTTTATGATCATAATTGAAATAGTTAATGTATTTTTTTTTCATGTGTTATAAGCCCCTTTACCACCTCCAACTGTTACATTCCAGGTCTCAGATATTCCGTATTTTTTATTTTTTTGGTACAGCACGCCTGGACTATTATAGTGCGAAGGCAAGAATTTAAGAATCGATGAAAAGACCCTATTGGCATATTTCGTTCAAAGACATATGCAGTTAAAAGCTCCTGAAAGCCTCTGGGCAGAATATTCAATGATTAAATCCACCGTTTTTCTTTATAATGGCATTGTTCTGTCAGAAGTGAAACCACAGCCCAAACAAGTGGGATTTCATTAAATAATTTAACAAATTGTACCATAAGTTTCAATATTAATAAATAATTCATTAGTTTTCTTTATTCTTTCAAAAAATAAATTAAAATTAAGAGATTTTTTAACTCGACGTAAAGCGAGTTACTTACCATCGAGTTGCTAGTAATTGTCACCAACTGACGTAAAATCTGTCACGGAAACAGTCAAAAAATCAATCGTGCAAAAATATTGTTACTTTCGTTTCATAGATATTTTATTTTTTATAATTTTTTTTTTTAGTTGATTTAGGGTAAATTTAATAAATTGTTTATTTTAATTTATTATCATGTTTCTTTTTGATTGCATTGTCTACGATAAATTTTATTTTAAATATAAGATGTTTTATAGATAAAGCTCTCTATAAATTTGGAGACACTCAACATTCCAATTGATAAGGAAAGAGAGGAATGAACACATTAACAAATTCAAAAGACATTTAAAACAAAATTCCAGAAATAATTATTATTTAAGTAATTAAATTAATACGAAGAGAATATGATAAAACATGAGTTTAATTTTAATAAAAAAAAAGATTTCACATTTATGGTAAATAGTGATGACAAAAAATATTTAAAATCCAACAATAGTAATGTTTACTGAATATTTAAAGTAATAAATGTCAAAATTCCATATAAAATTTAAGGTCTTTAAACAAACAGTAAAATCTTGATAAGAAAAAAATTTTATGTAAAATCTTTATTTTTAGAAATTTTATTAGTTCGTACTTTATTCTAATATTTTTTGGAATTATATATTTGGTGGCTTAACCAAAGGTAGCCTTTAAAATTGTATCCATAAATTTTTAGTTTCGACACAAACTTTTTCATTTTTTAATCAGCTTGTTTGAGCAGTTTGAGTAAATAAAAAAGTTTGAGTCTGGAATCTTCCTATCTATGATCTAATTTATTAAAACATTAATAATCAGGAGACAGAAAGAAAATGGATAGATACATTGTTTTTTAAGAGAAAAAACTCATAATCTTTTGATCTTTCAATAATTTTAACAAATAACATCTTGTTAAGGATAAGTAAATGGGAGGGGCAAGGACATTCGGTGGTATTACAGAAGACAGCAACTGTGGTAAAGGAAACGAAAAAGTCAAAGGAAGCCAACATTCGGATTTTTATGTCACTTAGTATACTCTTTTGAAGTAGCCACCTCTATTATTTTTAAATATAATATTTAAAACCCAATATAAGTTCGTATTTACCTTTTTGTAATTGTAAACTAATGTTTTAAAAATCTGGAGTGTACAGCAGAATTGACATCTCAAAAAATATTAACATCTCTCAAAAAATGTCGGGAGATATTCACAAAAGAATTAAGCTGGTCAATCATTCTCTTATTAACAACAATATTTTGTCAGAGAGCCGGACAAAAGTTTACTATTTTCATACACAATAAATATTTAACAATTATTTTAAAAATAGTATAATAATGAATTTCTTTTGATCTTTCTTTATACAGGGTGAGTCACAATTATTGGGACATAGACTAAGGACAGGTTATTTGGACCAAAATATGGCTATTGGGCCAAATATGCCTTAATATAATGTTGCTGAGAAAAAAGATACAGGGTGTTTAAGTTAATTTTTGTTTTTCGTTTTTTGCTAATAGTTTCCCTGTATATTTATAAATTGATATCAAAATTGGCACAGAGGCATAATCTTAGACAAGAAATAGTATTTTATTTACAATTTTACGTTTTGTCATAGAGGGCGCCACGTGAATAATTCCTAATGATCAAATTGAGTCTAAACTTTTTCTGATGAAATTTTGTAGTAATTTTTATTAGAAAATATGACTTAAATATCATTTTTACGTAAAATTGGTACTCTTATTTAAACATGATAATTTCAACCGTTTTCGATAAAAACGCAGTCGAACTGCTTAGAGTCTTAAAAAAGGATTTCAAATATTAATTCATTTATGAAAAGTATGCTTTGGACTGTCAGATAATTGTTGTTGGTAAATGTCATTTGTTCAGAGTAAATTATTTTTGATGTGACAGTGTAGTGTAATGTTGCATTTTTTAAAAGTAATCATTATTTTTTTTTAATTGAAATGCCTCGTCACAATCATTTTACTAATGAAGAAATGCGAAATATGATTTGCGTATACGCACAAGAAAATTTTTGCGTTCGCTCGGCAGCCAGAAGGTATGGAATGTTATACGCAAACAGAAGGCAACCAAATCACAAAACTTTTGCAAGATTATATCGTAGTTTAGGTGAAACTGGGTCATTTCACACTAAAAATCGGGGTGGTCGACCGAAACAAATCACACCTAATCAAGAAGATGATCTTTTGGTTCGAGTAGATGAAAATCCTGAAATAAGTTCACGACATCTATCAGCAGCAACAGGAGTAAGTCAGTCGTCTATAATTAGAATTCTAAAAAAAGAGAACCTCCATCCTTATCACTTCACTCCTGTTCAAAATTTACTTCCAACAGATCTTCCACGACGGTTACAGTTTTGCCAACGTATTCTGAATAAACATCGCAATGACAGGCACTTTATTAAGAATATTATGTTCACCGACGAAGCAACTTTTACCAGACGAGGGGTTTTTAATTGGCGAAATAGTCATTATTGGGAAGAAGAAAACCCGCATGCTATTAAAGCTAGACATTTTCAGCATGAGTTTAAATTGAATATTTGGTGTGGCATTATAGGCGACCAACTACTAGGGCCTTATGTTCTTCCTCCGAATTTAAATGGAGATTCTTATTTATTCTTTTTGGAAAATACTCTTAGTGATATTTTAGATGATCTGTCATTGGATGTAAGAAGAAAAATGTGGTTTATGCAGGATGGAGCGCCACCTCATTTTTCATTAGCTGTTAGAAATCATCTTAATGACGTATTTCCTCAACGATGGATTGGCAGAGGCAGTGATTTTCAATGGCCACCAAGAAGTCCTGAGTACAACCCGCTAGATTTTTATTTTTGGGGACATATGAAGTCCTTAGTTTATGCCAATGAAATTAATATACGAGACGAACTTTGGAGATACATTCAAAATGCAGCTAATCTTATAAGGGGACAGAATAACATTTTTTTTAACGTCCGAAAATCCTTTATAAAAAGAATTAGAAAAGGCATAGAAATCGGAGGAGACCATGTAGAACATTTAGTTTGAGTTTTTGTGAGTTCTTTTAAGTTAAAGTGTGTTTAGTTTTGATTTATCGTCAAAACGGAAACCTTACGTTAGTTGCAACTTTGTTTATTAGTTTGGTATTTGATAGTGGAATTGTAAATAAAATACTATTTCTTGTCTAATATTATGCCTCTGTGCCAATTTTGATATCAATTTATAAATATACAGGGAAACTATTAGCAAAAAACGAAAAACAAAAATTAACTTTAACACCCTGTATCTTTTTTCTCAGCAACATTACATTAAGACATATTTGGCCCAATAGCCATATTTTGGTCCAAATAACCTGTCCTTAGTCCATGTCCCAATAGTTATGACTCACCCTGTATAGTGACATTTATTCTATTTCAAGTCTGAATAAAAAATTAGGTGAGCTAGTATAAAATGTTCTTAATTTATAGCTTTTGTTGAAGACACCAAGGTAAAACGCTTGTGCAACAAAGCTAATAGGTATACACGTTACGACATTTCCTTAATACGTTTCAGCATCCGTCAGCAATGCTCATTGTTAACTTCAATTTTAGAAATAACGATAATACTAAAAAATACACAAATATATATCTAAATCCATTATCAACAACTTCGTAAACAAGACATTGTTTATTCATAATTTGTATAAACTGTTGTAACTTAAAATTTTTAAATATGTGCTTCTGATATGCTCAATTCATAAAATTTTAATTTCCAATTTTTAAAGATAAGAGATAATTAACCCAAAAAAATATGTTGTTTAACATACATTAAAAAGAATAATTTTCAAGAGATACAGGGTGTATCAAGAAAAAAAGTATAGTGTTCAAGATAGTAAATACATAACATACTTGACGTAATTGGTTTTCTCTTTAATGGTTCGACATGTCCAAGTTCTCTGAATTGTGCATATTTGTTAGACCTTGTGAAATATTAGGCAACTGAGGATACCTCTGATTAAATATCGGATTAAATAAGCTTGCCACTTCAGCTTCATTAAAATTTCAATCCGGTGAGTCTCAGTGGAATATTTCATTATTACTTCGCAAGATATTAGTTTTTGATTAAAAACTGAAAACTACGATATTTAAATGCCACACATTAACAACTGACAAACCTTATTTACCGATCTAGTTTAATTATATTGTCATCAATACAGTTTTTACCTATTCGTGAAAAAAAATGTAAACAAATCCTAAAATATTGATACTTAGAGAAGAAATTTGAGGTCTGCATTCAGCTAATTAAAAATAAACCAGATAAATTTAAAAGTCAAAGTCAAATTATTAAAAATGACATTTTAGCTTTAAAATCAATCAAAAATAAAGTAGATCAAAATAACCTAATCATTACAAAATCAGATAAAGGTAACTCCACAGTAATTTAAAAAAAAGAAGATTATAAATCTAAAGTGAATGACTTCATAATGTCAAGTAATGTCAAAATTCTAAAGAACGATCCCATTTTACTTTTTGATAACAAAGTATATATTCAAAATGAGGGTCTTCCAATGGGAAGTCCCATTTCTCCAATTTTAGCAAATATTTTTATGGATAATTTAGAAAACATAATATTTAATTCTAGTTATAAAAATAAAATTGTATTTTGGTATAGATATGTTGATGATGTGTTAGCAGGATTTGTAGGTAGCGAACGACAGTTAGATATATTTTTTAATTATATTAATACCTTGCATTCTAAAATTAATTTTACTTTAGAAGTTGAAGAAAATAATTCAATTAATTTTCTAGATTTAAAAATTGAAAAAGTTAATAATTTACTAAATTATTCAATATACAGAAAACCAACACAAACAGATGTAACCATACCATATAATTCAAATCATCCTATAACACATAAATTAGCAGCTTATAATTCTATGATACATAGGGCATTTTCAATTCCAATGAACAAAATTAACTTTGATAAAGAAATTGTTATCATAAAACAAATAGCTACATCTAATGGCTACCCAATTCATTTAATAAATACATTAATTAATAAGAAAGAACAGAAAGTGTCACTAAACCTAATATTTCCTAAGCAAACTAAAGAAATTAAAAGTTATAAAAATATTACATATTGTGGAACTATTTCCAATAAAATTTCAAAAATAATATCTTCGGCAACATCAGCATTAATATCATTTAAAACACAAAATAATATTGGTACAAAATTGTTAAATGTAAAAACAAAATTACCTAAATTAAAAAATCTGGTGTTTACAAAATTAATTGTCCAAAGTGTAATGCTGTATATATAGGTCAAACACAAAGAAATTTTGAAGTAAGATTTAACGAACATTTAAGAGCATATAGATTAAAACAACCAGATAAGTCAAACAATGCAAAACACATTCTTGAACATTCATACTCACTTATACACACCAATGACATTCAAATACTACACAGTTGTGATAAAAAAACAAAATTTAGATTTCCTTGGAGAACTCAAAATAAAAAGACATCTAGCAGATCCACAATTTAAAGTTGTTAATGAACAAATAAATCTGGGAAGTTCTCCACTTTTAAAGTGTTTGCTTTGATTGAGTCTTCATTTTATACATAGATAAGACGTAATTGTAACACAAATATATTAAGTTATTGTAAAGATCAGCATGATATAGTTTTTTCCTGGTTTTTCTATATCATTGCACAGTTATACTGATCTTAGAGGGAAGTACATCCAGGATAACATCTAGGCTTTAATATTGTTATGTCTTATTACTTCCATACTTGGTCTAGCCTTATAACTACCTAATAAACATCAGGTACCTAGCTACAAACAAACAAAATGTAACTTCAATATGTCAATCTGACGATGCTAAGTCTAGCGAAACGGCTGTCATTAAAGTTAATAAAGCAATTTTTTTTAAATAAATATTGGAAGTTTTGGTAAAACGAAGAGTTTTTCATTATTCTTAATAAGATGGACTTCCAAAAAGTAAGGGTTAGTACAATCAAAAAATAAATCCATTATTAAAAGTGCGAAAACATTACAATTTTATGTACTTACTATCTTGAACAAAATTAAAAATGTCACTCTGTACAATTCATAATAGACCCTACATGGTATAGTTTGTTGAGATCGGAGCTTTTAAAATCATAAAAATATACAGGGTGTTTCATTAAAAATATACTAAGAACATTAAAATTAGAAACAATTACATTTTATACTGCTAATTTTAGGAAAATGTTTGTATCTTAATGTATGTCTAACATCGAGAGATGAAAAATACATCGAATTAATTATTAAAATCTTGGATTTTAGACAGTATTCTTGGCAAATAATATAGCCATACGAAATTCGTAGGGTCAACTATTAATATACTATAAAATACTTATATTTTTAGAGGGAAAACGTTCGGCAATGCATGTTTACGGTTTACGGTCCTGGAAATAAAACAAAAGAGAAGTCGTACAAAGATTTTTAACAACAGCGCATGCTAACGAGATTAGACAAGATCAAAAGGTCAAACGCAAATAGATACACATTCATTTCCATTTAATAACATTATTATTGTTTTTTTTTTTCGTTATCAATGGGATTAAAACGTAAATAAGTAGCATAAAAGAAAATACTAACAGGATTGATATATTAGAATTAATAATCAGTATTAATTATACAGCGTGGCCATGGATGGCTTATCGTATAGGTGGAAAAGCAATGGCGAGCACTTTGAACACATTTTATGTATTGAAGCAAAACATAAAATTCGCATTATTTGAAATGTTATTAAATATTTCATGTTTAATAAAGCTTTAATTTTACAGTGTTTATTATTTTGTCGCATAATGTAATTAAAAAAAAAGTATTTATTATGGTATTCCATCCTTGGACACGCTGTATGAAAAAAATATGAATGGCTAGCATATAAAGTATAAATATTCTTGTAAATTGACAGCTACTTAATAGTGTAAGCTGTAAAGTGTGTCCGCAGCTTGTAGAAGTTTTACAAATCATTACTTTTTGAAGCTTTGAACGCAGTTCTTTAAATTGGAATTGTTTTCAGTTAGGTTAGGTTAGGTTTAGCTAGACAATATTTAGATATTCGATAAAACGCAGGAATTTTAACTAACTTAATGGATTTCAATACTAAGGATGATTTTGTCCCCAATTTGCATTAGATTTTTCGAATTAAAAGAGTATGTTACACAAATTTTGTGGAAAATTAATACATATAAATAATATATCGACGTATTTTTATCCTTCAGTAAAGAAAATCTTGGATTTTCTTTTAAGAGTATCATGTTTAGAGGTTTATTTACATCCTGTGCTTTTCGGCATATTGATTTTATAATTTTGAAGTTGAATCTAATATTTCCCTTGTTGATTTTATACAAAAGACTCGTTTAACTAACAAAGTACGAGGAAATACCCTTAAATCTCAAACAACAGACCAGTTTAATAAGAGATTTTTATTTCAAAAAGGAACACGATGGAGCTTTTATTGTCTTAAACAAATTCTTTGTAAATTGTTTAATTCTCGACAAGAATTTTACGCTAATTATATTTTTTTATTTCCTCTTCTTCTTGTCAAGCCATTTCGTATTTACGCATCAAAATTATTTATAAAATACGAGTCGCTTTTACCGAATTTAAAAGAAAAAAACAATAATAATTACAAAAGTTTAATGTACCAGAACTATTATTGTAGTTTCATACTATGTATAACCTCTACAAACCCACAGATGCGTGTCCGCGTATATAAACAGACAATCCAGTCATTTGTAAATAAAAAATGTGTTCCTATAACAATTATTATATAAAAAATTGGCGACCAAACATTTAATTTATAATGTCGGCTGAAAAGTCCCCGATCTGACCTATAGATGACGACACTAGAATTAAATCCATTTCATTTTTAGATTCGTGTAAAAATTTGACAGCTGTCGGACTATTAGTTTGTGAGATATTGCATTTTTAGTGAAGCATCTTTTTGTTATTTTCAAAAAGATGGAAAAAAAGAATTTCGTGTGCTTATTAAATATTGTTATTGGAAAGGAAAAAATACAGTTGAAGCAAAATCTTGGCTTGATAATGAGTTTCATGACTCTGCGCCAGGAAAATCAACAAACATTGACTTGTACGCAAAATTCGAGCGTGGTCAAATGAGCACCGAAGACGGTGAACGCAGTGGACGCCCAAAAGAGGTTTTTACCGATTAAAATATCAAAAAATCCACACACTGATGTTGAGTGACCGTAAAGTGAATATGATCGAGATAGCTGACACTCTAAAGATATCTAAGGAACGTGTTGGACATATCGTTCACGAATATTTGGGTATGCGGAAGCTCTGTGCGAAATGGGTGCCGCTCATGCTCACAATCGACCAAAAACAGCAACGAATTAATGATTCTGAGCAGTGTTTGCAGCTATTAAGTCGTAATAAATAAATTTTTTGCGTCGATATGTGACTATGGATGAAACTTGGCTCCATCACTACACGCCAATCGACAGTCAGCTGAGTGGACTGCGGCCGGTGAACCGCCACCAAAGTGTGGAAAGACTCAACAGTCAGCTGGCAAAGTTATGGCCCCAGTTTTTTGGGATACACACGGTATATTGTTCATCGACTATTTGGAAAATAGAAAAACAATTAACAGCGACTATTACTATGCATTATTGGAGCGATTGAAGACCGAAATCGCGAAAAAACGGCCCCATATGAAGAAGAAAAAAGTGTTGTTTCATCAAGACAATGCACCGTATCACAAATCATCGAAAACGATGGCAAAATTGCATGAATTGGGCTTCGAATTGCTTCCTCACCCACCGTATTCTCCAGATCTAGCCCCCAGCGACTTTTTCCTTTTCTCTGACCTGAAGAGAATGTTCGCGGGAAAAAAATTTGGCTCTGATACTGAGGTAATCGCCGAAACTGAAGCCTATTTTGAGGACAAACCGAAGGAGTACTACAAAAATGGTATCGAAAATTTGGAAGGTCGCTATAATCGCTGTATCGCCCTTGAAGGCAACTATGTTGAATAAAAAAAAATGAATTTTATCAAAATATTGTGTTTTACTATGGTACACCGGGGACTTTTCAGCCGACCTGTTAACTATAAATCGGTAAATTATTTTTAAAATTCCTATTATCTATTATAAATGTATAACAGCTTGATTAAAATATGTTTATAAATTAGTTATAATTAATTTGGTGCTGAGAACCTCGCTTTGCTCAGCACGCAGTGATAGATTTATAATAATACCAAATCAAACTGAAAAAATAGAAAATTGTTTCCACCTGCACCCAAGGTAAAGAAACTTAACAGTTTCTATACCAAGCTTGACCGTTTTCTATGAAAAAACAACTACTTCCTGGGCTATATGTCCCAACTGACATTGAATTGCATTCCAATAGAAAACGTCATGGCGACCGACTTCGTCGATACTTAAAACCATCTCTGTCGACTTGCAAATCAACGGGAAGAACACAATGTAATTTAGTGTCCGTTGGGGCATATAGCCCAGGAAGTAGCTGTTTTTTCATAGAAAACGATCAAGATGATATAGAAACTGTTTCTTTACGTTGGGTGCAGGTGGAAACAATTTTTTACTTTTTCAGTTTTATTATTGACTGCACCTTATTGAAATTATTTCATGTATTGTTTATACCAAATCAATTTTAACTAATTTAAAATCTATTTTTGCCAGCCTAATTATGTTTAAATTTGGTGTTATTACAAATGAATCACTGCGTGCCGAGCGAAGCGAGGTTCGCAGCACCAAATCAATAACTAATTTAAATTAAATTATATTTCGATATTTAAAAATATTCAAATGTTTTTTATTGAAACGTTGAGCTAAGAAATTTAAATGCAACAAATTACTTATCTAAAAATTTCGATTTTTAATCGATTTCAAATAAACAAAAACCTGGCAGACAGTGATCTAATATGGAATGCAGATTAGATATCGTTTAGCTAGATAAAACATTGTTTACTAACCATTGCCCTACGAAAAATATTTTCCTCTAAATAAGGTGATAAATAGAAATATTATACTCTAAACCGCAGTCACGTGAGGTTGAAATAGGTTAAATCATGTAAGTCATCGATTCTCTAATGTGGATAGAATCCAATTTCGAAGAAAAACTCATCGATCCCAGAATTTCATTTTGTATTTGTAACGTTTTGACAGTTATTAGTTTCAAGTTAATGTTGTAAAAATGATTTAATCTTAAATTTTAATTTAATTTAACTGACTTTTGAAAGTTTTATGCAAGGTAACCTCAGCTGAGACAATTTGTAAACAGAAAGCTAATTTATACTTAAACAGACATGATACTTCAATGCTAAACGTCAAATTTAAGTTTACTGATACTAATTTACGTTGAAATAAAGTAAAATTATATAATTCTAAAAAAAATCAGAATAAAATTAGTAAACTTTTTGTCGAATTCGTAATGTTTTATTTTTGTAGAATTAACATAAAAAACATTATCTATCATAACCAAATAAAATCTTTTACCTGCAGTATAAATAAACAATACTAATGCATTGTTCATTGAAAATACACTTCAACTGAATAAAGATAACTTATAATCTCAACGGCAACGTCCTATATTTTTTTAGTTCTTAAAACTAGGACATTTGATGTTTACAATATTAATTATGACATCAAATTTTGTTATCGATGATTTTTTATTATTTTAAGAAGATATAAAAATATTTACTAATATTTACTCAGTTTATACAGGGTTGGTATAAAGTATGCAACCCTTTGTAACATTTCTATCGTCATGTCACCTTGCACTATTACCGACCGTAAACGATACCGCATTATTACCGTTAAAACCGACCCCTATTCACTGTTAATGCTACTGTACACAAGACACCCCTTGTAGACGCTAAGTATTTATCTTTTTGAACGAGGCCAATCAAAGAACGCATTCCTTCTGACAAATGACACAAAACACAAATTCTGTTTTGAGCAAGACTATTTAAACGACCCACAAGGCAACGATAGCTCCTTTCATCGACAAACAGTATACCTTAGACTATAAATCTTAAGGGTGTAGCGTGGTCGGTATTTTATTTCAAGTAGTTTCTTTATTTGTTTAATTAAAGTAATTATAAGGTGTTTCTATCTTTCTCACCTTAGTTTTTGTGTAGTTTGTTTGCTTAATCGATAGCGTTCAAAAGATAGTGGCGCCCTTATTACTTATACATCCCAATCCTTCCTATAGTGAGCATTAACTTGGAGTCGAACCACCCCCTGGAGAGGGTCTCTTAGCCAGGATCTCTTTTGGAGAGTAATTTAGTTACAAATTAGCGCCTTTGAGGAGCTAATAGTGTTACAAATTGGCGCCCCTGAATTTTGTTACAAATTGGCACCCGGTTGGGTTGTTACAATTTGGCGCCTTTGAGGTGCTAATTTAGTTACACCTTTAAGCATCACCCTCGGTATATATCTCCTAAACGGTTAAATATGAGATTGCTAAGATCCAATAAATTCAAAAATGCTATCAAATTTAATGCACCATTTAAAGTTTGATGGAAAATGCATTTTATAATGTTTTCCATCTTATTACATAACTTAGAACCTACTTATATCAATTGTGGGTATTATGTCTCTTTTATCGCCTGATGATGGTCGTTTCATCCAAAAAACGTCGCCGTATTAACATTTTAACAATAAATAAATTTAAATTTGTGGGTTGAATTTTAGTGTTATTGCTACTATTTGTGCCATCCACATTTAAGTTATGAATAACTTCTACGATCAAAGTTCTTTTATTGTCACATTACACATAACAAGTTTGGTAAAATATTTTCTTCGCCACTATACATTATTTTCATTCTTGTCAAATAGGAATGTAAGTAAATAGATATTATAAAAACTCATTATCTGCGATTATTTTTTGTTGGCTGGATATTTAATCTGCTGATTTGTTAAGAAATTTATTTCATGATTACATAGAAATCCTAGAGGAAATACTAGAAATAATTTCAAAGTAAAATAATAAGAATGTTTGTTGACATTTCATTAAAATGGTGTTAAAACAGTCCTACGATTCAACAAAGACATACAGTTATTGTTTTCTTTTATTGCCTTTAATCACAATATCCAAATAAAATGCGTAAGATGAATAAGGCAGACTTCTAAAAATTTTGTGATTTTCAGCAAATATGTCAGATTTGTGGCTTTTAAAATTCAATTTGACAATCAATAGTCTGTATTAAGGAGGGAAATTCGAAATTTTTGACATTTTCTGTGTTTGTTTTTTAATTAATTTTTATGAAATTTTTCTTGGTTGTAGACTTGGTTGGTAAGTTTATTTTGGCTATTTTATTTTTCGAAATCCGACTACCCCTAACGAGGGGATGAGTTTTTTTTTAAACCCTTTTTTTCACCCTAGCTCGTACAATATTTGTTGGATTTTAAGATTTTTTATACAGTTTGATTCTACGTTTAATTTCAAAGAAAACTGTAGTCGAAATTTTCTGATCACATCATCCCTTACGAAAATATTCCATTTTTTCAACCGCCATGTTTTTTATATTATTATATTATATATTTTTATCAAGTTTTTTTTTTGGCTGTGTGTTTTTTGATGGTTTTTGGATGTGTTTCGACATGTCATAGGTCATAGGACTACGACGAACCTTTATTTTGACTATTTTTATTTCGTAAATTTGTTTTTTTTTTTTGGAAATCCGACCAACCCATACGAAATTAAAAGCTTTTTTGTAAAAATAGTAGCCCCTAAAAAAATTAACAGTTAAAAACATCGAAATAAAACAAAAACTGTAAATCTGTCGTCTTCGGAGGGTTAAAAGCTATCAGAAACTATTTTTTTTTAGGACAAGGCCCTTTTGCCACTGTTGTGAATGAAATATTTTCAAAATTACAATTATTTACTCGATCCGGTCCTGGAGATAAACAGATTTATAAAGAAAAAAGTTCTAATACGAAATGTTCGTAATTAAACGAGTTTTTTCAGGGTATAAGAATGTTTGACCTAATTTTCAAATTCACCCCTTTTAAAACAGATTGTTAAAAATATCAAAATTTCGTCCCTCGATATTTGCACCGTTTTTTAAATTTGGAGGACAAACTCTACCGAAACTGGACTACCATCAATTGATTCCTCATTAAATTCTCTACAAAATGGACCTACTTAAATTTTTCATTTCATTAATTAGATACAAAATTTAAAATGTTGTTAAAATTTCAATCCTCTTCCAAAAAAATGATGAAATTATAAATTATACATTTTTAAAGTACGATTGGGAAATTGGGAATTGTAGATGGTAGCCCGCCCATCTTCCAGTTTATTCTGGTCCAATTTTTATTGTCAGAAAATTGTTAACGTCAGTAATATTCAGGCATATGTTCACAATAATATCCACTTCAATGGACTAGTTTAGTAGGATCATATTAATCAAAATGATAGCAATATATATTTAGGATAAAATACCTACTTACTTATATTGGTATTCATTTTGCAATTAATTTATCTCATTTCGTAAAATTTAGCAATAAATAATTAGTAAGTTTTAAACGTAGCGCCAACTAATAACCAATAATGAAGTGTGTTTAAAAGTCAACGTTCAAGTATTCTCAAAGAACTGGCGGCACAAAACACCGTGTTCTGTGACTAACTGATTGTACCAGTTGACAAGATATATGACAGGAGAGAAAATCGTGTTTATCTGTAATAAACAAACAAGATGGTGATAGAATAGAACAGCCAATAGAAAGTGGGCGTGGTTCTATTGAAAATGCCAAAACGGTATTCTTGAAATTCGTTCTCTCACTGTACCGATAGAAGGGTTGCTCCCCGAGAGAACAATTACTTCTACTGGTTATTTTTGAAGGAACCGCTATAACACCAAGAGAAGGTGTTAGGGATTTTTATTTTCGAACCAAAAATAGTATAGAAGTAATTTCTTTCATAAACCAAACACAACCAAACAACAAATTAAACTAACGAAAATGACAGAATATTTTGTTTAGTGTTTTACTCCTTATTTGATAAAGTGTCAATCAGAGAACAAAAATATCAATATGTTTATCTCTTTTTAATGACAACAAATAAGAGAGAGAGATAAGTTCCTCGGTTAATATTAAAGCATATCGACAACATCGCAAATTTTCTACCAATCTTATTGAAATACGTCACTTACCACTTATGACGTATGTAACCATTAAATTTAAATTTCAAAAGCCGATTATGGATAGAGGATTAATTTTATAAAAATTTTATTTGTACAGTTGAACCACTAAAAACCTATTTTATAAGAAGCAAATATAAAAAAAAATCACTAAACTAGTCCATTGTCGAGCAGTGTATATGTATACATGAATAAGCTCTATAAAAAATTTCACAATTCATACTCAATTTCCTGAGTCTATTAATGAACGATTAAAATCCCATTCGGCAGTGAATTAAGAAATATTTGAAATAGGTTATATAAGGATTATAAAAGATAGATATATTATATTGACCTTGTATAACTTTCCTGTTAAATTAAATCAACTGAATTCAGTAAATCATGTCGACATACTGTGTGTATGTATATTTATAAATATGAAAGGCGCCATGTTTGTAGCAAAATCAGTACCGTATTGTGAGCACATCAATAAAATTAAAACACTGTTACTTAAGTAGTTATATTAAAGACATTAAAAAGATAAAAACGACCAATAAAACAGTTGTCCTTTCTGGACAACTTTGTTGCTGCAACACATTCACAGTTTTTTCTGCTTTATGTAACATTTACAGGTAAGACTAATGAACTTACTATCCTGTCAAGTCTAATCGTTTCCATTTGTATTCTTAATTTTAGCCTGATGATGGTCTTTAACTAGACCGAAACTAGTAGCTTTGTAACAGCAGTTTAAAATTTTTATATCAATAAATACTTGTGTGACATTTGTAACATGATATGTTAACTAAAAACGTAGTATTTTTAAATTAATTATATGGCTAACACTAACACCATCTATTGTATAAAGTTCTTAACATGTTAATTATTATAAACGATTCCTGTCAGTAATTCCAACTTTATACACGATCTTTAATGTGGCATAGTCCATCATTCTCTTATTGTCATTGGTGTTATACACAGGTATGTTTTTTGATTTTTATTTTTGGTAAAAGATTTTAAATATAATTTCTATAAATCTTGACAGTACCTACTATATAATCAGATGAGAATTTTCATATTAATAATTATTTCAAGTATATTTTGAGGGCAATTTAAAAGTAATAATTGTAAATTTTTTTTTATAAAAAAATACAAAATGGCGAGTTGAGTACTTTTTTTGGAATTCTAATTGTTATATTAATTTATCTTTTGTTACTACTGTATTTTCTGTCATATATCCTAATGATAAATGTAAATTTCGGAATACGCTGTTTTGTACTTTTTGTACGGAAAAAATAAACGAACACGTGGCTGATGCTGACAATTTTTCACAGCATTGGAATATACAATACCAAAGACGTTACAAATTTCAAGTTAAAAGACGTTACAAATTTCAAGTCAAAAGACGTGACAAATTTCAATTTAAAAGACACTACAAATTCCAAAGACACTACAAATTTCAAAGACATTACACTGATTGGTTCTACATTGGTGGACGGTTCATCAGACCAACCCTTCACTGGACCAGCCCTCTCCTGGATCAACCAATGGATCATATATGTAAAAAAAGATAAGTCGACCAACGTAAATGCATTTATAATATTATACAGCTGTCTCGTTTTTCTTTATTTCTTAAACGTAATATAAAAATCATTTTAGTATCGTCAACTGTATTAGAATAAGTTTTTGTAAAGAACTGTTTGCGGATTATTTTTTTGTAACGTATTCTCAATTTCATTCATTTAAGCACCAAGGAAATCTATTTATCTTTTGGTACATTTTCATATCATTTTTTATCTTCATAGACAGTTTTTTCTGACATCTTTCTGTCATCTTATGATACTTATTTAAATAACTCAGCTTAAAACAACTTTCTTCAGTAGTATCATAAAAAATAAAAAGATTTCAGTGGCGCCCTTATAATTTCTTAAAGAAACAAATAGTGTACTATAGTCAGAACTAATGAACTTACTCACCCCTAGCCGAGGTATTAAACTATCATAATTTTTGCTGTGATAAACATTTATAAATTTTGTTAATTATTGAAATATCTTTTACAATTAATTAAAGACGAAATTAAGATTAATGTTTGTTTACCCTTTAGGCACTTAGTTTTCAAAAATTGATTTTGTGCGTTTAATTGCTAGAAGTATTAATATAATGGATATAGAACTCTAGAACTATTGTAAAATTAACTATAACTCCAAAAAAATAACGTATTTTCATGATACGGTGCGCTGCGTGAACTTGGCGCACCATATTTTAAAATTGGATTTTTTTGTATTTATTAAACGGAACTATTGAAGATACTTACAGAGAACTCTAGAACTATTGCAAAGGATGCCAGAACTCTAAAAAAACCTTGAGATTTTTAAATATGGTGTGCCAAGTTCACGGGAATCATTTTATTCTATATCCGACTCGGAAGAGGAAGAATCGTTGTTGACATTAATAATAATAGGGTCGATTAAATCATCACAAATATTGTCAATTTTCCACATATTTGCCTCTACTTTGATAACATGCTCGATACAGTTTGTCCAATTTTCCTTACTAACATGACTTACAGCACTCTCAAACAATTTCACAACATCGTTTATTTTAAAAGTAGTATTTTTTTCCAACTTCCCCCTTTACCTGAGCCCATATTAATTCTATGGGATTAAGTTCACAATGATAAGGGGGAAGTCGAAGAACTGATATACCACGAGAAGAAGCCATTTCTTCTACAATGTAGGTTTTGTATTTATTCTTGTTCATTTTTGCAATTCTGTAAAGTTCTTTCCTTAGTGGATCTTTTGGAAACTTAATATTTTTCGAAATAAGCCACTCCAAAAGCTCTGCTTTACGCCAACGACTTGTGGGCAATGCTTCTCGTAATCGTGAATGGTAACTTGCGTTGTCCATAACAATAACAGCCCCTTTTGGAATCAGATCCAACATTTGAACAAACCATTCCTCGAAGACATCCCCATTCATATCTTCGTGATAGTCCCCCGTGCGTTTTGAAATAAAAATTAATAATCCACCATCAACAAAACCTTCAGAATTTCCAACATGGACAATGATAAGTCTTTTTCCTTTTCCAGATGGTGGCTGCAAACCTAACACAAACCTTCCACGAATGCCTGCCTTCCACTTTTAATGTTTTCATCTTGCCAAGATTTGGAAACTGTATATCCAGCATTTATCCATGTTTCGTCTAAGTAGAAGATTTTCAAATTTTTTTCTCTGGCATGTCGAATGCTTCTTAAATAGTCTCTTCTCCAAAAAACTATTTCCGTTTATCTATCAAGAGAGATTTTCTATTATGTTTTGTATATCTGAAACCCACATCTTTCAAAAGTTTGCATAATGTCATTCTGGAGAATTTTGTATAGTCCGTATCTTCTTGCACTGATGTCATAATTTTGTCAAGTGTTGGAATTTCCTTTCGTAAGTAAAATCCATGGACTTTACGCCTTAGTCTTTGTTTTAATGACTCATCGATCTCAATTGGTTTTCGGCCTGAAGGAGTTTTAGGGGGTTGAAGAGTTCCATTCTTGCTTTCTTTTAGTAATCTATAAATTGTTGATTTAGCAACACACAACATAGCAGCCGTTAATTCCACAATTTATCATCAACACTTGCATCAACACGGTATACCCTCTTAAAATATATTTTGGTACGTCTATGAAATCTACTTAAATGAATGATTTATTACTCCTTGTTCTTTCTATATAGACTATAACTTCATGCAATCCATTTCATTTTAATAATAGGCGATTTGAAAATATTTTAGAGAATGGTTTAGTTTTAATGCTGAATCCGTTTCTGTTTTTTTTCAGACCCACAGTCTAAGACAAGTGAGCATCGCCGGACGGTCGCATTTCATTTGTTATTCGACTTCCAAGGTTTTTCTTCGACGTAATTATAGACTAGGCCACATGCCAATGGATATTTCTCAACATTTTACCTCTTCTCTTTTGTCGTCGTAGGAGAGAATATTATTCAAGAAGCATGCAATGAGGGAACAGAGATTTTGCGGTCGGTGCGTTGTGTGCGTGTGAAAGGTACCCACTATTCATTATAATAAAAGTTAGTTACAAAATATGTACGGATTTTTATGGGTTCGGCTAAAGCAGGTAGAAATCTTTTAATGACTACAAGAAAAAAAAACAGCAAGATGGGAGTTTAATTCCTCAAAATGCATAAGAGAGTGACCATCTTCCTCTATTAGTTCATTTAAATTGTAACTATATCCTAAAAAATACGAAACTCGATCTAGTTTTGTAAAATTGGGGAGGGCTGTATCTAGAAGTAACAGGTCGGCTGAAAAGTCCCCGGTCTACCATAGTAAAACACAATATTTTGACAAAATTCATTTTTTTTTATTCAACATAGTTGCCTTCAAGGGCGATACAGCAATTATAGCGACCTTCCAGCTTTTCGATACCATTTTTGTAGTACTCCTTCGGTTTTTCCTCAAAATAGGCTTCAGTTTCGGCGATTACCTCAGTATCAGAGCCAAATTTTTTTCCCGCGAGCATTCTCTTCAGGTCAGAGAAAAGGAAAAAGTCGATGGGGGCTAGATCTGGAGAATACGGTGGGTGAGGAAGCAATTCGAAGCCCAATTCATGCAATTTTGCCATCGTTTTCGATGATTTGTGACACGGTGCATTGTCTTGATGAAACAACACTTTTTTCTTCTTCATATGGGGCCGTTTTTTCGCGATTTCAGTCTTCAATCGCTCCAATAATGCACAGTAATAGTCGCTGTTGATTGTTTTTCCCTTTTCCAAATAGTCGATGAACAATATACCGTGTGTATTCCAAAAAACTGACGCCATAACTTTGCCAGCTGACTGTTGAGTCTTTCCACACTTTGGTGGCGGATCACCGGCCGCAGTCCACTCAGCTGACTGTCGATTGGACTCAGGCGTGTAGTGATGGAGCCAAGTTTCATCCATAGTCACATATCGACGCAAAAAATCGGGTTTATTACGACTTAACAGCTGCAAACACTGCTCAGAATCATCAATTCGTTGCTGTTTTTGGTCGATTGTGAGCACGCGCGGCACCCATTTCGCACAGAGCTTCCGCATACCCAAATATTCGTGAACGATATGTCCAACACGTTCCTTGGATATCTTTAGAGTGTCAGCTATCTCGATCATATTCACTTTACGGTCACTCAAAATCATTTTGTGGATTTTTTTGATATTTTCGTCGGTAACCACCTCTTTTGGGCGTCCACTGCGTTCACCGTCTTCGGTGCTCATTTCACCACGCTTGAATTTTGCGTACCAGTCAATGATTGTTGATTTTCCTGGCGCAGAGTCCGGAAACTCATTATCAAGCCAAGCTTTTGCTTCAACTGTATTTTTTCCTTTTAAATAACAATATTTAATAAGCACACGAAATTCTTTTTTTTCCATCTTTTTGAAAATAACAAAAGTTGCTTCACTAAAAATGCAATATCTCACAAACTAATAGTCCGACAGCTGTCAAATTTTTACACGAATCTTTTGAAGGTTGATACTATCTAACAATGAAATGGATTTAATTCTAGTGTCGTCATCTATAGGTCAGACCGGGGACTTTTCAGCCGACCTGTTAATTCTTTATCCTTTTCCAAATGAAATACCGACTATAAAAAGATATATTTATTAATATTTATAGTATATATGTTATAAATGTGCCCCATGGCGATGCAAATGTCTAATGATTCTTGCAAAAAATCTCTCACACCTCCCGGCCGATCTATCAATGTTGGCGCCATCTCCTACGAACATCTTGCTGCACAACATCCTACATTAATTTTATACCTAGCGATCATGTTTTCTCGGACATTCTGGTATTAAAATATCAATCGATTAAATCATTATAAATAATTAGGGGAAAAGTTCCTATGATGGACCCTCTAAGAAAGTCATTATAACTATTTTAATTTTCCAATTATAGTATTTTTCACAGTAAATGGTATTGTATATATAATGCTATCCTCATCTAAATTAATTATAATTGGCGCAATTGATTTTACAGAAAGGTACGAGTTTTCAACATTTATAACATGACTAACAGAACTTTTCCAACTCTCGGTAGGAATGTCATTCATATAGTTCCTAATTAATTCTACCACACTACCACTTAAAGTCGGAGAAGTATTTTTTCCGTGCACACTCGATTTAAGTTGGTGCCACATAAGCTCTATGGGATTGAACACGCAGTAGTAGGGAGGTAGTCGTAACACTGTATGTCCCAATTCTTCTGCAATTGTATCACAAATATACGTTTTTTTAGAAAATGACTGCAGCACTTGTAAAAGTTCTTTTTTTTGTATAATTTTCCTCAAAATATATGTAATTTGCAGCCATAAAGTTTTGAATCTCCAATTTCGTATTCTTTGAGCCAAGAATTTTTTGCAATTGTCGACTATGATAACTTGCGTTGTTCATTACTATAACGCTGTTTGGCGGAATATTGTATATCAGACAATTTTTAAACCAATCTTCAAAAAGCTCTGCTGTCGTATCTTCGTAATAATCAACACAAGAGTCCTTAATATTTTTGGCTGAAAGCCACATAGCGTTTGGGATCCAACCATTTTTTGATCCTGCGTGTAATATTGTGATTCTCTTCCCTTTATTTGATGGTGCTTTTGTTTTACACTTATCAGAGGAATCAGCCCATCCTTTGGAAGGGGTGTCATGCGTGTCAAACGTCAAACCACGTGTCGTCGAGGTAGAGTATTGGCCGATTTTCAGACCGGTATTTTCTAATTGACGTTATATATTCAAAACGCCAGTTTATTAAACGTGTGGATTCTATTATTACTTGTCTCTTGTCAGTTTTTCCGATATTTAAAGCCCATTGCAGACAGAGCTCGCCAAAGAGTATTGAGGCCACAGTTGATGGTGAGTTTCGTTGTTGATGAGCCGCTGTTTCAGACTTTTGATTGTAGGGACACGCTGCTCATCGTACATAGTGTAGATTTTTCGCCTTATCAAATCTTTTTCTTGATTCCATGGAATTTTCAACAATTCGTCTAACTGAAATAAGAGGCACCTTCGTCAAATTACTGGTTACTCTTGCTCGAGGGGTGTCTCACTCTGTCAATCTGGTGTACACTGTGCTACCAATCCCCCTCGAATCTTGGAAATCTTACCAATCCGAGACCCAATCTCAGAAATCCACAAATATATGTTCCAATCTCTCAATCTTTCTTTAAATCTCACAATCTTTGAAAATATTGTGACAATCTCTTGATTTCTAATGCAAATCTTGTCAATCAGAATTCAAAGTGGGGGTACATACGGTTGATCTTGTTTCAAACAACCCTCGAAACGACCTCGAAACAACCTATTCCTATTGTGAATTCTCATGTACATGTGTGTGTGTATATAATGGAGCACAACGAGATAGATAACGAGGTAAGTATATCTAAGTATTTAGTTATAAAATGTTTTAATTTTTTTTACTGAGCATAAAATATATATAAATGGCCAACAAAGTGAGTATTACCTTCTTAAATTTTTTTTATAGATTCTACCGATGAAATTCCCGAAGAAATTGTTCAAGATCTTCATTCTCAGTTTTCTCTCAGCTGATGGAGATCCATTACAGTTTAAAGATCTATCGGACAAATTCAAGGATCGTGATGACTCGTTTTTTGAGGATAGTCCCTACGTCAAAGTTTACACAGGAAAGAAATATATAGTAATTAGAAAGACTACGTTGTGCTGGTTTTTGACTGTAAAAGGCCATAGGATGAGTGGCGATCGTCTTGAACGAGTGAAGCATAAATTAGAACATTTCAATAATAATTTCCATGTGTCATGTGTTAAAGTAAAAGAATATATTTCAATTGGTGACTGGGTTGCTTTCAAAAGAAAAAACAAAACAGGAACTCCTCTTGCAGAAAATGTTCTCATCTTTTTTGAAAATAGGAAAAGTCCTTTCCTTTAAATATATTAATATGAATTCTAAAAAAAAGAGCCAATATTCCTTGGACAGGGCGAAAACTATTCCAAGTGGGAAGTGTAAAATTGCAGTATTAGCTCAGTGGTTTACCACTAACAACGAGGGAATACTCCATCTGGATGAAGAAGATCGCAATGAATTCATATAAATGAGTTCATATATTTGTTCTGTACCACCCGCCATTTATAAAAATAGAATTTTAAGAATTGACAATTATTCAAACCTTGAAAAAATTATTGACATTTTTCTACTCAATCAAAATAGTGAGAATCCTGTCGAATTTTCATCAAATAGTGACATTTCTGTACAGTATATGGAAGACAGTGACGATGAAGTGGTTGCTTCTGATCATAAAAGTAAATTTGAGTGAGATTCGGTAATAAGTCCAGCTATTATAAGACCTGAACTGGAGGAATATTACGCTGTATATTACGATGACAACTTTTATATAGGAAGAGCTATAGAACACTTAAATCAAAATACAACCAAATTCAAATTCCTGAAAACCGACCTCGACCAATTTGTGTGGCCAAAGAAAGATGAATATCAAAATGTAGAAAATATTTATATACTGGAAGGTCCCATAAAGCTAGAAGGAACAGTTCCTTTCAAAATTAAAAGATATATATTACAAGTCATTAAAAATAAATTTAAGGAATTTAAAAAGACTTCCGGTAATAGTACCTGAGTATTATTTAGAGAAAATAAAGTGTGGGATATTGAAAGCTTGCTGGAGGGCATAAAAAACACATCAAGTTTTGTTTTCCACCACCCTGTATAATAAAAAATATTATTACGAGTATTAATTTGTTGTTTTTATTTTGTTTTAGAATATTGATTTTTTTTTCTTGTTTTTATTTTGTTTTAGAATATTGTTTTAATTTTGTTATTTTGTGTATAACAAAAAATTTTTTATGATTGCGATAGTTATTTTAATTGCAAATATTTGAAAAATCCCAAAATATCTTGCGAATCTTGGAACAATCCCACAAATCTTCAGAAATCTCTCAATCTTTGATAAATCTCTCAATATCTGACAAATCTTTAGAAATCTCTCAATATCTGACAAATCTTTAGAAATCTCACAATCTTTGATCAATCTTGCAAATCTTTTGAAAATCCCTAGAAATCTTGAGAAATCTCTCAATCTTTGATAAATCTGTCAATATGTGACAAATCTTTAGAAATCTCTCAATCTTCGATAAATCTCATATAAATCTTGCAAATCTTTCGAAAATCCCTAGAAATCTTGGAAATCTTCAGATATTGTCACGAATCCTGTAAAAATGCTTCGAATCTCACATTATCCAATCTGGTGTACACATTTTGTTAAAGTGAGACACCCCTCGCTCTTGCTGCAGCACCTGCGTTATATCCTTGCTGAAGTAAGGAACTATACACATTTTTTATGATTTTCGCGTCACAAGATAAGTGATTCATCTTTAACGAACCACTGGAAGAAGCACTATTACTTTTTATCCACTGACGCCACATACTGCCTATTCTATACGTTGGGGTATAAAATCTTGCTAGCTGTAATCCTCTACAATCCTTCTCTGAGAGACAAAATTACCTGAATCAGGTCCTTTTACATTTATGATGTGCGTCTCGGATTTTACAATTGAAGGGTGTAATTGGTTTTATTATAATCCTTCAGTCACAATACAATACTCAATATATTTTTACGTTTTCTGGTTTTATTAATGTGGCCTCTACTTATATAACAAATTAAAAACAGAAACTAACGACGAATTCCTCGTAGATCGTATAACCAATCAAATAACCTTCAACGTTTTAAAACAACCAGCCTCGTATTTACAACATGGCCAATGTTTCGTTTCTTTTCTTTTTTATATATACTTACTCATTTGTAACATGGAATACGAGTATTTGTCTGTTTTGGATCTTGATTTATTTTTCTATGAAATTATAGGTTTGTTGTGTCTTTGGATGTTATCTGAGAAGAGTTTTTTACTACGTTACACGTACAGTCAGCATACAGAGTGGAAGTGTGAAGTGTATTTATAAACAAATTTACAATGTATCAAACTGACTTCGAATCAAAACTAAGTTATTTCGTTATTTGTAAACATTTAGTCGAGAAATGAAAATATTTCCGTTTGGGAGTTTATCTGTTTAAAAAAATATATACATATGAATCGGTATTAAATAATATTTTGTACGCACTATGTATTTTAAAATGTATGGGAATGGTTGAGGCAATGAAAAAATTTGTTTTTAAAAAACTTACTAAAAGTATGAACAAAGGGCTATTGCGGAAATATACTCCAAGAACCCACTACAATTTTTTATAAAGTTGGGGATTTACCTTATCAAGAGCAAGACCTGCGGAGATTCGGTAAAAGCGGAGGTAGATATTTTGCTACTGAAGGATAAATACTATAAATTGGGTAAAAAAATGGGTAAAAAACCGACATTTTACCAATTTTTTTAGAAAAAACTAGATAACATTTTTAAAAAATCTCTCCATAGGAACACAGATTGGGCTTTTACCTACATTACATATTTTTTTCGTTATCCTAAAGTTGAAAATAAATTTTAAAAGTGGGGGACTACGAAAGCATTTCAATTACTGATATTTACAAGGTAAATCCCCCTCTTAACCAACCTGGCCTTCATGTACTTAGTGATGCGTTCCACAAAAACTCTAAAAACAAACCATTTAATGCTGAAGATATCAATGAAATTTTTCAGTTCAACATAGAACGTATTCAAAATTTTAATCTGGACCTTTATTTAATATGCTACCATAATACGAGAAACGTAAAAACACTGATTTCGAAACTTGAACAAGGTCGATATTGGTGTACAACCATCAACCATGCAAGAAAAATTAATAACCCTGAGTATCTGTCATGGAAACCAACAACAACTTCAATTGCTTAATCAAACATAAAACAGTAATAGCAGAAACTGAGTATTGGAGTAATTTGAGTCCTTTTAAATGACTGCACTATGTTTTGCATTAGAAATTAGGCTTAGTTAGTGAATAAGTGAAATATATAAGTGAAAATATATTCAATTAATATAATAATGATTTTTATATAGGTTTCCACTTTATATTCCTTATGTAAATTTCATGCAGATTCCATACTGCAAAAAGTGACAGCGCAATCAAAAAATAGTTCCAACTTTAAAAATGAATTTTGAGAAAAATTGAAATAAGCGCACTAAATGAATACTGAATTCGTTGTTTGTAAACCATAATTGTCCAGAAGTAGCTTTTCTAAATAATTGCCTAAAATTGAAGTAACAATAATTGAATGTAATAATATCTTAAGAAGAAATTATTATGTAATTTATCAGAATTCAACCGATGTTTCTCTTTATATAAAAAAATTAAATCCTTTCGTCACTATACAGGGTGTTTCTTAAGTAATCTAAAATATTATATGGGGCGCTTCGTTACTCAATTTTAAGACGAAAAGTTCATATAAACATGTGTGATAGGTGTTGTCGTTTATGAGATACAGGATGTTGTACGTGAAATTAATTTTTCTTGGTGACGCTACTGATTTATATTTTTTTATTATTTTATTACAAGCAACATGTGTTAAACATAAAGAAAAAATAATACATTTCAGAGCAAATGTTCAAAATGTCCACCTCCAGCTAAAATGCAAGAATCCGCTCGATGTCTAATGGATTGTCGAATACGTTCGAAGATACCAGGATTGTTACGAATAACACGTAACAGACGTACAGCCGTCTATGATACGATTTTGAAGATCTTGTACGTTTAATATCAGTGTTGTGTAAACAAACGATTTCAAATATCCCCACACACAAAAATCCAGAGGATTGTGTCCAGGTGATCTAGGGGGCCACGGGTGTGGAGATCCTCGTCCGATCCAATGGCCTGGAAAAACATTATTTAAATCATGCATGAACCACATGCGCCTTCTAATAATAATAGGTACATCTTCCAAAAGAAGTGGAAGTTCATTTTCTAGAAAATGCTGGTATATCTCACCGGTTAACCGTACAGGAAGGAAAAATGGTCCAATTAAATAATCATCGATGATGCCAAGCCAAACATTGACCGAAAATGTTTGTTGAAATCGTTTTACACTTATGGTATGTGGATTTACATCTGCCCATATGTGGTCATTATGAAAATTCATAATCCCATGTCTAGAAAAGTTGGCTTCATCCGTAAATAGAATATTGACCACAAAATTCGGATTGTTCGCGATTTCACGTAAAATCCATTGACAATACTGTATGCGTAATGGATAGTCAGTAGGTAACAAATGTTGAACACGTTGAACGTGATATGGATACAATAAATTATCTTTTAGAATATTCCAAACAGTTTTGTTACTAACATTTACTTCATCTGCAACTTTTCTTGTACTCGTTTCTGGATGTTGGTCAATAATTTGAAGAATCTGGTTTTCCAATTGGGGATTTCTCACAGTTCCGGGTCGTCCAATAATATTCTTCGATTTAGCAAAAATTCCAGTTTCTTGGAAACGAATATGTAACTTAGTAAACGTATCTGAACATGGTAAACGATTATTTGGATAACGCTGGGCATACGTACGTCTAGCTTCTAAGGCATTACCATTCGCTAATCCGTACAAAAAATGCATATTAGCCATTTCAACATTAGTAAACACTGGCATAGTTATTAACTAAACACAGAGTCAATCAAATAAAAATGTACGATTTTTGCGTTGGTTTTCAAATTTGACACTTGTCAACATTATTTCAAAGGCCACTTAGAATAAGCATGTTTTTGCGTATTACTTCTAAAAACCAGTAGCGTCACCGGGAAAAATTAATTTCACGTACAATCAGAACTGACTTATTACAATAAATTCAACACCCTGTATCTCATAAACGAAAACACCTATCACACATGTTTATATGAACTTTTCGTCTTAAAATTGAGTAACGAAGCGCCCCATATAATATTTTTATTAACATTTTAGTACTAGTCTATAATTATTATTAGTTCATTTTAGTACTAGACTATAATTATAATTTCATTTAATTGGAAGAAAACAAACAACAGAAATGCCCAGTTGCAGTAAACTAAAACCACAAGTTCAACTGAGGAACTGTACAAATACTCATGACATTACTGATAATTTTTATTCAATGACTAAAGAAAATACTTTATTATATTTTACTATCAAACTTTTTAAATATTTTATAGAACAAACTTTGTTGTAAAAGTAGAAGTTGTACACCTTGCTTGCCATCTCACTAAATTTTTTAAATCAATATTTTAATTATTTTCTTTTATCCATGAGGGTGAAAGAAACAATATTTGAAGTTATGTATTTAAAAAAAAGTTCTTTATCACTTAAATCAAAACATGCGCCAGTGTGATAAAAAAAATGATAAATAAATTTGTAAACGAAATATATTTGCCCTATTCGTTCAATATTTAAATTAGGCCAATAAAACCGAGAGTAAAATGATTAAATGTTTGCTTTTTGTTCGATATTAAACTATATTCCCAAAAGATGTTTATATTCAACAAGTTAAAAATGTTATACCACTCCAGATACTACTAACTACAATAAATAAAATATTAACCTGTTTTCTTTTGATGGGTTCAACAACCGGTGGAGGAAATGCCATTTTTCCCTCGTATTGTTCTCGCATATCGTTCAAAATTTGCACAAACTGTTCGTAACTATCTTCCACGTGTTCTTTCGGTACATGCAAATAACTCCTCCAATTACTTGAATCGAAACCCCAATGCACTGTTCTGTTTTCCAAATTTCTATGTACGTGACATACGAACTGTTGTGGAGAAAATCCCGCTTGACAATCACCACATTCTATACATTTCGCGTTTTTGTTTATATATAACTCGGGATAACACAATCCACTGGCCCTGCCAAAACACTCGTGATAAATAGGGATAGAAGGAGCTCCTTTACGAGGTCGAAGTTCCGAAGTCACTTGTCCGTACAACAAGGCACTACACAACCTTTCCGCGTCGGTTTTCGTTATTAAACCACAACTAGGAGCACCACTTGGAAGAATACCTTGATTTTTAAGCACGTTGAGTTGCTCGGGGGTACACCTGGAGCAATAAATCTGCAATTGGTCGCATTCCTGATTGATTTGTTGTAAACTAAAATCTCGAAGAACGGAATTTAAAACTTGGGGTAAGCAAAGACGTTTTTCGCCTCCAACTACAAAACAAGAGATGGATTCTCCTTCGAGAATGGTTTCAGTGCGTTCGCTACATGATGTGTCGGGGATGGTCAGTATAGGTACTTGTTGAACGGGAAAAGGAGCGGGTACGAATTCTTCCTCTTTAATATCTGGCGAAGGTGTCTCATTTTTCACGGTAACTAAAGAAAGTCCGGGGCCTTGAAGACTTTTAGTGGCGCTGTGTTGGTAGTTTTTCAAAACACTTTTTAAATGTGGAGTAACTTCCATATTTGAATTAACGATTTAATTTATCACATACTAACACATTGTTGTAAATTAGTAGGTTAATCATATCAATGGGTCCGACTCGTATAGACTGTTTTCATTAATTAAAAGGTGCCTTCACTGTATTATGTTGTCACTAATGTCAATCACGGAGGAGCGGTAAACTTTCAACGCCATGTAGCATTATATAACCAAGGTGAATTTTAGCACTGATTCAGCTTAGCACAAAGTTGCCCGTCCACAAAACTGTTTACCGTTCTCCTTCTCACTCTCGCTCAATTTCATGCTGCCGACTAACACTCTCCGACCAAGACTCATGTCTGACTGTGACCAGTGACCGGTAATAATCGTCTCGACACTGTGTTTTGCAGACTGTTGCAAAGCGCAAGCGCTTAGGCACTGGCACTTTTTCACAATTTTATTGGCATTGAATCGCAGAACAAAACTCACACTGACGCACAACCCTTTATTATTAAACTTTTTCTCTTAAACGTCTTAAAAATTAACAAATTACTCCAAAAATCTACCTAAATTCTAATGATTTTTAGCCACATTAGATAACCATAAAGCAGACAGAGTGAAATTAAAGATGGGGCGTTCCATCGGAACCGGTATAAAAGAACGTTTAAAATAGTATATTAAACAACGCATTTCATATGGAATTCTGTTATGACACGAGTTCAAGTTTAAAAAACGAATCGCGGAGCGATGAGTTTTTTAAAGAACGAGTGTCACAACAGCCATATGAAATAAGTTGTTTATAATATTTTTTATATTTTGCTATTTTATCATTTTTTAAATTAATTTATTATTTTTACGTAATACCGAAAATTTTGATTTTAAAAAGTATGTCGGTAGCACTGTGTTATTTATAACATTTGACAGTTTTGACATTTAAATTATGAAATGTTAATGTTTTAAAATATTTTAAAATGACTAATACACCAATAATAATATATTATATAAGTAAAAAATCATATTTATATTTACAAATACTTTCTTAGGGCCGGTTTATTCATCTGTCCAGTAAAGTATCCGTTAGTTATCTGTTCACTAAACTTAAAGGTCACCTGTAAGCAATTTTTGTGTTTATTCAACGCATTTTATTCGTTCAGTAGTTACTGAATCCTTATCACTACGGGAGATAAGGCAACAGTGTATTTTCTGTGGTTTGTGTGACTGACTCTACCTTAGAACAAAAAGATCTTTTTGTTCTAAGGACGCTATTAATGAGTTCTATAGTTTTTTTGACAGATGACATTTTACTTTGCATCAGCTGTGTATATTATTTGGTTTTTTCGAGATTTTAAAAGATTATTAGTTAAATCTGAGGGTTAACAAAAGCTGTTGCAGTGGCGGAATCGGGTTGTTTCTAAAAAATTTCATTATTTCCTAAATGGTTTTCTAACATAGTTTACAATAAAATACCTTTCAGATTGGTGTAAAAGTATTTCTTCTATGAAGGCTAAAGTTTGTGCAACCGATTTTTTTGTTAAACGAAATTATCCCAACAGTTTAAATTGTCCCATTGGTGAAATCTGTTTTGGCTATTATAAGGTCGGCGATCGTTATATAGTCAAGAAAAAGATTTATTTCGTCAATAACATCCATTTTAAAAAAATTAAGTAAAAACATAAATCACGCGAAAAACAATTTTAGGTTAGAATCTCCTCTGTAATTCCTTAATGACAGGTCCAATCGATCTGTAAATTAAAGTCTTCAGTAGCTTATAATTACTGAAAACTTGGCGTTACTAGGAGGTGAATAAACACTTACGGACGACAATCTTCTCAGTAACGCTACTAAACACTTTACTGAAAGGTGAATAAACCGGCCCTTAAAGAACAATATAAATTTAATAAATTGCTATTAGCCACAAATGTCATAGTCAATAGTCTTGTCATTTTATACTTCACTCATGTCTCCAACCATTTAAAACAAAATTTTGCGTGCGCACAAGTTACATTACTATACGCAAATGCGTTTTATAATGAAGATTTTTATGCAAAATATAAAAAACTATTTTTAGACGCATAAAACTCGAACAGTTATTCATTCAACAAGTGCAATAAACACTTTTTGTACTATTTGCATACTCTATTTTTTATAAGTTCATACAAAAACCAAATTATTAACTGTAAGAAAGTGGAAAAATAAAAATATATAAAAACATAACGTAGTGGTAGTATCCATTAACCATTTGTATTAAACGTAATTGTGTTTTGATGCATTTATTTACTTGTTTGTGATTTATAATTATGGTAATGGAAATTTTATTAAGATTAGAAATTTCGTAATCCAAATAGTTTATATCTAATCCACACTTGTCAGAATGTGAGGTTAATTAATGCAAAGACAAAATTAAATAATATTTTTCTTTACTTATTTAACAGTCGATCCAAAAATGAAAATCAATTGACTTATCCCTGCATTTTCATAGAGAAATTCACAATACTTATTATCAAATCAAAACGGGAGTGACTGGTAACCTGTCCAAAATGTGTATTAGTTTTAAAAACTAATATACAGGGTGTCCCGAAAAGAATGGTCATAAATTATACCACAGATTCTGGGGTCAAAAATATGTTGATTGAACCCCACTTACCTATACAGGGTGTTTCAAAAAAAGGTAACACCGTCTCTAGGATAGGTAAAAAACTGAAAAATAATTGGGATTTGCTTAGTAAAATTTTTTTCTAACGCCATCCGTTTTCAAGATAAAGGGCGTTGAAGAAAATGAAAAATTACACATTTCTTACGATTTTGCCGAAACTACTGGCACCATTGCAATGAAATTTTATACGAATATGTTTTGGAAGCTGATATATCCCATGAATTTGTTTTTATAACTAACTCTCATAGAGGGCGCGAGTTACACGATTCATACAACGTAATATTCAACATAACTTTTTTTAGGGTAGAATTATTAGTCAAAACTCCAAGTGAACATAAACATCGTTTAATTCTACACCAAAAAGGTACTCTTGGTAAAACTCGATATTATGTACCGTTTTCGGAATATTTTGATTTGAAAATTATGAAGTAATAACCGCTCCTGGTATAAACTAATGATAAAGTTCGCTTTTCTCTAAGTTTGCCATGTAAAATTGACATTTATTGATTGTTATGACAATAAGTCAACAATAAATAGAGTTTTGAAACCTTGTTATTTGTAAAATTAGATATTGTTAAACAAAATGTACTCAAATGTTGAATACACCGACATGTTATTAACTTTAGTCGAGTGTTTAGGAAACTCTAGTGCAGCTTTTACGCGTTATGCAGAAAAGTTTTCTAGATGTTTCTATTTGAGATATTAGAAGATTTATCGATAAATGAGCGAACATCATTATGTTTTATGCATGATGGAGCTCCACCGCACTTTGATAGAAGGTGTCGTAATTGGTTGAGTAACAATTTTTGGAATCGATGGATTGGTAGAGGTGCAGAAGCTCCGATTCATTGGCCTCCTCGGTCATGCGATTTTAATCCTTTGGACTACACAGTCTGGTCGAATATTAAGGAAAAAGTCTATGCTACAGAGGTAAATTCTCGTCAAGAATTAATAGACAGAATTAAACGTCACTTTAATGACATCATAGATGATCCCCAACCGTTAAGATTAATGGATTCTTTAGAAAAAAGGATAGACTTGTGTATTCCTGAAAACGGAGGACATTTTGAACATTTACTCTAATTGAATTTTATGTTATGTTCTTTGTCTTTATTTTAATTTTCTTATTGTAAGTTTTTTTATGAATTTCATGAATTCATGAAATGCATGAATGAACATGAGATTTTTAGATTCATAAAAAAAGTAGGTTTATATCGTTTAAATCTTAGTTTTCGACTTATAAAATATCTCATTTACAATGCATTTAAGGAAGTACGAGTACATTTGCTAGGGATAATAATACAAAAAATTATTTTTTTCTCCAAATGACAATAAAAGCGGCTTTTTAATGACACTTGGCAGGCTTCGAAGTTGTACTTTTAATGCCTTGGCAGAAAAAGTCCACTTTTACTGCCTAGGCAGAAAAAGTTCGTTGCTAGGCAACCTTCCAAGTAATAATAATTGACAATGATATTAAGAAAACTCAAAATGATGCTGATGATAATAAACTGGTTTTATTGCATTAAAACTACAAGCTACAACACGAAATTTTTACTTATTACATATATCTATATCTAGGTAATGTTAATTGCATCAATTCATCCTCACTTTGCAGTAAATCCATTTCTAACATGACAACTTTCCAAAATTGACAATGACAAAGTAAACAAACATATTCAACAAACGTCATCAGCGGTAAACATAGTAACGCAGGGCCCAGTTACCTTTGATAAAATAATTTAGTTATTTGGATATTGATAATGGAACACTATTTAAACATGAAAAAGTCGATTTTGCCTGGAATTGGAATAAATTTGCGGTGTGCTTTTATGCCTAGTAAAACAAATAACTATTGCAGGTAATGTTAATCGGGTACCGTTAATTTTATGGAATAAAACTCCACCTCTAACAAGTGCGGTGGAAAGTCTAGCCATGGCCCCGCACTTCCCCGCTAGCAGCAGACACTGTAGCCATCACGTGATCGACCTTCCCGTCAAAATAGGCGTCGTGCTCAGTACGGCTAGAGGAGCGCCAGAAGTGAAGGGGAGTAGTGATATTTCATTTTTGTGTAGCACGTGCAGTTAAATGGATAGGTCACCACAATCGGAATCTTTAGGACACGATCCGAACGGGGCAAAATATTACGAAGTTTATTTATTTTTTTTTTTTCAGGTCACGATACATCCGTGTTCGGGACATGGACGACCCCATGCATGTTATTGTTATAATTTGCTGCATTCGTTCACTACTGGTTTAGTAGACGTTACCTCTACACTTGTTTTTACATATCTCACGACCTTTCGATGACTTGCAATTACATAAAATGGGAAGAGCTAAATATGCAAGGTTATTTATCTTGCAAATTGGGTTTATTACATTATTACATCATATTGAAACATATTAAAATGTTTGTGTACTGTAGTCTAGAGTTCGATATCTCGATTGTTACATAATCTTTTAAAAATTGTCTTATATAAAAATTAAAAAACAAAATTTTTAAATTCGTTTTATTTATACCGGGTATACCAGAAATATTTAAATATTTAATGTAGCATTCCTAACTTTGTGACATGTTTAGATTGAACAATAGAAAATTCATAACTTTACTCCCATTGTATTTGCTTTAAAATTTATTTTATTCTTGTAATGAATGTTTGGAATTATAGCTCACGACTCATAAAATTACATTTTGTTTGGTGGTGTTCATACCCATGATCAGTCGACTGATCTGATTTACAATTAGGAATAAGTTCATTTATTAACATTAAATAAATCAATCATTAATTATCAGTTTTTTAAAATTGTATATTTATTTATTCAATACCACACTTTTTTTCTCTCTCATCATTATCTTATCTCTTATTTTCTTAGAAATATTAATTTTTGTGGATTCCAAGATTTTTTATTTTAATTCTTGTATTTTATTCGTTATTTTCTGGAATTTTAAGTGTTTGTTTGTATTAGATTGGTTAAGGTAGTTAAAATGGTGGCTTAGATTTGTTTATAACTGAATAAATGAATACACTATTGCATTTTGTTTATTTGACAAAATTTCACGCTACCTAACTTTATTTGTGATTTACCATGTAAACATTAATGGTACAGCCAAAACATGAACTAATATTTATTCCTAAACCTTTTAATTCAAATGCAATTCATGATATTGGAAGTTTTGAATTTTTATTTTTAAGAGCTGAAACTTCGTACAAAGAAGTAGGTACTTATGCACTTTGTATGTGCTAACAGCACAATCTGGGCGACTATATAATTTTTGCACCGTAGTGAGTAAAACTACTACTTTAGTCCTACATTACAGTCCCATTTTTTATCCCAAGGGAATAATGGTAACTTGTTTAAAACTAACCAATCAACGCTTGATTAGACTAATAATATTCCTAGGAAATTAGGTAGGGTTTACACTAAGTACACTTTTAAGAATTATTTCGCTTAATTTTTATCTTTTAAGAAGGAAAAATCAAATCGGAAGTTATATATCAATAAATACTTTATAAAATAATACATTAATTATTTATTTTAAAAAAATCGCAATTGAAAAACGAATTCTATGGTTTTCCACATTTCATAATTGAAGAACAACTAATTCAAACGGTAAACCTGGCTTAACGCCATGATGTAATGTCAAACTTTTGACAATTTGAAATTTAAACATGTCGCAGTTTTGCGATTTAAATCTCGAAAATATCGACAAATTAATCGATGAAAACAAGCTGCAAAATACCATTAGAAGCAAGAAATATAATATGGAAGTTTTTTATGGAATTTTGTAATTCGAGAAAATATGTGCTAGACTCTAGACGGAAGTAGAAGTGTAGAAGATCAAGCCTTGATATTAATAAATAAGTGAATCTAAAACGCCAAAAATTTTCTTCCGAATATCACTGGGACAGTAATAAAAAAAACTCATAATTTTATTAGTTTCCTCTAGCAAGATTTTTGTATTGTATATATATAGGTACTTGTTTTTGTGAAGTTTTTGAGACATTGTGAGTTATATTTAAAGTGATTTTGAGGTTAAGTAATATTATTTTAATATTTTCTCACCTTAAAACAAAAGAAAACTTTAAATTAACGATATAAATGTGACTTCACAAAAACAATAAAATACACAATACATAAATTGTGTGGAAGTCATCATATTAGGAGCACTAAACAAATAACATTTTAGCATTCTTACCTCTTCTCCACCCTGTACGTCAGGAACAACTGCACCTAGACCATTTCATTTTGGGAAGCATATCCGTGACAAGCATGACTAGAATATCTTGTATATGCCTGGGCTAAAGCCGAAGTTAGGTGTATCTTAAAAGTAACAAGTAACAAAAGTTTGATGATGGTGACCAGACAAAAGTTGTATTCTTTTCAGAGTATATTTTTAAAATATTTATAAATCTGTTGGGTCTGATTCTCTTTGAGAAAATGATGTCTCCAAGAAAAAAAAGTTAGACTGAAAGAAAAGAGGTTACATTTTATGTGTTTCGGCTAAAAATGTTTTCTCCATTAAAAAATTGTAAATGTGAACCAGGTACCTACGTTTGATTTTTAAGCCCATAAAGTATGCGTTGCATTAGACGTTTTATTACATATTTACTGTTTTAATTCAAGAAGACATATTTAAAAATGGGAACAAAATATATTTTTAAAAGTAACTCTCAAACAACATTTCTCCCAAAACTCCCATTCAGTTTTAACTGATATAAATAAATGACCAATAGTTAGATGACATACATAACACCTTTAAAGATAGCAGACGCATTGAAGAGTACAAATGACATAACTGGGAATTGATATGTAAGTGGAAAACGCAGTTTTATCGGCTCTTTAAGTATGGCCAGTACATTTAACTTGTCATCTGTTCTGGGTCACTAAACTTAATTTAAAAACTAGGAGGAGTAACTGTCACTAGACATTAGAAACGTCACAAAATAGTATGTGCAACTCGTGCGACGTTGCTTTTTTATACAAAAATAGATATATAGTTTAGAATGCGAAGTATGTACTGTTTACTGACTTCGTTTGTGTTCTTTATCCCTAATTTTTTTCGATATAACTATCAATCATTCAGTGTTTTTAGTATTTTTTCTCGCTAGCTATGTTGCACTGACGAAGTCTAAAGAGACAGAATCACAAGCTTTACCCATATCCTTTGTTAACGGTGTAAAAATGACAAATTCATTTTTAAAAATACATATCGTCAGTCAGCATTTTTGGCACCCAACGTGAACACAACTTCCAGTAGCGTAACCGTTCTGTCACAATTTCCTAAATAACTCAACTTCAAAAACTCAAAGAAACCATCGCGTTGTACTCATGATAAAAATTGCAGAGGCCATCTTTAAATGCCCTAACCTACATTTTTACAAATCCGATGAATATCCACTGATTTTAATATGGAGGGTGGAAGAAAGAAAAAAACCAACTCAATGTATTAAAAAGCGTCCATCGAAAGGAATGCCACAGTGGCAAGAGTAAGTGTCACATAGTATAGAAGAAGATTTTATCCTGTGATCGGTTATGTCAAAATGAATTGTTAGAATAAGAAACGGAATTAAATGATATTTGACTACTTAAATAATTGATATTGTAAATACTTCATAATTTTTAACTACAAGAGTCACGAAAAATATTAGATTTTTTAACCCAGCTCACTTCACTCTGTTTATATCCTATGGATATGTTGCTGACTTCACGTTGTCTTTTTACCCTTCTGCTACTCTCGCGCCATCTACTATTTGTTGCATCCGCTGGATTGTTTTTCGACATTATACCTATACATTTATAAACAGTTCAAATTCTGTAAAGGCATCTAGGCGTGGCCAACAGATACAGGTACTTAGTGCGCATGTGCGGAACACCGACTACAGCACTGCAGCGGCGGAATGTCAAAATTTTACTTATTTAAAAATTCGGCCAGTATTTTGGGTGTAGAAAATTCAGATTATTTTTTTGAGGAAAGGAAAAGACCAATGTCAATGTCACAAAGGTATTTATTGATATAAACAATAGTACTGCTGTTACAAAGCTACTAGTTTCGGTCTAGTTAAAGACCATCATCAGTCTAAAAATAAGACCAAAGAGAAACATTAGACTTAACATGATAGCAAGTTAAATAAAGGTTTCTTACAATGGTATCTACGTACTTTTTAGGTCTTTAGACCTTCTCCTACCTCCGTTAATTTTGAAGGCTCTTTCCTCATATCATTTGAGCAGATTTCCTCAAGATCATCATCTTGTGATGAAATTGAGTTATTTTCCTTATCTTTTCTAATGATTAATTAATTTTTCCTCAATAAGCTTAATGTGTCTAATACAATTTAATTTCTTTTCATTTTTCTTCGATGTCACCATAAAATATGTTTGTTATAATAATTATATAATTTAACCTTAATGTTTTTAATTTCTCCCTTCTGGACAACTTTGTTGCCACAACACATTCAATTGTTCGAGTTATATGTATTATGTACAGGTAAAAATAAAAAGTAGAAAATTGTTTCGACCTGCACCCAAGGTAAAAAACTTAACAGTTTCTATACCAAGCTTGACCGTTTTCTATGAAACAACAAGTACTTCCTGGACTATATGCTCCAACAGACATTGAATTACATTACAATAGAAAACGTGATGGCGACCGACTTCGTCGATACTTAAAACCATCTCTTTTCATTTTTACCATTGACTGCAGCTTGTATCTGAAGTTATTTTCAGTATTTGTTTATGTACAGGCAATATTATTTAACTTTCTTCATTTACTAAGTAACATTTGGGAAATGGATGATTTACTTCGTTTATTTTTTTTTCATTATTGCTAACAGTTATAAGGAATCAAAAATACAACAAAATCTCAAATATTAATGAATTAAAACACAGAGTTAGGTAGTTTTCAAATATATTTATCCCTAAAAGTTTTTTAAGAACAACTTGTAGATAATTATTACTTTTAGAGACCTAATAAATTAATAATTGCAAATATATAAAAAAGGGTAATAAACAACAAATTAAAAAATCATTAGTATACAAATTTTCTAGAGTGAATACTTTGAAAGCGATTAAAAACTTCTAAAATACAGTTTCATCTGTGGAAACCGAGCAGTCGTAGTTTAATTATTTGATTAATTGTTTATGCTTAATATTAATAAAATAAAACGAAAAAAAAAATTCCAAAACAGTCACTCTAGTCAAAACGCTAAATAAGCTTACGACACAAATTAAAAAAAAAAGCACTCAGCCGCCACGTTTGAAACACGTTGAAAATACAATTGCGTAAAATCACATAAAAGCAGGAAAACGACATTTTAGTGTTTCGTCTAACCTTCTTTTCATACAATCAATATTTTCGCATTTAATAAGTATCAATTTTCATCCCTTACATGCTGGAAAATTTGTTCGTCATATAAATAATAGGCGGGAGATACATGATATTGATATATTTTTTTTAATTTTATCTAAAATCGCTATTAAAATTAAAATAAAAAAGTCTATGGTTATTCTAAAAACGTCGATAATAAAATTTTATGTTTTTAACATTTAACTAATTTTTAATGTAGGTAGTTACTAGGGAAACGATCGAGACTAAAGAAACCCTCAGGAAAACTAATCAAGGAAATAAAATACAATATGAGACTATAAAAACATATAAATTAGCTGATCCGGAAATTGCAAGACAATATGAACTAGAAATATCTAGAAAAATAGAAAGAGAAAATAACTTAAAAATCAATAATTTAGAGGAAAGATAAGAAAACTATTTTAGATTGTGCAAAGAAAACTTGCGGAACTATTAAGAATAGCAACACTAGAAAACAAACTGCCTGGTGGACAGAGGATGTGAAAAATAATATGAAAACAAAGAAGGAACTTTGGAAAAAATACTATGAAGCGTATAAAAAAGCTAGAAAACTTGTAAAAGAAGTAGTTATAACAGAAAAACGAATAAAATGGAGAGATTTTGGGGACAAAATGAAAAAAAAACAATAAGGAAAACCAGAAGTTGTTCTACAAAACTCTTAAAACAGTAAGGGAGGGTAAAACCCACAATACAATGTAGATATATTAAAAAACAACGAAGAAATAATGAACAGGTGGAAAGAGTATTTTCAAGAACTCCTAGGAAATAACGACCAAGAAGAAAAATAAAAAATGTCAGAACAAGAGAATGAGCAATATATATCAGCAGCCATCTTCATCAGAAATTGAAACATATTCAGATGACGAGAACTTGTTTGAAAAAAGATAAAATTATTTAAAAACGAGGCTGTAGTTGAGGAAGTTCAAGCCACTACAAACTCCAACTTACAACAAAATCGCGGAAATGAAGACAATAATAGTTTAGTCAGAAAATCAGCTGGAAAGAAGATTAAGAAATGGGAAACAAGGACAACAAGAATTCAAAGTAAGTTTAGCAGAAATCATGGAAACGAGTACACAACTAGCAAAGGCAAAATAGTCCAGGCAAGAAAAATGAAAATGTTGACACCATGCAGACAAAAATGTCAAGAACGATTAGATGAGAACAAGTTTTTAAGGAATACTGGTCCATTGATTGTCATTACAAAAAGGTCGCTTTCATAGCAGATTTAATCAATACAAATGAAAAGCAAGCAAAAAACCAGACAGTTTACCTTTACATACCATCTGCGCATAGATGGAAGTTTAATAAAGGTATGCAAAAATGATTCCAAAGAACGTTAGATTTATCAAATGGTTTTTTAACAACCGTTATTGCAAAGAAAAAATCGCTCGGTGACCGGTATTGTTGAGGATGATAGAAGAGGTGCAAATGCTCCAGCAAATAAAATTTCAGATGCCAATTTCTCGTTTAACGTGATAAAGATCGAGTTTTCATCAAAAGAATGAATTTTTCGGGCAGTAGTTCAAATGCACCTTCCTTAAATTTCCCTATTTTTTACTGTTTTGCCATCCAAACCTGATAAAATCCAGATTTTCTTACCAATTTAACGAGTTTTTCCAATAGTAGTTCAAATTTCCAAATTTTTCATATACACTCAATAAAAATCGACATTTTCCCATCTTAACGAAATATTTATGGAGTAGTTCAAATGTACCGTCCTCAAATTTCCACTTTTCTCACCCTTTTTCAATCAAAAGTGATAAAAATCAGATTTTCAATTTAAGAATTTTTCCGTTAGTAGTTCAAATATACCATCTGAAAACAACATATTTCGGCTATAGCAATCATATGAAAATCACTACTGTCGACAACAATCCAATAAACGATATTTTCCCACAAAACGAATTGTTAGCAGGAAGGTGTATGAAACTATTTTTAAAACTATAAACATTCAAATTAAAAGTCCACAAAAAGATACTTGCCAAACGTGTGACAAACTAAATATGATTATTAAAGCCAGCAAAGATCAGGGAAAAAATGAAACAGCTAAAATGGAACTTGTAAAACACCAAACAGAAGCCGAAGATGCCTATGAGTCTAAAAAACTCGATAAAAAGTTGACAGTTGAAGATAAAACTACATAAACTGACATACACATTTGATTTGCAACAATGTTTGCCAACTCCTCCTATAGCTACTTCCGTTGCTATTTAGGCAACTTTGGACTTTTAACCTTACTCTCCATAGAAAGCAGAAGCTAAAGTACTGACCAAAAACAAACAGAAGTGGGCTCAATTTGTACATAATTAATATTGTATCGATTTTAATACCCTACATCTAATTTTATATAATATATAATTTTTAATGTACCTCTAAAATGTTTCCCTATTAGCTTTTGACGTTTTTAAAAACAGCCAAAGTAACCACTTTAGTTATTTTTTATGACTAATTCATTTTTAATTAACATAGAAGAGAACATTGTGATCAAATAAATAATAGAAACATCGGACCAAGATTGGAAAAATTAAAAATTAATATTCCAGATATAAAAACCCCCCAAATAAGACACTTTGTGAATATTAATACATCTAGACAAACTAGTTTAGATAAATCCACGACATATTGGAAAATGTAAGAACTTTAACTACTAAATATTGTGAATTTTGTATATTCCGAATACATAATTCAAACAGTATTTTTTAGTCTCATCTTGGGTCAGAACAAATGGACCAATATGTAATGCAATATTGTGGTAAAATAAACAAACTACCTCTTCCATTAAAAAAGAAAACATTTTTGCAAAGCATCTGTTTACGTAATCCACCATGTGTTACTAATTTTAAGCATGCATATTAAATATATATACCATTAAAATAAAGCAATAATTTAAAAATAATCAATATAAATATGATAAATAACTCTCGAGAAAATAAATATTATATGACCTAATAAAAAAGATTCCTTTAAAATATTTCGAACGTGGCAGTGCGCAGGGTCCAGATTCCATTCCACGAATTCGACATCGAATTGTTTAGAATATGCATTCAGTATAGCGCTTGGTACAGTCCCAGTCTGAGCTCCTCGAAAATCTAGTTCGTGAAATAGAATACCGGCTCAGAATGATATCGATAAATATATTTTACATTCGTTTGTTAGTTTTGCGGCTCAGTTGCTCCTCGGCTGCCAACTTATCTTTATAATCGTCTACAATCTCTTCGGCTCGTACGAAAAACGAAATGCAATTGCGGATGAAATCTTTCCAGTTGTTGCAATACGCTTCTTGATCGTACGCCACGGTGTCCGCCATTCTTCGTAGCTCGGAGGCCTTTACTAAAGCTACTTGTAGAGCGTCGATGACTTGCTTGTGGTTTTCTAACATTTGTTCTTCGGCTATTTCTAACTCGGATATAAACTGGAATAAAATAAACAAATAAATTACTTAAACAGAGTTGCTACATCTCATACAAAATTTGTTTAATTATTAGTTATAGAAATTTTGATCTTTACACCAGAGGCCATATTCTTGAAATCATAGGAATCGATTCTCAGGAGAAATTGATGTCATTTTCTCTCTATTTTGCAATAGGTCTATTCTTGAAATATTTCATAGGAATCGATTCTCTACAAATATCGAGAATTGATTCCCCATGTCATTTGGTGGAGAAAACTGAAATTCTCTTGAGAATTTGAGTTGTCATCTGCCAATAGTGCCTGTTTTTTGTGTTGTGTTCAATAGAGTTAAAATTAATAATTTTGTTCTTCAAGGTGTCTTTGAAGCTCTCGGTATCGAATTTAGATGGAGGCTTATCAACGATGTCACAGACTTACGAATTAATGGTAAATTCACTTTATTTGCTGATGACACTAGTGTAACATGGAACAGTCCAGATATACTAACTTTACATTCTACCATAGGCAAAGATCTCATTACTATTAAGTCCTGGTCTGACTCGAACGGGCTTTGTTTTAACACTGAGAAAACTTTAGTTTTATCTTACAAAGGAGTTTTGCAACGTCTCAAACTTAACAACGACTTAATAAGATCTTCAAATTCAATTAAGTTTCTTGGTCTCCACATTGACGATGCCCTTAAATGGTCTGTACATGTAGACACTTTAGCTAAAAAATTATCCTCTGCTTGTTTTGCCATTAAATCTGTATCTAAACAGCTTGATTCTTGTACTGCTTTAACAACCTACTACTCTTTATTCGAATCGCACCTTCGCTATGGTTTACCTTTCTGGGGGTCTTGTAGTTTGCACCTCTTTGAATCTATCTTCAAGCTACAAAAAAGAGCTATTCGTTACATTTATGGTTTGAGTAGTAGGACGCATTGCGGATTCTATTTTAAGAAATACAAAATTTTAACTCTTCCCGCTCTATTCATTTTGGAATCCGTGTGTTTGGTTCGCAAACACTTTCACAATTTATCTGAGAGACCAATTCATAGTTACCCTACTAGAAGAAAAAATTCCGACATTTACTTAACAATACCCACCTCTGATCTGGTAAAAAATTCCATCACCTTCAATGCCAAGAAGCTATTCAATCAGCTACCTTTAGAATTAAAGGTGGCAAATACATTTGTTAGATTCCGGAGATTGGCAACGGCATTTCTGCATGAGAGACCTTACTATTCGGTGGCTGAATTCTACAATCTACCCTAGACTCTTGAGTAAATTGGCGTAGTTCAGTATTTAGTATGATGTACGTTGCTTGCATTGTATTATAATTATTAATTATTATTATTATTATTAATTTAAGTTTGTATTTTATATATTTTGTTTTGTATTGGTACAGTCAGTATTTTTTATGTTATTTTTTATATTTTAAATTATTTTTAAATTGTCGCTTTGTCCATAAAATTGTAAAAATTTTCATGACAATAAAGCTTATGTCTCTCTCTCTCTCTCAACTCCCATCGCTGCTGAGCCTCCTTATGCGTAAAACTACTGGAAAATTTACCTTTTAAAAGTTTCGTGTCAGTTTTAAAATATTCGACTATGTATTTTTTCTGAGCTTCGCTCATAAAATTTCTTTTCCCCATAATAGAGGAAAAAAATACACGCCCTTTATCAATACAATAAACAAAACAGCAAAACACTAACAAAAGGTATAGGTTAAATTCAGGAACTATAAAAATGTCAAAAAAGTCAATTCTGCCAACTTAATAAAATAAATTATAATACAAAATCCGAATATTTGATTGGTTATGTAGTTGAAATACTTGAATTTAGTTTAGACATACGTCACTTTTCCTAATTCTCTAGAAATTGAATTCCCACCCATTCAAGAATGGGACTGGCAGTTCTCAGAAGAATTTTTTTTGGAGAATCAATTCTCTGGAGAATCGATTCCTACGCCCCAGGTAGGAGCAAAGATGCTAACCGTTAAAGGCAATTGGTGACACCTTAAATGGAATGTGTGACGGGTAATGCAGATCCCTATACTACTCTACCTACTTCCAGATAAATGGCGCAGGATGTCGTTTAATAATTTTACTTTCAAATACAGCAGGTCCTCTTTAACCCGAACCCCCGACTCGAGCCTGCCAGTTACTTTCTAAACGTCGAGTAGGTATTACACGTATTTTATTTTGTTACCCATCCTCCATTTTGTGTAGCAATTGTGTCGAATTTCGACTTGAAAAGGAAACACGTTACCCTGACTATTTCCCAGAAATGCGAGATTTTAGATCAACTTAAGAAAGATATTTCTTTTAGCTTTCTTGCTAAAGAATATGATGTGGGCAAATCTACCATTTTCGATATTAAAAAGAAGGAAGAACAAATACGATCTTATGTTGTGAGAACTGAAAAGGGTCCAGGTGCTCGAAAGACGTTAAAAACACCCGAAAATCCACAACTCGAAGATGCATTATTTACGTCGAAAAAATGTTCTCTTGTCAGGTGATATTTTAATGGAGAAGGCGAAATACTTTCATGGAAGGCTTGGGTGCGGAGAGTTTTCTGCTAGTAAAGGTTAAGTTAGAAAAATTTAAAAAGAGACACGGTATACGGCAATTAAAAATAACCGGCGAGAAGTTATCAAATAAGGAAGACGCCGTAAAACCATTTCAGAATAAATTTATAGATATTATCAAAGAGAAAGATTTATCTGCAGACCAAATCTGTAATGCGGACGAGTCTGGCTTGTATTGGAAAACAATACCAGATAAATTATTAGATTTAGAACTTAGAGCCCCAGGTTCTAAAGTTTCCAAAGACAGACTAACATTTATGCCATGTGCAAATGCTTCTGGGACGCACAAACTGCCTTTGTTGGTCATTGGCAAAGCACAAAAGCCACGTGCCTTTGCTTCTGTACGAAAACTACCCGTACATTATGTAACATGTCTATCGTTACGTCCTAACCTAACCTAACCGACCCCGAATCACTGTTAACGCTACCGTACACGAGACACCCCTTATCGACGCGTAACTAAGTAGCCGTCTGAACGAGGCCAAACAAATAACGCGTATCCCGCTTGCAATTGAATGTGACGAACGCATCCCTTCTGACAAATGACACAAACACGATTTCCGACGAGTATGGTCATTTTCTATCCTTTCTGGACTAATATTCTTATTTGAAAACTTGGAAAAGCGTTCTAGTATCTCGTCTTGTAAAATTTCCTTTTGGTTGTTGGAAGACACAACCCGCTAAGTTGGAGCTAAGTTCGAGACAAGCTTAGGCCAAGTTGGAAGATAACGCCCTTGTTGAAAGCATCCTTTGGAAGGTCCCCATGTGGAGATAGTTCTTCAAACCATTTGGAGCTGATGTTGAGGCCGCCGAAGCCTAAATCTAAACCACTACATCTCAAGCTGCCAGATCCAGTAAATAAACATCCAGAAACTTTCATCCCTAATTCTCTACGAAGAAGCTGAAGCCGCCCTTCTAGACAGTACAGAAACCTTTAAGTTAAATCCACTTTTTACAATTCTTTTCTGTTCATTATCGGAAAGTACAGTTTCAATAAATAATCAATATTTTAAAAAACCGTTAAAAAACCCTTAAGACTATAAGTCGGTCGGTCTTTTGTTTTAAGTAGCTTCCTTATTTGTTTGTTTAATTAAACTAATTACTAGGTGGTTCTATTTTTCTCACCTTAGTTTTTGTGTAGTTTGTTTGCTTAATCGAAAACGTACAAAAAGATAGTGGCGCCCTTATTACTTATACACCCCAATCCTTTCTATAGTAGGCATTAACTTGGAGACGAACCACCCCCTGGAGAGGGTCTCATAGCCGGGATCTCTTTTGGAGAGTTTTGTAGTTACAAATTGGCTCCCTGCCTTTTTGGGAACTGTGAAAGGTTACAATTACATGGGGCAAAAGAATGCATGGGTGACGAGATCTATATTTCTAGAGTGGTTTAGAACACACTTTATCCCTGAAGTAAAAAAAATCTTATGTAAAAAGAACCTGCCTCTGAAAGCGCTATTGCTTCTCGATAATGCGCCAGCACATCCGATTGATGAAGACCTGCAATCCATTGATGAAAATTTTACAGTTTTATATATGCCTCCTAATTGTACAGCTCTTATCCAGCCAATGGACCAAAACGTTATTCAAAACATAAATGTGAAATACAAGAAAAAACGTTTACTGCAAGTTTTTGCTCAACAAGAATTGGAATCTGAATGTAGTGTATCCAATGTCCTTGAGAAGACCACTATGAAAGATGCTGTTTTCTCACAGGCTGAAAGTTGGCATCACTTGAATGCAGAGCTCATAAAAAAATCTTGGTCTCCCTTGTGGCATCAATCACACATCGAAGAACATACAGGCGAGGACTTTGAATCCGAAGATGATATTCCTGTAGCTTTTTTCGTTAATAGAGGCTATTCTGAAGCTAAAAGTAAGCAATGATGATCTAAATGAAACTGACGAGATTTTACAATATGAACCAGTGGCAAGCGTTTCCAATTCAAGCGCCATGTCTGCCTTAAATACATGTCTTGAATGGGCAGATCCTTTGCCAGAAAAAATGCTTTTACGTAAATTAAAAGCTTATTGAAGCCTACGGGGGTACATCAAAAAGTTAGCAGATGGCTAAAGGATATTATTTAACAAACATATAATACGGGGGTACACCAAAAAGTTGGCGAAATAATTTAAAAACACTTGGTTATTACTTAAAAAGGAACCGCGTGACCCGTGACACGTTCTACATTTTTTTTGATGGTTTCTGTAGACTTAACTTTGCTGTTAATGCTATGTCACATTAAGTTTTTAAGAAAAAGGATAACATCATTTGAAAGGTATCGTAGTATCCTATAGTTTCTAAATGAGTTGAAACTACTGCCCAGAAATGTCAATATTAATTTAAATTTGTTGAAATAGATTTTAAGAGTATGACTTTTTTTATGAATCTAGTTACTTAGCATACTAAACATTTACCTGGTGTAGATTGAGCATTTCAGGTGTCATATCCTGTTCATTTAAAGATCTCAATTGTAACAAATCTCCGTTATTGTCTTGTTCTTCGTCGGTTTCACTATTAGTTTGCAAATCTTCTGCGACCAATTCTTTCACCCGATCAGCATAACGTAGAGTGTTTAAACTGTGCTCACAAGAATTCACTCCTGGAGAGATCATGGCTATCATACACGTTCGTGAACTCGTACCCACAAAAGAATCCCTTAGCACCTAAAATTAAGTATAAAAATAATAAGGGAGGGAAAAAAAGTACTAGTTTTTCACCAGATGATGAAGTTAATCATTAAAACAGCTTATACTGAAGTTGTAAAAGATACTTGGTAGGATTCTGAGGATTTTTTATTCTATAATCTACGAAATCTGTACGGTATAGGGTTTGCAATGTTAATTTTTACAGATTTTGCTTACAGATGTGCTCAAATTCCCACTACAAGCAACATTTGGTATCGTCTTACCTGAGTAAGTTTGCTAACTCTAAAAGGTAAGTGGGCACCTTTGCGACCAAGCGCTCTAATGCATTCTTTGAGCGCCAATAATGATTTGTTAATTTCTGCACCTTCCATTCTTGTCTGCCTATTCGCCGAAGACGTATCAGCACCTCGTTCATTACCAGCTAAATCAATCAGAGAAAATTTGCCGTGAATCTATAAAAATAAATTATTTATAATAGAGTCAAAGTCAAAATAGTAAATACATTAACGATAGTAAAAAATAATGTAATATTTTGTAAATTACCTTAGACATATTATTGCTAGATCTTAAATAAATTTGAAAAACTGCGTGCGATCGTGAGGAATTGTTGTTAGCGAACGTTTGACCAGAGGTTCGTGCCTGGTTGCCTTTTTGAATAAAGGAAAGGACTTCTTGAACGTTGTATACGACTTTTTCTTCGAGACCGACAACTTGTACCTGTTGTTTGCCGTCTTCCAGTATCCTTAACTTGGATTTGTTGTTTAGAAGATCAAAAACTTTGCCTGAAATAGGTACAATGCTATTTTTTAAACATCTACATTGATGTGCTCCCACAATAATTAAATTGTTAGTGGCAAATTTTTTAAACCATTGTCTTAATTAAACCATCTAATTAGTTGAATGTTTTGTATACAATTTACATTGCTTACCTGAATATATTTCAAAGAAACTGGCGGAAACAATGAGATTTAAATGTCGATATTTGGAGGAGTTTACCAACTGAAATACATCGGCTGCTGCCATGGCATAGATTCCTCTATCACAATTTTGATTTTTGCCAGTAGTGAAGTCTCCACCCATGGTATGAGTTTTGCCAGAACCTGTCTGACCATAAGCAAAACAAGTGGCAAATCCACCTTCGAAAATAGTTTTAATTAAAGGTTGTGCTGTATACCTGTCAAAAGAAAAATATTTGGTTAATTACTAGATCAAGCAAAATTTAAAATCGACAAAAAAGCGATTATGGTCTCTTCAGGATAACTGAAGATTTAGTACGATTTTATAAACATGAACCTGAAGCCTGAGCATATCTTTAATACCTCAAATAACGGTTTGTTACTGTTAAAAAAAATTAATTCTAAACTCTATTTCCATAAAAAATATTTCTAAAAATAGTTAAAAAGTTAATAACAACAGATTGAAAAAAGGAAAAGTAGTCAATCACTTTTTTATACCCTGAAAAACTAATTCAAATAGCATTTTCAAACAGAATGAAGTTTTTTAAGCAAAACTAGAATAGTTTTACGAGGGTTGTCTGAAAAGTTTCCCACCTCAACATGAAGATGGCAGCACTCGTAAACAAAAGTTGGGGAATGTGTTTGCGCATGCTTTGAAAGGTACTCACTAAAATTTCAGCCATTTTGGACGAGCAGTTGTTGTTTGACAATCATTTGAGTGACTCGATGTGAATGTTTTTTATGAAAATGGAAAAAATCGAGTTGGACGCTGTGTACGGGGACTCTGCACCATCATTTACCACCGCGAAATTTTGGGCTGCTAAATTTAAAGGTGGCCGTACCAGCTTGGGTGACGATGAACGTTCGGGACGTCCAAAAACTGCAACCACTGACGATAATACCGCTCAAGTTCACCAAATGGTGTTAGACAACCGTCGAATTAAAATTAGAGCGATAGCAGAGGCTATAAACATGTCCAAAGAACGTGTTTGTCACATATTGAATCAAGATTTAGGCATGAGAAAGCTGTCTGCGCGTTGGGTGCCGCGTTTGCTCACTTTGGACCAAAAACGTGTTCGAATGAACATTTCCAACTCTCTGTTAGCACAGTTTAGGCGCAATAAATCAGAGTTTTGGCGCCGATTAATTACTGTAGATGAAACTTGGATACACCATTATACTCCAGAAACAAAAACACAATCAAAACAATGAATTGCGAAGGGGGAATCGGCTCCAAAAAAGTAAAGGTTGTTCCTTTGGCTGGGAAAGTGATGGCAACTGTTTTCTGGGATAGTCATGGAGTTATCTTAATCCATTATCTTCAAAAAGGAAAAACCATAACAGGAGCATACTATGCATCATTACTTGATCAGCTGAAGGCAGAAATTGCGCAAAAACGGTCACATTTGCAGAAAAAAAGAATTTTGTTTCACCAAGACAATGCGCCGTCTCACACCTCAGCGGTTGCCGTGGCGAAAATCCACGAATTACGGTTTGAACTGCTTGACCACCCTCCTTACTCACCAGATCTAGCCCCAAGCGACTTTTTTTGTTCCCTAAGCTAAAAGTTGCGCTCGGAGGACAGAGATTTTTGTCGAATGAGGAGGCCATCACCTTTGTAAACAACTATTTTGCAGAGAAAGACGCCGAGTACTATTTTGACGGGTTGAAGAGATGGGAGCATCGCTGAGAGAAGTGTATAGACTTACAAGGAGACTATGTAGAAAAATAAAAATTTGAAGAAAAAATGTCTAGTATCTTTGTTAAGTCGGAAACTTTTCAAACAACCCTCGTACGCTTTTATACTTTTATAAAAATGCATTTCAAAAATAAAGCTAGAGAGCAACAGTAAATTTTGTTCAGGCAAAATAGACACACACCAAAAATGTAAATTGGTTTACACACCAAGTCGTTAGCCCCGCTATAAAAAAATTTAAATGGATAAATTGTTCCACCAATCCTCAGAAAAATAATTAGTTGTTAATTTATATTAAATGGCAAAACCGCAGATTTAGGAAAAGACTAAATATAGATTAATTTTTATCAAATGTTAATGACCTCTAAAATTTTTCACACAATTATTAATATATACACGGTTTGTTTCAAAATTGTCCGGTCATTTTAATATTACTATATAAAGCGAGGTTGCAGAGGCGTAGATAACCTTGACTATTACTGAAATAAGTAAATGAAAAAATTTAAACGGTTGTCATCTAAGAAAACAATTTTTCTTTCGCAAAAGTGCTCTACAAGTTTAATTAAAAAGTTGTATACAAAATGTTTTAATTTAACGTTTTGAATTGCCAATATTGGTTGTAACTTGTAACATACAAATACTCCAACTGATATGTTATAAAACTAAATATAAGGGCACGATCTATATTCTTAATTATAACAGAACCATTAGCATTTCTAAAGAATCTTAGTGAACAAAATTTTTCCGAAAATTAGTTTCTATGAAACGAATTAAAGTATAAAGCTTTATAAATCAATATTCATTAATTTTTTGGCAGTTGAGGGACGAACATGTGTATTCATTGCGAAAATCAATACTACAGTATAATTCCTCTTGCATAAGTATCAAATTTACTAAAAAATAACGTATCCACGTTTGTTTATGGCGTAATATATCTCGAAACAGTTAACCTATGAATAATTTCTATTTTAAACTTATTTTTGTCATTACAAACAGAGGTTGTACGTTCACAACAATGCATTTACATTGCGGAAAACGTTATGTGTTTTAACGGTAACAGTTTCCTTGGCAACGATAAAAATGTACAAATAAAATGATTTTTTTAAATATTGCTGATAGTTCAGGAGCATTTTATCACTAGTTAATTAAGTTAATCAAATTGCAAACTGCAAATAAACAAAAACAAATATTGATATTAATTTGTAAAAAATGTAAATGCATCTTCCTACATACATATTGCATTTGTTGAATTGATAGACGCAGTTTTACAAATTAATATTTTTACCAAAAAATGTAATTTTCCTCAGAGTTACTTTTTGGTTTTATCTAAATTTTTTATTAATAATATTTAATTTAAATCTTAATAGTAAATACAAAATATTTTTTCAAATATTTGGTAACATTATTTTTTTGCTATTCACCCAAATTTCTTAATCACATATTGTTCAGGTTGATTTCCTTTTACAGCAAATAATTAAATATAAAGGTCTTATTTGATTAAAAAAAACAAACAAATTGTTAAAAATAAAATGGTACAATAAAAAAGCTGATAAAAAATTGGAACTATTGCATTTTTGGTTAGCTGGAAAACATACTTTTCAATATTTTTAGTATTGTAATAAACAAATACAGTACAACTGATTAAATTACATAATGAAAGACAAAAATTGAATGAAAAGTTGGATGATCTAAAAAATATATAAACAATTTTCTCACCTATAAACCAGTTCATTTGAGCATGTTTCATCAAAGGCATAATCAAATCTAAATTGTTGATTATCAAGGTATTTAGTTAAATCTACTTTATTTTTTGGTTCATGTACAATCAATTGATTTTTACTTGGTATAGTAATAACATCAACTTCTTTTCTGGCTATTTCTTTTTTATTCAAAGGCCTTTTCCGTACACATACTGTAATTAAATGGTCTTCAATAGGATCATTTTCTGTTAATGGTTTTATATCTAATCCTCGGCGATACTCTTGAATCATATTTAATAATTCCCAATGTGGATTACCTATAAAATAAAATCTTGTCAAATTAAAATAATGCAAAGAAAATTATTCAGGTTTTTATTGGAGAACAGCAATAAAATTAAAAAAAACTTTAGTTGTGGAACACAAATGTTGATAAAATTAACACCAAAAAATATATTCTTAATGGTTTACAATATAAAAAGTACATAAAGTTTTTTTCTAGATTAGAAAAACACCAGTGATTTTTAGGTAGGTATTCACTAGAATTTGAATATAAAATGTAGCTTGACTATTTGAAACATGCCATAAACATTTTACTAACATTATTTTTAACAATAAAAGTTTAATATACAGTACTTTAGAGACAATATTATTTATATTTATAAAACATTTTTTCTGTCAATACTGATATTGCTGTTTTATGAGACATTTTATACCAAGAGACTTAGAATGAGGTAGCAAGGTGGTTTATATGAAAAAAACATAGTAGCATTAGGTAATTTTATCTGAAATCTGAATTAAATTTTCAATTATATTAAACATTTTCTTTCAGGTTTTCAAATTGATTATGTTTAAATACAATTACATTTATTTCTCTAATAATTATGATTTCAGTTGTGTTATTATATAAATGTAGTTTTCAATTACCAATGTTTGAGTGCTTTGCAATCTGAAGGTATTAATTTATTTTGCCTCTAAGATATACAAAAAAAATATTTATTTTGGAACTCTTTGCCTTTGAAATTCTAGTATAAGGCTGTAAAATTAATAATTTATATGTAAAACAGTTTCACAATATTTAAATATACTAATTTTGACAGACACTTTATTGTATACAAAATAACAACCCATGTCATGTGACTTACCTGGGGCCATTTGTAGAAATGCTTCTTTTTCTGCCTTTTCTTCAGCCTGTCTTTGTCTCCTTTCTTCTCTGTTTTTCTTTAATTTTTCTACCTCTTTTACTACATTGCTCCTTTTTGTGTTTTGAACAGCAGTCATTCTGCTTGTAGGTATGTTACTTTCTTTGGGTTCACTATTAGATGTTAATGTATGTCCATTATTGGGTAACATGGTTGCCCTGGACTGATGAGCCGACCTTATATCATTATTTTGTTTAACACTGGCTATGGATTGTCTTGTCGGATCCCGCTGTAATTTATTAAATTGTGGCTGAGGGATGTTACGATCCTGTGAATTAGATTTCTCTCCTTGTCTTAGAATGATTATATCTGGATTTAAGGACTCTATGGCAGCCATATCAATCTCTTTTCCTTTAGTTTCACCTTGTTCAAACCATTCCACAGTAGCACATCGGAAATCATTGTTGATAGCGGCAACAACTGCTGAATGTATTCGCCCATCTGTCCGTTTTATATTAATACTTGAGCCTACTTGAAGAAATTCTAGCCCATCCATAACTAGTTACTGTGTATGTAAAAGAAAATTACGTGTAAATGATTATCACAATCAGATTAATTATATTTTTACCTATTTACAAGACACTTTCAAATTACTAACTGTTTTAAGAGCCGTTGAAGCATCTTTCTTTGTCAATTTCAATAATTCGAGGTTATCTTCTTCTTTCTATTCGGCCTTCAATCAAACAGACTCAGAACTACAGTAAAGTTTACCTTTTAAGGCAAAGATTATCAATGTTTTGTGGGTTGTTCATGGTCAAGGGTGCTTACGTCATTCGAATCCGTTATATTAATTATTGGTCCAGATTAAAATTAATATCACTGTACTTTTAATTATCACAGTTTTTAGGTACAAAACTAACCTTTTTATGATTTAAGCAGTAACTATTTTGCTTGCATTGGCTATCGTGAACAAATTAATAGGAAGTGAGTTGATCTTATAGACAACCAGTAATACAGTTTTAATAGCGATTTAAAAAGGTTACCTTTAAAAAATATTTAAAAAGCAGTGTTAATCATTATATTAAATTTGTGGTTTAAAAAATGTTTATAATAACACCTATAAGAGGAAATAAGCCACTTGTTCAGCAAACTTAATCCTCAAGCTTCAGATAAGAAGCTAAATGACCATGTTATACTTAAATTATATATAATTAAGTTTATAAAATTTATATTTTTCATACAAACACGTATACATAAAATGAAAAAAGTTAGTAATAATATTCCTCTTCATCTATATCCCCATAATACAAATCACTATTTTTAAAACTGGTAGTTTGTACATTTTTATGTTTTGCTTTAAACATGGCATAACGTTTACCAAAATAGTTAACATCCTTATCATCTAACTTATCTTCACACTCTGCATCACTATATACGTATTCTTCTTCTCCATAATCACTAGATAAATCTTCTAAATCTACCCTTTTCATAGCTTCAATCATATCACTCTCACTTACAGATTCCAGATCTTCCTCATCAGGATAATCATTCCTCCAATTATTTTCAGCATTTGAATCTTCACTATCATCAGAACTTACTTCTCCAGTATCATCTTTACTTGATCTTATCAAAAGAGGATCATTTAAAGGGTAAATGCTAACATACTCTTCTATTTCTTCTTGATCAAAACTATCATAATTTGTGTAATATAAATCATATACATATTTTTTTTCCACTTCGTTGTTTTTGTTAACTGTTTCTGCATTATTTTCATTAACATCAGTTTCTACATCAAGAATAGTTACATCGTAGTTAGTCTGCTCAGTATCACTTGCATTTTCAGTTGAATCTAGATTGGCAGATCTAAAGAGATTTACGATTTTATATCGACTGTTTTTTGAAGCTTCTTTTTGTTCCAGTCTTAATCTATCCGTTATATTGACCACATGTTTCTTGAAATTGGATTTTAATTCCTCCGAATCTGGTAATAATTTCTCTTTGATGTGCTTTAATACATTATCGTCTTTGTTTATTGTCCCTGCAAACTTAAGCACTGTTGTTTGAACTTCGTCTTCTTTTGAAGTGGTAGGCTCATCACTGCTATCTACTTTACGTTTTTTACACTTTAAAATAAAAGTTTCCAGTGGATCTTCGTTTAAAGGCCTTTTTACCCTTACAAGAGCTGCCATTTTTAATCTTATTTGTTGGTTACATTCATAGAACACAAATTTATATTGACATTTATTAAATACCACAGAACAATATGCAATACTGCTCGATTCTTAATTTTTCGAAATATCTTATACCAACGAAGAAGAGTTCACAAGTTAACAATAGTACATAATCTATATTATAGTGGCTTTATCTCAAAGCCATTATTTTTTCTTTTGAATATTAATTCTATGTATTGATATAAATATATATGTTCCATGCTTTTATTGGTGAAAGGGGTAAATGTCAAAGTTTGATTTGTTTACTAGTGACATCTATAGATAATTCTAGGATTTTGAAGTTTGTTGCTCTTGGTTGGTGGAGAATCCTTTTATTTAGGTAGAACAAATACACATTTTTAACAATTTATTAATTTACTATATAAAATACAATAAATAAAATAATTAAATAAATAAAATAAATATATAAATAAAATAAATAGAGAATGTTAACAAAAATAGGCACCAATATCTCCACCTTCTTAAAATACTATTTGAATTCATCACTATTGAATTCATATTATTTAAGAAGTTTTGAACAAATTTCTATATATTTAACTAATATACAGAATCATTACGAAATTGTAATAAAAATACCTATATTAAAAAAATAATAATAATTTTTCGATTTAAACTCTCAATTATCAAGAACTAGAGTACCTACTCGTCTATAAACAACTTAAAAAAAATATTAGTTAATTATTTAATTCTATATTCCTAAAAATACTTCTCTAAACGAAATAATTCTGTATATCATTATGTCACAGTGTATTTTAAACCTCTAAACCTCATTGGGACAGTCTAATTCCACAAGTAAAACTAATGTCAGTCAGGAATTGGCCATTATTATTTAAAATCTATTTTTTACTTCTTTGCTTCAACATAGATCTAGCTACAGCTGATAGTTTTTCTGATACCAATGAAGCGATATGGGCACTTCGTTTCCAAATGTATTCTCTGGTTTTGTCGTGGTTATCAGCACTATCTACCCTTACCTAGAAAAAATAGATCATACAATTTCAGTTTATTTACTGACCTAAGAATTTCAATGAAAGAATTAGAGAATTGAGATCTTGCAAACCAAAGCTTTGAAATCAGCCCAATTAGCAACAGGAAAAATGACTTATTTTGGTACACGGTAATCAAATTTTAGAGAAACATATAGATGATAAACTGCGGAGTTGATAGACTTCCACACAGTAAGGGTTAGTAGAACAAATTATATCGTACTTGTTTTGGCTGAAGAACTCGAATTGAATGAAGATTAGCTGTGCCTCCATGAGCAATTCTTAAATTCAGTCTTCCGTACATTTCTGCCGTAGTGGCCGTTGCACTTTTTAATTCTCTTCTTGCACCTTTTCCTACCTGAAATAAAAACAAAAATAATCTTTAAAAAACACCAATATTGTAGATATAGTACTAAATAAAATCCAAAAAACTTTTATTGAGCTCCCTAAATTGGAAATACCCAGTGGCAGATAATAATAATCATACAGTTCATGAATGTATGTTTGGTTGCCTATACTATTGTCAGTGTCAAACAAAGCTTGTGTACACTATTCTTGTCTCTGCTTGTATTAGACTATTAGTGAAATGTTGTGTATGTGGTGCATATAATTTGAATTCGACTGTAAGTATTAAGTAAAATGTTAATACATTATTTTAAACTCATCTTAAAAGAAGATATATTATTTTTTTCTGTTAATGTATGTAAATCTTATTTCCAAACATTTTATGTTATTGAAAAAGTTAAACTTACCTCCCGTTCAACTCTAAGCGTTAATGGTCCTAATACAAAATTAGTTTTTACAGTAGTATGATCAGATTGTATGTTAACTATTACGTCAGTATCTCTTCTGAGTGTACTTAAGCCGAATAAAGTGGCTCTGACAGTTGGTTTACTTTTTTTGGTGTCGCTTTTGGTTTTTGTTTTACTCGTTGTCTTGTTTTTGTTCGTAGATTTTCTCGTATTAGTCGTTTTGTTTTTTGTACTGGTTCTGTTTTTATTCGGAAGCCTAGGATTGGCTCTAACTCGAGACGTTGTTACTGAAACGTTTTTAATAAAATCTTCTGGCCCTACTTTTGAAACTAGGATAAATGCTGGTTCCCTAGTTTCGCTCTCTGGAAAATGTAACATTTTAAATTATTAAGTATAGGTAGTAAGTTCACAAATCTTGAAATTCATTTTAATTGACAAAGTTTTGTACATTCTCTCACTCAATCTCGGATTCAATTATCCATTATAATAGGAAAGTTTCCTCGAATATCAATCAAGTAATTACCGTTATGAAAAGAATGTACCAAAATAACACTATTACCAAATTTTTAGGTCTTAATTTATATATTTTATTTAAAAAAATATTATGATTAAATTCGGGTATTTCAATTTTAAAGCACTGTTTTAGTGTTTTAAAAGTACACTTTTATTATAGTATAATAGTATATTACGTAACTTGTGTGGTAAAATAGCAATAGTTACGTACTATACTTTACCTACGACCTACTTGCACCTGCATTAATAATCTTTTTGTTAATAATAATTAAACAAGAGCAACAATTGATAAATAATAACGTGTGCGCATGCGGTCAGACGTCAGACGCATGCGCAGAAGCTCAATGTCTAAAATATTTTAAATATGTCGGTTCAATGTACTCCTTATTGTAGTGAAAGTCATTTTCGTCATTTTTGAGTGATTAATTTAGTGTTACTTATCGTAATATTAACATTTAGTGCAATTATAATATTTAAAACGGTTTCGTATAGTAACTGAAGTGAAATTATGGTACAAAACGAGTAAAAAGTGTCTTTTATATGTTACGATTGTATCCACAAGTTGAAACAGCCTTTGTAAGTATTTTTAAAAAGTATCCCGGTAATAATAATTTTATTAATGTTAAAATAATTAACTTAATTACATAAAAATAACGTAAATTAATCTGGGAAATGTAATCAAGTACATTTATATTATGATCCATTTATACAGAGAGAAAGTAGGGTTAATTGAAACGAATCAAATATATATTTTCAAATAACTCTAAATATATATATTAAATGTAATCTTATATCTAATAAATGTTATCTGCCATTTATATGTAGTATAAAATTCACCTTCAGATATGTAAATGGGAAATTTTGAATAAAATAGCGACGTCTATTGTTGCTAATTGGTTGCTAGGGAAGCCGTGCGTAAAGAGATACATTACATAGGTTGTAGATTGTGTGTTATTGACGGTTTAGAGGGGCGGTCGTAGATAAAACATATTATATCAGCCCAAAGAGTACACCAACTTGGTGTATTTTTTATCAGACTGTTCCCTACCAAGACAAGAAACTTGACTGGAAAGACCTGGCAGCTCAGGCCACAAATATAGAAGAAAAAGAAGATCCAATTGGTTTCTTTTCGTTTAACGTTTTGTTTTAGTTCTGTGCTTTTTTTGTATGTCATTAGTGATTTGCAAACCAAACGTAACGAGACTATGGCAAGAAATATTAGTGTGGAACAGTGTTTCAGGGTTGTCTCAGCCGGATAAGAAGTTGACCTGGAAAAGGCGTATGACTTAATTCAACGCAAAAAAGTCAATAAACAAATGTGTAATAATCCAGTTACTTTATATAAGAATAAGAAGGATGTAATTAAAGTAGGAAATACTCTAACCCGATCTACACCACAAAGGGTCTGAGATGCACTCTGTTTCTCTTGCTGTTTAACCTATACATTGAAGTTTTATTGGAAAAGAATGCTCAAGACTCCTATAATGTGGAATTTAAGGTCAACTATAAAAAGACAGAGCATCTAAACAATGATGTAGATTTCGGAAAGTTGATTCATGACAATGAAGACATGGCAATGTGTTTCTACTGGTCACATAAAAGATAGAAACAAAGTAGAATAAATCACAAAAAAAACGAATTTATGAACAAATTATTCAAGCTTAAAATACTTGCCTATTAACTTTGGTTCTGCAGTTTCGATACGATTTGCTCTAGATACAATCATTTCTCCCATTTTATTAGACATCGCTATGTCATTATTTTTCGTTGTACCATTTTTTGAAGTATTTTTCCTCTTTTTACCTTTGGTTTTTTTGACTTTGTTATTCGTAGTATTCTTGTTATCGGTTTTTTTGTTTGTATTTTTAGTTTTTTTCGATTTGTTGTCCACTGCTTTTAGTTTCACTTGCACCGGGTCGTAAGATTTTCCCAAAATTTTATTTATCCTTTCAATAATATTGTCAACGAATTTGTTGTATTTTGAAATGTAAATTGCTGGCATCTTTGGTTGAGCTGCTGGCAAGGATCCTAAAAAAGATACAAACTCTTAATTGTTTGTAGTTTTTACATGCAAGAAATATATTAATTAATTAATTAACTTTTCTGTAACTTATATCGACATTTTATAGTGTATTATTTGATGCGGGGGAAAAAGAACGAAGGCAAGATCTTGCCAGAGAACGCAGAAATTTATGATGAACGATAAACTATATTATAGCCATATATACAAGAACTACAAAGCATCATAGATTCCGTAGATTCACTACAGCAAGATGTTTGGATTGCATCTCAATATCTCCAAGATCATACTATTGGTATTTTCTAAGACTCCAATAAACGTGTCAAGGGACTAACAATCGAGCAAGTGACCTCAATAAAGTACTTGGGGGGCTAATATTAATAGCCAGTGCTACTCAAGATTTGAGCAAGCGAGAAGAATCTTTTTGACTATGAAAAACCAGACTTAGTTTGGAACTCAGAACTCGAATTATCAGGTGCTGTCCTACTTAATGGATGTGAAATCAGGACACAAAATTCACAGACTGAAGAAAGAATAGAAGCCTTTGAAATGTACCTATGGGTAAAGATGGATGCTGCGAATTTCATGGGTACAAAGGATCACCAAGATGAAGTACTCCATCAGAAACAAAATGAGCTCTGAACATAATACAGTTAAGAAAAATACAAACTTGGGTTATGTGATGAGAGGTGATAAATTTGAAATACTACTCTTTATAATGGAAGGCAGATTACAAGGAAAAAGATCACAGGAAGGCGTCAGAACTCATGGTTGAAGTGGTTCGACCACTCGTCTGCAGAAATTCCTCTTGTCGCAGTTTCCAGAGCTGCACTTGCCAGTTGGATCGGAATCTTAGATGGGAATTTAATTGATGAACTAGGGCCTCGTATGAACGTTGGAGGAGGAATCACGAAATTGCCAATTTAGCGAAGTTTGTAATTTAATTGGGTTGCTAAGGCTTCTTATAATTTTTATTTTCATTTTCCTCGAAGTTTGGATAATTTATAAAAACAATATTCACTTTTTAGTAAAATTCTCTTCATGCATGAATGGAAATGTCAGGTAATACAGGGTGTTTCTTAAGTAATCTAAAATATTCTATGGGGCGCTTCGTTACTCAATTTTAAGACGAAAAGTTCATATAAACATGTGTGATAGGTGTTGTCGTTTATGAGATACAGGGTGTTGAATTTATTGTAATAAGTCAGTTCTGATTGTACGTGAAATTAATTTTTCCCGGTGACGCTACTGGTTTTTAGAAGTAATACGCAAAAACATGCTTATTCTAAGTGGCCTTTGAAATAATGTTGACAAGTGTCAAATTTGAACACCAACGCAAAAATCGTACATTTTTATTTGATTGACTCTGTGTTTAGTTAATAACTATGCCAGTGTTTACTAATGTTGAAATGGCTAATATGATTTTTTGTACGGATTAGCGAATGGTAATGCCTTAGAAGCTAGACGTACGTATGCCCAGCGTTATCCAAATAATCGTTTACCATGTTCAGATACGTTTACTAAGTTACATATTCGTTTACAAGAAACTGGAACTTTTGCTAAATCGAAGAATATTATTGGACGACCCAGAACTGTGAGAAATCCCCAATTGGAAAACCAGATTCTTCAAATTATTGACCAACATCCAGAAACGAGTACAAGAAAAGTTGCAGATGAAGTAAATGTTAGTAACAAAACTGTTTGGAATATTCTAAAAGATAATTTATTGTATCCATATCACGTTCAACGTGTTCAACATTTGTTACCTACTGACTATCCATTACGCATACAGTATTGTCAATGGATTTTACGTGAAATCGCGAACAATCTGAATTTTGTGGCCAATATTCTATTTACGGATGAAGCCAACTTTTCTAGACATGGGATTATGAATTTTCATAATGACCACATATGGGCAGATGTAAATCCACATACCATAAGTGTAAAACGATTTCAACAAACATTTTCGGTCAATGTTTGGCTTGGCATCATCGATGATTATTTAATTGGACCATTTTTCCTTCCTGTACGGTTAACCGGTGAGACATACCAACATTTTCTGGAAAATGAACTTCCACTTCTTTTGGAAGATGTACCTATTATTATTAGAAGGCGCATGTGGTTCATGCATGACGGAGCTCCTCCACATTTTTCAGTGACTGTACGCGAGTTTTTAAATAATGTTTTTCCAGGCCATTGGATCGGACGAGGATCTCCACACCCGTGGCCCCCTAGATCACCTGGACACAATCCTCTGAATTTTTGTGTGTGGGGATATTTGAAATCGCTTGTTTACACAACACTGATATTAAACGTACAAGATCTTCAAAATCGTATCATAGACGGCTGTAATGTTATTCGTAACAATCCTGGTATCTTCGAACGTATTCGACAATCCATTAGACATCGAGCGGATTCTTGCATTTTAGCTGGAGGTGGACATTTTGAACATTTGCTCTGAAATGTATTATTTTTTCTTTATGTTTAACACATGTTGCTTGTAATAAAATAATAAAAAAATATAAATCAGTAGCGTCACCAAGAAAAATTAATTTCACGTACAACACCCTGTATCTCATAAACGACAACACCTATCACACATGTTTATATGAACTTTTCGTCTTAAAATTGAGTAACGAAGCGCCCCATATAATATTTTAGATTACTTAAGAAACATTCTATATAAGAATCATTAAATTTTATTTCGGTACTTGAAATATGTGAGATTTGATTCAAAAAAAGCCAATGCTATGTCACTGATGATGATGTCCTCGACCTTATTTCAATCACAGATTCCTCATAGCCTTTGGTAAAAATGTTTATTATTAATTCGAGACACATCGCAGGTGGTAGAAAGTGTGACCCTGACCAGCGATCACTTGGGGTCACTGACCCTCGACATCTGCCAACTTTATATCGGTTAGTTGTTTGATATTGTAAGAAAATTAATAATCGAAAGAGAATTTCAAGAAAAGGCTACGATTTCACTGACCAAATTCATCCTAAACTATCAATCAGCAATTTTTGAATATTGGTCATTATGTTTGATACAAAATATTAGATGAAGCAAAGTTTTATAGCCAAGTAAAATAAGTAATTTCAAGTTCAAGATTATGTTTTTTTTAATAAATAAAGAAGAAAACTGATACAGTTGACTTAATAGGTATACTAAGTGACATAAAAATCCAGTTTATTTCCCATGATTTGCTCCACCAATTCCATACCAAATTTTTATTGGAATATTTAGGGAAGTTTATCTTGAGTTCTACATATATACTCGATCAGAATATCTTTGTTATTGTGGAAATATATTCTGGTAAATCAACCCAGCAATTTTTACAGAGGGTCAAATCAGTTTTGCTCATTTTTAAAACATATGTTGCTTCTTTAATATATTATTAATCAAGTTGCTAAAGCAAAGTTAATTAGTCTTCCTGATATTGATAAACAATAAATTACGCACGAGCTAGTTTGCAAGGGGTTTGAATTAAAAAATGATTCAGGACCATTCTGAGAGAGGGTTGATAACCATATTTTAATTGGTCATTAAATAGACTTGTTCCGTCAAGTAGTATATTCCTTTACTTTTTTTAAAACGTGACAACCCCGCCTTGTTAGGGGTGCAAGTAAGGCGGATAGTGGATGAGTTCTATAAAAGGGAAATGTTGCCAAATTAACCAGCAAAAATACTGAAAAAGGTTAGTCGCATAAGGAAGCAGTTTTTCCAATATATTTTTGGTTCTTCTTATGTATTTTGGGCCCCTTTATCACCCGTGTTGTACCGGAACTTTATCTGTTAGTGATTTGTGTTACAAGTTAGAATAAAAAATCAGTAATACAAAAACACGAAGCCAAACAATGCTAAATAATAACAGGACAATATCTAATGATACGTGTATGTGTTGACAGCTGACATTTAGTTTTTCGTCAACTGTAAGAAGTAAAATAATACAAACTAAAAATATGTTAAAAGACCTCCATATCTTTCGGGTACAACACGGGTGATAAAGGGGCCCAAAATACATAAGAAAAACCAAAAATATATTGGAAAAACTGCTTCCTTATGCGACTAACCTTTTTCAGTATTTTTTTGCTCGTTAATTTGGCAACATTTCCCTTTTATAGAACTCATCCATTGTACTAGACGAGTGACTGATTTTTTTGACTGCCGACGAGAAGTAGTATATAATAAATAATTTGGTTGTAAAGTACGTTTCACAATAATTCGTTGACTTGGTACCTGCTCTTAACTGCTCTTAAGGGATTACTAATAAAAGGTGGTTAATATTTCTTCGAACTTTGGCCGTAAACCGGTGAACTATTTACAGAAAGGTATTATTTATTTTTGTCCAGGAAGATATATTTTGGATTTTTTATTTTTCAGGTAAAATTTTAAATTATTATTACTGACCATCAATAGTAAATCATTAGTAAATGATTTTTGATTTTCTTAATCATCTTGGAAGAGAAAGTGGGAGTTTCGGGGTAATTTGTTTTTAAAATTCTCTCCTAGAATTTTAGTTTGTACTAAACATTATACTCTGAAAGTAATCTTGTGTTTATAACTAAGTATGTGGCGTCCTTGGGCAAAAAAGTGCATTTATCGTCGGATGCGAAACAAATTGTGAAAAATGTGTTTGAAACATTGAATAATCGAGGTTATAGTGTAACCGATGCAGCAGAAGAAACATGTAAGTTAACCAAAACCCCAATATCCACAGTAAAAGATATTATCAATAAGCCAATAAGTAAACGAAAAAAACGAAGTGACGTTAATAATACCAAATGTGTTGATGAAATACAAAAATATATAATCCGACGAACGATATATGTCCTATACCAAGAACAAATGATACCAACCCTAGATTGTATAAAAAAACGGTTACTTAAAGACGACACGGGAATTATTTGTAGCCGTACAAGTTTGTGGACAATTATTTCTCAAATGGGATTTAAATATTGTACCATTAATAAAAGACAAGTGATAATGGAGTCATATCGTTTACGAATGTGGCGTTGTCATTACTTATAAGCTATTCAAAAATATAGAAGTGAAAACCTTTCAATTATCTACCTTGACGAGACATGGTATGACACCCATGATACTCCAACGAAGGGTTTTGTTGATTCATCGGGAAATTGCAAAACAAAGACTCCATCAAATAGAGGACAAAGAATTACAATAATACATGCCGGATCAGAAACAGGTTGGGTTCCAAACGCTTTATTGTTATCAGCAAAGAATATTAAAGATTCAAGTTTAGATACGACAGCAGAACTTTTTGAAGATTGATTTGAGAATTATTTATTGCCAAATATACCGGAAAAAAGTATAATTGTAATGGACAATGCAACTTATCATAGCCGTCAATTAAATAAAGTACCAAATAGCAACAACAATAAATGGGAAATTCAAGAGTATTTGTCTCTTACAAGTTGTAGCAGCGTTCGGTATTGAAAAAGAATACGTTTGTGATACTATTGCTAAAAATATGGGCCACACAGTGTTACGGCTTTCCCCATATTATTGCATGTTCAATCCTGTAGAATATGTGGTATCAGCTAAAATCCAAAGTTAGATCGGAAAACGTTTCACCCACATTAAACTCAAGTGTTATAGAGTTAATCAGAAATGTGACAAGTAATATTCCCATTGATAGCTGGAAAAATTCGATTCAGCATGTTATTAAGGTTGAAGGTACATATCGAAATGTTAATGTAACTGTAGCACCCTTAGTTATTAATTTAAATGAAGACGATAGTGATACTGAACTACATTTAGATTAAATAGTTGTAAATAATGTAGAATTAGTTCATTTGTTTAATCGCAATTAATAAATAAAGTTAAAATTTGTTTTTAAAAAATTTCGTGATTTTTTTTTTACAAAATAAATTTAAGTTTTAGTAAATGTTAACTTAGTTTTATTTAAATCAATTTTTTGGGATACCCTGTAGTACAAAATATTTTTAAAATGTGGCCATGATTAAACTACATCTTTTTTATTTGAAACATTTTTTGACAACATCTGCCAATTAGATGAAATAGACCAAATCGTATACGTATACGTAAGTTTCAACAGTTTTGTTTAATTTCAATTAATAAATAAACTTAAAATTTGTTTGTTTGTTTTTAAAAAATCTCGTGATTTTTTTTACAAAATAAAATTAAGTTTTAGTAAATGTTACTGAGTTTTATTTAAATCTATTTTGAAAGCCGGATTACGGATCTGTTAATGTTTACTGTACAGTGAGAAATTTATAACCTTTCATTACTAATCCCCTAAGGTCATGTACCGAGTCAACGAATTATTGTGAAACGTACTTTACCAGTACCAGTATTATTTTATTACACCGACGAGTGTTACGATTAAAGTCTTATAAGACAAGACATAGGTATAGAAACTGGACCAAATACTAGTCCTCTGCTATCAACTCTAGGATAACCTAACCTAACCTTAAAATCTGTCTATACATGGTGGTATAGAATATTACTAGAGCTGTTCAAAGTTCAATGAAACGAAGATAAGTATTATTTTATAGGGAAATCCTAAATTCTCTTATTAGGTAAAAGAAAGACCAAAACTCTGACCTACGACGATATAATGACAATAAAAAAGAAGAGAATGGTAATATTCAGTCCTACGTTAATTGTTCATAAAAAGAATTAATTTGTATTTTTAACAGTGTAAAAAAACCTTTTTTTAGATTAAATCTATTTGTAAATCATCTTTATTTGACAAAATAGTTTTAATTAGACGAAAAAATTACCGTTAAAACATTAAAAGTGAAAATACTTTTTACGATAATATTTTTAAAAGAACAGAGATTAAAAAAAAACCAAAGACAAAACTAAGGAATCAAAGACTATGGAATGCATCCGGAAAATGCTTATCATGTAGGTCATCCACGTCTTCCGAACAGTTGCGTGTAAGTGTGTCACCCATTGACCTTGTTCTGCCGAAGATACCGGAGGTTGTATATTGATCCACTGGCGTACGAAAATAATATTTGATTTTATAAAAAAGAAAGTACATTGATGAGAAATTGTACAGCAGTCGAAGTATAGTTGAAAAATAAAAGTTTTAAATACACTCCGCCAAAAAAGTATCGAATCACCTATAAAACTCCAAATATTGTATTAAAAATAATTTAAAATATGATTTTTTTTACTGTTGTTTCTTTTGGTTTTTTAAGTAAGCAATAAGTATCTAAAGAAAAATGCAGAATGTACGAAAAACAGAGGGTTTATTTAATTTTTTTCATAAATTAGAAGTAAGCGCATAAACAGCATTGATTTAAAATAAATAAAAATCAAAAGTAATGGTAATTTAGTAAGACGTATTGCCTCCTCTAGCTCTTATAACATCTAGACAACGTTGTGGCATACATCCAATTAATCTTCTCAGATAATCTTGATCAATATTATCCCATTCTATGGTTAACAACCGTTGCAGGTCCTGAAGATTAGCTGGCGTCACATTACCGGATCTCGCCCTTTTGTAAAGATAGTCCCAAACATGTTCTATTGGATTTAAGTCCGGGCTACGCGCTGGCCAATCCAAAACTTGTAAATTTACCTCTTGAAGGTACTCTGTAACGATTCTTGCGACGTGTGGGCGTGCATTGTCATGCATTAAAACGAAGTCATCACCAATAAATGGGGCGTAAGCAACAACATGCATCTCCAAAATTTCTCTTATGTACCTATCAGCAGTTAAGGATCCTCCATCTAGCTGTACCAATTCGGTTCGACCCCTTAAAGATATTCCGCCCCAGAGCATAATAGATCCTCCTCCAAAGTTTGTCGCCGGTCTTAGGTTGCATTGAAAATAACGCTCGCCATCTCGTCTATAAACTGGTATTCTTCGATCCGAAGTGTATAAACAAAATCTTGACTCATCCGTAAAGAGTATGTTACCCCAATCGTCGATATTCCAGTTTACGTGCTCTCTTGCAAATGTTAGTCGTGCTATACGGTGTTCCCTTGTAAGTCTCGGGGCAGTGGCAGCTACTCTGGCCCTAATTCCAGACTGTCTTAAGATGTGCCTAACAGTTTCTGAAGACACACGTACATTTCGAGTCTTGGCTAAGTCATGTCTTCGACGCAAAGCCTGAAGGACTAAAAATCTATTGTCTGCATGCGTAGTTGCTCTTGGCCGACCTGTTACAGCTCGTCTTTCATAAAGACCAGTCTCTCGGTACCTTACTGCCACTCGTAATACTGTCGACTGATTTACACCCACTAAATTTGCCACATATCTCTGACTCCTTCCATCTTCAATGAGGGAAATTATTCTAACCACTTGATCCCTCGTTAAATTTAAATTTATATTGTCACGACCTTCCATACTCGATATTTAATACAAAATTTTAATTTAAACGCAAACTGTATACTCTTTACCAAAGTAAAATAAAGACTGATAATATAAAAACCAAGCAAAATAGCAATTATCACTTTTTTTTCTTAAACAGTAAGCTGTATTTACAAATTTTATTTTAATATTTATTCTAGCCTTAATATTCTTAAGGGCCATAAAGAAATAATTTAAATTAACCAAATGCGGTAATAAATATTTGTAATTTTATAAGTGATGCGATACTTTTTTGGCGGAGTGTATTATATTTGAAATAAGAGACAAATACATTTTTTATGCGAAAGTAAATTGATACTAACTGGAATAGTACCTATATTGTAAAACTAGTGTCACAAAGACAGTTTACGTAACGAACCACGAAGTGGTGCGTTACGCAAAGCGTTAGTACTGTAAAATGATTAATTGTGGCACGAGTTTTACATACTATTTTTTATAAAACATTCTAGAAACATTTTTTCAACAAAATAAAAAGAATAACTTGCAATTGGAGAGTTTAATTTTAAATTGTTGACGTTGGTTTTACAAATTTGACAAAAAACACGACTCCAATTAGCTATATCATAAAAGTTACCTGATATTTACATTTTTTGCCTATATTATTTTGTGTTCTATTTAGAATTAATATAATTATTAACTGAAAATGGGATATTGCTTGTCAATCAAATGTCACACAACTTTTGTGTCTATCTAAACAGTAACAGTTCATGCAATTGCGCGACAAGCACTTTGTGACATTGTTTTCAGTGTTACAAAGTAGATTTTATATACGAGAATTATAGAAAAAATGTTGTAGTGATAAACATGTTTTGATTAATTAATATAATTGTATGTATGTATAAGTTAGGGGTGATAATTATACTGCGACCTATAGGATCTATTGTGTCCCCCCTTACTTGCCATGTTCTGATATTTCCTCAGACCTATAGCAGCTCTTCGAGTCCTATTTTCCTGAGGAAGTTTAGGACATCGTCGGGCTTCAAATCAGGTAGATCCCCTTCCTCTATTTCATGTGCTCCTAGGTATCTAGCCCTAGAATTTTGCAAGGCAGGACATTCTGAGAGTATGTGTATTGAGGTTTCATCCTCTTCCTCACAGAATCTGCACTTTGCTTCATCTGCTAACCCTAGTTTCTTCATGTGGCTTCTTAACCGGCAATGCCCGGTTAATATTCCCGTTAGAATACGGAGCCTTTTTTACTGAGGTTGAGGCAGCTAAGAGATCTCTTCTGGTCATAGTTCCTCAATCCTTCCAGCTGATTTCAGTACTTGGATTTTTCCTTCTCCATTTCTTCCCTTAGTTTTCCTAAGATTACTCTACTGCTGAACCCACAAGATGGTTCTGGTCCCAAATGTGGGGTTTCAGCTCCTTTTTTTGCCAGCTTGTCTGCTGTTTCATTCTCCTCTATTCCTATGTGTCACGGGACCCATAGGAGGGTGACAGTGTTCTTCTGGCTTAGTTCATTTAGTTTGCCTAAGCATTCTCAAACCATCTTGACTATCCGACATGATCACAATCTCTTGTCTGCGGTAGTTTCTTCCAATATTGAATTCCACACATCTTTCGATGGCGCGGACTTCTGCTTGAAAGATGCTCGGGTATGTGCCCAAGCTTTCTGAGTATTTGGCTCTCGGTCCAAAAACTCCTATCCCAGTTCCCCCATCTAGCTTGGAACCGTCCGTATACCACTTTATGGTATTCTGGTTTAAATTCTGTATGGTGTCTTCATCCCATTCAGATTTATTACTCACCTTTGTGATGAATTTTCTCACAAAGTTGAATTAATATAATTAGTATTTAAAAAATAATTTGGTAAATAATACATTGCAGTTGGAGAAGTGCGTGTTTCTGTCTTCTTATTAAATGACCCAGGTATTCTTTTTTTCATGATGCTAATGATTTTGCACTCTTTCAGCATCCAGTTAAGCATCTAGGATGACCCTATTCTGCTTAGCTTCAGTCCTTTATGTACGTTCTTCCAACCAAAGTGTACTTAGGAACTTCATTATATACACTACAGCTTTCTCTTGAAATAAATTTTTTTTAATTGTTGAAAAGTAATCTATCATAGTTTTTTTATAAAGTCTGTTTAATGGAATTATAAAGAAAGAAAGAAATACCGGTGCAGTAAAAAGCACAGATACTGAGAAGATATGGAGGTTGGAAAAAGTGTGTAACTGCACATTTCTTATGTAATATAATATAAGTTTATGTATTTAACCTACTCTGTGTTATATTACTGTCTATATATTCAACTTTAGACTAATTTGATCTCCCCGCGAACCATTTACAAGGTCACAACTCTTTTCTTCTTAGTACGTCGTATGCCTATCAAACTTTGGTGATCCATCTGGCAATTTTGATTCTACAAGCTGCTGCTTTGAAAGTAGGTATCAGTAGAGGAGCAGCTGATCACCTTCTCCAGTCCTTTGACCAGGAGTTCTGGCCCACCACTATCAGTCTAAGCAGCTCAAATTGTTCGCCTTTCATTACATGCCCAATGTATCTAGCCTTTTTTTTCTTTGATTGAGTAGTAATCTCAACATGTGCTCCAAGTCTCCTTTCTGTAGTTGGATGGAGAGTCCATCCTTCACATCCAGACCAGACAACGGAAAACACATAGCATCTGACCATCGGCATTTGGAGGTCCAGACTGATGCGACTTGCAGGAAGAGTTAAGTGGGGTTGGACTATAGAATGGATCACCCATTTAATAATGCAAAGAGGATCAGAAGTAGTGGATGTTTTAGAAAGAATAACAGTGCTAAGTTGAACTAATTTTGCATACAGAGAATATTTCAAGGTCGATTTAATTGTACTTTGCAAAACTGTACTTTCACTAGGGATACAATGAACCTGTAGTTATAAAGCTAACAGGTTTGTCAATTTAACATTTTTAATTGTACATGGAAGCATAAGTTTTATTATTTTAATAACTAGCATTAACATTACAGAAAAGTTAATTTAGGTACTTTTGTGATGGTTAATATCAAGTCAAACATGCTCCAAAACAATGTCATCGTCAATGGTGCAGTACATGCTTGTTTAATTCTAATTGTCTTATTTAAAATTAAAGTAGGTACAATCTTTAGTTAGTTTGTGAACTTTAAAAGTTTTAAGTCAATAAGTATATTTAATGAAATTAATTATTTTTTAGGAGCGTTTTAAAATAGACATAAAGATTTAAATAAATTCTTTTGAAAAAGTGCAAAACTATGTCAGTGTATAAATGATTTATACCTTGCCCGGTATAAATATAGGTGCACGTCAGAACGGAACAATGTTGCCAAGCATTTAAAATAGTGTTAGAATCTAGTAAAAATCAAACGAAGTTTCTCTAAGATTCTTCTTTTTATTTGAGTACAACATTAAGCTAGGTTATGTGTGATAGCCCAAACAAAACTTATTTTTACTTCTACAGCATTCAAAGGTAGCAATGGGCCATTGTTATCACGTTCCTGTTCAAAATTATCGATTAATGAAGCCAAAAGTTCTTTGCAGCGGCTGTTTATTTTTGTAGGCATATTTGCTTTTAGAATGATAGTTTTTTAATAACGCACAAATAAAGAATTAAAAACACGACTGGGGTTTACCATAAAAATTTGCTGAAAACAGATACGTCAATGTAATGCGCGTAAATATCAAAATTTCATCTGATAAACCATGTTTGACCGCGGCAACATTGTGTCTACATAAAAAATATTTTAGCACGAGTTATGTTCGTTTGAAGTTTATATTTTATTAGTCCAGGAGTTGTATTTGACATAAAATTAATTAGGGAGTCTTTCTTAAAACATATATGGCCGTATTCATAGTCCTCCCTTAAGTATGAGTGTGAAGGTAAGGGTAGGTTGAGAGCATTTGGGTGTTTCATAAACAACCCTCAAGATCTAAGGGTCGCACAAGTCACCCTTAACTCAAGTGAAGACGTGACTACCCTTGAGGGCAGAGTTTTATATTCGACAGATTTGACATCTCTTATGCTCTGTATAGGTTATTATATTACATTATTGACATTTTTTATGTTAGTAAATAGGTATTACATATATAATAAGAAATAGTTATTTATGTTTAGGTAGTTTGTTATTAAAGAAGAATAGTTATTATATTTATAGACAGTTTGCATACATTTTTTTTTAAATGGAAGAATTTGATGAACTTTTTGAGAGTGATGAGGAATTTGAAGAAGTAAATCGTTTGCCTAAAAAATATATTAGGGACATGCAGAATCCTTTGGAAACGTTTGAGGAACGAGAATTCCAAAGAAGATTTAGATTGAGTAAAAACTGTGTCACCAATGTTTTACTGCCACTTGTACTACAACATCTGATTAGACATAGGGTGTGTTCGGGGGCACGCTATTTGCGCCATTTGCCGCTATCTACTACTATTCCTCGTTTGCGTTATATGGCTCTTGGCGCTACATAGCTCGAAAGCGTGATCCCCGAACACACCCATAGCAATCGACAAATTCAATAATGAAGATATCAAAAAGTATGTTATTATTTGGCGCATGCTCACAACCATAGAACGGTAAGATAAGCCAGCACAACCAACACAAATGCATTAAAAACCCCGAAAACGTGTTTACTCACTTAAGGGCTGGTTAAGTGATGTTTATGAAACAAGTAAGAGGTTGAGTGCTAAGTGACCCTTACCCAAGTCTCCCTCAGTGCTCAAGTTGAGGGTTGACTATGAATACCGGCATTAGTGACCCTTACCCAAGTCTCACTCAGTGCTGAAGTTGAGGGTTGACTATGAATACCGGCATTATTTGTTGTAATAATTTGCGGCCTACGAATTTCAATATTTACCAAATTTACAGTGAAAAAAGATACTGATTGACAATAGTAAACGAACAGAGCGATTTCTTCACTTTGATGACGTGCACTTATATTTATAGTGAACAAGGTATATTTCATTTAACTCGTATTGTTTAAATTGTGTGTCAAAAACTGGTACCTATATTATTTAATTAGATTTTGTATTGGAAGGAGATGAAATTTGCCATACATACAATTTTTGTAAGATTTCTCGGTAATTTTTGTCTGATAAGTTACTTTTTTTGTGAATTTTATTGTATCAACCCTTACCATGAGGAAGTCTATCTTACTAAAAACATTGAAAAATAAAACTATTTAATAAAGCTTTTATTTTAAAAACTCAATGATCATTTTGATGATTCAAAAACAAATATACCAAAGAACTAGATAAATACACCTCGAGTGCTTAGCCAAGCATAAATGTCCATTGGAAACTGTCTGACAGTTAGATAGCAATTAAAGAATTCAATTAACATTAATCTTTAAGTATCCAGAAGGACTAAACGAATCAGAGGAATAACCTATGAGAAGAGCAAATATAACACCAATGAAACCTGTACCATTTTACGCCTTCGTCTACAATTACAGCATTGACAATAATAAAAACATTTTAATTGGCACGATAAATTGTTGATCTGACTTTTCTCCCAAAAAATAATTAAAATATTTTGAAAATATTGACTTATTCTTTTATTAAATTCTACTAAACGTTAATGTTATGTCAAAATTGTCAAAGTCACAGAGTCATTAGTTACTAGTATCATGCTGTTGTGCTTCGAGAATGTGCCGATGTAGGACTTATACAGTGGATAAATGCCTTCTGAAAAACTAGAAAGTCCTTACCTGATTATCTCTCTAAAGTATGCAAACTTTTGATATGTACAAATATGCATATTTTTACAACGTTTGACTATTAACTCACAGTGTTAACTTAGTTGGCTACAAAGCAGGAGAGCAGTAAAAATAAAACTTATTATTAGTAAATTAGTCACAAAGATGTTTATATGTTTTGTGTGGTTCTTTTTATAATTTTACTCCTATTTTATAATACAAAAGAGGTCTTTTACTATTACTAAATTTTTAGGGTTTATTAGTTATTCTAAAAAATAACCGATACTCCTATAACCATTGTTGATTTTCCAATTAACTATAATCCTATTTCTATTTTGTTTAAAACTGTCCTAACTCCGTCTGACTTTTCAGAGGTTTTAAATATTAATCTGGTTTATATTCAAAGCTTTCTTTTTGGTGGTCAAATCCCTGTAGTTAATAACGATTTCTTCCCAGATTTTATCAAAACTAGACCAATTGTTTCATTAATCCCATTTTTAAACCTCCATTGTATTTGTCCTACTTTATTTTCAACAGTAACTCTTCATTTTCTACGCAGCATATTCTTTGACTTTGTATTTGTATAAAAATAAAATCTAACTTTTTGTAATCCTCTCTTTTCGTTTATTTAATTGCATTTGATTAAATTATATCTGTTATTACATCATATATCATATTAAAAATCTTGTTACCATATTGTTAGGAGGCTTTTATTATTTTTAAAAATGTTTTAGACATCCATCTACCAAAATATAGATATTAATACCTAGATTAAATAATACTGGTGCAAAAAGTTTCAAAGGATATTTCAGTGAGATTTTTTTCTTTGGAAAATTAACTTAAAATTTGTTGACAACATAAAAACAGAAAAATATTTCAAAATAATTGAATTATTCATTATTAATTACCAAAACATGGAATTAAAAAATACTATAGCGGACAGAGTATGATGCAAGTCTTACTGTATTTGACAGTAACTTAAACCGTGACCAAATTCTGGTTAAACCTTGCTTATTGCGTCTCTATCCAAAAATGTTATTAATTTATTGCAAAAATTAACAATAAAAACATCTTAATACCGAAATCCGCTAGAGTACCTACACTATTAATTTATGTTCCGTTTCAGTTTTTATAAGTCAGTATCTAAGCAAAAACTATATCAGTGTTCTTTTTTAATATCAATTTAAAAAACTATCATGGAAATGTTTGTTTAAAACGCCTCAGTAAATTGGTTTGTAATAATTACAAGATATCGTACGTAGGTATTGAAGATTTTCTTTTCGATATGGTAAGTAACTAAAATTGACTTTAATAAAATAATATTAATATACATAGATAGTACAGCATATTATGAAAAACAGAAACAAGTTCATTCCAATCTTCAAACGTATTATTTCTTTCAAAAGGAATGCCTACCTAAATTTAAATTCAATAGGAAAGTTTTCAAATATTTAAATTATTATTTATTTTTTAAATTTAAAACAGTAAAAGATATTGATATAAATTTTAAAACTTTATTGTGTAAGATTTTATAGATTTTAAATTTCAACGAATTGTGGATGCATTTAATAATGAATTAATTCATTGTGCTTTGTTCGAATTTCGCCATTTGCTGTTTTGTTTTCGAACCTGGAACATGCACACGACGAAATCCGAACAATCCCGAATGTTCATTTAGATAATTTACGATACGTTGGAGGCGTGGACAAATTGCACTAACTAAAGAAAATTTAATTTTATTAAATTTTTTCGAGTAGACAAGCATCGATACTAAACATATTGATGGGGATATTAAATGTACACATTATTTCAAATAAAAAAGTGTTGTTATACCCACAAAAGAATGTATTGGTTGCTAATAATAATAATTTTAAAAAGTATATACAGGGTGAGTTATAACTATTGGGACATAGACTAAGGACAGGTTATTTGGACCAAAATGTGGCTATTGGGCCAAATATGCCTTAATATAATGTTGCTGAGAAAAAAGATACAGGGTGTTAAAGTTAATTTTTGTTTTTCGTTTTTTGCTAATAGTTTCCCTGTATATTTATAAATTGATATCAAAATTGGCACAGAGGCATAATCTTAGACAAGAAATAGTATTTTATTTACAATTTTACGTTTTGTCATAGAGGGCGCCACGTGGATCATTCCTAATGATCAAATTGAGTCTAAACTTTTTCTGATGAAATTTTTTAGTAATTTTTATTAGAAAATATGACGTAAACATCATTTTTACGTAAAACTGGTACTCTTGTTTAAACAGGATAATTTCAACCGTTTTCGATAAAAACGCAGTCGAACTGCTTAGAGTCTTAAAAAGGATTTCAAATATTAATTCATTTATGAAAAGTATGCTTTGGACTGTTAGATAATTGTTGTTGGTAAATGTCATTTGTTCAGAGTAAATTATTTTTGATGTGACAGTGTAGTGTAATGTTGCATTTTTTAAAAGTAATCATTACTTTTTTGATTGAAATGCCTCGTCACAATCATTTTACTAATGAAGAAATGCGAAATATGATTTGCGTATACGCACAAGAAAATTTTTGCGGTCGCTCGGCAGCCAGAAGGTATGGAATGTTATACGCAAACAGAAGGCAACCAAATCACAAAACTTTTGCAAGATTATATCGTAGTTTAGGTGAAACTGGGTCATTTCACACTAAAAATCGGGGTGGTCGACCGAAACAAATCACACCTAATCAAGAGGATGTACTTTTGGTTCGAGTAGATGAAAATCCTGACATCTATCAGCAGCAACAGGAGTAAGTCAGTCGTCTATAATTAGAATTCTAAAAAAAGAGAACCTCCATCCTTATCACTTCACTCCTGTTCAAAATTTACTTCCAACAGATCTTCCACGACGGTTACAGTTTTGCCAACGTATTCTGAATAAACATCGCAATGACAGACACTTTATTAAGAATATTATGTTCACCGACGAAGCAACTTTTACCAGACGAGGGGTTTTTAATTGGCGAAATAGTCATTATTGGGAAGAAGAAAACCCGCATGCTATTAAAGCTAGACATTTTCAGCATGAGTTTAAATTGAATATTTGTGTTGGCATTATAGGTGACCAACTACTAGGGCCTTATGTTCTTCCTCCGAATTTAAATGGAGATTCTTATTTATTCTTTTTGGAAAATACTCTTAGTGATATTTTAGATGATCTGTCACTGGATGTAAGAAGGAAAATGTGGTTTATGCAGGATGGAGCGCCACCTCATTTTTCATTAGCTGTTAGAAATCATCTTAATGACGTATTTCCTCAACGATGGATTGGCAGAGGCAGTGATTTTCAATGGCCACCAAGAAGTCCTGAGTACAACCCGCTAGATTTTTATTTTTGGGGACATATGAAGTCCTTAGTTTATGCCAATGAAATTAATACACGAGACGAATTTTGGAGATACTTTCAAAATGCAGCTAATCTTATAAGGGGACAGAATAACATTTTTTAACGTCCGAAAATCCTTTATAAAAAGAATTAGAAAAGGCATAGAAATCGGAGGAGACCATGTAGAACATTTAGTTTGAGTTTTTGTGAGTTCTTTTAAGTTAAAGTGTGTTTAGTTTTGATTTATCGTCAAAACGGAAACCTTACGTTAGTTGCAACTTTGTTTATTAGTTTGGTATTTGATAGTGGAATTGTAAATAAAATACTATTTCTTGTCTAATATTATGCCTCTGTGCCAATTTTGATATCAATTTATAAATATACAGGGAAACTATTAGCAAAAAACGAAAAACAAAAATTAACTTTAACACCCTGTATCTTTTTTCTCAGCAACATTATATTAAGGCATATTTGGCCCAATAGCCATATTTTGGTCCAAATAACCTGTCCTTAGTCTATGTCCCAATAGTTATGACTCACCCTGTATATTTAAAGGAACAGTGTTCATTACATTTTTGAGGTATATAGGTACATGAAACTTACCTTGATAATGTACATGATATTGTGAAAAATAGTGCTAGAAGCATGCTGTTAATAGTAATATAATGCATTAGCTAGATAGATGTCACAAAATGTTAAAAGTCACACAAAATAGGGAAACAAAAATAAAACACAATTCGTCACAAAAATACAATCTATTTAAAATAAAATTGTACAGTGTTCATACAATAAACAAATCTTATGAAATTTCTCTTTTTTTAATGGTCACGTAAATTGTGACATGTACCTAGATTAATGCGAGAAGCATTTTAAATAAATAAATAAATATTTTATAAATAAAAATAAATACTACTGTCTACAATTGATTCTATGCTTTGATTTGTTAAACTGAGGTCCATATTAATAAAGTTGGTTTATAATACAGAAAATTTGATCGAACAATACAAAAAAGTTGCGAAGCGATAGAAGCGATAGATATTGCTAGAAATTTGCTATTTGGTGTTTTCAATCAAATTACAGTATAAAAAAAAACAGATTCTCCGAATTTAAAACAATAAAAATCAAAATTACATCTTTAGATTTGGAATAATTAAAATTGTTTTCATTTCTCGGAAATATAAAACAATTTAATTGTAGTTTAAAAAACCCAAAATATTTGTACTAAAAATTTATAAAAAAAAATATTATACTGATTCAATTTCAATAAATTTTGTTTGTACAGATTAGAAGAAAAAAACAGTCTCTATCCTACTCCCTCTCCACTACCTATCTCACTTTGTTAGCAACTTTATGGTGACGGTGGTGTTTTCTAGCTTTTTTCGACTTCTTAGTATGCTTTAATTTTTTGGACTCACGTGATCTCTTCGCTTCGATAACATCCTCTAAACCAGTTTCATCGTCGTCATCGTCATCATCATCGTCATCGTCATCATCGTCGTCATCGTCATCGTCAGTTAAATCTGATAATACGTCATCATCGTCATCATCTTCGTCATCATCGTCATCGTCGTCATCGTCGTCAGTAGCGGGTACCGGTTGAACCACTATAGGTTCCACGGAATTCTCCACAGGAGCCACGGCTGCTGGTTCTTTAACCACTACAATCGTGTCAGAATCTGATGCAGCGGGTGTATCGTTCGTACCAGTGGCTGAGGATTCCGATTCTCCAGCCTCTGCCTCCTGGGCATCTAATTCTTCGCTGGGATTTGCTTCTACCGGTACTGTAGGTTCGGCGGGTTCTGCTGGAGACTGTTCCACGACTGTGGGAGTGGCTGGCTGAGATACAACAGGTTCGTCATCATCATCGTCATCATCATCGTCGTCGTCATCTCCTGAGGGATCAAATTATAAATAGTACAATCTCAGTTTTTTCTCAATGTACCGGGTGTCCGAATAAGAACGGCTCTCGGCCATATATCAGTAATCATTGATAGTACAGCTTCGGGAAAAAAAATTTTATAATAAAAATGGCCTCGAGAAACACCTGGAAATTATTTACAGACCCATAGGTCTACCGCTAGAGGGCGTAATTTAATATTAAGAATTAAGATATCAAGATTTTACAAAAATTGCCTTATTAAAGGGCATTTTTAATGCGATAATCAAATTCTACGAACAATTCTGCGTATTTTTGGATTCAAAAGTTTTAGTCTATCTTTTCAAATATAAGGTGGGGGAGAGTGGGAACATTATTTTAGAAAAAGGTCTGTAAGTCCGGTCCTGTTTAACCGATCTTTGCAAACTTGGTCTTGTTGATAACAGCTTTCTTCCACCAATATTATAGTTATCATTTCCAAACAAACTAATAAGTGACGTGCCCGCTAGAGGGCGAAACTTTTTTTAATCTAGTTTTCTTTAAAAAATATTAAATAGAAGCATGCAATTTTAACCATGAATTATAAAATTAGACCAAATTAGCAACAAAATGGTGAAAACCGCATGTCAATATCTTTTTCATATCCCGAGATATCTTAAGAAACGTGTAAATTTTAAGTATTTTCCTTTGAATATTAGAATACTCTGGTTATACTGACCGGCATTTAATAATTTTGGATTTCCTAAAATTGAATGTTCTTGTCCTCTTTATGATGTTTTTAAATATTTCAATATCACTGTTACTGTCACCGGTAAACGCCTGTAAGGTAGTTGAAATGGAAAAAATATAAAAATAGTAGTGGGCCATGGAAAACAAAGCACGCAGACATGTGTCAAATTATTAAACAAAGTAAAGTAAAATTATTAAATGCCGTTCAGTATAACCAGAGTATTCTAATATTCAAAGGAAAATACTTAAAATTTACACGTTTCTGATATCTCGGGATAGGAAAAAGATATTGACATGCCGTTTTCACCATTTTGTTGCTAATTTGGTCTAATTTGAATTTTGTTTGGAAATAATAACTATAATATTGGTGGAACAAAGCTGTTATCAACAAGACCAAGTTTGCAAAGATCGGTTAAACAGGACCGGACTTACAGACCTTTTTCTAAAATAATGTTCCCACTCTCCCCCACCTTATATTTGAAAAGATAGACTAAAACTTTTGAATCCAAAAACACGCAGAATTGTTCGTAGAATTTGATTATCGCATTAAAAATGCCCTTTAATAAGGCAATTTTTGTAAAATTTTGATTTCTTAATTCTTAATATTCAATTACGCCCTCTAGCGGTAGACCTGCGGGTCTGTAAATAATTTCCAGGTGTTTCTCGAGGCCATTTTTATCATAAATTTTTTTTTTCCCGAAGCTGTACTATCAATGGTTACTGATATATGGCCGAGAGCCGTTCTTATTCGGACACCCGGTACATACAATTAAAGTGTTAATTCTACTTACCGCCTAATATATCATCTAAGAAACCACCAAAGTAGTCGTCGTCATCGTCATCATCATCGTCATCGTCATTTGCAGGACTGTCATCATCATCATCGTCGTCATCGTCGTCGTCATCGTCACCGATTCCTAAATCTAGATCATCATCATCGTCATCGTCATCATCATCGTCATCACTCGACTGACGTCCCTTTACCTTATAAAAATAAAATAATAAGAATTTTAACTTTAGGTTTTAGGTTTAGGTTGATAAATAACAAAGTTTTTTATTCCAACTATCTGAAAATAACGTTCAATAATTTAAGTGTCAAACTATGTAAATCTGGTGAATATTTGATCAAAAAATCATACCTTGCTCTTGGATTTAACTTTTTTGCCGTGGGCTTTATGTACAACCACTTTATGTTCATCAGTTTCCTTTTTAGAAATTGCATCAACAGCTACCTTAGGTTTAGGTTCAACTTCTTTGATACTTTCTTTTGGAGATTCTTGTTCAGTTTTTGGGTTTTCAGCGGTTTCAATGTCAGTCTTAAATACACCTTTCGTTTCTTCTTGTACAACTCCTTCTGTTTCGATTTGCTTTTCTATTTCAGCAGATTTCGATATCACAGCTTTTTCGTCTTGATCTGCTGTTAAAGTAATTATTGGGTTTGCTTTGCATTGCCACAAGAGTAAGCACAGAACCGTGCTCAAAAAGTACAGTCTCATCTTTCAACCTGAAACAAAGTATATATTTAATCATTTGGTTTATATTAAATTATCAACATTGCTATAGTTCGTAAAATGTTGTAAACAAGACCCTAAATCAGTAGCGCACGTACTTATTTATATTGGTATTAAGAAATTTAAATTTAAATTGAATGACGTTAGACAACTTTTGATAAATTCTTTTGGAAACGTTACAAGGAGAATTGGACCAATGCCATAAACCATGTGAAGAAAGAAGAAGAAGAACCCATTGTAATTCCTATCGGAACGAATCTGACTCATCGTCGGATGAATAAGACCAAATGAAAGCTGACAATTAACACATTGGCTGCCACCATAAGAATGTTAGGTACGTTCACCAGGTGCCAAAGTGAAAAATGCTTACAAAACAATATTTATTTATACAAATGGTTAATAATACAATGTAAGTTTACATTCTTACAAATTTTTTTTGAAAAAATAGCAAGATCACGGGTGATCCTAATGGCACTGCACTAACATATTACACACGTATGTGCCACTAGTATCACCGGTGATCGTAAACAACTTAATGTTTTTTAGTGAAACATGTCACACAGTAAAATTTTTCACAAACATTACAAAATGTAGAAACAACTTTGGGTTTCTTTTGAGCTTCTTTGCTGCCTTTTGTTGCAACTGTTTCAGTGTAACATTGGTTACAACGTTTTCTCTTCTTCCTATTGTTTGTAGTTTTTGCGTCAACTGTAACAAGCATATGCTTTACAGTAGGAATAGGCTCAGGCATCGGACTGTAATTGACTAAACTTAGGATTAGCATTTCCCGAAATGAGATAACTTGTTGTTTTGGTGTGTTAAAGGAATTATATATTATCAAACTATTGATGACAGCCGTATTCAATAAAACTTCAATTGCAGCTTTATGGTACCAGCGAACACTTTTTCTCAGAGGTGAGAAATAGCTTGCAAGTTGATCTGAGACATCAACACCATCTTTTCCTTTGTTGTAGTCTATAATTGCTTCAGGTTTAATTATAGCTACACCACTGCGCACAAAAATTACTATTTTAGAACGGTTCTTTGCTGGGTTGGAACAGGGCCATTATCGCGCCTAACAAAATAACATAAGCTAGCTATGGGTTCCTAGTGTGCCACAGTAAAACTAGTTGAGCGTCCTCACAGTGCCGACCGTTATAATAATTCTGAAAGTGAAATACGCACAAGTAACACCGGTGATCCTAATGGCACAATTGTAATCTGTTAGTTAGGATCGCCGGTGATCCTTGTGGCAGCCAATGTGTTGAAGGAGTAAATGCTTTTTGCATTAATTTATATTTAATTCTTACATTTGAATATGTAGCATATTTATATTTTATTTTTAATTTTTATTTTAATTATGCCTTAAAAAAACTTCGGTTCTACGGTCATGGGATCTTTTCAGTTACCTGTTGTGACAATATTATCTAGGGTTTCTATTGTGTTTGGGTTAGTTAATCCATAATTACAGGTTGGACTCTGAAAATTAACAACTATAACTATGTTTTAATAGAAATGTGTACTACTACTTGCTAGGGCTTTGAAGAATTTCCATTTATAATGAATTCACTATGTTGCCAACTCCAAACAAATGAACTATAATATTAATAACAAAAACGACAAAATTTATTGTTTAAAATAAAAAATGTTACTGGATATTTATTGGTTAATATATTTATTTTACAACTTTTAAGAATCAATTGTTTTTACAAAAATTACGCAGATTGGAAATTGCAGGTTTGAAATTGCATAAAAGTCGAGCAAAAAAATAATTTAAATAGTTTAATTTCTCACCTATGTAAACGGTAATTATTTATGTTTAGTAAGCTAACAAATAATACTACTAAAGAGTTGAAGGGGTTTCTGAATTTATTACATATGTTGGTTGGCCTTTAATTGTTCCGCATTTAGAGTTAGAGGCTTTGTCAAAGTAACGGTACCAATTATTTATAAAAGTTTTATTATAATTTAGACAAAAAATGGGACAAATTTAATTTACGATGACCTTCTACAACTACTAACAAAAAAATACAATTTTAGTAAGGGCTGGGCAACATGAAAACAATACAAGGACCTTGATAAGTATATTACATTAGTAGTTAACTTAGGTGTTGAATTAATAAAGAGTAATACTATTTAGAAGGTGGTTAAATTCATAAAAGAATATGAAAAACATCCTATTAATAAGCAGTTTGTTTGTAAACAATATAAATGTTGTTTCATTAATTTATTTATATATCTACAAACTTAATTTTTAATGAATTACTGTAGTCCGTTCATAATTTGTCGATAGTACAAAATGTGCGTCCAAGTCATAAAACGGTGGTAAAAGTCGTAAAATTTGAGTACCTACAGTTTAAGAATATTAATATATTTATTTATTTAAAGTAACTAATGTTTAAATCATATACTCTACGGCACTGGTCAGTAATTTCCACTCAAAATACCTACATAATTGGATTAAAAATTCTATAGCTGTATTTTATTTCTTCAGATACAAGGTGGGTTAGTCGAAAACATCTTAAACTGCCAGTTTTAGGTTGGTTTTTGTTATTATATCAAATTACCTGTCCTCTCTGTATTTTAGTTCTCTAATGAGGGTCAAAATTGCAGTGAGCTATCAACAAATTGTGTACGAACTATTACTGTATTTATTAGGGTTACCCAGAACTAGAAACTAGAAAAATAGTTTTCTCTTCAAGAAATCTGAAGGTCAGAATTTTTATTTTTGACAGTGCCATTCCAAATATGTTTTACATGAAAAATCTTTTGGAATAGAATGTACTGCTTCTATTTAAAAAAACTTATTTATAAATATGTAAGACTTATATTTAATAATATAAAATATTTTCATTCTTTAACATTTAAATTTAAATTAAAACTGACTATTAACGAAAAAACTTAAGCAGTTTTTTGCTTCACACTCCTGCACATTTCAGATGTAATAACAGCATATTTAGTCGTCCATATTTTTATCCAAATGCGTCAACTTATTACATAAATCATAAACATTCCCAGATTTCATAGATGGTTAACGTAAAACATTTTTTCTATTAAATAAACATTAATTGTTTGTTATATTTTGTATGTAATATAAGTAGTATAATAATTATAAAATTTTGCAAACAATTTAAAAATAAAATGGTAACGCATATTACAAAAATTAAAATAATACTGATGTATACATTACATTTTGGAAGGTTTGGAGAGAATCGTAATTTTATGTTACATATCGGAAATATTTCAAGAAACAAAATATATATTACTTAAGATCTACCTTTCATATTTTTTAAGAACTCATGACAGCAATAACATCTTTGCCCATGCACAATTACAACTCTGTTTTGAGTTTAGGACATCTAGAATCACACTTATAAAGTTTACATACAACTCAAACAAGACATATTGACCTACTTGCCGAGTATCAGCCACCCCGCACATTACATTCATTCATTCATTCCAAGCTAATAGTTATGTCTAAAATGGTTTGTTTCAATCCAGCCGAAAATCGATAGTTCATTAACAACTGCAATTTGGGACACTTCTTTCCAATATTAATTGCTAAAAACCATTTAAAAGTGTTATACAGAGTGAGTCAGTTTACTAGGTTTCAAAGAAGAAAGACTGGTAGTTGTACAGCGCGAAAACATGTGGGGTACGCACGCGACTTGTTGACGGCTTTTAATGGTCCGCTGTATTCTGTTGCGTGCAGGGGTCTCGGAGTTATTTTTTGCGGCAGTTTTTATATAACTCATAAAGTCGGTGTCTAGTGCGGTGGCGGAGAGTCCAGATTTTTATTTGGGGCAGTTAAGTATTAACTTTAGATATATCTTTGTTTCGGTAATTCATTTTTAATAATTGGTTTACGTATTGTAATTTTTTCCCATATTAATTGATAACCTTAAATTAGTTACATATATTATGGCAGCGTTTTGGAGACCTTTTGAATCAGAAAATGGAAATCCAGATCAAAATTAAAATTCAGAAGATATGATATCGCCAACAGGTGAGGTTAGTAGCGAATTTTGCAATTTACACATTCAGTGTCAAAGGGTTATTTTAAATATGTATCAGTGTTTGAAAAATGAGGATAATAAAAAATGAGATGCGGTTATAATAAAGCGAATAAATACCTTAACTAAAGTTTCTATTTACACTATTTCTCGGGTTATTAAGCGCGGTGACGTTATAGATCACCCGCAGGTGCGGAAAAACAAAAAAAAAAACAAAATTTGCAAATGCTGACGATGCTACAATTAATTATAAGAAATTAGATAAACGAATGGTTATAATGGAATCCCGGCGTATTGTTGTACTCCGTGAAGAGTATTTAGATAAAATACCGAAGTATCTTGAATTAAAAAGGCATAGATAACACTAGAAGAGACTTGGTTTGACACACATGATACTGTTCAGTATGGCTGGGTAAATCAGTCTCAAAAGTGTAGTTTAAATGCTCCATGTTCGAGAGGAAAGCGTGTCTAGGTACTATTGGGTCTGTGGCAAGACAGCGCCACCTGTTTGCGTTTTTTAATACTGCATATTTTCTCACGTTGGGTGCCAAATGTGTAATACTTGTATAATAAGTATGCACATCGTTTTGTTTCCCAAGATTTGTTTTTTTAGTTTTTTATTTAAAAATAGTTAATTGATTAGATTGTCGACGAAAGTTTTAATAAGAAAAATACAAAATATAAATAGATCTTTACTGTACTGATCTATTGACCAGACTGTTATTATTACGATCAAGGAAACAATAGACTTTGGTCTATAACAAGAAGGAAATAAAAAGTACTTCGAAGTAATTTCTTTCTCGAAAGAATAAAAAGGATTTAAAGTTCTTGTATAAGAGAATATATAGAAAAAAAGACCTTTTTAGTATATAATCTATTTATATAAAAGCTTCTACTATCTAGAATCTGCTTTTTGAAATAAATTGCATTTTTTGTTTTTATTATGTAGGTCAAGGTCGTAAGAAGGTCACTTTTAATTATTATAAAATGCAGTTTCAGAGAAACAAACAGTATAAGGTGAAAATGAGAACAGATATTAAATTTAAATTGTTTTAAGGGCAAGACAAATCGATTTAAAAATTTAGATAAACGGTCTTAGGTTATAGTCAACTAGATTATGGACTCCAATGGGAATTGAAAGGAATATAACTTCTTGTTTTGCAACATTGGTTACATAATGGTTTTATCTGTAGATTTATTGAAGTTGGAAGTTTGTTTTAAAGCCAGTTTGGTATTAAAACAGTTGGAAAAAAATGTTGAATCTCTTCCTTTTATATAAAATATAATTACATTATTTGTTAGTAAAATCGATAGTAAATACTATTGCATGTTAATTGGTTAAAATACACATTAGGGTATCCGTTATTTACCGATTTGATTTTTTAGTTTGCACCGCACCTAAAATTTTTAGTGGATGACACAAAAAAAATATCTAACCTATGTAAGTCCTTAATATTGATAACATACATAATAGACTGCTAAGAAGAATAAGTTGTCAACAGAAATGTCAAACGAGTTACATGCTCAATAATCTAGATCGTTATAACTGTGCTGTATCAATGAACAGAATCCTTCTATTCATTCAGAATCCTTTATAATTTAAATTATAATAATTACGTATATTATAATGAATGGCTCATTATTATAACAATAGTCTCACATTTGCGAGTGCAGCAGGTGTAACATCCAACTATGTAAATAACAGTTATTAATACTATTAGGTTACGGAATTTCATTCTAAATACTTACGGTTAACACCATCCGTTAAAGATTACTGTTTGTATTTAATTTAGCACACCGGGTATATCAAGAATGTGGCACAACGGAATTCAACACATTTCAAACGGTTTTAGGAAGTTATTATAGATTTCAGGAAGTGGTCAACCGTTTTTAATGATTTTTTGTAGGTTTTAAATAAATATAATTGAAGCAGTGTGGTATTGGCAATAATAAAATAATAAACTAAAAGCTCTATGACCTGGAGAGGAAAATCAGGAAGCAGCAGGGTATATGAAATGGCTACTAGCAAGGCTAATGAACTTCAGAAGAGCAGGTGCTGTAAAATACAATGGATAGCACAATTAATCTGCAAAGGTTGCAGTGTCTTCAACTAAAGCCACGATTTGAGTTGCTTGTTGTGGGGTTAAATTACTCATTTTTACTCAAAATGTTTCTAGACACTTCCAAATGAAAAATTAAACAAATTTCAATTGTTATTAACAAAAAACGAAAAGACAAAAAGATGGTCTCACTTTTTTGGCGATAACTATGAAACTATTAACGATAGCGGGAATATTAATTTGAATATTTGAAAATAGCGGGGAAACTGAGTATGGAAAATGGAAACTGAGATCTCACTTGATAAATACACCAGGATTATTCCATCTTAAAAGTTGCTTAGCAGATTAAGGTAGGAACAAAAGATCTGGGTAGGTCACAGTGCAAAAAAGCCTAACTAGCTTATACAATCTCTGAATAAACATAAAAGATAATAACAAGATTAACAGGTGCCCAAAGTAAGGTTACTTTGTTATTTTACCCTAGACGTATTAGATCCTAAAGGCAGTTCCAAATTTAATGCTTTAATTATATTATATAAAAGATGTACCTACTTGTGTATCTTTTGCGCAAAACAATGTCGATTGTATCATAATACCAATTTAAAGACTGAGAAGAAGTTAATTTTTTTAATAAACCCAAGGTTGGTATAATAAATAACATTGTAGAAAAGTTGTATGATTTTTAGGCAATGATCTTGGTTGTTAAATATAATTCTTAAAATATATTTCTTATCTGTTAGTTGAGTTTTATTTGGCATTCAAAACAAGAAGGTTGTTTGCATTTTGCTCAAGAAATATTGCGTTCAATTTTCACCACAGAGTATCATCATTAATCAGGTAGTTTTCTGAAAAGATACCTTAAAATATTAGCACCCCCGGGTGGGCATTTTATTCGTGATAACAATAAAACCAAGAGTTAAGAAGAAGCGTCAAAAAAGAAAGCGTAACATTGCCTAAATATATTGATAAGAAGCCGGTGAGTTCTAGAAAGAACACCCTTCGAGGACAGTAATACCTATCAACATGGATATTTTTGAGAAATATGAGAAGACGCTTTTGGAGTTAGATGAAGCCATATGTGGATGACAGACTGTATAGTTGATATGGGAAGAGGTTGCCAAAGGAAAGAGACCATTTGGGCGAACCAGAACGCGTTGGAGGAACAACATAGTGTCATATCTCTAAAAAACGAAACGTTCCCTTTGAACATAGAATGATGGATGCTCGAAACACCTGGAAAAAAGCTGTGCAGTCTTCCAAGACCAACTCAGGGTTGTAATGCTACCTGGGGATGATATTAGACTACATATTTATAAAAAAACTAGCTTCTGCAATGATCCAATCCAAGCGAGTAAGGACAAACACGTATTTCTACAAAATTATGGAAGTTAAGCACGAAGAATAACAAAAGTTTCTTAGTCATTATCAGGAAGTCAAGTACAAGAAAGAGTACCAAAGAGGCCGAAGATTGTTATCAAACCCTTCTCAGGAGAATATGAAGATTGGTTACTTAATGACGCATAGAAGGTGCAGTATTTGGTTCAAATAATAGCTGCAGTATCCAAAGCTAGCAAACTTTTTAACGTTTTCCCATTGACATACGTTACTGAAGACCCAGAAGATCTTAATCCTCTAACACCATCCATGTTTCTGCAAACGACTCTGCAGACAGTAGTTCTGGAACTGGACAATATTGATGCACCAAAACTACGGCAGCAATTCGACAAGCTTAAGAAACTACGTGAAGAGCAAAGGGGGTGGTCCAGTATAATAAAGAGAAAAAGTACTAGTCATTACATATTGGTAAAGCTGTGTTACTGGTCAATGAACAAAAGAAGCGGATGGAAGAATTGGTTCTTGATTGTGGCAGGGTTCCCCGTATGGCATGGATCAGAAGGTGAAGTCTCTTTAACGTTCTTATATTTCCTATACAGTGTATCTAGGAATGTAAATCCTAATTCGAGTAGATTGGGAATGAAACAACCAGTCACCTACTAATAAACCCGTCTCTTTTTGAATACCTCGGCTGAAATTGTTCTAGATGGACCATTGAGGGTTCTCTTCGATGGGTTGTAGCTTTCTACCAAATTCTAATGCACAGGTTTAATTTCAATTTTGTCTTCTCAAGTAATACTTTCTGATATTACAACAAGTAACAAAAATAAAATAATCAAACCATTTAAAAAAATAATAATCAAAGAAACAAACGAATAAATTATAAATTTTCTAAGAACATTTTTTCCGTTAAACACATAAAAGGATTTTCAAGAATCTATTCAGTTCGGATATTGCATAAAAACTCTTCCACGGAACTGCACCTACGTGTGGTGTGACGTGATATTCCGCGAATTTTATAAAACTTAGAAGACCACCTGTATGAAGAACTACGTAAGATTTTTACTTGGTAAAAGAATATCGATCGGTTTTGTGACTTTCAAGCCCCACGTTGGGCGCCAAGTTATTACGAATTTATAAATTTGTTAAGTTATTATTATCATTTATTTATTTATTTTATTTTTTGATTTAAATGCTATTTTCGCAAGCCCCACGTTGGTTGCGACAAGTTGTTATGAATTGTTTTTTTATTTATTCATTTGATTTGATATAATTGTTAAAATTTTTTATTTTTTATAATGTTCTTATTGTGATTTTTATAGTCATACATTTTTTTAAGTTGAATTTAAAATAAGAAATATTACTAATTAAATTTTTAATGCCCATTAAATATTATGTATACTGATGACTAGCTCAAATAAATTAAGAGAATTGTTTATCTTTCTATCAACTTTTAGTTAATAATACATAGTTTCTATTTAGCATATAGTTTTCTAATCCTTATATATCTTACCTTTAGATTTATTCATATTAACTACTATAATTTTGATGTCATACACCTGTTCTTTTTTCACCAATTTTTCAGTACCTAATAATTTACCATATTAGCATTTTTGTTGCTACTCAAGCATTTTTGTTCGAACAATTAGGGTTTTTGAACTTATTTTGACAATTTTGATACCAAGCCTGATGATGGCCTTCTAAAAGGCCGAAACTAGTCGCTGTTAATTAAATAAAAATCTGAGACATTGATTTTGTGTTTTCCTTCAATCACTGTTTAGTCACAGTCATTAAATTGTTTTCACATGTATAAATGTTCAGGGTACTGATACATCAGTATGGATATACTCTTTTGAAAACAATTTATGCGCAGATAATAAATATTTTAAACGAAATGCGTGTTTAATTAACACTAATATGGTTTGTAAATGCTTCAAGTTATTTTTTTAAATCAGTTTATTCTGAAGTTAGAAAAATTCCAAGTAAAGCTTGGCTATATTTTGTTATAAACACTTCGTCTTTCTTAATAAATTTCATTCTATGTAAGCTTACATTTATAACTCGGAAAATGAGATTTTTTTATATATTGCCTAGCTCTCCAGCCCATTTTCTCGTTTATTTACGAAAAGCATCTCTAAAATAAAGGCTACGTAATAAATTTTCGAAATAATATAGGAGAGTTGCGTGTTGTTTATAATATAGGAACGAATATTGTTATTTAAATTTTTAGATCATTTTTAAAATTAAGCTCCTTGTGATAAATGTCATTCAAGGTAGGTTAATTACTCGAATTAGACATTTTAAACATTGGAATGAATATACAGGGTGTTTCAAAAAAAGGTAACACCGTCTCTAGGATAGGTAAAAAAACAGAAAAATAATTGGGGTTGGCCTAGTGAAATTTTTTTCTAACGCCATCCGTTTTCAAGATAAAGGGCGTTGAAGAAAATGAAAAATTACACATTTCTTACGATTTTGCCGAAACTACTGGCACCATTGCAATGAAATTTTATACGAATATGTTTTGGAAGCTGATATATCCCATGAATTTGTTTTTATAACTAACTCTCATAGAGGGCGCTAGTTACACGATTCATACAACGTATTATTCAACATAACTTTTTTTAGGGTAGAATTATTAGTCAAAACTCCAAGTGAACATAAACATCGTTTAATTCTACACCAAAAAGGTACTCTTGGTAAAACTCGATATTATGTACCGTTTTCGGAATATTTTGATTTGAAAATTATGAAGTAATAATCGCTCCTGGTATAAACTAATGATAAAGTTCGCTTTGCCATGTAAAATTTATCTTGAAAACGGATGGCGTTAGAAAAAAATTTTACTAAGCAAACCCCAATTATTTTTCAGTTTTTTACCTATCCTAGAGACGGTGTTACCCTGTATAGAGACATGTTTACCATTAACCAAAAGAATGGATATAATTATATTTTTTGAAGAAACGTACCTAATAATTATTAAACTATTTTAGTTTGTATACCTCTACAGCAATTCTGCTGTTGTAATAATTGAGAACAAGAAAGTTTTTGGTAAAATATGTCTTCATGTACTGTCATGTTCAACTGAAAACTCACTGCAGAGTACAAATATAGGATTTTTTTGCTTGAAATCGTATCAGTGTAAATAACATAATAAATATATTTAACTAATTCGAAAATGAAAAACTTTTTGCTGTTTTTTATATTTCTGATTTGAATTATTTAACCTAAAAATGTTTTATTCATAGAGAAAATTTTGTTTGAATGTTAGCAAAGAATAAAATTATGTAAATGTAAATCTAAATGGTAACAAATAAAATTTATCAGATGTTTATCATTGAAAGTCATTCATTTACAAGTTTAAAAAAGTTTTATAACAAGTTTATTGAAATAATGCTGAAACAATAAATGGAGTAAAGAATAAATAAATTTATGTTTAATGTAAACTTCTTAATGGTGTAACATCCCTGTATGACATTAAAGAACCATACACACTCTTAAGAGCATGATATAATATATATACCCAGTGTTTAGTTTGATTCAAATCCAACTATGATTTTGAAATCTTCACATTAAAAATGCATACTAATACAAATTAGGTACCTACCTACGCTTTGTTTTGTGACTTGTTTGTTTAGGAAAAATGAAAATTCTTTTTTAATCTTGCACATTTTTACCATGAAAAGGAGTGCTTAATAAATACTTTGAAAAAAATAAATAAAATTAATTTTTTGGGGATTTAAATATGAAGAAATATATAAATACTATTACAAAATAGTGTGAATTTTTAATAAAATATCACTTATGACTTTGCAGCTTATAGTTTTTTTGAGAAAAAGTACAAGAAATTGATAACTCCCAACAAAAAAAATTTTATAACACTATTGTGGATAAAATTTGGTGTGTAAATAGAAAAGTTTATTTAGCATATAATATGTAGTATTTTTTAAAATATTATTAATTTGTTATAGTAATATATAAGTAATAAAATTTCAAATATCTATTAAAATATAAATTTCCTCCAAATTGTAATAATTTTAATTTTAAAAATTGAAAAACAACTGTGTACTTTACGAATAATAGCTTTACCATAATTTAGAATATATAGAATTAACCAATAATATATAGTTAAGTTCTTTTATCACAAATTGTTTAATTTTTTATACAATTTATATAATTTTATACAATATACAATTAAACAGTGGTTAAAAATTAAAAACCAGAAAAAACTAATTTTGTCTTGGAAGATTTGAATTCAAATTATATGAATTATGGATATTTTATTATGTAACCAAAAATTTGTTTTATATATGATTTTTATAAAATATCAAAACAGCAATGATTTCTTTATTTTTAAATTTTTACTTTTTAATAAAATTAAAGCAATTAAATTAGAGAACAGTATAGAAATAAAATATGTATATATATATTTTAATTGAAATAAATTAATAAATGAAATTAGGTTGGCCTAAGAACTTATAATGTTAATCTGATGCTTTTATCAGGACTTTGATTATTTTGATTGAATGATGTATTTCATGAAATAATTAAAATATTTTTTTAAATTCATTTGTATTAGTAGATTCTTTTTAATTATTTCAAAGTTTTGGTTATAATTATATTAATTTATAATATTTAACAAACGTTTTAAAACAAAACAATGATTTTTTAAATCTTTAAAATAAATCATGCTTTCTTTAAGTTTTGACAAAAAAATGAAAATAATTTTAACATTTTTAAAATAATTTTTAAGCGTTTTGAGGATTTGAAAAAAAATATAATATGAAATGTGAACTTGGGGGGCAAAAAATATTTGTAAAAGAGATTTTGTTTAAAAATTTAGTACTATGTATTTTCTGTAACAACAATATATTAAAAAATGAAAATTATATTATTGGTAAATAAATCTTAAAAATAGGTTTTTATTAAGTTTACTGTTTAATTGAGCTTTTCTCTACTATAATTTCATATTGAACCCACTGTTGGAAATGTTCTCAATTTAAATTCGCAAACACTATCACAGTTCACAAATATATAGAAATCAAATAAAATCACCCATTTTATGATCAGCACTTGTTATCACAGTCCTTAAAAACACCCTGTATGACACTTAAAAAAATTTGGGATACACCACAAATATTAATCCATTAAAAGAAAGTAGAATCCTTGATGTGGATCAAAGAACTTGACTTACCTACGCGTAATCCAAGAGTAGGTCAAACGTACCAAACCCGGTAACACTTTTAGTTCAAAGAACCAGTCTTTCTCTCTCTTAAAGAAGAGCTTTGACCTGGTATGACCGAAGGACGTGGAAATCGTTCACAAAATACTCCGTTGCTATCACTGAGTTTTACTTCTTATACTTGCCGTGACGTCACAAGATTTACATGGCTTTTACCACCACTTCCAGCTTATATGAAATTCTAGCAGTAAATAATATAGTGGCTCAGGAACAGATTGATAGTTTTGTTGCAAACCGTTTAATAAGTTTCAATAGAAATAGAGGGTGATGTTTTACAAATTTCAAATCGTAGTTATTAATGTTTGCAAGTTGATAAAGTTACTAAATAAATTAAAAATTGATTTAAAACTAATAGATTTTTAATATATTGCTTGTTTTTTTTTACAAAACACCTTTAGGGTAATAAATGTACATAAACGAGAAGTTTTATAGGGTATTGAAAATCTCCACTGAATATTTTTTGAGCTGGGATTTATATTTAAAATAAACACCCTTTGGAATTTTGTCTGAACTGTAAAAGTATTTTGTGTTTCGGAACTTTGTCGTTGTAAGTGCATTTAAGCTTTTTAGAATAAAGTTCAAGCAATGCAGATTGGTAGCTTTTAAAACATTGAGTGGGGCTAATTTCTTTTTGGACTTTCACTAAGAATTTATTTTGGTACGCGCAAAGAGTTAACATTGATTCAAAAACATGCTGTAAAAGTAGGCGGTTGCGAGCAATTCTGTAGAGAAAATATTAATTTGTCACAGAGTTATGATTGATTTCATTATTCAGGTCAAGAAATGGCGCTGGTTATTCAATGGAAGTACTGCGGGTAATTAAGCTGGTAATGTTGGGGTGGCAATTGTAGGAAACAATGTCATTGATTCCGTTTCATCATTATTTGGTACCATTTAAAAAGAATATAGTCAATTTTACATGGCAAACTTAGAGAAAAGCGAACTTTATCATTAGTTTATACCAGGAGCGATTATTACTTCATAATTATCAAATCAAAATATTCCGAAAACGGTACCAAGATTACCTTTTTGGTGCAGAATTAAACGATGTTTATGTTCACTTGGAGTTTTGACTAATAATTCTACCCTAAAACAAGTTATGTTGAATAATACGTTGTATGAATCGTGTAACTAGCGCCCTCTATGAGAGTTAGTTATAAAAACAAATTCATGGGATATATCAGCTTCCAAAACATATTCGTATAAAATTTCATTGCAATGGTGCCAGTAGTTTCGGCAAAATCGTAAGAAATGTGTAATTTTTTATTTTCTTCAACGCTCTTTATCTTGAAAACGGATGGCGTTAGAAAAAAATTTTACTAAGCAAACCCCAATTATTTTTCAGTTTTTTACCTATCCTAGAGACGGTGTTACCTTTTTTGAAACACCCTGTATATTCAACAAATACTAAAATAATAAAATACAATGATTCTTTGTAATTATAATATAAAACCTATAGCTCTTGCTGTAACACTTGCATTTTAGAGCTAAAAGTATTATTATTTAATATTCTTAAAATAATTAACACTTTTAATTTTGTTATACTCTACGCTTTAAGAATTTATTTTTTTTACAAATAGGTTTTCACCAAATACAAATATGTACCAAAGAGAGAAAGTTAAAAATACTTTGGTGTAAAATACTTTCTTGATTTTTTTGTTTACATTCTGCACGCATATTTGAGCTTGTTTAAAATAAAATATCGAATGGTAAATAAACTATAGGTTAAGAAGGTTGGTACTCATCCTTAAAACGTAACCTTTACTATATTTCTGGAAATAACTTTCCAAAAAATATATTTTGAATATTAAATAGTATGCTCAAACTCTTGAGGCGTTTTAAGCAAGAAATTTATTTCACTTCCATTTTGTGGCAGTCATTTCAGAACAAACTTAACTTTTTCTTCAATCTCATCAAAACAAAATCAATCAATATGTTAATCTGATGATGAAATCTGTCAAAAAGTTAAGTTTTCTAATAAAATAATTTTAATTTAAATATGTACATACAGGGTTAGTATAAAGTATGGAACCCCCTAAGTATCTCCTCAACGGTTTGATATTTTTAAATAAAATTACTTATCCCCTTCTAAGAAGATCCAAGGAATTCAAAAATGCTATCAAATTTAATGTACTATTTGCGGTTAAACCGGAAATGCATATCAACTTTTTTATTTTAAATAGAACACCCTGTATATTTTTCCATTTTTGAGTTCCTTGTGAAATTCTGCATACAGCAAAACTTTCCATTCATATTGTTATTGAATAATTTAGGCTTTAATCAATAATTTATCGTTTTTATTGTTTTTGACTTAGTTAGCCATGGATGAAATGTCAAACCTTTAGGATATTGTCAAATAGCAGAAGGGCGTAATTTTGAACATTTAATATAATTTTGTTAATTTTGTGTTATTTTTTGTTAAAATAAATAAACTGTTATGTTGCCAAGTTTTTAGGATGTTTCCATAAATTAAGTTTGCCTTACTCACCATTTGACATTTCATCCATGGCTAACTAAGTCAAAAACGATAAATTATTGATTAAAGCCTCAATTATTCAATAACAATATGAATGGAAAGTTTTACTGTATGCAGAATTTCACAAGGAATTCAAAAATGGAAAAATATACAGGGTGTTCTATTTAAAATAAAAAAGTTGATATGTATTTCCGGTTTAATCGCAAATGGTACATTAAATTTGATAGCATTTTTGAATTCCTTGGATTTTCTTAAAAGGGGATAAGTAATTTCATTTAAAAATATCAAACCGTTGAGGAGATACTTAGGGGGTTCCATACTTTATACTAACCCTGTATAATTTTGATAGTTTTCTTCTTTTATCGCGCCTTTATTACAAAATGTTAATGCTGGTGTGCTCCTTGATGTAAAGTTTTCTGATTGAATAGTTGGGTATGTGGGAATTACATCTTCTTCAACTTTGGCATTTCCCTTCATTGTAAATCTTGTAATCCAAACCAGATCCTCTAGCTCTGGACATAATATTGTGGTACCTTTTGTCAAAGATTTAAAGACCTTTTTAAGAATTTGTAAGCAATTATGTTATTAGTATGGCTCAACAATCCATACAGCCCAACGCCCCATAAATATTTTATTGCACTATCCCTTACTCTGTGGAAGTCCATCTTACTCAACCAAAGTAAATAGTTTAATAGTGGAAAGTTTTAAGATTTATTTGTTCATTAACAACTTTAAATAGTTGACGTCTAGAGGTTGAGCTAAAGCCAAAATGAACTGACAGTTGGACAAAAATAGCTCCATACAGTCATAACACGACAATCAAGAAAAAGCTGATTGAAGGTAGGATCTGTGTATTTTAAATGTCAAAATATTAACTGTATTTCTTTGTTTAACAAAATGTTTATAACAAAATATGTATTTTATTTAAAGAAACATTCCTGTTGATGATTCCTTCCGAATCTTGTTGAGTCGCCTCCAATAGCTTACAATTTGGCACTTAGATAAAAAAAGTTTGGATAAAAAGAAAGTTTTGCCAATAATTATAATACTAATAATCAAGAAATGAAAGTCGGGATTTAATTTGATTTATAGATGTACAAATTGAATTGAAGTAATTTAAATTGTGGACAACATTCTATAAAATAATAGTTAAACATATTTCTCTAACGATTAGTTTGTATTAATGGCAAATAATGGAGAGTTTGTAATATATTAACATTTTTAAGTTAAGTGTATGTCCGGCTGAAAGAAGGTACAGTGGGTAGAGTAGAAAGTTCTTAATGTTATTCCGGTAGCGTCCGGTGCACTCATCGTCTCTTTATAATTAAAGAGACAAAATCGTGAAACACCTCATTAGGCGCATTTTTATTCAAACCTGCCAGTTCTACTGACCTTAAAAAACTGTAATCACCGTTGCCGTATATTCAGAGGCGCGACTATTGCTTTTTTTTAATTTATTACATTTTTAAAAACTTAACCTCAGATCATCACAAAATTCAAAATAAATATACCTATCTTTAATCGAAGGAATGATGTGGCTGATATCAAAAATCAATAAAACACTAAGTCAAACCACAATGAATTTAATGGTAATACTTATTATTGTTACAGTTCTTGTATTAATCCTTACTTTACTGTATCTTTTATTTTTAGCCTGATGGTGGTGCAAGACCGAAACTAGTCGCACATTTTTATAGTTTTACCATTAAATTTATTTTATATTATATCTATCTTTGTTAACTAACAGTATTATAATATGTATTACAGTTTTTTCAGTGTGGAAATTAGTAGAGTACAATATTTTTCCCAGTGTAACAAACGGAAATTATGTCACTTGCCAGTGATCAAGGTAATCAAAATTGGAAACAAAAGGATCAAAGGAACCGACAAAGCTTTCGTTTCTGTATGATTTGAGTATTCTGAATATTCTATAGAAGTAAAAAAGTTTCTTCTACAAGCGTCCGTGATTCGCTATATACCCGCACGCAATTTAGTTCATGAAGTGTCAATTTTCCCGGGAAAAACAATGATATGATAATATTCCAAAATATATGTGGTGGGTGACACAATATATGAATGTTTTAGGTTTTTTGTTGCAGTATTAAGTTTGTTCAAAAGCATCCATCAAATTGCACTATTGATTGAGAAAATAAAGAAATATTGAAAATTAAAAATAAATAAATAAAGGATTAAAAAAATTAATTTATATTTTCTACGCTTGTAGACAAAATATTGTTCCTAACTCATGCGAAAAGTGTCTTTCCCGCACTCGACTGCTTGCCCAAACTCCCTTCCGCATCGTTCGAGCCAACGGCAGTCACGTGCTGGAAAGTATTACTGTTATGAAAATTACATTATTCTTTCAAATAATTTCAAACATTTAATTTATATTTGAGTGTATCTACTATTTGAGAGAATTTAAAATTTACCATATTCTTGTTCTTCTCATTTCAGCAATAACGATTCTATTCTAAACTTTGCTCATACTCTTAACTTTTGTAGACTTTAGGTTGAACTTCCAAATTCTGAATTGTGCGTTTTATGCTATGGTGATTTTCTAACTAAATATAAATTTATATGCAGGATGTCCATGTTAAGCGACTTCCAATTCGCATAAGTTTTAGGTTAAGTGAAAAGTAGGTGACTATCTATAAATAAAAATCTACTGATATGCGTTGTCTTCTGCTGCTCCTTCATAATTTTTTTAGAGAAAGTGGCTTGAATAAATATTATTTAGTTTTTCTATTCCTATTTGTTTATTTGTTGTTTTACATATTTTGCGAAATACTGGTACACCTGACTTTAGTAATAAAAACCTTTTATTGATTATTGTTAAAGTTTCTGAAGCACAGCATATACATTACAAACTTTTAATACATTATTAGTTGTAATTTGTTTTTGTTGCTGAGTTAAAAAGTGCTACTTTACAATGTACCGATTGACTCAAGGCATTTTTATTGTATTAGTGATCTGCTTTAAATTTATTAATGAATGCCATAGATTGGGCCTGAAAATATTGATTACTAAAAAGAACTAATACCTTCTGAAGTCATTAGTTTAAGTGAACGATTTGAATTTTCACAGAAATTGTATTAAACAAAAAAATCTAGTTCAGAGTTTTACGAGCTACTTTCACTGATTGATTTCTCTACGACCATGTTCCACAATGTTTCACATGTAACGATCTGAATATTCACCAGTCCTACACTGATATTGGTATATTATAAAGAGTATGTAACATGTAACTTTCGTTTCGAGAGAGAAGGAATAATTTGAGGTCGAAAAACGACCTTCATTTCTCCAACCGACGACTTCTTGTTCTCAATTAATATTTAAGAATGTCTAGTTTTATTTAGAAAATTTCAAATGGGAGTTATTTAAATATTGTGTCCAACAGTTGAATTAATCTCTACTGGGCATTCTAAACCAAAAATAAGTTAGAATAATTAGAATTAATAGCAATTTTCTTACGTTTTAAATAAAACCTATTAAAAATGGAAGTAAATATAATTTTTCTATATGCAACACAATTTACAACGATTGGGAGTGTACGAATGTAATAAAACTACAAATATAATCTATTTATAAATGGCTTTAATGCAATTATGTACAACACTGACATCTAGAACTTAAAAACTAACATAAAATAGGTAGGTAGTTTATAATTATAAATATAGCTTTTAAATAATATCTAATTACAAGTTTAAACAAAGACTTTTTACAAGTTTACTCGTTAGATAATTTGACGACAGCGGAAAAAAATGCATATGTTTAAAATTATAATTATTGTAAATAATAAACAATGGTAAACTAATAAATTATTCACAATATTATAGGATTTTGCAGTGTTTAAAATGGTTTAGTTACAACATATAATTAGGTATCTATTTTTTTGTATTTTACTGTGTCGATAACTCGTACCTACAAGGTTTTATAGAAACCAAATTTTTTTATTAAATCACAGCAATAAAAAAATAAAAATAAAATAATTTTAACTTTAATTATTAATATTGATTTTAAAACTACTAGTGAGCTGTGAATCTAGTTTATATTAATTTTGATTTACTTATATCTAATAATATAAAATATTAAAAACCTGCTGCTGTCTAAATAAATAACAGCAAAAAGTTTTTGTAGTGATTATAATGGCCTGACAAACGAGGTACCTATCGTGTTTTCATATATCTGGCGCATGTATTAAATTAATATGAGTATGCACAGCTAATAATTATTGAAAATTTTATAATTTATTTTCTCTTCATTGATAAGATTCCATTAAACAAAATTGTTCAGATTGCAGATGGCGAATTGTTGGATTGTTTTACTGAGGTTTCAACTTTCTTTGTGAAGTTGGGTTTAGAAAAAATTTTGGCACACAATAGTTTTATAAATAAACCATTAATAACATTGAGATTTTATCTAGCTTTTCTAATGGTACTTTGTAATGTGTTCATTTTTTTATAGCCTGGTAATTATAATAAAGATTTTGTGACATTGAGATTGGTCTTTTCTTTACTTTGTCTATTATTTTAAAGTTATTCTGTCATAATGACATAAAAAATATAAAATGCTTCTTGAAGGCTGAGTTTCATAACTACAGCTGTTTATAACAAAAATCTACAACTACCAAATGCAGCTTTTCTTGGAAATATTAGTATTAATAATGTATTTCTATCAAGATTAATTATTTGTTTCATGGTTACCTACCATTTATACATTTGTTTTGATAACAAAAAAGTTAAAACGAGTACTATAATAATTTATTTCTTGTTTTTATTTGTAGACAAACAGTTTTTACTAAAAAACTAAAATTATGACCAAATGTTAGGTCTAAGAAACTTATGATCTCTATAAAAACCTTGTAAAAATTATAAATTAATATCTTATTGAAATGTATAATATAAAAATGGTTTAAGGGATTACTGTGTGCTTTGTATATTACATTACATTATGTCTTTGGACATAACTTACTTCTAATTGTACTAAAAAATGTGTAAATACATGCTATTTTAAATAGTCCAATACTGCCAAGTATAAACCAAATCAAAAAATTACTTTTCAATTAGTTTTTAAAAATGTTAAAATACATATTATGTTGCTATTTTTGTGTGCCTTTAGTGCCTTTTTTAATTAAAATTATGAAAATATATTCCAGATACACAGATGTAGATTTTAATAATTAAGTCCTTTAATAATAATAATTTAGTGTGTGGTAAATTGACTATATGTATTGTATTTATAATTATTAGTTTCTATAAATTATAACAACAAATTATGTATCTTTTAATTTTATAAATTATTTTTATTAATAATATATGCTACTGTGTACAATTAGTGAATGCATTATATTGATTGTAACTTAGTTTATATTCAGTCCAGTTTTTGATCAGATAAAGCGTTCCCATGTGTTCCTCTTTCAATACATTTTTTGCGTTTTTCACTTCAAACGATTGCAATTTGAAATCCATTATGAAATATTTTTATTTTATTAGAATTCAGCAGACTATTGAATATATTTCGGATTAAAAACATACAACAGTAAAGATTATTTGTTAGGTACATTTTTGGTTGTCTTATTCAAAAATAATAATAAATAATAATAATAAAAATAATAATAAAATAGACATAAAATCATTAATAAATGTCAATCTGACAATGCTAATCAGCGAAACGGCCGTCCTTATAATTTTAAACATAATTTTTTAAATAAACCTGGAAGTTATGTTCAATTGAAGAGTTTTTATTATTCTTAATAAGATGGACTTCCAAAAAGTAAGGGTTGGTACAATAAATTTAACCTTTGAGTATTCAAAAATGTATAATTTTTGCGTTACATTTCTTGATCAAGTTTCAATTATAAAAAATAGTAATAAAAATCATTTTGGATTATCTTTACTTACTTATATAACCTGTGGTTCGTTCAGAGTAAGAATCCAAAATATTTTTCAAAACACAGCCAATTACTGTAAAAAAGTTTAGTTTCTTGATTCCAATCAGTTTTGCGATCCCTCTGGTCTACTTTACTGTAAAATATTCAAATGAGGTCAAAATAGATAGAGCGTTATAATAGTTTGTGTGGTTTTCTCATCTCCATATTAAAATCATTTTGTGAGAGAGTCTGTCATGAATAAGATTTTCTTTCTTTCCTCTGTTCTGTACATATAGCCCTTTTGTTTTAAAACTATACGAGTAATAGTAAAAAAACGTGTTGGTCATATTAACATCATTTTTTTTTATAATTTATCATTTTAAAAATCCCTCTTTTACCTTCAAAGACTGTTAAAATTTTTTATTGAGGTTTATTTGAGTTACACAACTATTTAAAACTGAATTAATAATTGGATTGAAATTGTTTATTTAAATGATTTTTATTTAAGCTTATTTTGACATTTTTTCTGACTAATTATTTTATTTATTTATAGGGATAACCTTGAAGAAGCAGTGAAAATACTTATTGAGTGGTCACTAATTTAATTTTCTGTGTGGATTATTAAATTTTTATATGAATACTTTTGTTCAATAACCCGGAAATCCTTCTAGTATACCTATGTAAGTTTTTGTTCCTATTACAAAATAGCTAATTGCCAACTTTAAATTGTTTTGCATTATTGCAATGTGGACAATGAAATATTGTTTTTAGGGAATAGCAAATATAGTATCTAATCCAAATAAAATAACTATTACTTTTATTTTATTTATTTTTCAAATAACTGTAATAAACAGTTTACATATTAGAATTTTAAAGTGAAAATATTTTTATTTCTCTAGCTTTGCCGATTCCGCGACTGACTGTAATAAAAATCAATAAAAGGCTTTTTTTATTAGTACCTAAAATATTAACACCAAATTTGTTATATATTTTTTTTAAATTTACCCGTACATTCACCTAAATCCGCAATTTTTAAGTTATGTTTTATCTTCGATAAATAATTTGCAGGCAGTGACCTATTATTTTGATTGTGTACAAAGTGTTCTTGACATTAACTGCATTATCTAACAAAAAGCAGTATTTCATTCTACACCATATCTATTGTATAGTTTGGCACGAATTTTAATGCATTTTTATAAAAGTTATCCCAAATAAATGATCCATCCATCTAAAAAATATATACACTAATAATTATAAGTAAATCAATCCAAAAACCACTTTTAATCCTTTGATGCAACTATTTACTTACCAGTTATTGAAGTTGCAGAACGATCAACATCTATAGCAATAATATTTTGTATGTGCTTAACAGCGTTCCTAAATTGTGTAGAAAATGTTTTGACTGAAAGTGTTTTAAAATAAAAACTAAATATGTAAAAATGTTTATTGTTAGATATAGGACGTACAGTATGGAATTCGTGACATATAAATATGATGTAGATAGGCATTGATTATTATTAAAGATTTAACACAATGACCAAATATAAGGTAGCAATTTTCTGTTGTGGATTATTATTTATTATGGAAAAAATGTGCATAAGAATAATTACAGCTATGGTAACTTTAAAGAAGTCGATGTCTACAACTTAAATTCAATTTTATACCAAATATATTAGAGTGTTCAATAATTGGTAAAGTAATTTAATGGTTTGTGGCTTGTCCATTACGATTGAGAAAACTCTTATTTAGGACACTCTTACGTCATTTACAATACTGCTAAAAAATAGGAAGAAAAAATTGGTCCTATGGTTCCTGTATGTATTCGTAGTAAAAATATGATCGCAACTTATTAAACTTTACCAGTTTTAGACGAAATTTTTAGTATTTTTGACTAAATAACACAATCATGATTAAAAGTTAATGTTATTAGAACACCATTACCCTATATTCAAGCATAAATTATTTTTAAATATGTAATTATATCCCATATCATAAAATTTTTAATTGACCAAAAATGATTTCTGTTCTTAATAAGTAATATGCATTTTTCTAAGAGGATCACTTATATACAGAAATATACAGGGTTTTAAATATATAGACAAATAATAGATAGCGGCTAAGTAACAAACACTCTGTATAATTTTAGAAAATGACATGTTTTTTGGTACATTTTACAAAGTGTCTATTTTTAAAGATGAAAAGAACAATTAAAAAGCAACAATGCACGGCAAAACTGTAATTCTTAGTATCTGACTTTTTGTCTTTACTACGAAATCATCAAACTAGCTAAAATAATAAAATATTTAATCATGTAACTAGGCCCAATAGTCAATGGAACATTTAAAATGTATAAATTTAGTTGATTCATCGATAAAATTCTTCATTATCGTTTGACATATAGGTTTCAAATACACTCAATAGATGGCGTTGTATTCTGTTTCTTATAATATAAATTTTATTCCTTTATTTCATGGGTATATGTAAGATTTGATTGAAATGGTATGAATAGTTTTGGAGTTTATTTGGCAACAATTCTATCACTTTCAAATTGTTAAAAATGTTTGCCCGAAGTAACGTATTAACTTAGTTTACTAAGCTTAAATATAATAAGTAATGCTTTTACTATAGAATACTTCAGCTGAATACACTTATTCTCAATTCCATGTAATTTAAAAACAGTTGAACTCTTCTCAGCTTTATTAGTGAATAATACTTTGTTTATATTTAGATGATTAAAAAATTGGTTTAATCTATAATTACTGAGCCATGGCAAAGCGCGGCTGGGCCAGCTACTTTAAGTATAAATTATAAAACATGTGAAAAAGAAAAATTGTATACGTCAAAATGCAAAATTAAGCTAAAAAAATAATATGTATATAGTACGTTTAAAAAATAAGGCGGAGTAAATTGCCAGAAAAAAAAACTAATTTGTTATGCATATTATAGTAACCTTATTTATGGTTATTTTTGGCGTTATAATAATGACCCATTAAATAACAAGAAATAAAGAAACTGTCAAAATGAATAGGTATTTAGTTAATGGTATTAAAAAAATGGATATCGAGTAAAATATGTGGCTTGATCGTATAATAGATAGCAGTATAGAACCTGTCATAATTTCTCTCGGATCGGATGACAATTCGTCTGAAAGAGAATATGAGGAACAATAACTATAAACTGTAGCTCAGAAGTTTATTTTACATTTTAACTACTTAACGTCAACTTCATTGTTTATTATTTTTTACATGATTTATTATTGTTTTACCTATAATTATTTTTGAGTATTCCCCTATCATAGGTACTATTATGTTTTTATTGCTAATATAATTTTCATTTTTATTGCCAATATTATTAGTATTAATAATATTATTAATTATTAATAGGAATGTGTAAAAACTCAACGTTTTTGTGTATGTATTTTACGTTTTAGTATAATTAATAGAATTTTTATTCTTTTTATATGTATCTTTTTATTTTATACCAGTATTGGATTGGATTAATCTTTTTGTTCTAAATATCCAAATAAATTTAACTTTTCTTTTAAGATTACGTTTTATTTCGTTGTTTCAGAGATTAGTATTCTGAGAATTTACTCCAGCTTATTCTTCAAACGTACTAAGGGATTAATTTTTTTGTCTACTTTGTGATTAATCAAACACATTTTAAATTGTATAAAGCTTGTAAGGAATTATCGGCGTTGGACCAAATAAAGAAGTAAGGATTTTAAAAATTCATTTTCCGTATATTTTTTGTAATAAGATGGGTATACTTTTTTATAACAACATTCAATTAACATGAAAAATCAAAGTACATAGTAAAATTAATTAAGGAATGAATCAATATAGAGCATAAATTGGATGTATTGCTCATCTTGCAGCTGGCTGAATTTCACTAGTTATTGCATTTCAAGTAGAGCTATCAAATGTTACAGTTTTACCGTGTAATTATTATATGTACAAACAGTGCAGCTGGCAATACTTAAGCTATTCTAAGAAGTTAGCTTGGTGTTTTATACCAGTGAGACGAACTTTTTAATGTTCAGTAATAAAAAATTTAAGAAACCAATCTATAAGTTCATAAATCACAAATCTGTATACATATATATGTTGAAGAAGTAGAATTTATAGAGGTTCCAAATATGGTTTAATTACAACAAGAAATTAAATAGAAAACCTGTTCTGTAAATATGAAAAATACACTATTTATTTATTTTCTTTAATCAATAATACTTACGGGGGAAAAATAAAATAATCAGAATTTAAATATTTTTTTGTACACTTTTTCATAAAATGAAAATAATACTTGTTATGGAATGAACTGCAAAAAATCTACTATCACATGTTAAAAAATATTATTTAACACAATATGCACTGTTTTGGTATTTTATAAGTTTTAAAAGTTCATTTAAAAAAACTATACTAATTTTAATTCAAATTAAACCTGTATTTATTTTAATTGTATGAGAAAATGCACGGATTTATACAGTAATACATTTTTGGCTTAAAAAGTCTATAATATAATTTACGAACTGTACACACTTCCATTAACTTTCGAAATGTAAGAGATTTCCATCGACAATTTTCTATTTTGATTATTTAAATAATTTTTTTAAGGATTAAAAAAATTATAACAAAAAATATGGTAGTATGTATAAGTTTTTTACAGAACTACACTACAAAATATACATTTAAGAAGATATACAAATAGTAAATGTAATTTTTGGCGACCATTGTATTTACTAATAATATTTACATAAATTGTTTACGTAAAATACTTAATTAATACTATTAATTTACACAAATAATTACTTTAACTTTCTGAAATTACATTTATTGCGTGAATTTATGTAAAATAGAACTGTTCAATATCTAACTAATGATGTTTTAATAATACTAGTCCCTCAAGTATGTGACCACTTTTTAACCCCACCCTTTTGGATTTTACTGAAGGTTTTTCGTCCCTTTCTACCCTACGAAATAGTTTTTAGCTGGGTTTAAAAAAATTGTTAATATTTATTTTCAATAATTGACATTTTGAGACCTTTTTTTAAAATAAATTTGCTGTTGAGTGTACTTTTCAAAAAAAAAGCTCAGACTTATATGAAATTTTTCAGTTTTTTGAGAAAAATCAATAATTTTTTGAAGGTGAACAAATTCTGTCAATTCTCTGACCATCCCCTCGACTTCCAGTGTAGGTAGATTTTTTTTTCTTTAATTAAAAAAACATAACTAAAATTTTTGAACAAAAATTATAAATGCTATTTACAAAACAAAATAAATTCTTCTGTATTCATAACCTTAAGATAAAAAAAGGTTCTTTTCCTTTTTAAAACATTTTATAGTTTTTTTAACTAAATAAAAAAATTGAAAACATAATCGGCCCACTCTGATAATTGTGGGGATAATTAGAAAATTGATTAATGTATTTATGAGAAGAAATAAAAAAATTAAAAAAGGCGAACTTCAAAAATCGTTGATTTTTCTCAAAAAAGTAAAAAATCTCTCGAAAATGTTTTTATATATTCTTCTTAAAAGTACATTCAATAACAAAATTTTTGAAAAAGAAGGAACAAAAAGAGACCATTTTTGACATAGTTATGGCTTTTATTGAACTCTTTTTTGCTTTGGGTAAAATTATTTAAAAAATTCTCTGAAACGTCTTTCGTAGGGTAAGACAAAAAAAACTTTTAGCAAAAATCTAAAGACATCGAGTTCCAAAGTGGTCTACGGAAACACCCCACATGTAATACAAAGGACATAATCTGCATTGCATTTATTTTTAATTTTAACTCCTTGAAAACAAGGCTTTTATATTTTTGAGATATTCTAATTTTTTCATAACTTTTTAACATTATGTAAAACATTTTTAATGAGGAAATTAATTATAATTCATTATTGATTGAAATATGAATGTTAAAAGTGAACACTAGATCATTCTTAAAACAGATGAGGTCACAAACTTTGTTCTGTTTGAATAAATATGATTGGCAAATTTGTGAAGATGCTCGAAATGTATAAAAACATATATAATATATTATGTATATCAAGTATCTTCTTTTTTAATTCCTTTAGTATTAGGTTCTGATTAATACACGGTGATTACAATATATATTGACAAAGTTGGATCTTGTCTGTCAAACTAAACAGGTATTGCAATATGAATGCTTACAGAAAATCAGTAAAACTCTGAAACCACCTATGTAAAATTAATAAAAACAATAGATTTAAAATTCGATTACTAACGAGCAATGAGAACATTAAAAATACTTTGAAAAATAAATAACGAAAGTAGTTTCCATATTCAACCTTCATTCTTAATTTAAATAACACCAATTTATCAACAAAAGAGAATAAAATTGACACTTTGTCCATATAGTATATGAAATCATACAGTCTATTCCTACATTTATAAAAATAAAGCTCTTACCTAAACCCGTACCATTGACTGATTGTTTGACGCATTACTTGGTCTTATAAACCGCGCGATATGTCCTCAATTAAAAACTCAACTCGCCAAATGGCCGTTATCGTTAGGTTTTTATTTTTAAATTGTAAAAAAAGCTATTTAACTTTGGTAAATTCAGCTTTATAACTTAAAAAGGAAATGCAATATCCATCTGAGATCACTGAAGGCAGTATTACTTATAAGAAACCCTTTTAATTTGAACAAAATGGTTGGTTGGGAGCTGTAACAATTAAAATAAATGTGGTAGGTAGCCAAAACAACAGTGTCAAAAGTTATCTGCCTAGTAAGAATCGAAACTGATACATAGGATGCCTTCCAAACTTACATAGGTCTAAGACGGTATGGAAGACCAAGGCTGGTGTGACTTCTATTCAAAATTGTTTATTACAAAATACCGATGGCCTAGACCATCGTGTTTGTTTATAGTATGGCACGTTCAATGCCACATCGTGTCTTTAACAAAGGTTGAATAAACAAAAGATAAACATAAATACACAGCAATGCATAGACGACGGGTTCAATATATGATATTCACGATCAAGTTCACTATGTTGCTGATACAGCATTAATTTAATTTATTTATCCTGAGACACCTAGCAAACAACAGGAGAGTCAACCAATCTACAGCAACCCTTCAGGTCTAAGAAGAGATGTAACTAACCGTAAGTTTTTGTAAACATTCGATTTTTGTGTCTGCAACTTGGGATCAATTGTATAATAGATTGAACGTATGTTATGAAGAAATTAACACCAAGAAACAGGAATTGAAAAATTAGTCAGAATGTGACTATGGGCAAAGCTTTACAACATATCAGCTACTCAAGTTCCTCGGTAAACACTGAAAATATGGTATCAGATGAAATAAAAAAGATCATGGTAGCCAGTAGAAGGTACTTTGGAGTCAGTAAATACCTTAGAAGCCGAAATCTGTTTTGGAAAACTAATAGTGGGATTCTGAGCACATAACTGTAAAAGAGAAGATACAATGAAACTCAAAGTCAAACCACAGACTTTTATTGATTAAGATAATTATTGCAACTTGTTCGAAATTGTTCAGAAAATAAACTAACTTGGCAACCCCCTCACATTTCCTAATAGGGCGATCTTTTTCATCGCTACCAGACCCAGATGTCACTGAGTTACCAGCCAACCGACTTTCTGGTTTCCAACTAATGCAGCAAATTCAACAACATTTTTGGCAACGTTGGTCAAGAGACTTTCTATCAGAAATGCAAACTCGTTCGAAATGGCAGAAGAATCTGTCAACAATTACTGTGGGTTCACTAGTTCTCCTACGTGACGACAATGCACCACCCTTAAGATGGCCGCTAGGACGAATTCGAAAACTTTTTGTTGGTGCGGATGGTATTCCTCGCGTTGCTGATGTAATAACTAGCACTGGAGTGACGCGTCGGGCGCTTGTTCAATTGTGCAGTTACCAGTAGACGATAACGAACTACCAACATGAGAAAAATTTGTGTGTTCCGCTTAATATTTATATCATTTATTCTTTTTGGATTCTACCTTATGTTATTCGCTTGTTTTACATTGTACTACATTTTAGATTGCTCCAACGGACATTGAATTACATTCCAATAGAAAACGTGATGGCGACCGACTTCGTCTATACTTAAAACCATATAGCCCAGGAAGTAGTTGTTTTTTCATAGAAAACGGTCAAGCTTGGTATGGAAACTATTAAGTTTCTTTACCTTGGGTGCAGGTAGAAACAATTTTCTACTTTTCATTTTTAACAACACAACTAGTTTCAGACCGAATATTCTCTATTGGATCCAACCACATTTTAGACGGATGACCTATCTAACCTAACTGTAAGGTCTGTAAGCAAAATTCTGTAAAAATTAACATGGGAAACCCTGTACCTTACAGATTCTGTAGCTTATGGGAAATGCTCAGATTTTCATCTTATTCTAATATATCAATCTCTAGTTCTCATTATATGGGTCCGAAACTTGGACACTAAACAAAGCGGATACAAAACCTCCTGTTGATTTTTGAACGAAAAATCCTTTCAAAAATAGTGGCCCTAAGATGCCCTAAGTGGGCTAGACACATTGCAAGAATCAATGAGAATTACCCGCCAAAAGGAACCCTTGGGAAACACGTTAAGGTAGACCAAGGTTGAGATGGAAAGATGGAGTTGAAGAGGATGCTACCAAGATTGCTGCGACAAACTGGCAAGGCTTTGTGATGAATAGGAACGAACAGAGGAAGAGGCTGAAGAAAGTTGGGTCCAAACTAGTGCTGTAGTGCTACAGATGATGACGATATTTTTTGATGAAAATGTAGGCGGTCTTATTGTTACGGAAACGAACAGGTTTGCACAACAAAAGCTTAGTGTTGGGATACAGCAGAACTCTCGACTTCACAGATGGAAGAAAACTGATGCAGAAGAAATAAGAGTATTCTTTGCTATCGTTTTGTGGATAGGTCTAGCAAGATTGCCCAAAGTATCAGATTACTGGAGAAACAGCCTTTTATATTCAAACAAAATTTCTGAAAAGATGTCAAGAAATCGCTTCGAAATACTTCTGCGTATGCTTCATTTTAATAACAATGAAAACCTGATTGCTAGCGATCGTTTGGCAAAATTGAGTCCTCTGCAGCAGCTTTTGACAAATAAATTTAGAAATGTTTATGTCCCAGAACGCAAAATTTGTATTGGTATTTCTAGTTCCTCATAGTTGATAAGAAAAGGAAAAATGATGGGCTCATAACTGGTTTGGGACCCCCAGGCCCAACCTTTTAATGTTCTATACACCGCAATGTAATACGTGAACCGTAAGTAAATTCACAGAGCAGAAAGTGAAAGCATGTTGGTTCACATGGCGATTAACGTGTTAAGGCAGACCAAGGTTGAGATGGAAAGATGGAGTTGAAGAGGACACTGCCAAGATTGTTGCGACAAACTGGCAAGGGTTTGTGATGAAAGTTGGGTCCAAGCTAGTGCTATAGTGCTACAGATGATGATGATATCACTAAATGTAGTGGATAATTCAGCAGTGATTGACTTTGAAAATAATTGTATTGTTAAAATCCGAAATTTTGTTTGTTTTTAAATCACAAAGAAATATTTGAAAAACTAGACAAAATTCCTAATCCCACAAAAAAAAAGATTTAAAAATTCTACTGTATGGAGAAATGAAATAACAAAGATACTTTTATGGTTAAATACATGCAGAAATGTTCTGTTAATTGATGTAATCCCTCAATTTTTGTAAAGGTGACATATTTCAAAAATAATAATTCAGATAAACTATGAACTAATAAACAATATATAAATTTAGAAACAATATACTTTTGAAGATTTATAAAAGGTTTATAACCGATAAGTGCTTAAGCTATATAAGGCCATTCAACGAGTAAGCTTTTTTTCTTTCTGACAGAACAGCTTTTCTATAAACATTTTTAAAACAGAAACACGATTCCTAACAAAATAACTCCTCTTACAAATAAATAAAATTTCCTTATATATATTATCGCTTTCTTCCACAAGCACAAGTCTAAGAAGAAGAAGAAAAAAAATGCATAAATAAAACATAAATTAACATTAACAAAATACATCAAATTGTCATGTTCCGTTTCTTATCTATTCAAAAAAACGGGTGTCTATTTATATATATCTTCTATCGCACAAAACGAGATACTGCTTAAAATAATGTCGGCGTTTTATCTTCAGGGTTCAATCCTATGTAGTCCGTTTCATCGTTAAAGAAAAGAATTTTATTTAACTTTATGTTTCTTAGTTGCCGTTTGTATTTCGCGCCGTTATTATGGCATTTCTATTGTTGCTATCCGTACCGTAAATTTTACCCGCTTTTTTAGCCATGGATCCTAAAAGTTCTTGGGACAGTTTGTGCGCTGATTTAAGGGAAGTAAGCCATTCTTTTAGGCCTATTTCATCCTAAAAATCAAATCATTGTTAATCAAATATTTTAAATGTCGAACTTTAGTTACTTACAGGATTTGTAAGAACTACTTTTCCCTCACGAAGTCTCACTACGATGCAATTCTCATTTTTGACTTGCACCAAATCAGGATTCACTTCTTCGATCTGGTCCATAAATACTAATTCCGGTTTCGCTGAATCCGGATGCAACTCTAATCTATTTGGATATAATTTTGCATACCTCATTTGCCAACTAGACGTCCAGGGTCCTCCTAGTTTTTTCACGTACCCGTGTAATATGCAGTCTGTTTCTGAAAAATACAAGAACATGTATCAGTAAAAATAGACTATTAAACAGACAATAGTTATTTGCAAAAATGAACTTTTTTTACCAAGTTTCAGTACATAAACATCATCAGATTGAAATATAATAAAGCCTAGATATTGGATCTAAATGTGCAATGATATAGAAGAACCAAGAAAAAACTATTTCGTGCTGATCTTTACAATAACCGAATGTAAAATTTGTTCAACAATATAGTGCCTACAAGAAAAGAACCCCTTATAATTATTAATGTAGAAGACGATATCCTTTAATATGCGTTTTATTTTTGCAAATTTAATCCTGACCTGCATTCTTTACCCAATACCTGAGATAAAAGTACCTAAGAAGTTTATTATCACCATCAGTCCCCTTTTATTATAGGCATTGTATTGTTGAACACACTTTACCTTATCTATACATAAAATGCAGACCCAATCTAAGCATTTTATTAGTGTAGAAATTCTTAAATTTATTTGTTCATTAACAACATTAAATTTTTGATCTGCTAGATGTCTTTTTATTGAGCTTATTAACTGGATGACTTTTGTAATTTGGTTCAGTAAAACTATGAGGATTATGTTTTATGCTTTATTGAATCTGGTAGAGCTGACAATAGGATTGAGACAAAGGGTTCGATAAGTGGCCATGGATCAATCAGTTTGTGTGATTGGTGTGCCATTGTGTTCAAGTAGGTATTTTGTAAAGTTTGACTGATCCAGCTATTGCAATCTATAGTTTCATTTTTCTCATTTATATCTTGGTTGATCAAAAGTTGGTTATAATGCCTTAGGTACTTCCAGGATATTTTTTTGCCTTAGATCTGAATTTTAATAGAATATTGTGGAACAAGTTAAACATTTAAATTTGTATCTGCCAGTTTTTTTGCCAGTTATTTTTCTTTTTATATTCAACAATTTTGTTATCAAATTTGTTTTTTAAATGATATGAATGCAGATGTTGCTATATGTTGATATATTTATATTAATTTAAAAATTGAATTAGGAATATTTCCACAATATGTAATATATTTCTAACTTTTAATTTCTTCAATTTGTTTAGCAAAAATTAGTTGTGATACTTTCTGTTCTTTCTTATCAATTAATTTATTTATGCAATGGACTTTAGATGTAGCTAATTGTTTTATGATATTAATTTCTCTTTCAAAGTAAGTCTTGTTCATAGGAATTAAAAATGTTCTATATTTATATTTTTTGAAAATCAATACTATTAAAAGATTACTAGTAGAAGTTTTCATGTTTTTGTTGGCATGCAAGTCTGCTTTCTTCCTGGAAAGGGAGATTGAATCAAAACTAGTCTTGCGTTTTGAACAAACTCTACACAAAAATTGTTTATGATACCTATTCAATAATTTTGAAGCTCTGTACTAACCAATACAGGTTTAGGGGATGGATGATACATGTTGGTTATATCACTAATTCTCCGAACATGATGCGAGCATACGCAGCCCCAGTACCAACAAAACACCCTTATGGCTTGTTAGTGATCTACCACGTGTCTGACCAAAACTACTTTTGCACTAGACTAGAGTACCTTATGTTGAAAAGTTTTATTTTTTAATGTTCTTAGTGTTGAATTCTGTGCAGATACAAATGTAGCTTTCTTTATTCATAACATGTATATTACTTTAATTTTAAAACTAATTTATGTGTCACTATTTGTTACTTTTAAACATTACCAACCTTTTTCATCTAAGTCGTAGAGTTTCTTTTGCTTGGCTCTCTTTTTGTGCTCCTGTTTATCGGCTTCAAAATTAACCGTTTCGAATACTGTTTCGGCCACTTCGTTTTGCCATCGCTCCGATATCACAAGTGGAAAATTTTTATATAAATCTTGATCGGCATCGGTGAGCTTGATCCCTTTGGTGTCTTCTTCGTCGAACGATCCGATATCGAAGGCATCAGCTGCATTCACCTCTCCTCTAGGTGGTATTAGTGGTGGAGTGTATTTCTGGAAGTATACCTGTTGCCAATCGATGCCCGTGAAAAATGGATGTTCTTTTACTTCTTCTGACCTAGAGAATTGAACAGTTTCAGCAAACAATTCATTATGGGTTCTCTTTAGGAATAAATATGCAGTTTAATGTAATTAAAATTACAAAAATACTAATAGATACATTTTTGTATGGTTTCTACCACATCATATAACAACACGGATGGCTAAGAAAGAAATTATCAGTGTTGACACTATGACAGTAAATAAAGGCTATCCGTCTTCCTATGACCATAGCTGGTAGACGATTTTGCTAGGTGGCGGAAGTTCCATAAACTCCAAACACTGGCAATGTATGGGAAAACTATTGAGAAATAACAACATAATCCTGGTCATAAGGAATATTCACCTGGAAGAGATTTTTAGAGAATCAAAACTTTGCTAGCTATGATCAGCATTGCTTCTTGTTATTTGGTTGATGACATACTATCTTAGAGAGTAGAGGAAAATTAGTACCAGGACTGAAAAGATAATAATAAAAGATAGTACAAGACTCATCGTAACCAAAATAACATTACCAAAAGCCCTTTACCCTCCTAATTTCTGAAAGGGACGATATGAAGAAGAGTAACGTAAATGTTATATTGGTGGACCAATGGACAGAAGGGTCAAAGGAAACTGGAATCAAATTGGAAGGACATTAAGTATTCCTCGGGATAAATATCAATCTAAGATTGGATGCCTGGACATAATAGTATTAAGGATAATAAAAATTCAGATCTCTTTAACAGAAATAGAGCTAAATGAATATTTATAGGAGAAAAAATATTCCTTGGCATACCATAAAGCATAGTGAGGTGACATAGAAGAGAGTGAAACATAAGTTTTTGTGGACCTGCTTGAGGAAGTGTTGGGGACAACCCTATCAAACCATATTATAAGTGTAGGATTAAGGGAACTTGAGAGAAGCGACATAAAATATTTAAATATTTTCCAGCTTTGACAGCAAATCTCACGTCCTGCTAATTTTACCAGTATTTTCAGAATAAGCCATTTGTGTTTTTTACTAATTCAATGATTGTTATGTTGGTTGAATACTAACTATATACAACTGACAAAACTGGTCCTGCAACATTGGTCGATGTGTTCATATGGTAGTTCAGTTTTGCAGGATCCAGCAGAAAGCTGGTCCCGCAAAATTGGACCTACCACGGTTATCAGTTGAAATGGGCGTAAATACTGAATAAATATACACGCGATCCTGTAGAAAACATGATCCTGCAAAAAACTGGACTGCCGTGTAGTGTAGTGGTCACAGTATTGGTAATTCAAGCGAAGTTCATAGGTTCTTTTTTCTTATTATAAATTTATTTTTTATTGTTTTGAGTAATTGAAAATGATTTAAGCAGGAAATGTGTAGTTAATGAGTATATATAATTATGCTATAAATAAACATGGGTTTTTCTAGCATTTTCAACATTGAATTCTGTACTCTAATTAATTTAAACTATACGTATATGTTTCAAAATGATTCAAACAGCACACATACTGTTTTAATAAACGCAACATTAAATTCATGCACTCAGTATTATGAAACTTACCCATTTCCTTTACATCCCAGTCTTTTATCTATATCTCTTTGAAGTAAGGCTTCTAAAAGTGATTTTAATTCTTTACTAAACGAATCTGGTAGCTCAACATTCTAAAATACAGAGAGGTCGATATTAACGTTAGTATACAGGGTGGCGAAAAAGTGTGGCAATAAGACTAATATTCCGCATTTTTTTACAAGTTTGTAAGACGTCATCGTTTTCAGTATCGCCACCATCTTGAATTTTTTTAAATAGCAAAGTTGATTGAATGATACGTCACTGAATAGCTTGTTCCATCCACTTTTCAAAACTGATAGTAACTTGACGCATTCATAAATAATTAACTTAATAAATTTATTAAAAATTTTAAAATAGTTAATACTAATTTCATTAGTGCAATTCGTCTACTCCTTTACCGTATCGTATTTCTTTGTGCGCCAGTTTCTGACGCTTTGAAAAGTGTAAATGACCTCGGTAAAATTAAGACGTACAAAAAAAGTAAAGGTGTATTTTAGGTCAGGTCCCTTTTATCAAAAAATTGATAGGAGAAAAAAAAAAGAATATGGAAGGTGTGGACGAACTGCACTGATAAAATTAAAATTAATCCATTTTAATATTTTAAAAAAAGTTTCTTCCATTATTTGGTGAAAGATTTATTATTGCTTAAAGTTATTATCATTTTTTAAAAGTGGATGAAATAAACTCTTCTGTGCAAGATGGCGACGATACTGAGAAAGATGACAAATTTGATTTAACTGGAAAAAATTGACATACTTAAATGTCATAATTTTAAGTTTATTCAAAGAAACAAAAAAGTGATGTGCAGAAAAGGAACTAAAATAATTAAAAAAAATAAATACTTTTGCAATGAATTTAAGCCTAATTTTATATATAGCTCATTTAGTTAACATACCATTGTTAATGTCATCCTATCTATCTCGTGCTTATCTTTGGTTTTGTGCTGACGGAATGGCGAGTGTCCTTTGAGTAATTTATACAACATACAACCAAAACTGAACCAGTCCGCACTAGAATCGTAAGGCGTACCTTTGGACAATACTTCTGGTGCCATGTAACCATGAGTCCCTCTAAACATAAAACAATTCATCAATAACTAGTAAAATAAACCGTTTAAATGATAAAATAGTAATAGGCGACTGGACTAACTCTAATTAATTTTTGCATCCCATCAAAACTATTATAAATGCGATTTATGAGCCTATTCGTTGTTCGAAGTCATGAAATTTCATAACCTATTTGAAACAATCCATAACAGGCGCCAATTTGTATTCATGATGACGTCAGTTGTTAAGGGGTGTCCTTATTGGTCTGTTGATGTTTCATTTCCACTTGACATCCAATGTTGCCAACTATAACAGTTTAGTACTCCACTTTATAATTAATGTTAAAAACGTCAATATTTGAAAATAAATTGTGATTATTTCCTGAAAATTAATGAAATTTGCTGATTCATTTTGACACAAGTGGCAACCGTGTGTTTCTCTTCCCCTTCTAATTAAATCGTGACGTCACTTGCTTGGTGTGGCAAAATCTCGACCATTTTGACTTTATTGGTGATTTAGAGTTCGTAAGATCAATAAAAAAAATAAAAAAAATATTAAGTCGCCTATTATTCATGTATATTTATTATCTATACTATATTATGATCTCTTTTATGAGAAAAACAATGTCAAATCATTTATAATTACAAATACAAAGAAAAAAAATACAAATATTTTGTAATCAATAATGGATTTGTGGCGTAAATTGGGGTAATTATTAATTTCAGACTGTAAGTGGCTCTAGGCCAATATTAGCTCGATTTAAAATCACTATGAGGAATTCCAATTCTCAAAATTGTTATAAAAAGTAATACTTACACGCTAGCATGGGGTTTTTTCTTTGAAAAATCACAGGCTAATCCTAAATCAGATATTCGAACATGTCCATGTTCGTCTAATAAAATATTTGCAGGTTTTAAATCTCTATATACAATATATCTTCTATGCATATGTTCTAATCCTAAAAAAGGTAATTTGATTAAGTAAATAAACATAAAGTTAGTTATTGGTTATACACAATAAATAGGCCGTCCTTAAATTAATTCATTGTAAGCGATTTGAGTTTGAAAATGTATATGCTATTCTGAAGCCGATAGTACAAGACGATAAAATTGTACTTTATCTTCGAAAGCGTTCGTGCATGCCTAAACAAAATCGAGACTCGCCACTAAAGACAATACTGTTCCATTCCTGATCCCAGAGTGATCCCAGTTTTAGTGATACAGCTGTCATTGAATTTAAAAAAGCAATTTTTTGAATAAATAGTGAAAGTTTTGTTCAAAAAGTTCTATTTTTAATATTCTCATTAAGATGGACTTCCACAAAGTAAAGGTTAAGACAATCAATTTGATTAATAATATTTAATCCAATTCATTATTTCAAAAAATCATAAGTGAATTGCAAAAAAAGTAAATGCAGGAAATTGTATTTGAATTAAATCAGTTTTAAAACAGAATTATTGAAACGAAGTTTGTCCAGATAAATAATTGTCTGAAACTAGTTATGAAGTTTAATTAGCTTCAATATATTCAGCCTGTTATCCGAAGAAATTTATATTTACCACAATATCCCATCGAGGAATATTCTATTATCTTCGATAAGTAGATTGTGCTACAAGGAGCCAACAGTGAGATTAGAGTTCATAACCATATTTAAATTAACTACGTAATACCCTTGCAACGTGGACAATAATAGTATCTGGGAGGATATTTCACAAAATTTTGTGAGAAAAGAAAATAGCAATTCAGTTTGTAGAAGTTTTTCAGAAGAGATAAAAGTTTTCATAAACCTATTCTGCTTTATTTAATATTGAGAAAAAATTTGTTATTAAAATTTAGTGTTAGATTTGGGCTCCACAGAGACTAAATTAAACGTTATATCCCCCATATTCATGCAAATCACAATTTAGCAGTATTTGTTTTGATCTACGAAGTAGGTAGAGTTATTGTTGTGTAGGTCAGGTTGTAGGATTATACAAGGTGTTTCTTAAGTAATCTAAAATATTATATGGGGCGCTTCGTTACTCAATTTTAAGACAAAAAGTTCATATAAACATGTGTGATAGGTGTTGTCGTTTATGAGATACAGGGTGTTGTACGTGAAATAAATTTTTCTTGGTGACGCTACTGATTTACATTTTTTATTATTTTATTACAAGCAACATGTGTTAAACATAAAGAAAAAAAAATACATTTAAGAGCAAATAATCAAAATGTCCACCTCCAGCTAAAATGCAAGAATCCGCTCGATGTCTAATGGATTGTCGAATACGTTCGAAGATACCAGGATTGTTACGAATAACATTACAGCCGTCTATTATACGATTTTGAAGATCTTGTACGTTTAATATCAGTGTTGTGTAAACAAGCGATTTCAAATATCCCCACACACAAAAATCCAGAGGATTGCGTCCAGGTGATCTAGGAGGCCACGGGTGTGGAGATCCTCGTCCGATCCAATGGCCTGGAAAAACATTATTTAAAAACTCGCGTACAATCACTAAAAAATGTGGAGGAGCTCCGTCATGCATGAACCACATGCGCCTTCTAATAATAATAGGTACATCTTCCAAAAGAAGTGGAAGTTCATTTTCTAGAAAATGTTGGTATGTCTCACCGGTTAACCGTACAGGAAAGAAAAATGGTCCAATTAAATAATCATCGATGATGCCAAGCCAAACATTGACCGAAAATGTTTGTTGAAATCGTTTTACACTTATGGTATGTGGATTTACATCTGCCCATATGTGGTCATTATGAAAATTCATAATCCCATGTCTAGAAAAATTGGCTTCATCCGTAAATAGAATATTGGCCACAAAATTCGGATTGTTCGCGATTTCACGTAAAATCCATTGACAATACTGTATGCGTAATGGATAGTCAGTAGGTAACAAATGTTGAACACGTTGAACGTGATATGGATACAATAAATTATCTTTTAGAATATTCCAAACAGTTTTGTTACTAACATTTACTTCATCTGCAACTTTTCTTGTACTCGTTTCTGGATGTTGGTCAATAATTTGAAGAATCTGGTTTTCCAATTGGGGATTTCTCACAGTTCTGGGTCGTCCAATAATATTCTTCGATTTAGCAAAAGTTCCAGTTTCTTGTAAACGAATATGTAACTTAGTAAACGTATGTGAACATGGTAAACGATTATTTGGATAACGCTGGGCATACGTACGTCTAGCTTCTAAGACATTACCATTCGCTAATCCGTACAAAAAATGCATATTAGCCATTTCAACATTAGTAAACACTGGCATAGTTATTAACTAAACACAGAGTCAATCAAATAAACATGTACAATTTTTGCTTTGGTTTTCAAATTTGACACTTGTCAACATTATTTCAAAGCAAAGGCCACTTAGAATAAGCATGTTTTTGCGTATTACTTCTAAAAACCAGTAGCGTCACCGGGAAAAATTAATTTCACGTACAATCAGAACTGACTTATTACAATAAATTCAACACCCTGTATCTCATAAACGACAACACCTATCACACATGTTTATATGAACTTTTCGTCTTAAAATTGAGTAACGAAGCGCCCCATATAATATTTTAGATTACTTAAGAAACACCCTGTATAGTTTCCTGAAAAAAAAACTATTTTTCATTTTCCCTTTTTATTTCTATTTCTAACTATTTCCACAGGCTCAAATTATATTAGCAAAATCATAGTTCGTTGTGAATCATGGTCTAGGCACTCCAGATGTATTTAGGTCATATTACCCTAGGTCTATTGCGCTTCCAACTTTGTTCATTGTCCAACCTACTGATTTAATACAATCAACTTCACGTATAATACCTAGCTTTTACCTATTCACTTGGTTCTCGTTCCCTGCAAGATTTATTATCAATAATAATAATGTAGAACATCTCCATTGAGGTTTTCAACCCCATTTTATTTCAAATGCCTCAACAAGTGACATTTAGATTTGCCTCAACTAGATTTTCAACATCCCTTTGGTGGATCTCAGAAAGAATGAGTGGATGAAAAATTAAAAAAATTATAAATAAAACCTGAAATACAACGTACAACGATTTCTTGACAGATTACAGATTGGGTCGGCTTGAAAACCTGATACACTGCGGCCTTTACATGTTTATAGTGTTGCCCTCTGTATTTTAAAGCACCACATCTACCTCTGCCCTTTTAATTAAGTTCACCAGCCTTCAAAGTGATCTTTTCATACATCCTGCTCCTTCCGGTTTTTTCACTACAAGTTCTAGAAAGCCTTCAAGCCTTTGCCAAGTGGATTCGAAAAAGCTATGCTTTTGGTAAATATTCCACGGTCTTCCAGTCAGAAATATTTGGCATCCTCAAAGCAGCAGAACTAATAGAAGAACGGGATAACTCAGGAAGCCCCGTCAACATTTGATCAGATAGCCAGGTCGCTCTAAAGGCGATTTGTAGCTCCAGGACCAGCACGGCACTAGTCCAGGAATGCCCAAATCGCCTTGAGTGCATGGGATCAGGAATGGAACAGTATATTGTCTTTAGTGACGAGTCTCAATTTTGTTTAGGCATGCAAGATGGTCGAGCGAGGGTTAGAAGACGGCATGGTAAAAGGAGAAATCCACGGTTTTTTGTTGAAAGGCATGTTCATCAAACTGTTGGAGTTATGGTTTGGGGTGCTATAGCTTATGGTTCGAGGTCACCTTTAATTTTCATCACAGGCAACGTCCTCCTCAGACTCTAGAAGAACTTCGAGAGGAGTTGGTGGTTGCATGGAATGATATATCACAGGAGGACACCTGATCAGAAGCATGCCTAGGCGCGTTGGAGAATGCTTAACACATCGGGGTGCATCCACACATTATTAAAGGTAAAAGGGCTTGATTGAAATGATTTATAATACAGAAGAATTGGGTTCAAGGTCAAATATTTGTACTACAAAAAGTAAACAATGAAATTTTAATAAAACTAATTAATTGATGATCTGTTTTTAAATTGTATATTGTATATAACAGGTCGGTTGAAAAATGCCCGGTCTACCATAGTAAAACACAATATTTTGACAAAATTCATTTTTTTTATTCAACATAGTTGCCTTCAAGGGCGATACAGCGATTATAGCGACCTTCCAACTTTTCGATACCATTTTTGTAGTACTCCTTCGGTTTGTCCTCAAAATATATAGGCTTCAGTTTCGGCGATTACCTCAGTATCAGAGCCAAATTTTTTTCCCCCGAGCATTCTCTTCAGGTCAGAGAAAAGGAAAAAGTCGCTAGGGGCTAGATCTGGAGAATACGGTGGGTGAGGAAGCAATTCGAAGCCCAATTCATGCAATTTTGTCATCGTTTTCGATGATTTGTGACACGGTGCATTGTCTTAATGAAACAACACTTTTTCTTCTTCATATGGGGCTGTTTTTTTGCGATTTCGGTCTTCAATCGCTCCAATAATACACAGTAATAGTCGCTGTTGATTGTTTTCCCCTTTTCCAAATAGTCGATGAACAATATACCGTGTGTATCCCAAAAAACTGAGGCCATAACTTTGCCAGCTGACTGTTGAGTCTTTCCACGCTTTGGTGTCGGTTCACCGGCCGCAGTCCACTCAGCTGACTGTCGATTGGACTCAGGCGTGTAGTGATGGAGCCAAGTTTCATCCATAGTCACATATCGACGCAAAAAATCGGGTTTATTACGACTTAACAGCTGCAAACACTGCTCAGAATCATCAATTCTTTGCTGTTTTTGGTCGATTGTGAGCACGCGCGGTACCCATTTCGCACAGAGCTTCCGCATACCCAAATATTCGTTAACGATATGTCCAACACGTTCCTTAGATATCTTTAGAGTGTCAGCTATCTCGATCATATTCACTTTACGGTCACTCAAAATGATTTTGTGGATTTTTTTGATATTTTCGTCGGTAACCACCTCTTTTGGGCGTCCACTGCGTTCACCGTCTTCGGTGCTCATTTCACCACGCTTGAATTTTGCGTACCAGTCAATGATTGTTGATTTTCCTGGCGCAGAGTCCGAAAACTCATTATCAAGCCAAGCTTTTGCTTCAACTGTATTTTTTCCTTTCAAATAACAATATTTAATAAGCACACGAAATTCTTTTTTTCCATCTTTTTGAAAATAACAAAAGTTGCTTCACTAAAAATGCAATATCTCACAAACTAATAGTCCGACAGCTGTCAAATTTTTACACGAATCTTTTGAAGGTTGATACTATCTAAAAATGAAATGGATTTAATTCTAGTGTCGTCATCTATAGGTCAGATCGGGGACTTTTCAGCCGACCTGTTAAGTACACATTTAATTATTTAATAATTATCTAAGATAAATCAATTATCATGAAACGTAATTAACGTTTGCTGAAATCATATAATTGAATCTATTATCCATGATTATCTTCTAAGGTTGCGTTAACCACACTTTAGCTCACGGATCGAGTAACTAACAATAATTAAGGGTAAAATCACATCGAAAAAATACAAAACTTATAAAATATAAAACTCACTGACGAGTTTTACAATGTTGATAACCAAGAATTGTCAAGATTGTGAACATTAGACAAATTATAGAACCAATCCCTTATAAATCAATACTGGAAATGTTTATTACAAGAAACTACTTACCTAATATAACTTCAGCAGCGTAAAACTTCATTTCTGACTCGTTGAAAACGCCATGCTGGCTTAGATGGTAATGTAAATCTCCTCCGTTCATTAGATCCAAAATGAAACAAAGTTTATCTGGCGTATGAAAGGCATAAGTCATACAAACGATAAATGGGCAATCTTGCCCGGTACTGACCAAGGACAACATGATCCTTTCATTAAGAGCTAGAGTTTCGCCCTGTTTCATTTTAATCCTCTTTTTATCCAGACATTTCATGGCGTACATTTTGCCGGTGTCGGCTTTTCTACAACCGTAAACTTCTCCGAAACCGCCTCTACCGATTATCCTATGAACGCTAAAATCGTTCATTGTTAACTGAAAATAACAAAAAAAAATTATTATATAATATTGTCAATAAATATCTTTATTACGACCAATGATATTCGGGGACAATGCATTTATGTTATAGTCTTGTAAACTGACTTGTAAACTGCGCCTCGTTAAAAAAATAGTCGAGATTACCAAAGTATTTCGCGCGTGAGATGCAAACAAAACTTTTTCTACAAACGCTTAGCTTAATATGAAATACGAAAAAAGTATTGAACTGGTTTGAACTGTTTTTCCAAATCAAGTAATTAGGTACTGTAACTATGGAAATAAAATGGCATTTGTTGACAATAATTATTTTCATTATTTTGGAGTGAATTCTTATTTGCGTCAATTTCGTGAGTGATATTTATAACTGTAAAATAATGGAAATTTCGAGCGACGCGACGATGAAGTAAGCAGTACCCCACCTAACTTGACAAATGCGGCCAATTCAGTAATTTCAAATATCCTACCGGAGAAATCGAGGCCCCAGTATGAAAATGCATATCAGCAATTTAAAGAGTGCTGTGAAGTAAATAAAGCCAGAAAAGTATCCTAAAATGTGCTGTTGGCATATTTTGCAGAGAAGTCTAAGAAGCTGAAGTCTTCCACGTTATGGGTAATATATTCAAGAAATTTACCAAGTTGGTTCCATATTTGAAAAAATTGTCAGTTGGAAACCATCCTAAGAAATCTAAGGTGTTGACTAGAGAGGAAGTTGAAGAATTCATAAAAGAAGCAGATGATGAAACCTATTTGTTGGTTAAGGTAGATTTTTAATTATTGTTTTATATGTGTTTATATTACTGATTTACTTTTAGGTTGTTTTAATACTGGAAAATGACGGTCGATAACATATAAGATAAAAATTCCATTTTGATTGTTAAAGTACCCGATACAAAAACGTATACACAACGAATTTTTAGTTTCAAATTTGGATTATATTGACATTTACCAAAAATATGCGGCTCTTCGTCCAAGTTATGCTACCAGTCGCCTATTGTTTTTGAAGTATCAAAATAAGAGATGTTTTAACCAAGTTGTTGGAATAAATAGTATTGGAAAGATGCCTAGCTTAATAGCAAAACACCTAAAACTACCAAATCCTGATGCCTACACGGGCAATTGTTTTCGGAGAACATCAGCCACACTCCTTGCCAATACGGGGGCCGACATATGTGCTCTGAAGCGACATGGAGTTTGGAAATCTTCGACTGTGGCCGAAGGATACGTGGAAGATTCTATCAACAATAAAATCAGATATCAAATAAAATTTCAGACTGTGAAATTTCAGGATTAAGTACTGTCACCTCTACTGCAGTGGATAGTCTTCCAACTCCCAAAACTAGGACATCACAGGCTGAATCTGACTTATCTGGTTTGGGAATAAATATTGGTTCGTGCACTGGCTGCACCATTAATGTTAACATTGTAAATAATAAATAAAATTAGGTAGTGTTAAATTTTCTCTCAATTTGAAAGCCCTAATATTTATTGTTATACATTAATAAATAAATGATTTCTTGGATTTTTGCTTGATTGAGGAACATAAAGGTTAAAATATAAAAAGGGTCACTTCGCACATTCTTGCCAATGCTCGAACCTTGTCATTATATAGTAGTTAAACACTGCCTTAATTGGCTTCTTAAAATTTTATTAATGGGAAAAGATAGATTACCGAAGATTGTTTTCTTTCGACTGATTAGTCTGCAAGATTCTAATAACCATTGCTATAATTGGGCACTTCAAATGCGACTTATACTCGAGCAGCTTGGATTCTCTGACCTCTGGGCCAATTTATCCTATAGTGGATTAAAGAAAAACTACGAAAATATTCTCCTAGCCTACAAAACTAAACTTTTTAATGAAGATTTGCAAGATTTGTACTTCGGAACGAAACTCTAGAACATATTGTGCTCGAATGCAGACTATATATGATTGTCTTCGAACACCCGAATTAAAAAGTCTTAACAATCTTAATGATTAATCTTAATGATTAAATAACCCAACTGCTTCTAGTGTGAAGCTCATTACTGCATTTTTTATAGGAGTTATTAAACTTAGATAGATAGATTATTATTATTATGGCAGGGATTCTCAGCTGGTCTCTGTCGATCTGCTGGTTGTAGAAGATACTGGCAGGTTGGTACCAAAGTCAATATCTTCTTTTAGATGTCGTTCAGGAATCTTCTAACGATGGAACAGGTATTTATAATCACACTCTTCTGCATTTGGATGTACATGTTTTTCTTCATATGTAGCATTTTAAGGCTTTCATGCAATTTTCTAGGTATTACTCCTGTTGATGAGATTATGATGGGGATGATTTGTACTGTATTCTGATGCCACATTTGTTTGATTTCTTCTGCTAGTGGTATGTACTTTTCTATCTTCTCTGCATGTTTCTTCTCTAGATTGTTCGTGTTTGGGATAGCTACATCGATCAGGTATGTTATCTTTTTTCCTTTGATTGTGAGTACTATGTCGGGTCTGTTGTGAGGTCTTGTTCTGTCTGTTATTATGCTCCTGTTGTAATATATTTTAACATGTTCGTTTTCTTCAACTGGTTGTGGTTGTGTGGTGTACCAGGGTTGGTCTTCAGATGTTATCTCATATTTTTTCATCAGGGCTTGGTGGAGTTGTTTGCAGACGTTGTCGTGTCGTTGGGTATACTCGTTGTTGGCAAGGGCATTACATCCACTGGTGATATGTTCAATGGTTTCGCCGTACTGGAAACATTATTCTGTCCTGTATTCCCATCATAAAGCCTTCTGTTTCAGCGAATATTCCAGGTGTTGTCAGCCATTTGTGTGTTCCTTCTTGGTCGATGTTGTCTTGTTCTATTTGTTTTCTATAGACTCCATGTACTCCTTTGTAGATGTACTCCTTAGGTAGATGGAACCTTTCAATTGCTGAAGTTCTGTGGTGCTTCCTGTGCTTGGTTGTTGTTGTTCTTATTAGTATGTTGATGTTATTGAGATCTGTGTCTGTCCAATGTATGACACCGAAGGAATATGACAAAACTGGTATTGCAAATGTATTGATTGCTGTTGCTGTGTTTTCCATTCAGTTGTGTTTTCAGAATATCTTCAGTTCTTTTTTGAATTTGGTTTTTATTTCTTCTTTTCTGTCTTTTATTATTATTATTATTATTATTATTTTTACTCAAAATGTTTCTAGACACTTCCAAATGAAAAATTAAACAAACGTACTGCACACAAGAACTTTATTTAAAATGAAAATAATCCAAATAGGATTTATCAAAATTTATTCATTTTTTGTTTTTTAACAAAAATGCGATTTAAACTGTGAATATTTTGGGTTTTTATACATCTAAAGGATACATACACTCAAGAAAAAAAAATACAAAAAATAAAATTGCCTCCTCTAGATGTTACTACTAATTTTATTTTATTTTTTTGAGAAAGTATAAATTACATGTTTCATGATTTAAAAAGAAGTTTTATTTGTAGTTTTTGTTTAATTAGTTTTTTGTTCTATTTAAAGTGTAATTAGTTGTATACCATAATAGCTGCGTTTAGTTGGAAATAAAGTTTATCGGCTCGGGATCTACAGGACTGAAGTTTGGGAAATTTACGAAAGGCAGGAGCTCATTTTAAAATTTGGACATTTACAAAGGCGCGGGATGTATGCGGTGGAAACTTCTTGATACTAGGTGAGTTTCGAAAATTGGAATTAATTAGTTAGGAATTAGTGGAAGTTAATTTAACTGAACAGTTGTAGATGTTGCGACATACGGCATGTCGCTAGTTGATAGGGTAAGGGAAATATATATGACGAATTTTATTATTTGAAATGTTGTTGTTTCTCAGATATGAGAATAGTTTTACCGATTTTTTCGCATTTTTGGTCGTTGTTTAAAGATTTCACAACTAGAAACACTTGACAAAATGTCAAAATGTCAATGAAGCTGACGTGCGTGTGCCAATGGATGAGTTCTATAAAAGGGAAATGTTGCCAAATTAACGAGCAAAAAAATACTGAAAAAGGTTAGTCGCATAAGGAAGCAGTTTTTCCAATATATTTTTGGTTTTTCTTATGTATTTTGGGCCCCTTTATCACCCGTGTTGTACCCGAAAGATATGGAGGTCTTTTAACATATTTTTAGTTTGTAGTATTTTACTTCTTACAGTTGACGAAAAACTAAATGTCAGCTGTCAACACATACACGTATCATTAGATATTGTCCTGTTATTATTTAGCATTGTTTGGCTTCGTGTTTTTGTATTACTGATTTTTTATTCTAACTTTATCTGTTAGTGATTTGTGTTACTCTGATCTGCTTTTATTATTGCAAACATCCTCGAGAAGAGTTAAACCTTTTACAATCTTTCTAGTCTAGTATCAGTTAGACATGGATTCTATAGTGCTTTTACCTAGAGATGTACCCGAGGCAATGTTAAAAGAAAATTTAAGTTTAGAGGACCATTCTGTCAACAAATTAAAACGTTGGTTGGAGTGCAGATCCCTTAAACAAACTGGGTCAAAGGATGAACTAATTAAGAGTTATATCGATTGAATGAAACATGATTTAATGTCTATTGTTCTTATATTTGAATTTTTTAGAATTAACGACTGCATTGATAATGAAGGAAGGAATAAAATTTTTCTAGGCATAGACCAAGGAAAATGGTATGACATGAAACGAAGTATTCTTCAAAATCCAAGTTCTTCAAAGAAGGGTCCAATTAATGTATTTGAAGAAAATTTGATTTGGTCAAGATTTCCATCACGTCCCTTGCCTCAGTATTTCAATAAAGGCCATATATTTACTTATATAGTGAATGAAAGTATTAAAAACGAAAACCCGGAAATTATTGAAAGAGATAATGATTCCATTGTAACAGTAAAACCATTTAGAAGAGGTTCACAGTATGTAGAGAGTGATCACCTCAGTCAAATTTACGATTCTCTTGTTAGGTATTATAATTATTGTAAATGTCAAGCTTCATTGGACAAAAAACAAAACATGATGTTATAATATGCCTAAATAAATAAATCACTAACAGATAAAGTTAGAATAAAAAATCAGTAATACAAAAACACGAAGCCAAACAATGCTAAATAATAACAGGACAATATCTAATGATACGTGTATGTGTTGACAGCTGACATTTAGTTTTTCGTCAACTGTAAGAAGTAAAATACTACAAACTAAAAATATGTTAAAAGACCTCCATATCTTTCGGGTACAACACGGGTGATAAAGGGGCCCAAAATACATAAGAAAAACCAAAAATATATTGGAAAAACTGCTTCCTTATGCGACTAACCTTTTTCAGTATTTTTTGCTCGTTAATTTGGCAACATTTCCCTTTTATAGAACTCATCCATTCAGATTACGCCCAAACTAGACGCTTTATAATGATTTTGATTTGCAAATAGAAGTAGAATTTTAGATTAGGAGCTGATTATATGTTTTTAAAACTTAAAATATGAAACTGAGACCGCCGCTTGTGTGTACTTTTCTTTTTGTAAAATATTTTCATATTTTTCCGCGATATTATGCTGCCTTCTATTGTGATATACGGAAATTCAAACAAATTGAAGCGGTAATAATTGATGGTATGCAAACCGCACTGGCAAAAAGGGCTTAAAGGGTTACAAACATCAAAACAAAATAAAGGGAGAACTCCGTATTTCCACATTGTATGCTTACGTAAATGATTGAAGTTTTAGTAACAAAAACACTCCAGAAAAATTGCCATCGCTCTTTGTGTGATCAGGAAAACTGTGTAAAAATGTATTTAAGGTTTTCCGTGATTCCAAACACCATTGGTATTAGAAATATATTTCATTTGCATAATAATTAATTTATAGTAGGTTAGGTTAGGTTAAATAAGGTGATTGTACTGTAAATATTAAAACAAGTTGTAGTTTTGTATGGTTTTTGCAACTTCCGTATGTATTTTGCAAAATCCTGGTGTACATAAATGCAAAATTAGCTAACATGAATTAATTATCTTCTTATTGATCATACAAATTGTCCATGCTAAATTTTTCAAAGTGTTTGTCCGCTTCATCATTATTATTATTATCACCCTGTTGGTTTCCGCCAGATTTTTCAAAAGATGTCAATTCCTTACTGCCTTTGGGGTGGAGACATTCCCTGCCATCACCATCAGATCTGCTTGCTGTCTGAGTTCATGTAGATAGTTTGAGCACGTAGGCTTTAGCGTACTTAGCCAAAGCCGTCACTGAAACACTTTCCCAAGCTTATACTGCATTGGTCTCTACGTCTTACCCTAAATATAATTAGAGGTTTCCATATTCGTGGTAATCGTTGTCGGTTATCCCGTTTGTTGATACAGTTTGGGCGCTTTTCGATTCCTATTGCTTCTCTAATTATTCGAGGTTTTAAGGAAGGAATATTGGAAAAGGTTCGGGTATTAAGGAAGTCAATAGTATGACCTGTTTGAATTTTCTGTTGGGCTAGAGCATTTTTTGAGTCTAAATGTTTTACGGATAGGAAAAGTTCAGAAATTCTGGTTTGGATTCGAGGGTTGGTTTGAGGACAATCACTACAGGGGATCTCATATATACACCATGACTTTAATTTTGAAATTTGTCTTTTACAGACCAGACCAATTGGAAGATTTTTTTGTGAGTTGTGAAGATGGTTTGGATATTGGCAGTTCTAAGAACCTTACACCTTTGATGAAAAGGTAATCCTATTTTATAACTGCTGCGAGTGGAAGATTTAGGAGATGATGGATCCAGATTCCGTCTGATAGATCTTTTGATATGATTTTTCTCGAAACCATTTTGTAAGAGGACATTTTCAATAGAAAGAAGTTCTCTTTCTCTGGTAGGTAGATGGGCTTACCCTCAAAATCTGCCGGGCTGTGTATTAGCTGTGTATCTTCTAACAAATTTGATTAATGCGAGTCGTTCCAAATTGGTATTTTTCCTACTTGCCTTAAGACAGCCATAATAATTTCTTTGCATAAAGGAGGTGATAAAGATCAAGTTTCTAACTATCGCCCGATCGCGCTTCTTCCTACGTTATCCAAGATCATTGAAAGGTTGGTAAAAAAAAAGGATTCTTTCATTTGTGGTTAAATACAATATTCTAGCTAAAAATCAATTTGGATTTTTAAGTGGTAAATGCACAAATTATGCAATGTTTTCTCTTTTAAATAATGTCTATTCCAGCTTAAACAATCAACACTCTACAGCTACAATATTTTGTGATTTCTCAAAAGCTTTCGATTGCGTGGATCATAAAATACTACTTAAAAAATTGCAGTACTATGGAGACTTTTCTTAGTGAGAGACTGCAGCTTGTACGAGTTGATGATTTACGGTCTTCATGGTTTCACATGACTTAACCATCATCAAATCATGGTGTGATTCTAACCATATGTGTTTGAACGTTTCTAAGACGAAAGTTTTACCATACACATCTGCAATTCAACCTATTATGTTGAATAATTCCACTATAGAGGTCGTTGACTCCGTGAGATTTTTGGGACTTGTTGACAGCTCTTTAAAATGGGATGTACACATTGACGCTAAGCTCTTATTGTTACGCGCTGAGAACAATATCTAGGGATCTTCTTTTTCTCAGAGGTGTTTGGTTATGCAAGTTTGCAGTTGGATTATTAGGTGTATATGAACGAAAAATTGATTAATTATAATTACAAATTTATTACGAGTTAAATTAAAACAGTAATCTATTGAATGACTGATAAAATAATAAGTAGGAAAATAATAAAAAGAAAGGCCTTTTAGTAACTATAAAAGAACACATTATATAATCAATTTTCGCGAAGTTTCTAGTAAGTTTTAAATAACATATTTATGTACTAGATATAATATTGATACATTACATAATAAAAATTATTTCTAACTTAAAATTCTCTTACAAATACACAAAATATATGAAAAAATTTATTTGAATTAAGGTAATATTAAACAACTTCTGTTGATATTATACTCATTATACTATTATCGAATATTTAAATGTTACAATACTTATACATTATTTTTTGATTACTTTTTTGCACAAATCCTCAAATGTAATCCAATTTAAAGCTTGATGAAAGCTTTTATTTTTTTATTTTCTTATAAACCCTACGCAGCTCGTCTTTTTATTTTTTCAATGTAATTTTTTCATCGTGGTAAAATAATGGATTCTTTTTAATTTTAAAAATTAATAGCGTACCAGCTTTGTGATAAAACCCGGCTTTATTTGAACGTATTTTGAGTGAATGCTCCAAGCGCGATACTCCTTCACGTTTGACAATGTCGAGATTAAAAACTGTACTTAATACAGCGATGATCTTTTATATATCATTTAAATTTTAATTTGCACCACGGATGATGGTATACAGTTTTTTTAACTAATAACAAAATCCTTTTTTACACGTTTAATACAACATTTTTACTCAAACAACAATTTAAATATAAATTACTTTAAATATATAAATAAAAAGACTGAAGTTAGGGGTCTCTGTAGGTATATCATCGTCAAAGGTAGCAAATTTATTCAAATCTAAAATTTCGTTACGGACTGTAGGGAAAAGATAGGCAAGAGGTATATTATCCTCATCATCAAAATGTGGATCTTCTTGGATACTATCGGAGAAGCCGGCTTTAGAAAAAACATTTCTTAACTGTAACAGGAAACACTTTTTTCCAAGCAGCTGTAAAATATTTTGGCCGATATTAACAGATAAATTTCTATAAAATGGGCTTTAAAAATTTGAGATTATTTGGCCGCGGTCGCATTATAAAGGTGTCCGTAAATACCATGAGAAATTTCCATATAATCGGTTTAGGGAATTTTGAAACTGACCGTTAGCACAGGTGGTCGTTGACACAGGTTTTACTGTAATATATTTTTGAAATTTACATTAAATGCCAAGATATCTCGCATAGTTTTCACGAAACGGTTCAAGATCAATTCATTCCTTTAAAACCTGAGTTTTTATTCTGATCTGCTAATTCATTAGATATTATGACGATAAGTTAGAAAAAATTTAGGTACTGACCTGTATATTTAATTCTAAATTTTTCCACTGGCAGAACCTTGTATACTTCTCACTAAAACAAAAGAAAAACTTGTATACTTTATCAATTGATTTCGGATAGTAATTTTTTTAAGAATCAATCTTGAAAAACTGTCAGACTTAATAAAAAAATAGAAATTTCAAGAAGTATTTAAAATTTAAATCAAACTAAAACATATCTTTTTATTTTACACTGCATTTTGTACATAGGTATATTAACCAAAGAAATTTTCCAAAATTTTCGTTTTCAGCATTGTTTATAATATAAATATCAAATATCTATTTTAAATATCAAAAAATTTCATGATAAACTTCTCTTTAGGTAGATAGATGACACAAATTCTTTTACAATTTTACAGCCAAGAGATTCCTCATCTTTTCCATCAATGTATTTTCCATTTTCGTGATTCACCCTTCACATATCCGTGTATTAAGTGCTTTTCTAGGAAATCGCACGTCATCCATATTGATCCCATTCCTGTTCCAGCGGTAATCTCTGTACTGTCGGATTTTCCAATTGAAGTTAATAAGGAATATCTTACCTACTTGGTAGCATCGCTATAGCGACGACTTTCGTCAAAGGTATTATCTATTATAAATTGATTTTATTCATCGAGGATTTATCATAAAATAAATGAGAAAAACTGATACAATATTTTTAATATTTCTTTTTATAAACTCTAAATTTTGGTGGATACGCAGATAGCATTAAATGGTGAATGCTTATATCAATAATTGGTGGATGCACTATATACATACCGCCAAAACAAATGATTTCAAAGTTACGTCTTGAATAGAATAAATTATCTGTTAAATATTTGTCTTGTAGAAAATACGTACCTTTCTAAAAATTTTTTAAATGGTTCATCTCTTAAATGAGTATAAATTTCTTCTATATAAGGCTGAAACAAACGGAAAATATATTAAAAAATAGGCCTATGTAAACACAATCTTGTTTATTTTATGTAAATCTGTCGTTTTTTGAGTTAATTGCATTTTAAACATTGACCGTAATGACTTCTAAGCCATCATTATTACATTGACTTTTTTCTGCTAGTAGGCTTGTGTCAGCATTTATCAGTTTTTCGTGTATGGTAATATTTGTATTTTCCTCCTATAAAAGCTTAAGTTTTACATCTTAGTTCAGCGATAAGGTAAATTTTACTCGACAAGGTGTTTTAATTGGAAAAACAATCATAAATGGGACTGTGAAAATCCACATGCTCTAGAGGGACATTTTGAAGTCAAGGTAAATATTTGGTATGGTGTGATATCTGTTTTTTTTATTGGTCCTTTCACCTAAATTTCCTTGAACAACATTTAAATCCTTTACTAGACATTGTTCTACCCTAAGTTTGATACAGCAGTACCTGATTGAAAATTTTCCTCACCGATGGATTGGGAGCGGAAGTAAATTTGTTTGGCCACCTGGAAGTCCAGATTTAAAGCCTCTAGACTTCTGAATATAGGCACAACGAAGTATATGGTTTACGTAGATACAATTAGTTACATAGAAGAATTACGACAAAAATTTAAAGAAACTGCTAATATCAAAAATAATATCGACAAATGTTAATTAATATTCAAATATCTTTAGAGAAGATGCCTTTCAAATTGTAAAGAAGTGGAAGGAAGCCATTTTAATCATTTACTTTGGAGTTTTTTGATAAACTGTTGTAGTAATTTAAAATAAAACAAAATTCATTGAATTTTTAAAATGTAAATATCTCAAAAATTTATAGTTATATGAAATAAACAAGAGTATCCTTTTACTAAAAACTGAAATGCCTTTTAAATTTTCCAGACGCATTCAGCATAAAATTCGTAATTTTCATACTGCTGTGTCTAGGAGAAGATTTCAGTTCAATGGGTTTAACCAATACTACATATTATTTGTAATAGAAAAAATTTAGATTTCCTTAAAGAACTCGAAATAAAAAGACATCTAACGGATCAACAATTTAAAGTTGTTAATGAACAAATTAATCTCGGAAGTTCACTTATAATAATATCAAATTTAAAAATAATTGAGTTATAATACCAGCACCAAAAACACTCTAAAAATAAAAAAAAAGTGTATAGAAACGCTCTAAAAACAATGAAAATTGTTTTCAAACGGTTTTGCTGATATTGGGGACCTTTATAAAATGTTTTGGCTTTTTTTAATGATTCTTGGGATATTTTTAACGATTTTTGAAAATGTTTTGACCATTATTGGTAGATTTTGAATGTAGTCGTTGGTTTTTACCATTGGACACATTTTTATAGTTCTACAACCAATTTTCGAGATTGTTAAGATTAAAAATCAAAAAGAAACAAGACCATTTTTAACCGCCAAAACTATTTTTAAATTATATAATCAATTTTAAACAAATAATGGCTAACGAGGAGCAAGTTTGCGTGTTATACTGATCTTAGAGGGAAATACATCCAGGATAATCCCTTAGGGATAATAATATCTAGGATTTAATAATGTTATGTCTTATTACTTCCATACTTGGTCTAGCCTTAACTACTTAATCAACATCAGGTACCAAGCTACAAACAAACAAATAGTAACTTCAATATTATGTCAATCTGACGATGCTAGTTATTAGCGAAACAGCTGTAATTGCATTTTAAAAACCCATTTTTGAACAAAAATTGGAAGTTTCATTTAAACCTTTAGTTTTTTTTATTGTTCTTATCACTTATTTATTCGTTGACATTAAACATTTTACGTGTTTTTGGTATAGAAGATATTGATCATCATAGACGCGGGAGTGCTTAAGAAAATATATAAATACCTTGCAAAAACTTTTACCTTGTGTAATAAACCAGAATATTAAATTCTACAACCGATCAAATGTGTTCTAGTAGTAATAACATCTGATTATGAAATTTTTTTTTTATAAGACATCCTTCATATGTTATGTATTAACTTATATTGAATAAAAATGAAATTTTAACTCACCTCAAAAAGAGTGACTGGTACCTCGTTTTTTGTTAGATACTTTTGAACATGCTGGAGGCATTCTTTCGAATAGTCCTGAAAAAAAAAAAGTTCAATCAGAAATATTCGAGGTCGATTATCCGGAGGCGATATTTGATTTGGGCATTTACCAAAAAGAAAGAACAAAAAACTCACTGCAATAACAAACTGTATAAAAAAATACAAATATAATTTTTTATTAAATATTTATTGGGTGAATAAAATGAATTGCTTGAATTTGTCTTTACAGAATTTACATAGCCTGGAGAATGTAAATAAAACTTAAATAATAGACTTACAAAATTATTTGTAGCAACCTTTATTTTGTGTCTATTGTTTTTAGAAGACTAAATTAAAGTTTTTGATTATGAGTTAAATGACTTGTAACAATTGTCATAACAGGTCGGCTGAAAAGTCCCCGGTCTACCATAGTAAAACACAATATTTTGACAAAATTCATTTTTTTTATTCAACATAGTTGCCTTCAACGGCGATACAGCGATTATAGCGACCTTCCAACTTTTCGATACCATTTTTGTAGTACTCCTTCGGTTTGTCCTCAAAATAGGCTTCAGTTTCGGCGATTACCTCAGTATCAGAGCCAAATTTTTTCCCGCGAGCATTCTCTTCAGGTCAGAGAAAAGGAAAAAGTCGCTGGGGGCTAGATCTGGAGAATACGGTGGGTGAGGAAGCAATTCGAAGCCCAATTCATGCAATTTTGCCATCGTTTTCGATGATTTGTGACACGGTGCATTGTCTTGATGAAACAACACTTTTTTCTTCTTCATATGGGGCCGTTTTTTCGCGATTTCGGTCTTCAATCGTTCCAATAATGCACAGTAATAGTCGCTGTTGATTGTTTTTCCCTTTTCCAAATAGTCGATGAACAATATACCGTGTGTATCCCAAAAAACTGAGGCCATAACTTTGCCAGCTGACTGTTGAGTCTTTCCACGCTTTGGTGGCGGTTCACCGGCCGCAGTCCACTCAGCTGACTGTCAATTAGACTCAGGCGTGTAGTGATGGAGCCAAATTTCATCCATAGTCACATATCGACGCAAAAAATCGGTTTATTACGACTTAACAGCTGCAAACACAGCTCAGAAACATAAATTCGAAGCTGTTTTTGGTCGATTGTGAGCACGCGCGCAACCCATTTCGCACAGAGCTTCCGCATACCCAAATATTCGTGAACGATATGTCCAACACGTTCCTTAGATATCTTTAGAGTGTCAGCTATCTCGATCATATTCACTTTACGGTCACTCAAAATCATTTTGTGGATTTTTTGATATTTTCGTCGGTAACCACCTCTTTTGGGCGTCCACTGCGTTCACCGTCTTCGGTGCTCATTTCACCACGCTTGAATTTTGCGTACCAGTCAATGATTGTTGATTTTCCTGGCGCAGAGTCCGGAAACTCATTATCAAGCCAAGCTTTTGCTTCAACTGTATGTTTTCCTTTCAAATAACAATATTTAATAAGCACACGAAATTCTTTTTTTTTCCATCTTTTTGAAAATAACGAAAATTGCTTCACTAAAAATGCAATATCTCACAAACTAATAGTCCGACAGCTGTCAAATTTTTACACGAATCTTTTGAAGGTTGATACTATCTAAAAATGAAATGGATTTAATTATAGTGTCGTCATCTATAGGTCAGACCGGGGACCTTTCAGCCGACCTGATAGAGATAAATAAAAAAGATAATTACTGCCCTCTAAAAATACAGGCCCAAGGCAAAAGATATGGTATATCCCCAAGATTGTTCAATTGCATTTTAGGATATGTAATATGAGAATGAAGAAAGGCTATGATCTTTGAAGAAATAAAGGCAGTGTTAAAAAGCAAGGTTTGAAGAAACAGAATATCTCACAAATATAAAAGAATATTCTAACACTGTGAACACATAGAGTATGGACAGATCAAGACTTAAAAAATCCAAATATTTAGGTGAAATTATAAATCCAAATGCCGCAGATCACGAAGGAAACAAAGCAAAATATGGAAATGGCATTCATTCTAACAAAAATCTTCATCTATAAATTCCAAATTAACTACAAATCTAAAAATAATTGAATTAAATGAAATAATGCGAAAATAATTGCAGTAAATCTTTAAGTTTAAATTTCCTGAGATATCGCTATCTCAAGTCATATTCTGTGTGATATACACACAGTTCTACGCCACCTAGGACATAGGGTACTATGCTCGTTTTTTTAAAAATACGACAATAAATAGGGAATATAGTTATTTGCATTCTACCCGGTAGGAGATACATTGTACTATCAAACACACAAGATTAAATACCTTCTCTAAATATTTAAAAAAACGCCCACGAAGATAATGCGATTTTATTGCCGTGTGCATAATACAACATTTTTGTAGATACATTTAAAATCTACAACTTTATTATTATCTTTAAATTTAAATAATAAACAAAGAAATGGAGAACAAAGCATACAGAGAGAAATGATTCTAAATTTGACCCCACTGCACATTCAGCTAGAAAATGTAAAGAAGACAACAATATACAGAATGTTCAATAGAATTTTTCTGAAATTGCTTGGAAATGGCTATATGTTCTCGGATCAATTTCGGACCCCCAAAGTACGCCAATCTGGTACAATATTCCGTTGCTAGCCAACGAACTTTCCCGTACTGTACGAGAAAAAAATTCCCGGCCTAGGCCTAGAAAAATATGTCTCCCTTACTACTTATTTTTGATTTATTCATTCATTTATTACAAAAGACTTTGGTTTATTAGTTTTATTATCAGGTATTTTAATTAAAACTTTAGATCCCCAATCTTCTACGTCGTTCAATGATTAATAAAGGTTTCAATATGCTCAAGGCTCAAAACTTTTGTTTATAGTTGTCACTTTGACGTTTTAGGAAAGCACACAATTTTAAATAGAAAATTGCAATATTGAATTTGATTTCAGAAAAAATAGTATGTGCACCTCGGAGTAAAAGCACATTCCCAGACTAGAGTTTATTTTTGTAATTGATGGCCAAACTTGAAGAAAAAAAATTCATATCGTGATCTTAGACGCCTATTTACTTTTATATAACCTTTCTCTAAATAATTTTACTGAATGGGCATTCCTGAATTAATTATTAAATAAATTCACGATACATCAATAACGTTTAGCTTAGGAAGAACATAACAGCCGGTATATACGAGAGGTATATTTTAACAAGAATGTATTTTGCTGTCTTACCGGCAAAACTACAAAAAAATATATATTCGGCAGTGTTTTTAAAAAAAAATTCTACATTTAGAGTCGAAGTTTTTATTGGGTATAAAAAGGGATATAAACCGTACATTTTCACAGAAGAGATGGCAATAAAAGAAAAAGATCATAAAAGATTTTGAATACAGTCTTTCTCTTTCCCGAATTTCAAATTTACGAGTATATAACAAGAAAAAGGTTTTATATGCCAAACGAAACATGATGAAATTGTCGATCTGTCCGGAATAGGATATATTTTACTACTCAGAAGGGATTAATATCACCTTAAACGCTTTTCACTAGGTGTATCTTGGACTTTATAAGCTTCATGATTATTAAGTGCGTGATTGAATTACGTTAGCTGGTCACTCTAATGACCAAGAGCTGATTTGAGTGGGAAAAATGTTTGTATTAGCTTAAGTAGAAAAATAGAAAAAATGTCCGTTAAGTTATTTCAAAGATAACTTTTTCTTAGTCCTGTATTCTCATCAGCAGAGCATTGAACCGTTTTCTTCTTCTTCTTATTGCATGGGCATATTCCTCTACGCATGGTTGTCTGTTTTCCTTCACATCATTACCCCTATTCAGTCATCTGAAAGGGTTGCTACATCTTTTTCTAGAGCTTCCAAGGTTCCTTCTTTCTGCCTTTGCTACTTTCACAACTCTGTTATTCGATCAATGTGCTCATTCCATTTTATCTTTCTATGCAACACCCAGTCATTGACGTTATCTATCCTGCATGTTCGTCTTCTTTTTGTTTTTGTGTTAGAGATAATGGTTTACGTTTCAATAAACGTCTCAATATCTGGTTCCAGACGAGGCAACCAGGTTGGTAAGTGCTGGAGATGTTTGATGAATGTTATGGTCGTATTACTATGACAAAGATTCCACTTTTTTTCATCGCTTGTTTGAAAATAAAGACCCAAACTTATTACCTCTACTTGTCCAGACATAGTTTTTGCAGCTAGTTATCTAGGAAGTTCAACAATTGTTTCAGTTTGGATCATTGGTCTTCAGCCAAACGTGTCCTACGATATTTGCAGGGAACTGCTGATTCGGGTCTAACTTATGGTTCTGATCCAGGTTCTTTCAAAGGCTATTTGATGCTCGAATGCGGACCAATCTCCTGGGATTCTCGTAAGCAGCGGACCGTTGCGTTGTCTACGCTTGAAGCTGAGTACATGGCTTTGTCTGAGTGTTCCAAGGAGGCTATTTTTCTGAAGAGATTCTTGACTGAGATCAACATCGGTGACTACGAGATGATCGTTTTTGGAGACAATCATGGCGCACAGAGCCTAGCGGAGAATCCAACATAAAAAAGAGTTTCAATTGCAACATGTATCGACCGAAAACTGAGCAGCTGATTTTCTAACGAAGATTTTGCTGAAGGAAAAACATCTACATTGCGTCGAGCTAACTGGAATGAAAATGAGCAACCTAGTCAAGGGGGAGTATTAGAACGTTTGAAAAGTTCTATATATGCGAATTAGGTTGCTTAGATTACGTGTAAAAATTCATGTTGTTAATAACTGTCATTGTACTTTTAATTATTCGAAAACTGTCAATCTTTAGATAAAGTTGTATCGTTGTAAGTTTGTCTGTTCGGTCATTCTTTGTATCGTCGTTCTAAAATGAATTTGATGACTTCGAATTTTACCTAGTCAAAAACCAAGTTATACGTATAATGTGTACCACGAAAATCAAATTTTGAATCAACCAGTTTTAAAACCAAATAAATAATTAAAATATTTATTTTCAGTAGTATTTATTTTGGCTATTTTAACACATACGTTTTATATTTGCATCAATCGCATTTGGCATGTATTTATTTAAAAATCTACTTACGTGTGCTCGAGATAAAAGTTCCTTCATAATAAAGTTGTCGTAAATATCCTTAGCACACTTCAATCTCTCATCCTGGCATTCTAATTTCTCGAACGACTTGATCTGTAACAAAATATTTTAAATGAGAATTTTTAAACTAAGTAAGAGGAAAATTTTGATATGTTTAATAATATTTAAGTTGTTTTCTTCTTGCTGTATTAAATATTGAAATTCTATAAACTATAAAAACAAGCTATCAGCGCAGGATTTCCTAAAGGCAAATCACGGCTATAGATACTCACTCAAGGAGTGAGTCGGCTCCAAGTTCATGTTTCTGCAAACACTTAAGAGACGGCAATTTCTGCGTCTCGAAATATCTGCTAATCAGATATGAAGAAAAAGGAATCTGCAGATCTTTCAATGAAAACTGCGTAGAGGACCATCCAGTTACTTGGGAAGAGTAGGTATCACCTGCGAGCTAGCCATCATCAAGGAGAACGACTATGTATGTTTGAATAAGAACGCTACTTGTCCTGAAGGATATTACTTTGAATATATAGGTCCGTACAGTTTGGAAGGATCTAAACCTAACACCACCAAGATGTGCAGGAAATGTCATCCAAGGTAAGTGATTGATAAACTGCGTGCCGAGAGTAGCGAGGTTCGTAGCACCAAATTAATTTAAACTAATTTAAAATAATTTTACAATTATTAAAAATCTATCACTGCGTGCCGAGCGCAGCGAGGTTCGCAGAACCAAATAAACTCAATTTTAATAAATATTAATTGTACAAAAGAATCATGACCATGATAAATATTTAATTTTAAAATGTACGAGGGAGACCAAGAATTTTGGAGATGTGTTTATATAAATATATCAATTTGGAAATTGAAAAAAAGGGGGGTTCCATTTGAAAAAAAGGTGATGACGTCATTACACGAAAGTGGTTCACCCTGTATATTAGATTATGATTTGAAACAATAGTAAATTGAAATCAAAAATCGACCTGTTTTGGGAATTTCTAATTTTATTGTTGATTTAGCCAATAATGAATTTATGCGTTATTTTATAGATTTTTATATATTTGACTAGATAAAAATAAAAAAAATTGACACATTTCAAAGATTACAAAAGAAAACCCAATTTTCTAATAAACCTTTTTAGGTCGAACGTATTCAAAATCACCAAGCCTCGAATATAACCGAATCAATAACGTCATTATTATTATTATTTATAAGGACTATTATTTAGCATGCATTTCGCTATTTATTGATGGTTTATGTGTTAGAATGGGCAACATACCCAATTAATATTTAATGTAGTTTCATGTGACGATAATAAAGGCTAACGAACAGTGGTTGCGTTACTGGTTTTAAACTTTCATGCATAATATGCTTTTATATAATGATTGTTTAATGATTATTTCCACCCAATAAAACGGCGTCTGATAAACACAAAGAAAAAAATCAATTTTACACATAATAATATATAATGCATCCATTATTATATCGTTGCAAATTGGCGCCCTACGTTGGTTTATATTGTTGCAAAGTTAATAAAAACTTTTAACGATTGCAGGGAAAGATAAATCCAACGAATATTAAGGCAACCCTATTTAGCATATTTCGTAAACATTTTAAAAACGCGGCTTTATTCCTAGAATACATTGTAAATGAAGTATATGTATACAAATACGAAATTTCAGCTTTCGAGCACTCAAAAGTAAATGTGGATTTTTATTTGTGTACATAATGGAGTTTTTATGTTAATTTTGTTACATTTGCGTAAATAAGTTAACTAGTCTGTGTTGTTAAAAATTTGATTGCTGCAATAAACCGCTATACCTGCAATTAAGATGATCGTTTTTTATATCCAAAAGTAATTAAAGTTTTTGTTATCCTTCATTTAAATTAGGATAATAAAAATACGGGCATCTATAACATGTTCATGAAAATAGTTAAAGAGGCCATAAAAGAAATGGAAATTATCTAAATCGAGTTCTTAATAGTTCCGCAAATGTCTATTGGCTCACATTTTATGGAGTGAATTTCACTTCATATTCTATACATTTAATTGATTGTTAATTTATCATTTATTTAGATTTGGGTTTAATTTCTCAAACAAATTAACAAAATAAAAAAAAATACAAAATACTGGCAACAATGCCAAAAAAGAAAACTAGAAGTATGGACTTAAGTCATGTACGGTAAACAACATTGTATTATGAAAATAGCTAGTTGACCTTTATGTGGGTCAGTTCATTTCAAGTTATGTTTGGACGATTCTGCTATATATTTAAAAATACACATGTAAATTAATAGTCATAAGAATGTACTAGTGGTTTAATTAAAAATTATATAAATAATGTTAAAATCTATCTAAGAGCAGAAAACTAAATATTGCTGGGGGACGAAGTTAAGAAAATTGAGGGGGTGGATAATTACGTGTACTTGGGATTGCTTTATAAAACGAACCTACGACCTACACTGACTTATGGGTGTGAAACAAAGTGTGTTAACCAAGAGGTTCCAACAAAAAATTGAAATAGGGGACCAACAAATGTTAAGAAGAATTTTTGGAGGAAAAATTGCAAAAACAGGTTGGGAACGAAGAACAATTGAAGAAATTTAAGAATTGTTTGGGGAAGGAAGAGTTAGTGAGTTTGTCAAAGCCAGAAGACTACAGTGGTTGGGTCATTTTATTATATTGGAGCATATCGTGGAAAATACCATAGGATTAATGGAAAAGAGGCAGACTAAGAAGAAAGTGGCGAGTTGCATTGGATGACGATCTAAAACAAAAGAAAATTGGAAAAGAAAAGCTCTTGATATAAGGAAGTGGGGAAGAATTCGCAAGCTATGGGCCTAAAACGACCTGCAACAAGCTTATATATTAGTAGATATACTAGGAGAGTTCTAACCCACTAGAGGAGTGGGGGTACCTCCGTATATACAGCATAGGAGTTCTGGAACGGTTCTGAACTGTGGTTCTGAATTGTGGACCAGTTGTTTATTTGGAATAGTTGTGTTATATTATGATGATTAAATAATTGAGCGACTGGAACGAATTTTATTGGAATTATTAAAGAATTAAACGAGTTTGTGTTGTATTGCGGGTTGCCTGCTGGTTTGAAAAAAAGGGACTGCGTGGCGGCCGCTGGTGGGATTTGAACCACGGACCGTCGTTAGAATTTTTACAATTTAAGCGCCCTTACCCACTGGGCTGCTAACGAAGGATTATATAATGTTATGAATGGGTATTTAAACTCGCGTCGCGTATTTTGATCGTTTTCATGGAATTTGGTCTGTGATAGATATCTTGTAATCATATACAGGGTATGTCGGGATACTAAACAACTTTTTTGTATTTAAAATATCAATTTGATGATATGGTACGGGTTAGATACGGGATGTGTACAGGGTTTGTCGCGAATTAGATCGTCGAAATATCGGATTATGATCATTCTTAATACGCAAAAATGGCAAAACTGTCGGTACGGGGGTATGGTCGTTAATTAAAAATGTCAATTCGATCATTCGTATATTATGATGTGGGTAAAAGATAATTTCGAGTGTACAGGGTATATCGCGAATATCATTCGTAAGGAGATGTCAATTTTTCATACGGGATATACAGGGTTTGTCGAAATATCGGATTATGATCATTCTTAATACGGAAACGGTTACGTGGCAAATAAAAATGTTTATATACGTGGGGGGTATGACGGTTCTCTTAGGATGTAAAGTTGTGACACAACGATTGTCAAAAGGGTACCAATTATTCGATGCTATGACGTCATCACACATATTTTACAAGGGTCATGCGATCGACAACGACCAGTTACATTATGTCTTCAGAAGAGCACAGTCATGGAATTGAAGACATTGCTTTTTATGAAGATAAGAGTAAGGTTATGAAACAAACTAGGGAAGCAAGAACAACGTGGAGCAGTCTAAACTGGGATTGTCGTAAATTACCGAAAACTACTTATCCGTTAAGACGTATTCAACCATGTTTAATAGAACTGAAGAAGAAGAGAGCATAAAAAATGAAATTAATAATGTTTTTGCCATGTCATGTATAATTTTAGCATCTGTCTTTGTTTTAATTTTAAAAATTATTTTAAAAATTGTTAAACGTAAATTTGAATCTTCGTGTAATATAAAAGTTGATGAATAAACAACTTGTTTTATTTCTAAGTAGTGGTGTATAAAATAAAAACTCATTTGTGGTTAAGGTTTATTTATTTTATGGTAATACAGTATTCAAAAACCAGTGGCGGAGACGTTGTACGTTTCGTTCGGTGCACGAATATAGTCCAGAGGTGTGACAGGGGTTTGGATCCTTGGCAAAGTTTACTGTTGCACACGGTGTAGCGAATACTGGATACTTTAATGATTTTGACGGGGAGATCTGAAGAGTGCATTTCGTTGACGTCGAGTATTTTCGGTGAAAACCCCAATATTCTTCCAAGACTATCAGCTTGCATAAAGGAAATTTTATATTTACTGAAAATTTCACATTTCAACGTATTGTGATTAGGTTTTAGTGAAAATATATCCTTCGGTGGTGTTATTGAATTGCTTGCGTCCATTTTATCACTGATAAACGCTTCAAGATCAGCAATTTCATAACATCCTGTAGGAATATTAAAACATTGAAAATTGTACGTTTTTATAACCCAACATGTCGTCTATACACTTAAATAAAAAAAATCATCAGTTGGTGAAAGTATCTTTTACAACTAATTAAAGACGAAATTAAGCTTAATGTTTGTTTTATTGTAAATTACATTTTTCCTTTTGGTATATTGTTATTTTTTCAAAAAAGTTAACTAAATATTTTTATAAATTCACTATCAACAGGCAACTAATATTACAAATTGTCGCCCAACGCACAAATAATATTACAGTATGTGACATGTTGTATGTACTTTTTGCTGTTGGAACTGAATAGTGCACCGTTTATTGTATCGTCACAAGTTTGTTGAAACGCTTTTTTCTTTCTGTGCTCTTTTCTTTCTTTGAAACAAACCATTATAGTTCTTACAAAAATTCTAAGGAACACAAAATCAAATAATAATAAATAAATAATTTTTAGTTTTTTTATAGTCTCTTTGGGGTCTAATTTTTAAATACCACGTAGAATAATTTATTTATTAGGAAGGTATTTATTTGATTTATCATTTTTGTCGACGATATGATGTGATTAATCAACTGGTTCGGTAGGTAATTTCAGTTTCTTATCATTTACTCATAGGTCAATTAGTATTTCAGTACCTTCTGTATTCTCGGTCGGGTCGGATGTATACAGAGGACAATCGGAAATTACTCGTTAGTGATTTTAGCCGGTATACATTTAATAAAAATGTATTTTTACGGATTTAAGTGCGCGTATATATACAGATTTTTCTTCTAAATAGTGTTTGTGCGGAAAAAAAGTGCCGGTTATTGAAAAACTACAGTGTTAGTGTTTTTTAAAATTGAAATATGTGAATGTTGACAATGGCAGTTCAAAAAGTGATGGTTGAAAAGCAGATGATGACTGGCCAATCGGTGAGTTTATTTAATTTATTATTTTTTATTTATTTAAGAGAAAAAAGATCGTTTTATAAGCCGGTTTTTGTTTGAAATAATGTGGAGTACATTTTCCGTTAGAAATTGAAGAAATTAATTCAAATTAATTTTCTAGATTTAAGAGTTGGTAAAATTAATGATTGCACAAACTATTCTTAATTATAAGTTACTGATTTACCTGTATAAAAAAATTATTTACAAATTAATATATTTGTATGGTTAAAAACCTTATTACTTAGAATATAACCATTCTTTTTTTTATTAGAGGTAAAAATTCCATAAAATGTATTAAAAAACCTTCAATATCGACTATTGTCTTTTTATAGTTGCACATTTCATTTATTAAACTCGTTTTAAAATAAATATATTATAAATTTCTTATTTGATAAGTAACGTATATGATACGTATTGAGCAAACTATGCATCTATCGCACATAGAGGCCCCTAAGGGGGTTATTTCCTCAGCAGGTGGACTGGTCATATTTTGTTTGTTTAAAATATAGTAACTAATCTTATATATTTTTTTCTGCAATAATTATACATAAAATTACAGTAAAATAATATAAGAGTGAGTTATCTTCGTATACAGTATGATGCAAATGTATGGAATACATTTCAGAAACAGACGACTTTTAAAAAAAATCTTAAAACATGTCAATTTTAATTTTTGAATGGCCATCAGCTGCTATAGATGTGTTGGACATTACGTCATTGGTGACGGTGTAATGACGCCATGGACAGCTCATTTAAAAGGTCTCCTTATCGTCTTTGCAACAATGTAATTATTTGAATATTTATTTCTACAGGGTTAACCAAAACTGTTGGTTTATTAATACAATTAACTTAGAATAAATGTTTACTTAAATACAATTAAATTACAACAAATGTTCAAATTGCCGACTTTCAGCAATGATACAATGAGAAAGACGAGCAGTAAATTCTTTCCTAACGTTTTCGAGGACTTCAGGTGTTATTTGTGCAATTTCCGTTCGGATTCGCTCCTTCAACTCCTCTACATTATTCGGTCGATTTTGATTACTCTGCTCTTTAAATATCCCCACAAAAAAAGTCTAACGGAGTCAAATCTGGAGACCTTGGTGGCCATTCGATAGGCCCCCTTCTACCTATCCACCTTCCTGGGAAAACGTTATTAAGGTAATTTCGTACCTCAACGCCGTAGTGTTGGTACCATAAATCATTTCTATTTGAAAATAGCTGATTCAGCTGTGACAACAGATAATTTTGAAGAAATTCCAGATAACTAGCGGCAGTAGGTTTTCCTCAAAAAGTATGACCCTACCATTTGATTGTTTATAATGCCGGCACAAACATTCACCTTCTCCCAATATCGACATGTCTGTATGAGGATTTTCTTGAAACACCAGTACAACGTCCAGTTTTTTGGCTTAGGATATTGATATTCTACCACTTCTGGGAAGATCTTTAACATGGCCCGTTTCTCAAATTTTTTCAATTTTACTTACTGTTGATTGAGTAATTGGATCGCGATTGGGGTATTTAGCATTAAATAAATTACTAACTTCTGCTTGAGTCCTCACTCTATCTCCATAACCAATCATGGTTAAAATCTCGATTCGTTCTGTTTCTGTTTCATTTTTGTAAATGCTGTTATTAACGTCGGCAAAAAACTTGACAGATTCACAGATCATTGACGAATAAAGACGAGTCAATGACAATACTGATTTAAATATTTTTGTAAAAATAATTCCGAGTAGCATTGTTTTTATCAATGTAGTTTTTTTTGAAACCAACAATAAACACTATTTTGTTTTATTCCCAGTGGCGGTCCTTAGTGTATTTTAGTTCAGTGAATGAATATTTATTGTAATTCCATGTTACTTAACAAAGTTCATAATTTTGTTTAACCCTGTAGAAATAAATATTTAAATGATTACATTGTGGCAAAGGCGATAAGGAGAACTTTCAAATAAGCTGTCACGTGACCTCCGTTTGTATTTAAAAAAATCGTCAATGACGTCATTACGCCATCACTAATGATGTAATGTCCAACTCATCTATAGCAGTTGATGGCCATTCAAAAATTAAAATTGTCGTGTTTTAGATTTTTTTAAAAGTCGTCCGTTTCTGAAATAATGAATTTATTCCATACATTTGCATCATACTGTATAAGTAGTTAAGATTTCAAGTTTTCCCTTTTTCTTTTAAGTTACATTTTCCCAGTCAAATAAATTTCTCGCCTTAGCGACATACAGAGTGATTATTGAAAAATGTTATATTATAAAATAATTTCTTTTTGTTACAAAACAAGGTTATCTCATCAAATAAATGTAATACCAACTTGTTTATTTTAAAAATGGTACCTACACTTTTTATATTTTAAAATTTTGCTAATTTTACTTTAAATATATCTCTGTTAAAAACCTTGCAAAACATACATTCCTGATATAATTTAGGACACCTTGTATATATTGAAACAAAATTATTATTATTATAAGTTTTAATTATCAGTTCCTATTTTTTACAGGTGAGTATTGAAGAAACTTTCGTCAGATCTTCAAAGGGCGTTCTCCACGATCATCAGTTGGGCTTATTTTTAATAATAAAAGGGGTAAGTGACATAAATATATATTTTATAAATGAGATACACTGTTAAAATTATAACCAGCAAGTTTTTAATAGTAAAATAAATACGCTGTGGTCAAAAATAAACGAAATAATTTCCTATTTAAATCAGTTATTATCGGTTTTATAATATTTTAAAAATACTTTAGTTAGATTGATTTTATCCAAATTTAAACTGATACATTTTTATTAAGTAGCCCATTCAAAACATTTCAACCCACAGTTATTAAATTTGGAAAAAATAGTAAAATTATTTTTTTAAAGTACCTCAAAACTAATTCACAACAATCTATAATAACAGTACTTAAATCTTAACTCGAATAAACTAATTATTTCTTTCTTTTGTTACAGGGTGAGTCTTTAAAAACACTTTCTATCTGTATCGATTTACGATGTACTTCAAGATCGTCATTAGAATTTGATTTTCAAAAAGGTAGGTGCAATTAAATGGGAACTCAAATGATATAATTGACTTTCTGTTGTTATTTTTACTGCAATAATTTTGTACATTTCCGTATATTAATAGTTGGCAGACTGTAAAAAACAGTTTAAAAAATGCGGTGAAAGTTTTTTTATAAACATAAATTTTGGATCAATTAAAAAATAAGACCTTTGGAAAAGGTTGATTGTTTACAAAGTAAATTTGTTTAAAAATAATTATTTTAAGGTAATTTATAAAGAAAATATGTTGTGCGTTTTCTAAAATTATTAGTTCACTTAAAGTATTTTTTAAATAGAGTAAAACTTACATTTTAGAAAAAATATTTTGAAATTTAATCTTTATTTAACGGATTAATAAAATTTTTGTTTTATTAATGAAATATTTTATCTTTATGTTTAATTTTTGAAGCATTTTAATAACCAATATTAAAAAAATTACGTTTTATTTAATGTTCTATATAATTTTGTGAATATAGCTAGATCAATATTAATTTTTACAATTCTGATATAGTACTAGCGCTATCAAATTATTCATGAAACGTTAGTATTTAAAAAAAATTTCTATCTGTATTGATTTACTTCGAGATCATCTCCAGAATTTGATTTTCGAAAGGTAAGTGCATTAAAATGGGAATTTTAATGATTATCTGTGATTATTTTTATTTAAAATGTTTTTTTATTGCGTAAATATGTTTAATATGAGTTAATTTATAAAAAAAAAATTATTTTAGGGTTTTTTATATTATTATTTTACTTGAGATATTTTTTTTAATAGAGTTAAAAGAATATTTTAGAAAAAATATTATGAAATTTAATTTTTACTTGGAGATTAATGAAGTTTTTTTATATAAATGATATATTTCATATTTAAATTCAAATTTTGAAACATTTTAATAATCTGTATAAAAAAGGATATTTTTATAAAATATATATACACCTTGTATACAAGGTGGAAACAATTAAAAAATAATGCCTTTGAAAATGTTGTAAATTTCATTTTATAAAGAAAATCCATTATGGCTTTTTTAAAATTATTATTTATATAACGTATCTTTTATAACAAAATATTATACAAACACAACATTAAAAAAACAATTTCCTTTATTGTTTTATATAATTTTTTAATTAATTTTTACATTTTTGATACAACAATAACGCTGTCAAATTATGAACAAAATTTTTAAAACTTGGAAATTTTTTACGAACATATTAATAATAATTGTTCATATTTTTTAATGTCAAACAAATTAGCAATAATGATAATATGGAAATAAAAAATTGAAATAATCTATTACCTACAAAATTTTTTGCAAACTATCAATGCTTTGGCAGCATAAATTCTTTTTCGTAATAGTTTCAATTTGATCATTAAAAAGTGTCCTCTAAATCTAAGTAGCACATCACCATTATCTCTTACGACAATATGACTTGGTCGACCATCATCAGCATTAATTTTGTCCTAAGAAAAACTCACCCTTTCAAACTGAAAATCTATTCTCACACGAACTGCAGGATTATTCCTCATAAAACTCATTTCCTCCGCCTCTTAAGAAGAACCCAATCTGCAAGTTATCCATACTTCTTCTGGTAGAATCTGAATTATTCCCAGTCTCATTTCTTCTACTGGTTTACTGTCATATACAGTTGGAATATAATTCAGTAAACTAGAAGCATCTCTTTAATTTAAAGATTCAGTAAACTTGAACAGCTTGTAAACTTTAAGCTCTCGTATGCACGAGCATTTTTAACTGGATCATCTCTACAGCTTGGGCAGTTCATCCCTCCACTCGTGATCTTCCATAGGGGCGGTCGACTTTTTCTACACAGAAATACGACAGGTACCACATTGTGGGAGAAGTACTATAACTTAAGGTGTCTGTTAGTCTGGCTTACAAACCCAGCAGTCACCCATTGAGTTGAGTACGTATAGTATTTTCTGTTTCTGGGAAATTGTCGCCTGATGGCTATTAAAGAACCGCCTGTGGCTTCTTCTTATAATCTTTATTTTATCCTTTATTTTACCCTTTATTTTACATACAAAGTATATTTAGTCTACAAAAACCTTAGGTTACCATACATCAAAATCTATTCCCTAAAAATATCAAAACTTAACTTCATTTTACCCCACAACATCTTCCAAACAATATTCTTCTGGTAGAATCTGAACATCATTTGGAGACTTGTTTTGCAAAAGGTAATAAACAAAGACTTTTCTGGGTGATAATCTAAAGTGAAAAAATGTTTGCAGATTATGAAAGCAAGAAAGAAAATTGGAGATTCTGTTATATCCTGCGAAAAGAAAATTGGATTGGGACTAAGACATCGAAAACAACATGAGGCAGAATCATTGAGTAATATTCCTGCTAGGTATCATAGGAGTGCTGTTGGGACAATGCTTCAGGTAATATCAAGTTAAAAATTACATTTTTTATTGATCTTATATATTAATTTGTAAAACAGCTTTCTAGAATTTTACAGGAACGTCTTTGATTGGATATATCCAGACATGTGACTCTGGTCTACTTCATCGTCTGGTGATTTCTTTAATTTTTAAAACATTGTAAGTTATTAGGTATCAAGAAATTTAGGTTTTAAAAGAAGAATGATTGTTCTATAAAAGGTAACTTTTTTTATTGTAGGTTTTTACATTTTTATATGATGATAAGACATTGCAAATAATTGTTTTGATTTATTAATTACAGGTCTATTATAAAGAACATGAAAGATATTTTTAGGTATCAAGAACATAAGTCTATATGAAAAAATCTTTATATTTCTATACAAGGTAACAAATCTAAAGGTTTCACCAAATAAAATGGAAAGATATTAAATTATTTTTGTTGTTTTTATCAGTTGCAGATATAAATATGGAAGATATTCAGATGAAACTAAGTACAAGATAAATGCAGACCATTTTTTACAAATGTACCACAGAAACCAACATTTTTGAAATTGAATACACATCGCCATTCTATAAGTACTTGTTAACAAATTTATATTTATTTCAGATATAAAGGAAGTATATCTTTATAAAAAACACTTTTATCGTTTTATACAAGGTAATTTTTTAAACGCATGTTTTTCTGCTTTGATAAGTTTAAAAATGGTATTGTGGAGCTTGGAGTGATGCGGGAATGTTATGGTGGGTACTAATCTGGATTGGGAAAATATATAATTGAGGAAGCATGTACTTATGTAGCATTGGGATAGTATTTCTAATACTTTGTATATATATTATTTGTTGCAATATTTATGTAATCGCAATATTTTTCATTATTATAAACTTTTGAGTTATTACAGGCACTGTTAAGAAACTAATTCTTAAGACTGTTTTTCAGGAGGTAACTGCTTTACATTTTAGTATACACATATATATTGTTTGCAGAAGTTTTAAATCCAAAGTATACAACTCTTTGAAGGTTACATACAGAAATTGTTTGGTTTGTTATGAAAAAATTAAACGAGAATAATTTGAAAGATTATTTCAGGTTAAACAGTTGGCAGATACTTACTAAATGATTGATAGATTTGACAAACAATTGAAAATTCGAAGAAAATAGTGAAGAAAAGACAGCCCGATATTTCTGATGTTTGTTTTTGAGGCAGATGATTTCAGTGTAGCTAAAGGGCGGTTCAAAACGGCCACTTGGTCAGTGCTTGCACTGACTAACGTCGTTTATTATCAGGGTGAGTACAAAATTAATTTTTGTCCAATTAAAATTCCGGTTAAATGTATATTTATGAAAAATGGATATTTTTTTCAAAATCTTCATGTTCTCACCAGTATATTGACAATAAAAGAATATAAAGAAATAGGGGACCTTGTCCTTTCCCCCTCAACACTGTTTTCAACCCCCATATGCCGTATCTCAGGGTTACAAGAGCTGTGATATAGGGGGCCCCAAAATAGTATTTCGGAATTTTTCAGGAAAGTTGAGTTTTCTAGGTTATTATTAAACTTTTCTTAAAAATAATAATAATATTTTGGCATTTTTTAGACCCGATAAATATATTATGCATAATTTTTTGAGTTACTTTATTATGGTCCCAGTATTTGTAAATCTGGCTCAATTTCGTCTAAGTCTAAGGTTCCTTATGGTATAAAAGGGGCGGTCGACTTTTTCTACACAGAAATACGACAGGTACCACAATGTGGGAGAAGTACTATAACTTAAGGTGTCTGTTAGTCTGGCTTACAAACCCAGCTGTCGCCCATTGAGTTGAGTACGTATAGTATTTTCTGTTTCTGGGAAATTGTCGCCTGATGGCTATTAAAGAACCGCCTGTGGCCTCTTCTTATAATCTTTATTTTATCCTCAATTTTACATATATTTTAATCACAAGTTATGGTAATAGCTACAATAATGATTTAAGATATTGTGGCCTGCACCGTTCTTCTGGTGGAACCATTCCTTGCGATTTTTTCCTGTGGCCTCTTAACGTGTTGAAATTCGATTTCTGCAAGTGATGTCAATTATATGAAAGATAATCAGTAGCCTTCCGGTATGAAGTAAATTATATCTTCTTCCTATTTGATACAGAGACCTTTCAGAACTTCACGTACTATATATAATTTTATGTAAATCGAAGCACAAATAATTGTAATTAGGAGGTCTTTTGATGTAACGCTGAAAAAGCAGTCCTAGGTACAACTGGTGGAAGAGGAGGTGTTTTTAGCAGGTAGGTCACTGGAATTGAGGCCGGCGGTGCTCGATGTCTTCCCTAAAGGGGGATAACGAGTGCCGCCGGTCTTACTCTGGTGGAATCCTGCACACCTGGGATACGCTCCCAGATGTCTTACGAAGATTTTCACCTCAGGAAAAAAAAAAAAAAAGGAGGCCTTTTGATATCTCTTCACTATATGCAACTAGTTATATAAATAGCAATTTTGGTTGGAAACATGGTAACCTAAAAAGGGTTTTTTAAAGCTTTATTTTGTAATTTATATATACAATTTATATTATTTTTTGTTGTAGAGAACCAAGCTGATAATAAATATATTAAATTACTTTGAATGTGTGCATAGTATATTAAATACGCAGTTTTTAGATAAATCTCCCATTCTTTTAATGGCCCTAATTAGAGAGGATATTTTTGAAGAAATATTGAATATGGGTATACCAATTTAAATTGTTATCAATGAAAAGCGCTATTGACAATGCAGATGTACAAAGTATAAGACTGTCACTTAATGGTGAATTTTGGCCCAATGAAAGAATGCAATTGGATTTTAGTACAACTGACTACAATGAAGCATATTTTAACTATACTGAATTCTATCCCAACTACGCGAACTCCACACAGAAGCGCCCCCTGCTGGATTATTCCTCTTTCAAGAAACGGGCATTGTTTGTTATCGATTGTTCCAAACAGGAAGAAAGCATGAAGGCGTCCACAGTCGATGTGAAACTTGATATTGAAGCAAACATAGGCTTTCCCGAAAATACCAAAGTCTATTGCATCATAATTCATGATTGTGTAATGGAATACTTCCCCCTCACCGAAATTGTTAAAAGTTTAAACTAGACGTTGATTAGAGTTAGTGTTCGAGCAGACGTCAACATGAGAATAGCTTTTGTAGACATTCAAGGCTTTGTCGTAGATGGATTTTTCGTTGTCAAAGAACTAACGATAGAAATTGGTTTCAAAAGTTCACATTACATGTTTTTACCACCTCAACCGTTTTCTACATTAAGTAATGAGGACAAAAAGACTGCAACCTACTTGGAAAAAAATGTTAAAGGTATTAGATACTCTTCAGGAGATGTAGAATATTCTAAAGTTAATGAAATATTGGAAAGCAAGCTATTGTATGCTGCAGACTACATTTACGTTCGTGGTCAACAAAAAGCCAAGTTTCTGCAAAATAAATGTAACATTTTCAACGTTTTTCCTCACATTTGCGAAGTCGGCAAGTTCGATGGTACACCGTGTGCAACAGTAAACTTTGCCAAGGATCCAAACCCTTGTCACACCTCTGGACTATATTCGTGCACCGAACGAAACGTGCAACGTCTCCGCCACTGGTTTTTGAATACTGCATTACCATAAAATAAATAAACCTTAACCACAAATGAGTTTTTATTTTATACACCACTACTTAGAAATAAAACAAGTTGTTTATTCATCAACTTTTATATTACACGAAGATTCAAATTTACGTTTAACGATTTTTAAAATAATTTTTAAAATTAAAACAAAGACAGATGCTAAAATTATACATGACATGGCCAAAACATGATTAATTACATATTTTATGCTCTCTTCTTCTTCAGTTCTATTAAACATGGTTGAATACGTCTTAACGGATAAGTAGTTTTCGGTAATTTACGACAATCCCAGTTTAGACTGCTCCACGTTGTTCTTGCTTCCCTAGTTTGTTTCATAACCTTACTCTTATCTTCATAAAAAGCAATGTCTTCAATTCCATGACTGTGCTCTTCTGAAGACATAATGTAACTGGTCGTTGTCGATCGCATGACCCTTGTAAAATATGTGTGATGACGTCATAGCATCGAATAATTGGTACCCTTTTGACAATCGTTGTGTCACAACTTTACATCCTAAGAGAACCGTCATACCCCCCACGTATATAAACATTTTTATTTGCCACGTAACCGTTTCCGTATTAAGAATGATCATAATCCGATATTTCGACAAACCCTGTATATCCCGTATGAAAAATTGACATCTCCCTTACGAATGATATTCGCGATATACCCTGTACACTCGAAATTATCTTTTACCCACATCATAATATACGAATGATCGAATTGACATTTTTAATTAACGACCATACCCCGTACCGACAGTTTTGCCATTTTTGCGTATTAAGAATGATCATAATTCGATATTTCGACGATCTAATTCGCGACAAACCCTGTATATATCCCGTATCTAACCCGTACCATATCATCAAATTGATATTTTAAATACAAAAAGTTGTTTAGTATCCCGACATACCCTGTATATGATTACAAGATATCTATCACAGACCAAATTCCATGAAAACGATCAAAATACGCGACGCGAGTTTAAATACCCATTCATAACATTATATAATCCTTCGTTAGCAGCCCAGTGGGTAAGGGCGCTTAAATTGTAAAAATTCTAACGACGGTCCGTGGTTCAAATCCCACCAGCGGCCGCCACGCAGTCCCTTTTTTCAAACCAGCAGGCAACCCGCAATACAACACAAACTCGTTTAATTCTTTAATAATTCCAATAAAATTCGTTCCAGTCGCTCAATTATTTAATCATCATAATATAACACAACTATTCCAAATAAACAACTGGTCCACAATTCAGAACCACAGTTCAGAACCGTTCCAGAACTCCTATGCTGTATATACGGAGGTACCCCCACTCCTCTAGTGGGTTAGAACTCTCCTAGTATATCTACTTATATTATATAATAAAAATACATTAATTAACTGATTTATTTTTCCTGGAATTAAAATACTTTGATGCAATGCCTATATCACTTCCAAAATATCGAGTATCAGATGTTGCTGCATTTGAGATTATTGGGGTGGATTTAACTGGGCCACTGTTTGTACAGAAAAACTCCAAAGTGTGGATTTGTATTTTTACGTGTGCAGTTTATAGAGCGGTGCACTTAGAGTTAGTTTCGACTTTATCCACAGATAGCTTCCTCCAAGCATTCAGGAAATTCATCAGTAGAAGAGGTAGGCCTATTGTTGTTTATAGCGACAATGAGACCAATTTTGTGGCAGCGGATAACGCATTTGAAAAAATCGATTGGGATAACATTGCCGAATATAATAAAGCCAAAAATTTCACTTGTAAATGTTCCCCCCCTTATCTGTGCATGGTGGGGTGGCTGGTGGCAGAGGTTGATAAGACTTTTAAAAGACCTCCTGAGGAAAAACACTAGGCAGAACCTCGCTTGATGCACTCCAGACCACTGACTTACGTCCCTGATGATATTTCAGATCTAACTCCACTAACACTATCAATGTTCTTACATGATTTGAGAACATTGATGCAGTAAGTTTGAACAAACGTCTGAGATATAGATTAAAATTAAAACAAGAGTTGTTAAGGAGATTCCGTAAAGAATATTTAGGACAATTGATATTGAAACCAGAGAAATATTCTTCTGGTGATATAAAAGTCGGAGTTGTTATAATAGGAAGTGATTTACAAAACGGATAGACTGGCCTCTAACATTAGTAGATAAATGTCCAGGCAAGGATGGAAAAACTCGAATTGTTCGATTGAAAACCTCATCAGGATTGCTAACCAGACCAATCCAGAGATTATATCCTCACGAACAGATGCAAGATTACAAAACAAAGCTGCAAAAAGAAGATGAAGCAAAAAAGAGAGGTATTACAGGAAGAAATAAAGAACACGAAATAGAAGACTGTGAAACTCCTACTAATGTTGTCAATCGCTCAGGAAGAATTTCGAAAAAACCTGAGAGGTTAATTGAGTCACACTTCGTCTAATGTGACCCATGGTGGGAGTATGTTGAAAATAGGAAGTTCCTGTAAAAAGTTTGCTTTGATTTTAAAAAAATGATTATGTTTTGACAGATAAAAATATTATCAGTTTAATTAGAAAAGTAAGGATAAATAGAAAGCTCGTTAAGAATAATGAAAAACTCTTCGTTTTACCAAAACTTCCAATATTTATTTAAAAAATTGCTTTAATTTAATTCCAATGAACAAAATTAACTTTGATAAAGAAATTGATATCATAAAATAAATAGCTACATCTAATGGCTACCCAATTCATTTAATAAATACATTAATTAATAAGAAAGAACAGAAAGTGTCACTAAACCTAATATTTCCTAAACAAACTAAAGAAATTAAAAGTTATAAAAATATTACATATTGTGGAAGTATTTCCAATAAAATTTCAAAAATAATATCTTCGGCAACATCAGCATTAATATCATTTAAAACACAAAATAATGTTGGTACAAAATTGTTAAATGTAAAAACAAAATTACTTAAATTAAAAAAATCTGGTGTTTACAAAATTAATTGTCCAAAGTGTAATGCTGTATATATAGGTCAAACACAAAGAAATTTTGAAGTAAGATTTAACGAACATTTAAGAGCATATAGATTAAAACAACCAGATAAGTCAAATTATGCAAAACACCTACTTGAACATCCAACCTCACTCTTACACATCAATGACATCCAAATACTACACACTTGTAATAAAAAACAAAATTTAGATTTCCTTGAAGAACTTGAAATAAAAAGACATCTAGCAGATCCACAATTTAAAGTTGTTAATGAACAAATAAATCTGGGAAGTTCTCCACTTTTAAAGTGTTTGCTTTGATTGAGTCTTCATTTTATACATAGATAAGACGTAATTGTAACACAAATATATTAAGTTATTGTAAAGATTAGCATGATATAGTTTTTTCCTGGTTTTTCTATATCATTGCATAGTTATACTGATCTTAGAGGGAAGTACGTCCAGGATAATCCCTTAGGGCTCATAACATCTAGGCTTTAATATTGTTATGTCTTATTACTTCCATACTTGGTCTAGCCTTATAACTACCTAATAAACATCAGGTACCTATTTACAAACAAACAAAATGTAACTTCAATATGTCAATCTGACGATGCTAAGTCTAGCGAAACGGCTGTCATTAAAGTTAAAAAAGCAATTTTTAAATAAATATTGGAAGTTTTGGTAAAACAAAGAGTTTTTCATTATTCTTAATAAGATGGACTTCCAAAAGTAAGGGTTAGTACAATCAATTTAGAAAGCTCGTTGTTTTCGTTTATAGTATACATCTATTTAGTTCTTTTTGAAGTAATCAAGATTTCTCTTGGTAGGGGATCTTTTTATTACAGATACTTTCACTAAAAGTAGTTCATCATTCTTATACATCACTTAAAATATTAGTAATTAATCGACGATTTGTTTCAAAATTACTGTTCCAGTTAACGTATTAAAATTGGTTTGTTCGAACATAACACAAATCCGTGTACACATCGATCACTTTCATTAAACCTGTTGTTGTTTGATCCTAATAAATTAACAACATTGCCAATGAATAACCAATTGACCGAAAGATTGTCGATCGGTGTTTGGGTATGTGAACGTTAACAACCATCTTAAAAACTAAAAAATAGTATATTAAGTATGGAGAACTGTGTTTTATACCGATCGAAGACAATTGTTTGAAGGAGGAGCGTATATCAAATTCCACCAACTCACTGTTACAATATTTTCCCGAACAATGACGTTTCCTCTTTTAAGTATCAGTTCTAAATTTTTTTACGCGGCTTCGATAAATTACAAACTTCTGTTGTGTGGTCTGAATATACGAGAATATTAAATCGCTGCGGTAAAATAATTTACCCACACAGAATGATTTATCGGGGAATCAATGATTGATATATACGATTAATTAACCCAATTTATTAAAAACTAACAAAGTATTCCAACGAAGTTAATTAAAAACTCAATCACTCGGTTAAAAAGTATATATTTTTTATTATTCAGTAATTTAACTCGAAAGCATTGAATCAAACAGTTGTAAAAAGTATAATACTATTACGTAATTTATACTTACTGTAATAAAACACTATTTATATGGACTTATTTTATTATTCGCTTGCTTTCGCGCTTCCTAAGATCGTTAGATTAAATCTGACTGACCGACGGAATATACCCGGCGCATTCGCCATAATTTAAGACAGGGCAGGCTTCCGAATTGATTTTGTAACAATTAGCATCATAACGTGGAGTTAAGTCACTCAAGGTTCGAATTTGGGAACATTACTGTCTTTATTTTTGTGAAACAATTAGCAAAAATCCTTTATGCAACTTTTTCTTGAGATCAATAGCATTGAACACTGTCAACATCTTCAGAGTCTATTGAATTTTATTAAGAACTGGTGTGATAGTAAGTGTATGTATTCTTTTCTCAAGAAACGATCATAATCTAGATACAAGTTGATTGGATCTTCCTTTTTCATCAAAGAGTTACCGGATGAAAGATGAGGGCTGAAAATTCACACCATCAACAAATTAAACAACCAGTTAAACAGTGTCACATAGAGCATAGAGCAGTTCTACAATAATCAATTGTATGATTCATATTTTTTACAAATATAATATTTAGGTAAGTTCATCTAATTTCTACAGGCGAGAAACTGTATACATCTATAATAAAATCTATAAGAATAGAAATAAATTTGAAATTGGATTGCAGGTCTAAAGTTGTGCAACTGAAAGGCTCGTGAAATTATCGATTGCAATTAAAGTTGGTGTGCGGCATTCTTTTGCAAGGATGGCCAGGCTGCTGGCAACAATATATACAGGTATCCATAAATCAGCAGTCTTAGCTCAACTCTATTCCGGTCATCCTCAGTGTTTTGCTTTATTAATGGTCACATAGAAACAGATTCTAAGAGAAAATTGCAATCTCTTAAATAAAATACATATTCTGAAGGTATTGGTGGTATGAATACTGACTTTTCTTGTCCACATTACGTGAATATTACGGTTTATATGACGTTATAATAAGGAGACGTTATTTGAAGTAACATAATTTAGAGGATAATTAAATTAACATTATCGGTGAGCCTATTTTTAAAATAAGAATATGAGGATGAAAGCCAGGTGTGTTAAAAGTATTTAGAAACTTAATGGTATAATACAGGGTGTTTCTTAAGTAATCTAAAATATTATATGGGGCGCTTCGTTACTCAATTTTAAGACGAAAAGTTCATATAAACATGTGTGATAGGTGTTGTCGTTTATGAGATACAGGGTGTTGTACGTGAAATTAATTTTTCTTGGTGACGCTACTGATTTATATTTTTTTATTATTTTATTACAAGCAACATGTGTTAAACATAAAGAAAAAATAATACATTTCAGAGCAAATGTTCAAAATGTCCACCTCCAGCTAAAATGCAAGAATCCGCTCGATGTCTAATGGATTGTCGAATACGTTCGAAGATACCAGGATTATTACGAATAACATTACAGCCGTCTATGATACGATTTTGAAGATCTTGTACGTTTAATATCAGTGTTGTGTAAACAAGCGATTTCAAATATCCCCACACACAAAAATCCAGAGGATTGTGTCCAGATGATCTAGGGGGCCACGGGTGTGGAGATCCTCGTCCGATCCAATGGCCTGGAAAAACATTATTTAAAAACTCGCGTACAATCACTGAAAAATGTGGAGGAGCTCCGTCATGCATGAACCACATGCGCCTTCTAATAATAATAGGTACATCTTCCAAAAGAAGTGGAAGTTCATTTTCTAGAAAATGTTGGTATGTCTCACCGGTTAACCGTACAGGAAGGAAAAATGGTCCAATTAAATAATCATCGATGATGCCAAGCCAAACATTGACCGAAAATGTTTGTTGAAATCATTTTACACTTATGGTATGTGGATTTACATCTGCCCATATGTGGTCATTATGAAAATTCATAATCCCATGTCTAGAAAAATTGGCTTCATCCGTAAATAGAATATTGGCCACAAAATTTGGATTGTTCGCGATTTCACGTAAAATCCATTGACAATACTGTATGCGTAATGAATAGTCAGTAGGTAACAAATGTTGAACACGTTGAACGTGATATGGATACAATAAATTATCTTTTAGAATATTCCAAACAGTTTTGTTACTAACATTTACTTCATCTGCAACTTTTTTGTACTCGTTTCTGGATGTTAGTCAATAATTTGAAGAATCTGGTTTTCCAATTGGGGATTTCTCACAGTTCTGGGTCGTCCAATAATATTCTTCGATTTAGCAAAAGTTCCAGTTTCTTGTAAACGAATATGTAACTTAGTAAACGTATCTGAACATGGTAAACGATTATTTGGATAACGCTGGGCATACGTACGTCTAGCTTCTAAGGCATTACCATTCGCTAATCCGTACAAAAAATGCATATTAGCCATTTCAACATTAGTAAACACTGGCATAGTTATTAACTAAACACAGAGTCAATCAAATAAAAATGTACGATTTTTGCGTTGGTTTTCAAATTTGACACTTGTCAACATTATTTCAAAGGCCACTTAGAATAAGCATGTTTTTGCGTATTACTTCTAAAAACCAGTAGCGTCACCGGCAAAAATTAATTTCACGTACAATCAGAACTGACTTATTACAATAAATTCAACACCCTGTATCTCATAAACGACAACACCTATCACACATGTTTATATGAACTTTTCGTCTTAAAATTGAGTAACGAAGCGCCCCATATAATATTTTAGATTACTTAAGAAACACCCTGTATATTGCATTGTTTAAAGTACTGAAACAACAAATTTATAAATAACTTTTTTCCTTAATTGATATTTGAAATTCTATAATCACTGCAACAAGTCCCTCATTATTTTTGTTTAGTAGTATTTGTAAAAAAATCTCCAGAAGATACAACAAAAAAAAACCATTTTTCCATAATAAATTTAACCGCTTTGTTTACCCATTATAAGGGTTGAAATTCCAAACTCGTTAAAACACGTATTAAATTATTTGTATTTAGTATCCTTAATGTAAAGTTTAAAGTAGTATGCATAATAAATGTCGAACTCGCAAACTTCAAACCACTATTTCAACCTCCTCTTTTACCCTGTAGGGGTTGAAATTCCAAAAATGCTGAAAACGTTGTTAAGTTATTTTTACTCAATAGTCTTATTACAAAGTTTGAATTTTAAGTTAAATATAGAGGAATTTTTTTTACGTGAGGCAACATCGGCCCAAGCGTCGGCTAGACACAGCCGTGGTTGGTATGAAAGTTTGTTGCTTGAATAAAACCATTTGGCAGGGAAACATTTTTCTCTAGAATGACTATTCGACAAGACTATTTCACGAGAAAAACAAAAAATATCAATGAAACATAATCTTAATCACAAAAAATATTTTAGATTTATTTCTATTAGACTGCGTTATGCAAGATAAAAACTTAATTAATAAGTATAATGCCAATAATAAAATCCTGGATCGTAATTTCTTCGGACTGTATGATGCAATAAAAAGTGGTCGTATAATTCAGTTAGTCAGTGACGCCGTAAATCTAATCAAAGTAGACGTCAGCATTTCTGTAGTTCTCTTTTATCCACAATTTCTAGAAGCGACTTTAATTGTAAGTTAATTATTACACGGGCATTTCTACCGAGTATTATAAACTTTAATTTAATTTTGAAAATTTAAACTGACATATTGTCCCAAGAATAATTCAAAACTTAATCGAGTATTGTTAAGACTAGACAAAGTATTAAAAATATCAAAAAATCCAACAGAACAGATGAATAAGTAGAGACAATCTGGCAGATGAAAACACTGGAAGACACAATATAACAAGTAGGTAAAAGAAAATACAACTTAGCAAAGAAAAATGTAGAACAGAACCAAAGAAAATAGTGAATTTAGAGAACTCAGACAAAAGATGAAAGAAACTAGAAGACTGATGACATTATAAATCTTATGGAACAAAGTGTAGCAAGACAGACGAATATAAAAGCTACACTACCAAATAAGACGCAAAATAAGGCCAAGAAAAACAGAATGGTATACTAAAGAATATAAGAAGATAAAACTGGCAGTAATAGACTGAGCCCAACTCAATATATGGAAGATAGAAATGGAAACAAAATAAAAGAAGTAGCCCAACGACTTGGCAGATGGAGATATAAAAGAACTTTTTGAGGGCGAAAGATCTGAGTTTGATATTGATGATTATCCAGGTTCCCCTTTTTACCAAAGCAAAGAAGAACAAGCAATAAATAAAACTAAAATAGAAAAGCGACTGGACCGAATCAAAGTAAGCAAGGAAATATTAAAGCTACTAGGCGATAAAGGAGTGGCAGATTTTACAAAATTGTTTAACTCTATCTACGATATCAGGTAAGGTCCACTTTTGTCATGTTTCCAAAGAAGAGCAGAGCTACCAGATGTAATAATCATCGAACAATTAGTTTAATGAGCCACTTGTTAAAAATATTTCTGCGCTGCTGCAGCGCAATCTTAGAAAAACTAAGAAAAAAATGGAGAAAGAAAAATCCGAATTAGTTGAAAGGTCTGAGACAGGCTAAGATAATTCTGGGAAACTAACAGGTCGGCTGAAAAGTCCTCGGTCTCACCTATAGATGACGACACTAGAATTAAATCCATTTCATTTTTAGATAGTATCAACCTTCAAAAGATTCGTGTAAAAATTTGACAGCTGTCGGACTATTAGTTTGTGAGATATTGCATTTTTAGTGAAGCAACTTTTGTTATTTTCAAAAAGATGGAAAAAAAAAGAATTTCGTGTGCTTATTAAATATTGTTATTTGAAAGGAAAAAATACAGTTGAAGCAAGAGCTTGGCTTGATAATGAGTTTCCGGACTCTGCGCCAGGAAAATCAACAATCATTGACTGGTACGCAAAATTCAAGCGTGGTGAAATGAGCACCGAAGACGGTGAACGCAGAGGACGCCCAAAAGAGGTGGTTACCGACGAAAATATCAAAAAAATCCACAAAATGATTTTGAGTGACCGTAAAGTGAATATGATCGAGATAGCTGACACTCTAAAGATATCTAAGGAACGTGTTGGACATATCGTTCACGAATATTTGGGTATGCGGAAGCTCTGTGCGAAATGGGTGCCGCGCGTGCTCACAATCGACCAAAAACAGCAACGAATTGATGATTCTGAGCAGTGTTTGCAGCTGTTAAGTCATAATAAACCCGATTTTTTGCGTCGATATGTGACTATGGATGAAACTTGGCTCCATCACTACACGCCTGAGTCCAATCGACAGTCAACTGAGTGGACTGCAGCCGGTGAACCGCCACCAAAGCGTGGAAAGACTCAACAGTCAGCTGGCAAAGTTATGGCCTCAGTTTTTTGGGATACACACGGTATATTGTTCATCGACTATTTGGAAAAGGGAAAAACAATCAACAGCGACTATTACTGTGCATTATTGGAGCGATTAAAGACCAAAATCGCGAAAAAACGGCCCCATATGAAGAAGAAAAAAGTGTTGTTTCATCAAGACAATGCACCGTGTCACAAATCAATGAAAACGATGGCAAAATTGTATAATTTGGGCTTCGAATTGCTTCCTCACCCACCGTATTCTCCAGATCGAGCCCCCAACGACTTTTCCCTTTTCTCTGACTTGAAGAGAATGCTCGCGGGAAAAAATTTGGCTCTGATACTGAGGTAATCGCCGAAACTGAAGCCTATTTTGAGGACAAACCGAAGGAGTACTACAAAAATGGTATCGAAAAGTTGGAAGGTCGCTATAATCGCTGTATCGCCCTTGAAGGTAACTATGTTGAATAAAAAAAAATGAATTTTTTCAAAATATTGTGTTTTACTATGGTAGACCGGGGACTTTTCAGCCGACCTGTTATAACCAGAAGAGATCTCGTGCCAGCCTCAACCTCAGGAAAAAAAGTCTCCGGATTTTAACGGGAATATTAACCGGGCAATGGAAGATGAAGAAAACTGCAGATTCCATGAAGAATTTGCACCTCCTTTTGGGGTTAGATACCTGGGAGCACATGAAATAGAGGAGGATCTACCTAATTTGAAGACCGACGATGTCCTAAACTTTCTTAGTAAAATAGGACTAGAAGAATTGTAATAAATCTGAGAAAACATTAGAGTTAATGGCAAGTAAGGACCATAGATCTCATAGTATACTTACCACCCCTAATTCCATACATACATGCATATATGGCAGAATATATAAGTCAGGAAAAGGTCAGTCGAAACTACAAAGATGCCGCGAAGTTAATCAAGAAGTGATGACTGGAATATAAAATGGTAAAGATACTCGATTGATTGCCAATTTGTACTGGCACTAGGCAGCTAAAAACTATATAGTCAAAATGAAAAAAGAAGCGAGGCAAGAATGCATTTTGTCTCCAATGCTTTTCAATCTCTATTCGGAAGAGATATTCATTGAAGCTCTTGACAATGCCAGTAAAGGAATCAATATAAATGAAGTTGTTTTAAAGCGAATGAATACTGTTTAACAAAAAATATAATACAAGGGGACACCAAAAAGTTGGCAGATACAGTCTTTCATTTATTTAGATGGAGAAAGGACATTATTTAACAAAAAATATAATACGAGGGTACATAAAAAAGTTGGCAGATGGAGAAAGGACATTATTTAACAAAAATATAATACGAGGGCACATAAAAAAGTTGGCAGATGGCAAACGGATATTATTTAACACAAAAATATAATACGAGGGTATGTATAATAGGGATTATCCTGGATATATTTCCCTCCAAGATCAGCATAACTGGGTAATTTTTTTTTTATTTGTAAAAGAATCGTTAAAGCTTTTACCGTGAATATTGACTCGACTGAGTTATTTAGATATAATCTATGTACCTAACGTTGTTCAGTTTATGAAAACCATTATACAGATTTTGCGTGTACTTAAACGAGAAGACATTTTGCCATTTGATATTACGGCTATTAAACCTGAAAGCCGGTAAAACAGTCATAAAATTACTTTTCTATGTAATTTCTGAACAGATTAAAGAAAAATCGTTTGAAAAAGGATCGTTTTACGAGTAAGCGGCTTTTACGTGGCAATTTTACG